>CM046444.1:119708929-121088929 GCA_025506515.1 Flaveria trinervia | reverse complement strand
CTGTGTCCAGTGCTGCCAAACTCCTATGAGATCAAGAAACAAACCATTTCTAAATACACCAGAAATCATAAACGAGGAAAACCGCAGGTAAAATGACATTAACTGAAAAACTTGCCTGTGATCTACTGATAATTTCATTTGAGCTTGTTTTACGAGACAAGAGTGGATTCTTGGGGATCAGAAAAAATTCAAAAGAGGACCGTTTGAGTATTTCTTTCACGAGTTCTGTGAATTTGACCACTGTTGGATCAACAGAACCAGACTTAATGAGGTATATATCATCAAGATTTGCAGCTGTTGTATTGCCCTCTTCCGGACCATGCAGCCAAAACAGTAAATAGGTGCACAAACACTTCTCCGGCGTGTGTTCTTTGTAACGCACCTATACAATAGAGAATATAATACTATGAGCTGAAATTAATACTATACATTTTCACATCTTCCCATTTCAGTAGCTCCATATAACTAATACAAGGAAGGAAACTACATCCTACACAGGGTCAAAACCAAGGGTGATGAGCTAAGCCCAATCCCCGAAATGAATCAAATTTTTTTATAACTTCCACAGGCCTACGGCTTTTATAAGGAAAACACGAGTTTGACCGTTAGATGTATTAGTAAAGAAGAGGACTTAAGATGTCCCAACTAAAAAGTTCTGTTTCCACTAATCCTACAAGATTCTCCAAATTGGCTACATAATCTAGCATAGTGATGAAACAAACATGGGGCTTCTGCAGGCTATTCTCACTCAATCAAACTCAAATCACCATCTATAATCTACCAAACTAAAACCTAAAACAATTTGCAAGAAATAACAAGGCCACAAGCTGCTGTCAGGTGTACAGTAAGATACACATTATCATATACTTTCACACTTCATCCGATTACACACTGATCAAACAATTTTGTACAACAACGTCACCTAATAACAAATAACACAGAGAATCAGATAACCTCAGCATGATGTACAGTAACATAATTTCCTTACTCAAAAATCAAACAAAAATTTAGTAAAATCGCCCTAAATTGAAGATAATATACATACAGCATCAACAACAGCGTCAAAGTACCGCAGTTGTCTATCGCCTGTATACGTGGCACACACCATAAACCCTTGGGTAACTCTCGAGCACTCATTATCCTCGATCGGTTCAGATTCCGGTCGGAACCGGCGGAGAAACTCTCCGATTGCGTCGTTTGTGGAGAAATCGGAGACGGAGAAAATCTCATCGTAGTTGCTATCAACGAAGTCCTTGAACTTCACGCGGAGGCGATTTTGGGGTTCTAGAACAACGGCGCAGGTGTACCAACCGTCGTCCTTGGTAGACCTGTACTCGAGGTTGTAGTTGATGCTGCCGGAGGTTAACATCGCCGGTGGTTCGAGGGTTCGATGGTTCGATGGTTCGATGGTTCGATGGTTCGAGGGTTCGAGGGTTCGAGGGTTCGAGGGTTCGAGGGTTCGAGGGTTCGAGGGTTCGTGAGTTTTCAGTGAGTCGGCTCGAGTATGTGGTTTAAGTGTTTAACGCGCTTGAGTTAAATCGACTCGAGGATTTTTATTTGTTTAGAAAGTCATGGGAATACGACGAAGACAAAATGCTTTTGTGTGTAAAATGTAAATCAACTCGAGTTGATTTATTTGTTTTTTATTTCTTCTAACATGACAAGTGGTTTTTAACTTTTTATACGTTTTTAAGTTGAAAGATTAGTAATGTATCTAACCAAAGGCAATCGTCTCTGTGACACTCTATATAATTCTCACATTGGTAGTGGAGATAAGAGATTCATAAGAAATGTCTTACATCTAATACATCAACGTGTTTTGTGCGTATTGGCTGTGGATGAGAGGAGAACTTTACAGTAAAAACCGGAAAGTTTTCACCTGAACAACCAAAAACAAATCCGTGAGTTTCTCATATGCAAAGCGGGTAATATTGGTGATATGAAATGCCGAGTGTTACAATCACATTTTTTTTGCAGGTGACACATCACTACACATAAGCGTTTGTGCGTCACTTCATAATTTTTTTCTTGGTTTTTTTCTTATTTTGTGATGTGTCGTCCCAAAGTTTTCAAATTAATTGGTTTTAAGATTTTTATTTAATTAATATTTTAGTCTCTTATATTGCACTAGAGTTAACATATCCTTTTCAAAAAAATTCAATATCTTTTGTATATCATTTGTTATATCATATCATATAAGATTACATATCATACATTTTCAAACGTTCCAACTGTCCCAAAAAGTTAATTAATATGGTGGAAGCTTTCGGCGATACTCATTGAAAAAACACTAGGTCGAGAACCTTTTTACGCACCAGGTTTTGGGGGTGATGCTCCCATTTGGGGTTAGGTATTCCCCATTCCTCCGGGTTCATACTCCATGTCCTCTAAGAACGCTATGTAAATAAGATTTAATGTTTAATCATTAACTGCTTGTATATATAAGATGTAAACTAAGAGTTTTGATAGATTTGTCGTTCAAAAAAAAATTAGTCCCTCCTGTCATATTATTATAATTATTATTATTTAAATGGTGGTTGAAATTACCACAATATCAAAGTGACTCTTCCTGAAACGAATATCAACCATTCATACTAATATCAACATTATAAGGCTAACTCATCTAGAAATACCATAAAAATTTACTTTTGTGTGAAAATCTCATTAAGCCTAATCTTAAGACCTTAAACATCCCAAGCCTAACACATCACCCGATACCAATAGACCAAATGCTCTTATCTCCAACTTTTCAAATCATATAGTATACATTTGGTATGTGAAAATACACATCAAAATCACATTAATAGAATGTGGGTTCCTAACCCCTTTAAACTAGCCGTTGTATGGTAATTTAGAAAAAGAAAGATGTCATTTGATATTTCAATATAAATTTTAAATCAAAATGGATTGAAATCTAACGATATTAATGTATATAAAAAGAAACTTACACCCAAGTGGTTGAGGATTCAAGTCATGTCACAAACAAATGTGTAATGTTAAAAGTATGATTAAAGTGAATAGGCCGTTTTAAAAAAATAATAATAATAACCTTAAGAATATAGGCAAGAATATATAAAGATACAAAAAATTGTCAAATGTAGCCGTTAAGACTGTTGCCACATATCCTTTGAATTGACAATCAGCTCAAGCCTTGAGCAAACCATAACCAAAGCACTAGTCCTAATTATTATCTTTATTGAGCGAACATATATAAACAAGATTCATGGTATTGAAAGTTGGAACCAAACCAAACCAACTCTCATGTTTCAAAGACTTTAAGCAGTAAAACAACTAGAGTTCAAATTTTCTGTATAACCAGAATCTTAATATAAAGCTGCTACATATCACCTAACCCATTATATCTTTACCAAAAAGTTCTCTAATTCCTTCTGTTGGATCTTTCTGCTTCACAATCGACTCCCCGACCAATATCTGCAACAAGCAAACGGATTTCTACTTTTAATCCCACTCCACACGAACAGAATAAGTATCACATTGATCAATATCAACAGTATAAAAGAAGTTGAAGTTCCACTTACAGCTTTCACACCAGCTTCTTGTACATAGGCAACATCAGCAGGAGTGAACAGTCCAGACTCCCCGACCACCTGAAAGTTTCAAAAAATCACAAAATCAAAAACCTTGAGCATAAACGCGCAATATTCTCAGTGTGTTGCACTTACTAATATGTCCTTCTGCCGGATCATTTCCCCACGTTTTCCTTCAAGCAACTTCTTTGTGTTGCTAATGTCGACTTCAAATGTTTCTGCATGTGGCAAGCAATTGTTCAAAATAATGGTATGTGATGAGATTATAAGTTATCATAACAAAGAGATGATGAAATGAATAACTAATTGAAATCAAGTTACGAAACACAGGGGGTACCAAGATTTCGATTATTGATGCCAATGAGTTCAATTCCATCAATTGCCAGCATCCGATCCATTTCGTTCTCATCATGAACCTAACAACAAAGTTGGAGATAAAATAATTTACGTTATATATTAACGTAAATCGTTTATTAAATACTCCACCAATGTAATGCTTAAACGGGAGCTTGACATCAAACAACTAATATCAAGCTTCAATCTACCTCAACAAGTGCAGTCAGTCCAATCATTTTGCAAATCTTAAGCATATATTTTATATCAATATCTGGTAAAACAGCAGCAATTAACAAAACACCATCTGCACCCTTTGTTCTTGCATAATACAGCTGCCATGCATCCACAATAAACTCTTTGCACAATAGGGGGCACTGCGTTTTTTAGAATGATGTCAAAATGTGCTAAAACTCATTAATTGTAGCAAAAAAGAGTCTAAATCTTAAAGTAAGAGTACCTTGACTCCAGCATTACGTATAGCCTCTAGATTCTCAAAGCTTCCCTTTAAAAAATAAACAAAGAAACATAACATAAACATCAAAACACCATCAATATTAGTTAAAGCAAAGATGATAAGTTACTAATCACCTGAAAATATTTTGCATCAGTTAAAACACTAAGGCATGCTGCTCCACCTTTCTCATAAGCTTGCGCGACTTCAACCTGCCATGAGGAAAATTTTAGGTAATTGACTGGAAGATAAAAATGGGAAGCATTGTTAACAATAAAAGTTTAGTGGTTAGGGTTTATCACTACAAATGCAGTTCACTTTCACATTTTTGCCACTGTATATTTGTATTTAAGACAAAACATATTCCACCATATGTAACATACCTTGAATCTACTACTATTGTACGTAAGTAACCTTCTGTAACAAGTAAACCATTGACATAGCTGATGGCATACTGCCATGTCCTCAAAAATGATGACAACATCACCGTTTTACCAGCTTCAGACAGTCACTTGCATACAATGGTGAAAAACTGTAAGGGTGTTACATACAATGGGGAAAAAGAACATTTTTCTTACATGCCATATTGACATTGTGACATAAAGAAGAAAAGCAAGTTGCATTGTGGTGTAATTCCCTAATGCTTATAAGTTTGCTATGGGAACATAACCAATACGGCGATATGCATGTATTATGTGTTTGTTTAGATGCATATGTATACATGCATATATACAATACATATTGATACACACGTATCTATAAATACATATACAACTTACAGGATGAAAATCTTCCCTTAGAACACCTCTACTTGGTGAAGCCTTTTTCACTTCAGCAATCAAAGCAGGCAATCCTGTTCGTAAATATGATGCCTTGAGAGCTCCTAGAAAGTCTCTTGGAGGAGGAGCGTTTTCAAGAGCCTGTTTTAGAGAAAATATTGGTTTTCTCTCTTTCATCTGAAAAAAAATGTTCTTTTAGTGGAGTAATCGATAATTGCTACAATATTTGGATTTGCATATTTAACAGGCATTTTGAAAAAGGCACGTGAATCAACTTTAAACATTTTGATAAACAGACTCTGATTCTGATTGTGGTTATTCAGGGTTCAAAATAATCTGTATTGGATAATCATTTTCATACCAGCTAAAACATAATTAGTTATCTATATATCCATTGTTTTAATCCAGATTTATAACTTTCAATCCCATTTACAATGCATCACTCATTTTTCCAAAAGAAATTGTCCTATACTATAATGTTATATTGTTATCAATTCCTTACAAAATCAGATTGCCAGATACTCAAACATCAATAACTTGTTATTACAATTTCAAACGTGTAGAAGCACATCCAGACGATATCTACTATAACCATTTTATTACAACAGATTATCGAATTCCGATAATATAATATCACATAACCACCTTCAATCCCCACATTCAAATACCCCCAAACCCAAGTATTCAAGAATCAAGAGCAACAAACAGGTACCTAGCGAGTCTCTTAACTAAGAATTTGCTGGTTCAATACTCAACATCGACATGGGTGTGTGTATGTGTTCCTTTTGTAATTACCTTATTTAAAAAGCAGGAACTTCTTTTGAGATAATTATAATAACATACCTGAGCAACCTCTGTGTCTTTGTTCCACACAATCTCCTCGAGTATGTTACGAGGAGTATTCCCTTCATTTTGTAACCTGAACTCAAAAGGACCAACATAATGCAAAGGAGGTCCCGTTGGTGGTCGTCTTCGTATCCGAATACCCTGAGTTGCAGCTATTTCATCTTTTAGAACCCCAATTTCCCAATCTTTACTTTTCAATTCCTCAACTACTGAATCACTGGTTGGAGTGGCAATTAAAGGCCCATCCTTCGTACCAGACTGCATAATTAATCAAACAAAACCACTTAATCATCTGCAGATTCATAAATTATTAAACAATTGCACAGATTTAGGTTATAGATGATAGGGCATCTGTTTTCAGATGAATGACAGTCAAATTCACGAACAATCTACATCAAAATCTCAAACAGATTAAAACCCACGGTGAATCTGATCAATTCGCTTACGATAAACGGATCATAAAGCTCCAGATAGTAAGTAAGATCAAAATTGAACACACGATTCACCTGTTGAGCTCGAATGCAAGTGAGATTGGTTCTGCGGTTTTCCATTAGGATTGATGGCGACTTCCGATGATTGAATCTGGAGCTAGGGTTTATGGAATCGGAATAAACCCTAAATCCCACATGCATCAAAGCTTCCATTTTTAACTGCTTCAATGTCAAGTGTTGTTGGTGTCAAAGGGTCGCTTTAGATATAAATAGGCCACACGATGAACTTGACCAGAATGAGAGTGAAATGATCTTGTTTGAAAATGATATTATTTCAAATCTTCAAGAGATTTGTTTTTGAAAAAAATAATTACAAATTACAGTGATATCAATGATTTTCTTAAATTTTATTCAAGGATGAATAAAGGTTGTGTTTTTGAGTTTTTTTTTGTTAGAGAAAGAAGTGAAGAGTATTATGACTTCAAATCTTTATTGATATGAGATTAAATAGTATTTAAGTGGGAAAATGGTTGTTAAAGAAATTAATAATAAGATTAGCATAATACATAAAAGAAATATACAGACAAGTAGACAACATTAAGTTAAGATAAACAATAAAGTAATGTTTAAAATCTGTTTTTATCAAAAGTAATGCATTTAATGTTTCACTTTAAATGTTATATGTTTGGCATTTAATGTTTCACTTTAAGTTTTATTAGAAAATTTTGTTAAACGAAAATTGCAATGTTACTCTTTCAATTAAAGTAATAAATAAACCAAAAAAAGCAAAATATTATGAGAAAATCTCCTTATGTCAAGTTTAAACTTAAAAACCTTAAAAATTCCAAGTTTAAACCATTACATCATATCATTAGATTATAATAACAATAGCTCTAAGAGATTGTTTATCGTGTTTTATTGATTCTTTTAAAAAATTACATCCGAATCGATTAGAGTTAAAATATATTTGCTTCAATCCAAATTTATATTTTAATAATTTATGAAGCATTTTAATAGGTAAGCATAAAAAACAAATCGAATGATAAGAGACTATACAACGTTTAGTGATATAACCTTAAAACATATTTTTTAACGGCAAATGTACGACATTGTTTCAGAGGATATGTGTTATTTTAATCGGACCCACCTATTCGTTTTCTAGCTGGAACCGCACCCCCAACCCGCTCGAAGAAAACTCATTGTTGAAAAAACCTCCCGACTCAATTCTAAACATTTAACTTAGTGTAAAAATTGAACCCATAATCTTTATTTTATTTACATGTCATGGTTAGAATATATAATTACCACACATGTTTATATGATCCTCAATTAGTGTAAAAACATATATGATGCCGGCAGTGACGTGGACTATTTGGCAGCAATGGAACCATCGTCAACCTCAAGAACCACACCTCATCCCCATCGCCATTGGAGCCACTGTGAGTATATACCTCTCTGCATCCATACACCTCTTGTACATTCCGCTTCAAGAGTTGTACCATGTTCGCTCACACCCCCCAATTTCCTGCAACTTTCCTTCACTCCATTCCCAAAACCCTAAATTCAAACTCCCCTATATAAACCCCTCGAATCTCCCTCGTTCTTCACAATTCAACAATGCAAGAGGCAGATTCCCACATTTGACGAAAAGGGTTCACCTTCAAATCTGTAGGAATTCACTAGACACTCAGAAATCGCAAAACCCTAATCTGGAACAAGAAAATTCAGTCAAAATCGCCGGCGAGATGGGTGGCGGTGGCGGTGGTGGTGGTAGCGGAGCAATTTCGTTTTTAATCTTCTTGCTATATGGTGGACTCATGTATTACGTATTCAATCTCGCCCCCAATCAAACTCCGGTAATGATTTTAGCGTTTATTTGATGAAATTTCACTTCAATTGTCAATTAGGGATGAAGTTAAGCTAAAATCAATGAATTTTGATCGTTTTTCAGTCGACAGACATGTATCTTCTAAAAAAGCTTTGTTTTTTGATCGGAGACGATGGGTTCCAAGTGAATCCAGTGATTGTATCTTTGTGGAACATTATGGGATTATGGCCATTAGTGTACAGTATGCTGCTGATTCCATCTGGAAGAAGGTATGATCAGTTGATTGATGGATTTTGATTGTATATTATGGTTGTAAACTTGTAATGATTTACGAAAGTTGTTTGATTTTGAAGCTCAAAAGGGAATGTTCCTGTGTTTCCATTTGCCATATTGTCGTTCTTCTTGGGTGCATATGCTCTTATACCGTATTTTGTTCTTTGGAGACCACCGGCGCCGGTTACTGAAGAATCGGAGCTGAAAAGATGGCCTCTGAACTTTCTTGAGTCAAAATTGACAGCCGGGGTATGATATTTTTGTGTGATTGTTGATAAAGTTGAGAGATTTTGACCAAATTGCCAACAACCATGGATTCCTGGTTTTGAGAAGTGTGAGATTGGATTGTTTAACCCATTTAGTTAGCAGGTCGACCCGTCTAACCCGTTCATGACCTGTTTACCTGTGTATGATTCATTTAACCCAATTATTACTACCCTTTAGCCCGGTTAATGCATTTACAACCTGATAAACACCTGTCAACCTGCTTGACATGTTCATGCAAATGGGTAATGGGTTATATGGGTCATGCTTGGGTTATGTTATTTATTTTTTTCAGGGGCACGTTGGATTGGGTTGATGTTTTTGACACAAACAAAATAGCGGTCATGTTTTGGTTGAACAATTTAACCTGCCAAGTAGACACAATTGGCACCCCAAACGTATGCAAGGCGGTGCTTTATACACGACTAAATAAGCCATATGTACTACTAAAAAAAAGTTGCATCTCTCTCATGCTAGTTTTGACCAATTTTGACCCATGTGTGCATGAAGCTGCATTTTTCAACTCACTTTCAGTACCAGACATGCATTTTTGCGGACTGTAGTTTTTTCTTTTTGTCGTTTCATTAAAGATATGATTTTATCGCTGTTTCACAAATACAGTTTAAATAACTACCCAACAGGTAATATCTGCTGTAGGATTTGGTCTAATTGTGAATGCGGGCTTGGCCACCGGGGACAATTGGAAAGAGTTTTTCCAGTACTTTGGAGGGAGTAGACTCGTAAGTATACCACTCACTAGTTTCAAAGTTTCATTATAATACGTATTAGCTAAATTAACATGATGCTGATAAAGCGTTGTTTCTTGCTTGCAGATACATGTTACTAGCATTGATTTTACACTGCTATCTTCTTTTGCTCCGTTTTGGGTTTATAATGACATGAGCACTCGAAAATGGTGAGCCACAATCAATTCCCTTTTATGTTTCTCGTTGGTGCGTGTTTTTTAGAAATATAGTTTATGTTGAGCAAATGGCCTTTTAAGGCAAAACCAAGTTGAAGTTGCATTAGAACTTGGCACCAACCTCTACTTGAGGGAATCAAGCGCTTATCACGGAGTTTGTAATTATTACGACTTGTAACTTCGATAGTTAGTTGAATTAGTTCTTAGTATTTAGATATGTTGGTTAAGTTTCTTACTAGCTACAACAAAACTGATTACTAAAGTATAAAATAAAGTTACCTAATTTAAGTCTTTAACTCTCCTTTTACTAGAAAGTTTCGTGGGGTTGTTATAACTATGAATGTATAAATTTACCAAACTCTCAAATAACTGATTATCTAGATTACTATATATACAAGTTTAAATAGAAAAAATAAGCACATCCAATCGTTGTCTCCTACCACCCAGATTATCTATTCTGGCTCATTATATTATACGCTTTGAATTGCAGGACTGACAAGGGGTTTTGGCTTCTTCCGCTGTCCGTGGTTCCGTTTCTGGGTCCTGCTTTATATGTTCTCTTGAGGCCATCATTATCAGCAGTTGCTGTTGCGTCAAGCGAGCCTGCATTGAAGCAGGAGTAATGCATTCGTGTCTGTAGCTTGAAGGAACCGTTTGGTTGCTTGAACCATAGTGGAAATGAAAATGATCAAACTATCTCAGAATGTCGGTTATAATTGTAACCTTTTGCAGATGGTTTTGAAGGAATGTATAAGTCTATTTAGAAAGAGCCACCAATCCTCTTATAGTTGTAATAAAAGGGTGAAAATTTTATAGTAGAGGAAGTGAATGTAGCATAAATGTGATAAGCTTAAGCTACCTGTGTTAATGAATCAGGTCTTGACCTAGATTTGATGTAATTGAATTGGCTAATTTTAAAAACTCGATACATTAATCCAAACCATCATATGTTTCCACGTGCAGGTTGACAAGTCGTTTTGGCTTCTTCCCCATCCTTGGTCCGGGGTTGTGTTCTCTTGAGACCATCATAGTCAGCAAAAGGGTGATGTTTTTTTCGTGGATTATAGATGTAACTTATTGGGCGTATGCTTGAAAGAATGTACTATTAGTGTTATGTAGGCAACGCAAGCAAATACATTAACCTTGTACAGAAATTGAGAAACTATAAAAGAACGATGACGAATCATGCTCCTAGACTTCACCACAAAATAAAAAAACACGAAAATGCACACTTTACAGTTTTCAACCATATAGCTTTTGCAAATCATCCTTAAATTTGGCTTTCAGTTGTTCCCTCTTCAACTTCAGAGCAGCTGTTACTAAACCTGATTCAGGAGTCCATGGTTCTGGCAGCAGCTTTATCTTTGCAGAATTTCAAACTTGTCTAACTTCGCCTCTTTTGCTACCTGCATAATATTCATCAAGATCGCAGGACTATGTTACAAGATCCTTAAATTCGCGTTTAATATAATGCCTGACATGGTAATTTAATAACATGTGATCCGTTTCACCAGTAAAAGGGCTAGCTTGGTAAGTTATACATATTTGAAGTGGAAAGATTGGTAAGCTAATGATAAGCCAGATCGTAACCCACATAAGCAAGAAACGAGTCATGAGGTGATCAAGTTACCGAGGATATTGCCAACTCTAATCATCAGTGCAGGAAGGGACAAAATTATTTAGATGGGGTGATATGAACATGTAAAAAACTTTAAGGGTTAAAATGGAATGTTTAACAAACCTTGGTAAGAGATTGCTGAACCTCAGAGACGGTTTCTTTTTTATCACACAACTCAGCAAAATCTTTGTAAGGCACACCCGCGCTTTGGGCCCACTGCTCAAGAACCTGATGTGCAGGGACTAGTAAGGCAACACAATAACTGTGGAAGGGGTCTGCGTGTAACATTACATTTTCTACATACTTGCTTGATGCAAGTGCTGCCTCAACCTGTGATTAAAGTACACCATAATAATTAATATGTAGAGAGAGGAACATTCATTACGGAACCAAGAAGAAACGTGTAAACACTTGTACATATTGCTTCAACGATTATGCAGCTCATGATACGATTATGTAACTGCATTTCTTTCTCTCACTCACTATGTGTGGCAATCAAGATGTTCAAGTGCTTATGCAGCTCATGTGATAGTCTACTTAAAATTGGTTAATGCGGTCTTATATCTATATGTATGTATGTACATAGACATGTATACACACATATTGACAATATATATACATGCATATATAAATGTCTACACATACATACATATAAGGGCAAATTAACTAATTTTGAGTAGAGTTCCATGATAATTGCATAAAAACTTAGACACACCCACTCAAGTTAACAAGGAAGGTCAGTTACTAAAAACAAAGGCAGATTATCAGATAGTTGACCCCTGATTGGATAGTTATCCAAATATAACAGATTGTTAGTTTTAAATTTACCTTTCCTAAGGAAATGTACTCTCCATGTTGGAGTTTTACAATATCCTTTTTTCTGTCAATAATTTCAAGGCATCCGTCAGGGTGAAACCTACCAATGTCTCCAGTGTAGAACCAACGCATACCACTTTCATCAACCTGCAACCAAAAAGTCAACTTGAAAACACTTTGAATTTAAGTCAAAATGACCAATGTGATGAACTCCATGAAATACAAACCTTGTAAACCTCATTTGTTTTTTCCTCATTGTTAAAGTAACCAGCAGTTACACTATATCCCCCGACTACAACTTCGCCTCGTGGCATTGGTTTGTCTGATGTCAAGTACCCACCTTCATCCCATGAAACAAGCTGCAATACAAATAAAAGTTTAAAAAAATTAAAAACCATGGTTATATCAAGAACATATCTTTGAATTTTTTTTATTATAACTTCTCATACCTTAATATATACACAAGGAAGAGGTGGACCAACGCGCCCAACAGAATTATCATCAGCCTCAGAGAAAGCAGCTCCAGCACATGTTTCAGTCAACCCATATCCTTGACCAATAGGAGCCCTAAAGTAAACAAACTTAAGTAACTTCTACATACATCTCTCATTCCACACAAAACCTTATGCTATTACCACATATAATTTATATGCTATAACTATATGTAACCTAAAAAAGGTCGTTCCCTTCCTACAGTTCAATACTAGCAATAAATTTTAAAAATTATTATTTGGAATAGAAGAAACATTTACCCGATGCAGACATTAATAAATCGTTGTGTATCAGCAGCTAAAGGAGCACCACCACATAGCATAAAACGAATTTGCCCACCAAGTACAGACCGGATTTTCTTAAAAACAATTGCATCCCACAAAAGCTTTTCTAACCCCCATGCCCCTAGCCAACTTCCATTAACTGCTAACAACCGTCTATTATAGGCAATATTAAAAAGTTTCGTGGTCAAACCACCCTTTTCCTCAACCTACAAAAAATGGAATTATATAAAACAAGAAGGTAACTGAGAGATATAATTTATTAGCAACTCTGATACAGACCTTTTTTACTACTCCGTCTCGGACACGGTCTAAAATAGCTGGAACAGATGCCATTAAAGTTGGCTTCAATACAGAAGCATCTCCCATGGTTCCTTTTTTTATTTTATTTGAAGTATCCGTTAAAGTCAATGCAGACCCATAACCGATCGGAATACCTGCGGTTATCATCACAGTCTGCACAACAACATCATGCATGAAAATCATAATATTTGCTAGTAGTTTATAAATAGAGCAAAATAGAATTGAACTTTTTATTATTTTTCTTTTTCTGGATTGTAGCTGATAGCAACTGACATTCACTTCATTATTGATTTTAGCAACAAAGTTACATTATTAATTGATTGTAGCTTCTAGTGACTTGCCAAACGGTAGCAAATGATTTGTTTGCTAATTTTTCAAAACTCACTTATGTTGCATCTTATTTGTCATTTTTAGTTTGTGTATGCCATTGTGACATGTGATGTGGCATTTAACAATTATTTTTAGTTATACTATTTATAAAAAGTTAACTTTTTCAAGCTTATGAGTAAATTTGTCTTTAGGCTTGTTCCACAAGCAATTTCTGCACATGAGGCATCTGATGCGCACTGCCGGCATAGCATATATGCCACATCAGCAAGTTACAGGTAATATGAGATTGGCTGCTAGAATAAAAAAAAAGTATTAAGTTGACTTCTATTTTGCGCTAAATTTGTTGCTAAAAATGGGCAAAATGTAAAGTTTGTTTCTAATTTTTGCAGTTCAACTATATAATAAGAATTTATGCATGATGTTACCTCAGCAGCCATTCAAATATATGAGCCAATGGCAAGTATGCCAAGTAGACATCATTCGTCCCAATTCCCGGGATAACAGTCATAACAGCAGCTGCCGTTGCTACTACATTCCCATGGGTCATCATCACCCCCTAGAAAGTCAACACAACAACATACAAGCATTCAATTGAAGTAAAAAGTTATGCAGAGGGGTGTTTAGTTGTGTGTTATGAAAGTGATTGTTAATTAAATAAATTAAAATCATACCACTGGTGATAAAAAAAGTCCATGATATATAGATTTTGAATGTGTTCAACTGATCATTGTAATAATAAAAAAACTACATGTTTAAGTGTTTGGCAAATTCTGATTATTTAAGAAAATAATATATAAATCAACCAAAAATGACACTTTATGTGAAAATGGGGACTGATTTATAAGGAAACATCCCTCAAAATGAGTTAAAAGAGCCGGCAAATAGGAAATTTCATTATGAGTTTTGAGAACATGGCCCTTAGTGCTATGATAAACAACCATATTAGAAAATAAAATTGTCCAATAATAAACATTAACCACCTTGAGAAGTGGATATTATTTATCAATACTCACATAATGTAAACCTTTCCACCGTTATCAACTAACTACTAAATATTGTCAGATAATCAGAAGCACAAACTATTTACCCAAACATTAAATACTGATTTTTGGCTTATCATAAATAATTTTAACACAGATACAACCCCTGCCCCAACCCCAACAAAATAAAAAATAAAAACAGAACCACAATGTGCGAAAATAAGAGAACAAGGGCAAGATCATACCTTTGGTAAACCTGTGCTGCCACTTGTATACATGATGACTGCAACATCCGTCTTGATAGGTAGTCGAGCATTAACTGGATTATTCTGTCCCATTTTCTCAACTTCAGAGAAAGAAGAAATTTTCCAATCAGCAATACTATTTAAAGCTTCAGTGTTATCACTTTCAAAGTAAATAACATTTTTCACAGTCGTCAGGCTTGAACTAACTGTAGCCACTTTTTTCATGAGCTTGGAATCACAGATCAAGGTTGATACTTTTGTCTGTAAAAAAGGTATGCATCAGAAGAACTTTTAACGTTAAAATATATTACAAAAGAATAATATACTGTTTTCTCCTTTCTGCACCCACCTCATTAAGAGAGTGAATTAGGGCGTCGTCACCTAAAGATGCATATATGGTCACAACAGTGATATTGTGCCGAAAGCACCCCTGAAAACATAATAGACTTGTAACTAGTGTCCATCTATACCAGATATCATTAGAAAGCTAACAACAATACTATGTCATCTACCTCAAATGCAATTAACCATTCTGCACGCGTATCAGAAAAAATTGCAATTCGAGTATCGGGATCATGACCAAGATGAATAAGTCCAGATGCAAAGTTGCACACACGCTCAAATATCTCTCCAAATGTTTCCCATTGATACTCACCAAGGTGTAATTTCTCAAATTTTCTTCCATCGCTACCAGTTTCAAAGCTTCTATCTATTAGCTTTCTTGTACCAAGAAACCGAAGCTGTGAATATTTCTTACAAGATTGCTCAAATAGTGCAGCCATGGTTGTAGCCCCTTCCCATGGCACATCAACTAATTTATTTGATCTCACATTTCGCATGGCAAAACCTGATTCACCACCAACTTCAATTGGAACACCTCTTTGTTTCACCTTTTTCTTCCCTGAAAACACTGAAGAAAGAACCAATGGTAGGGCAATCGCGGCAATAATTGCAATTGCAGCACCATAAGATTTATCTTCTGTGAACTTGGACAAGAAACCCCCAACATCCATCTGCTCACTTCCCTCTGAATCACCCATTTTATATAATCCAAATGTTTAAAACAGTATTATCCTGAAAGTTTACAAGTAATTAAGTAAACTAATAATTGTGGGTTTCAGATAGTGATCCAATCAACTAATATGCATTCATTTCAGAAAGTAAATCCAGTAGAGTATCTATAATTCTATATGCATTCAATATAGATACAACTGCTAATCCACTAATAGTATAAAATACGAAAACTGAAAAGCAAATATAATACAAAGAACCATAAAATCCATTGCAAATATCAGTCAATCATATAAGGCCCTATGGACTCTGTTTATCATAACATAAGTGCAGAATCAACTAATATGGTTAAAATACGAGAAGCAAAAACAAAATAACCATTTAAAAAACAATTACGTTTGTGATCACATCTACCATCATCATAATCACACTCACAATCACAAATCAACGATTCCAGAACCACAAACATTCATCCATCACCTGAACAATCAATCCTATAAGAACAAATACATCAAAACGCAACATTCACTACTCCGATCAATAATAAACATAAGCTGATCACAATACTCGATCGCTCAATCGAAACCACCAATTGCATGATGACATAATCAGTCGGTGATGAAATTAAACCCTAAGGAACTAGGACCACGAATCAAACGAAACAAAGTAATCGTTACCTAAGATCAAATCAAGTTGTTGAGAAAGTGGTGATTTGCGAGAGGAGATAACGAAAACTTACGGAACAAACGAGTGGAATCAATGAATAGTATACAAGTGAATGAAAAACCTAAAGCAAAAAGGGGAAGAAAGTTGGAAACCTTTGAGATTGAATGAAATTGATGTTTCTGGTGTTTGCTTTTTCAGAGCAGAGGAAATGAGGTATAAATAGAAAGCTTAATATCATCATTATGTGATCCTTTCAAGATATTGACTTTTCGTTTGTTTTTATTAAAGCGTGTTTTTAAAAAATAGGAAAGAAAATTATAAAAAAATTTGTTCTTTTTTAATTTTCTTTTATTGAATGCGTTAACACAAATATTTTTTTGTTTTATTTTCTTAAGTACAATTAATAAATAGCACAAGAGCATTCATAATCCGTTCAACCTCATCCCTGTAGTAGTGTAATTTAATTAAAAAATAGTATTTTTAAATACTCTTATTTCATTACTTATATTTATCTCTATTCATTTAAATAATATATTTTTATTTCTTTTCAAATTATTTGTTCTCTCTATTTCACTCATATTTACTCATAGAACATATTTAATAATAGATATGAGGAATAAACATTGTTTTGAAAACCGGACAGTACCAGCCGATCCGACAGTTGAACCAGGAACCGGATACCAATTCGGTCTGATTCGCGTGCCTCAAACCATTTTGAGATGAAATAAAGTAAAATTTTATGTTAATTTGTGATAATATAAAGATGAGGTTTGGTGTGAAGGATGGGTTGGACATGCTCTAAGACCATCCACAATGCAAGCAAAAACACCCACGCTCGTTGTCGTCATACGCAGCTCGTCGGACATGTAGTGTTGCTGTCCGTCGTCCATGTCCACCCTTCCATCCGTTGCCCTTTCCCAAGGGTGCCTTAAGGATGGCTCAAGTGGGGCCTACTTGATTAATATGTGTATTGGTTTGTTTTTTATGAGTTTTTAATTAGTGTTGTGAGAATAATGGGTATGATGTAGTGTTGGGGCTTCGGGGTTAAAATGTGTTTGTGGGATGAATTGGTGGAAGTGAATGAAAAACTGATGTGACATGCTGACTGTGACTGTTTGTGGGAAGAGCGGCTTGTAACGTTACGGACAATCTAAGCATGTTAAGATAAATATTATAGATATAAAAGTTTAGCGGCACTAGTTACATGAGATGTTAAAGTTTTAAAAGAATAGTTGTAAAACGCTCAAACCTAAGTTAAAGCATTATTTGAAGCTTATTACTTAAACGAACTCGCTTCGTAGTTTTACATATTAAGTTAACCAAGCTTGCAAAACTATTGTTTTGTTTAATTTTTAATTTTTTTAATTTTTAATTTTTTTAATTTTAGAACATGAGTTGAACCATTTATTAAATATCCTAAATTATACAATAAGTATTATTTTATAGAAAGTTATCATATATCAAACCATATAGGTATTAAAGATAAAAACTTTTGATTTTATGTTGACTTTTTAAAAAGTATAATAACATATAACATATAAAATTTACATCAATGTCTTGAGGGTAGTTCATAAAAAGTCAACGTATCCTTCATTATTTTATAAATCAATAGCCTAAATTGCTTATTACACTTCCTAAGTTTTTCTCTTTTTTCTTTAATCTTAACCTTATTCTACGATATATAAAATAATATCATGTCACTATGGCATCAAGCCACGCAACTCCGAAGCCTATGGTGGAGCTCATTTGTTTCGGGAGGTAAAATATTCCTTTTTCCGAC
Organism: Flaveria trinervia; assembly: GCA_025506515.1. Lineage (NCBI taxonomy): Eukaryota > Viridiplantae > Streptophyta > Magnoliopsida > Asterales > Asteraceae > Flaveria > Flaveria trinervia. The sequence goes on along the minus strand of CM046444.1, from coordinate 121,070,729 downwards.
ATATTAACAAGATTTATAAAAAATAATACTAGACATACATTATGTTTACTTGTTACACCCTCCATTAACTTTATAAAAATATCTACTAATTCCTTTTTTTTATTTAACGTATCACCGTTTAACATATCAAATCAAAAACTTCTAATTTTTTTCAAGAAACTTATTTTGCATTTTACTTTTATTTTTCACTTTTTTTATTTAACGTATCACCCTTTAACACAATAACACATCAAATAAAAACTTCTAATTTAAAATAACTTATTTTGCATTTTACTTTTATTAATATTATTATGACATTATTAGTATAAAATATAATATTACCCCCTTGTCATCTCCCACGTAAAAAGAGATTTACTTTTTTGAATTTGCTATTTTATCTTCTAGGAGATTAAATTATGTATTTATGTAGTTGTTGAGAAAATTAAAATAAAACATTAAGCACGTATCGTCATTACTTTGACCGGAGAAGCTGGTCCATACAAAAGATAAAGAAAGGGAATCATAAACCGAAAGCTAATGAACTAATTTTTTATTAAAAAAACACATTTTAAATATTAATTATTTTCTTGCGATAAAATATGACAATTTTATAATTATATTTTGAGAGGGAAAGGTATGAAAGTAACAAGGTATGTAAAACCTAACCCTTTGTTATAAAATAATAATTGGATAACGTGGTCCTTTTGTTCTAATCTTTCTGATGCAGTAATGCAGTATTTTAATTTAAAAATTGTGTATTTTGTATTTCTTTTATCAAGCCAGAAACTAAGTTGGTATGTCATTTGCTTTATCATTATTTTTTTTATCTCTTTTCCACTCACAACCATTTAAAACATATTAAAAACATTATAGGACTTTAAACAATATTTCCCAAAAATACATATTAAACAGTAAATTCCTTATATTTTTCACTTACAACCACTTATAATCATATCATATAATATAAAAAATATACTCAAATGTACTACAAACCGACAAGCTTGATCCGAATCAATGTAAATATACGAGCTAACTTATACAACGCTCCAGCTATGAGCCACAAGCTATTTAAACACTCACTATACAGTATACACTTGTTACAATTGTTAATTTAGCCAAACCAACTACGTAAAATAAATTAGCTTTTGGTTAAATGACCACAGAATTACACTATCTGAAGTAATTTTCAGGTCAACATATAACTCATTAGAGACATGAACAATAATAAATTCAAGCTGAGCAATTTCAAATCTACAAACCAATTAACTCAATAAAAACAAATCAAGACATCTGTGAAGAAACAAGAGTTAGGATGCCCATAAGAAGTATTTTGTGAAGGAACAAAATTTAGAATAGGCATTACAATCAAAAGAGATCTCTTGATTCTTGCAACTTATTGCAAAGTATGTTAATGCAGTATTTTTTAAACGACAACCAGCGTACCCATTTAATATTATGCTAGCTCTACACTTTAACTTAACGGGAGCTTTACCACTTTAACGAGTTAAATGGTATATATGATACAAGAACATTACTTAACTTTTAATAAAGAGAACAATTTGATGAAAGGAAAGCAGGAATACCAATATACCATAGACATTGACATGTAAAGGCAAACAAATAAATTTGTGTATGAAAAACAAATTACTAATATTTTAAAAACTACTGATATGGATTGAAAATATCTTTATAAATCGATATGAAGGAGCATATTACCACTGTTAATAATCAAGTAGAGTTGTAAGAACATTACATTTTAGATATTTGTCTTTTCAATGAAGATTTCATTTCTGAACTTGAAAGTGCAATATAAAAGAGAATGAATATAAATTTAAACCCATTATAGCCTTACATGTACCAAACTCATAGACTAAACATCTTTTTAATCATACGGTATTGAACAATAAGAATCGTTTGACAACAATTTGGAGATTATACTGCAAGAAAATGATAGTGTTCACATAAAAGTGGTCACTAAGATATTTGAAAGCTATGATAATGAATACCCTTATTAACAGCCATTGACAGCTAAGTACATTTTCACTACCATGTCTTCGTATGTACAGACATACACAAACATAAAGTTAAATCACAAAATAATTTTCAAGAACTACAAACCTATACAGACATAAAACCTTGTCTAACATGATCAGTGCCATATAAACATACTTAAAATATGACTACTCCTTTATAAGTGTACATGAACAGTTACACAACAATACCTAAACACCTTATATAGTAATATGATTTTTATCAAGGATGCAACCACCTGCATTTAAGCTCAATGATACTTTGTAACAATTATCAGCAAAGTTATCTAGATCAACAGTAAGATAAATAACTAAAGAAACTATGCACCACAATATATTACCATATGCCATATAGTACTAGTAACTAGAATGAAGAATCCTATATCAATTACCTGAAGAGCTCACCTACATGAAGATGTTCATAAAGATTTCAAAAACCATATAGATCATCAACTAAATGAGGTCAATTACTAAAAGACAGAACCTAAAACCAACAATTATCCTTAAACACAAATCTACCAAACGACAATCCCTTACAAAAAGTACATAATTATAACACAATCTATTGTCTTGCTAAAAACATGCTAATCATGCAAATCCAACTCTGATCTTCTAGTGTCTTGTTGCTAAAAGATGAGATCCAACGGTTGCTAATGGTCTACATGCCATAAGATGAGATCCAACGGTTGCTAATGGTCTACCTGCCATAAGGGTGGTAACGACTACTGCCACTATAACCTGGCCTACTACCATACGGCCCACCAGGTCCACCATAACCTGAACCTGCCCCTGACTCATACCCACCACCGCCACCTGGCCCACCATAACCACCATAGCCGCCACCAACACCACCACCACCACCACGACCATACCCACCAAGTCCACTCCCTCCATAACCTCCACCATACCCACCACCAGCACCACCACCACCAAAAGAACTAAACCGACTAGAGTAGCTGCCAAGAGGCGGCTCACCACCCCTATAACCACCATAATCCCCTCCATATTCACCATAACGACCACCAAATTCACTTGCACCAGGCCCATAAGGACCATAATCACCAAACCTACTTGGAGGTCCTCCAAATGATCTATAGGGAGGAGGACCATAACCACCAGCACCACCACCATAACCACCATATGAATCATCATATCCATCATAACTACCACCGTACCCACGTCCCTTAGGTTCCCTATTGTATGAACTTATTCCTGAATTTGAAGATTTCTTTGGTTCAGCCTTCTTGATCTCAACCTACACCAAATAAACATGTTAACCTGTTTCTTCTCTACGGCTTAAAACAACTTCATATATCAATAAAATTAAACCTTTAGAATAACTTTGACCAAAATTTACAATTACAGTTTCACATGAATAAAGTTTCAGACGCATCATAATACCAATCAAGTGCCCTACATGTGGTCCACACTTGATACAAACATGTGCATGAGCCTTTAAATGATTAGTATGACAATCCTCAATTATACTTACCTGTGTGCCATTCATATCAATCATATTTCCATTCTTAAGAATTTCATCAACGGCTTGTTCACTTTCATATACAATAAATCCAAACCCTCGAGGGCGTTTTGTCACATGGTCTCTGATAATTTCATGCTCAGATAATGTTCCGTACTTTGAAAAGAACTCTTTGAACTCATCTGAACATGATTAATAAAGCAATCATTAGATCCAATACTATCAAGAGAGATGAACACCAGATTCTTAGAGGTTTTAAATAATTCAAAAAATTTACACACGCTTACCTTCAGTAACTGTAGCCGGAATCCCACCAACAAATATCTTTTTTGTTTTAAAATCTTTCGACTCAGCAGAGCCTTTGGGAATAGTTCGTTTGATCTCAACCTGTCCAGATATTTAGTAACAAAACATTTACAGACATACAAGATTTGTCAAACTTTTCAGTAACACAAACTTAAAAAAGAAACATACATCTGCTTTAACAACAATTAACAAACATTACTACCCTAGATACATAGACTAGAAACTATATCTACATATAGAGGGCAATTCAATATATGACTATTTTAAATGAAAAAACCACGAGAACCACAATAAGCACTTTTACATGTGATGTCAAAAAGAAAGAGAGGCACTTATGCTGGTATGTTAAAAGCAACTAATTCATATGTTTATATGATTGTCAAAGTCCTCTAATTAAAAGCAGTTTTCTATTGAACATCCTTACACCCATCCCTCTCTCTACACATATGCACGCACACATATGTATACATATATCAGGCAACTCAAATCATTATTAATAGGGTTGCAAGAAACTTCAAATAAATTCCATATGACAACTCAGTAAACTAAAATCAAGTCAAACAACATATGGTAAAAACTAGATAACCTAAATGTGGTGAATCCATTCAAGTAATCGACCTAGTAGACCGCATTTCTTGTACTATTAGTCATCTTCAAAAGAAATTACAAATGTTATAAACAAAAACTCAACTTTAATTTAACACCAAAACAGCTGCCAATTACTCATATCTCAGCTCAAAAACACCATAAACAAAATAAAACCAAATCATAAACAAAAACAATACAAACATACTACAACCAACTCACCTGCTTCCCATTAATCACATGTGTCTCATTAATAATCGTATCAACAACAGAAGGATCCGCATACGTAATAAACCCAAAACCCCTCGGTCGTCCAGTCAATCGATCTTTCATGATAACAGAGTCCGTAATATCCCCATACTTCCCAAAGTACTTAACAAAAGTATCTACAAATCCAAATTACAAACAGATCAGGTACACTTTCAGCATCAGTTACAAAAAAACAGATCACACAGCTAGCAACTAACCTATAGTAGTCTCCTTCGCTAAACCCCCGATAAAAATCTTCCTGCAAAGAATCAACGAATCAAGATTTAGGGTTTCATCGATGGTGATAATGTAATATGTAAAGATGATAAAGATGACGAACCGGGGCTAGCTCCATCACCAAAATCGGGTCTTTTTGAACCCATTGAAGATCTTTGGTTGGATCGGAGATTTGGTGGTCGGATTGTAGAGCACTAATGTGAAGATTTGTGATGTGGTGATTCAAGGCGGCTAGCGTTTTGTGGTGTCGATGAAGGGTTAGGGCTTTATATTGTAGTGGGGTTGTGTGCGTTTTACTTTTGAGTTTTTTTTTTCTGTTTTTTTTAACAAATCGTCTTGTATGTATTGGTGAAAGTCGCGCATGGAGATGTTAAGTTTTTTAAGTTTCGAGTTTAAGTTTTGTGATTTTGTGATAATTATAGAGCCTAAGACTACTCTCATCAAAAAAAAAAAAAGTCCGTACGATAAATAAAACTATCAAATAAAGATGATTCGGTAGGTTTATCAGCTTTTAGTTGGTCAGGCGGGTGACAACTTATGTTTTCTTGCTACTCTATTTTTCTTCTGTTTTTATTTTTAGAGCAAATTATCGTCTTCGTTCCTTTAGTTTGGTCGCATTTGTCCTTTTACTCCAACAATATTTATTTTTTTGCATTTGACTTCCTAAGATTTTAAAAATTTGTTATTTTCATTTAAAACTTGTTGATTTTGTTAATTTGAAGTGGTAAACATGTGAATTGACAATATATTAACTTCGTCATAATATGATTGTTTATGTGGTTGTGATATTGAAACATGATATATGGGAGAGAAAGACTAGATGTGGTGGTCTTCGTTATAAACTACATCATGGTCTCAACTTAAACCTAACACGTTTGTAATGAGTTTGAAGTTTTATAATTTCAGTTAGGTTCTTAAACACTAGAATGGCTTTGGCTACTTGTTTGCCATTTAAATGCTTATTGGAGGACCATCTTGTGAAAACTAATAAATAAAACATAAAATATAATAGGGAAGAGGTTGCAAAACATTGGCGTTACGGAATACCCGATTTACATTCTATTTATAGCGCAACTCATTTGTATAATGCCATTTTATTAGTTAGGTATACAATGTAGAAATGCCATTTTAATACACGCATGGCTGACGTACTACGTACAGATAGGGTCAATACACGCATGCCTCTTTTGATAATAAACTATTTGATCGGCGCCTCATTTACAAGAACAAACGAGCAACCAAACTTTAGTATCATAAATTTCATACATATGTTATCAGGTTTCGTCTGCTTCGTCATTGTATTCGATACCATAAACTAATTAAATCATACACCTTACCAAAATATCTTTTGAATAGCATATGTTAATGCTTTGTCTTCCTTGCTCGAATCTTACACTCGTTAGTAACAAAGTTTGTATAAAATATGTTTTTTTCCTTTTCACATAAGCAACTTGTATAGACCCGTTGGTATGGAATAAACTTTATAATACCGGTAGCTAGAATCTCACATTTTTTTGTTAAAATAAATATTTAAAACTTATAGTTTCTCTAACAAGGGTAAAAAAATAACAACAAAATGCTGTTCATCACCATCAAACCTTTTATACATCTAAAAATTCATTTAGGACAAAACATCTTGTTCAAGTACATACCTAAGGGGATGTTTGAATGAACGAAAATTGAATGAACGAAAGAATGATACGAACGAAAGAATGGAATGTATGATAAAATTAAATAAATAATTATATTTCATCATAATGTTTGGTTATTCTTTATGAATTAAACAGATCATTACATTGTATTGTTTATTACATAAAAAATAAATTGTAAAAGTGGTTATGGTAGTGATGGCTGATGGTTGTTAATGGTTCATAGTGGCGGTGGTGGTGACGACCGATGGAGTAGGTGCATGGTGGTCGGTGGTTGCCACCGATTGTGGTGATGGCCGTTGGTGATTGGTGACGTTGATGGGTGGGTAGTGGCTCGCGCTCTTGGTGATTGGTAGTGATGGTGATGGGGTGTGGTGGTAGCGGCGGGAGGGGGGGGGGGAAGGGGGGGGGGGGGGGCTGTGGTGGTAGTGAGTGAGGATAAAATGAGAAGGAATGAAAAAAAAAGAAACGATGGTGGATGAAATGGATTTGGTGTGAGTAAAGGGAATGAGATTGCTTGTATAGTGATCCATTCCATTTTATTTGACAACCAAACATGTTATTTTTTCATACACCGTTAATCATTCATTTCATTCTGTCTTCTATTCCTGATCCATTAAATTCTTGTTTTTAATTTGTAATATTCTAAGAGTTTTCTCGACCTAACTTTTCTTAACATTTCTTAACATGTATTACTAACAAATGTATAATCAACTTTTGCAAAAACTATAAAAAAAGCTCAAGTTGCCATTAAACAACAACTTAAGGACTAAAGATGTACCTCTACATAAAGCAAACAAGAAAAAACATTGTTCCCCTCCGATTCTCTCTCTAAAATTCGATCAATCCAAAACCCTTCACCAAAGTCTTTTCCCCGTTTATTCATCATCATCACAATCCATCTAATTTCGATCACAACATTCACCCTTTTCGATACAATCATCATGTATCATCTCTAAATCAACACAATCATGTGCCATCATCTCAAATGATCTCCACTAATCTGCACACAAAGATCAGAGTAATCATCGTTGATTGTGTATCTAGAAGAAGAAGATGAGTGGGGGTAGGGTTTCCATTCCGAACAATGTGAGGAAGACGATCCAGAACATCAAGGAGATCACGGGTAATCACAGTGAAGATGAGATATATGCAATGCTTAAAGATTGTTCTATGGATCCGAACGAGACCGCTCAGAAGCTTCTCTTGCAGGGTACCGTTCGTTTTCTTGAGTTTGATGTTGGGATCTGTTTTGTTGGTTTGATTCATGATGTTTTACGTGATTGTTGATTTTGGGGATTTGGGAAAGTTTTGATTTTGTTCAGTTTTTGTTACTCGTACTATGCTAATTAGATTGGTTAGAGTGTAGGTAATCGAAGGGCCTAAGCGCGCACCTGAGTGTGTAAAGGGTGAGCCTTGAGCTTAGGTGTAACTGTGTAAGAAAGTGGGGGCTTTTTGTAAGCAAGGAGTATTTTAAGGGTGGGGGGTTTAAACATGTTTTAGGTTTGTTTTGACATGTTTCAGGTCATAATTAGATGTTTCAGACTGTTATATTCAGACCATTTTTAGAAGTTTCCACCTGTTTTAGGCTATTCAGACCAGTTTTGGTTTAACATCGTCTGCAATGTGTGTATGCTAGCTTTGACTGTTGGACTAATCTTGACATTAAATAAAGTTTAGGGTTTATTTTGTAATTTATATTAAACTTATTATCTGGTTAAATAAGAGGATAAGTCTTCCAGGTAGTTTAAACTTTATCTCAGATGGATTTGAGATAAGTCTTGATGATTTAGATAAAGCCTAATTTGTAGGAGTTGATTAACTTGATGGACAAGGTTAATTAGCTATAAATATAGGTAGGTTTTTCTTTGATGGATGTAAGTTTTTTCCTATCAATTAATTGGAGAAGGAGTTCCAAAACTATTGCTGTGTTTTTTTTGTTTTTCTAAATCTGGTATCAATTTTACTTCAATTGGTATCAGAGCTGTGTTCAGAACGGTCTTGTGCAGTTGATTCGAAGGTCTGGATCAATCATCAGATCTGAAAACAGGGCAGCAATACAAGAGGAGATCAAAGCTTAAAACAATGGGGGAAGTTGTGCAGCAAAACAGCCAGGTGAACCAGAATGAGAAGCTAAATCTTCAATTTTAGTGCCCGATTCTAACAACAACCAATTACCAAATCTGGTCTCTTAAAATTAAAGCGATTTTCAAGGCTCAAGGAATATGGGAGGCGATCGAACCAGGAACCAATGTTGATTCAAAGAAGGACAACTCGGCAATCGCATACCTGTATCAAGCACTCCCTGAAGATTTGATTCTGCAAATTGCAAGTTGTGACACCGCCAAAGCAATCTGGGATTCAATAAAAACTCGCCATCTTGGAGTTGAACGAGTCATGGAGGCCCGGTTGCAATCATTGAAGACCGAGTTCGATACAATCAAGATGAAGGAAAACGAAACAGTGGATGATTTTGCGGCAAAGCTTTCTGGAATAGCCTCTAAATTAGCCACACTTGGATCAGTCATTGATGAATCAACTTTGGTCAGGAATTTACTAACAAGCATGCCTGGAAACTTCCTGAATATGGTGGCTACAATCGAACAGTTGGTGAACCTTAAAACTGTGAAGTTTCAGGAGGTTGTCGGGCGACTGAAGACCTATGAAGAAAGGGCCTGTTTGATGTCAAAAGGATCAAGCAACAATCAAAACCAATTGCTGCGTTCATATGATGGTTGGGAGGCAAAGAGGAGACTTAAAAAGGGCTATGGTCGAGGTCGAGGGGGCAACACTGAAACCCGAGGCCGAGGTCGTGGTCGTGGAAGATTTGGAGGTCGAGGGCGTGGAGTTGGCCGAGGTCAAGCTGCACAAAGTGGGACTCAAGGCTCATCAAACCAGAAGAAGGATCGTTCACAGTTACAAGGCTTCAGATGTGATGCTTTAGTGCACTTCTCTGCAGATTGCCCGACAAGGAAAAAGGAAGAAGTCAACCAACCACAAGCTAGTGTTGACAAGCCTGCACTCTTAATGATCGTTGCCTTTCAAGATCAAAAGGAGCTGATCTATCTCACTGAGGAAAAGGTGTATCCAGCCTGATATGTGTCTAATCAAGATGAACAATTCGTGGGGTACTTAGATAACGGGGCATCCAATCACATGACAGGAAATAAAGGGTTGTTTTCTAAACTTGACACAAAGGTAGGAGGCAAGGTGAGATTTGGGGATGGATCATGTGTTGACATTGAAAGAAGGGGCTCAATTTTGTTGGAATGCAAGAATGGAGAACATCGTCTCTTGACGGATGTGTACTACATTCCATTCTTGAAAAGCAACATCATCAGTCTTGGTCAACTCACCGAAGGGGGGGTGTGAGATCCTAATGAAACAAGAATTCTTATGGATGTACGAGCCCGATGGAAATTTATTAATGAAGGTACAACGATCACCAAATCGGTTGTACAAGATCACTCTAAAAATTGGCTCACCTGTTTGTCTGCACTCAAAAGTAGAAGATCAGGCATGGATATGGCACGCTCTCTAGGTCATGTGAACTTCGACACCATTACAGGGATCAACACAAAAAGGATGGTTCTTGGAGTACCAACAATAAGCCATCCTACCCAAATGTGTGAGGCATGCCTAGCTGGTAAACATACAAGACAAAGCTTTCCTGATCAAGCTTTGTTCAGAGCAGAAAAACCACTGGACCAGGTGTATGCAGACCTGTGTGGCCCGATATCTCCACCTACACCTGCTGGAAATAGGTATATTTTACTTATTGTTGATGACAACAGTAGGTTTATGTGGGTTTTCATGTTAAAAACAAAGGATGAAGCCTTTTCAAAGTCTCTGCTGAAAATCAATATGGAGGTAAAATAAAGGTTCTCAGGATAGATCGGGGAGGAGAATTTACCTCCAGAGAATTCAATGTGTTTTGTGAGCAGGCTGGTATTACAAGACAGTTGACTGCACCCTATACCCCTCAACAAAACGAAATAGTTGAGAGGCGATGAGTATGCCACAAAAACTATGGGCTGAAGCTGTTAGGCACTCAGTTTATGTACTGAACAGGCTGCCCATGAAAAACTTGACTGATCAGACCCCGTACGAAGCTCTAAAAGGAAGAAAACCAAGGATGGATCATCTATGTGTATTTGGATGCGTAGGCTATGTGAGAGTGCCTTCGAACCAGCTGAAGAAACTAGACAACAGAAGCTTACCAATGGTGCATTTGGGAATCGAAGCAGGTTCAAAGGCCTACCGAATGTATGATGTCAAAGAAGGAAGGATAGTCATCGGTTGAGATGTAAAATTTGATGAAAATGGAAAATGGGACTTGCAAGAGTATTCTGATAATTATGGTGACAAAGATGCTGATTTTATGATCCATATAAATCCACTCAAAACTGATCTAGAGGAATATAACAAAGAATCTGAGCCTGTTGATCCAAACAGCCCACAAAGCCTAGATCAAACAGGCCTATTGCAGCAAGACCTTCCTCATATAGATCATGAAAACTTCTCAGCAGAGCCATCAGGTGATAAAAATCCCAGACAGTCTGTTTCTAGCAACCAGAAACCACTTTCAGAAATAGAGGACCTATTTTACCCCGGTTGCCTACGGATAAAGATGACCCAGCAGACCCATCCTTGGCAGAATAAGAAACCTTTGATGATACACCACCTCGAGGCTGGAAGAATCTAAATGAGGTCTATGATCTACTTCTTACCGAAGGAGATCTAATAAAATTCAAAGAGGCCACAGGTCATAAAGAATGGGAGCAAGCAATGGAAAGTGAAATTGCATCCATTGAGAAAAACAACACCTGGGAGTTAACGGATCTACCCCCAGGACATCATCCAATTGGTTTAAAATGGCTATATAAAAGCAAAAGAGATGCTAATGGTGTGCTTACACGTTATAAAGCCCGGTTAGTTGCAAAAGGTTACATTCAACAACATGGAGTAGATTACGATGAGGTGTTTGCACCCGTAGCCAGAATTGAGACTGTTAGACTCATTCTGGCATTAGCAGCTCAAAGAGGGTGGCATGTACACCATCTAGATGTCAAAACAGCCTTCTTACACGGGGATCTCAAAGAGGTGGTATTTGTAACTCAGCCTGAAGGTTTTGTCAAGAAAGGGAAGGAACAAAAGGTGTATAAACTGAAAAAAGCTCTTTATGGATTAAAACAAGCTCCACGAGCTTGGAATACAAAGTTGGATGGGGTTTTAAAAGAGTTTGGGTTCAAACGATGCCTGCTTGAACAAGCCGTGTATACAAGAAGAACTCACGAAGGATCTCTCTTAATGGGAATCTATGTGGATGACATGATAGTAACCGGAAACAATCTTGAAAAAATTCTGCAGTTTAAAAAACAGATGGAAGATAAGTTCGAGATGAGTGACTTGGGTCAACTTTCTTATTATCTCGGACTTGAAGTTATGCAAAGCAAAGATGGCATCAAAATCAAGCAGTCGGGATATGCTAAAAAGATCTTAAAGCAAGTTGGAATGTGGGAGTGCAACTTCACCAAATCCTAATGGAACCAGGGCTGAAACTAAGAAAAGATGATGGCAGCAGAAGTGTGGATGCAACTGAGTACAGAAAAATATTGGGTGTCTGCGGTACTTAACGCATACACGACCAGATCTTGCATAGATGGTTGGATATGTAAGCAGGTACATGCAAGAGCCTAAAGTTACGCATTCACAAGCTGTAAAACAGATTTTGAGGTATGTGAAAGGGACTGTAGATCTGCGAATTTACTATAGAAGGAACGGAAGTGATAAGCTGTTGGGATTTAGTGACAACAGTCATTCTATTGATCTGGATGATGGAAAAGGAACTACGGGTCTAGTGTTCTACTTTGCTGATGGACCTATTACTTGGAGCTCTCAAAAACAGCCAATAGTGGCTTCATCCTCCTGCGAATCGGAGTTATGGCTGCAACTTCAGCAGCCTGCCAAGCAATTTGGTTAAGGGGATTGTTAGCTGAAATTACAGGAAGGAAAAGGAGCTGGTGGTGATTAAAGTTGACAACAAATTTGCAATTGACCTGATGAAACATCCAGTGTTCTTCGGGAGAAGCAAACACAAGATACTCGCTATTTTTTCATACGTGAATGTGTTGAAAAAGATCAAATCAAGGTTGAACACATCAATGGGGAACAACAACAAGCTGATATCCTCACCAAAGCTCTACCGAAGATTAAATTTACAGAGATGAGAGAAATTCTGGGGGTGAAGATGATTGAAGATACCAGAAAATAACAAAAGACTCAAGGTCAAGATTGGGGGGGTGATTGTTGGACCAATCTTGACATTAAATAAAGTTTAGGGTTTATTTTGTAATTTATATTAAACTTATTATCTGGTAAATAAGAGGATAAGTCTTCCAGGTAGTTTAAACTTTATCTCAGATGGATTTGAGATAAGTCTTGATGATTTAAAGATTATCTCAAAAGGATTGAGATAAAGCCTAATTTGTAGGAGTTGATTAACTTGATGGACAAGGTTAATTAGCTATAAATATAGGTAGGTTTTTCTTTGATGGATGTAAGTTTTTTCCTATCAATTAATTGGAGAAGGAGTTCCAAAACTATTGCTGTGTTTTTCTGTTTTTCTAAATCTGGTATCAATTTTACTTCATTGACAGATGCAAAGTGCGTGCCTTGAGCGTTGAGCACGCACTCAACGTGCAAAGGGTGAGCCTTGAGCGTAGGCACAAGGTAGCAAGGGCTTTTTGTAAGCAGGATGTGGTTTAGGGGGTTTAAACATGTTTTAGGTTGTTTAAACTTTAGACATGTTACAGTCATTTTTAGATGTTTCAGACAAATTTTAGGTGTTTTAGACCAGTTCTGGTTTAAAATTGGCTGGAATGTGTGCCTGTGAGCCGTGATAGATGCAAGGCTCGTGCCTTGCTTGCCTTTGACTACAATGGTATGAGTTGCTACTCAAGTTTGATTATTATGTAAGTTTATTGTTATATCTGAAAAGCTGAATTTGTGCAAATTATTTGTGATCTTTGATGTTAGATTGGTACAGGGATTGAATTACATAGTGGGAGTTCAATGTTTATAACATAGTTTCTTACTTTAGTAGATAGCAGGGAAATTGAATCTAGTGTAGCATACTATATGACTGCTAATTGTATAATATATGTTATGTGCTCAGATTATTATAACAAGTTTAACTCATTGTTACCTAGATCCATTTCATGAAGTTAAGAGGAAACGTGACCGCAAGAAAGAGGTAAAGTTTCTATGCGTCTGTTTTGTGTAAATATAGAAGCATATCTCATTTTATTTATTAATACGTAGATAAACGTGAATACATATATTTTTAGTAATTAGTAGCATATATTTATCATATTCCACTATATTCTTTTGGAGTTTTAGAATTAGCTTACTCTGTTTTACAGAATGTGAATAAAGAACCTACGGAGTCCAGATGGAAACCTGGGATGCAGGGAAGGGGGAACAGGGGTGGCAGGTCGAACTACTCGTCTCGTCGCATTTCTAATGGTAATTTATCCTTTTAAAATGCTTTACATATATTATCATTATATGTTTTTACTTTTTTTTTATTCCATTTATTGCATAAATAATGTTCTATGATCAATTTGTTTTCCATAGATGTAGGTGGTGGCAAGCCATTACTTTCTGTAAAGGAAAATGGAATGAGTAAAGGTGCAGATGATGGTTCAAATCAGTCAACGCCTCAGGGTCAGAAGAATAAAGAGACATTTGTGGTTAAAAGGTGGTGAATTCACTAATATTTTTTGTTAGTTTTAATGTAACCAATTAATCTGCAACATTACCTATTTCAAGTGAATAGCTATGTATCTTATGGTTTAAATTCTGAAAAAATCCTAATTTTTTGCAGCCCTTCCCATGACGTATCTGATGGAATTGCACATTCCTCTGTGGGAAGTGATGAGAAGACTTCTGTAGTGGTTCCTGCTGTTGAGGCAAGTAAGGAACCCATTGTTGGTGATAGTCATGGAACCCTCATCTCGAGTGTCAATGAAACATCAGCTTCTACATCTAAGACACCATCACCTTCACCAGGATTACAATTGTCTGATAAAGATCCTATTCTGAAGCCTTCACAAGATTCACAGCTTCTTGTGGGTACAATCAGACGTGAAGTTGGGAGTCAACAAACTCTTGTGACCAAATTCACAAGACTCCCATTGAGACTGAATCAACTGCAGGTGAATATTGTTTTCTTATAGTTTTCATTTTAATTTTGCATGTAATATCAATTTAATCAGTATTACAGCTGGTTCTGAGGTTGGAAGCTCCTCCGTGCAAGGGAAGGCACAATCTTCTCATGTCCCACTTTCAATTTCCAGGCCTTCTTCAAACCATAATAATAGGCAGCAACAAGCAATTGGGCCTCAAAAAGGTATTAAGATTAAATAGTACTCATGTACCCGGTTAGATATGAAAAAAGTTATTTTTGTACCTTGTGAAGCCATGACAAAAAAGCTCCTATAATGTTTTGAAAAGATAAGAACTTTAGAAAAACGAAAATTAAATGTAGTTTGCTAGAATCTTTATGGACTTCTATAATGAGCATTGTAAGGACTTCAATAACATACTGACATCAATGAGTGTGTGCTTAGTTTTTCACAGCACATGCTTGTTTAGTTAAAAACGAATTTTATGTTAATCATACCAAAATGAACTAATATTAGCTAATCCATTGTGATTTAACTATGAATAAATAATTAAAACATTTAAGCTGGTTATATGTACATAGAGGCTTCAATGGATGGATGAAAAGTCAAGAACTTATTTACCACACTCAGTCTTAGACCCATGCCCCTAAATGATTTTTCTCTTGTCATATCTACACAGTTTTGTTGAAACTGAAGTTTTCATAGTCTTAAAATTAGTAAATTTACGAATGTTCTTCATTTTCATTTTAAGACTTGTGTTTTTGCTTTCACATTGATACTGAATATATGATGCTTATGTATTTACTTGCTTTTCTTATTCAATGCTAACATTTCATATTCATTTAGTCGTATGTTAATCTCTATGCTTTTAACTCTTATGTGCTTTTATCATTGTGGTGTTATTTAGTTTTTATACCTTCCAATTAAAAGGGAAAATTTCAAGTTGTGTTTTAAATTCCAAATATACTACTTTCTCCATTCCAAGTGGATCTCGATTGCACAAAGTGCAACATCATGGGCCAAATAAACTTTATCAATATCTTTTGTGATGATTTGCACAGTGGTTAATTTTATATCTAGACTTCTGCAAGCTCACTCATTAGCAAAATTGAATTATTGTTGTGGTCTTCAAATGAAATGATATCTACCTCAACTGCAATACCTTAATACGATAATCAACCATTTTGATGCTAAAAATGTTGTTATTAGTTTAATTATTTAAAAACTAGCACGTATGAATTAGAAAAAAAAAAGGCCTAAAGTAGCAAAATAATTGTTTATTATTTAAATTATAGACGTGAAATAAGAAGAATGACAGTTTAATCATACATGGATCTTCTTTTGGCAGATGAGTAGTAATTCTGCTAGGGGATTTCAGCAGAAATGTGTTTATAGCTTTTTTTTGTCCTTTGTTAGTTTAAAGCTGAACTATATTTTGTTTGCTTGGTTTCACCAGAGCTATATGCGCTTTTTTGTTCCTTTCTCTTTTCTTTCCTTTTTTTTGGGGGGGGGGGGGGGGGGAGGTGTTCATGATATTTTACTTTCCACAATTCAAAAGTGAAGAATCAAAATTGTATGACATTTTTTTAGTACTGCATTTTCATGGTTCTCTAATGTTCCTTGTAATTTTCTACAATAGGTGGGAGTATGGAATGGAAACCAAAACCAACAAATCCAGTTCTTGCAGCCCGTAATCTTGATTTAAAGGGCATGGTCCATGGGCTGGAGAAGAAGCTAGAGGAATCACACATTTCAGATGACCAACATGTTATTATTCCAAATCACCTCCATGTTCCTGAAGCTGAAAAACTCGGGTTCTATTTTGGGAGTTTTGATGCCAGCTTTAGTCTTAACATGACCTCCTCGAACAGGTCTGGGCCTGGGCTCGGGGCTGAGCACGTGAGTGACAAGAGTTCCGAGGCTTCTGAGGTGGTTGATGAAAGTATAGACGAGCAGCCCAGGTTTGTGATATTTTCTGTTCAACTGAGTGATTGTGTCCCTTGTAGTTATCCAGCGGGTGTTCAGATGTGTTTTTTGAAAGTGATAAACGTAAATATTAACTAATCATAATCAGATAATCAGTTGAGTTGGAAGTTGTAATAGTTTGATGTTTGACAAATTTAATTCTCTAATCTCCAAGTAATCACATATGCAGAAGCAGAATTTGTTTATACAAGCATTAAAAACTATTAAAGATGAATCAGTTCCAAAACACCTATTTATGTCCTTTCACACCATCTGATAATTAAATATTGGTTCAGAGATCAAAATAACGCGTTGGCAAGTGCCGATGATGAAGACCATCTTGATCATCCATCATCATCTGATAACATACCCGAGAATCTATCAGCCGAAGGTGACGTGTCATCGAATTCAGGCTTCAATCACCAAGAATCCAAACAAGAGACTTCACTTCCAACAGCAAGCCATCAACACCCGATTCTTCACACGTCTCCTAACTTAAGTTTTGGCTTCATTCCTCCAATGATTGGGACCCACCCAGCATCTTTTGAGACCAACGAGTCTCATAGTCATGATGGTTCGCAAGTCCCAAATGTTGTAGTAAGTCTTGAATAAATATTTCATTATTCTGGGATTTAAACTTTTCTATATTACGATTAAATTTTGATACTCAATCTTGTTCAGGTTCAGCAACCATTTGACCCGGCAAGCTATTATGCTCAATATTATCGTCCTGGTGCTGACGTGGATGGCCGCATGTCACCCTTTCATTCAACCGGGGTTCCAACCAAGTTTAATGGAAATATTCCTGTGTTATCTCCTCAGACTTCTCATTCTTCTCAAGAGGTTTGTGTTTTTTAGGTTTTGTCTTTACAAATGGGTGGGCCAGAGGGCTAGGCAACGACCAAAATGGATTCAGGTCAGAGCAAGAAGTTTTAAACGGGAATATATTTTTTATTGAGTATATTTAGTTTTCATGGTAAATCATTTGTGTGTTGGATGTGATTACTGAATATGTATCTTATTATACAGTAACAAGCAATTTTTTTTAGTGAAGTGATTTGTGTTGACTGGGAATACTCCTCCCTGTAAATAGCTGTTTAATTTGATTATAGAATATATATGATTAGAATTTTTTTATTTGAGTGAATTGATATACAAGTCAAAACAGGCTCGGTCAGAATGGAAAGTTTTGACTCGGAACATTTATCTTCTCCTAACATTTGTTTTTCTTTTATAAGTAATTGTTTTGTTAAATGTGATTTTACCTGTTTGACACAGTAGATAATTAACACAACCCAAATGGTAACATTTAGAATTTTGAACTGCAGGTTGGGAACTCATTGATGTTATCTGGTGCTGGTCCAACACCAATAGCGACTACACAAACTGGCGGATTTATGCAAACCTCCATAGCCATGACTCAGCAACCATTACCATTTTCAGGCAACCAACTGGAGTTCATTTACCACATTACCCTCCAAATTATATCCCATACGGACCATATTTCTCACCATTTTATGTTCCTCCACAAGCTATCCATCAATTTTTGAGTAATAATACATTCCCACAACCTCCTCAAGCTGCTAGTATGTACCCGCCCCCACCAGTGGCTAGCTCTAAATACCCACTTCCACAATACAAAACAGGTGGTAATACAGGGAACCCGGTTAATATTGGAATGCCCGGAAGCTATGGACCGTATGGCTTAAACGCAGCTGGCTATAACTCTGGTTCAGCAGCTACAGCTGGCAATTCAACTTCTGATGAAGACCTAGGTGGGTCCCAGTTTAAGGAAAGTAATGTCTACATTACTGGACAGCAGGTTAGTTTCATCTGTTTTAGTTGATTACAAAGTGAGCATATTTTACAACAAATCTTTAAATGTGACATTTTTATAATGATGAACTTTTTAGCAGATTTCAGATTTTGTAGAATGTGCCGATATCAATATTTTTTCAAATGTTGTTTCTTGTGGCAGACCAGTTATTATTACTTGAGCAGTTGGGCCGTTTTATTATGATTTCGTTTATAAAGCTAGTAATTTTATTTGATAGGTTATATCAACTTTCTGACTATAAAAGCATGAATGGTTCATGATAACAATTTTCCAATATTTTTGTGTCTTTTAAGTACAAGGATCACATTTATTAGATTATTTTTATATGATAAAAAATCTTATATATATTTGCAGAGTGAAGGTTCAGGTGTATGGATGGCTGCACCGGGTCGAGACATATCTGGTATGCAGGCTAATTCTTTCTATAACATTCCTCAAGGCGGTCAAGTTGCATATACGCCAACACAAGCTAGCCATGGGGCTTTCGCTAGTCTTTATCACCACCCGGCTCAACCAGTAACCACCAGTGCGGTTCACCCACTTCTCCAACAGTCCCATGGACCCGGCGTTGACATGGCAGGACCCACACCTCAAATCAACTGGCCTAATAACTATTGAAAGGTATGAAACCAGCTAAATACCAAGAATTAAACAACTTTAACCAAAAGTTTGGTTTTGAAATGAAATTAATCATAAAGATTAAAGATCGTAGATGATTGGCTGGATTCGAGCGCAAATCATCCATAGGAGGATGGAATTTTCGATATATCTATCTTTTGGAGGATATATGTAAAAAAGATGAAATCCTCCTGGTAATTGATAAGTGGCGAATTCTTAAAAGTTAGTTGGGCCAGTTTACAAAGTCTTCTCTTTCTTGCTAGTGATATATGGTTTAGGGTTTAGGGTTTTTAATTTTATATTTTCTTGGGTTTTATGAAGTTTGATAGGACATATGGGTCTAATTATTAAGGTTTGAGGCAGCTTAGCTTTGTTTTTACCCTTTTGATGTTGCTTGTAAAGTGAATTTTTGAAGCAAGAAAGGATGTATTTGAGCTGTTGTAATTGGTACCGGGTATAATTGAAGACAAAGTTCAAAATCGTTGACTTTCTGATTTTCGTGTATGAAGTTGGTTTAAACTGAAAACCATGCAAGTGATTTTAGTTTGGCTTGAAATCTTCCTATCAAACATTGGTTTACGCTTAATTTCCTCGATATCATTTCATATATGATTTATGAGCAAAACAGGAAAACACATATTCTTTGTAAGTGAAAATGAAGTATTAATGTATGATGATTATGCGAGTTAAATTGGCTATGACAACAAATATATACATCACAATGTCCTGTCTTTCCATCAAGGGATATGGAAACCGATGTCATGCAACATCACAGTTAAGTTTTCTAACAAAGAATGAATATCTTGAACTCGAGGATGCAACCGTCCACCAGCAACAAATTCATGAACTTCCCCATTCACTTCAATTAGGCTGCACCCAGGGTTCTCTTCTCTCTGTTTTTCTCTCAACAGTAGTCTTTCTTGTATTGCCATCTCAAACTGACCAACAGCTGCATACACATTTGACAAAAGTGCGTGTCCAGACCTCGCGTCTACACCTAATTTAAGCAGATTCCTATAAGCCCATTGTCCCATTTCAACTTCTCCATAGCTCCTGCAAGATGACAGAAGAGATCCCCATATAACAGCATCAGGTTTCATCGGCATGCTTTTTACGAGTGTTTCAGCTTCCTTAAGTAACCCTGCTCTACCTAGCACATCTATCATGCACCCATAGTGCTTAACTGATGGTTCAATTTTATATCTTTCTACCATCAACGAAAAATAGTGTTTCGCTTTTCCAACCAATCTTGAATGATTACACGCGGTCAAAACACCAATGAAACTCACATCATCAGGCTCAAGATCAGATGACTCGAGCCTAGTGAACAACTCAATTGCTTCACCATCACGCCCATGCAACGCAAGACCCATTATCATCGAGTTCCAACACGACAACCCTCTCACAGGGGCGGATTCAAACACTTCCCATGCTCTTTCAACACTCCCACACTTACAATACATGTTAACAACTGCAGTAACTACAATCGCATTCAACTCCACTTCATTCTTTATAATGTAATCATGAATCCACTCCCCTTGCTTCAACGCCCCTAACTGCGCTGAAGCGTTCAACAAACTCACGAGAGTATACCCACACGGCTTCATCTTCTCCGCCTGCATAACCCTAAAAAGACCCAACGCCTCGGCCCACTTCCCCGCCCTTACATACCCACTAATCATACTATTCCACGAAACACTACTTCTCTCAGGCATTTCATCAAACACGTCGCGTGCATCCTCCACTCTCCCGAATTTCGCAAGACTAACAACCATCGAATTCCAAGCAACAACATCCATACCATCACCATCTCCAAACACGTTAAACGCCTCATCAAAACACCCACAATTCGCATACATGTGTACAATACTATTACACACATAAACATCAAACTGCAACCCTAATTTCAAAATTCTCCCATGAAGCTGACGTCCATCTCCCGCCAAACCAATTCAGCATAAGCTTTAAAAACCGAAGGGTACGTGAGTCGATCAGGGTCCACTGTTGAACGACATAACAAGTCGATAAACAAAGATATCGCCATTAATGGGTTCGAGCTTCTTGAAAACGCTCTGATGATGGTATTCCATGTGAAGCTATTGGGGTTTCGGATCTGATTGAACACCATTAGAGCGTAATTGACATCGGATGCAGCTGCGAATGATAGTATGCGAGAGGCGGCGATTGTGTCTTTGATTAAACCTGTTTTGATGATTTGGGTGTGGATGATTTGAAGGTCTTTAATGGTGGAGCATTTGGATTCTAGAATTGAAAGGTGAGGGTGATCTGATATGAATTTGGATATGGAGGTTGAAGATGATGGTGATGGAGTTGATGAACATAAGCAAACCGCCATTTTCAGTTTTTTCTGTTGAGTTTGATGTAGATGATGATGTAGTTGATGAGGTGTATAACGTATGGTTCATAGTAACGATGGGAAAAATAAAAAAAATTTCTAAACTCAACTCGTTAGAGTGCTCGGGTTGCTTTCGAAAAAACTGGTTGGTTTGATCTGGGTACATTTACACATCGTCTCCGGTGTTTTAGTAAACCCATTTCGGCTTTCAGTTTTGATAACTATTACGCGCATTGTTAGTAAATCAAATTGAGTTGTTTAGGTTGTTTGAGTTGTTTTTATAGATTTCACTTACGCTCCTATAAATTCGGGTAGTATTTTCATGAGTTTGGTTAAAAATGAGATGAATCTGGTTCCATTTGGATGTTTAAAGTTGTGCACTACGGGTTATGAATTATTTAAGAGACGGTGACAAAAGTAAAGGTTTGGCTCATAAAATTTGTTTTTCTTACGCTAGCTATATTAAATGAGTTTTTAATTCGAACAAGCCAACAAGTTAGTTTATACAAACATGAACTTTTCTAAAAGGTTAATACAAGTTAGTTGGTTTGAGCTAAATTGACTTGAATTTTCTTAAGCTAATTTTAAATAAATTATGAATTATGATTATTTAAACAACCTTAATTCTTCTTCGGGAGTAAGTGCGCCTAGTTCGGTTTAAGGTCAATTAAGCTTGAGCTCGACTTGTTTAACTTATAAATCGTAAGTTTTACACCCATGCTTAAACTCAAGCTCAGAAATAAACGAAATTAACGACTGCTTTATTAATTTGTAGCATAAATAAACGTTAAGATTGAAATTGATCACGTGTTAATTGTGATTAATATTAAATCAAAGATAAGGTAAGGTTAATGTTCAAATTTTGTTTCACTCTTTCTATAACGTATTAAAATTTAAATATTAAAGAACTTATCATAAGTTGCTTCCGAAAGTAACAAGTTAGACTCCACATAAACAAAGTTTGATTGTATGTGTGTCCAGGCCGGTTTCTAGTTGTTTTCTTGTGCAAAATGTATGAATTCAACATGAAGACGACCAGTGTATTTTAAACACAAATGTATATATCATTCATTATATATACCCAACATGATATGCATATAATTACACATTATTATAGTTAACATATGAACACACAAAAAATATACACATATTAATTATTAAAAAGTTATTTTAAGAAAATAACAATATGTATAACTTTATATACATAATCTTTTATATATAACCTAGGATTTTGTCATAATCAACTAAGAATCATTAAGTTAAACCACTAGAGTAGAGTAGAAGACCTCTTATTCTTAATTTCTTATGATCAACGAAGAAGCAAATAAGCAATAAGCACAAACAAATTTCACATTATAATATTTATCCAATTACAATAACAATGAGGTTGATTGTTCCTTTAAAGCATATATATGCATGTGTTGTCTAGTTGTCTTTTTATGATATGACTTTATGTTGCTTGTCTAGATTCTTATACATGATTCCTTCCTTACTTCCGACCTAATTTTGACCATCGGTCCCACCAATTCCTCATTTCCGCTTGTGCCTATAATAATATTATATTTCCATATTTAGAAAATCATTATTTTAGAACGTGCCTATATTATTCATTAAAAAGTTTTCTAAGTTGCTAGATTAGATGCAACCAATATGATTGTCATACCTCATATATATGTTAAGTATATAAACGTATAATATATGTATACCGCATATAGTAGCATATATGTATATGAAGGTATAACACATGTGTAATATGTGACTTAGTGATTTGAAAAGATGAAATGAAAATTGTGATAAAGGAAGGAGGCACATTTAGTAAAAATGAGAAGAGTGGTATATTTTTCCACACACACAAAAAAACATTTCACATTAATCAAATAGATTTAGATTTATTTCTGTTGTATAAATATTGGATTGCTTGGTTTATTTTTTTCTTCCAAAGATTAACATTTCAAGAATAAAAGTAAAATAAATTTTATTATTTTGTTGTTTTTAAACGATTAGTATGCATAGTTTAAACCATTTATATTAAGCCCTTTTGTTACATATGCTTTCAAATCATTACTTAATACTAGTTTAACTATCAAAGGGTTTTGTTCTAACACACCGAGGGTGTTGTGTATGTCCATTTCTTAAACGGTTATAAGTTCTAAGTCTTGTTGTAAACAAATATTGTAAATTTCTAAGCGTGTATGAGCTTGTATTACAATAAACAATAATAATAATAATAATAATAATAATAATAATAATAATAATTTTATTTAAATAACAATAACAACACTAAACTAAATTAATACTAATAAAGAGAATTAACTAAGAGCATTCACAGCTTATTTTCTAAATTAATATGAGTGTATTTCGTATATTATATGGTATGGTTATAAGTAGTTGTGAGTGAAATATATGATAAATTTTAATTTCGAGAAATAATATTTAAATATATAATATTTTAAATATATTTTAAATAGATGCAAGTAAAACAGATAAAAAAACAAAACTATAAAAGTTACTATTTAATTGAAAAAAGAAAAAACTAATGATATTATTTTGTATTATCAAGTATGTGTGCGTCGGTAGCATATGCATTCCAAAATTGCAGCAACAATCGCATGGCTCGAAGCTGAATCACATCGCACAAACGCCGGTGAAATCTCCGGTGAGATGATCGACAAACAAACACTCATCGTTGAAATCTCCGATAAGATCATCGCCGGAGATCTCACCACCAAAATTCAAGCTGCAAGGGAGATTCGAACCTTAATTCGAAATCACAATGCCTCCGATAAGATTCGCGCCAAATTCGCTACCGCCGGCGTCATTCAACCGCTTGTTCTTATGCTTTACTCCAGAAATCACGATGCTCGTCAAGCGTCACTACTTGCGGTACTCAATCTCGCATCTAGAAACGAAATGTTAGTTGTTTTCATCGCTTTGTGAATGCAAATGGTTGTGTTGATCTGTGTGTTTAGTTGTTTAGGGTTTACGTGAGTTGAATTTATGATAGAGAGGATGACATGCTTTTAGTGTTGTGAATTGTCGTTGTGTGTTTAGGTTTTAGTTGATGTGAAGGTGAGTATGGATGTGAAATTTGAAGTGATTGTGATAGTTTAGGGGCTAATGATGACAGTTGAGAGCGAAATGCATAATATCGAATTATTGAATTCTCTGTCCCTGTGGTGCTCGCATGTTAGGTTTTCGGTGAAACTAAATTGAATGAAGCACTGTGGATATGTTAATGGAAGATTACAAGTTTCATCAATCGATTGTTGCAAAATTAGATGAAAACATCCATTACTAAGAATTTTAGTTCATTAATGTAGTTCAAACATTGGTTTAGAAAAGCGCGAGGCACACACCTACATACAAGGCATTGTTCTATGTAAATCTTTGGTTATTTTATGTATCAGCCTCCAAAGTACATGAGGCGACGCCTCAAGCCCCTGAATGCGCTTTCCCAAGTGCCTGAGTGTGAGCCTTTAAAAACAAGGTTCTGAGTTCTGACTAATAACTAATTCTTGTAGGATTTACTTGGTTCTTATTATTGGTGATAGCAAGCTTATCTTCAAGCGTATCGTCTCTCAGATTACTAATCTAGATCTAGGTTTACTATACAAAAGCTCAAATCCTGTTCAAATTTGATAATAACATGAGTAATTAGATCAAGCATGAGTGTTGGCATCAGTTGTAGCCTGGTACACTGCTAATATTGATACTGCATTCTCAATCTCGTGTTTAACTTGCAGTTCTGTCTTTGTTTTTATGTTGGCACTAATTTCTTCAACTTGAAATGCGAATCAACGAACTTTAATCTCTAAATAACAAAACTAAAGATCATTATCTTCATTTCCCCTTTTTGCCATGAAATTTTTCAGCATTGATCATGATCTGTTAGATTAATTATTCGTCTAACAAGTTCTACATCCACATTAAATCACAGAAACAAAGAACAAATAGTGACGTGCGGCGCCATCCCTCCTCTCGTGGACCTCCTCAACTTACATAACAGCAGCACCTTGAGAGAATTAGCCACTGCTGCAATTTTAACTTTGTCGACGGCCCAACCCAACAAACAAACAATAATAAACTCCGGTGTCATACCCTTACTAGTTCAAATTCTCAGTTGTGGGACCATTCAAGGAAGAATTGATGTGGTCACCGCCCTTTATAACCTTACAACCTCAAAACAACCAACTGTAACCCCCGATGCTAAAGCAATCCCACCACTCATTAACCTCCTTAAAGAATGCAAAAAATCCACAAAATTCACTGAAAAAACAACATTTTTAGTTGAGATGATCTTGAAGTCTGAAGAAGGAAGATTAACGATCACAAACACTGTAGATGGGATTCTAACATTAGTGGAAACGATTGAAGACGGATCTTTAGTTAGCACTGAACGTGCGGTTAGTGCTTTACTTACATTGTGCTTAAGCTGCAGAAGTAAATACAGGGAACTTATACTGAACCAAGGTGCTATTCCTGGGCTTTTATGGTTAACCACGTATGGAACTTATCAAGGCCAAGACATGGCTCGGACCCTGTTGGATTTACTCAGGGACTCGCCTCCAGAAAAGAAACCGATTTCAATGGTTCTTGAGAAGATGGTTCAAGATATCGCGGCTCAGGTTGATGGCTCAGAAAAAAACTGCAACATTTGGTTCAAAGAATAATGAGTAAAATTCAGACCAGGGTTCATCTTCATCTTGTCATAGAGTTAGTGATGTAGGAAGCATTTATAGTGTTTTATTCTCCCAGAGCCCTGAACAAATGAGGTGATTTTAGGTAACCTTACATGGATTCTAAATTTTACTATTCTAATAAAATGGTAAATAGAATGTCACGTGTCAGTAGCATAATCATTTTTATTAATTTTCCTCGCATCTCTCTTCTATTAAATAATTACCTTAATTACTAATAAAATTATTTTAATACATTTTAATATATAATAAATTAAGAAAGAAAATTATTTATTAGGTTATTTCTAAATAAATTGATATTTTTAATAAGTTAATTTTTTTAAAACAAAAAATAATCATATTTGGGAGTTGTAATAAGAAAACTTTTTAAAAAAAACATTTTTATACGGTTTGTTTTTAAAATTAAAATGTTTATTTTTTAAAAAAATTAAAAAGTTGATATTATTGTTTTATTATTTATAGTTATTTCTGATACGTAGTTCCAGTCATATCATATCTTAAAATATCGTTTTATAATTTATAAATATATTATAACAATATTTTATTTATTCAACCCGTAAATACACAGATTTACTAAAGCTAGTCATTTATAAATTAAAAAGTTGTGGTGATTTTTATACCAATTGTATCCAAGTATAAAAAATTAAATTGAAAGTCAATGGGCGTACTTGAACACAACAAACAATACACGTGTTAAATTGTAGATGAGCAAATAATACGTATGCACACCTGAAGGTATGTACTCCCATTGAAAGATTAATATATGTTGTTTTACATGATTATGATAAATTGATGGTATAACTACATGTTGATAAAAAGATAGTAAGCTTTCATATGTCTCCTATGCACATCTCAATCTCTCATCTCTGATCTTATCTGAAATACAAGATACCTTTAATCTATCTCTTAAAATTTCATTTCTTATCCTGTCCAATCTTATGTGTTCACACAATCATCTCAGCTACCTACAACTTTAAGCATGTGTCTTCTTGATCGACTAGCAATAAGTTTTATACAACATAACCGACCAGACTGTCACCGTATAAAACTTTCCTTTTAGACGTGACACATACCTAAAAGTTGATCGTTTTCACATAAGTTGGAACTATGGCTTATAGGCAACTTCACTACTACTAATGCATCGAGCATCCTAGGGGGGTACGTAGACACCACGTCACCCCTATCCCGAGAGCATGCATCAAACTGCAACAATCTTTGCCCTCTCCATAACCTAAGAAGTTGCGATGTATAACGGCCTGTAGTACATGCAAGAGCTATGAGTGATCATGGAAGTCACATTCACGAATTGAATAATCTCATTCTAACTATTAGAGGTGTAGATGATTCAATATATTCACTTCGCTTGTAACGCTGCCATGTTGTAGAAGGCTTGAAACAACTCACAAACATTGTCTTAGAAACCGCGTCCCGTTCGTCCTAGATTTTATCATCAAATAGATGCAATCCGTTTAATTTACCAATTATAACTACCAACAAGTCCATTCATTTACATTTAACAAGTTTGGGTGTAG
This sequence comes from Flaveria trinervia, assembly GCA_025506515.1. Classification (NCBI taxonomy): domain Eukaryota; kingdom Viridiplantae; phylum Streptophyta; class Magnoliopsida; order Asterales; family Asteraceae; genus Flaveria; species Flaveria trinervia. The sequence goes on along the minus strand of CM046444.1, from coordinate 121,043,020 downwards.
TTACCCAAAATTCTCAAAACATAGCTTTACCCATATGTCCCCTTCCCTTTCGAAAACCACATCTCCATAGATCTCGTTGAAAAGTCATGATTTCTTCCTCTCTCACACTCACATTCGATCTTGACATTATGACATATATAATATCATCTGTGGTGATGAGCGACTTCAAGTTCAACTTCTTTAAAGAAACTTTGAAGTCAAATGCGGCTTCCTGAACAAGTTGCAAACCGAAACTGCTTATTTCGTCGGATCATCCATTTCCTGACTTATAGAACTTTTTGCAACAATTAATTTGTATTATTCAGCATTATAACTTTTCTGCAAATATACAATTAGAGTATTAAACTTTTGGATTTGGGGACGTTACAATTTTTAGAACCTAAAAGCTTCGGGTTTGACTCAACGGGTCATAATCATAAGCATCTCCCGCCTTCACAAACCGCCCTTTCACACGCTTTCTTACATCTGCCCGTTCCTTTCGTGTAGCATATCTTACTCTTTTGTCAAATCTATAGAAAAAAGCGACTCAATACATTAGTAAGTATTCAGGTAAAGAGTGTCATTTTCAATTTGGGCAGTAAAAGCACTTACTTTCGCATTTTCTTCTTTTCCTTGTAACGTAGGACTGCATCACTTCTGCTACCCGAAGGGGTGGCTGTTTGATCAGGCGTAGGGCCAGGGCCGGGCCCAGGCCCAGGGCCCGAGTTGTACCATGGTGGCTCACCCATGAGAAGCCTTGAAGAAGCCCCACAGTCTTGATATTCGCCAGCGCTGCTTTCCCCAGTGAGACTTGAGAATGAGATGTTCGAGTGTTGCCTTGCATAACAAGGGTTTGGTTCGGTTTTACAGCTAATTAACGAGTCAGCTGATGCTGCATTACTGCACGCAGGCTGTACTTGATTTGCATGTCCTGTTGAGGGTTCCTAATCATGAAAACAAATGTAAAAACCCAAAATCACAACCTTTTGAACAACATAAAAAAACTAACAATCAGGAGTAGGGCTGCAAACGAGTAGAGCCTTCAAGCAACTCGAGCTCGAGCTTGACCATAAAAAAGAAGCTCGACGTATATAATGAGCTGAACTTGAGCTTACGAGGGCTTGGGCTGAGCTCTTAACAAGATTTTGTAGCCTTTTGTAATAATATATTATGTATATGACTTGGAACTAGACAATGACCTTGTTATTTATTTTAGTATTTACTAGGCTTGTATAGACTAGTTTTTCACTTATGATCAAGTTTACTTGAAATGATTTTTGTATATTTGCAATATTTTTGGTAAATTAAAATAGCTTTTATTTAAATATTTGAGCCAAGCTCAAGCATGCATTACGAAGGCTTGTTAAGTCAGCAAGTAGAGCTTGAACTTAGCGACGACCTTGAATTCGGCTTGACTCATTTACAGACCTAGAGACAACAAGCTCGAATTCGGCCTGGTCCGTATAATATAGATCTAATTTACTGGTTTTTGTATACCATTCATTTTTTGTTGTACTAGTATTATTATTTTTACATGTAAATGCAAATCTGTATATTATTGTGCATTCTAAAACCAGTAGGTAGCTGTTTAAATTAATTTTATTCTTTACAACATAAAATTGTTATTAGTTCTTATAACTAATTTTATCCTTCAGACATATTTGTAATATAATTTGAAAAATATAATAGTGATAATTAATAATTCCATATTTAAACATAAAGTTTTGGTAATTTATATAAAAAAAAGTAGGACTTTGACCGGGCCAGGACCAATTGGGACCTCCGGCCCCAATTTAGGCTCTTTCGAGTTCTGGACCGGGTTTAACCATTGCTTCTTGAACCAGGCTTTATGCACCTCTACATGCGCATATCCAATGAAGCATGCATATCCACCTGGCTCAAAGATAGCCTTATATCAGCCCAATAGGTTGACCCATGACACTGAACTTCTTAGAAGTCTAAAGCCTTGACTCAAAATTAAGCACACTAAGTTTAGCTTCAATACAATCGATTAACCGAAACATGTAACACATCACGTATACCGCAACTTGTAAATGAACTTTGTGCTCCTCGAAGAAAAGATTAATCATATGATACTAGATTTTAAAGAATCGCAAATGACACCATACCTTTCCGGCATATGAAGATTCAGCTCCACCAAACAAACTATCAATCCCATCTTTTGCAAAAAGATGTTCAGGATCATTATGGCCTACACCAAAGAGTTCTTCATAATTCTCGATGCTCAAGTCAACTTCATCCATACTAAAGTCAACATAGAACCCATTATCATCATCAAGAACTGGTTCAGGGTCTTTTGTCCTCAAATGTGATATCTACATATAAACAACATAGATTTGGAGATAGCCATGTAATAAGAATCATAGAGGGTGTTTGTTGCATGTGTTTGACTAACTGCTACGTCTTAAATAGTCAGACTCAGATCCTTACAAGTTACAAGTGTTTAAAGCTGATTACCTTATAACAACTCATTATTAGTTTTCAAATACTACACATAGGGGGTGTTTGGATGTGCATTTTGTACGTAATTATGTAAATTCTAATGACCAGAATCAGATAATGTTGGTAAAGATGCTGTCTTGAGCTCATTAAGACTAAATTAACATAAAACAATTAGATTTACCTTAGAAGCAGAAGAACACGTGGGTCCAACTTGTTGAACTGTAATTTGTGGCCTACTATCAATATGAACCGAAGGACTCATCCAAACGTTTGAATTATTTCCACTTGCAAGTAAATCTTGATTACTATTATTATTATTGTTGCTTCTAAAAGGTCCTTGGCTATTATCAGCAATACTCATTGAACCCATTTCTTGCTCACAAGTAGAATGATTAACAAAACTGAATCTGAATCTGGCATAAATGACCAAATTGAAGAAAATTCTACATCTGAAGGGCAACCCGAATAGCAATTTAATGTCTGTTTACTGTGTTTTGTTGACCCGTTATGGCCAACCCAATCACAATTTTGACAAAGTGAGACTTTTTCTTCTATACATCTAACCAATGCGGGCTGTGTACTGCATCTGTCACATACAAGTGTTCTTGAATGACGTTTTGATAATGCATTTGCAGAATGAACAATACGATCACACAATAAACATAGATAGGCTGCATCTGATCTACAATACACCTTTGATCTTGCTTCCCCACAATGATCACATTGGTAACCCATTCTTTTCTTTAGGACCCAAAACAAGATTTTTAATCGCCTTCTTCGTTCAATGTTCGATTTGTTCTACGAAGCCTGCAATAAGTATAGCATAGGTTAGAAATTCAATCATGGAAATGGAATCTTTCTCCCTTTTAACCAAAAAAGGAAAAAACTTTATTGATTCAGAATATGTTCTAAGGTACCGAAAAGGGTCGATTTAAGAATAATTTCTTGTAGGATTCGATAAACATATGATATGTCGAATATAGTATATTTGCCAGTAACGTTTAAAGAGAATATCTTTTAAGTTTTAACATGGTTGGAATCTTCATTCTATAGAATGTTAAGAACCAAAGTATAAAGGATTCTTTAGCAGGGTAAAACCCTAGCAAAAAGGTCAAATATTATCACAAAAACCAGATTGGTATCTACATGAGTTACTCTGCAAAGTGCATACAGAAAATAGATGTTAATATTGTACATTCATACATACATCATATTAATTCTGCTGGAAAACCTATAATCAATGACAACAAAAGACCATAAAAGATTGAAAAGTCAAACAACAAGGATGAATGACAGAATACAGATCAAACTTGAAAGAATCAATTCAAGCTGAAATTCAAAACCCTAAACTAATACACAGATCAACACAACAATCAGGTCAACTATGAAACAAAAACATCAGAAATCCACAAGAATTGCATAAATTTCAGCAAGAAAATCAATTTCTCCACAAAACAGGGCCCAAATTGAAACCAATGAATCAAACCCACAACTTATAGATCAAGAAAAATCAAAAGAACCCCATTTCTACAAAGCAAAAAGGATCAAAACCCAGAAAGCTTACAAATTTCTTGAATCCAAATGATCTGCAGGTGGTCTTGTTGTAGGTTTTGCAAAACCCTAATAAAGATCGGAACTTTCTGGACTTCTTTAGGTGTGTGATGTGAGGTAGGCGATGATTCTAGATTTGTGAACTGTTGTGTGTTAGACATCTGACAACACAAAATTACCCAAAAAGAAATTGGCAAAAAGTGCGGAGAGAGAGAGAGAGAAGACTATGGGTGGGTTAAAAGGTGGGGCCTTGTCATTTTCATGACATTGGAAAATTAGGCCCTTCATATCAATCTTTGGATCAATTGCAACTTTAGTCCTTTTTCATGTGGAAGTGTTATGATTTTAGTCTTTTAATTAAAAACACTTAATTGAAGTGGTACCTAAAATGGATAAATTCAGTTAGAATTAGGTTATACTAGGATCGGTTGTGAATGCTCTAGACCCTTGGTTCTAAATTTATGGCGTGAAAACAACTAATTTATCATCCTATCTGGTATGAATAACATATGATTTAAGATTATTATTATTGTTATTATTCTATTTTTACTGAAACAATATTGTTTTGATAAGATAAGACTTGTATTACTATTTTGGAAGTCTAGGTCATGGTTTGATTTAAGATCAACTCTGTTTTTAAACCAACACCAAAGGTATATCGATATGGGATTTATATGCTCTAGTTCTTCGATCCATTTTTTGGTTTGGCGAGTGTAGACCATTTCACGTCCCTACTTGATTATCTACTTAAATTGTTGCAATGGAGGGTATGTTCTATCCATTTTGAAATACTTTGTTTGCTTATAGTTGCAAAATGATGAGACTGAACATGAACGTTTTTATTTTCTAATTAAATCATCAAAAGAGCATCTTTAATCGGGTAGGTTGAAGTGACTATTTTAAAAATATGAAATTATAATTCAACAAAACTTGTTAATATGGTTAAATCATTTTAGAGTGATTTAAATTTCAAGAATTTATTCGTGTTTCTCATGGAGTGTGCATACATATCACTTTCCCTTGTAATGTTTCTTCCTTCTAAATGACCAATAAATTGGCAAGTTTTTTTTATAATTTTTACATATGATTGAAACGGGTTTGTGAAAGTAGAAATTAGGCATAGCCTCAAACATTCTTTAACTTGAGGGACCAAAACGTAACATGGCTCATGTTGAAGGACCACTTATGAAATTAATAGTTTTTTGTTTGAGTGCCGCAAATCTATCTGCTAAAATATATAATTAAGAATCTTATCCTTCATCAATATTTCAATTTATATATTTGTTTAATGAAATGAAAATAGTTTTCCTTTTGGTGCTTTTTGGACCCACCATCTTGTAAAGTTCTTACCTTTAAGATTATTCAATTATAGTTAAAAGGGTCCACTTATTTTATATTATTTTATTTGATTAAATCGTTTATATTATTTCCATTTTGTAGAAAAATGAAGTCGGTTTGTTGTCATTATAACTTTTTTTGTTGTAATTTAAAATTATTCTAAAGAAAATTCCAAAGGGTAGGTTCTAAGGTATATGTACGATGTAATGTATAAATATGATTAAATAAAATTGCTATGGCTTTAGATGTGTATAAAGTGTAAACAAATATAATACTTTAATCATAGATTTTGATTTTTCATTTTTATAATCACGTCGTTTTCTTTTGCTTGTCATCCAAGTTATTAAATAAACATCATGTGCATGAGAGTTTTATGCATTTATAATGTGATAATACCCCTAAGTATTTGAAATTATTAAAACATAACGGGGTGTGATGAAAAACAAGTATGGTAGAGTTATAGTAAAAATAATATTTAATTTAAAAATTAATAAAAATTATGAGGTTGACACATATGTTTTTATTATTTTAAATATGAGTCATTTTGATCATTATGTCAAATACATAAGTTAATTGTGTCATATTCGTTCATTGTGTCATATGATTTATATCATTGTGTCATATTTATTTATTCTTGTATTTTACGTTTTAGATCATTATGTGTTATTATTGTTATTGTTTTTATAAATTATATAAACTCGTTTACAATTAAAAGTATACAAAGATATACTTTTACCAATGTATTTATCAAAATTCATTGTGTTAAAAAAACATAATAAGTTATTTTTGTCATTTATCTTTATATATTATATAAACTTGTTTATTTATTATTGTGTTTTATAATTAGAAGTATACAATGATATTATTTCACCAATGTATTCTTCGAAACTTATAGTGTTCAAGATAATACAATAACAATAAAAAAACACACCGAGAAATTGTGCTATTTTGTCATTGTTTTGAATGTATTAAATTAATTATTTGTTTATTTATTATTGTATTTTACATATTAGGGATACACAATAATGTTATTCCACCATTATACTTTTTTAAAATTAATAATTCTAGAAAAAACGTTAAAGCATTTAAAAATACAATAACTAACAAAAAAACATAATAAACTGTATTAAAAGATGCAATGATCGTATATAAACTTAAAAAACGTTAAACAAGAAAGGCATGTGACTGGTCAATTTGGTTTTACAATATGATTACTTGATGGATTGAAAAGCTTTTGAATTATTGAATGAGAAAAAAAAAACACTTGATGTTTTTTCACCCATTATATACTTCATCTTTGGTTTTTATGTCATTTTAACAGGTATTCTGAATTAAAATATGACAAACTAGAATATGAATCATCTGAAATTGAATTTGAGTTCAAAATGATTGAATAAGTCATATTATGAGAAAAAATAATAATAAAATATAATAAATATCCATACATATGCTTTTATATCTATTTTTTGAATTTATATACTAAGGCCAAATCAATTTGAATATCACAAATTCATTTAATTTGAAAACTAATTTCTTAGATTTTTGTGAATAAACCAATTTCTAAATTGGATCATCTTGAATTACAATATTTTCAAGTCTGATTCAAGTAATGAATACCCCTGTTCACATGCCTAAACAACTATTATTTAAATGATACGTTGATGTTTCAAAGTAAAAATGGTTGATATCATACCAATACCATGTTGTGTAAGTTTAATGTAGTATCATCTGATGATTTACTGAAAATATAGTTCCACAATAAAATAAATTACTAACAGAATTTACATACAAGAAAACGTATTAATGGAGATTGTGAAGAATTAAAATTATCGTTAAACATTATTATATAGCGTTTGAAATTGATTAATGTCAATTCAAACACGCAAATAGTGTCGTGATAAAACGAATTAATGTCTCTTTAATTATTATAAATATTATGGAAAATATTCTATATAGCATGAGCCGTACTACATCAAAGAACCTATAAATCTTACAAGGCACGACAAAAGAAATGATGGGGAAAAATTTATTTCTATACGATAGAAATTTGACATAAACTTAAAAGCATAGATGGCAAATAAATGCTTGAATTAATAGAATACATGACTCACATGTTTTTAATTAATACATAGTAAAATGAAATAGAGAATGTTATAGTTAAAGTTAGGGTTCCGCTAAAAAATATACGAGTATTGAGAGTTCGGTAAAACATCATTGCAGGAATTTTTATTGATTTTCTATTATTTCGTAACATCAAACAAATCAAAAGTTAGCTCATTCTAACCAATTTACCATTATCAAGTTAAGCTATATACGAGCCTCTTTATTTTCAGATCGTCTTCGAGTTATAAAATCAATCGTCAAGTTCCTCCATACAAGACAAAAACAAAAACAGAAAAGTAAAATATATAAATGATCCAATCGTATTTAAAAGTTATTCAATAGCAATTGGATCATGTGATCTAAACCTTATAAAGTGGTCCAAGATTGTATTCATTTTCTTGACATGACAATGCAAACAAAGATTATCATCAAGTTGAATAAATAATTAGTGTAGTGTAGAAAGCAAAGATGATTACCAACTAATTAAAGTATTAAACACTAGTTCAATTGGCCAGAAACTCAAGTTTATTCCAAGTAGATAAGTTTATATGCTTTACACTACCACCCAACATCCCACTAATCCCATTCAACCCACTGAATTGTGTAGAAACAAGGAAACCAGATCCGGTTTTCAAATAGTTGTTTGGCTAACCCAACTGAGGTTTGAAACATTCAAATCTAGGTTGGGTTAACTTGGGTCAGATTTGTTGATAATGTTAATGATATTTGGGTTCACAAGTGAACTCACTAGAACTCGTAGCGAATGAGAACCCGTTAAGAAATACTCATTAAATGTAATTCCCATTTCCCTACTGGTTAAATAGAACTAGATAAAACGTGGCTAGTGTTTTTGCTTTGTAGCCTTACTTTTTACCAATAGAGTTCGATCAAATGAGAATGATTTATAAAGAGAAAATGCAAAACAATCGTATAAACTCAATAAGAATTCAATTGTAAACATGTAAGCTACATATATCGGATATAACAAATACTTCTAATGGATTTAACAATAAACAAGATTAGATTAAGGTAAGAAATATGTTTCCAAATAGAACCTGAGTTATTAGGTTGAGATTTGCAAACAGCATTATGGCAACTAGGGTTGTGTGACTAACCCATGGTCAGTAACTCATTAATAATTTGGTCAATAAAAACTCGCTTGTAATTCGGCTTGAGCTACATGGCTCGTATAAACTTTCGAGCAGAGTTGGCGTTGATAGTTTTGTATTATGGTTTTGTAAGACTTGTATCATTTTAAAGTTAACTTATTAATTGTGATTCGTACTAAGTTTAATACAAGCTCAACTTCCACTTACAAAGTTACAAGTCGACCCAACTCGACTTGTATTGTTATAAGCTCAAGCTTGAGCCCAAACTCACTGAACAACACTAGCACCCTTTCATACTCTTTAGATTGTCTACAACCCAAAAGCTTTAAATCCTCCAATGTATTTCTAAATATTGAAACTACAGTTATACATAACAAAACAGAATCATATTTTAACCTTTCTATTAAATTTATTGCCTGTAAACAAGATCCTAACAACAATTATCATTACTCCATCTAAATCATACACGATGTCATATCATTTAGCATGCTCAATATAGTAACCTAAATCACTGTCCCACAACTAGAATAACATCATAAAAGTCATCAAAACAGACAGTTATACATGATGAACCATTGTCCGAGCCGAAGCTGCTTTAACGGTGGACCAACGTCTGGTTTCCTTTTTCTTGGACACTTCCATTTTCCGGTCACACTTGAATGCTCCTCAAGAATGTTTGTCACATCTCCAAGGGTCACCCTTTCATCACTTTTCTTCATCTTATTAACAGATGAAACAACACATCTCTTTTGACCCACACCGTTGACCTGCATTGACTTTTCGTTGTTTTCTTTTTTGCTTTTGATTGATACAAAACCATCTCCAGTTTCTTCAAGCTTTCTGCTTTCATCATCAGATGACTTCAAATTGATAATGTCATGAGGTAACTCAGTTGGGCTTTTGTCATCTTTTGTTGAAGCATTATCGCATTCGGAGGATTGCTTGCAAACCAAGTCATCAGGGGTAGTAATACACAAGGTTTCATCCTTTTCAAGCTCATTTGTCTTCAAAATACCATTATCACATTCTGTGGTTTGCTTGCAAATGAAGTCATTAGGAGTAACACACATGTTTTCATTTCTTCCAAACTCCTCTGTCTTCAAGGAACCATTATCACATTCTGAAGTTTGCTTGCATATCAGGTCATCAGGAGTAACACACAAGTGTTCATCCTTTTCAAACTCCTTGGTCTTCAAATACACAATACATGTTTGTTATTGTTTGGCTTACAAGCATTACCACAAGTGTCCACAACATCAAATTTATTTAGGGTAGATGTCATAAAATAACGGTATACTTTTACTTTCTTGATATGTTTTGGTAAACTCTGTTGACGGTCTGCTTGGGTAATTAAAGTTTTTCGTCCCCATTTGGTAATAAAAATAGGTTTATTGGTAAGACTTCCTACGTTGTTTTTGTAATGTTTTAGGCCATAATAAAAAAAAATTGACCTGCTAAAAAACTTGTGATTTCAAAAACATCAAAAAGAGTTATAATTACAAAAATGGACTATTTCTGAAAGTCCCCACTTGTAATATCCATACAACCACTGCTTTGCCTACAAGTATATCACATTTATTTTGTTGCTCGAGTGAAAACATCCCAGGATGTCACATTGTAACACCTAAAGTAAATCTCACATCATATTATCATAAAAATGTCTTACCTCATATATCATCAACACATATTGAGCACAATAGTCGTGACTCGTGAGTGAGATTTTCACAATTAAACATGCTTAGCTGGAATTATTCTAGAATGATTGAGCTCCTGATAAGTTTTCACTCAGACACCAAAACAAATCTTTGAGCTTCTCGTAGGCAAATGTTGTAACACTATTTTATGACATCTACCCTTTTCTTCTCTTTTACCTCAAATACAAGAAAGAAACGCTTTTGCTTACCTGTTCACTACAATCAACCATACTTTCTTTATGGTCAGAAAGTATAAGATCATCAATGGTATCCACTTCAGGAGATTCATATACATAGCTTGAGAACCAATTCTCTACGCCAGGGGGTTCTGTTTGAAGTTATAGAAACACACACAAAAACCATATCCTTATTGATTTGGAACATAAACTACAACTTAGATCAATAAAACTATAAACTATATATTTTTATGCATACCAGGGGAGAGCAAAGGCGAGTTTGAAGATTCCAAAACCTAAAAAAGATCAAAATTAACTCATCTATTCTTCACAATCACAAGTTAAAATCAACTGCAATTTACCAACAGATCTGTAAATTATTTGGAAATATGAAAATCAAGAATCCTACCTGGTTTTGACACTTGTTCTCTTCCTCGGATTGGTTACATTTGATCAGCATACCTTCATTCTTCCCAATTGTGACCAATTCCCTTGATATTTTTGTTGGTTTCAACACGTTTCCAGTACTACACTCATTTTCATAACCTCGGCTTCCTTGATCCTCAGAAAATCCAAAATTATCATTGGTTTCAAGCACAAAGGATTCATATTCGTAGCTTGAGAACCAATTCTTGATGTGAGGAGGTTCTGATAGAAAAAACCAAAAAAATGTTATATATCTTTCAATGCCTTGTAAGAGCATAAACTTCAATCTTTTTAGTTATTTAGCCAACTAAAAAAAGAGAATACAGCTCATGATCCACATACCCGATTCGCCCAAATTTGCAGGTGTGTCATCCCGAATCATCCTAGACAATCTTTCTATTGTTGTTTGTCCTTTTAAGTGGTTATGTCTACTCCGAAAAGCAAAATCACTTAACACCGTGTGATCTGTAAACCAAGATAAATCTTTGAATGTGTATAATTGTCAATCTTACTCTTCAAAACCAATGAATTTGTATGTAAATACCCACTACCAATCACAAACTTTAACATCTAAATTTAAAAAAAAATGTTCTACATAATAATCAAATTATTGAGAGCAATTGATAGGCTCATTGCTACCAATTTACAACAAACAGTTATTAGGAGTTTAGAACAACAAGATTTAGGGGATTCATCATCAACAATGACAGTAAATTTGCATTCAAATGTGTAATTTAGATACTAATCAAATTAAAACATGTAGATTTTTCAATAAACTGCACACCATCTAAAGCTAGAAACAAATCAGTGCAACATCGAGAACCATAACCATAAAACAGCACATAAACACTCGATTCACAAGCCTCTACAAACAGAAGCTTAGGTATTAATTGCTACATTTGTTTTAAAAATCTATAACACCATTTAATCAGACAACTGATTTACCTTCTGGTTGACCTGACGGCGGTGGTTGAAATCGCCAACAGACAGATTGCAATGAAAACGATGAAGGAGAGTGAAATTTTAGGGGAAATTCTTAATCTCTACGAGGGTTTTGTTTGGCGGGAAATTCCAAAGTGGTTCGAATTATTTGTAAAACATAGTTTTCAAAGGTGAGCTTGATTTAGATTAAAAGATATTTTTCTTAACGATAGACTCATCATACATTAAAGGAGATTTGAATCTTAATTATTAGAGAGAGTTGTTACCTACACAATAATATCACTAGACTACAAGGATTAATCAACTATGTTAAAGTTAGAAATTTTCAAATGGGTTTCAAACAAAACTAACATAGTTGTGTTTTTATTATTAATTCACTAGGTTAGGTACTCGAGTTTTTCACGAATTAAATTAGTAAACATGGTATGCGAGAACATGAAATTGAGAAGGTGAAATTGTGATATAAGAAAACATACCAAGATTATAAAGATTGAATCGTGATGTTTATTAAAACGAAGATGATTGTGAATAATTGATTGATATAATTGTGTTTAACTTTATGAATACTTTGTTTACCTTTATGAATACCATATTGTAAAAATGTTTCCATAAAAAAATCGTTTTAATTTTGACAATGATTAGCTAGAAATTAAATTAATTTTAAAAAATTAACTCTCACTAAAATATTTTTAATGAAACATTTAATTTACTTTTAGAAAAAAAATTATTTTAATCAACATAGAATAGTCATATGATTCATAGTTATTTTAAAAAAGTAACTCTCACTAAAAATTATTTAGAAAAAAAAATTATCTAATAAAAAACAATTTTTATATATTATTTTAAAAGTTTTATCGGTGAGAATATGTGGACAAACATGTGAAGTTTATGTGAATATAACATGAACATATTTGAAAAAATAGTCATAGACTCATAGTTATTTTTTTATATTAGAGAAGATGTTGGAAGTTCAACAAAACTATTACAATTATTAGAGCTTTTCAACCAATGGTTTTTGAAAGAGTAAATTGCATGGAATGTCAATACGATGTGTTAAAAATTACATTTTGCGTTCTTAAGTTTTTGAAATTATGGGTTTTATTTAGATTTAAATATTTTTATACACCCATAATAGGGGTAAGCAAATTGGTTAAAATCCATTTTTTAATTAAAAATAAATTAGACATGTAAAATAAATTTTTTTCTTTATTTTTCAGTTAAATAATATTTTTCCATACATTTATAATTATTCCTTCTTTTTATTTTACTTACAATAACTTTCAAAACATTAAATAAACTTTCAAAACATTAATTAAATTATAAGAGTTGCATCGTGTTTCATTAGAAATGAGAATGGTCCATAATACTTTCTATATCTTTCATTTATAACCACACATAACTGACAGGTTGGACCGAAAACCGAACTCCAATCAGGTATGGTTTAGTGTTTAAAACCGTTTCGACACTAAACCAATGGTCGGACTGCTCAAACCAATTTTCATATATATATATTTTTATTTTTTTACATATATATTTATAAATGATGAGGATGGACAAAATAAAATTTTCTATATCTTTCATTCATAACCACACACAACGATTGGTTGGACCGGAAACCAAGCTCCAATCAGGTCCGGTTCAGTGTTTAAAACCGTTTCGACATTGAACCCGGGAACCGGAGGTTGGACCGGTCGAACCAGTTTTTTCATATATATTTTTTTATTTTTTTACATATATATTTATAAAATAATTATAATTCTATCTTATTTTTATATCTCGTCCGACCAATGAACAAGTAATATGTCTGGTTTACCTTCCGATCATATTTAAAAACATTACTCATAACGATCCTTTATAATATATCATATCCACTCATTTAAAAAAACACTTCAAAGGGATTATGTAAGAAGGTGAGCAAACAATGTATAGCACTATCAATCTTGTCCTGTGTCACTTGTACAGTCAAGAGCTGGTTTTGTGCCACAATTTCAATTTCCATGTAGCGGCTGCATTAACTTACTGACCGGTAACACTTAAACCGGTCAGCTCGGCCAGCCGCTCGTCGAAAAAACAAAAAATATATCTGAAACTTCTACCAAACAGATTGTAATCTAACAGATATAACCTAAATTAACAACAGGATTCAATAAATGAAATCACAGGCCACTGAAATGCATATGAGCTTGTTGATTACATTCTAAACTATGTATGTGAATAGCTGCAGATTTGATAAGAACTAAAGGTTAAACATGAGATCTGTGTGGGAACTGGTTTAGAACTGACGAAATGGACGATGTTTCTAGAAAATAAACACAAAATGTCATTCAAGATCGAACATCGATTTTGTGTGATATCAATGAACAACAATGGAGAAATACATGTGATTGGTGAAGAAGAAGAAGAAGAATAGGGTTTATGATGATAATTTGAAACCCTATCAGCATATATGGGCCTCACATGGGCCAAGCCCGGTCCATGGAAGAGTAGAGAAAGAGACTGCATCCTTATATTTCTTAAAAAAATCTCTTTCTAAATTAGACTTATACTTCTTTTTAAAGATCAGTAACCAATAAATAACATTGTTTTTGGACCGGATCGGACCTGACGGACCGACCACCGGGAATCGGTGCCGTGTCCGGTCCGGTCTGGTGTGATTCGGTTTTTAGTGGTCGAACCGGCCGGTTCGTCCAGAACCGCTGGTCGAACCGTGAAACCGGACCGGTTTTTTTTGTTTTTTTGTTTTAATGGGTAAAAACGGGATGTTAAACTGTAAATTTATACGTCGGATATACAAATATAGTTAAGTTTTATATATAACTATAAAATATATATATACAAATCATATATAATTACTTATATTTAATTACATATATAAATAATTAAAATATAGTTAAATCCGGTTCAACCGGTCCGACCACCAAACCAGTAAGACGTCGGTTTGATGTCGGGTTCTACGTCCGATCCAGTTCTGAAAACATTGATAAATAATAACCACATGTTTTAGTTTTCTTATATAGACTAAATAGTTTGAAAAATAACTGAAGTACTTGTCTAGATCAAATGGTTGGTCTCTCTTTTATCTAAAGTTTTGATCGTTCGTTCAAAACATGTGTGTTGCACTTTAAAGTTTTGAAGTAAAGTATACTTGAAATGATGTTTTGAACTAGGGTAGATGTAAATGAAGAGTAGATATGTTTACCCATATAAAACTAATTTTTTAAAAAGTAAGTGATATCGATTACGCGTTAAACATCACACTTAAATTAATAGAAAATATACGTTTATTATGTTTTCTTAGTTTGTCTACTTAAATCGGTTGTACATTGATGGTAGATCCTCTGCATAACTACTTTATTTATAGTTAAAAACATACAAGATTTAAAAATAACATGCTCGGTTAGTTTGGTTTAAAATCATAACTAAACTAAGTCTAGAGCAGGTAAAGTGTTTCATGTCGTGTTAAAGATTCAAATTTGACAAAGCCTATAACTAGGCAATTGAACTTCGACGCAACATGTGTATGTAAACGTGTTTTTTAAACATGTCAGCAAATACATGCTTAATTTATGATCCATGTTTAACTAAACCATGGCCAATGCTTAGGATTTAAGGGTTTGGAGCAAGTTGGAAAAGTGGCTGCACAATCGAATATCACATGATCATGTGTGTTTAATTTTTTTGTGTGTGATAAGTTTATTAAATAGGTTACATGGATTAACCCAAAGCATATTTTGGGTAAAATTATATAAAAGTTTAAAGTGTGTAATGTGTTAATTATATAGAGGAGATGTATCAACTTTCTAAAAAATTGTTTTCTTACCTGTTAACACGAGCATATGATATAAAAAATTATAAACACAAATGATATGACGCACACATCCAAAAATATTAATACAAGTAACCAAACACTGTTAACAAATAACAATATATAAAATCCATGTTAAATACTATTTGTAATTATTAATAAACTATAAAACTAGGTTGTTTTGATCAACATGTCATATCATGTTGTGTCTCCTATTGATTAATTTAACACGACAGATTATAACGATTTATATGTATCATAAACAAGACATATTTTTAATCATGTTATAAACGTTTCCTCCGGTTTATTCCAAAGAACAAATTTACCCTAAAACATTAACCTATATGGCTATATAATTTAATGTCAAAGCATGTTAGGTTAATGTGTCGTTTCACAAGTTACCAACTTCAATATAGACTTGTTTTTATAAGAGAATGAAATAAATGGTTCTTATGGTTTAAGTAGATTCATGTTTAGTCCCTATATTTTAAAAATTAAAAAGTTAGTCTAAAATTTTATATACTTATTACATATTTGGTCTCTGATATTAAATTCATTATGTTTTTATAAATTATAAAAGTTTATACTAACTTTAAATTTAACTTTAGAGACAAAAAATATAACGTTCACTTAAAAGTTTAGATTAATCTTATAATTTTTAAAATTTGAGAATCAAACTTATAATAATTACATAAACATTTAAACTAGCCTTACAAATTTTAAAATTCGAAGATCAAATATGAAATCTGATCAGACCAAATAAACCATTTATTTAATTTTCTCTTCTTATGGATAATAAAACACAAACTTCAATATAAAATAAAAATAAATAATACCGGTTCGATCCGATCAGAAATCCGATTCGACATATTTAGGGATCCAACAAATCGGATCCTCCAATTCCACCACCTGACATTCGCACATTCAGCAAATCAAACAGTTTTCAGTTCACCATCGATCAACATTCAACGATAGTCCCTTACGATCGTGAAATCCGACTGTAACTGCAAATCTCGATGACACAAACAACAACAACAACAACAACAACAACGATCATCTCAATCAAAGCTACTGGTGTCTGTCACTAACCTGAAGTAATCGAAAGTTCTACAAACAGACCACAAGTATGCACAAAACGGCTCAATCGTGGTTCACCGGAGGTCCGAGCCAGAAGAACAGCGATCTGACGAAGCAATCGCCTTCTCTTCTCGCTGATTGGAACGCTTACGCTGCTTCTTCACAGTCTAATCACGATCTCGATTCCTCCGGTCTCGGTTTCGATCTCGAGGCCGCAGTTCGATCAGCGAACGATAAGGTTTCCGGCACTTTAATGTGTAAGTCGGTTGTTGTGCATTGCTGTTTGATTTTGTTGTATTAGGATCTACACTTCGTTATGTGGTTGGATTTGTAGCGTACATTTAGCTAGTAATGGTGATTTAGGATGAGTAATGAGATCGTGTAGTTGATAATTTGAGATGTATTTATTTAGCTTTGGTTCGTGAAATCAAAAGTTATGAGTAAAGCCTCCATAGAAATTGTCATATTCTTAGGGTTTGGGGAAATTGTGTGGACTATAAATTGGAAGATTGTATAGTTGGACTGAAAAAGTTGAGACACACACTGTATGAGTTAAAACTTAAAAGCACAACTGCTGGGCTTCTATTATCCTTAGATTCAATGTTAGATCTTTTGAGGCTGAAATAACATAACGTTCCTTTGGCTCTGTAGTGTTAGGACTTAGGAGTGATGATTTAGGATCAATTTTTAAGCTAGAAACACATATTAGTATGCATTTGGTACTTGCCATAGGAACCAAATACACTTATCAAGTGCCAATTTCATATATATGTACAGGAATAAGTTATGGAATTACCATAATTGTGTATTATATTATAGCTTAATTAATCTGGTTAGAATGCATTTGGCTGAGGCTGGTGTGTATTTAACAACTTAAATTTTCATGACCCAAGTGACTGGAAGTGCAAACAAGTTCATGTTAAAAGCCATTTCAACATCTTTTACTTAAAATATAAGAAACTTGGATATGGTTCTTTTCACAGGAGAGTTATGCATGCTTCACTGGTAATTTAGCTAATTTGAGTTACAGACATATTTTATAAAAACCATTATTTTCATAATCGAATGTCCAAGTATGGTTTATACCTGCTCTGCATCCTCTTGTAGGTTATTATAAATTTAGAATGCTTATGTGTGTGTGATTACCGAGTATATTATCTTTTTTTCTAATTTTATAGAGTTTCAAAGGGAGTGAGGGACATACCTGGAAACTTTCAATCTGCAACAAGCAATGTCCCAACCGGAAAATCTCTTATGACATTTGGTATGCTTCTTGCTGTTGGGGTGTTCCTAGTGTTCATTGCCGTCACCGTTTTCCTTCCAGTCATGGTGCTTGTGCCTCAGAAGTTTGCTATTTGTTTCACTATTGGTTGTGCCCTCATAATTGCTTCATTTTTTGCTCTCAAAGGATATAGAACTCAGTTTGCACATATGACATCCAAAGAGGTAATATAAGCATCTCTTTGTTGCTCTTATATAAACCGATTTGATTGATGGCACTTTGTTTATGGGTATGGGTGGGAATGTCGAATGAAGGCACGACCTTCGTTCCTAATAGAAGTATTTGGTTGCTGAGCTTGGGTTTTAAAAATGGATATAACCCACAAATGTGCCACTCTATACCCATCAAGAGAGGTGGGTTTCGAAATTCATTCCACTCCACCTAATTATTGAACCCATGTCCGTAGTGATTCCTAGTTACAAACTTAACACTATCATTTACATAATTTACTTCTTAGTTCTTACTCAAAAATAATAATTTTGGACAAAGATTGTTTCAGGTCAACCCAACTCGTTCATATAGCCACCTGCACTGATAATGTTGTAAATTGATCTTACATGCTTATCCCTTCTATTTGTAGAGACTCCCTATTACATTGGGCTTTATTGGCAGCATGGTGGGCACCATTTATGTTTCGATGGTGCTTCACAGCTATGTTCTTTCTGTATTCTTTTCTCTGTTACAGGTGACAAATCATAACTTTTACTGGCTTACTGCACGCTTACATTTTTCTACACCAATTTGATGATATTTACAATTCTGCAGGTCATCTCGCTGTCATACTATGCAATTTCCTACTTTCCTGGAGGATCGGCTGGCGTTAAATTCTTTACCTCTGCTATCACTTCTTCAATTCTGAGATGCTTTGGGAGGTGATTCTTTGGTAACCTCTAACTTTTTTGTCAATCGATCTTATGTAATCCCCTATTTGATGTGTGATGTGAAATGAAAATTTCCCTTTTTCGGTGCATAGATGATTGTTAACATTGTAGCCAGATTTGAACCCGATCATGTAACCCCTGATTCAACTAAATGGGTCATCTGTTAGTTAATGGATTTTGATCTCTAACGAGCTGTAACGCCCAATTCCAGGTTTGCTTGTTTAGATAATGTCTACTCGAAAGTGTACACCTCTTATTGTCTCTAATTGAGTAGTGATAACCCATAAAACGTCTCACTAAGCGGGTACTGATCACCCCTTCAACATCTTACAAATAGAATAGCGATCAAACCTTTTACGTCTCACGAAATGGGTGGCGATCACTTCATTCACATCTTACTAAATGGTTAGTTATCACCTCATTCACATTTCACCAAGTGATCACCACTACAACTTGTCACTTATCAGGTAGCGATCATCCCTACAATCACTCACTAATGGGGCAGTGATCACCTTTATAATATCCCACTAATCTATACAGGGTTACCTATTTTGAATCTAAATAGGTGTTGAGTATTATTTTGAATCTAAATAATATCACCTTTAGTTATGGATTGTGTGGACAACCATTATCCAAGGAATGCGAAAATTCAAAGGTATCAACGGTATTTTCACCGACAACCAGCAATGACTATGAGTCTCTCATGCCAAGTGACATAATTGATTGGATGGTGATATTATTAGGATTCGGCAATGGTTTGATAATTGGCATTTTTATTGAGAGCGTTTTACATGCAAGGTATGGGATTGGCTCCTTGAACGATTTGGTATAAGGAAAGATAAATGGGTAAGGCCATTAAGAAACATGAGGAGAAACTAAAGTTAGTCATCATTTTAGTGTTCAAAGATGACTAATAGCACTTTATGTATGCTTGTGTATTATTTTGTATGTTATATTATGTTAGCTAGTTTTATACATGTGTGGTGGTCGCGTTGTTTAATGTTATATAATAACGTCATGTACTATTGTAATATCTTTATTTGCATTTTAAACGAATACAATATTTGTTTAAGGTTGACAAAGCAAATAAAATAATTAACCTACAAACTGTTGAAACGATTATCATTTGTAACCACTAGCAACTACACCAATGACACCCTACCAGAAATGGTTGATCTTGGATTGTCATCGTGCAAACCGAAGGAATTTCCTGCTTTTTTGCGATTTCGAACAAAAATGACAGGATTAATGCTTGAGTACAATGAAATTGAAGGCGTCATACCAAATTGGATCTTGAATAATAGCCAAGAAACATTAGAAATATTTAGCCTTCAAAACAACTACATCACTGGCTTTCAACAGCATCCTCGTTTCCTCCCATGGATCCGTTTGGAAGTATATTCCATGGCAAAAAACCGGCTACAAGGTCAAGTTCAAATTCCTCCAAAAACCATTGTTATATATGATGTCTCGAACAATAATCTCACAGGAGAAATACCACATGGGATATGTGAATTAAAATCCCTTCAAGTCCTAGATTTGTCTTTCAACAAGATGTCTGGAACCCTTCCTTCATGTTTAAGCAACTCAAACAGTCACTTATTAGTTTTAAAACTGAAAGGTAATAACTTTCATGGACCAATGATGAACACATGTACACATGGAAGTCTTTTGAAGTCGATTGATTTGAGCGAAGGCCAGATGTCAAAATCATTAGCTAATTGTACTAGTTTAGAGTTTCTCTCTCTTGCAGATAACTCTTTTGAAGATGTTTTTCCGCTTTGGTTAGGAACACTTCCGAAGTTGCAAGTGCTCCTTTTGAGCTCCAACAGATTATATGGTACAATTCAAGGTCTTGGAACTATTAGCTCACAGTTTCTCAAGTCACGAATTATAGACATTTCCAATAATAATTTTAGTGGTCAATTGCCTGATAAGTTTTTCCAAACTTGGAGTGCAAATAAGTCTGATTTCGTGGGTGAGTCATCTACTATGGGATCCCACATTCGTATAGATAAATTAGGGCCTACTGACGTTCCATACTTGATGACGTTAACAAACAAAGGTGTCAAGAGAGAGTACGTGAAAATTCTAACCATATTCACATCCATTGATCTCTCATGTAATAACTTTGAAGGACAGATCCCACAATCACTCCAAGATCTTCACGGACTTCAATCTCTTAATCTTTCCAACAACCGTTTTACTGGTCATATCTTTCCATCTTGGGGAAACTTAAAGCATCTAGAATCGTTAGATCTTTCCCAAAATGAGCTAGCGGGACAAATCCCTCAACAATTGTTACAACTTGGCTTCCTTGCTATTTTGAACGTGTCATTCAACCACCTTCACGGGCGTATACCTCAAGGGAAACAATTCAATACATTTGAGAACAATTCCTACTTGGGCAATCCTGGATTGTGTGGACAACCATTATCCTAGGAATGCGAAGATTCAAAGGTATCAATGGTATTTTCACCGACAACCAGCAATGACTATGAGTCTCTCATGCCAAGTGACATAATTGATTGGATGGTGATATTATTAGGATTCGGCAGTGGTTTAATAATCGGCATTGTTATTGGGAGCTTTGTATATGCAAGGTATGTTTATTGGTTCCTTGAACGATTTGGTATGAGGAAAGATAAATGGGTAAGGCCATTAAGGAACACAAGGAGAAACTAAAGTTCTTCATCATTTAGCTTTAAAAGATGACTAATAGCACATTATGTATGCTTGTGTATTGTTTTGTATGTTACATTATGTAAGCTAGTTTTATACATGTGTGGCGGTCGTGTTGTTTAATGTTATATAATAACGACATGTACTATCTTTCTTTGCATTTTAAACGACTATAATATTTGTTTAAGATCGACAAAGCAATGAGAATATTAACCGGCAAACTATTGAAGCGTGAGAAAGATATGTCTTAGGCTTATAATGAACATTGTAAATGTACAACTGTGCAAGGTAGAAAAGAGATAACATGTGTTAAATGTTTCATGTAACACAAGCATCCATATTATAACCACTCATTAGTGTGCTAGTTAATTTTTTTTAAATAAATGATACAATCATTTAATATAAAAAACGTAGCATAACAGCCAAACAAATAGTTAGTTTACAAAGTCAAGTGCAACTGAATCATACAGAAGTTAAATGTATACATTTTGAGTATAAATCATTAAGGCCCTGATTAATTCGTCTGACCACGCGACTGACCACTGACTCGCTGACTCGGCGGAGTCAATGCGTTTGTTGTTGCTGACCGGGTCATCTGACCCGGAAATACCATCTGACCAAGTCCTTCCCTTTGACATAGCTCACCAAAACCTCCCCCCTCTTCTCCATACTTTTCAGCCCTCACATCGGTCGCCTCCCCCCGGGGCTGCCGCCCTCCCCCGTCGACTTCCTCCCTCCGTCACGCCCCATTCTCCGCCCTCCACCCGCCGGTTTCCTCCCTCCGTCGCGCCAAATCGCTGCCCTCCTCCACCGGTTTCCTCCATCGATCGCGCCCCAATCCGCCGCCCTCCCCCTCGTCGGCTTCCTCCCTCGGTCGCGCCCTATTCGCCGCCCTCCCCCCACCGGTTTCCTCCCTCCGTCGTGCCCCAACCGCGCCCTCCCCCGCTGGCTTCGTTCCTCCGTCGTGTTCCGGCCGTCGCGATTGACGAACGAGGTACAGTACCTACTACTTCATTATTGAACCGCCATCTTTGTTGTTACATTTGATTATACTACACGATCTTATGATTAGGCTGCAAAGTTCGGGTAGAAGTTATTAGTGGTTGATTTGATTTGTTCGTTGGTGATATGATCTTATGATTAGGCTATATTGATTTGTTAGTTTCTGATTTGCTAAATTTCTAGTTATTAGTTGTATACTTAAGCCGTTGTTTAGATGTGTGTATCAATTTTGAAATAAATTTTGATATTAGTTGATATGATCTGTTCGTTGGTGATATGATCTTATGATTAGGCTATATTGATTTGTTAGTTGCTGATTTGTTAAATGTTCATTGGTTAAACGGTTTATTGATTTCAGATGGTATTGCTTATATGGATTCTTGAAATTAATTTTGATATTAGTTCTTGATTGCTTACTTGTATCTAGACATGGCGGAAAAAAATAGAGTTATTGGAAGTTAGATTGTGTTGACAAAACTTTTCTCGAAGCGTGTATACGTGAGGTAGCAACTAATGGTCGAGAGCGTAGTAGCCTAAAAGGATCCTCATGGAAAGTTGTTGCAGAAAAACTGAAAAATGATCATAATTTCATTGTTGAATACAAATAAATGAAGAATCGGTATGACTACTTGAAATCAGATGAAGAGTCAGTCAGATACATAATCAAACAACCAAATTTCAGATAGATGTAGACACAGTCAGAACTTCTGACTGGGTTAGCTTCTGACTCAGTCAGCTCATACTGGATCAACACAATCAAATAGCCTCTAAGATCTTTCTCATCACTAAAACTTTCACCAACATGTATTAAATATAGCATCAATTAATAAAATAACATGAAAGATTCAAAATCATATTTTCTATTTAGTCACATGTAAATCCATTTGAAGCCACGCATCTTTAACATTAGCTGAAAGGCCGGTTACCATTATTAATAGTACACCAATAGCAAAAGTCCTAAAACTTATTTTAAGAAACTAAGGTTTTTTTGAATAAATGATGTGATTCTGTACATTTTAAGGTTGGTTTTCCCATCTAAACTCATATACACATATTAATTAAAATGTTTTTGAAGACTTACTAAAATCACATTCTCTTTTCCTTATATTAACTTACTTTTTTATATTTTTGTATTTCATTATAGATTAATAGTTTTTTTATTTCTCTATACAATCAAGTGACCTAAAATTTCTAATATTAATTTCAAACTATTTGTTTGATTGATTTAGTCACTGATAAATAGTTATCTTAGTTATTGGTAAATTTCTATAAGTTATTTAAAGATAAGAGTTTTAAGTAATTAAACAAAATAATTATATATCCGAAATCTAAATCTCTTATGGTAATAATTTATAAAGATATACTAAGTTATAAGATTTCAATTATATCATATTTTAAAATTTAGTTTTCTAATTTTTGATCTTCATTATTTGTCATTTACAATTTCTAAAATATTTATTACTCTTATTTTACTAATGGTTGATTATATCCAATATACAAAAATTAAAACTAATGATTTTCAAAAGTTAGATTTAAGTCACACATATAATACATATGATCTAACCTAGTAAAATATAATAGTAGTCTAACTTAAAAGCTGGATGGTTTTATTTTGTTGTAACTTAAATAGCTGCCCCATTGACTTAATATATTAGTATACTAGCTTTAGTAAACCCGTGTATTACACGGATTGAATAAATAAAATATTAAATATTAAAAATATTTATTAATTATAAAATGGTATTTTTAATATGACCTTAAGAGTGTTTAGCTTTGTTTGAATTTAAGCAAAGCATTTTTCATCAAAATTATGATGATGCTGTTGGATTTCAAAAGTTTGATTCTTGGAGAAATATCAAAAGCAACAAATCAAATGATGGCTTTTCTTCTAGTTGTTGTTTGTTTGACGGTGTGATGTGTAGCAATAAGGGCCATGTGATGGGGCTTGATTTAAGCCAAAGCTCTCTCACTGGAGTTACTAACTCCAGTAGTACCTTGTTTAAGCTTATTCATCTTCAAATTCTCAACCTCTCAATGAATAACTTTGCTGAATCTCAAATCCCCCTCGAGATTACTCGTCTAAAGAAATTAAGAAGCCTCGATCTCTCTTATTCTGGATTTTATGGCCATATCCCAAAAGAGATTTCACAATTAACTCAACTCGAAATCCTCCATCTCTCTAGGGTTGACCTTAGTTCCTCTATAGCGCGCTTCTTGGCCAATTTTTCTAGCTTCCTTGAAAAGAATTGAACTCAAAGATTGTCGGCTTCACGATGAATTTCCCTCGACAATATTTCACTTACCAAAATTGCAATATCTTAACACGGGAAACAATTCCAACCTCACTGGTTCCTTGCCTGATTTTGATAATAACACCGTACTTGAGTATTTAAGTCTACTTGCGATGGGTTTTGCTGGGATTATACCCAAGTCTATAGGCAACATAAATCATCTGGAAGTCTTGGCTCTTCAAGGGTGTTATTTCTCAGCGCGTATTCCAGGTTCACTCCCTAACTTAACACGACTAACTTACTTGTCTTTTTCTTCAAATGAGCTAACCGGACTAGTCCCTTCTTTGGCAAGACTTTCGGAACTCAATGTATTGGCCCTTAGTCATAACAGTTTCGATGCGGGGTGCTCGTATAGTTGGATTAACAAACTTACTAAGCTTAACAGCATTATCTTAGCGTAGCTTATAAACTTACTAGAAAATATGAACATACATGATGAAATCCTTCCCTATGTTACAAACCTAACCAAACTTAGCATTATCTCAATTGTAGGAAATTTCATTTTTGGCCGTATCTCGAGTTCGTTTATGAACCTCACTCAACTAACACTTGTATACCTTGGAAAAAATCAATTGCAATGAGAAATTTCAAGCTCGTTTTTGAATTCCAAAAGTGTCACATATCTTAGCGTAGCTTATAATAATTTCAGCGGCATAGTGAGCCTAGACACGTTTTTAGGACTTAACAAACTCGAGAATTTGGAATTAGGTTATAATAGCTTGTCATTTGTAACAACCACCAACTACACCAATGGTACCCTACCAAAATTGGCATTTCTGGGACTAGCATCGTGCAACGTGAAAGAATTCCCATCTTTTTTACGCTTCCAGACGAAAATGATAGATTTAGATCTTTACGACAATAAAATTGAAGGCATCGTACCAAATTGGATTTTGAATAATAGTCGAGAAACATTAAAGATGTTTATCGTTGCAAAAAACTTCATCTTTGGCTTTCACCAGCATCCTAAATTTCTCCCATACCATAATTATTTATAGTCGAGAAACATTTGGAAGTATTTGATATGTCATATAATCATCTACAAGGGCAACTTCCAATTCCTCCACATACCATAATTATTTATGAGGTCTCAAACAATAATTTATCAGGAAAAATACCATTTATGATGTGTGAAGTGAAATCCCTTCAACTCCTAGATTCATCTTCTAACAATATGATTGGAACCATTCCTCCATGTTTAGGCAACTTAAACAATTCGTTGTTGGTCTTAAATCTGAAACGAAATCGCTTTCATGGACCAATGAAGATTACATGTATGCATGGAAGCCTTTTGAAGGCGATTGATTTGAGCCAAAATCAATTGTTTGGTAAGGTGTCAAAATTTTGGCTAACTGTACCAATTTAGAATTTCTCTCTCTTGCAGACAACTCTTTTCAAGATGTTTTTCCGGTTTGGCCGGGAACTCTTCCCAAGCTGCAAGTGCTTATTTTGAAGTTCAATAGATTTTATGGTGCAATTCAAGGTCTATCAACTATTGGTTCACAGTTTCTCGCGTTAAGGATCATAGAAATTTCCAACAATGATTTTAGTGGTCAATTGCCTGACAAGCTATTCCTGTCTTGGAATGCAATGAAATATGATTTTGACGGTAAAGCATCTGTTATGGGATACAAGATTTACTTTGATGAAACTACATCATATGAGTTTCCATACTCAATCACGTTAACAAACAAAGGTGTCAATAGAGAGTATGTGAAAATTCTAAACATATTCACCGCCATCGATCTCTCATGTAACAAATTTGAAGGGCCGATTCCACATTCATTTCAAGATCTTCATGGACTTGAATCTCTTAATCTCTCCAACAACCATTTTACCGGTCATATCTTGCCATCTTGGGAAAATTAAATAATCTTGAATCTTTAGATCTTTCCCGAAACAAGCTATCAGGTAAAATACCTCTAGAGTTGTTGCAACTTGGCTTCCTTGCTATTTTGAACGTGTCATTCAACCACCTTCATGGGCGTATACCTCAAGGGAAACAATTCAATACATTTGAGAACAATACCTACTTAGGCAATTTTGGATTGTGTGGACAACTATTATCCATAGAATGTGAGAATTCAAATGTATCAACAATATCTCCACCAACAAGCAACAATGACTACGAGTCTCTCATGCCAAGCGACATAATTGATTGGATGGTGATATTATCAGGAGCCGGCAGTGGTTTGATAATTGGTATCGTTATTGGGAGCGTTGTATATGCAAGGCATGGTGATTGGTTCTTGGAACAATTTGGTGCAAGGAAAGACAAATGGGTAAGGCCATTAAGAAACACCAGGAGAAACTAACGTCCTTGTTCATTTAAAATCCTAGATGATAAATAGCACTTTATGATTATGTATTATTCATATATCAAATCTTGTACATAGATACAAAATATCAGAATGTAAGCATAGTTATGTGATAGAAAATGTTTGCTATATATATTTTCCTTGCAACAATGTTGAAGATACCAGATAGAGACTCTTTGAGACATAAGTTTTTTTAATGTGAGCACACACTCTTTGAAACTCTACTCCTAAAAGCCACCTATAATCTAATTTGTGGGACTCGAATCGACATCAGTTTGATTAATAGAAAACATCTGGTGCCACTAGACTAGGAGTCCATCGGCAATTATGCGACATAGTTGGTCTTTGAGTTTATTTAATTACGAGAGAAAACTACTATAAATTCTATTAATTGATTCTACAATGGGCATGAGTGAGGTAAACTCTATAAATCACTTACAAAGCAGTGACGGACGTAAGACCAACTGTAATGATCCCTCGGCCTTCGACGATGTTATGTTCAAACCAATAAATAAGTCATTATATCATATATTCATATGTTTTAGACATGCTGACATAGTTTTTAGGTAGTTTTTTAAACCACTTTTGCATCTTGTGATCCGCTCATTGAAGTGGATGTGAGATATCCACTGTGGAGTTTAAAAAAAACTAATTATTTAAAATAAATTTTCTTGTAAGAATGGAAAATATGGTTCGAGGCGGTTTTAAAACATTTTTAGGCTCTAAATGATTCGCTTGTTGAGGAAGCTGATGTGAAAGAAGGATTCGCTCGTTGAGGAAGCGGATGTGAGATTCGTTCGAATAGTTTGTGAATCCAAGGATACACAAAGATAATTATTTCACAAGAGTTTATTACAAGAGATTGATTAAAATACTAAACCTATACAAAAGATCTAGACTTATTGTTTTTAAATCTAACATAGTTTACTCTGTGTATTATTTTCTTTTGTTAATTTTGCTTTTCTAAACTGTATGCTTTTTCGATCGAAGTCAAATTTGATATAATTTATATCATAATGTTAAAATAGAGAAAACTAAACAGAAGTGTGTATTTAAACTTTTATACATTAGTCATATTACAAGTTATCGGAGAAAAACACGTCTGAATATAATCTTTGAAAAAATTAATGATTCTGGAGAGATATTAATTAATGTTCTTATAGGACTATTTAGTAGAAGTATAATTGGATATTATTTTTACTTTTTTGTCTCATATATCTATTTGTGGTTATATGATACTTCATGGTTAGATTGCAAACATTGGGGATCACTTTTAAGTCTTCCTGTGGTCCTATTAATTATTATATGTAATGAAAATTATTCAGTAACTTCCGGACACGGCGTGGAATATTTACGTAATTTAAGACGAGTCAAGATTTATTTAAAAAATATTTTAAAATAAACATTAATTATGTGTAATACTTGTGATCAAAAAGTGTGAGTCGTGTAAACATCACCTAGATATATAGTAGATGTGGTCCTATTCACCTTTAAATATACATGTCTCGCTTCGTGATTTTACACACACAACGAGGCTTTTTCTACACACGTAACGAGACTTTTTAAGAAAAAGTTTCTTTTTTCTTATTTATCTTGTAACTTTTTTAATGGAATCAATCGAAAAACTGTTGATGAGCCGTAAAAATGTTTTTTTAGTTAATATCATTGTCTTTAGGTTTCTAAAAGTAGCAATCGAAAACGACTTTAGTGTGTGTACATATATATATATATATATATACATGTTTTTAACTGGTTAATTTTCTTTTGTAATTTGAGTTTTCTTTAATAACTTTAGTTCGTTAACTTTTTTCTTTAGAAAAAACATTTTGTGACCCTATTTAATTTCTTTTTATTTACGTCCTAGTACAAACTTTGTAAGAGACGAAGTTTTATTCGAAGTATGGTATTATTTGGTATCGTAAATTATAACAACTAACAATAATGTACTTTCGTATATACATCTATTTATGTACTTTTGTATATTATTGTAACAAAGTTTTCAAACAAGTTGCATTAGGCTTGCTTAATTTCTAGTTATTTAATAATAATAGTTTTCACTTTTATTATATTATTAAAGTTATCAATTATTCAAAATGTCATTTTGATCAATAAATATTAAATTGTTGGTAGTTCAAAAACAAAAAAATATATATCGTTTAGTGAAATAAAAAAAGACAGGTGTATAATTGTCTCCGACAAACGACGGAAAGTCACACCTCAAGAAGAAATAAAGTGGACATTGACTTGAAGTCAACCATGGATCCACCTATCATACATGTTTCATTCTTCACCTTTCACCCATTAAGTTTCAATGTTTCTAACTTTCATTAATTTGTTGTTATAAGGACATTACATACCGAATCAATAATGAAATCAGTCTTTTTATCCCTTTTTGATTTCTTGAAGTTTTAGTTTATATTTGTAAAGTTTATCTTTGTTTATCGTGGTCTTTTTGTTTTTATTTTAAAAAATATAGCTGAGGAATTCATCGTTATTCGCTTTTTGATACCCTCTAATGAGTTGTTCTCTATCATCTTCTTTTGCTACAAAGCACTTAGAGTGGATTATTTTACTTTCAATGAGGTGCTTTTTTTTTATAAAAATAATGCACAGCATAGCTGCAAGTGTTTATAAATTATATTACCATACATGAATTATTTATCTTTCACATGATTGTTCGATGTGGTTTATACAAGAAAAAATAAGTATGGAATTGACCTTTCTTTACCAGTTTAGATAATTACCAGTTAACCTTTTTTACACTTAAACATGTTTACATTTATTTGTCAATTTCATTTATTGGTATCATTATTGTCTCAAAACCATCATTTCGCATTGCTTTGTTATGTTATTTTGTCAGTTTATTTTCTGTTACATATCAATTTCAATTATTGGTATATGTTCTACATACATTCCTTGAAATGTAGTTAATATATACATTTTGAATGATACGATCACCGATGAGCCTCGCTGATGACTGGGATGTACTCCCTTCAAGTCCAGTTCAAGGGTCCTCCTTGATTTACCCGATTAAA
This sequence comes from Flaveria trinervia, assembly GCA_025506515.1. Lineage (NCBI taxonomy): Eukaryota > Viridiplantae > Streptophyta > Magnoliopsida > Asterales > Asteraceae > Flaveria > Flaveria trinervia. The sequence continues at coordinate 121,012,866 of CM046444.1, read as the reverse complement.
CTTTGAAATATTATATATATAACTTTTTACTTTATATCAAACATTTTGAATCTTTTTAGAAATCATTATAATAACCTTTCGAATTAATATACACATCCTTTTTTGATATCCATACTATTATATAAATCATTTGAATAAGATGCAATCGTAATTTTGTTTATAGTTCAAGATATCTAAAAGAACTTTTTAAGCATAAGGTACAAGTTATTTATGCAATATTTTCTAAATTACTCAAATTTATAAACTTCTTCTAATTAATATATGATTTAATACACATTAGATTATTTTATTCACAATATCAAATATTATCTTATTTATAACTCTTTAAATTTATTTTATTTTTAATTTATATTTATTTTTATAACTAAATACTATTTAAACAAAATAATATCTTACAGTTATTCTTATTACATTTTTTATCAGGACTTCGAATATAAATTTCTTTCAAGTAATTAATAGTAACATATCACTTATCAGAATTAAACATTTCGAAATTTTATAACCCTACCCATAGTTTCTCTAAAATAAAGAGAAGATATAGAAACATATCAACTCTAATTTGCGACCTTCAAAATATTTTTAATTAACTACTCGTTTGGTGTATGTGTGTGTATATAATATTAACCACTCATACAGTCACACTCATTTGCTCTCCAGCACTAATAATTATCTAGTTACTCATGTCAATTTATAGAAGATAACAGCATACTACGTATACTCTAAAAACGATAATAAGTTAATTAATCTATCTGATTTGATTAAGACATACACTGACGGGTCAAGCACTTACAATCATCCGTGGATATTTGTGAAAAGTTAGTCATAAAAAAATAAAGATATAATGGTTAAGTTTTAAATTATATTTTTAACAAATAGGTACATCTGATATTGTTTTAAGAAAACATATATTTTGCTTTATAGTATAATCGAACATATACAATATTTCTTAAATTTATAAGAGCACGTATAACATTCTATCAAAGTAAAGAAGACGTAACTACCAATGTTTTAAATACCGGATCGGACCGGCCGGTCCAACCGCAAACCGAATCCAATCGGTGCTTAAAACTGTTTTCGCATTGAACCGGCGGTTGAACCCGGGGTTGGACCGGTCGAACCGGTTTTTAATATATATTTTTTATTTTTTTGTATTTTTTACATATATATGTATAAAATAATTATAATTTTATCCGGTTCTTATATCTGATCCGACAACATGAACCGGTCCGACCAGTGAACTAATCAAACGTCCGGTTCACTGTCCGATATGGTTCTGAAAACATTAGTAATTATGTTAAAGTGAGTCTCCCACGACTCCAACCATATACTTCTTTGACTTTTAAAGTCTCCCACGACTCTTCCCACGTACTTTGACTTTTAAAGTCTTCCACTGCCCCACATGAATAGTTTATATGTGTATTAATGTATCCATATAAGCAACAATTATTCAATTAGTGCACACAATCAAATTAAACTACTTTCTCTTCATGGCTAATTCCATCTTCTTGCATACCATCTCCCTTTTACACTTATTAGTCTTTCTCACATGCATTGCATCTACACTAAGCCATGATGAAGAGTGTTTAGCTTTGTTTGAGTTTAAGCAAACCCATTTTCATCAAACTTTTGATGCTGCAGGTGGTTTCCAAAAGCCTGCATCTTGGAGAAAGATCACAACCAATACAACTGCAGATGATCCAACATCCAGTTCCGATTGTTGTTTGTGGGACGGTGTGGTGTGTAGCAATAACGGCCATGTGATCGGGCTTGACTTGAGCGAAAGCTCTCTCACTGGAGTTATCGACTCTAATAGCACCCTCTTCAAGCTTGTTCATCTTCAGGTGCTCAACCTCTCGACGAACAACTTTGTTGAGTCTCGAATCCCCTCTGAGATTGCTCATCTAACGCAATTAAGAAGCCTCGATCTCTCTTATTCGGGATTTCATGGCCAAATCCCAAATGAAATCTCACATTTAATGCAACTCGTGTTGTTGGATCTATCATGGAATCCCCTAAAGCTTCAAAGTCATGGTCTTGAGTATTTGTTGCAAAACATGACTAGACTAGTAGACCTCCATCTACCAGGGGTTGATCTTAGTTCTTTTGTACCTCATTTCTTGGCCAATTTTTCTTCCTTGAGGAATATTGATCTCGGAGACTGTCGGCTTCAAGATGAATTTCCCTCGGCGATATTTCACTTACCGAATTTGAGATATATTAGCCTGGAAAACAATCCCAACCTCACTGGTTCCTTGCCAGAATTTCATAACAACACGCTACTTAAGTATCTAAATCTGTTTTCTACAAGTTTTACAGGGATTATACCGCGATCCATAGGCAACATAAACCATCTTGAAGTCTTGTCTCTTCAGAGATGTCATTTCTCGGGCCGTATTCCAGGTTCACTCTTAAACTTAACACGGCTAACTTATTTGGCTCTCTTAGAAAATGAGTTGACGGGACCTGTTCCTTCGTTGGAAAGTCTTTCGGAACTCACCGATTTAGGTCTTGGTTATAACAATTTCGAGATAGGGCGTACATACGAATGGATTAGCAAACTTACTAAGCTTAAAGAACTTAATTTTGATCGTATGAACATACATGAAGAATTCTTACCTTATATTTTAAACCTGACCCAACTTAGTTTTCTCTCTATGAGGGAGAATTTTATTTTTGGTCACATCCCATCTTCTTTTATGAACCTCACTCAGCTAACAATTATAGAACTTAGAGGAAATAAGCTGCAAGGGCAAATTTCAAGCTCGTTTTCGAATTTCAAAAGTCTCAAGTATCTTAACGTAGCTTATAACAATTTTAGCGGTACAGTAGGCCTAGGGCCATTCTTAGGACTCAACAAGCTCGAAACGTTAGATTTAGGTTCTAATAGCTTATCATTTGTAACAACAACCAACTACACCAATAGCACCCTACCACAATTGACATTTCTAGGACTGGCATCATGCAACATGAAAGAATTCCCACCTTTTTTGCGCTTCCAAATGAAAATGATAGAATTAGATTTTTACGGCAATCGAATTGAAGGCCTCGTGCCAAATTGGATCTGGAATAATAGCCGAGAAACATTACAGATAATTATCCTTTCATACAACTTCATCACCGGCTTTCAAGATCCGAATTTCCTCTCTTCAACTCGTTTGGAAGTATTCGATGTGTCATATAATCTACTACAAGGGCAACTTCCAGTTCCTCCACAGACCACGATTCTTTACGATGTCTCAAACAATAATTGTCAGGAGAAATACCGTTGTTGATATGTGAAGTGAAATCCCTTCTGCTCCTAGATTTGTCTTCTAACAATATGACCGGAACCCTTCCTCCATGTCTAATCAACTTAACCAATTCATTGTCGGTTTTAGATGTGAAACAGAATAACTTTCATGGGCCAATTATGAATACATGTACGCATGGAAGCCGTTTGCAGAAGATTGATTTGAGTGGAAATAGATTTACCGGTCATGTGTCAAAGTATTTGGCTAATTGTTCCAGTTTAGAATTTCTTTCCGTTGCGGATAACTTACTAAAAGATGTTTTTCCTTTTTGGTTGGGAACTCTTCCTGAGCTTCAAGTGCTCATTTTGAGGTCTAATAAGTTTTACGGTGTCATTCAAGGTCTCTCAACGACTAGCTTACATTTTCGTAAGTTACGGATTATAGACATCTCCAACAACAATTTTAGCGGTCAATTGCATGCCAAGTCATTCCAAACTTGGAATGCAATGAAATCTGTTTTCAAAGGTGAATCATCAATTATGGGATTCGAGATTCCTTTTGATAAAGTTACACCATTTGAGTTTCCATACTCGATGACGTTAACAACCAAAGGTGTCAAGAGAGAGTACATGAAAATTCTAACAATATTCACAGCCATCGATCTCTCATGTAACAAGTTTGGAGGGCAAATCCCACAATCACTCCAAGATCTTCATGGACTTCAGTCTCTTAATCTTTCCAACAATCATTTTACCGGTCGTATCCTGCCATCTTTGGGAAACCTAAAGAATCTTGAATCTTTGGACCTCTCTAGAAACAAGTTATCGGGACAAATACCTCAAGAACTGCTACAACTTGGCTTCCTTGCTATCTTGAATGTGTCATTCAACCATCTTGATGGACGGATACCTCAAGGCAAACAATTCAATACATTTGAGAACGATTCATACTTGGGCAATTATGGATTGTGTGGACAACCATTATCCAAGGAATGCGAAAATTCAAAGGTATCAACAGTATTTTCACCGACAACCAGCAATGACTACGAGTCCCTCATGCCAAGTGACATAATTGATTGGATGGTGATATTATTAGGATTCGGCAGTGGTTTGATAATTGGCATTTTTATTGAGAGCGTTTTACATGCAAGGTATGGTGATTGGCTCCTTGAACGATTTGGTATAAGGAAAGATAAATGGGTAAGGCCATTAAGAAACACGAGGAGAAACTAAAGTTCATCATCATTTTAGTGTTCAAAGATGACTAATAGCACTTTATGTATGCTTGTGTATTTTGTATCTTATATTATGTTAGCTAGTTTTATACATGTGTGGTGGTCGCGTTGTTTAATGTTATATAATGACGTCATGTACTATTGTAAAATCTTTATTTGCATTTTAAACGAATACAATATTTGTTTAAGATTGACAAAGCAAATAAAATAATTAACCTACAAACTATTGAAACGTGAGAGCATATATGTCTTATTGCTTAAAATGAACAATGTAAATGTATAATTATGTAAGGTAGAAAAGAGATAACATGTGTTAAATGTTTCATGTAACACAAACATCCATTTTATACCCACGTGTTGATTGGGTATTTAACTTCATAAAATATTAACCAAGTTTTGATAGTGTCTCAATCAAGTTACTTATTTTTCTAACTGTTCCAGTCAAGTCATTTAACTTTGGTTTGATGTTCTAATCCTATGTAATTAACCTGATTAGCAAGTAATTGTTTTCTAACCATTCCTGCTACCTACACCATCTATCATCCTCTCCTCCACGGCTCCACCTTCAAACACTCCTCTCTCTCCACCTTTGACAACCTTCGACGACAACATCATTGTCGTCCCCCCACCATCGCCGCCCTAAACATCTGCGACCCACCCAAATCCCTGCCCTCTCATTTGCAACCCACCCAAAACTGTCTTATCACCTTCGACTCCATCACTTGTAACCCCTCCATCTCCGCCCCAACATTTTCGACCACCATCACCCACCCAAACTTAAGCTTTTTAAGTTTTCTACCTATTATTCAGGTTAAATACATATGATTGAAACATAAAATAAACTTTAGTGATCTGACTGGAACAAAAAAGTTTATAAATGACCTAATTAGGATAATTTTGAAACTTGGTTATTATTCTACAAAGTTACCCCTTAATATTATAAATAAAGACCATACAAGCATTTAAAAAAATATAATTTAACAGCTAAATAAATAAGTTAGTTTATAAAGTTACCCCTTAATGTTATAAATAACTTGGTTACTATTCTTTCACACCCCTACTTTGTCACACCCAACCTTGACGACGGAAACGTCGAGATGTGAGAGTTAAGATCGTTCACAGCCACATAACGCTAGTATTAAATCCAAATAAATTATTCATAAGTTCCAAAGGTAACATTACAAACACAAGTCTCAAATAAAGAAATTAACAAGCATAAAAATAATATTTCAAGCCCATCCATTTATTTATCTAGGTCTATTTCTAAGTGTTAATAAGCTTCAAAAGTGGCAATCAAACTTGCACGTTTCCAAAAACATGTTAAAAATAAAAGTTCAACAATAATGTTGGTGAGATTTCTATAGTTTTCCATAGTTAAGTATATAAAAGATGACAATTCATGTTATAAGTTAGAAAACAAAGTAACTAGGGATGTAAGACAGAATGCACAATAGTTTATACGATTAACTAAGTGTACTTAAGGCTTGTCAGGCCCATAGATCTATGACGTCGTCAGGCTAGTAATAGTTAATGATTGTACATAAAATCGTCAATACATGGTAATTACAAAGATCAACTAACCACAACATATAAGTGAATTGTCATAAGTTTACAAGAATCAAACGTTTTACAAGTGCAACGATTATAAGGTAACATGTTTCACCCTAAAGTGTGAAAATATAAAAAAGAGGTATAGAAATACTCACATGATCAAATAAGTAAATATTTGAAGATTAAATAGAGTAATAAACGTCGTTTCAACGTAGTCATTCACAATGCACCTAAAATATATATTTACAAGATTTTTAAGTTTAATAATATGTTTAATAGTTAAACGAGAACTAGGGTTTCAATTTGGTATTTGGGATTTTGTCAAACATTATATTTAACGAATGGAAAACAATTATATTTTCTTGTAATAAATGAAAAGAAATATATTTATATTTTATATAAAGATATGAAAGAGAAAATATTTATTATAATTTAAAGAATTCAGATATAAAGTTGAAATAAAGTTTTATAACTAAATGAAATTAACACGCTTTAATCAATAATTTAAAAGCACCATTTGAACCAATAATAATTTATTCTTTACTATTTATAATTCATAAAAATAACCAAAAATAACCTTTGTTAAAATATTTTAAAAAAATATTTAATTGTTTAAAATTAAAAAAATACAGAAAATGATTTGTTGCCTTTACAAATATTTAGAGTTTACAAAATATATTTTTTATATTTATAAAAAAATTTCTAAAATTAATTTAAGGCTGAAAAGCCTTTTAAAAAATGAATGAGGGAGCCCGGGTTCGAACCCGGGACCTCAAGGTTGTAAGGATAAGTGTCTAACCAGTGAACCAGGGTCGTGGCCTTGGTATCACTTGGTTTTTATTTTTTAAAAACCATAAAACCCCCAAATCCTTTAGAACCCTAATTCCTAACCAAACCAAATTGAAGGCTAATCACAATCGTGAGTTACAACAAACATGGGGCTTTGATTCCCCCACTGAATTTCGAGCATATTCATGTATTCAATTACCCGTTTTGAGGACGAATCGTTAAAGAGCAGGTGAGAACTGGTTGCGGCTAGTGTCGTAGCTTGATCAGGTAGCAAATAACAATGATACTCAAATTTGTTCTACAGGTGCTTCTAATAGATCCAGTGATGAAAAGCCCTTTGTCAATTGTGGGTTAGAGGACTCGGATAGAGGTCCACGAGTGAATTGCAGGTCGCGACGTTTAGAAGGAGGTTGTTCGAAAGGATTAAGTGTGTTTCAGGTGAAATTGGAAATGTTAATGGTTTAGGAATAGTTAAACGATCGTTTATGTTCGATTAATTAGATTATTATTAGGTTTTAATCATTGAACGGTTAGATTATTGATTAAAGTTTTGGTTTCAAGTTCTTTCATCGTCATAACCGAGTTAAAACCCAATTAAACCTTGCGTTCAGGTTCGAACTGGAGACGATTGGAATCGTTTAAGGTTCGAAATTTGAAGAGTTTATGCGGTTTCGGGGCTCGCCGAACTTCGGCCGGAGGTGACCGGGGCGGCCGCCGGAAATACGGGGTGGGCGGGGGGTTTGGGTTGTAATTTTAAAATTTACACATCGGCCCCCTTAAGATCAGAGTTGTTATCATTTTATGTAAAAACCTTCTTTTAAAGTTTATAAAAAGACAAAACAACCCCTTAATTTATTTAATTTAGGCTTTAAACATTTTTTTAAGTTTAATAACATTTATATATAATCACTTTTATTTATTATTTATTGTTATTATTATTATTATTATTATTCTCATTATTATTATTATTAGTATTATTATTATCAGTATAATTTTTACTATTATTATTACTATTACAAATATTATTATTATATTATTATCAGTGTTGTTATTAGTTGTGTTATTATTTTTATTATTATAGTTATTTATGATTATAATCTATTTATTATGTAATATTTGACATTATCAACTTTCAAGCTAAAGAATTAAACAATTAAAATGATAACCATAAGTAGTTTATAAGTTTCATGTATGACAAAATGACCCTTACAAAAATTAACAATGCTAACTTTCAATTAACCCAAAATTACAAGATGTTACATACTTCATGGTTAGATTGCAAACATTGAGGATGACTTTTTAAGTCTTCCTCTAGTCCTCTTAACTATTATATGTAGAGGTGGCAAAAGAAGTCCAAGAATGCGATTTTGAGTCATAATGAGTGTTTTAAAAATAGAGATGGGTTAGAATGGATTGAATAAAAAACACAAGGGGGTCAAGATGGGTTAAAAACTTTTTTGGAAAAAAATTAACATAGGTCAAGATGGGTCTTCAAAATTAGAGCTTCAAGTCACAATAAATCAAAGTTTCTTTCACTCAAATTGGTCATCTTCGTCGAGTTTCATCGCACACCACTACCGCAACACCACCGAACCACCACCATACCACCATCGAACCACCACCGGTCCACAGCAACACCACCGGTCCACCGCACCACCATCGGTCCACCGCATCTCCACCGATCCACCGCATCTACACCTTCCCACCTCTGTCAAGTTTCATCGTGCACCACCACCGCACCATCACCGCACCTACAGTCGGGCTCCGTGTCAGTCTCCACCTCCATTGAGTTTCATCGCTCGCCACCACCACACCTATAGTCGGGTCTACGTTTCATTATCGCACCATCATCGTCGCTTTATTGAAGATACCATCCTTTATAAATAAAGTCGTATATGTATCTTTTTTAGCTCGTATAAGCATTTGTCCATTTTGACCCAAACTCATCCTGACCCGAACTCATCTTAACCCAAACCATCCTGACCTTTTTTTCTAAATGACCTATCCTAACCCAAACTCATCTAGACCCAAATCCATCCTAACCTAACAACCAACCCAATCCAACCCACCCATTTTGCCACCTCTAATTATATGTAATGAAAATTGTTTGGCACCTTCTGCACACGGCGTAGAACATTTACGTAATTTAAGACGAATTAAAATGTTATTTATAAAATATCTTGAATAAACATTAATTATGTGTAATGCTTGTGATCAAAAAATGAGAGTCATGTAAACATCACCTTAAATATACATGTCTCGCTTCGCGATTGTACACACACACAACGAGACTTTTTCTACACACGTAACGAGACTTTTTCAAAAATGATTTCTTATTTCTTATTTATCTTGTGAAGTTTTCTAATGGAATCAATCGAGAAACCATTGATGAGCCATTAAAAATGTTTTTCTTATTAATACCATTGTCTTTAGGTTTCTAAAAGTAGCAATCAAAAACGATTTTAGTGTATATATATACGTTTTTAACTGGTTATTTTTTTATTAATTGAGTTTTCCTCAATAATTTTAGTTCGTTAATTTTTTTCTTTTGAAAAACATTTTTTGTGCCTATTAGTTTCTTTTTATTTATGTCCTAGTACGAACTTTGTTAGAGACGGAGTTTTATTCAAAATTTTGGTATCGTAAGTTATAACAACCAACAATAATCTACTTTCATACATCTATTTATGTACTTATTTATATTATTGTAATAAAGTCTTCAAAGAAGTTGTATTACGCTTGCTTAATTTCTGGTTATTTAATAATAATATTTTCACTTTATTATATTATTAAAGTTATTATTATTCAAAATGTTATTTTGATTAATAAATATTAAGTTGTTGTATGTATCTATTCTAGCTTCTTGCAAGTTGAATGATAAATATTAATTTGTTGGTCGTTCAAAATCAAAAAAAAATTACAATAGACAAGTGTTTAACTGTCTACGACAACGACTGAAGACCCACCTCAAGAAAGAAAGTGGACATTGACTTGATGTCAACCATGGATCCACCTATCATACATGTTTCATTCTTCACCTTTCACCCATTAAATTTCATGTTTCTAATCTTGCCACCAAATTATTATGACCACCAAAAATAAACACAACGACTTACGCTAATTTCGATTACTTTAACAAAGCATCTATTAGAGCACGTCAAAATTGTTATGGAGTTTCGTATAAAGGTTTTTTCTAGTAGTTAAAAACACTTGCCAACATTTTTTTTTTAAAATGTGTATTACAACTAGTGATATTTATACATAATATAAGTAAATAGTGTGTGTGTGTGTATACACAAACACAAACAGCAATGCACACAATCAAAATTAAACTACTTCCGGCTAATTCCATCTTCTTGCATACCATCTCCCTTTTACACTTATTAGTCTTTCTCACATGCATTGCATCTTCACTAAGCCATGATGAAGAGTGTTTAGCTTTGTTTGAGTTTAAGCAAACCCATTTTTATCAAACTTTTGATGCTGCAGGTGGTTTCCAAAAGCCTGCGTCTTGGAGAAAGATCACAACCAATACAACTGCTGATGATCCAACCGGTTTGCGGCCAAACCGGTTTTGACCAGCGTTGACAAACCGGTTTTGGTTTGGACCCCAAACCGGTTTAGAAAAAAACCCGGTTTGTACACCTCTATTGTGTGTATGTATATGATATATTATAGGTGAGAGATAGATCGAGAGGAATACAAAGAGACGACGGTGAGAAGGTGGTGAGTCGTGTTATTCAACCGGATTCCAATATCACACATGCGTCTCTGATGTTTCGAAGCCGAGCCCAAGCCTTAAAAAGCTCATTATATTATTGAGCTTGAGCCAAGCTTCACATATTGAGCTCAAGTTTGCTCGCGAGCATAAAAAAGTATATTATATATATATATATATATATATATATATATATAGTTATGATTATTAATATATGTAATTTAATATGACGCACTAAAAATAATTTGAAATTCGTTGTTTTAATGTGGTATATAACGTCTTTGATTTACAGCCAAAGCGATTAATTTACTCTGAGCGTTAAGTAAGTATGTATTTGTTTTATGTTTCATACGAATGTATAGCTTAAAACATAAGTTTTAGGTATGTATATCAGGTTTTATATAATGAAATCATTTATAGTCACTATCATAAGTAATTACCGCGCAAAGCGGGCTTGACAATCCTAGTTATTATTTATTTGCTAAGCCATGACGTATAGCAAGAAAAGAGAAGACTTAATTAAAAGTCACCTTCAGTGTTTAAGATGTACTCATAAAATTGGTATAACCACACTTTAGTCCACGATCACTTTCATCACCTTTTCTCCATCGTTAATTTCTTATCTTGTCACAAGGAAATGTTAAACATACAAAAATGTTAAGTTCTGTGTATATATATAAACAATATTGCACATACACAAACAACACAATAATTAAAACTACTTCTCCTCATGGCTACCAGCTTCATGCAAACCCTCTCCTACTTTTTACTTGTTCTCACATGCACCGCATCGTCGTTGAGCCATGACCAAGAGTGTCTAGCTTTGTTTGAATTTAAGCAAACAATTCTTCATCAAGATTACACATCGATCTTTTGATTCTTCTCAGTTTCTAAAGTTTGAGTCTTGGAGAATGATCACATATAATATATCATATAATAAAGTCTCTGGTTCTGATTGTTGTCCGTACCTCATTTCTTGGCCAATATTTCTTCCTTGAGGTCTATAATGCTTGCAGATTGTCACCTTCAAGATGAATTTCCATCAACAATATTTCACTTACCGAAGTTGAAACATCTTAGCATGAGAAACAATTCTAACCTCACTGGTTTCTTGCCTGAATTTCATAACAACAGCTTACTTGAGTATCTAAGTTTGTCTTTAACGGGTTTTGCTGGAATTGTACCAGAATCCATAAGCAACCTAAACCATCTGCAAGTCTTCGATCTTGAAAGATGTTATTTCTCAGGGCGTATTCCAGGTTCACTCCCTAACTTGACACAACTAACTTACTTGTCTCTTTATAAAAATGAATTCACTGGAGTAGTTCCTTCATTTGCAAGTCTTTCAAAACTTACTGTTTTAGCACTTGGATATAACAATATTGAGATAGGACGCGCATACCATTGGATTAGCAAACTTACTAATCTTAATGAACTACGCATACCTCATATGAACATACATGATGAAATCCTACCCTATCGTGCAAACCTAACCAAACTTAGCGTTGTCTCAATGGGGGAAAATTATATTTTTGGTCGAATCCCGTCTTCTTTTGTGAACCTTACCCAGCTAACAGTTTTAAGCCTCAATAAAAATCAATTGCAAGGACAAATTTCAAGGTCCTTCTTGAATTTCAAAAGTCTTGAAAATCTTAACATAGGCTATAACAATTTTAGTGGTACAGTGGGCCTAGACTCGTTTTTAGGACTCAACAAACTCAAACTTTTGAGTTTGGATGCTAATAGATTATCATTTAAAACCGCCAACTACAGCAATGCCACCCTACCAGATTTGCAAGAATTGGGACTGTCGTCATGCAACATGAAGGAATTCCCTGCTTTAATTCCAGAAGAAAATGACAGGCTTATTTCTTTATGACAATGAAATTGAAGGCCTCATACCCAATTGGATTTGGAATAATAGCCAAGAAACATTACGAATGATTGGCCTTACATACAACTTCATCACTGGCTTTCATCAGCAACACCATTTTCTCCCATGGGTTCGTCTGGAAGTATTTGACGTGTCATATAATCAACTACAAGGGAAGCTTCCAATTCCTCCACAGACCATAGTTGTTTATGATGTCTCCAACAATAATATTACTGGAGAAATGCCACCATTGATATGTGAAGTGAAATCCCTTCAACTCCTAGATTTGTCTTCTAACAAGATGACTGGAACCCTTCCTCCATGTTTTGGCCACTTGAGTAATTTCTTATCAGTTTTAGATCTTAAAAACAATAACTTTTGTGGACCAATGATGAATATATGTACGCATGGAAGCCTTTTGAATACGATTGATTTGAGCGAAAATCAATTTGTGGGTCAAGTGTCAAACAATTTGGTTAATTGTACAAATCTAGAGTTTCTCTCTCTCTCTAATAACTCTTTTAAAGATGTTTTTCCGCTTTGTCTGGGAACTCTTCCCAAGCTAGAAGTTCTCCTTTTAAGTTCCAATAAATTTTATGGTTCACTTGAAGGTATCCCAACTTCTAGCTCACAGTTTCTCAAGTTACGAATCATAGACATTTCCAATAATGATTTTAGCGGTCAATTTCCTCACAATTTATTCCAAACTTGGAATGCAATGAAATCTGTTTATGTTGGTGAAGCGTCTACTATGGCATCTCAGATTCCTATCGCTGATGTTAACCCTTTTGAGTTTCCATATTCAATGACGTTAACAACTAAAGGTGTCAAAAGAGAGTATGTGAAAATTCTAAACATATTCACAGCCATCGATCTCTCATGTAACAACTTTGATGGAGAGATCTCACAATCCCTCCAAGATCTTCATGGACTTGAATCTCTTAATCTCTCCAACAACCATTTTACCGGTCATATCTTGCCATCTTTGGGAAACTTAAAGAATCTTGAATCTTTAGATCTTTCCCGAAACAAACTATCAGGTAAAATATCTTTAGAGTTGTTGCAACTTGGCTTCCTTGCTATTTTGAACATGTCATTCAACCACCTCCATGGGCGTATACCTCAAGGGAAACAATTCAATACATTTGAGAACAATTCCTACTTGGGCAATCCTGGATTGTGTGGACAACCATTATCCAAGGAATGCGAAGATTCAAAGGTATCAATGGTATTTTCACCGACAACCAGCAATGACTATGAGTCTCTCATGCCAAGTGACATAATTGATTGGATGGTGATATTGTTAGGATTCGGCAGTGGTTTGATAATTGGCATTTTTATTGGGAGCTTTGTATATGCAAGGTATGGTTATTGGTTCCTTGAACGATTTGGTATGAGGAGAGATAAATGGGTAAGGCCATTAAGAAACAGAAGGAGAAACTAAAGTTCTTCATCATTTAGCTTTCAAAGATGACTAATAGCACGTTATGTATGCTTGTGTATTGTTTTGTATGTTACATTATGTAAGCTAGTTTTATACATGTGTGATGGTCACGTTGTTTAATGTTATATAATAACAATATGTACTATCTTTCTTTGCATCTTAAACGAATACAATATTTGTTTTAAGATCGACAAAGCAATGAGAATTATTAACCGACAAACTATTGAAACATGAGAAAGATATGTCTTAGGCTTATAATGAACATTGTAAATGTAAGATTATGCAGGTAGAAAAGAGATAACATGTGTTAAATGTTTCATGTAACACAAGCATCCATTGTATAACCACTCATTAGTGTGGTAGTTTAATTTTTTTAAATAAAAATGATACAATCATTTAATTAAAAAACGTAGCATAACAGCCAAACAAATAATTAAATTATTAGTTTACAAAGTCAAGTGCAACTAAATCATACAGAAATTAAATGTATACATTTTGAGTATAAATCATTAAGGTCCTGTTTAATTCGTCTGACCACGCGTCTGATCATTGATTGGCTGACCCGGTCAGCCAGTCAGTGCGTTTGTTGTTGCTGACCAGGTCGTCTGCTTGGAAATACCATCTGACCGAGTCCTTCCCTTTGACATAGCTGACCAAAACCCTTCCCCCCTCTTCTCCACACTTTCCAGCTCCCCCCCACCGGCTGCCACCTCCCATTCGCCCCCCCACTCCCCCACCCTGGTCGACTTCCTCCCTCCGTCGCGCCCCATTCTCCGTCCTCCACCCGCAAGTTTCCTCCTTCTGTCGCGCCCAAATCGCTGCCCTCTTCCCGCCGATTTCCACCCTCGATCGCGCCCCAATAGGCCGCCCCCCCCCCCCCCGTCGGCTTCCTCCCTCCGCCGCGCCCTATTCGCCGCCCTCCCCCCGCCTGTTTCCTCCCTGCGTCGCGCCCCAACCGCCGCCCTCCCCCCGCCGGCTTCGTTCCTCCGTCATGTTCCAGCCGCCACGATTGACGAACCGAGCTACAACACTTGCTACTTTATTATTGAACCGCCATCAATTGTTGTTACGTTTGATTATACTACACGATCTTATGATTAGGCTGCAAAGTTAGGGTACAAGTTATTAATGGTTGATTTGATTTGTTCTTTGGTGATATGATCTTATGATTAGGCTGTATTGATTTGTTAATTGTTGATTTGTTAGTTTCTGATTTGCTTAATTTCTAGTTATTAGTTGTATACTTGAGGCGATGTTTAGATGTGTGTATCAATTTTGAAATCAATTTTGATATTAGTTGATATTATTTGTTCGTTGGTGATATGATTTATGATTAGGTTGTATTGATTTGTTAGTTGTTGATTTGTTAGATGTTTGTTGGTTAAATAGTTTATTGATTTCAGATGGCATTGCTTATATGAGTTCATGAAATTAATTTTGATATTAGTTTTTGACTATTTACTTGTATCTAGACATGGCAGAAAAAAAGTAGAGTTATTTGGAAGTTAGATTGTGTTGACAAAACTTTTCTCGAATCATGTATACATGAGGTAACAACCAATGGTCGAGAGGATAGTAGCCTAAAAGAATCCTCATGGAAAGTTGTTACGAAAAAAACTGAAAAATGATCATAATTTCATTGTTGAATACAAACAAATGAAGAATCGGTATGACTACTTGAAATCAAATGAAAGTCAATCAGATATATAATCAAACAACCAAGTTTCAATCAGATATAAACTTAATCAGAACTTTTAATTGAATCAGCCTCTGACTCAGTCAGTTCATACTGGGTCAGCAGAATCAAACACCCCTAAAATCTTTCTTATTACTAGTACTTTCACCGGCATGTATTAAATATAACATCAATCAATAAAATAACATGAAAGATTCAAAATCATATTTTCTATTTAGTCACATGTAAATTCACTTGAAGCACAGCATCTTTAACATTAGGTAAAAGGCCAGTTTCCATTATTAATGGTGCACTAGTAGCAAAAGTCCTAAAACTAATCTATTTATTTAATAAACTAAGGTTTTTCTAAACAAATGATGTGATTCACATTTTAAGGTTGGTTTTCCCATCTTTAACTCATATACACATATTAATTAAAATATTTTTAAAAACTTATTAAAATCATATTATCCTTTTCTTATATTAACGTACTTTTTATATTTCTCTATTTTATTATAAATAAATTAATAGTTTTTCTTATTTCTCTATACAATCAAGTGACCTAAAATTTCTAATATTAATTTCAAACTATTTGTTTGATTGATTTAATCACTGGTAAATAGTTATCTTAGTTATTGGTAAGTTTCTATAGGTATTTAAAGATAAGAGTTTTAAGTAAATAAACAAAATAATTATATATCCGAAAACTAAATCTTCTTATGGTAATAATTTATAAAGATATACTAAGTTATAAGATTTCAATTATATCATATTTTAAAATATGGTTTTCTAATTTTTGATCTTCATTATTTGTCATTTACAATTTCTAAAATATTTATTACTCTTATTTTACTAAGGTTGATTATATCCATATACAAAAATTAAAACTAATGATTTTCGAAAGTTAGATTTAAGCCACACATATAATACATAGGATCTAACCTAGTAAAATATAATAGAAGTCTAACTTAAAAGCCGGATGGTTTGATTTTGTTGTAACTTAAATAGTTGCCCCATTGACTTAATATATTAGTATAATAGCTTTAGTAAACCCGTGTATTACACGGGTTAAATAAATAAAATATTAAATATAAAAAAATTATTAATTATAAAATGGTATTCTAAGGTATTATATGACTGAAATTACGTATAAAAATGACTATAACTAATAAAACAGTGATAGTACTTTTTAGAATTTTATTTTAATTTTTTTCTAAAAAATAAACATTTTGTTCAATATAAATTGTATAAAAATATCATTTTTAAAAATTTTCTTATTATAACTCCCAAATTAATTATTTTTAGTTTTAAAATTTGATTTTTTAGAAATACCACTTTTTATAATACTTTGTATTTTTTTAAAAAAATATGCTTTAGAAAAATTTTTATTTTATAAAAAATTTGTTTATTTAGAAATAACATTAATAGATAGAACTTCTTTTTAATTTATTAAATGTAACAGAATATTAAATAATATTATTAGTAATTAAGGTAAATATTTAAGATAAGAAAGATGCGAAAATTTTTTGGTTAGGATGATTGTAATGTTGTCACGTGTCACCTGAAGTTCTCTTTTATTAAAGTAGTAACATTAATTTTATGTTTTTATTTAGTTTCATCTTAAAATGTAGCTGCTTATAGATTGGATAGTTGTAAATTTATTACTTCCCATTACCCTTAACCTTTTTTAGAATGGCCATACCTATTTATACTCCCACTAAAATATTTTTAGTTATACTAATAATTTTAATTTTTATTTATATAACTAAACTAAATATTATTATTTTTCTCAAATAACATCTACTCATGAATTCTATTAGAAATAATAAACAATTAATTTTGTAATAGTAACCTTATGAAAACTACTTGAGGCTGAGGATTGAATCTGAGAAACACATCACATGTTCCCCAAAGTTTATCCGGATCAATTGTGACATCTGTTCTATGAAGTGTAAGGAAAAATAAAGATATGAGCCCCTACTCTCTATATGGATCAAACATGCATGTTATGACAGGAGGCATCTACCTTTAAAAAGTTCACATTCTTTTTTTCGGAGACTCTTTTGTTTCGCTGATCATACTTTTACATATTTTATAATTTAGTCTTAATATTTTTATTTTCATCTTTGATACTCTATATATTTTTATTTTACGTTTGGTCTAAATTTTTAGAGTTAACATGCCGAAATGTGTGTATGTGTTTCAACGTTTTTACGTTTATTATTTCTCTATTTAACGGCTCTGAGACAAGACACTGGTCCTAGATCGATTTACTTATTGTGTTAGATGTCATACGTTTCACTCGCGTGTTAATATTTTTACATCTATTTTTCGTTAAGATTTATTTTTTTCGTTTTCTTATTTCTTTTAGTACGATTTTTTTCGGTGTTCATATTATTAAACAATGGTAATGTGTCATTAGCACTACTTTACATGATTTTACGTTCCCGTTACAACGCGAGGGTTTAATACTAGTTTAACACGAACAAACAACCACGGCTATCGATTTCAAAATGAACTTTCTGCTACTCTTAAAACATTATTCATTAAGTTTGATTTTTAATAGATAGATAAGTATTTAACTTTAATCAACTAATACAATTATTACATTTTATATACTTATAAACTATGTAATTCTCTCTATCTCTAGAACATTTAAGAACTACGTTTGAAACCTCTGAATTTTGTTTCTTCCATCCAAAATCTTCTAAAGTTCGTTATAGTTTTTGTTGATCGTTGATCTCTTAATCCAATTCAATCTTAAAGTATAGCTTTCGATTCAGTGTTTTGACTTCTTCATTGAAGTTCCGAAGATCCGAGTAACCATGTCTTATGCTTACCTCTTCAAGTACATCATCATCGGAGATACTGGTAGTTAGTTCGATTTCTTTCTATTTCATGTCGGAAAATCGATAATTGTTGCAGTATCTGTGTCGAATTTGGTGTTGATCGAGTTGTTTGTGTGTAAATTTCAATCGGAGGCTACGAGAAAGAGGTGCTTCATGTAGACATGTAGTCGAGTTCGTATGGTGTTTTTGTATATTAATTATGATGTTTACATGATCTTCTTGCCTGATTGAATCGTTGTTGTTCGAACAAATGCTAGGAACTTATAATCGAATTGGTTATTATGCCCATAGAAGTTGTAAGTTTGGTGACCTAAATTGAACATAAAAGTGTTTGCATATCGAATTATCGATTGATAATTGTTTAAAGACTTGAATTTAGTCTTCAGCGAAGATGTATGATGATACCGGTGATAACATATGATTGGATTACAAATCTAAGGTTTCAAGGATCCACTAGTATTTGCATTTGGGGTAGTTTAGTAGTTATGCGTAGTTTTATCAATTATTATTGATTAAGAATTTTATTTCTTATTCAAACTTTATTAAAGTTTCAATATCTATATGTGGATATGCAATACTCTATATTACCAAATTGAAGAAAATAATGTAGTTTGAGTGAAAGAGCTTCTATTTACAGATTGAGTTAGATGGAACCTTTTGGTGGGATGAGACTGTTGTCTCAATTCTCACCACTGCGGCGATGGAGAACCTCACGGGGTCACTGTTTGCTGGCCACTATGGGCGGTGTGTGTTCAGGACAGTGCTGTTGTGACACCTAACCCCACACCGGGTACGCCCCTTGGCCATAGGACCCCTGTATAATTATGGTTGGTTTCTAGAGTCTGTTAGTTTTTTAACTTCTTGAATTGACTATGTTACAACTTATAGTTGATGCAAATTTCTGTTTGTATATAACCATGGAAACAAAAACTTGAACAATATACAAAAGTATGCCACTTCAATGTGAATTCAACTGGATGAGCTAATCAACAATGCAGGCTTTCTTTCTCTTGCTAATTACTTATACAGAGTGATTATCATTTTTGAAAGGTTTTCATTTAACTAGCAATGCATTTATTCTTGTTTTATTGTTGGGCGTAGAGTCAAATATAATTGAAATAAACGCACGTTCTTGATAACTATGATACTGCAATTGATGGTGGAAAAATGAACCTAATTCGGAAGGTCTTCTTGTTCAGGGGTTGGGAAATCATGCCTGCTTTTGCAGTTCACAGACAAACGTTTTCAGCCCGTTCATGATTTGACCATTGGTGTTGAATTTGGGGCAAGGATGATCACAATTGACAACAAACCAATAAAGCTTCAGATCTGGGACACGGTTTGTTTTGTTATTCCTTTCTTCTCACCTTGGTTTGAAATTAAAAAAAAAACTTTTCTAAACATTCTTTTTTATTGATTCGGTCAGGCGGGTCAAGAATCATTCAGATCTATAACAAGATCCTACTATAGAGGTGCTGCTGGTGCACTTTTGGTTTATGATATCACTAGGTATGACTGGTTATTTGGTTGTATGGTTGTTTCTTTATAGAAAATGTTTTTAATTTTTTTAAACTGCAGGAGGGAAACATTTAATCACCTTGCTAGCTGGTTAGAGGATGCTAGACAACATGCAAATGCAAACATGACTATTATGCTTATTGGTAACAAGTGTGATCTTGCACACAGAAGAGCTGTTAGCACTGAAGAAGGAGAACAGTTTGCAAAGGAACATGGTTTAATATTCATGGAAGCTTCTGCAAAAACTGCTCAGAACGTTGAGGAGGTAGATTGCTATTTGTTATATTGCTGAACTAGATTACTTATCCCTGCGTAAAACGGGCAGAGACCAAGAAAAAAATTATAATTATGATGAAGCCAGACTTGGCAATTATTTAAATAAATTCAATTTTTCAAGTCAGCTAATTTATCAGACAAGGGTTTTATACGTATATAAATTTGGTTTTTTATATATATTCCGATTTGTATATGTTAAACCAATACATATAAAAATTATAAAAATATGAAATTTAATAATGCAAGGTGTCGTATAAAAATTTGATATATAAAATTGTTTCACATAAACTTTAAATAGGTTTCGATATGAAGATAAAATGTACCATAAGATATAAAACACATTCCAATCTTAAATTCATCCTGAAAGCATTGTATTAATGCATTTGCATAAAGGAAATACACTATGTTATTCATCTGAAAAAAAACATTAAAACATAGGAAACTGACAGTACGGAATATAATATGGGTGTAGATTTAAGTAAAATTTTTAATTCTTTTGATTATTTACACATATCTAAGGAGGGGCTTATGAAAGATTTTAGGTGTCAAGGTGAACCATATGAATAAAATTTAGAATCTTATTGTCGTTAAATCAGAATTGGCCTAAATCAGAGTTCATTTAACTAACAAGAATGTGCTATATCTTTATATAAAATCAATTTCAGTGGAGAAACCGTATAAACACTTGTATCTATTGTTTTGATTGTGATACATAACCGCCTCTCTGCCTCCAAGTTCCCAATATATATGATTTGCACTACATACGAGTATTCATATGGTTTTCCACTTTAAGCTAATTATGTACTGAACGTCCACCTACATATATGTACTACGTAACATATGTATGTGTATGTGTATGTAGTATTTGTATATGCAAATAAAGATAATGTTCTATTTGGCTAATCGTGTTCTGTCTTCTCTGTTTGGTTATTATTTCCAGGCATTTATAAAAACAGCTGGAACAATATATAAGAAGATTCAGGATGGGGTATTCGATGTATCAAATGAGGCAAGTGTTGCTATATACTTTTTGTGATTTTATTAAAACCTTGGTCATGTACTAATATAATACATTCTATTGTGGGTATGGATCACAGTCTTATGGAATTAAAGTCGGATATGGTGGCATTCCGGGCCCTTCAGGTGGAAGAGACGGGTCGGCTTCTCAAGCAGGTGGTTGTTGCAGTTAAAACATTTTTCAATTGCAGCGACAAAAATGAGTCCTCCTGATTGATGTGTTATATACTTATATCATTGTAAACAAAAATTTTATATATACATCAGTAAATTATTTGTTTTTTTTTTGTTGTAATCCTTGCATTGTTTGAGTATGTATGTTGAAATGTGGTTTGTTTTACATTTGGACTTTTGAATGTGCACAACTGCACTTGTGTGTTGTGTGGAATCGTCTTTTAGATGCTACTAGGGGTCAATGCTCGTACCCTGGTTTGGCTTCTGATCAATGTCTCGGGCTGGCCACCCCCAAGTTCTTTGATTTTCGAGTAATTTATTTTATGCTTTATATCTCTTATACAGTTTATAAATTTTTTTTTATCATATATTAGATATAACACATTACTTTAAAACTAATTATCATTAACATTAATAGTTGAATAAGTAAACTTTTAAGTATATATACGGACATTACTTTAAAACTAATTATCATAACAATAATAGTTGAATAACTAAATTTTTAAGTATATATACGGTTGAATATGATTAAAGTTTAACCAATATCTTCAAAAAAATTACATTCAACATGGTTTAGGTTGAATTGTTTGGTACAAAGATGAAAATATTTATTATGGAATTTGATATTAAATATAAATATATTAATTTAAAAAACTATGTGATACAATTCTTTAAAGCAGAATAGGAGCATAATGACAAGAATTCTTATGATATTAGAGAGTGAAGTTTTCAACCCTTTATGTGCTATTTTAAAATTATTATAAATTACAATCTTGTATTAAAAAGATGTTTTATACATAGTAATAAATAATAGATAATATAGATATATATTATTATTATTATTATCATTATTCTAAAAGTATTTAGTAATTTTATAGTTAAGTATTTAAATAAGATAATAATTATCTATAAACTTTATTATTATTATTATTTATTACTATTAGTTATAATAATTATTTATAAACTTTATTATTATTATTATTATTTATTACTATTAGTTATAATAATAATTATTATTACTATTATTATTATTATTATTATTGTTATAAAAGTATTTAGTTGAGTATTCAAATAAGATAATACTTATTTATAATTTTAGATGCTAATTTAAAATATAATAAATAATTTAATGAGATTTTTACCAAATTAGTGTAGTTAAAAATTTTATTCACCAAAATAATGTAATTTAAGAAATATTTACCAAAATGGTTTTTTATAACCTTTCTTGTTTTTCTCTCCTATTCTCATTGAATATTCTACAAAAGCATGTTTTAATGATTTTTTAAATGTATAAATGTTGTCCAAATAGGACTTTTATTTAGTTGTTCAGAATTTATATTCAATTTCTCTCGGTATCTTTTATAATTAATTGATAGTTAATATATGAATTCATTTATTTAATTTCTTGTTTATTTATTATTTTCTTAATACTAGTGTTAATTTATATTATTGAGAAAAATATTGGCATACGTATTTTCGAGTGGAAGTCTAATTTTTAGTTCAATGTAATATACTCTGATATATCAAGACCTAATTGGCATAAGATTTAATATATAAAAACATACAATTAGTATTGTGTAAACTAACATAAAATTTACAAAAAATTGTAACTTTTTTATATTAAGTATTTCTAATATCACATTGACTTAAACTTTAGTATTAATAAGAGTTATTGCTTCTTCGTTAAGTTTATGAAAACCTTTGTAATATATCATAGTTATTTAGAATGCACAAATATACCTGGCTATTTAATTTACTTATTGTGTTTTCATGAAATAATTCTCTTTTTAATTTTTATAGTTTCTTACGAGAACTTCCTTTAAACAACATGAAGAGCTTATTTTGAAAAAATAAAACAATAACCAAAAATATAAATTCTTTTGTAAAATGAGGGACAACAGAAAGATCAAGATTAAAGTTTTAAACAGTTAAAATAAGAACATTGTATTTTTGAAAACCACAATTACAAAAATCAAAACTTTTTTGGTTTAAGACCACAATTAAATATTTAATGAATCATTTTATTAAAATATCTTGAAAGAAACTTTTATTTTCCAGAAAGCTAAAAAGTTATTAAATTAACATTTCAAAATTTTTAAAGAAATCATCTATTAAAGACTTAAAACATGTAAAAAAATATTTTAGAAAATATCCAATGAGAATAGGAAAGATAAACAAAAATGTCAAAACCACACTATTCTGGTAAATATTTTTCTAACTATACTATTTTGTTAAATAAATTTTCAACTTACACCTTTTTGGAAAAAAAACTCATAATTTAATATTTAATATAATGAATTAAATAATCTCACATTATTAAGTAATGTATTAATAACATGCATTAATCAATGTATAATTACAAGAAGTTTAGTTATGAGGGTCAAAATATAATTGCATTGGAGCACTTATACTTAATGTTTATAAAGTTGTATTAAGTGTTTTAATTTATTTTTTTGTAAGATTACACTTATATCTTAAGGTTATGTTTTATATAGTAGTATAGATATAAATAATTTTAAAAACTTATGCCCTGTTTGAAGAAAGTGTACTACTAATTTCAGGGAGTTATATTTTCATTACGTAAACCACGTATAAATATCTTTTTAACTTATACAGTTTTATCTTTTTGTTACATGAGGGTATCCTGTAGTGGTGTATTTATACATTTTGACATAATTTTTAAGCGAAGCACAAACAATCAAGTAATTAAAGATATCTCACAGTTTAATTTTAAATATAAAATGACATTGTTAACCCTTCTCATTTTATAAAATTTTGAATATGTTATCTTGAAATTCTTATTATCTACATTTTCACATAATCTTATTTCAAACCAAGTGTTACAAATTGCTCGCTCCATCAACAAGATCGACTACTTCTATTTATATATTATAAGAAACTACTTTTCATTATGATATCAAATCAAACGCACATGCACATAGTTAAATATTAGCTATAATAATAGTATGTAGTAAATATACAGAGAGAAAATAAATGAAAAAAGGTACATAATTAAAAATATCATTAAATTACACGTAAGAAAGTAGAGGATTCTTATCCCTTAATTCAGAGCATTGTCCCGTTTTAATGGAACAGGGCGGCTCCCGCATATTTTCATAAGATCTCAAATATACCCTTTTCGTGTCCTTACCTTCACTCAAAGTAAGTAGATCACATGTCTAATTAAAAATTAAAAATAGTAATATATATGATATCCTTCTATTAAATTAAAGTAGGTTGCACAAGACTCACGGGGATAATGACCTTTAATAGTTAATTACACAAATGGTTGTATGTTAAACACATTTTATGAATTCAATTAATCTTACAAAAGATACGAAGGTAATCGTTATTTTGGTTCTTATTTTAAATCTATGTGAACGGACCGTTTTACTACTTCTATATATAAAAACTTAGAATGCTCGCATCCTATCGTATGCTTTTCTTCTTTGTGCCTTTACCTAAGACGGTTCCTATCACTTTAGAGTCCTGCCACATCTTCAACTCACATAACCTACACTCTCGCACTACCAACTATCACATGTGTTTCTCTTTCATCGCTAACAAGTTATCCACCCTCATTTGATGCCTGCTATTCTTGACCCTGACCCACGAATCCGATAGGTGATAGGTAGTGCGTAGCGGTAGGCGATAGGTATAAGGCTGACTATGAGATAAAGTTTTATAATTGAGTATGATTGGGATTATCAAAACTTGTCTCATACCTAACCCAATGTAATATATGGTGATAGGGTATCATGAAAAACTTAGAGAGATAATCTAAGGTTTTCTCTCATGGTCTTGTACATGATAGTGATAAGTTTAATATGTTTGGATAGGTTCAGGAATTAAGTTGCTTTTAAAGATATAACATCATAGTAGACTTTGAGATCATACATGTTAATACTAAACATCAAACACTTACCATTTAATGTATGATGTGATTTTGATCAAGTCATGATTCAAAGCCACTAATTTATTGGTATAAGAATATGAATAATGATGTGAAATATAAATAATGTAAAATGTAAAATAGATATCAAACTGACAGTAATCAATCCATTTAGATCTCTTTTTAGTTTTGGTTCTAAGATAAAATCTAGATGATTGGATAGATTCAATTGAGATAAAAGAAAGTAACCTGTGTAGCTGTAATCATTAAATATAACATTTATCAAATTTTGCACCTACCATTCGTTTCTTTATCTATTTTTAAGAAATATAATCTAAACTCTAATTCATACTGTTTATGCATTAAAAATAAATCAGAAGAGAGAATGTAACGTTTTTTTATGATACCGTTGATAAAAAACTATGGTTTAAATATCTTGTTTAATTCAGGTCGGATTACTTTTACGATTTCAAACTAGGCCAAGCTAAGGAACGGAATTTATTACAAAATTATAATTAAAAACGACTGCATAACATATTTTCATATCAGTTTCAGTCAGATTTACCAATAAATACTTCCTTATTAGTTTTCCTTCATTTTTGCTCATAATATAAGCCTAATGTATACTTCATAATAATCATCATATCTGAACATCCAATCAAAACATAAATCTTAAACAAATGATTCATATGATTATATCTCACTTATGACGTTACACAATCATACAATCATTTTAACAAACAAAGTAATATCCAATAACAAGAGGGGCAAAATAGTAACTTCTCAAGTCAGTCTAGATAGATACGACGGAGTAGTAGTTTACTACTTTTACAGATCCATCACATTCATACTCACGCACACACACACACACTTCACGACTCACGAGTTCACTCACTTTCACCACCGCTGGTGATCACAATTCATCAATGGCAGTTGCCGGAGCTATCAAGCCACCGCACATCTCCGCCTCCTCCGCCTTGCCTCCGGCGGAACTAACCTCCGCTCGCCGTCGTCATCCCGCCGGAGCTTATCGTTCTCTTCGTCTCGCCTCTCCGGCGATAAGATCATACCTTCCGCATCATGCGCCGGACGACGCCGTACCGGAGGTAGAACTCCGGTGGTCGTTTCGCCGAAGTTAGTTTCTGATTCTAAGAACTCGCAGACGTGCCTTGATCCCGACGCTAGTCAGGTATTATTGTCATAATGTCATCCTCATTCTCTATATTTCATTCTCAGTATGATCGATATATTTTCATAAGTTGTGTATGCTTAATTTGGACGTTGTTGTCGTTTTCGCCCAATTTTGGTGGATTTGAGCTTGAATTTGATTTAGATCTAGTAGAGTACGGATACGTTGTTATCGGAGTAGAGATTTGGCGTTAATTTCTTACGATAGGGTGCTATGAAGGTTCTAGAAAGTTGTACGGAGGCGATTTAGTGATTTTGCGGTAATTTGTCGCTTGTTTTGTGTCCTACATATATATATGTCTAGTTAATACATTAACAGATGCTATCAGACATTAAGGTATTGAACTCATGAATCTGTGTAAGATTTGGAAATGATAGTATCATAACAATGAGGTTAGGTTTTGTTTTGTGGTTGATGTGAAATTGTTGTTGAATTGGATGTATGGTTTGTTCAGAGTGTGTTGGGGATAATACTTGGAGGTGGAGCTGGTACGCGCCTTTATCCTTAACGAAGAAGAGGGCGAAGCCTGCTGTTCCTTTAGGAGCGAATTACAGGCTTATTGACATTCCTGTCAGCAACTGCTTGAACAGCAATATATCGAAGATTTATGTACTTACACAGTTTAACTCTGCATCGCTTAATCGGCACCTGTCACGTGCTTATGCGAGTAACATGGGTGGTTACAAGAATGAAGGGTTTGTCGAAGTCCTTGCTGCTCAACAGAGTCCAGAAAATCCGAACTGGTTTCAGGTGAGTATGAATCAAATCAATGCATATGAGTCTGCATTTTTCTATATTAATAACGGTTATTTGATTATATGTTTACTTGGTTACAGGGTACTGCTGATGCTGTAAGGCAGTATTTGTGGCTGTTTGAAGAGCATAATGTTCTAGAGTTTCTCATTCTCGCTGGAGATCATTTATACCGTATGGATTATGAGAGATTTATTCAAGCTCACAGAGAAACTGATGCTGACATCACTGTAGCAGCTCTGCCAATGGATGAAAAACGCGCTACTGCATTGGTTTGATGAAGATTGATGAAGAAGGGCGTATAATTGAATTTGCTGAGAAACCAAAAGGAGAACAACTGAAGGCTATGAAAGTTGATACTACAATTTTGGGACTTGATGAAGAGAGAGCTAAAGAAATGCCTTATATTGCTAGTATGGGTATCTATGTTGTTAGTAAAGATGTGATGCTGAATTTGCTAAAAGATAAATTCCCAGGAGCAAATGATTTTGGAAGTGAAGTGATCCCTGGCGCAACTTCTATTGGGCTAAGGGTATGTTTCATTTTTTTCAGTTTTTGTTTGAATTTTTTATTTATTATAATAAACTCCCTGATAAAAAAATACAACTATCCAAAATCTATATTAAACAACATTATCTATTGTATTTAACTTATGTGTCAGAGAATATATAGGTTACTAAGAATGTATTTAATTAAAAAGAATGTAATGGGCATATTTTATTGTTAGATCTTACTGATATTTTATTGTTACCAGATTGCAAAAGCCTGTGAATTAAAAAACTTATATTTGCATAGGTACAAGCTTATCTATATGATGGATACTGGAAGATATTGGGACAATTGAGGCTTTTTATAATGCCAATTTGGGGATTACAAAAAGCCAGTGCCTGATTTCAGGTGATAATTTTTTCAACAGAATTGATGTTTCCTTAACATTCTATCAACCTATTTACAAATGGCTATTAAGTTACTGTAGTACTATAACGGATAACCTCTTTTGCTCTTGGTTGTTTGATGCAGCTTCTATGATCGTTCGGCCCCCATTTACACCCAACCTCGATACTTGCCTCCTTCCAAGATGCTTGATGCTGACGTCACCGATAGTGTTATTGGTGAAGGGTGTGTGATTAAGGTTAGAAAATCATAGTTCTGGTTTTTTTAATTGACCTTTTAAGGTATTTGGTATTTAGAGGTGGAAAATTGGTATGGAGGTGGGCGGGTTGGGTAACGGGTCAAAATAGATTTGGATCAAAACGGGCAAGGCTGACCCACCATCATTTTTGTCCATTTTTCTCGAGTTATAAATAAAATTGTATTAAATATGTTTAAAAAATGCTGTATTATAACAATAATGATATAGTTTTCCCTTTCTCTCAATCTTGCTTATGCAGAACTGCAAAATTCATCATTCTGTTGTTGGGCTTCGATCTTGCATAGCTGAAGGTGCAGTAATTGAAGATACATTGCTTATGGGTGCAGATTATTATGAGGTAATACGTCATGAGAATTTTTTAAATCATTTGATACCATGCTTGAATCCTTAAATCACGACTAAAAATTATAAGTTATTATTAGAATTCTTACCTGTTGTTTTGCGGTCCAGACTGATGCTGACAGAAGGCTTCTTGCTGCAAAAGGTGGTGTTCCAATTGGTATCGGAAAGAACACTCATATCAAAAGAGCGATCATTGACAAGAATGCACGCATTGGAGAGAATGTGAAGGTAACACGTAACAACATATTTTTCAGTCCAATAGATCGATTAGTGTCATGGCTTATTCATAACATGTCAAGGATCAATCCACATGAACAGAAATTAAATATAGTTTTTTTTGTTATCTGACTTTAGCATCCAAGTTTTAATTTGTCGTAAAATATACATTTACATATACATATAGTTTATACTTTATCGCTGATTTAATTTTGGTTACAAATGAGGTTGGTTACTAAAACCCGTCACCCAACCTACCCTACACTTCCATATTACCACCTCTAAACTATTACCATATCATATTTGCATCTTATTTTGTGATGGCAGATTATTAACAGTGACAACATCCAAGAAGCTGCAAGAGAAACGGAAGGGTACTTCATAAAGAGCGGGATTGTGACAGTTATCAAAGACGCGTTGATTCCTTCTGGCAGCATAATTTAAAAGATACAGAAATCCTGATAGCCATCAATGAGGCTTCGACTGTAAGGTGCATTACAGTATCTTGTTACAGAACTACTCCTTATGGTAAGCCAAAGAGGAAGCATGTTGCGCGGTGAAATGTGAAAATTATTAGTTTATTTAATAAAAGTTAAAAACTTAATGTGGATGAGGTTATATGTGGTTTTGAATAAGATAAAATCTATGATTTAAATGTACTTTTCATGTTTCTAGTAAATAAGCCTTCTGTTACCCCATCAAAAGTACTTGGTGCAACATCAATAAAACATAATTTGTGACGTATTAGATAACTTCATGCGTAATAATGAAATATATGTGTGTAATTATAGCATTTACATGTGGGATGCCTTGAAGGCATTGTATCTTTTGTACGTTAACAAATCTTTTTTAATTGTTCTCTAAACCAAGTAAACTATTCAACTCAAACTGAATAGAGTTCAAACTCAACTTCAGCTCAATTATATAAATACAAGTTGAGCTGAATCAAGCTGGACTCGTTTGAAATTCAAACTAGCTCAATCTAGTATAGCTACTTTGATAGAGCTCATGAACAACCGTAATTATGTACTATATGGTTATGTGTTTGAAACAAAGACTTATGCCTTAATGAATTTTATCCCATTGAAATTCAAGTGTTAATTCATTTCTGATAGACGTGCTATCCAACGTGCTATTGTTCCTTTTCGTGTTTGCTATAAGACCCTAGTAAACTCATTTGTTTCTTTGAGATTTGCAGCATCACTACTTTAGGTTTGACTGCTTAAACCATACCCGTAGTAAAAAGGCAAATCAGTTTTGAAATCCTGACCAACCACTAATCCACTTTGCCAGTTCAACCGTTTGTCATCATAACAAACAAGCCCAAATAGTACTGCGTCAAATAACAAAATACGCTATGTAGCGAATAATATTATATAACACCTGCTATTACATGTTTAAAGATAAAGTAGTAGACAATTAAAAAACACCACCAAAATAGCTATACACTCTATTTGGGTCGATTTTATACTTGCAAAAAAAAGCTATTGGTCGCAAAACACAAACAGGTGTAAGCAATTTCCGTTCCAACTAGCAAGTACGGACTGGTTTAATCTGAAGACATGGGATAGGTTGGTGGTAAATGTTATACCCCAATCAAGTGGTTGTAAATTCAAGTCATGCGGCATTTCAGGTTGGTGATAATTATTTTCTTGATAATAAGAATGGTAAAGAAACCAACAAAACACTGGTTAAGAAAAACCAAATCGTACATATCCTTTTCAATTCACCCTTTGTGGTATGAAAATGTTCAAAACTCAGTTCTAACTAATCATATTCATATAAACTTACTATATTAAACTTACTAAACCAAAAGATTATGGCTTATATGGAGTTATATTTTGCAATATTCCTCCATTTATCCTTCAACTCACTAGGAGTACGAGATGAATCGAAGACATGACGACCAAATTCCAAAATTTTCTTCCAAGGGAGGTTTTTTTTCGTTTCTAATGAGTATTTTTGAACTCCTTCCTGCACCATGGTTAGCAGAATTATGGTTAAGGCATAATTAATTAACTTGAACTAAAAAGTTAAGAAACAGCAGACCTTAAGCATTTCTTCTTCTTGTTCGCTCCAGCGTACCCTACATCTTCTATTCCTGAAGATGAATCGTGTCCAAATTTCATAAGAATTAACACAAACATAGTGTAATCTTAAATATATTATAAGCATTCTTAAGTTCCAACCTTTCGATCATTGATAGCTGTTTAGGCTCTTCTTTGACTCCATGTTCCTTAACGGGCTCTTCTTTTCTTCCATTCATGTTGAATGTCACTGATTTATTTTTGTATTTGAATGTAATTTTCTTATCGGTGGTTAACAAGATATCTGCAGGCCTTGACTCTTTTGCTTGGGCGACAACTTCAAATTTGCATTTGCCGTTTCCTGTTTGTTGGTCAAGTTTCATCCTTTTTCTACTATCTGATTGAAGCTGGTTACATGCATCAGCATGATCTGAGATCGGTTCATAAACAATCATCATCCTACAAGTATTTACATTACTATCCGCATGAACTCCATTCTGGTTAAAAACCTCATTAGGTGTTTCAGGCACTATACTGTCATGAATTTCATCACAATTTTCGAAACCGACAGAGTGATTTTCATCTGCTACTTTATCTTTTGATGAAGTTTCATTATCTTTACTAGCCATCTCAACTACAGGTTCCTGATGGTTGTCATCTCTCATTTCCGCCTCTAAACTGACAGGACAGTTTTCATCAAATAATTTATCTTTTGATGGAATATCATCCTCTTTATTAGCCTTTTCAACTACTGGCTCATGATGGTTGTCATCTCTCCTTTCTGCCTCTAAAAAAGTTGACAAAGCTTTCTTGGTCAACGTAACCTTTGACCTCAATCGGCTAGCTTCCGCTGCATATTGTTTGTAAACACAATAAGGACAGCGGAAATTTCCAGCATCATCAAATGAGCCTCGCAACCCATGCAACTCTTGTGCACCGCTATAGGGCAACCATCATCATTACAAACCAAGAGATTTCCCCCTTTGTCACATAGTACACATTGTTGATTCTCTGTCCAATCCATAGTTAATGCATCTTCTAGAAACTTTTGGCCAACAAACAAATGTATAAAACTCGTTTATTAAACCTGAAAACACGCATTAGAGTGTTGAGAAGAAAACACAAAGCCTATTTATGAACAGATCTGCACATAAGTAAACTATAACCATATACACACCAAGAATCAAGATGCATCCATAGTCCTAATTAAGTTTCAAGTTTCTTCTTTTATAGTAAAATTAAATTAGTCATAAATCAAGTGATTTGAAATCCAAGGTTTTCTTATTCAAATGCCTAAATTTGAAGCATGTGTAAAGCATGAAACACATCAATGTGAAACCGGAAACAACTGAAAGTCAATGTGAAAACTTTCAAACCATAATAGGCGTTCACGATCTAATGTAGTCAGTCTTATCCTGCACTTTATACAGAAGTGGCTTTAACCCATGACCTCGAGCCTCAAGGTCACAACACAACAACCTTACATGTCACTCCAATGCCAAAAAAGTTAATCGAAGTGAGTTCAATTTGAACCGTATGTATATCACTGATATAACAGAGATTCCAATCGTCAAATTCTATCAAACATCGTGACTACACTACAGTATGCCCTAAACCTAATTTCACCATACGCGAATGTAAAACCGAAAAAAACAACGAAAAGTATCCAAACTTATAATATTATAATTTCATATTCACTACAACACACAGATTGTCAATTTTCTAGGTCAAATTCATCAAACCGAATACATAAGAAAACAATCGCATATCAAAATCAAAACTTAACAAAGCGCATTCATATATCAAACGAATCGATGAGAACGTAATTAGCAACATATAAAGTCGATAAAAAGTATAGCATTTACCACAAATCTGATGATGATTATGATATTCCACAAATCTGATGATGATTGTGATATTCCACAAATCTGTACGTTTTTTTTCATTTTTTTTCGTTTTTTTTGGGGGCTTTGGCCGTTTAAAGTTTTGAACTCTTGTTTTCGATTGCATCTGTTCTTTTCCACTATATTTTGCCAAAATTTCAACTTGTGCCCTAAAAGTATGTGATGTTTCTGTTTTGGGCACTAAAAATGATGATAATTGCTTCTAAAAATTTGAATGCTATTATATTTAACTAACAAGAAAGCAACTACGAAGTAGCATTTATTTATGGGTTTTTTTATCAATTTTTGAGTGATTAAGTGTTAAACTAATAAGAGGTCTGAATCATTAAGAGATCTGAACCATAAGAGCTAGTATATAGTTTAACTATTCGAAAGCAGATATCTGACCAATTCAGATAAGATGTTTTAATTATTCAGCATTAGACCTCTTTTAGCCATTCAACATTAGATCTTTTAATCATTCAACATTAGTATAATGCTTAACCATTCAGAGGCAAATATCTGAACCATTCAGGCATTTGCTCGCAAAACAAACAGTCTGAATCATTTTGTGTTGAACCATTCAGACATCTTAACCATTAAGAGACTAATTCAGATGTTGCAAACAGCCCCTTAGTCTAATAGTATAATTGTGTTATGATATACCTCACAAATGGTCGGTGTTCAGTCGGGCAAACTTTAGATTTAGTATTGTAGATTATTATCGACCAGTTAGTAATAGTTTGAATTATCAAAATCTGTTTTGACATTTAGAAAAGAGAAAGATTGATATAAAAAGTAGAACCTTTCACAATACTGGAAATTCCATATCACTTGTATTAAAGTACATCTTTGGCTACGGTGTAATGTTTTGTTTTATGTTTTGAATATTAAGCAATATTTTTAAAACCGGACGTCGAACCGGACGCCTTACTAGTTTGGTGGTCAGACCGGTTGGACCGGATTTAACTATATTTTAATTATATTTATATATGTAATTAAATATAAGTAATTTATATATGATTTATATATATATATATATTACAGTTATATATAAAACTTAACTATATTTGCATATCCGACGTACTAATTTATGGTTTAACACCTCGTTTTTACCCATTAAAATAAAAAAACGAAAACCGGTCTGTACCGGTCCGGTTTCCCGGTCCGACCAACGGTTCGGGACGAACCGGCCGGTTCGACCACTACAAAACGAATCACACCAGACCGGACCGGACACGCCCCCGATTCGCGGTCAACCGGTCAGACCAGCCGATCCGATCCGATCTCAACAACATGCTATTAAGGTTTTAATTTTCGTGTGATTGGCAAAGATGATACGAAGATTTGTTTACAAATCAATGTGTAGAAGCTACCCAAAGCTAATACTTTGAAACAGGCTTATGATATAAAGGGGCGTCTTAATGTTTTTAGAGGCCTAAAGCGTAAATAATATCGGAGGTCTCTTAAAACTTTATTTTTAAAAAGACTCATGTTTTGAAGCACAAACACTAGTTGATTCATGATTTCTAAATCAGTTTATTCAAAGCAAATTCTAAATGATTTTATAATTTTATATTCTAACAAACTATAACAAGTAAAAAGCTAAAACAAATAAACAATTAGTAATTTGCAAATCAAATAAAAAAAGAATATGCAGAACTAAAACAAATTTAGAACAATTAGCAATTAACAAATTGTCTGTAGAACAAAGAATTAAAGAAAAACAATTAGCAATACATTAAACAATTTACCTTATTTAGAGAGAGAATCAATTAATAAAAAAACCCGCTCAACCTAATACCTAATTGTGAGTCCGTTACCCCACTAGATGTCTAGATGAAATCAAAGTTTAAATGTCTCTTAATTGCAACAAAATCAAAGAAGCAAATTGTGAGTCCATCGGATGAAACTAGGGAAGCAAACGAAGGTTGGGGGGTTCTTATTCGTGACTCCAATGAAAAAATCGAAGGTCTTGGTGGTTGGGTTCGCTTGGGGCAAGCAATATCATAGGCGAATGATGAAATCGAAGGTGCGCGATTGTTTGTCTTAACCTTTTGGCTTTGTTCGTCTCTTTATTTCTACTCCCCCCGTCCCAACCCCCTAATCAAGAATTGACCAATAGCCTGTATTGAAGATATACAATATGCCGACCTAGGTTTTCTTCTTTCTTTCATTTTTTTTAATATACTTAATTTTGGGCTTAGACTGAAAATAAACTATACAATACAATTTACTTTCGGTGGCCTATTAGAATAGATGGGCCTAAAGTCCTAGCTTATTTTTTTAAATTGTGATACGCCCCTAATGATATTTAGTAGTGACTAAATCTTCTAATTTCTTAAACACCAAAAATACAATCGACCTTTTCTATAAAGCTTCGTGGTTCTGGATTATTGTAAGATCCAAAGGGCTAGTTCTTTTTTCTTTTTCTTTTATGAAATAATATAAAAGAAATTAAGAAAAAATAAGTGGTTAGAAATATTATAAATAGTAAGATCTAAAGGATTGATGAAAATTAATGAAATCACCTAGTTAATTGATTCGATTAATACTCAGGATCCATGGTATGCATCCAAAGATTGATTAGTTATATCACAGAATAATGTTCTTGATCATTCTACTAATATATATTGTGATAGCACTCTACAAACATTTGGCAAAGAAAAATTAATAGTGCCTCGTGAAGAGACTATATCAAGTCAGACACGTATACGAGATGTTCATAGAAGCCATGGTCCACCTGGTGTATGTGGAGGTTGTGGTGGTAGTGGCGGCGGCGGATGTTAATGAATTGATGCTCAGCGAGAGTACCTTATATATGTAATTTTAGTTTCATTTATTTTGCTCATGAAAATTGAGTGGTTTACTTTTTTTTACCCGAGAACACACGTCCCAATCATACTTTTAAAATTATTACATTTTTATTCTACATGATGATGTGAAACCATAATCTTTAATGGGACTATGGCATCATTTATTATATAGATGTCCCTTGAATAGTTGTAAGATTTATGAGACCTATTTTGTTTATCAAATACTGGTTAAAAGTTACAACCAATATTGTACATTTGACCTAGACTAGGTTAACTTGAGAGACCAAGTTTGGTTAAAAATCAACCCAAAACCAGCAATGTGCACGAGTTTTAAGGTCAACTGCTTGATTATTTTTGTTGATCAACATGTGATTGTTCATATGTGAACAATAGTTGTTTTTATCAATAATTATCTATTCATAATTTTATAGTATTAAATAAATTAGATATCTATTGATACTTTCTAATTTATTTACTTTTTACTTTTTTTAATAGATAACAATAGATTAGATATCTTTTGATACTTTTCTTTTCATTTTCTTATTATAGGTTTCTAATTGATGGTTTTCTTTTCATTTTCTTATTATAGTTTTCAGATATAATTTATTTAACAATAGTCCATATAGTCCTCGCTATAGTTGCAAAAACAATAAAATAAATCTAAAATAATAATTCAAATTCATCTTTTAAATTACATCCATTGCTTATGAATGCCTAAAGACTATACTAAAAGGAAATTAACTGGTTGTCGGTATTCCTTAGCATCGGGAAAAAATTTCTAGTTTACCTTTTTTTTATCAAATGGATTAAAATATTTTATTTAGAACTTAATTTAGCCTAAATAAAACGTGTCGAAACTGTATCATGATACGTTTGATCAAGCTTTTAAATTCAACTATACTTCAAGTTTCACTATTTATTATAATAACTTTTATAAGATAACGATAACGATTATAATAAAAATAACATCCCATAAATAAACCAAACGAAATACGTCCTACATTGAAAATAAGCCAAAAGTTTAAATGGTATGTAAATAGTTTTGACAAAAAAAACATATATAACTAAGAAGATGATTCGGTGTTATTTCGATGATAGTTGCCGCATAACTTGAGTCGATCTCCCTTTTCTAACATCTTCTCAACCTCTTCAAATTGCAACCCTTTCGTCTCTGGTACGAGAATAAATATAGCTATGAGTCCCAAGACCGAAAAACCCGCAAACAGAAGAAACGTTCCAGCAGTCCCCAATGTCTCCGTAAGCGTTAGGAAAGTTTGACTAACGATTAGATTCGACGTCCAGTTAGCAACAGCTGCGGTCCCGCCACCAAACCCACGATATCGTAACGGGTATATCTCGGAGTTCACAATCCAAGCACGGTTCCCATCCCTGGTGCATAGGAGATAATATATAGCGCCATAAGTAATATCGCGAAAAACCCAAACTTGCTCGGACATCCCTTGGTGTACCAACTTCGATGTTCTGCGCGACAACTTCCTCGTGTCACATCATCAAGAACCAAACAAGCACCTGGATTATACTGTTTAATTCATCAAAGCAAAAAGTTAGATACATTAACTATGGGTTATATATGAAATGGGGAGAGATCCCTTGAAAACCATGTTATAAATAAAACCTATGAAAACCCGGGGTTACATATATGTAAATACGTTTTATAAAATATACAACTAATAGTTACGTATTTATAAAGGTTATATATGTAAGTACGTGCTACCAAGTGAACAATTAAGAGTTATGAACGTATACCTCATACAAGTTACGGAAACATCATTATCGACGTTCCTTGAAGTTTACATTCAAAAATATATAATGATCTAAAAAATAAGGTTGAACTTTACTCAAATATACTTTAAAGAATTAAAAAGTTAAATCAATTATAAACTATGTGATTGGGTATAAACATGATTTTCATTTGATTCCTCTCCTGTAATATGAAATAAGATACTAACGTTTTAAAGATGTAACTTACCTTGTTGCTCCATCCGCACAAAATGCACAACTCGAAGAGGCTTTCAAGCAAGTCATGCAATTCCACGATGACGGATTAGGGGCTGAACTAAAATCTAAACACGTAGAGTTGGAACCAAAATGATTCGACTCTAACACGCTCACCGCGGGAGCATGCGTTGAAGCTTGAAAAAACATAAGCGATAGAACAACGAGACATATAATGATACCAAACATTGAAACGATCATGAATCTCCTCCTCCCACACCTGTCAACGAATAACATGCTAATAATTGTGCCCAAAGCGTTGAGGCCTGCAGTGATCAATGACAAAGCTAAAGCCGTTTTGTTAGAAGCATATCCGGCGAGTTGTACTATAGTCGGGCTGTAGTACAATACAGTATTGATTCCAACGAACTGTTGAGCAACTTGAACTGTAATCCCCGCATAAAGTCCCCTGCGAACGACCTTATTCTTCCTCGCGTTATTAATCTTCGAAAAGATGCCATATTTCATGGATTCTTCGGCATGCTTTTCTTCTTCGACGGATGTCTGCAATGCTTTTATTTCCTTTTCGACTTCATCCGCTGGATAGATCTTTTCAAGGATTTCTCGTGCTTCATCCACTTTGTTCTGTCTGTAAAGCCATCTCGGAGACTCGGGTAGAGACCACATCAAGATGAACTGTATCATAGGCGGGACACCAGCAACTCCAAGCATCCAACGCCACGTTCCACGCGTCTACAAAACAAACATCTGTTCAGTAAAAAAACCTATCAATTCGTCAAAAAATGCAACAACTTTACCTTAGTAAATGCTAAATTAATAAGGTATGACAAGAACTGTCCTCCTGTTATGAGTAAACCATTTGTGCTCACAACTGCGCCTCTAATCTTTGCGGGAGAAGCTTCAGAGATGTATAACGGTGCGGTCATGGAGGCCATTCCAACGCCCAAACCAACAAGAAGTCTACCGACGATTATGACCCATGGGGTTGGAGCCAAAGCCATGACGATTGCACCAATGAAGAATAAAACATCTGCAGACATGATTGTTTTCTTCCGACCAAAACGATCATTCATCCATCCACCAATTGCAGCACCGAATATAGCTCCGGCTACAGCCATGCTAACAATCATTTCCTATAAAAAGAATTCAAAACATTCAAATTCTTATATACAAAAACTTCCATATGTCAATATTTGAACATGATTTAACCAACCTGCAGCCATGTGTGTTTCTGAACTTGTTTAAAATCATCTCGAATGTAAAGTAAAGCCCCAGAAATAACACCTGTTAGGATTTAATTAATCAAGATATATACATCAAAGAAGCTAAAAACGACCATTGAACGAAAACATCAATACAAACAGAAATGAAACCTGTATCGTAGCCAAATAAGAGTCCTCCAATTCCTGCACTCATGGCGAGTCGCATTATGTAAGGCGCACGCCACACTGTCTGATAACATTCGGTGAATGCCCTTTTATCCGGTTTAACTACACCGCCTTCCATCTTGTACTTCAATTAAGAAATGCTAAAGAAACATGAGAAGAATAACATTATATCTCTTGAGTTATATACTTAGTTTTAACATTATCTAAATAATAATATGCATCAACAAGTAATAATAATACTAACAGATAAGTTACTGTACGTGTTGTACTCCTAACCTATTCTCCTATAGCATCACAAATTCAAAATCAGGCTGCTTTAAAACTAATATTAACAGATAACATACGAGACTTACAACGTTATTGCTACAAATTGAACTGGAGTAGGATAATATACTTCATCATCTCGTTTCATATTCTTCATGTTTTTGCAACTTACGGGTTATAAATGTAAAATATTAACATGCTCTACAAACTTTTATACATTTTACTAATTTAGTACCCTAAATATCATGCATAAATTTAACATTATTTTACTAACTTAAGTATCCTAATTAAACAACCTTAGTAGTTAGTATCCTACCTCCTCTTTAAATTGTTTTTAGTTCTCTTAAAAACTAAATAGAGCAACAACTTCGACCGGGTGAATTAATCAGCATGTAAATTAACAATTAAAAACACAAATTTGATTGTTACAATATATAAATAGAGGACAACAAAGCAAAAAGATCAGTTCTTGTATATTCAATAATGTAGTAAACTGTGATTCTTTAGGGGCTTCTTCTGCTTGAGGATTTACTCTCATATTCTAGCCAAAAAAGGATTACATAATCAACAACATTATGACTTTTTATTATTAGACAAAATAATATAGTATGAATTAATGTAAATTTAAACAAAGTTTACCTTCTGATAGCTTCTATGCTCCTAATTTTTATATAACAGTGTTAGGAACATCAAAAATCATAATCAATAATGCAATTAATCTATAAGGTGAGATTTGTTTTAGAAAGATAGTGATTAGAGGCTAGAATAATCTAAAGAATTCTAAAGAATTGATCTTATATTAGAAAGATGACTTCTATAGAGGCAAAATCAACTTGTTATTTTAGTTTTCAAAATCATAAACCACTATTTAGGATCTAATGCAAAAAAAAAACAATAAAGTTATGTGAAAAGGTTCAGCTTCAAAACGACTCAAAAATATAATCTTTGATGCAACTAATCTATGAGGTGTGATTTGTATAGTCTAAAGAAACTAATCGATCATGTACGTATTAGAATGATGACATTAAATAAATACGATGAGATCACACGAAACCTACAACCTCTTTGTCAATGCAGTTTATCGTATGGCGTATAGAGGCAAAATCAACTTGTTACTTCAGTTTCCAGAATTCAAAGACGACGTGATCTAGGAGCAAAAGCAAAATGTAAAAATATAGTTCAGTGAAAAAGGTCTCAACTTTATTATCCGTTTTAGGCCTCAAAAAGCTTGAGTCGGTCCCATATATGGCATGCATTGTGTGTAGAGTTCATCAAATCAAATCAAATCAAATCAAGCAGTTTACAAATCGAAAACGAACTTACAACGTGTTATGTTTAATGCTTCTTAATCGCGAAAGATGGCGATCGGGGTGCGGTAGTGATTGTTCGATAGCAGAAATTAAAAGTCTTGAGGAAGAAGAATTGAAGGTAGAGAAAGGTGATGTTTTGGTGGATATGGTTCGTGGGATTTAAATGAAGGATTAAGAAACCGATTCCCACGTGAAATCGTTGCAAACGATAAGAGGGTTAGCGGGTCGCCATTATGGGTCGGGTTGGATCCCCGTGAATACACTACCGGCTCCTTTTGTTTCCCATCAATTTATCATTTTTAATTGATTTAAATTGAATTATTTTGTTTTGGTAAATTCATTTTTTAATATGTGTAAGTAATTACTTTGTTTGTTATTATTACTATTATTATATTATTATTATTATTATTAATAAAATTAATATTATTATTATTATTACTATTACTATTATTTTTGTTTTTATTTTTTATTATCATTTTCACCTTAGTACGTCAAACAATGTTGAAAGAAATGGGATCAAAACGATTAATATGATATGTTGTAGCAAATTAACCTTTCGCGCTACGACTATTTTCTTATTAATCAAACATCACAAATAAATAATTAAGAAATGCAAGGTGATTTAACATGTTTTTTTAGGTCTGTAAACTTTTAAATTAATGTCAAAACATATAATGTTAATGTTTAGATTGACTTTCAGAATCACAAACAAAGAAAGTTTACTAGTCTCGTACATTCACTTTCAATCATTTTGTTATCATTTTATTTTATTTTTAAAAATACAAAATTTAGTGGATTGTTACATGTATAATCATATTAGAACGTAATTTATTTAAGAATTCTGGAGCCCTTAAATTTAAAGGTTCAAAATGATAATTTTAACAGTTTAAAGTGTATGGTTGTTTGTGCCTCTATATTAAACACGAGTTGAATAACAAGTTAACTCATTAAGACTTCTACCATATCTTACTTGAACTTTTAAGATTGAGGGTTCAATGTTGTGATTATAAGCAAACGGTTACAGGTTTAAATTCTGTAAGGGTGAGGTTAATTATTGTAAAAAATGAGTAAAAATTATAAAAGATGAGAAGGATTATTATTTATTAGATTCTGGATCTAATGGCTAAGAAAATTAGATGGTATTTTTATTTAATAAATGAAAATTTAGATCCAAGGGCCAAGGGTATTTTAGTATTAACCACATTTTCAAGTTTTACTTTTATTTTTAAACGCTTGTAACTTTTATATACAATATAATATTTTTTAAATTTCACCATAAAAATAAGTGTTTTTAAAATTTTAAAACGGTTATAATTTTGATACATAAAAAACTAAGTTTTTTTACGATATTTAAGCTTATTGTGTAATATTCGCTAGTTTATTGTGTAATATCAGTTCATTGTGTAATATTCATCAGATCATTATGGCTAATGTTAATCATTTTATTATGCATTGTGTTTTTAAAAAATAATGATTTTCAAATAACATAATGTTAAAAATGTATTTTTTTTACGTTTTTCTAGTTTATTGTATAAACTTGATCAGGTCATAATGTAATACTCATCAAACAACTCATTGTGTCTATTGTTAATTATCGAGTCTACTGCTAGTTATTGTTTTATCCATTGTGACTAATTTTAACCATTATGTTTTTAAAATGTTGATTTGCAAATAACACAATCCTAAAAATATAATAATTTTAATGTTTTTCTGGTTCATTGTGTAATTCCAATCAGGTAATTGTGTAATACTCGTCAAGCATCTCAGGTAATTGTGTAATACTCGTCAAGCATCTCATTTTTTCTATTACTAATCATCAAGTCTAATGTTGGTCATTATGTTATCCATTGTGTCTAATGTTAACTATTGTGTTATGCATTATGTTTTTTTAAATGATAAAATAACATAATACTGACAATGTAACTTTTTATGTTTTTCAGTTCATTATGTAATCTTGATCATGTTATTATGTAATCCTCGTCAAGTTGCTCATTGTGTATATTGCTAATCATCAAGTCTAATGTTGGTCATTGTGTTATCCATTGTGTGTAATGTAGACAATTGTGTTATGCATTGTGTTTTTAAAAAAATGATATTTTTTGAATAGCACAATAATGAGAAGTGTAAAGTTTTTATGTTTTAAGTTCGTTGTGTATCACTTATCAAATAATTGTGTAATACTCATCAATTTTAGAAG
The DNA here is from genome assembly GCA_025506515.1 of Flaveria trinervia. Classification (NCBI taxonomy): domain Eukaryota; kingdom Viridiplantae; phylum Streptophyta; class Magnoliopsida; order Asterales; family Asteraceae; genus Flaveria; species Flaveria trinervia. The sequence goes on along the minus strand of CM046444.1, from coordinate 120,970,111 downwards.
ATTACACAATTTTCTAAAGAAATTACACGATGAGTTAAACAAAAACTTTGTTTTTTATATCAACACTATACACATTTTAAAGATTACAGAATGCTCGTTTTTTAGTTCATTATGTAATCCCGATCATGTCATAGTGTAATCCTCGTCAAACTGCTCATTATGTATATTGTTATTCATCGAGTTTAGTGCTAGTTTCGTTTTTATGGTGTAAATTAAAAAAAAATTAATGTCGTATGTAAAAGTTAGAAGTGATTAAAAAATGTGAACTTGAGAATGAGGAACATCATCAAATTTGTACCCATCCTAATTTTAATCAAAAGTACACGTCTCAACATCTTAATTCTTTTTTTAATTTTTTAGTTTTTTAGATTACTTTTTATTTAAACATTTCACTAAATTCTATATTATACAAGTGGTTATGTGTTTATTCTAAATTGTAGAAACTAGAGGGTTACACAGGCGCGTTGCGCCATAGCATTTTTGTTGCGACCTTTTGTTCGGTCATTAAAAAATATTGTTGTTGTGGTCAATTGTTTGATCATTAGAAAGATAAATGTCATGCATGAATTCATGACAAAAATACTAATTCCAAAAAGGAAATATTACCATAATAATTTTTTTGAAAGAAAAAACACATATGGTTAATGGTAGTTATCATCACAGCTCTCAAGTTTTTAGATTGGACTAACACGAAAATTTAAATAACTCGTGTACTAAACATTGAGAAATCAGAAGGCGGCATTAAGAGGCTTATAACTCGTCGTGGCTGCAAATAACAAATTTGTCATACCAAGACAACAAATTTAGCAAATTTCATTGAATCATAGATTGATGGCTGGTTGCAATTTTTAAATTTCATCAACATTCAAATGACATTATTGATATCCAAAATAAATGTAAAAATCTTTTATACTCACATGAGCTTGTGCTCATTATTATCAAGTGATGTTTATCAAATTAAACGGTGAAGCTATACTAAGTCTCAGATGAGCAAACGACCATTATCATCGACATACATAGCAATCGAAACATAAGATCCCCATAAAATTATGATCTATCCGCCAAACAAAGGGTCTTCATCTATTAGAACCAAACCGAAAATCCCAATACCTCTCGGATGAGCATAACTTTATCAACGTCGAGGTAAATAAAGCAACCTAAAGGTAAAACAGAGAAACCGAAAGACCAAGACAAAGGAAGTCTGAAGTCATCGATCAGGCAACAATCAAGGTTTCTATTCATGATCGATCCAAAAATGAAAACATATAACAACCATTTGAATCAAATCTAAACAATAGCATCAGAAACTAAAACATCTCTCAGCTGACCCCAGACCCAACGTCCTCGAGAAGGCAACATGCGAACAACATAGAAAACCCATACAAAGTTAGGACTTTCATCCATTGAAACCATAGCAGAAATCCCTAACACCTCTCGAATGTTTTGTTTATTTTTCGTCATTGTCATTGAATATGAAATATTGAAAGATATTCATTAATAATAAAGAGACATGTAAACAAAAAGAATGCATTAATAACAGGGAAGATACAGGTGGATCAAAGAAGGACAAGTGAAACACATAGACAAACAAATATATGGTAAAATGATAACAAAGAAGTAAAGAACTGTAACTAACAATTCTCTAATATGTAGAGAGTAATTGTTGTTAAAAAGAAAAACTATATAATAGTTACCGACTATTGTATTCTAACTCCTTTGATTTATCTCGACACGTTCAAATACATATACTAACCAACTGACTTCAACCAAACCTATATTTGCCTTCATCTTTATAATTAATCCAGCAAACAAACACAAAAAGACAAAGGGAGCTTTCAATATTCATGCATGCATATTCCTTGTAATAATCCAAATAATTTCAACGTTGAATTAACCAGAATATCTTTATTAAACTATAATAGATGTCAATTTAAATTTCTTGTATAAGTATCTGTTGAGGCCATACTGCTTATAGTCATCATTTAACCCAAAGTCTCTAGCACTATTATACTTCTACTTCATGACCCAAATAGTTCTTGTTGTTCTTCTAGTAGTGTTGTCTCTGTGCTTCATCAGCATAGTGTTTAAATGGGTAAACACTTTAGACGAAAGCGGTCAGGAGGACAACGTTAACAACGGCGACGATAGAGGTAACGAGCTCCAGATTTCCATTGGTTGTTGTGGTGATGTTGGTGGTGGGTTTGGTGATGGTGGCGACGGTGGTGGTGGCTGCGGTGGCGGTGGCTGCGGTGGTGGTGGCTGCGGTGGCGGTGGTGGTTGTGGTAGTTGACAAATCATTGATCTATCGATAATGATCAGTAAAAGTTCAATAATCAAGTGTTCTTGTTTATTTGAGGGCTCTTCAAATTATCTTGTAATACACAAGTATTGTATGATATTGTAATAAATTTGAGTACCGTAGTACAGTTTTTAAATTACAGTTTTTAAATTACATGATATATAATTAATTACTAGATTTTTATCTCCACGCGTTGCATCAGGGATCCATCGCGATTCCAAGTATCATAAATCAGATAAAAAACACGTCAAAACGACTATCACTCTCATGTACAGCCCTAAAGTTGCATTTGTCGTAAAATCTACCGACACTTGATGTTGTTCGATATGATCACTCATATTGTTTAGTTTGTCACGCTACCAGAATGGTAATGCCAATCAATATAGCATATGTCACCATAAAAATACTCGATTGTCAATACAATTCTATTTAAAAAAACTATATTGGAACGTTGAAAAGAAATTAAGACAGCTGCTCATTACATCTTCTGAAAATTTTAACGAAAGAAAATTATTACAGGCTAACATAAATACTAAAAAACCAAACGGATTAAAAACGTAACTCTATATAGTATAACGGTGTCAAATAAAATTTAAACAAAAATAGAAAATAGAAATGACACATATGCAACGTTATATTAGATTTCCTGTAGCATTTACTTTTACTCGGATATGTTATATAATATAATTCTTTTTCCTTTTCCTTCGAGTTTGTTCATTTAATTGATTAATCAAGACTTTTCATATGCAACGTTTACTTAAATAGTGTCATGAGTATATATAAATCTCACGAATGATAGTTACCTCCACTGATTAAGATAATATACCTATTACATGTAAATTTAGAAAGGTCATGAGTTTATATTGTATTTTTATAAAAATATTTAAAGTTGATGTAAGTAGTTTTCTCAGCAATAGGTTTTCTCCTGAATGAGTTGGGGGTGCGATCCTGACTGAAAAACAAATAAATGGACTTATTAAGATAACACATATTCTTCCGGTTCACATTATCAAACATTACAAAGGTGCATCAAACAACAAATGATTAACTTCTTAAGTAAAAAAATAAATAATAAAGAATTGATAGAGGAATTCTTTTAGTATAATTAGATTGTTTAGTTGATCAATATAATCATAATATCCATCAAACAAATTAGAATGTAACGGGTGTACATTTGTTTGAGTCGATTATAATCTTTGGTATTAGAACTTCATAGGTTCTTAGGGGCAAAGACCCTAAGGAATGAAGGTTTTCAAGTGGCAACGCTCCCATGACAAGGGTCCGGAAGCAAAGCCTTTGATAGTAAGATCTTAAAGGTAGGAACTCTTGATGGATTCAAAGGAACAAAGCTTCTTGTAGGAGTCGAATTCAATCAAAATTGCTTCATTAAAATTAGATAAAAACTTTATTTTTCCAAAACTTTATTTTGTAATATCAAAGTTTTAGTCAAACAAGGTTTGATAGATTTAATGACTAAAATCTGTAGTAGTCGGTTTACATTTACCGAAATTTTATGCTTAAAAGTTTTAACAAACTTAACCTATATATCAATTGTGGTTATAAAAACTCTAGTCCATTGAGGCTCTTAGCTGGGGATGTTGCAAAAGGTCATCCATAATCTATCAAAGATTAACCTAGCAAAAAATAAGAAATAACTTACCACTACTAGAAAGCTAGCAAGTTTCGGGAATTTGTGACACAAAGTTTTGTTTCATAAATTACGACACATTTCCAACAGGAACCAAAACCTTAAGTTTAAGACATACTAGTATCAAGGAGGCGTTCATTTAATTAATTAAGGTTTGTGTCACGAAAGTGTTGGAAGTTTCAATTCATCACAAATTGTGTTTTCCTACGTATTTCCAATGGAAAAGTGCATAGAGATTTTTATGTATACTACGGTAGATGCGCATCTTGCGCTGAAAACTCAAAACTTACAACCATTCTTGCCAATGAGTGAAGTGTGGAAATCGTAGATCAATAAACCAAATTTTTGATATCGTGTAATTGCACTTTTCAGATTGGAATAATTCGATGGTTCTGTCTGAATTGATCAATCAAATAAAACTTAAAAATCTGACAAGAATAACATATGATTTCATGATGATATTTTTCGTAAACAAGAGAATGATTAAAAATCAAAAGAATTCACATTCAAAGGAAGGGGATAGACAAACTGCTTTATTAGAATTTTTCAATTTTCAAATTGACCTAGTAGGGGTCGGTGCCTCTTGGACACCACTCTTTTGGGCGCTGCCATCGTCAAAGGGGTGATGCCTCGTTGGAACCTTCATTGCTTAGGGGCTTTGCCCTAAGAACCAATGAGGTTCTCATACCAAATATCATAATTACTTAAGATAAAAATGCACTCCACCACTCTTTTAAATTGTTTGATGAATATTAAAATTTACATTGTTTAACAAGTCAATGTAATTACACTACAATATTTAATACGTAGAGGGTTCACAATGTTAACGAAGAAACCATGCTATAAGTACTCATAAAACCAAAACAAATATCTATATATTAACATGTTTATTCAATAGACGTATGTTATTTACATAAAAGAGAGAGAAATATTAAATCACATAATTTATTTCGATTTTCTTTTGTTCCTAATAGAAGTTTTTGTTTCTATTTCAAACCTTTCTTTCATCCACCACAACCACTGCAACCTCCACCGCGACCATCACAACAACTACCACCTCCTTTGTTACCCTCTTGAGTAGGTTTCTTATCGGCATCGTGACCATCACCACAAACAAAAATAACCATAGATAAAATGGATATAGATACCAAAACCATACTTAGCATGAAGACCCTCGAGCTTGTTGGTTACCCCTTTGTTGTTGCCATCAAGATCAATCAACCGAACCATGGTTTGGTGGGTGCTATTAGCTTGATCCAAGAGAATGATGATTAAATGTATGTATAGAAAGTTTGACTGAATAATAAAGCAAATTACTTGCGATGAAACCGTATAATAATAATTGTTCCTTAATACGTCAAACAATGTTGGAAATAAACTAGATCAAAACAATTAACATGACATGTTATAGCAAATTAACCTTGCTACGACTATTTTCTTATTAATGAAAAACACAAAACATTTACCATGATATGTTGTAGCAAATTACTAAGATATGTATGCAAGGCGATTTAAGATATTTTGAGGCCTAATGTAAACTTTTAAACTAAGACCTATTATGAAAGTTTTCTAAATATGAAATCATTTTTTATGTAATTTTATATAATGTCAAACACATAATGTTAAAATTTAGACCGAATTTCATAATCACAAACTAATGAATTTCACTAATCTTATAACAAACATTCAATCATTTTGTTATCTCTTTTTATATTTATCTGAAAATACAAAACTTAATAGATTATTACATATATATTCACATTAGAACATAAATTATTTTTTTCTAAAAATTCAGAGCCCTTTAAATTAGAGGCTCAATGTGATAGTTTTAGTTGCTTAAACTGCCTTTATACTAAACAAAACCTTAAAAAAACAAGCTAACCCATTAAAACTGCTACTCTGACTTGAACTCCTAAGATTGATGGTTCAATGGCGTGATTACAAACAAAAGGTTTTTGCAGGTTTACATGCTGTATTTTGCTGCATGTGATAATGTATTTATTCTATAAAAAAATTTGTATTAATTCTAAAAATCTAAACAATTGTTGTTGAAAATAACAAATATATAATAAACTCATTACCAACTATTATATTCAACTCCTTTAATTTATCTCAACACTTACAAATATATATACTAACCTAATGACCTCAACCAAACCAATATTTGCATTTATCCCAAAGAATTAATCCATCAAACAAACACAAAAAAACAAAAGGAAGCTTTCATGCATGCATATTCCTTGTAATATCTCAAATAATTTCAACGATGTTTTAACAATAATATTTTTTTATTAAACTATAATAGATGTCAATTTAAATTTCTTGTATAAGTTAAGTATCTGCTATTAAATATGATTACAATTAATAATGTTTTGTCAAGTTACATCAAAATAGAAGGTAGACGGGCAACAAGCTGCGCCGCCACCCCCTTCTGAATAGCAAATATTAACCTTCCAAAAACAAATCCTTGCCTCCTCGGGGTTGAGCAATGGTTGTCTATGACCCGTTGGACCCTGGTCAAAAAGTTGATAGCTTCTGGCGCTAGGGAGCCAAATGTATCAAAGGCAAAGAACAAAAGTGTGCTAGTTCTCTGCGCAAGCTTTAGCATGTTTATCCACTTTCTTTGATTCTGCCTTTCTTGCCGCTTGACTAGCTACAAAACCGTTTTCCCGTAAACCAACCAAAGGGGAAACCCCTGTGAGGTCCACACAAGCATGTTTGCCCCCAGCCCAGCCAAAGACGAGCAGATCCGTTGGTCGCAAAGTAGACCTCTCCTCCATAGGGTCCGTGAGGAAATTCACAGGGGCTTCTTTCTTAGCAGAAATCCCAGCTCTTCTTAGGATGTCCCCCAAAACATCTCGTACCCATTCATGCCGATATTTGAACCCAGGTAGCTCTTTACAGTGAAGGGCGTGCTCCCCATATTTATCCATACAAGCTTTACAACATATCGGACATGTTTCATCTTCCGGGTACATAGGGATCATCAACCGGTATTTGAGAATTGCTCTATATTCTACTGGAGACATGCACTGTCCCAACCCTTCAATCGGGATAACGGTCAAAAAGTCCTGAGCATGGGGGCCCTTCAGGCACTCAAACACCGCCTTTTGGCGGGATGACCATATTTAGGGTTATTTAGCCTAAAGTCACTACAGTATAGTTCTTGTTATTCTTCTAGTAGTGTTATTTTTATGCTTTATGAACATGGTGTGTAAATGCTTAAATGTTGTAGACAAAAGCGGCCAGGAAGATAACGTTAACAAGGAAGAGGTTAAACATAAGGAGCCCGAGATTGCTATTGGTTTTTCTGCTGATGGTTGCACTGGCGGTGGTGGTGGTTGCGGAGGTTGACAATCCATTGAATTATCGATAATGATTGATTAAAGTTCAATAATGAAGTCTTCTTGTTTGTTTGAAAACTCCTCAAATGGTATTTTAATACACATGCATCGTATGATATTGATAAAATCTTTTAGTACCATAGCATAGCTTTTAAATTGCATAATAATTAATAACATTTTTCTTCGAGTTTGTTCGTTTAATTGATAATTAAGACTTAATATGAATCATATGTATGATATCTTAATTATAGTCTCATGAGTATATATAAATATCGGTGTTGACATGATTAAGCATTATGGACGTGCGATCAGACAACAAAGATTAACTTCTTAACTTATTTTTTTTTTGAAAGAATTGAAGTGATACAACAATTGTTAATTAAATTTTTTTTGAAAGAATTGAAGTGATACAACAATTGTTAATTAGACCGAATAGATGGCTAATTTAATCATAATATTCATTAAACAAGTCAGTACGGCAACACACCCTTAATTAGTGTAATCCAAAAGGACAAAGCTCTTGGCTGGAGTCAAATTTTATTTAAATTCTTCATTAAAATTACAATACAATGTGATTTTTTCGAAACTCTACTTTTGAAATATCAAAGTTTTATTCAGACAAAAGTTAGATAGATTTAATTACTAAAATCTTAGTCTATTGGATTTTAGTACTCAGTGTTATAATTGCGTAAAAGTTATTTTTAAAAGTTTCAACAAATTTAACTATATACTAACCTTGGTTATAAAAACGTAAGGTGATTGAGGCTCTTGGCTGGACATGCTAAAAATGATCATCAACTATCGAGAATTAAAATAGAGGAAAATAAAAAAAATAAATGACCACTGCTAGAGAGCTAACAAGTTTCCAATAGGAATTGGTGACACAATGTTTTGTCTCGAAAATTACAAGACATTTCTCACGATAACCAAAACCTTAAATTTGTGACAAACTTGCATCAAGGAACCGTTATTTAATTAAGGTTTGTGTCACAAAAGTGTTGGAAGTCTAATTGATCGCAAATTGTGTTTTCCTATGTATTTGAAATCATTGATGGTTATGGATACGGTCTTGAGGCTTCTGAATGATAGAATTAGAGGGTCCGAATTTATCAATCGAATAAAACTCAAAAATCTAACAAGAATGAGCAAAAACCTGAAGACTTTGTATTCAATAGAAGGTGCCAAAACACTGCCATATAACATATATCAATTTTCAAGTTGACCTAGTAGGGGCCACTGACCCTCGAAGCCTGCTCTTGGGGCTTCGCAATCCGACCCTGTCATTCTGTTCAAGGAAACGTTACCTCTTTGGAACCCCCATTGTGTAGGAGGATTTTCATAAGAAACAATAAGGTTATAATATTAAAGATCACAAGAAACTTAAAACAAACATGTACTCACACCTCTTGAATTGTTTGACGAATATTAAAATTTACATTGGTTAACAATTCAATATAATTACACTACAATATCTAAGATATAGAGATTCCACAATGTTAACCAAGAAACCATGGCGTAAATTCTCATTAAACCAAACAAAGATCTACATATCAACTCGTTTATTCAATAGAGGTATGTTATTTACAAAAATGGAAAGAAACATCAAATCACACAATTCATTTGGATTTCCTGAATTTGTTCCTAATAGATTTTTCATTTTATTTCAAACCTCTCTCATCCACCACAACCGCCACAACCACCGCAACCGCCACCGCCACAACCACTTCCTTTGTTACCCTCTTGCCTAGGTTTTTTATCGGCGTCATGACCATCACCACAAACAAAAATAACCATAGATAAAATGGATATAGATACCAGAATCATACATAGCATGAAAACGATATGCGAGCCCTCGAATTTGATGGTTAACCCTTTGTTGTTGCCATCAAGATCAATCAACCGAGCCATGGTGCAGTGGGTGCTATGAACTTAATTAATTGATTCAAGAGAAATGATGGTTAAATATATGTATAGGAAGTTTGACTGAGTAATGAAGTCAATTACTTTTGATGAAAGCAAGATACAAGCTCGTCAGTTGAGACTTTTTAATTACAATTTTGGAGTTTACTAATGGAATAATATATATGATACAAATAAGTTTATATAAACGTTTTGGATGATAGATCTAGACGGGTTGACTTTCATAACGGTTTCTTAGTCTTTTCATAATATTTACATGTTATTTACTTTTCCTTAGTTTATTTTTTTAACAACGGTATCCATCCATTTTTTCTTATTTAGTTATAGATAAATGTAAGTTCTTCTTTAAAGGTATATTGCTCTCTATATGCTTATTGTATCAGTTGAAATAACTGAAAATTTTCCGAGTCTAAAGCTTATGCTAGAAACCCGAGCTTAGTCTCGTTTGGTTGATCCGCGTCTGGTGTGTCACTAGCCACATTTAAGCCACAACATATATAAAAATAAACTTATAAGAAACTGATTTGAAATTTGATGCCCTAAAGGACACCATCACTATTAGAATGATTAGTATATATCAATCATCATGGGACGTGATCTGTATGTATAAAAATGTCAAAAATTTGCAAATTAAATAGTTAATCTATAACTTTGTCTGTAATTAAAGATAAAATATCATAAAATGTAAAGTTGAGATGGTTATTTACAAACCAGCTCCGGTACATGAACATTTGATCATGGTATGTGAGAAAGCAAGAAATTAAACCATGAATTTAAGAATTTATAAAAATAGGAATTTGTAAAATTTATAAAATTAATTTGTTAAATTATGTAACACTGGCTTTTAGTTATATAATATTTACTCGTAACTATTTTTTTTTAAATTTTTTAAACATATATATATATATACATATATATATATATGTGTGTGTGTATATGTGTATATATATATGTATATATGTATATATATATATGTATATGTATATATGTATATATGTATATATGTATATATGTATATATGTATATATGTATATATGTATATATGTATATATGTATATATGTATATGTATATATGTATATGTATATATGTATATATATATATATGTATATATATATGTATATATGTAGATATATATATGTATATATGTATATATGTATATATATATATATGGTTAAGATCTTTCAAAACTTCGAAAGATCAAGAGAACTACGAGAATTTATCATAGCTATTGATTATATTATTATTTTATATTTAGTTTATTACAAAGGATAAGATGATAAATTAATTGACTTTTAGTTTTCTGATTTGCGGCTTCTCATTAATTGCAAAATTAAAAAATTTCAACTATAAATAATTTCTTAAATCCAAATCGATGAAATCATTTTCTATTAGAAAATAATCAACATCACAATATGCCTGCTACTAGTTTCTTTCATCATAATTGAGGCTAATATTTCAAAAATGAAGTTATTTAATTAATGAGTCTATACAGGGCTGAAAACATCATAACCTTAGTGGTTATATTTGTTTGTAACTTGCGTAATATTGTAAAGCAACATACAAAGGTTTTTACATGATAGCTATTCATATGTACATGAGTTATTATTTTAATATTTAAATAGTTATTCATATGTACATGAGTTCTTATTTTAATATTTAAATAGAGTAATGGATGACCACATTTAATAGTTATTATTGACTTATTACCATTAACATACGTTACAAATTATATAAGGTGTTCTGAAGATAATGGCAAAGATGAAGATTATACATTAACTTACGTATATGTAAATTGCTTGAGTTCGTATAATGTCCACAAAATGTCATATATGTACATGTTATCATATATTTAGATTAAACTCCATTGTTTAGTGTTGGTTTGTTACGTAGACCAACACAATAAGATTATTAAAACATTTATAGGTTTGTTATGTTGTTTTTACTTTTTATATAATAAAATTGAGATACACTAAGTTATATGCATATCTTAGAGACTACATATGTAAAATCATTTTATCTTTCCTTGATTTTATAAAAGAACGATTTTAGCAAGGTGAAACAAGTATTGAGTGAAATTTACGATTTTGAATATATTTGAATTTGTGAAAATAGAAGATGTGAGATAGAAGAGAAAAGAAGTGGTAATTAACTAATTAACAAGTAATTGGAGAGAGAAAAATATTTTACTGTTATATTTTTTTATAAATTTAAAATCATTTAATGAAATAGATATTAACAATTTTTATTTTATTAATGACATCATTGTTTAAGTTAATCAATGATCAGCATTAGTTCTGATAGTTATCAAAATAAAGCTAGTCCAAAAAAGAATATATATATATATATATATATATATATATAATATACACACATACTAGATTAAAGACCAGTGTAACACACGGGCTCAATCAAAAAATATTATTGTTGTTTAAAAAGGTGCGTAAGTTATAATGTTGTTGATAATATTTTGTATATCGGTTTATATGTATAGTTTTCAATTAGTTATATCTAACATTATTATGTTTTCTCTATACATAGTGTATAATATGAAATTAAATAAATTTATAAATAAGAATTTCAACTAATAAAAAAATTAAATTGAACATGAAAAACAATATTTCAAATTTATAAACATTGAAAAATTTATTTGTATACAACATTTGGTGTTTTGTTGGTTATTTTTCTATCATTATCTAGTATTAATAATTTTAACATCTATCTACTTTTAACTCAAGATAATGCAATATAGAACTGATCATTATCCATGTTTAAAAACAAAATAACTTTGGATATCGATTATCATTGCTCTTGTTTTATTTTTATTGCATAACATACTGATAACAACAACTATCTTTTTTTGAAATTTAAAAGAAATTCTTTTGTCTGAAGGTAACAAAACCAACCGTGGAATAAAAATGATTTTCAATATTACTTCCAGATAAATCAAAACAATCTGTACATATTAAACGAACTCCTATCAAACATAATAATAATATGACGGTACACATAAAAAGAAAATAAAAAAGTTTAAAAAGTAAAGCATGTAATACATCTTTATACATTGAATGTTGATGAAGATCACCTTAAGAAAAATAAAGTAAAATAATATTAATCAAAAAACATTATTGTAGACAATGATATATTAAATCATAATCGCAAAGGATGAAAGTTCAAATATAACAAAAAATAAATACATTTTGTTGAAGAAAACTTGATAACACCGAAGCCAAAATGAGAACGTAAATGAAGTCTGTCGAATGCGATATTATCAGACTTTATAAAGACAAACCGCGAGAGCCGTAAACCTGGGATGATTTATAGATGAAGAAAATCATAAATGATTTATATAATTTTTATTGATGAACTATCTGGAAAAAGAAAATTATCGGGTATAATTTAATTTTCAAAAAAAATATTTTTAATATACAAAGTATTTATATGCTTTTAAAATTTTGTCAACTTTTATAGATATATTTGGTTTAAATAATAATAAAGTTCACCCTTCTAAAAATTATAAATTGGAGGGGTATCTAACATTTATTAATTAAGTTTCAGTTGGTTGAATTATCCTTTATTATTTGAATTTTAAATAACTTTTAAATTTATCTTTAGATTGTTAGAATATAGTATAAGAACTTAGTTTTTGGAAACTTCGATTTAATCTATCCTGTTTTTATTATTATTACTTATTAGAACTTTGAGTGCTTCCACATCCACATATAATAATATCGTTTTACGAAAATTAATTTAAAAGTAGATAATACCTTGATAAATTATCGAAGCATGTTATTGTTCTAGAAAGAATTTTGAAAGATTTAAAGTAATAATTCAAGGTTTTTTAAGTCTTTTATTTTATGGGTGATGATGACTAGTAATTTAATAAAATACAGTATATAAAATATCCTTTATTCCTATCAGCTTACTACGTTGCATCCGGTATTGGTATATATAGAGAGTCATTTACCATGATGGAGTTTAGATTAGTATAAGTTTGACATTCAATAAAAAAAACAAACACAACAAACAAAAGGGAGCTTTCATGCATGCATATTATTTCCTTGTAAATTTCCAAATAATTTCCAACGTTGATTTAATATAAAGAATAATTTAATTAAACTACTATAGATTTGTAGAAAAGGTGGCGTTTGTGGTGGTTGACAATCCATTGATACATATTATATATCCATCGGTAACATTGTGTATTCTGGGATCTGTAGATAGATAAGGTTACAGAGTATTCTTTTCTTTAGTCATTAGAAGTTCAATAATGAAGTGTCTTGTTTGTTTAAACTTTTATAGTTTATTTTTAGTTGATACATATTATTAATTCGTATGAACGAACAACATATAGACGCACATGCATTGTGTGATATATCGATAAAAATGAAAAAAAATCTAATGTGACGTTAATTGAACGAGAGAAAGAGCTTAACTAAATATGAATTGAAAAAAGATATTGATTCTCGTCATGCATAGTAATATAATTTGAAAGTAACATCTGTATATTTCTTGTGTTAGAGGCGAGATTAGCCTTTATTTTTATCCTTTAGATAATCTACTATTATGAATGAGATATCATCATGCATCTTTGTATTTGTTAGTAATTTAATTAAATTAAAAATATAAGAACGTAATATTCTTTATTCATGTATCCAGAAAACAACAAACAAAAGGAGCGCTTTCATACATGCATATTCCTTGTAGTTTCCATTAATAATTTCAACAAGATATTTGTAGATGACAATTTAAATTTCTACTCTAAGTTACGTATCTAATAAGATCATAGGAAAGTATTGCTTGAGGATAAAAAAATGCTCATACGTCTTTATATTTATATGTTTTAGAATAATAATAATAGTAATCTACCCGTATCATATCTCTTTAAAGTACTTTAAGCTAATTAAAATCTCTTTGGTTATCTATTTCTACTCCATCATGAGTATAGTTATTGCTATTGGTGTTGTAGTGTTTAGTATGTTATTCGTTTGTGTGCTATGTATTTGTGTAAACGGTTGTGGTGGCGGTGGCGGTGGAGGTGGTGATGATGGTGGTGTTAGTGCCGGAGGCCGCCACAACGCTGGTGGTGATCATCATGATGGTGGTGGTTGTGGTGGTGGTTGTGGTGGTGGTGGTGGTGATGGCGGAGGTGGCGGAGGCAGGCGGCGGCGGTTGTTAGTTTAGACGGTAGGAGTGGTGGTGGTTTGGGTGGTGACGGCTACAACATTTTGTTGTGTATTTTCATCGGAATATGTAGAATGGTTATTCTTTTGTCACTAAAAGTTTGTTGCATATATGTGTATGTATATATATTTTGTGTATAAAAAGAGAAAACAAGAAACAAAAATAAAACAAAAAAGTGTTGTTTTTCATTGCCAGAGGTAGGGTTATGAACGAACCGAACGAACACGAGAGGGGTCTTGTACGTTCTTATTCGATTATATGTTTATAAACTATTCACAAACGCTTACTGAAAGAGATCTACTGTTCGTGTTCGTTTATCGAGGAAATGAATTTGTTTATAAACTTTTCACGAATATAAACAACACACAAACGAAAGCAAGCGAATACATACAAAATTTCAAGAACATTAATGAACACAAACGAATTTTTTTAAATCAGACAAATACAAACCATCATATATCGATTTTATAATTAAAATCACAAACATTATGTAAGAACGTTAAAAATAACTTTTAAATGAACAAAATATAAAAACGTTAACGAGCACATTATCGAACATTCACGGATATAAATGAACAAATGCGGTCTCTGTTCATGTTCATTCGTTTAACTAAATGAACAAAATTTTCTTGTTTATATTCGTTCATTTATTAAACGAACAAACATAAACTAACTTACCAACAAACGGTTCACGAAATATTCGTTAAATGTTGAGTTCATTTACACCCTTAGCCAGAGAGTTGTGTTTAATAACAAATTTTATTTCATCATCAATAAGGTAATGTTTGTTTAAAAAACAGAATCTACTGAGTATATTTGTTTTGATTATATTTGTTTGTCATTAAAAAAGGTTAGGAATGATTAATGAAGCCTCGTTGTTTGCTTTCTAGCTAGTGCGATAATTTTTTATTTGACAGTTTGTTTCTGGTTTTTTAACAATAATATTATAAACACTGATTGATCTATTTAATAAAACAGAGTTTTGATAAGATGGGTAATATGATGTTGATAAAATATTTGGGTATGTTGCATAGTTTATAAGAAATAATTTTTTTTCTTGAGTTAATTTTATTTTTGCTTTCCAAGATTTAAGAAAAGTAATTATTTTGTTGTAAAATATTATAAACATCAATTTACCACCAGAAGTTTTATAAATTATTTTAATTTCAGTTTAAAATCTTTATTGTTTTGAATTTAAGTTGAAACAACTAATTGAAATTTTGGATTGAAATTAAAAAACTTATGAAACTTTTGGATTGAAATAAAAATAAGTTATGAAATTTTTGAAGGTAAGTTAATATTTATAATATTTTGAAGAAAAATAATTATTTTTTTAACCTTTAGGAGTAAAACTTAACTTAATTTTTTTTTCTTTTATTCAAACTTGTCCTTTTTTTAACACTTCGTAAGGATGACTTTTGTGATTGAACAAAAGGCCGAGTAAAAACCCTAAATCACTCAGCGGACCATTTAGATCGTCTTCTTCAGCTGAATTTCTATTTTTTTTCTTTAATCTTTAAGCACCAATAAGATAATAAAATACTTGTAATCTAGTTCAAGGTTTATGATCTATGCTATACTATAGTACATTTGAGAAACTTTTACATTAAATTTTAAAAGTTTAAGGGGTAAATTGTTTTTTTTTTATGATTTGACTATCTTAATTATATTTTACACACATATCATTTATATGATTATATACAAAAATATAACTGAATAATATTGTTATTAAATACCATTTGTTAGAGTACAACTTCGATTTTACAATTATTACAATTAATAACGAAATTTACTTAAAAATCTAATTATGTAAACAGTCATTTTCATGTTTAATTAAATTCTAAAAATCTTTTTTTAATAATATAGGATTTCATATTGCTTTATTTTATAAATTGTTATTAAATATTTAAATCTATATGACACTTCACGAATTAACTATTCAAACGAGTACAAGTGTATGTGTTAGTAAGGTGTGTTTCATGTCGTATCACGTGGACACCTTTACGGTGTCTATCTATATTATAAAGATATTAACCACCCATAAACTTTCATGTAAATTCTTATAATTAAATTATGTTGGTTTTCTATATACAATCAAACAAAATTTAGGTATAATAAAACAAGTTATATGCCACAAATAAGAGGACTTTTATTGATGATAATATCCGACACTAATTCATAGATGAAGACAAACAAGCTATTTGTGGTTCAAACCGATCTTAGAAGCATTTAGTCTGTTTATTGTTTCATGTGCCATGGTACTTTGGTTACTTACCGACGGAAAATAAGTTTTTGTTTAATTGCAACCCTTGCCTAATGGGCTCACTCAAGCCCAAATGATGGTAAGAAGCCCATTATGAGATCATAACACTTGTTGGCATTATTTGTTACTATTAGAATTAAGATCATCAGATTTAATATAACTCCTTTTGCTTAAGTACATGCATGCACAAACAAACATGTTTAGTAACTACATATTACAACAAGGTTTTGGTATCCTTAACATATCATTAAACCCGTCACAAATTAATAATATATTTCAAGAAATTCTGCACATGATATGACATATAGGAAGGAAGATAGCGACTCTAGTGAAACTTAAGGCTGGTCAACACTTGTTGTTGACTGGATCAGCCAAATGGTCCAAAAGGTTCTGGTAAGGCCCACACCAGTCACCAAACCCTGAATGAAGTAGCCCAAAATGGCCAACATAGCCAATCTACCATTCTTGATCTCTTTTAGCTTCAATTCCTTCATTGACTTCTCATCTTTTCCGAACCCTAACGGTTTGAAGAACGGGCCGCCTGGGTAGGCGGGGTCACCCGACCCGGAGAACCCTTTCTCTAGGCCCAAAAAGTATTGTTTTCCCATTGAACCCGGGTTGTACCAATCTTGGAGTCTTCTGTGTTCGGCAAAGCCCATAAGTGCCATTTCTAATACAAATAGGGTGAATGGGTCAGCCCAATAGTCGTATGTGCCGGCCGGGGGGATGACACCGGTCTTGAACCATGGGAGGGCGGTTTCGGCTGGGATAAGCCCGAGCTTGCCAAGAATCTCGGGTGCAATGGCTCCAGCTGCTCCCAACATGGCGAACCGTCCGTTGATAACCTCTCCGTAAGCTAGCCACTTGGGTTCGATGAACCCACCGTTCCTTCTGGGTCTGAAAGACCAAGTGGGTCAAATCCAAAGTCACCTGGGAGACTATTAAATTCAAAGAATTACCCATTTAGGTGAAGAAAACCAAGGGCAAAGGCTTTGACTTTTGAGTTCAAATCTTGATCTTCAAACTTGATAATTGATATCATTACAATACCAAGCAAGCACAACCCTTTTCTCCTTTCTACTTGTTATACTTTTAGATTATACTACCAGAATTATTTCTCAACAACTATTAGATTTTATGTCAATCTTTAAGAGGGAAAGTTACTAGCTTTGACTTTAACAGTCAAACTTTATCATTCTATTGTTGGAATAGATTTTAAGCTTAAACAAACTATTTTCTCTTTCTAATACTATACTATAATAGAGTGGAATCGGTTCCTGAAGTTATCTCAGAAACTTCTAGATTAATTTCATGTCAAATATCAAGTTCAATTACACTAAGTTTTGACTTTTGACTTCAAAAGTATATACTTCTTCTTGTTGGACATTAAAACTTCATCTTCAAAACATATGTTTGATTACAATACCAAGCAAGAACACTCTTGAATCACTACATGATTCAAGATTTCATGCCTGAGTTGAAAAGCACATATCTTTAACTTCAAAATTCAATCTATATCTTTCTTTTGTAGAAATGAAGCAAAAATCAAGTTTTTTATGCAGAAATTACCTTCCATCAAGGTAAGAAAGAGATTGTTTAGATGCAAACCACAGTTGTCTGTCTGCTCCTTGCTGATACACACAAAATAAGCATCAAGTATTGATCAACTCACACATAACATACATACATACATACATCCATACATACCATCACACAAACATACATACATACATACATGCATATACATATACATATATGATATATCTAATAGTTTACCTTAACAGGAGGGGTGGAAGCAGCTTTGACAAGAAAAGAGATCTTTCTTGTTGGTGTGTGAAGTGGTCTAGCTCCAAGGATCTGCCTTGCAGACTCAACTGAGGATGTGAGTGATGATGATGAAGCCAATGCTTGTGTTGCCATTTTCTTGAAAAGATATTGCAGGTTGTTGGTGCCACCATTAGTGAACTACTGGTGAAAATATAAGGGAGAGGGTGAAGAGTGGTGGACCAAGTGAGGTTGTGGTTGTGGTTGGTGTTGAGCCAGCCTGAATTTAGAGATTAGGTTTGGGTTCATTTGTTCCAATGAGGTTATCACATGTGGCAGAACACTTGCTTGGATAAGAGATTTTTATATCTCTTGTTAAATGGTATATTGGTGGCCATGGGAATTTGATGAATATTAGATTTTGTTAGAGTATTACTTGTTTTTATCTTTCTTGTTTTTTATTTAAGAATATTTTCAAATAAATAACGATGGATGAATACATAAATAGTTAAATATCTCTATATGAATTTAAATGTTATTTTAGTTTCTTGGATATTTAAAATATAATTAGGAACGTTAATAAAAATCAAAAGCAATGAGGGGAATGGGTTATCATCTTGGGATAGGGTTATATTAAAAAAATATTTAAACTAAAAAGTTTTAAAAAATTATAAGCTTAACATGTGTTATTCTATTACTTTAAAGATGAGAGTATTTTAATCATTGTGTTAAATATCTCAGCTTATTGTATCTTAAGATGACTGTATTTTAGTCATTATGTTAGTCAATCATGCATATTTTTCTCAAATTAGATCACCAAACAATCAAATCGAGTCATTATTAAAATTTCTTATGTCAAGAAAGTAACGGTGGAGAAGACATGTGAGTCAGAATTTTTGATATATAAAATTATATTAAAAACTAAAAAAACATGTTAATTATAAAAAATTAAAAAGCACCTAAAATTACATCAACATTTCACATCAGCATCAAAAGATAGAAAAAAATATTTTCTAACTAAAACCAAAAGTATAACATGCTAAAAAACATGTTAAGACTTCTTATTTAAATAAAATATAAAAACTGAGTAACCTAATTAGAACACTTTTAAAACTTTAGTTACCTAATTGTAACACTTTTAAAAAATTGTTACTATTTTACAAAGTTATCACTATATTTTACATCATTTGTTATATGTATTACTAACTTTAGTAAACACGTGTATTACATGGGTTAAAAAAATAAAATAGTAAATAAAATAAAATTTTATTAGTTTTAAAACAATATTTTAAATTATAAGATTAAAATTACATATGAGTAAAAATATAAGTAATAAACAATATCAAATTTTCATCAAAGTTTTGTACAAGAAAACCATTGAAATGTACATGAGTTAAAAATTTTAATTAAATAACCTAACGTGACAATTAAGAAAAAGTAAAATATTGACTAATCTTATCTCAAACAATTGTAAATGAAAAATAACGTAAAATATGATGGTGTAAGTAAACTTGTATGAAAATTTACTAAAGAAAAAATCTCATAGAAAGAAGGGTCCAATGTTTTTTCGTACTAATTATAACATATAATCATACACATTTATAGTTGAGTTTACTATTAAACTTACGCTCACATATAATACAATAAGCATTGACTATGTAAAAATCAATCAAAAGAATCTTTTAAATTCCACATTAAAAAATAACTAGTTTATATCTTAATAGACTTGATTAAAAAGTTATATCTTAATGAACAATATTATAATAAAATGGATAAAAAGAAAATAGAAAAAAGCATTATTTGATAAATTAAAGAAACCACTTGTAAAATAAAAAATATATATTTCTAACGTAATAAGAACATGTTTCAAAAATTAGTTTAAAACATCTTAAATTTTGAAAAATAATAATTTTGTTGATGGTAACAAATGAAAAAAGAAAAAAAAGAGACGGTAATAAAATAAATGACAATTGAAAATATTGATGTCTAATTTATATACATTTTTAATAAAATTTTATTATAATTTCTAAAACCAAATCTTTATTTTTACTAATAATAGTTTATATAGAAAAAACATATAACATATTATAATTGGTGTGCCTTTAAGTGGTACTATACAATCTTAAAGTAAATAATTATTTTTGAGTTATGACTTATTTTGTCTTTTAAAAATAAATATTTGATAAAAAAGTATTTTTAAAAGTTAACCAATAGAGTTTGGTAAAAGTAAAAGTAAGAGATATATGTTTTTTAGTTTAAAATGAAAGGATTTTAATTTATATTCCGTTAATTTTGAAAACAAAATATATATTTTAAAATTTTAATACAAAAATTGTAGATTTAATTATTTTGGCGGAAAAATATCTATCATTAAATGTCAATATGACATGTGTCATTGGATGTGGTGGCAAACATAGTTACCATTTTATTAGAGTAGTAGAATTATTGTGTTTTATGTTTTAGATTATTTTATGTTGTTTTTTTACTAATTCTATAGATTATATAAATTTATTATCTATCATTATGTTTTATTACTAGAACTACATAGTGGTATACTTTTACTGATATATTTTCAAAATTTATAGAGTTGAAGATAATACAATGTGTTAATTTTGTCATTAATTCTATAGTTTGCATAAACTTGTTGTTGTCTATCATTGTGTTTACAATTAGAATTACACATTGATGTTATTTCACTTATGTATTTTTCAAAACACAATAGTGTTCAAAATGATACAATGATGATCAAAAGACACAATGAAACGTGGTGTTATTTTATCATTGGTTTTGATTTATTAGATTAAATAAATTTTACGTTATTATTGTGTTATACATATTAAAGATACATAATAATATTATTTCATCATTATATTTTTCTAAAATTCATCATTCTAGAAAAACACAGTAGTATTCAAGAAAACATAATAAGCAATAAAAATACACAATGGCCTACAGTAACAATACAATGACGAGATATGAGTTTAAAAACATAAAAAAATATTATTTTTATATTTGAATATTGTGATTGTTTTAAAGAGAAAGAAACACTCGTTCTTATGGTGTAGTTTTAATAATAATAAAAATAATGTCGTACATAAAAGTTATGAACGTTTAAAAAATGGAAAAACTTGCAAAAAAATCAACAAAAATAGAATACCTTTCTAACAAACTTTTCTCTACAATTTGATTTCAACCATTAATTAAATATATTTATGGTTAAGATTACTTTTTATATTTTTTAGATTTGGAAGACTTTTTATTTTAACCATTCTCTATCATCTTGTAAAATAATAAAAGCTAGTTGTATGTTTAAAAAATGTATGTTTAAAAAAAATGTCTCAACAATGTTTGTTACAGAAATAAAATATTTATTTATAAAAGTGTTAGGTCTGATTACACGTAAGATGGTCTCGTATGATAAACCCAAATTTAACACTTGACAAGCTACAATACTATATCAAATAAATATTAAAAATAAGTTATAAAGAAACTAAATCAATATAAACAATAAAAGAATAGAAATATAACAATTTACTTGAAAGAGGGTGAGGTTAAAAAAGAAATAAAAAGGAAATCTAAAAACCTTGAAAAAGGAAATATAAAAGGTTTAAATCAAGAAAAAACAAAATAAGAAGGGAATGAAATTGAACGGAGGAGGGGCGGGGTGTATGGTTCGAACCCGCGTTGCCCAGGCGGAGGAACGACGTAAGTAAGTAGAGCATTAAGCCTAGAACTTATTTCTCTTACTCTTTCTTTAAAAAGGTTTATATACTTTAAAAATATGTCACAATTATTAATCCAAAATTTTACAAAACATCGTATTTTTAAAATTATAAAATGAAAACAAAAGAAAACAATAAAAAAAACAAAACTTTGAAGCAACTTTGATGATTGTATATAATGATAATTGAAACTTATCGTAGTTGTTGATGATAAGTTACTATTGATGATAATCAGTTACCATACAAATTTTTATAAGCCATGCGGATTTGAAGGACTTTTAAAGAATTTCAACTATGAGAATCAATAACGGTAAACTATTATTAAGAACACTAATTAGCTTAAACAACATCAGATGAAACATTGCAGTTGTTTATAATTAGTTAATACTAATGATAATTAATTACCATACATTTTTATAAGCCATGTTGATTTGAATGACTTTCATAGAATTTGAACTATGAAAATCTAATAACGGTAAAGTATTATTAAGAACACTAATAGTTTTTCGATAATGTCGTCCCTTCTCAAGTTCACGATTTTTTTAACATTCGTAACTGTTTCATACGATATTATTATTTTTATTTATAAAATTCATAGCATAAAAATAAGCATTTTTATAACATGTATACTACTATTGATATTACAAAAAAAATCAAGTTTATTTAAGTAATTGGGTAATTCTATCAGGTTATCGTGTTATCTTCCGAATTGACAACGATTACATAATTACCTTATGAGAATTATACAATAATTTGAAAACGTAAAAAGCTTATATTTTTCAACATTTTGTCCGAAAACCATTATTCTAGAAAAACACAATGTATAAGACAATAGTCAACATTAGATACGATGATCGACATTCAACACAATGGATAACACTATTGCTAGAATTAGACTTGATGATCAGCATTAGACACAATAAGCTGCTTGATGGGAATTTAACGCTAACCTGATCAGAGTCATACAATAAATTCGAAAACAAAAAAATTAATTTTTTAGCATTGTGTTATTTAAAATTTTATTTAGAAAAATGCAAATAAAAAACACAATGATTAACATTAAAAACAACGATCTCACCAATATTACACCATGATCTGACTAACATTACACAATCAACTGAAATGACTCGAAAAAATCATTTTTTATATATCCACATTATACATGTTTTAAACATAAAAACGTTATTTTTACGGTATAACTTTTTAATAAATATTTTTGTATGTAGAAATTATAAGCTCTAAAAATGAGTAGAATTTTAAAAACTTTTATAATATTTTATATATCAACACTAGAGCATTCACAACCCGTTTGGTATATGTATGTGAGTGTAATCCTTAAATTATATGGAATGATTATTGGTAGTTGTGAGTGGTTGTGAGTGAAGAAAAGAGAAATATTACTGTTCAATCTGTAAATTTAAAAATTTACTGTTCAACCATTATAATTTTTTTAGTATTTTTAAAAGTTGTTGTGAGGGTAGAAGAGAAAAAATGTAATGATGAAGGTATAAAAATTTAGTATTTAATTAAAAAAATTAAAAGAAAAAAATATATTTTTAGTATAATTATATGGATAAAAATAAATAATAGGTTATGAATAATATTATACATGTGCACCAAGACGAGATCAACACTCAAACAGTATACAAATGATGCTTCGATTATTGAAGAAGGCGTCGTTCAACGCCGTCGCCGGCCGTCAACGGATGAGCACCACCACCACCACCGTAATGAGCTTCGGCGACGGCAGCCACGGCGCCCTTGGCCTACCCACCACCGTCACCGGAATCGGTTCCGACGCATACGAACCAACTCCGATCTCCACCCTACCTCGCGACGTTTCCACCGTCGCCGCCGGCCACTACCACTCTCTCGCCGTCACCTCCGACGGCCACCTCTGGTCATGGGGCCGGAATGTCGAACACCAGCTTGGGCGTTCCATTGATTCCCCTAGGTATGATTTCCCTTTACCATCTCTGAAACAGAAACATAGCTTGATTGTGACGTTGAATGCTAAATTGGTGTTCGTTTTGTGACAGAGAATCATGGTTCGAGCCACAGAGAGTGATGGAATTGAGTGGTGTTCGATCGGTGTCTGCATCGGGCGTTGTATCAGCGGCGATTGGAGTTGATGGGTCGTTGTGGATTTGGGGGAAATCAAAGAGGGGTCAATTAGGGCTTGGAGATGGAGTCACAGAGGCTGTTGTTCCCTCGAGGATTAAAGTTCTTGATGATGAAGAGATTATTAAGGTGGTCTAATTACCATTCTTAAGGTAGAATTAATGATTCTGGATATCATCTTTAAACCTAGGGGTGTTTGTAATTGCATTTTGAAAGCATTCATATGATATCGAGTAAAAAACCAGTGAAAACTGGATTTGAATCTGAGACAGTGAGATCCTGTTAGAGGGGCTCGAGCGCTTACAGGATATGATTATATTGTTTCTTCAATCGCGGTTTAAAACATCTTATATATTGTGATGAACAGGTATCATTTGGATGGGGGCATGCTGTTGCACTTACCAAAGATGGAAGGTTGTTTGGTTGGGGATATTCGGCTGATGGTAGATTAGGAAAGAGGAGAATTATGGGGGCGTCAGCGCTTGATTCAAAGGCTAATCTATCTTCAAGCTTGAAGCTTGAAGATGCTGAGAAAGTGGTTCTGGAAGCTATGGATAAGGAGAATGATATGCCCATAATCTGGGAACCCTGTTTAATCGATGAACTAAATGGTGTCGAAGTTGCTGATGTGTCATGTGGGCTTGATCACACCTTGGTTCTTCTACGTAAGTCATGTTAGACCTTTGTATTGTCTTGCACTCTTGGTTTGATTTGGTTTGCGGTTGAGTAGTTAAAAAATCACTACTAGTAATCGGATAGGGGTTTGATAGCATGGTGGGATGTGAGTGATATTCTATATCTAGAGGCTATGGCTACTGATTTTAACTTAATACACTCGAGCGTGTCACTTCTATCAACTAACTTATTTTGCACAAAATCTTATCAAGAAAATCATTCCAAGGTACTTAACTTTCAAAGATTTCGCTTTACATGTTGATAACTTTGATCAGGTTTGAATTTTTTTAATGAGGTGCCTAGACGTCAAAATGTGGAATCTGGAAACCGTCTAACTTGAAGGATTTCCTTAGTTTGAGTCTTTGATGGTTTTCTTTTGGGTTAAACAAGTAAGGTTACTCAAAACATGTATCTGACTAAAGCTGGTTACTTGTTTTCTAATTTGTCAAATCTTGGGTTCTTGTTTCAGGTGATGGAACCTTACTCAGTGGTGGAAGCAATGCATATGGGCAATTGGGTAGATCAACACAAGATATGGAGTTTCTTCCGGTTGACATAAGCGTCTACCCTGTCTCTGTTGCTTCTGGGTTGGGTCATTCTTTAGCAATATGCCGAATCCCATCAGCAGATGGGGGAAATGGCATTTCGGGCGTCTATTCATGGGGTTGGGGTCAGAATTCTCAGCTCGGGAGGGTGGGTCCCTCAAACATCCCATTGCCCGTTGATGGACTTTTAGGGGAAAGCCCGTTGTCAGTTTCAGGTGGACGAGTGCACTCCATTGCTGTCATGACCGATGGAGAGCTTTTTTCATGGGGTTGTGGTAGAAACGGGCGGCTCGGGCTGGGTAGTTCTGCAGACGAGACTGAACCCATGTTGGTTGAATTTTCAGAAGGTACTAATGTTTTGCAAGCTGTCGCAGGGTTTGATCATACTCTGGTCCTAACTAGCAACTAAACAGTTATGTTAATAACTTATCTATTGTTTATGCTTGATCAATCTATTGGGATCAGGTACTGTAACTAATTGAACACAAATTACCAAGATGAGATATTGAATTCAACATATGAAACATGTGTTCTAAAAGTATCTTGGTTATCAGTTACTAGTTAGATGAAAGCTTACAACATTGTGGTATGTGGTGTGTTCATGAATCTTGATTCCAAAACATCAAAAGTTTTCAGGGCTATCATCCAATTGCTTCTCATCTTCAATATCCACCTCTAGTATCTCCTGCAAAACAGCATTTCCACCATTAGAGAAACCAACCATCGACGATTAACGTTTCTAACAGTCAACGCATATCATATTGCAAATTCGCAGCGGAATGAACTTACAGGGATCCTTTCCTTCAAATAGTTCCCAAGCCTAGCTAATACCAGAGAACGTTCATGCCAGAATCGACCCTTGAGTCTAATCTTCACAAATGGCCCATCAACTTCAGCTAATTCTGCAACTCCTGTTTCATAATTCACATTCCCATGCTTTCAGTAAGATTATAAACCTATAAATTCAATCTAAGGAAACCGAAATCAAAAGCTAGATTACCTGTCATTCCAACTGAAGTATCGAATATGTGTGAAAACTGCAGAAAATCAGACCAAATCTAGGGTTTTAAATGTAATCGATAATCCGATATGAAATATGATTCGTTACTTGAGAATGAAACTTGCCTTTGATCTAGCATCATCTAAAACCAGCTTCACATTGTCTTCTGTTAGGTCAAGTGATGCAGAAACTCTAGTGAATCGACGGATAACCGGTGACCTCGGAACCCTAATTTGCCTTCGCAGCGTAATTGAACGTTTCAGAAATGAAGTCACTGCATTCACGTTCATGGAGGTCCGTCCATGGTGGAAACTGAAGCATTGCCGCCGTAGTACCTGGTGGCGCTGCTGGTGGTGGTGGTGGTGGTGATTGACGCCGTGAGCAACCCTTGTAGCCATCGTCTCTTTCTATCTCTACCCAATGTGGTGTTGTAATTCACCAATTTTGTGTTTGTTTTTCGTCCACTCGTTTCTATGACCAGTGATGTGGGGCATCCTTATCCAGATTGACGATAATTTATCACCGATTCACCACCATAACCGCCGTGAGTCCGGTGAACATTGGGGTTAGTACTACGGTGAAAGGTGTAATCAGTGGTCCAGATAGCATCAATGTGAAGATCACGAAGGTGATCGGAATAACCATCGTGCTGCCGTCGTACGACCGCCAGCATTGACTTCTTTGTTGGTATATGATCTTCACCGGAATTAGATCGCCGGAAGTTATTACGGTGGTGGTGGTTGCATCGGGAAGAAAGACCTGATCTACAGACAATTTAAACCTAAAGTCGTAGACTGATTTAGTACTAGTGCCAAATGCCAATAATTAGCACACATAATGAGCAATCATGTGTTATATGAAATAAATAAATGACATGTATAACGAAGCTAAATTGTGCTATATAACTTGCTACACGAATGAGCTATTGTGACTAGATTTATATAAAAAACACCAAAATAACATGTGTCTTACCATTTTGAAATCATTGCCTATAAATTACCATGAAATTTTAGCCACCATTGACCAATGCTACGTAAGCCACCTCTGGAATTTAATGGCATGAAGTTTCCGCCACCATTGAATGATGTATATTGATAATAAGAAATCAGTGAAAAATAATCAACTTAAAAACTTTGTCGCAAGATCTTATCTTGAAAGGGGCGTGGGCGAAAGGTTATGAACAAAGCTAACATCAAAACATTATTGGAAACCCACAAAGTGAAGGGGCAGATGCGTAAGATCACGTAAGAACCTAACGTTTTAAAGTTAACGGGAACCAGAGTTAAAAGTCACGTTAATAACATACATAACCTTATATTTTATATAAAACTTTTTAAGATAAAATCATCACTACCACCACCGCAATAGTTAATTAGGGACATTTTTTTCCAATCTTAACCGCATATAGAATACATCCTCATTTTAACGAAAGCATTGAATGTAACATCACCAAACTTTCATAAACTTTACTTCCACCATTTATGACATACAGAATACATTCAATTTTTTTACGACAAATGTACGACCATTCTTCGGAGGATAGATGTTATCTTAATCGAGCTTTAAAAATAAACTACAAACGAGCAGAGCTCAAGTTCGAACTTTTTAAAGTCAAACCGAGCCGAACTCTTGACTAAGCGAGCTCAGAGGTGGTTATACTCATTTACACCCCTCAAAAAACAGCACAAAAGAATAATGCACACAATAGATACAACTTGTGAGAGGAACTTACAGTGATATCTTGGAAAGTTGGAATCAGCACATCCGTTGAAGCAGTGATATGTATTTGTTACACATCATGTACCAGTAAAAATAACTTTAAAATCTTCCAACAAATCTCGAGGGATTTCAAGAAAGAACATGTTTAATAGATTATGAGATTTTCAAATTTCAACACCAGTAGAATCACAAAAGTTATGATGTGGTGAAGCAAATCAGTCGACAAGAAGACTACAAGAAGAATTATTCAATAACACAAGGCCATAATAAACAGATAGTGGGTCCAAAAACACAAACACACAAACACAACAATAACAACCTTCATCAAGGATTCAGGACACTCATGTCAAGTCAAGCATAATAAGAGGTGGTTTACCAAAAACACAGCGAAAAAAATAATAATGCACAAAAGAGATACGACATGAGAAACATGATCTGAGTATTCAAGAGAAAAAGATCTTATAATGACATCTTATTATTAGAATATATTATTATGGTTTGATTTATGTCAAGTCAAGTCAACACGATCGAAGTATGTTTATCTAATTATTATTGATTTATGTTTTTTTTGTTTTCTAGTCTTAGCGTACGGTTTCTTCCGCTACGACTGCGGGGGATTATTAAAATATATTATTAGGGTTTGATTAGAATGAACCCACGAGTCCAATTAGGTTACAATTTATAAAAATTATAGGAAACCCTAGAAACCTAACTGAGCTCGTGGGTTCATTCTAATCAAACCCTAATAATATATTCTAATACTTATGTGTCATGTCATTCAAAATATCACTGTAAGGTTTTCTTTTTCCTCTTAGATACTAGTATTATTGAACTGTACTTCTCGTACTTTGATTGTTGGGTTGATTAGCTTTTACTATTGTTGTTATTCTACTTTGCAATATGTATCAAAATATAAAATACATATTATTATCACTTTACTTGTATAATTGAACTGTACTTCTCGTACTCTGATTGTTGGGTTGATTAGCTTTTACTATTGTTGTTATTCTACTTTGCAATATGTATCAAAATATAAAATACATATTATTATCACTTTACTTGTATAATTGAACTGTACTTCTCGTACTCTGATTGTTGGGTTGATTAGCTTTTACTATTGTTGTTATTCTACTTGCAATATGTATCAAAATATAAAATACATATTATTATCACTTTACTTGTATAATTGAATTGTACTTCTCGTACTCTGATTGTTGGGTTGATTAGCTTTTACTATTGTTGTTATTCTACTTTGCAATATGTATCAAAATATAAAATACATATTATTATCACTTTACTTGTATAATTGAACTGTACTTCTCGTACTCTGATTGTTGGGCTGATTAGCTTTTGCTACTGTTGTTATTCTACTTTGCAATATGTATCAAAATATTAAATACATATTATTATCACTTTACTTGTATTATTGAACTGTACTCGTACTCTGATTGTTGGGTTGATTAGCTTTTGCTACTTTGCAATCTGTTACAAAATATCAAATTCATATTCTTCAGCTAAGGCTGTGATGATTGAATACCATCAAAGTTGATATCGGATCAAGATTCGAGACTCTTCGTAACTTGGCATGGTAGGATCCGAGGAAGGCAAGTGGGAATACAGCCGTGAGACAATTTTTGAAATATAAGCGATATAAATTTATTATTTTGTCCGCCACACATGCAACGTCTATAGCAGCTATGTTGGTATAATCCTCATGATTCTTTGATGGTAAAACATATCCATGTCTCATCTTATTTTGAAAAGTTTAGTTTTTTAATTCATTGTGCTCTGAACTTGAGTTTGTAAATTTTTCCTGTTGGTATGTCTTGATGAGTTGATGTATTGTTCATATTATGTATCTCTTTGTAGTTGGACTTGCACATGCATTGTTTCTGTTCCTGCTTCAGTTGTGTCTGTTTGGTGATAT
Source organism: Flaveria trinervia (assembly GCA_025506515.1). Lineage (NCBI taxonomy): Eukaryota > Viridiplantae > Streptophyta > Magnoliopsida > Asterales > Asteraceae > Flaveria > Flaveria trinervia. The sequence goes on along the minus strand of CM046444.1, from coordinate 120,939,982 downwards.
ATTTATCAGCAACTGGAAATTGGTGCAGTATGGATGAATGTTCTAATATGTTATGTCGTCCAAGATATCACTGTAAGGTCTTTCCCTTCTTGAATGCTCGCATCACATTGCTTGCTCATATTGTATCAATCATGTGCATCTTTTCTTCTGCTGTGTTTTTGGTTAAACCCTTGGATTGTACTTGACTTGGTACCGTTGAGTGTCTCGAACCCTGCCCATGATCAAAGGTTTTATTGTGGTGGTTATGTGTTTTTTTGAAGATTTTATTTGTACTATTAAACTGTACTTGTGTTAATCTAAATGTTGGGTTGATTTGCTTCTTCTACTGTTGTTGTTGTTCTACCTTGTAGTTTGTTTCAAGCACATGCTATTCAACTAAGGCTGTGATTACTGAACACAATCAAGTTAAAGTCGTTTAAAAACTTGTGATCCTTCATAACTTGGCATCGCAGAGTCGGAGGACAGCAATTGCTAGATACAATCCTGAGAAATAAATGTTGGGAGTATAAGTTATCAAAACATCGGTTTCCTGGGCTCCGAACTTGCATCCCCTGTTTCATTTATGTCGGTTTGATCCTCCTTTTTCTGAAGGGGGATTCTGTGATGGTAAATCATATATGCATCTCATCTTTTAAAAAAAGTTGGTTTTTTTCTATTCATTGTGTTTCGAACTTGATTTCCTATTGGTATGTCGAGATGTCTTTTTCATATTATGTCCATTTGACCATGCTAATAAAAGGGTGTTGTTTTGTCTTTTAAACCGAAGATTGGATCATATCCTGTTATTAGAAATTCTCTTGGTAACTCGACTTGCAAATGAACTCTGTACCTGCTGCGTCTGTTTGGTGAGTTTTCTATCAGCAATCTAAAACCACTGCACCATGGATGAATGTTCTGATATGTCATGTCATCCAAGATCATTGTAAGGTCTTCTTTTCGCTCTTAAATATAGCATCATATTACTCATGTTTTATCGATTGTTTGCATTTTTTTCTGCTGTAGTTTTCGTTAAATCATTGATTATGCTGGACTTTATTTATACCATGGAGTGTCTTGAAACCTGTCCATGATCATGGCTTTAATGTGGTGTTTGTGTGTTCATTGACATGTCTCTGTGTTTATAATGAATTACTAATATTATTAACTTGTACTTAGCTTACTCTAAATGTTGGGCTCACTTGCTTCCGCTACTGTTGTTAATATTCTTTATAATCTGTATCAAGTACGTATTATTCAACCAAGGCTGTGATTATCGAATGCTACGAAGTTAAAATCGCACCAACATTTGAGATTCCCCGTAACTTGGCATGGCTGGGAGGACTGCATGCGTGTGATACAACCTTGAGCTATAAATCTTGGATTACAAGTAGTGTAGATAATTTCTTTTGTGCTCCACACTTGCAACCTCTGCTACAGCCATGTCCATCTAGTCCCCTTGTTCTGATGTTTAACGGATGTATGACTCGTGACGTTTTAAAAAAAATTAGTTTGTTCTGATGATTTAGGCAATTCGGTATCCAATTTGGTGTGTTTGACGTTATAAAAGGCTTATCACTGTGAGTTCTTTTTTCTTCTCCGTTTCATTAGTGCACATCAGTTCCTTTTGTTCTATGGAATTACTATGTTTGTGATATCTTTTTGAGCTGATTTATCTGATGTTATTTTCTCTGCTGCTCGTGTTACTAGTAATTTAAGTTGGGAATTTTGAGACCTTATGGCAATTTGACTTTGATGCTGTTGACCTTGTGATTACTGCTGTTGATTAGCTGTCAAAGATTGTAGTTTTTGATGGTATTCTGTATGCCATTCTGTTGCTGATCCTACATCTAGTGCTCATGATTATTTGGTCAGCATTTTCTGTTGGCAGATGTTCTTCAGTTTTGGCACTTATCTTGTGTCTGTTGACTTTGTCAATTTGACTGTTGATGCTTTAACGGATACAACTTATGATCTTATGCAAGTTCTTTCTGATATAAGTTTCTACTGTTGTTATCCTTGATGTTTTTACTGATTTCATGCATATTTTGCTACTGAGTCTTTTGTTTTTCCTTAGGCCCCAATTTTTTTTATTACACTTTAGACCTGATAAGTATTAAAATATATTATTAGGGTTTGATTAGAATAAACCCACAGGCCCAGTTAGGTTTCTAGGGTTTCCTATGATCTTTATAAATTGTAACCTAACGATTCAATAATATATTCTAATAATAAGAACTTCTCAAACTGTTATATCATCAGAGCAAGTACCATCTGACAACAAAAGTACAAAACACTTACACATAGAACAAACCAAAGTATAAGGCTGTAAAAAAACAAGTAAACACCACAAGAACAGCCTTGATCAGAAACAGGGTTCGGGACTCAGTGGTGTCAAGTCAAGTATAATCAAGGTATTTAGGCAAAGAGAGACAGAGAAGAAAACAGCAAACAACAGATACAACATCAGCAGAATGATGACACTGTTCAGACCTAGAGCCATCAAAAGACATTTGTAGGCAGCTATGCCTTCCAGAAATAAGTGGAAAGTATATTTAAAAAAAGACAAGAAGCAGATCATTTTTACCAGAACAAGAGTATTAGACCAACATGGCTGCAAAAAAGGTTGCAAGTATGAATACTAGAAAGAGATTAATATTCAGATCACTTATAATCCAAAATTTATTTCTCACCTTGTATCTCGCACATGCCTTCCTACTATTCAGCCATGCCAAGTTATGGAGAATCTAAACAAGAGGATTAGACCAACATGGCTGCAAAAGAGGTTGCAAGAGTGGATCCCAAAAATAATTAATATTCAGATCACTTAAAATCCAAAAATTAATTCTCACCTTTGTATCACTATCTTGCAATTCAGTTTTACCATCTCAGAGTTATACCATGGGAACAAGAGGATTAGACCGGCATGGCTGCAAAAGAGGTTGCAAGTGTGGATCCCAAAAGATGTAAATATTTTGGTCACTTATAATCCAAAATTAGTTCTCAGCTCACACTTGTCGTCCTACTATTCTACCATGCCAAGTTAAGGAGAATCTAACTCTAACCTATATATAAAAAAAAGATGAATAGCGTATCTCATCACATACTTAGGTTATACCTTCCAAACAAGAGGATTATACCGACATGGTGCGAAAGAGGTTGCAAGTGTGGATCCCAGGAGGCCAAGGAAAAATAATTTTTAGATCACTTATAATCCAGAATTTAGTTCTCACCTTCGTGTCTCGCACTTGCCAATTGCCATCCTACAATTCTGCCAGGCCAAGTTACCAAGAATCTAAAATCTTAATTTGATTTTAACTTTGACCATGTTCAATCAAAACAGTCAGAGTTAAATAATATGTATTTGAGTATTTGACACTAATCATGTACTCAGTAAAAAAATTAAAAATTCCACCAAAAGAAATTCCAAAACATACATGTTTAATAAATAATAGATTTTCAACCAGATTACATCACTTACAAGTTACAAGTAGAATAACAACAGTAACTGAAGCAAGTCCAGCAACTAAAGTACCACAAGAACAATTTAATAAAACTAGGAACTCATAATAAACTAGCAGACGTGTCAAAAAACACATAAAAACACAATAACAGCTTTGATCAGGAACAAGGTTCAGGACACTCCATGGTGTCAAGTCAAGTATAATCAAGGTGTATAGGCAAAGACTGACGGCGGATAAAAAATAACACACAACAGATACGACATGATGCAACTGTCCAGGCCTTTACAGCCATCCAAACACATTTCTAGGCGGCTCCTTCTTCCATAAAATGAACTATATATGAAAAAAAGATGAGACACAGTCGCACAGATCTATTTTACTATCAGAGACTCAGGTTATACCATCAAAACAAGAGGATTAGACCAACATGGCTGCAAAAGAGGTTGCAAGTGTGTATCCCAAAATTAAATTCATGATCAGTCGAAACCCAAAATTAAATTCTCCCTACGATTCTGCCATGCCATGTTACGGGAATATAAGTAAAAACTATATATTAAGATAAGAAAAGAAAGATAGGCGCATATTGGATCAGAGACTCAAGTTACACCATCAGAACAAGAGGATTAGAACGACATGGTAGCAAAAAAGGTTGCAAGTGTGGATCACAAGAGAAAGTAATTTTTAGATCATTTATAATCCAAAATTTAATTCTCATCATTGTATCTCACACTTGCCATCCTACAATTCTGCCATGCCAATTTACAGAGAATCTAAATGTAAACTATATATTAAAAATAAAAAAGAAATATGAGACGCAGATCTCATCAGAAACTCAGTTTATACCATCAGAACAAAAGGATATATGCACACAACAGATACAACATAAGCAGTATGATACAACTGTTCAGGCCTTTAGAGCCATCCAAACACATTTCTAGGCAGCTCCTTTTTCCAGAAAAAGAATAAACAAACAAACAAACAAACAAACAAACAAACAAACAAATAAACATACCCAGTAAATCCCACTCAAGAACAGGGTCTGGGAGGGGTAGTTGGTGGCGAGTCTTTCCTCTATCTTGGGAGATAGAGAGACCGCTTCCGAAGAGACCCCCGACTCAATAAGGAAAACAATAACCGTAGCAATCATAATATACGGCATACAACACACAGGTATAGATCACATAAAAGCTCAGAAAGTGGGTACATACCGAATTGCGTGAGGATTAGACCAACATGTTGTAAAGAGGTTGCAAGTGTTTATCCCAAAAGAAATTAATTATGTGACCACTCATAATCCAAAATTTTAGTTCTCACTCACACTTGACATCCTATGATTCTGCCATGCCAAGTTACGGAGAATCTAACTGTAAACTATCTTTTAGAGAGAAAAAAAACAAAGAAAGAAAGATGAGACGCACATCGGATTAGAGACTGAAGTTATACAATGATTAGACCGACATGGTTGCAGAAGAGGTTGCATGTGTGGATCACAGGAGAAATAAAATTTTAGATCACTTCCAATTTAAATTTTAATTCTCACTCTCGCACTTGCCGTCCTACGATTCCGCCATGCCAAATTATGTAGAATCTGATTGTAAACTATATTTTAGAGGGAAAAAACAAAGAAAGAAAGATGAGATGCGTATCAGATTAGAGACTCAAGTTATACAGTGATTAGACCGACATGGTTGCAGAAGAGGTTGCAGAAGAGGTTGCAAGTGTGGATCACAGGAGAAATAACATTTTAGATCACTTACAATTTAAAATTTAATTCTCACTGTTGCATCTCGCACTTGCCGTCCTACAATTCTGCCATGCCAAATTACAGAGAACTTAAACGGTAAACTGTATATATATATATAAAAATATGATATGCAGATCACATCAAAAACTCAGGTTATACCATCAAAACAAGAGGATTAGACCGACATGGCTACAAAAATGGTTGCAAGTGTCAAGTGTACATCCCATGAGAAATTAATATTTAGATCACTTATAATCCAATTTTTTTCTCACTGTTGTACCTTGCACTTGCCTTCCTACAATTCTTCCATGCCAAGTTATGCAGAATCTATGTGTAAACTATATATAGAAAAGGGAAATATGAGATGCATATCTCATCAAAAACTCAATTTATACTGGCAGAGTGGCAGAACAAGAAGGTTACACTGAAATGGCTGCAAAAGAGGTTGCAAGTGTGGATCACAGGAGAAATAACATTTCTGATCACTTACAATTTAAATTTTAATTCTCACTGTTGTGTCTCGCACTTGCCGTCCTACTATTCTGCCATGCCAAGTTACAGAGAATCTAAGGGTAAACTGTATATATATTTAAAAAAATATGAGATGCAAATCTCATCAGAAACCCAGGTTATACCATCAAAACAAGAGGATTAGATTGACATGGCTACAAAAATGGTTGCAAGTGTCAAGTGTGCATCCCATGAGAAATAAATATTTAGATCACTTATAGTCCAAAATTTAATTCTCAATGTTGTACCTTGCACTTGCCTTCCTACAATTTTTCCATGCCAAGTTACAGAGAATCTATGTGTAAACTATATATAGAAAAGGGTAATACGAGATGCATATCTCATCAAAAACTCGATTTATACTGGCAGAACAAGAAGATTACACTGAAATGGCTGCAAAAGTGGTTGCAAGTGTGGATCACAAGAGATACTGATTTTTAGGTCACTTATATCCAAAACTTAATCCTTATCGTTGTATCTTGCACTTGCCGTCCTACGATTCTGCCATGCCAAGTTACGGAGAATCTAAAATCTTAAAAATCTAAAATCTTAATCTGATGTTTAACTTTGATCATGTTCAATCATCACAGCCTGAGTTGAACAATATGTATTTGATGTATTCATGTACTCATAAAAAAATTTAAACATCCAACAAATGTTTAGGGATCTCAAAACAAACATGTTTTATAGATGATAGATGTTCAACCAGTAGCTGAAGAAATTGAGCCAGACAACTAGAGTACCAAAAGAACAATTTAATAATGCTAGTAAAGTCATAATAAACAAACATAAATATCAAAAAAAGCATTAGCCTTGATCAGGGAACACTCTCAAAAGGTGTGAGCACAAGTATAATCCAAGGTTTATCCAGAAACACAAAATGGAAAATTATAATGCACATAATCACATATTATCTACAACATGACAAATCTTATGCAAGTATTCAAGAGGGAAAAGAAGACCTAACAGTGATCTTTGAAGACACAACAAATCAGACTTTCATCCACCATGCAACAACATTGAATTGCTTATAAAAAGCACCAAACAGACACACAATTGAAGAGGAACAGAAACAGTTTATGTGCAAGTCTAGTTATACAGAGAATTTCTAATAACATATTAACACTAACATGGTCAACTGAAGATAATATGAACAATACATCTCAACATACCAATATGAAAAATGCATCAAATTCAAGTTCAGACTACAATGTGTAAAATAACTAATTTTCATAAACAACATGAGATGCAGATCTATTTTACCATGAGAACAAGAGGATTAAACCGACATGGCTGCAACAAAGGTTGCAAGTGTGGAGCCCAAAAGAAATTAACTTTTAGATTACTTATATCCAAATTTTATTTCTCAAGGTTGCATCTAACATTTGCCATCCTCTGATTCTGCCAAGCCAGGCTACGGAGAATCTTAACTCTTGATCTGATTTTAACTTCGACCGCGTTCAATAATCATAGCCTCAGTTGAATAGTATGTATTTCATTCATGTCATGTACTTGAAAAATATTAATATCCAACAATTTTTTTGGGAACTTACAGTGATATCTTGGAAGACATAACAGACCAGAACATCCATCCATGGTGCAGCAATTTCTAATTGTTGATTTAGAAATCACCAAACAGACACACAATTGATGCAGGTACAAAAACAGTTGATGGGACCCGATCTTTGTTTATGGGGCCAAACAATAACTTTCCATTAGCAGGTGGAACCAAGCCATCAAACTCAACTCATAAAATCACCGACCATTAAGCCAAAAACCCAACTCTCGACTAACAAACTGATATTAAGAGCACAGTGACCAAATCAAAGAAAATAAAACAGTTACCAAGCAACTATTAGGGCAGAATCGATTAACCAAAACAACCGGTGACAACCTCAGCAGTCAACTAATAATTTGATATCAAGAAGCACCAAGCAGTACACAATGAAAGAATTTTTCCCTCTTTTTTCCATAAACCACAAAAGAACGCTAAACAGGTTTGGATCATTTTGGGAAACAAGTTAAAAAACTTTTAGGGTCAAATTGTTTGAAATCAGTTTACTTGGATAATGTCAATATCTCAAATATAAATGAGCCCAACAACTAGAGTACCATAAGAACAATATAATACTACTAGTAAACTCATAACAAACAAACACACCTGTCAAAAAAACACCCAAACACCACAATAACAGCCTTGACAAGAGAACCTCTCATAGATGTGAGTTCAAGTATGCTCCAAGGTTTAACCAAACACATATAACAGGACAAATATAATGCACATTATAGATACAACATGAGCGCAATACTAAACAATATTCAATAATTCAGACTTCAGAACTTTCATCTAGCATCCAGCATCTAGCGATTTTGAATTTCTTATAGAAAGATCACCAAACTGACACACAATCTAACAGTGCAAGATGAACAGTTTAATAAAACAAGCAAACTCAAAACATGTCAGAAAAAACACACAAGCACAACAATAACAACCTTGATCACAAAACATAAGCTATTTCAATATGATGCACCAAAGGAAAGAAACATTACCAAGCGACTAATAGGTTGCAATTGATGAACCCTAAGCAACCGGAGATAGACTCAAGAGTCGACTAATAAGTCGATCGCTATCAAGAAGCACAAAAGCGATTCACAATCAGAGTATTTACCCCTCTTTATTCCCAAAAACAACGAAAAACCCTAAAAAGAAGTTGGTGTCAAATTGTTTGAAATCATTAGCATAGTGCGATGATATTGTAATGTCTCAAAAATATATATGCAAGACATATCTGAATCGAGTTGCAAAACGCGATTAACATTTAACCAATGCAAATCATCGCAATGCAAATTATTAGAATTGTTGGTATTTTAGGCAAAAAAATAAAGACACAAGAATTGAAACAAAGATTACTCGATGCTTTTTTTGACGAAGCTGATCGATGAAATACAAAAAAAGTGAAAGCAAAAGCATTGCATTTATAGCCATGCAGTCTAACAAAGTACACAAAAATGACTCAACAATAAGCACACGTTGGACTCCGTAATCACTCAACAGTTACAAAACACTCAACAGTTACAAAACTTATTCAAATAAAACAAAAGATCACGTGTGCATGGCACCACGTGCATGAATTCACCGAGTAATCCTGAAAGTTTAAATTATTCTTCATCATCCTCCCATAATTCAAACTCTGTAACTCCAAGCTTGTGTCTAAAGACTTGGTTAATACATCCGCCAATTGATCATGTGTTCGACAATGTTCTAGAACCACCTCGTTTTGCACAACCATTTCACGAATGAAATGATGCCTTAACTCTATGTGTTTTGAACGACTGTGAATAATAGGATTCTTTGATAGGCTTATAGTGGACTTGTTGTCACAATAGAGTATAGTTGGTCCCTTTTGAGTGCATCCGAGACCATGAAGAATTCTTCTTAGCCAAATTGCTTCACACGTAGCAGAGGTTACGGATATATATTCAGCTTCTGTACTAGATAGTGCTACAGAATGTTGCTTTTTTGCGCTCCATGCGATCGCACCACTGCCTAGTGAAAAAACATAGGCCGGGAGGCTTTTGCGATCATCAATGCAGCTGGCCCAATCACTGTCGCAATATCCCACAAGATTCACCTCTTGAGACTTTTTGTACCAAATGCCTAGTTTAGTGGTACCCTTCACATACTTAAGAATTCTTCTAGCAGCTCCCATATGTATTTTGGATGGTTTTGTCATAAATCGAGAAACAATACTCACTGCATAGGCTAGATCAGGACGAGAGTGAGTAAGATAAATAAGACCGCCAATTAAACTTCTAAAAGATGCTTCATCTGCCAATTCAGCTCCATCTTGAGCTGAGAGTTTCTCATTGAAGTTCATGGGAGTTGTTTCCATTTTGTAGTTCATCATCCTGGTCTTTACAAGAAGGTTCTTTGCATACTTTTCTTGGTTAAGAAAAATTCCAGCCTTAGTTTGAGAGACTTCCAGCACCAAGTAATACTTTAGTAAACCAACATCTGTCATCTCAAACACTTGTTTCATTCCTTGCTTAAATTCCTTGATCAGATTATCACATGAGGCAGTGCATATAATATCATCTACATATAAACAAACATAAATGATATCACCTGATTGAGTTCTGTTGACATACAATAAGGGTTCATTAAGGCTCCTTATGTAACCATGATCTGTAAAGTAGTTGTCGATCTTGGAGTTCCAAGCTCTAGGGGCTTGTTTTAAGCCGTATAGAGATTTCTTGAGCTTATAGACCACATCAACTTTCCCTTCAATCACAAATCCCTCGGGTTGGGCTACATAGATATCTTCAGTTAAGTCACCATTTGAATTTGCTGATTTAACATCTAGTTGGTGTATATTCCATCCAAGTTGGGCTGCTACAGCAAGTATGGTTCGGATGGTTTCAAACCGGGCTACTGGCGCAAAGGTTTCATGAAAGTCTATTCCCTGTTGTTGAGAATAGCCCTTGGCCACTAACCTTGCCTTGTGTTTAACTCCTTGACCATCGGGTCCAGGTTTAGTTTTGAAGAGCCACTTGACTCCAACTAGATTCTTTCCAGGTGGGAGATGAACTAGTTCCCATGTTTGATTTTTTTTCAATAGCATGTAGTTCAGTGAGCATGGCATCTCTCCATTCCTTGTGTTTACAAGCTTCATCATATGATATTGGATCGGAGGTGGTAAGGGAAAACTGGCATGTGGCAAGATCATCTTCACTATTAGAAATTATATCTCCGGTGTGGTAATCATTGAGCCATACAGGAGGTCTACTTATTCTTTTGGATGGACCAACACTACTCCTAGATTCAGGAGTAGGTGTGGTAGGTGGGTTTGAACAAGTTGGCTCAACTGGTTAAGGGTTGACTTAGTGGTGGCAGACAAGGTACTAGTGTTAGTGCTATTACTAGTGGCTTCATTTGGAAGGGTTCAATAAAGGTATAGGTTTTGTTTGGTGTGTCAGCATCACTACTCTATACCCACTTAGTGTTTTCAAGAAACTCTATATCCCTTTTAGTTGAGAATTTTTTGGTGTCTGGGTTTAGAAGCCGATATATAGAGCTATGAGTCGAATACCTGATAAAGATATTTTTCTCAGCTTTATTATCCAATTTCCTCCGAGTTTAAGATGGTATCAACCCATAAGCTACACACCCAAAGGTTTTCAAGTGAGCAACTGATAGTTTCTTACCAAACCAAGCCTCGAAAGGAGTTTGATCAATAAGAGCTTTTGTAGGTGATCGGTTGATGACATACACGGATGTTGCAACAGCCTTTGCCCATAGGTAGTTGGGTAACTCTTTTTCTTGTAGCATGCTTCATGTAAGGTTCATGACAGTTCGGTTTTTTTCTTTCAACAACCCTATTGTGTGTGGTGTGTAGGGTATTGTGAGTTCACGTTTAATACTGGCTTCAATGCAGAAGTTATTAAACTCTTGAGAACAGAACTCTCCACCTCTGTCCGATCTCAAGGTTTTAATAGCCTTGCTACTTTCTTTTTCAACCATAGCTTTGAACACTTTGAACTTCTCGAAGGCTTTATCTTTATGTTTCAAAAAGTAAACCCAACACATACGAGTTAGATCATCTATAAATAATAGATGGTAGAAGCTATTACCTAAGCTTGGACTTTGCATGGGTCCACATAGATCAGTGTGAATTAGTTCCAGCTTAGGTTGAGCTCACCACGATGAGGATTGGAATGATTTTCTTGCTTGCTTGTCGAGGATACAGGCTTCACACGTTGTTACTTTGGTGATCTGTGGAAGTCCAAGAACCATTTGTTTTTCACATATTTGTTGTAGTCTACCAAAATGTAGATGACCATATCTCCGATGCCATGTAAGCGCTTTTTATTCTGCCTTACTCATTCTAGAGTCATGAATGGTAAGCAAACTTGTTGCATCAAAGACAAACATGTTGTTTGGTCCCACGGGGATCTCTAGCAAGGTTTTTCCAGAAGCTTTGTGATGAATCACACACTTACGATTTTCAAAGTAGAGTGTGTATCCTTTCTTCATAAATTGACCGACACTTAGCAGGTTATACTCTAATTTAGGAGCATAGTATCCAAGAGTTTGAACCCGTTATCACCGGTTCGTATCTTCACGGTTCCCTTTCCCTCTATTGCTAGCTTCTGTCTATCCCCCAGTCGTACATCCAATTTGAATGAGTCATCAAGAGAAATAAAGTTCTCCTTAGAGCCTGTTATATGGTTAGAGCATCCTGAATCAACAAACCACAAATGATTGGACTTACACGTTGTAGATGAGTTGGTCATAAGAAGGAACTCTTCATGGTTTGCTACTTCGGCTAGCAGAAGATGTTGTTCATCTACATCTTGGGCTTCATCATCTTCTTCTTTTGCCACGTTGACTTGGGCTTCATCATTGTACCAACAGCCCTTTTTTAAGTGTCCAAACTTCTTACAGCAGTGGCATTGTGGGATCTTGCTTCTATCAAGGGAGCCTCTTCCGCGACCTGATCCACCTCTTCCTCGGAAGGAGGTGCGACCTCCACCTCTTCCTCGTGCAGGAAAGGCTTGGTCTTGCACAACTTGAAGAGCCTGTTCATCTATTTTCTCTGGGGGCTTTGTAACTTTTTCAACAGAAAGTCGGCTATCGGTTAATAGGATCAAGAGCTTGTGGCTCTGATACCAATTTGTTGGTATTTTAGGCAAAAAATAAAGACACAAGAATTGAAACAAGGATTACTCAATGTTTTTTTTTGATGAAGCTGATTGATGAAGTACAAAAAATGAAAGCAAAAGCACTGCATTTATAGCCATGCAGTCTAACAAAGTACACGAAATTGACTCAACAATAAGCACACGTTGGACTCCGTAATCACCCAACGGTTACAAGACTTATTCAAATAAAACAAAAGATCACGTGTGCATGGCACCACGTGCATGAATTCACCGAGTAATCCTGAAAGTTTGAATTATTCTTCATCAAGAATAACAAGAGGAATTGCGAACCCTAAAAAAAACAAGGATGAATACTTGTAGATATCAATATATCATTATGATTTGATTTAACGACGAAATCTTTTTAATAAAAGAAATGATTTATGTTAACGGTCTTATCGTAATTTAGTGATAAAATCTTTTAACAAATGGGTTGATTTGAATTAAAGGTTTCATTCTCATTCTCATTCTCATATTACATATTTACTTCTTACATTTTCTATAGTTTTATTAAAATTATGAATTTTATTTTAAAATAATAAAAGTTACAGTTCTCGTCTCAACTCGATCTTGTTTTGAACGATTAGGTGTTATAAGTGTTATCAATAATTTTTTGGTATTATTAACCGTTAATCATTAACTTGATGTTAAAAACTTTTTTTTGTTAATACTGTTGTTAAAGAGATTTTAAAATATCTTTTTTTAAGTAGGTGTTATTTATTGTAATTTTTGTATTATCTATGTTGGTGGTTGTGTTAGCCTAGCATCTTGCTAGTGTAATTAAAAATATATATATATATTTATTTTCACAGTTTTTTATCTTTATTTTTATATTTACATAAAAACAATTATTTTTTATTTTATTTTCAATTAAATAATTTATTGTTTTTCTTCTTACTACTCACAATTATTTTTAAAAATATTAAAAAAAATCATAAGAGTGAAAAGTATTTTCTTTAAATATCAAATGAACAATAATATATTTTTCTTCCATTCACGGCCAATCCTTTTAATATAATGAATACACTCGTAATAATATAGGGAACCTACTCTGAATGATCTTATACTCTTATTAGAGGCAAACATATGAGAAAAATAGAAGCTAATGAGCAACTATTTGCAATTTGTAACAACAATTAATATGATTGTACCGTTTCACTTTATAGATTTTCATATTCAAATCTTCAATAGTTACCTTAACACACACCACCAGGATTTTCATATTCAATTCTTCAATAGTTACCTTAACACACACCACCAAGGAACCTTTATTGCGTTATCTCGAATTGACATCGATCATGCCATGGTGGTGAAGATGATTAATAATGTAATCGAAGGTTCTAGATTCCACAGGAGATCGCCAGGAATGGGTGACACGAGGAGGACGAATAAACAAGAGGGGCTAGGTTTGGGTTATTCATACATATGGGACTCACAATTCTGTTTTTAGCTTTTGAATTAGTATTGGTGTTATAATTGATTCATAAAAGCTTAACAAATTTTAATGTCGATTAGTCGAAAAACTAAAATAGTTATGGGTCAACAAACAATGTGACCGAACCCATAGCTTAAGAAATCTTAGGATCATAAACATAAGAAGAGCATACCAGATGAACCATCCATATAATTACTCTAAAAAGTAACTAATTTAGGTGCTTTGTTATCGATTAATGTATTTGAAGAAACCCGTGTCCCCAACTCCCCATACCTGCTCCTGTGTCCCTACTAACGGTTCGTCAAGGTCAACATAATTTCATATATGCAGCTTAATCCACAAGAAACTAGAGAGTAAAAGTCTATGTAAAACTTGAACAGCAAGTTACCAACCATCAATGTAGCATCTTAAGGTATGCATTTCAGATCAAATAAACCTCAAACTTGACTGTAAACAAGTATCAGTCGGTCAATAATGACTCCAATTCTAATCTTGCAACAACATCATCCTATAACACAAAACAAAGTCTACTTTATATTTCTACAAATCACAAAAATCTCTTCATCATAGATTCGAACGGATCATTATAAGAAGAAACAAAGATGAAAATTTTAAAACGCAATATAGACCATTAAAGGTGCATTTATAATTATGAGGGTTCTGATAAATACTAGAACTAGAATGGTTAACTCTGTCAAATGCTCCCCTTCTAAAAAGTTGTTGAGTTGTCCTTGTAGCTGCTACATGAGACTGCATACAAAAGCAAATGGGTGTTCATGACAGGTAGATGGGTCATTTAGGACTATGTTTTATCTTCAACGGGTCAAACAGGTTAACAATCAAACATGTATAACATTACTCATAAGATAATAGAAAAAAGAAATAAGGTCAACTGAACTTTTGACCCGTACCACAAAATGACCTCTTTCGAATACGAAAATTATAGGGAAAGTTGATGAAAAATTACCAGCGGATAATTATTTTCAGTTTTGGCCACGGCTTCGGTTGAAGGAATGGCGTGCCATGAGTTTTTTGCCAGAACCTTGATGCTCATCCTGCAAAACATGTTATCAATAAGACATACTTTTTCATTTATCATATGGATTATGAAATTCACAATATTGAATTATCTTTCTTTTTGAGAAATTCGAGTTTAATAACATAATTACAAAAAAAATCATTGTATTCACTTGAGTTTATAGATAGAAGAATACTCCATTTCATTTTCATCAGCATTTTAGTTAAACTAAGTGATAGATAAATGGTTGATGTACCTTGTACAGAGATGCAGCTGATTCAGATTCAACATTTTGATTTTGTTCAGGCCCTTGAAAGCCATCTAAAGCATCTAAAGTTAACTGCCAGCCACAAAGAGCTAAAGCACTGGAACTTGAACTAGCACCATTGTTACTGTTAATTACCCCAGCTGCAGCAACATTGCCATTAACCCAAGGGCAGAAAAAATTATGATGCTTTATTGGATCAAACTCAACAGGTTCTTCAAATTTGCTTTCTCCATTTGGAGGCCCTAAACAAAATAAAATAAATACATACATAATTTAGCAGCATGGAACATGATAGAATCAGTTTATTTGAATAACCAGCTTTTAGTGTTTGGCTAAATAGATTCTGCTTCTGTTTATCTAATTATTAAGGAGTAAAATAGTCGGTTTCATAAAATCTGAAACAAAACTAATGGCATAAACTAAAATTGTTCTTTAATCTGAATTGAGACACCTTTACTGAATCTTACAATCTTATTTTTTTCATCATTACTGGCCGTCTTATGTATTAATGTATTCGAAGGGATTCTTCATGTGAAGTCCACCAAAGTAAATGCCCAGTTGATAATGTGTCAACATGTTACAGATTTTTTTTTTCTGTTTTATCAAAAAGTTCAAGGCTATATTCATTGTCTGGCAGTTGGAATTGGTTCAATTGAAACTAGATGCATACTTGGGAGGCCTTAATGAAAATAGTTAAATACTCTGTGGGGTTCACATATATTATCCTCTTTTCTAAAAAATCATTATTTAACAAACACTCAAACAGCTGGTTATTTAATTTCCTTAATAATCAAGGTAATTTACATACCTAATTCATTACCAGGCGGAAAACTTGGGTACCCACATTCTTCATTTGGAGATGACTTGCGGTCCTGCATCACTTCATCTTTTGATACTTCAAGGCCTGAATATACAACTGCATTGCAAGAAAGAGAAGGGTGCGAGTTTTGTTCATGTGGTAAAAGATTCAAATCACTAGTCTTCTCACCGCTCTCAACAGATTCACCTTTGACCGAACCAATGACCTTAGACCCACTATCCCCCCTTCCAGAATATTCTTGTTGCATTTCTTCAGGAACAAATTCACCGGTTTGACCTTGATTCTCAGTCACACCAATAACCGGTTCCATGTCACCAACAACACTTTCTGTCCTATGAATCAAACCATGAATTTCGGCTTCATGACTTGCACCCATTCCAACACTACCACCACTAACCGCCAAGCTGGGACCGTCCTCCTGTAAGCAGTGGCAGTTTCGGTATTCAGTACTTCTTCATCATTGGTGCTGCTAACACCTACTTCACTGGTGACCCAACCCATTGGAGGGCATGTGCTTTGTTGAGCCTGGATACTATGGTTCATGTCTGAAGTTTCATTAGGGTCAGGGTTGATCCCTGACGTGGAGGGGTAGTTAACCTCATCGATAAAACCTGGATGATTTTCAACGCTTTCCATAGAATCATTATCTTCACTATGATAAATTGTATCCATTGCAATAACAGAAGAAGCCCGTGCTGCAAGTTCATGGCCTTGGCTTGATGGACCAGCCTGGCCAATATCAAAATACAAAGTTTGACTAGGACCCGCACCAGAAGATGACTCACAAGCCCGTTTAGATGGACCAGTGGACGTCTTACTGTCATTAATTTCATCACCATCACGGTCAATGACAACACCCTCAACACTATCTGCTTGTTGAATCAGCCCATGTGGTCTATCAACTGTGGACCCACCTTCATCAACATTCCTTTTGAAAGTAGTAGGACCACGAGATTCATATGATGCTGCACGATCACCAACCTCGCTGCCAGCTGGCTGACCGATGACTAGATCCCGACCTAAATTCCCATCTTGATATAATTCAGATATCGGTCTTTTATGCCCATGTCCGGTAGAAAACCCACTTCCCATTGTAAGATTTAAATCCATCCTCACATTTGACATTGCAGCTTCATCAGCGTCCTCGGTCTGCTCTTCTTCTGCCCCGTCAGCAGCCACCCACCCGCTAATGCCACTAGCCGCGCTTACTCCACGAGTAATTGCCATCTTTTTACTCGTTTCGGGAACATCAATGTTGTTAGGAGCAAAACGAGCAGGAAGATTGACACGAACGAAGTCCAAGATCCTCACTGTAGCGCCACATAAGCTACAATCCAACAACGGTGATCCAGATTCGAATTTTGACTTGAACCTAGAACCTTTTTTGGTTGAACTAGAGAAAGGTTTCTTGTTTGGGCCTCGATCTTGTAACGGGTCATGATCTTTTATAGGACTGAATGAACCACCATTTCTAGCAGATTGAGCAGAATGCTCTTCACAATCTTGAACATTAGGAAGCCACCTAGGCTCCCATCCACATAGGCTTATCAACTTCTGGGCCTAATGATAGAACAATTTATCAATTTTAATAAAAAGAGTCTGCCAAACGGAAAGAACAAATTAGTAATGCAGTATTATCTTACACGTAAATATGTGCTTATTTCAGAATCAGACATACTGTCTGCTGGATAAGCAGGTGAATGGACTAGAAATCGGTCGATTTCTAGACCTCTAGAAAGTTTCATCTGGTCAAGTGCCGTAGTAGCCACCACAGGCAAATAAGGAAACTGAATTAGTCCATCACAACGGTCCTTGTAACCACCAATCAGAGCAGATGGTGGGGTAGGAGGGAACTGAACCAGGCTTTCAGCACAACTGTTTCCTCTCCAAGGGCAGGTGGCACTATGTCCTTCATCCAGCTGGTTAGCAAATTCTTCACCATTTTCACCTGCTTAAATAGAGTATAAACCTAAGTATATGGCATCCTGGCCAATAAAGTTAATTACATCAACACACCTTCGGTACAGGCCCATGAATCTTGCGCATTATATTTCAGGTTTTCCCCACAAGACTCGCATTGAATCTTATCAACATCTATATTCACCCAACCTCTCCTAGCACAGGAAAGTGAACTAGCAGCCTGCACGAAAGACAGTTATAAAGTAAATTAACATAATCGACAACAATAGAGTAAATTAACATCAAACAAATGGGTTTCAAACCTTAGGTTTTCCAAACCAATTTGCAGGACTAAATGTGGATAATCGTCTTAGAAGATCACCCCTTTCCCATGGTCTACATGAAGGTTTGGAAGAACCAAGAGCTGAACCAACCGCACCTGTACTCAATGAAATCCACATGGCTTGTGAACTAACTCGAGACAGTGAACCGCCTTTGGACCCCTGACCATGGCCCAGCCAATCAGTACTTCCAGCATTGGTGGCAACAACTGGTGAAGATGCTCCAGCAGAGCTGAAACATTGTAGACAAACCAACCAAATGGTTATAACACATGTACATTTACCACATAAGCTACATCTGATCACCATAATCAAATATATCTTCCTTAATTTAAACTCAGAGTCTCACAAATTAACAACAGAAGTTCCAAATGTGCAATTTATTTCAAAAACGCTAATTGGACTTCAAGACCTAAAGAAATTCGATTATATGGAAACGTAATCTACTTACTCGGTAAAATCGCATACATATAAGCGTAACATCAATTAAAAAGCCATGGATCCATAAAACAGGATCAACAAATTCCCCAATTAAGCTAGATTCAGATACCTAATTTAACAACCCACATAAACTCTCCCAAATCCCCAATTCTAAACCGATATTTCACGACTCGGGTATTAACAATTAACAATTAAGCAATTCAAGAGCACATTGTAGCTTGTTAAACGTGTTCATGTAAAAACCCCTGAAACAAAGTGGCAATTAAAAGATGTGTATGTATGAAATTGAAACAAATGAAAGCAAAATTAGGGTTAGGTTTACCTTGCAGCAGCGGTGGGCGGAGGTGAATTGGGGAAAAGTAATGGGTCTCCAGATGAGCTGATTCCTTCTTCCCTCATTGATTCACACACACACACACACAAGAACACACACAAATACACACAGAGTTTGATGATGCTTTGTGCTGTTTGATCACTGAAATTGATGGTGTGCTGTTTATATATATTTACGTTTATATGGATCGTAGCCGACTACAAGAGTTTGTAGCTCCATGGTCACGTGAATCGCGCGTGAGCATGAAGACTTAGTATTATTTAAAACTTTAGCGTTTTTTATGTCATAAAGTAGGTGTTGATTCCAATAATCAAATCCTTAATTTAACTTAATAGTTATGTTTACAACTTTTTAAACAGTATAATAGAATATGGTTGAGTGTGTTGAAGTAAATACCCAACGGACAACGTATGATAAATCATGTAAGACTTGTGTCATCAACCCTAAAGTGTGACACTTTTTTTTCGTTTTTGTGAGGGTCGTGGCTCCTGGTAGGAGCACGTATGCCATGGTTTGCAATTTTTAACTGAAATTGGTGAGAATGAAATAGTCTGTTTATACAGTGTTATATAAACGTAAATATTTGTGGGCCTTTCTTCCTTAGGATTGGATGACGTTATTCGGGTTGCTTTGGAATAATTCAAAACTTTACTATACAAAATGAACAAGAATGATAGTATCGTTAAAGTCCAAACATACTCGTGGTTTTCTTGGCGTATGACTTAAGAAGTGGCTAATAGATCGCTTTTAAACTTAATTTTTTTATATATAAATGTAATTTGATATTTATGAGTTGTGAACGTTTTTTGTGTTTATTTAGTTAAGAAATTTTTTGTCTCTGCTAAAAATAGCGTATGAGGTTTGTTAAATATATGTTTTACGTCTAACCTCTAATTCGTGTTTTGAGATTTGTAGTTGTTATTTTGTAATTTTTTTGTGTTTAACACTAACTTTCATACAAAATTTTATATTAATTTTTTAAATTGTTAAATTTATACATTTATCAAACCATATGAAATATTTGTCAACAACTTAAAAAGCAAAAAAAGAAAAGAACAACTCGCCCCCCCCCCCCCCCTCCCAATAACATCCAACATAGCAAAATCTTCAAAATTGTTGTTATCAATTCGGATCCCGGACCCATCTTATCCTTTTACCCTTTTATTTGTTGTCTCTACGGACATTCAAAAGCATCGAGCAAGAATTGCATTCGGTAGAGACAAAAGCTGAAAGCCATAAACTTGTCAAAAAGTTACAAGTTGTGTGTCAACGACCCGATTGTTTTTGTGAAACTAGATGGACTACTTAGAAAATTGAAGAAATACATTTATTTTGATCAATTTAGGAATTTCCCTCGGTGTCACAATCGAAAGTTGCCAAAACTCACCAGACAATCATAGTCGAGTGTTCGGTGACTAGACAAGCTCATGAAGATTTTTCTAGAAAAATAATGGGTTAATACTGTTAAGTCATTTCACAAATCTTGATATTGATTGTGGTGTATGGTGTATGAGTGGAAGCGAGGGAGATTGGTAGACGTGGGAGTGGTCCCTAGTGAGGAAGAGGGTGCAACGCCCCTTTGTGGCATTTGATGTTTGTACATTGACTACATGATTGGCTAGGTCGGTTTTTGGTTATGTTACAATGTCGTCAGAAAGACATGGACAACGTTGACAAGGGTTGGTGAGGGAATCGATTTTGACTAAATCAAACTGCAATTCAACATGTGTGGCATTTAATTTTAGAATTGTTTAGTTTTTGAATTTTAACCGTTCTTGTTTTCTTTTGAGTAATTTCATAAATAGTCTTTGTGTTGTTAGAAAAGTAAAATTCAAATATGTAACTTTTTAAAACTAGAACTTGTTGACAACCAATATAATATTTATGTATTTTACTCAAACTAATATTTTTTTATCATATATATTATAATTTTGAGTCAATTACACTGATGGTCCTTGAGGTATGAGAAAATTTTTGGTTCCGGTCCTTGAACTCATATTCAAGCAAATTTGATCCTTAAATGAACTATTTGCTTTCATCGTTGGTCCCTCAACTTAACGATGATAGCTTGGCCGGTTTACTTTATGGGCATTATGTTATTTCATATTTTAACGAATTAATATAAAAAAATTACTTAAAAAAAGATAAATAAATGTGAATTTTCTTGATTAAAATTCCAAATTGAATAACACACAAGTCAATTCTTAGTTCCTTGTTGCCTCTTTTTCATCGAGATATGGCTTGTTAATGAAGGTTGAAATAATGAAATCAAACCTTGTTCTTATCATTCACCGATTAATGTTTATTTTTAGCAATGGTGGAGAATTGGTGATGTCTTTCACTTAATAGAAGGGTTTTTGAGAGTGCCTTGTATACACAACAGAAGCCAAAACATACTCACCCATTAAACCCTAACCTTAATCGTTGGTGCAAAAGGTCACCCAATGCAACTTTTCATCAAAACCATCAGGTTCCAATCGCATATGCTATGGTTCAAAATGTTACATTGTATTCACCAAACCAGGTGGACTAAAATCACGCAAAAGGAAGAATTAAGGGCCTATGAGGTTCGTCGTAGGGACAATTGGCGATTCTTTCTGAGGAAGGCGGATGAGCGATCGATGGTAGTTGCAGGTTCATGGGTATCAGGTTGCTAGAGATCGAATGCGACATAGGGTCGTGAAAGGGTTTCTTTGCGGTGATTCAGCCTCATATACACCGTACTGGAAAACCAAAACTTATGGTTGGAGATCTGAAACAATTAATCTTTGTGAAAAGTTTCAAGATGAAGTGGATGGAAAGGTGGTTGGCGTTCAACACGTGGGGGTTTATTTTTATTTTACTTTCGATTTGTATACGTACGAAATGACAAAAACGCCCCTAAAACTAATAGACCAAACTAACAATGTTAAGTTGAAGAACTGTAAAATGATAGCAAATAATACAACCAAGGACCAAATCCATAAAAACTAAAGTTTAGGGATTAAATCCATAATTTACTCTAAACCATAAGGATCATTCATGTAATTTATATTGTACTAATTAACAATCATTCTATGCATAATGATGTTGCACATTATTCATAGAGGGTTTTAAAACAAATTGATTTTTCACTTTTAACTTAAAGTTTTTGTTTTTCATAATGTAATTTATAAAATTTGTCTTTTTTTGTTACTTTTAACCCAAAACTCTTCATATTTTACAATTTAATCTTACATCTTTTTTATTTTCAACTTTCTTCCCGTATACTTTTCATATTTCACAAAATTTCATTTTACGTTTCATCCTAACTTTTGCAAGTTAACACGACACAACATGCATGTGTGATTCAGTATTTTTACATTTCACTTTATGTTTCGTTCTAAAATTGGCAAGTTAACACGACACAATGTGCGTGTATGGTTCAATAGTTTTACGTCTATTTTCCCTTTTGATGGGTTCACCACAACGCGCGAAGCTTAGATCGCCTTAATCATATTTTTCTACGTTTTATGTTATGGTCTAAGTTCTTCGTATTAACACACCATAACTTCAGGGTTGGTGGTCGTTAACGGTGGTATGACATTGATGATATTTAGTATGGTTTTAAGCTCCCACCATGACACAGGGAACTTACTTCTAGTTTACTCTATAACTTTTATTTCCGAAACCACTCCCTTTAATTAAATATTTGCAGGAAATCAACTTCTTATTTGAAAATATGAAAATAATCAAAATGGATCTACCCTCATCAAAGTATATATTTAAACCTCACATAAGATGTCTCGTTCGTGTTTTGCTCCCCTTTAAATCATAATAAGAAGTCTTTGTTCTTGCATTATGGTTAAAATCATTAAAGCTCCTACCGAACAAAATGTAATGCTAACTGACGAATTAAATTATGATAAAACTGAATAAAAGTCAAAGACATAATTAGATATCACTAGTATTTTGCGGCGGGGGCATAAAACTATGCCAAATAACAACAACATGTTATCGTCAGCGACTACCAACAACAGAAAAGATAGTATTAAAAAATAATTAAAAAAGAAAAAAAATAAAATCAAAGAAAAAGTAGACGTAAAACATTAAAATAATAATAACCAAGACGATCTAGGACCTGCACGTTGCGACATAATCTTTAAATGAGAAAAATAGGTTTAACAACAATGAACACACATGCTTGTGACTTTTAAAATTTAGATCAAAATGGCAAAGTGTAAACAAAAAAATTGTAATGCATAGGGACCAAAGTATAAGTTGTAAGGGTTAAGTTATAAAATAGGTATAACTTGGTTTAAAATAAAAATTAAAGGAATAAACAAAGAATATGTACAACTTTTAATGCTTTAAATACAACCAACCTTTAGTTCATAATTAATATATATTAAATTAAAGTTTAAGAAAAGAACGAATGTGAGTACAACTCACTAAACACATAATACAACTCATTAAGTATATCAAAGTTGGTAATTAATATTGTACTAATATTAAGTCCTTCGCTTTACAGCAGGAGGCGTAAAAACATGACAAATAGCAACAATGTCATACTACCGCGAGCAACTATCAACATCGAAACAACTCGTATTAAAAAATAAAAAACGAAATATATAAAAACCAAACGAAATGTAGACGTATAAACATTGAACCATGTACGTGAAACGTAAACAATTAAAAACAATAGCTTAGTCTATCTAGACCCTGCGTGTTGTGACGGGCCGTTAAAGGGGAAAAATAAACATAAACGTTAAACCAAACGCTCACATTGCAGTCTATTAACTCGTAAAATTTAAACCGAAACGTAAAACAAATAATTTGTATAATATGAAAAGTATAGGAGAATAAAATTGAAAATGAAATATTACAAGGGTTAAATTGTAGAATATATAAAATATTAAAATTAAAAGTAAAAAAAGATTAAAGACTAAAAAACCCAAAAAGTAAATACAACTCATAAAGCTTAAAGTATAAACATTAATGTAAAAAAATTAATAATTAGTATTATATATAATTAGTTGGTTGAAGGTTAATATACTTGACTCTAACTATACCATTTATGTTATATAGTTTACACGTCCTCTTACCTCTCATTTGAAAACTTCCTAAGGCTTAAGCTACTTGAAAAAATCTCACGAAAAAAATGTGTTTTGTTTTTGATAGGACGTTTGATTGACTGGTTTCACATTGGGAAATATTTTAACAAGTAGGGGGTGTATTATTGCATATGACATAATAGCTTATAACACGTTTAATAAATAAAAAATGTATTAGTAGAAAACTTTCATGACAAAACACAAGTTGATTTGAAGGTATAATAAAAACATTATGACAATATTTGTTATTCAAGTAAAATAAGAAATTTATGAGAGATTGTTCACTTCTTAGAAAAATAAAAAGAAGAATAATTAAGTAATTAATTGTTTCTACTTATTAGGTCTCATTTCGAAGCAAGATATCACGCAATGAATATTGCTGGTTGCGATATTATTTTGATCCTCTCTCAAATAAAAATTGGAATACGAGATATACAAGAACGAGGTAGGATGGTGGATTGATGATCGCAATGACCGACGATAAAACGCATATAATAAATACGCAATAACCCAGGTTCCGAGGGCGAATAATAAACACATCACTATAAATCGATGATAGCGAGTTAACAGACAAATAAAAAAGTATCAAGAAAATATACTACCACTTGTACTTTTTCAATAAAAGAGTAAACTTTAGTTATTTTGTTTAGTTTGTTTTTTATAAATAAACACACACACACAAAAACAATTTAAATCCGAACCGGTTTCAAACCGAAACAAACTGAACAAGGTTCACTTTTTTCCACCAAAACAGATTTATCACTTGAACCAGTTTCTTCCCAAACGGGTTAAAATTTTATTTTCTCCACCCAAATTTAGAGGCATGTATAATACAAGGACCTCACCAACCAAGGTTTTAGGATTGATTTATTTTTCTCATCAACACTTATCTCTAAACAAAATTGTTATGGCTTCTCTCTACATTTGCAACATATCTCAACAAATTAAAATTTTGCTTTTTTCTTTATGTTAATATTTAGATTGTTCGTCTGAGTAGCTTGTGGAGTTTTACAATCACCGTGTTTACTACGATCAAGTTCTATAGTTCGAGAGAAGTTTCGTATAAACTTATGATAAAATGTTTTGTATCCCGAGAGTGTTTTGATTGAATCATTTCATATACTTGAGTTTTTGTCTAGGCTTTGAGGGCTACTCTTACTCTTATGTGATAACATTAAACTTTTTGTTTTATATGATATATTTGTTTTATATGATATATATTTATGTATTCAATTGAAACCGTGTGTTTTTTTATGCTTTAGCATGAGTTGAATTGCAACACTGTGTATTTGATTACGATTATGTGTGTTTATTTATCCTAAACTGTATTTTATTATTGGAATTTTGATTTATTTTGACCCGACATGATAAAGTAATTTTGTACACCCAAACATTAAAATTAAAACATAATGAACTTGATAAAAAAATAGATGTGGATTGTCATTCACAACAAACATATGTGACCCATTCTATAAATTATTTTTAAGATTTCGAAAAGCTTTAAATGCATATTATTGGGCTTTGTAGAATAATTTTAAGTATTTCTTTAGCCTTTAAGAAGTTTTAAATACATATTAGGACATCGTAGAACACTTTTATTTTATAAAAGGCTACGTTTTAAAATAGTCTAATTTATAAAAAAATCCATGAGGCTTTTCTTGTTTTTTAGTCATTCTTTCTATCTAAGAAACACATTTAAATAAATCATTTTATCAGTTAAGCCATAGTATATTATAAAATTAACTAGTGTGTTGCAGCAACGCGTGTTGCGCGTGTGATAATATCATCGTCGGGGCTCAGAAATTGTGTTCGGTTGCGACCGCTAATCATAAACGATAGCCACGCCTAAGCAACTGACACCACTTTAGTCATATCATCACGGCCCATAAAATTCACTTCACGTAAACTCTGAAACAACAACACTCCCAATGGAACAAACTTCATCTCATATTAACAACATATATCTATAACAATAAAACAATTATATGCCAAACACAATCGGTCTCGAATGATGTGGTTCATCGTCATCGACACCGGTCTACGACAAAGCAATGGTAAGCAACTGTTAAAACACAAAAGTCAAATACACAATGTAACTTACATTGGTCTTAGATGTTCATATATACAATCATATATACAATCATCATCATTGACCAAGCATCACATACCCATCATCACAAAATGTTGTCTTAGAAAGGACCTCTTCCATCATCATGGACTCGAAATCTCAAATGAAATGAACATCATCATCATCGATTAGCGACATCGAGCCAGGAAGGCAACATCCACCACCATCGGTAGCCAATACGGACCACCAGAGGCTCCACCGCCGATCAGCGGGCCCGCCAGAAGCGGCGGCAAACCGACGCACACCACCATCCAGTTACTCGCTGGACTACGATGGTGAGGGACGGGGATGGGTAGTGGCGGCCGGAGCAGATGATGGGGAGCAAATCCCCACGCATGCAACAACCTGCAAACCCGCTGGACCTAGGCGGGGCTAGGCGGCACAACCATAAATATTGTCGGGAAAAAAGCAAAAGCCCCAAATCGAAAGGGGGACAACGGTGACCAAACACCTCAACTGCCACCGAAAATGGTCGGAAAAAGGACCAGTAACGATGACTGCTCACCCTAAAGTCGGCGATGGAAACGACGACCAACCACTACCGGTCGTCCTTTCTCTCAATAAAAAAGTTAGGTGTACCATATGAACACAAAATGGTACAACCAAAAGTAACTATTCACTCTGGAGGCACCCAACCACCAGTAAAATCGCCGAACATAAGCGACGGCCTGCGACGGTCAGAAGTCAAAGAAAAATGGGAGAGGGGGTATAGGCGACATCGGGCGATGGTGGCTGGGAGAATAATGTATATAAAGGCAGAATAAGTTATGCAATAAGTAGTTGTACTATAGGCATAAAAACCTGTACATAAAAAATAACTGTTCATCCCAAAAATTAGTTAATATAAAGGTAAATGTGTCACTTAAGTTGTAGCATTATAAGATTATAATAAACATCAATACAAATAAGAAAAGCATACATTTGTGTGACTATTGCGATTTCACATCGCTAGGAACCTTGAGGGTTTTGGGGATAGAGCCCAAATGGTTTAAAAAGGTCATGCTTTTGGAACAATATGATTTTTTATATCTCGTATCATTATTTAATTATACGCTAAATGTTGAAAGTTACATTAGATTTGCATAATTGATAATCATCATCAGTAATACCGGTTAATAGAAACTTATCAGTAATATTGAACATTAACGACAAATCGATAACTAGGTATCGATGATAAGTTGTCAGTAGTAATGTAATATTGATAAATAAATATAAAAACCTACTAGATTATATTGAGTGTAACCAACAAAATATCTTAGAACGACAATTAGTGGTATCTAATATCCCTCTTAAGCATTACAAAATCTTGTATTTAGGGAAAGAAATTTGCAATTTTGGTCGGATGACAACAAAAAATCTTGAACCTTATCAGACACATGGATCGTTATCATTTGACGAAAGGCATAGAATTAGCCACACACACAAACACCAACGCTCTTGGTTTCATCCCCATTCTCCTTTCTTCTACAACCACACGGTTTGCAACCCATACTAACGCCTCTGCTAACTATATCCCAATCCACCCACAAAGAACGCAAAACCCCCAAATTTCAACAGGTAAAGATCATCTTCCCTTGTGGGTTTTCAATTTCTTGCATAAAAATCGTATCTTGTTCTGAATTCGTTAGTCGAAACCTTGTTCTTTAGGTTTTCAATCGACCCATTAGTGTAATTTGGGGCTCAATTGGGGAGAAGTGGGTGTGGGTAGTGCTGTTAGAGTATTGCAGATAAGGTGTTTGATGAATTGTCTCTGTGGATGAGAAAGTGATGTTGGTGTCTTTATAGAGTGCAATTATGGCTTCTTTTGCTTCATTAGTGGGCTTGGGTAGTACCTGCACTTGTTCTTCTGGTCAATTGGAAGGAGCGCGTTTATCGGTTAGGAGAGTTTATTTTCCCAGTAGTTCTTGTGGTTTTCATAGCCTGTTGGTTGGGAGAAGATGGAGGTATGTTTCGATTTGTAAATATTCTGTGACTACTAGTTTTATAGCTGATCAAGGGACTTCGGTATCGCTTAATGCCACTAATAAAAGTAGCAATGAGGATGCTGCTGATCTCTTGCTTAAGCCAGCTAGAAGGCCTGTGTTGAAACCACCTGAGACAAAGGTAGAACAAGTTTCTGGCTCAAGTGGTTCAAAGGTAGGTGAAGAAGAAGAGAGAAATAAGGTGATTGAGTCGTTGGGTGAGGTGTTAGAGAAAGCTGAGAAACTAGAATCAAACAGGAACAAGGAAATCCCAAATAAAAAACCGTCATCATCACCAAACACAAACAATGGCAGTCGGGTTAATTCGACACCTACTGGAAAGGCTAAAACTCTTAAAAGTGTGTGGCGGAAAGGGAATCCGATTGCAACTGTAGAAAAGGTTGTGAAAGAAGCTCCAAAGACTGAGAAGATCCCGAATGAGAATACAAAGTTGGAGGTAACTGAGAATGTTACAAGTCAACCGGTTGCGCCACTAAGACCACCTCAGCCTCCTCAAAGAGTTCAACCACAATTACAATCAAAACCTTCTGCAACTCCACCTGTAAAAAGACCACCCATCTTGAAAGATTTAGGAGCTGCCCCAAAGCTTGCTGTTGCTGAAGAAAATGGTTCTGCTACAAAAATAAAAGAGAGAAGTGGGCCTATTTTGATTGATAAATTTGCATCTAAAAGGCCAGCTGTTGATCCATTGACAGCTCAAGCCGTTTTAGCACCACCTAAACCAGGAAAGACCCCGGTTCCTGGAAAATTTAAGGATGATTTTAGAAAGAAAAGTGGTGCACCGGCTCGTAGGCCCAAAGTTAAAGATGATGATGATGAAATTCATGATGATGAGACGTCAGAGCTTAATGTCGCGATCCCGGGTGCAAAAAGGGTAGAAAATGGAGTAAAGCTAGCAGGAAAGCGGTTAGAATGCGGTTAGCCCGGGAGGCTGAACCGGTTAAAGTTGAACTCATGGAAGTTAATGAAGAAGGTATGTTAATTGATGAATTAGCCTATAACTTGGCTGTTAGTGAAGGTGAAATTCTTGGCCATCTTTACGCAAAGGGCATCAAGCCTGACGGAGTGCAAAAATTGGATAAAGAAATGGTTAAAATGGTTTGTCGGGAGTATGATGTGGAAGTTATTGATGTGGGTCCAGCCAAAATTGAGGAAATGGCGAAAAAGAAAGAAATTTTAGATGAAGAAGATCTTGATAATTTACAAGATCGCCCGCCTGTCCTCACCATTATGGGTCATGTTGATCACGGAAAAGTAAGGATTTTTACCAAAAGTTAGTGCTTCAAGTATGTTTTCTGGTTAATTTGTGCTAATACTACTTCTATGTTTTTTGGTATTTGTATTCGACAGACAACACTTTTGGATTATATCAGGAAAAGCAAGGTTGGTACCAATACTTCATTTCATTCAAAACTAATTGACGTCTTTGTGATTAATAGCTATTTCTTGGTGTAGCTTTAAGTTACTTTTTCGACTAAAGAATGAGAAAAACATGATATATAACATGTGTTGTAATTGGATTTTAGTTGGAGCCTTGGAGGTTATAGTTTCACTCTCCATGTTTAACAGGTGGCAGCTTCTGAAGCTGGTGGGATCACACAAGGAATTGGAGCTTATAAGGTCCAAGTGCCTATTGACGGTACAATGCGACCATGTGTTTTTCTTGACACTCCCGGACATGAGGTAAATGCATTGGATTCTTATATATATGGTACCAGTCAAAATATATAATTTTTTAATACGGGTCAGGTTGGGCTGACACATGAAGATTTTGTAACCTGTTTTGGAATCAGTAAGATCATAAAAGTTATATTATTGAAAGAAGGCTTGACTTTGGATTAAACCAATCAAGATTTTGGCAGTTTAGTCCCTTAAGCTTTTCTGTTTGTACTGGTTATCTCTCTTAACCTTTTTTGACTTGTTGAAAATGCCATTTTTACCTGTTGAACAAGCTAGTAATTACCCTGGACAAGTTTACGGGTTAATGACTTAATGTTGGGTAATACCAATAAAATTTTAACCTTTTGTGGTTTAATCCCCTAACTTTTGTTTATATTGGTCATATACTTATATCACTTAATTTTACTAGTTTATTATAATTAGTATACTTATCTTCGTACATGTGTATCCACATAAGCATTTTACCTGGTCAACAAGTAAAAATGGCATTTTCAACAAGTTAAAAAAGTTGAGGGATGCGATCACTGCCAAAAATGTTTGAGAGGCTATACAGCAAAACCGTTAAATTGATTGGTTTTATGACAATAATAATCTTTTTTTCAATAAAGTGATTTTAGAAGGCTTACACATTTGAGAATCAGGCTACTTTTGACCCGGTGTGTTCGTTTTACTTTAATGCCAAGTTTTATAAACTTTGACCGTTAGAGACTAAAAATAATGTTTTGCAGGCTTTTGGTGCAATGAGAGCGCGTGGAGCAAGGGTTACAGATATTGCAATTATTGTAGTGGCTGCAGATGATGGGATACGCCCTCAAACAGTAGAGGCCATAGCCCATGCAAAGTCAGCCGGTGTGCCAATGATCGTTGCCATTAATAAGGTATAATAAGTGTAACCAAATCATTGAACTTGCAATGTTGGCCTCATATCTTGCTAATCTTTTACATTTATTTCTTTGATATTTGTAGATAGATAAGGAGGGAGCTTCAGATCGAGTAATGCAAGTTATGCAAGAGCTTTCTTCAAATGGTTGTCAACCAGAAGATTGGGGTGGTGATGTACCTATGGTTCAGGTGCAGGACAGACTGCCTTACTCTTTCATTATAGTATTAATATCCTTTACATGATTGATAATTGTGATTAAAATATAAAATCTGTTACAGATCAGCGCTCTAACTGGCATGAATGTGGATGAATTGTTAGAAACCACCATGCTTGTTGCAGAGGTAAACTTATCTATTGAATGCTATATATACTTATCAACTAGCTTGAGATTCTAATTTTTTGTTCTTTTTTCTTGATTGTTAGCTGCAAGAATTGAAGGCTAATCCTGATAGAAATGCAAAGGGTACCGTAATTGAAGCTGGTCTTGATAAATCAAAAGGACCCGTAGCTACTTTTATCGTGCAAAATGGCACACTTAAAAAAGGGGATGTAGTTGTCTGTGGTGAAGCCTTTGGAAAGGTTGGTAAAAACATTATTTAACCATGTTTAATATATTTAAAATCTTCGCCATAAAACATTGGCACTTTGATTACATTCATCTTATTTGATGGCTCTAAACATCCATTTATACAACATTTTTAGGTCCGAGCTTTATTTGATGATGCTGGAAAGCGAGTTGATGCTGCTGGACCATCAATACCAGTACAGGTAAAATTTGGCTCTGGCTATTTGATCTTGTCCTTTGCTACCCATACTAAAAATGACAACATTCAACCTGAACCTGTTTGACCTGCTTCAAATCAAACCTATTTGACCTGTTAGAAAACAACTTGTTCTGAACTGAACCTGTTTGACTTGTTGAAAGACCTGTTTTAACCCGAATCCATTTGACCCATCTCGACTTGAACCTGTTTCAACCAAAACCTGTCTGACATGTTCAAAAATTGTCTTTCTCAACCCAAATCCATTTGACCTGTTTAGAATTCAGAAATTGATGTGTTTTAACCCAAATCTTTTTAACCCATAAAGAATGACCTTTTTCAATCCTAACACTTTTGACCCATACTAGAAATGCATACTTGCAGGTGATAGGATTGAACAGCGTCCCATTTGCGGGTGATGAATTTGAGGTGGTTGACACACTTGATATTGCACGAGAGAGGGCAGAGGAACGCGCAATATCGTTACGAGATGAGCGTATATTGGCCAAAGCTGGGGACGGTAAAATTACACTTTCGTCCTTCGCTTCTGCTGTTACATCAGGCAAGAACTCTGGATTAGATTTGCACCAACTGAACATTATTATGAAGGTCGACCTTCAGGTACACACACAAGGTTTTGTCTTTTGTATGTGATAATGCTTTATAGAACAAGATTAAACTCTGTTAATCATGATTAGGGATCAATTGAAGCTGTGAAACAAGCCTTACAGAAGCTCCCACAAGATAATGTCACTCTGAAGTTTATTTTACAAGCAACTGGTGATGTGAGTACCAGCGATGTTGACCTGGCTGTTGCAAGTAAAGCCATTATTTTTGGCTTTAATGTCAAAGCATCTGGTTCTGTTAAAAGCTATGCTGACAATAAGGGTGTTGAAGTACGAATTTATAAAGTTATATATGATCTTCTAGATGATGTGCGGGCGG
Source organism: Flaveria trinervia (assembly GCA_025506515.1). Classification (NCBI taxonomy): domain Eukaryota; kingdom Viridiplantae; phylum Streptophyta; class Magnoliopsida; order Asterales; family Asteraceae; genus Flaveria; species Flaveria trinervia. The sequence goes on along the minus strand of CM046444.1, from coordinate 120,907,579 downwards.
CAATGGAGGGACTACTAGACCCTGTTGAGGTTTGTTCAAGTTCCATAGTTAGACGTGCCGAAAAGTGGGTGGGTTGGGTAACGGATTGGGTCAGGTTTGGCTGACCGGTTTATTACCCAAAAAAAAACTCTTTTCATTTGGTTAAAGTTTTAAAGTTGACTCCTTTTACCCTTTTACACATGAAGGGGTCACAAAATCATGACATCTAGTTATAGTTATAGGTTATCATGGGTCTTTATATAATATGTTGGTTTCTTTTTGTATTTTTAAGTAACAAAAACCCTTGGTATCTTTCAGGATCAAGTGCCAATTGGTTCTGCAGATGTTCGGGCAGTGTTTAGCAGCGGAAGTGGGCGGATTGCTGGATGCATGGTGACCGAGGGAAAAGTAACAAAAGATTGTGGAGTTAGGGTTTTGAGGAAAGGAAAGACAATTTTTGTTGGTGTTCTTGATTCTTTGAGACGGATCAAGGAAGATGTGAAAGAGGTATAGTAGGTTCAACACTTACTTGCAACCAGCGACTGGGTCACAAAATGGGCGGGTCACACGGGGTTTTTACATGGCGGGCCTACCCCACAAACATTTTACTCTCATATTTTTTAGTTTTTTTAAGCAACTCATGTGTTAAAGATGATTTTATTAAAGCTATATATTATTACATTTGAGAAATCTTTCTTTTCTTGAATAGGTGAATGCGGGACTAGAGTGTGGAATTGGAGTTGATGACTTTAATGAATGGGAGGAAGGTGATGTGATCGAAGCGTTTAATACCATTCAAAAACGACGAACACTTGAAGAAGCCTCAAGTACCATGGCAGCTGCATTTAAAGAAGCTGGAATCGAGATATAATACCAGTAAAACATAAAATATAACACGCTCATCCTATGATTATTTGTTACGAAAAAAGTCCCAATGCAAGATTCTCAACAACCAAACATTTTAGCACGAGTCATATGATCAACCTCTCCGGTTTTCCAGGCAGAAATTATGGGCTTTCAGAAAATGTTTGTTTAGTTTGTCTTTTGTCATACTTGTATGCTACTACATTGTACATAGAATTAGAATCTGAGCTTGTAAAGAGGGACAAAATCGACATTTCACGTAGTCTAAAAGCTCGGGTTTGAAAGTTGTAATGATAGCAGGAAACTGCAACAGGAGAGAGGTTGGAGGAAAACAGATTTTGATGATGCATCATGTTGTGGATCAAATGTTTTGATCTTGTATTGCTCTTTTTTGTCCCTTGGATGAATGTTGAAACCTTATTCTTTTGCCAGTGAATACATTTGTGGTTATCATATATTTGATATATACAAGTAACAAGTTACTATTGTTATTTTCAAAAATCTTCATAGGGTGTTGCAATGGTAAACACTTGATTCTCCTCGTCTCATTGAAGACTAGCTGTTCACGTAAGTGGTGATTTGCCCTCGGGTCATGGACACTAACGAAAATTATTGATTTTTCAGTTTCTGCATTTGTTTATTCTTTGCAAAACGACCTAGGTGTCAATAGGTTGATTTGTGATATGCTTTTGTTAGTGTGATTATATTTTTTTTAAGAACATATGGGTATTTTAAAAAAAAGAGGTACTTCGTGTTTGACTTGGCTCACGTTTTGCGTAGGGTTTGGGGAGGAGTAGATTGCTTCGCTATTTAATGTATAAACTTTTGTCCTACGCTTTATACGGCTATCTTTCATGGTTTAAACCATGACCTAAAGGGCCGGATCGCTTCACAAACGATTATTATAAGGATTTCCTGTAGAAATGACTCATTTACACAAATACAATATAATTATTTTGTGATAGCGGTTTGGACCTTTATTTACTTAAGAATAGATTTATTTGTGTTATATTTTATCTCAACGGGTTAACTTAATAAAATAGAACCAATCAACAAAAAGGGGCTGGTCAACAAGATTAAAAGCCCTCCAAAGTTTAACATACTTCTTTCATTCAGAGGTTAACATTATAATTCTGATAACATTACTATGCTGGTAATGCCTTACAAATAGAATTACCATGTTAATTATTGATAAGAAAATTCAAACATCGTATACATGTTTTGATCCGCCCGAACAAACACCAAAATAACTTGTTTGACACATTTTCCAACTCACCCGCAATCTTGTCAGCATGCCACAGGACAATGTGCAGAGAAGTACCTACAAACACCATCAGAATCATCCAAACTACATATTACTGATCATATCATTTGACTGCTATTATCTTCAACTTGGGTTGGTCTGTTAACTATGGTTAGATTTTGACAGCGTCTTCCACCTGAAAACAGAAGTTCAAATTTAATTTTCTGGTTAGTTAAAGCCAAAAATAAGAACTGCTAGCAGCAAAATTGTACCACTGAGCTGTTAATGATCCCTAATTGTCTGCGAATGAAACCCATTTCTTGAGCAGGGGGGTTTATAGTGACCTTATCTCTCATTTGTGCAACAAAGATAAGAGATTCTGATAGCCGATTTAGTAGATTGATTAGAGCAATCACTTCATTTCTTTGTAACTGCAGCTGTAATAATGCACACAAACAACAAATTTTTTAAAAAAAAGAAGAGTCTGTTATGAGGAAGGTTAGTAGTAAAAGTGGAGGTGAACATTTCAACCGTTATCAAATGAATGGGATGAATAGGGGTATATTTTTACAGGTCCAGCACAAGATATAATAAACTTTAAAAATAATAGCTAAAAAGGAAACGGGCTTGAAAAGATATATTGATGCATAAAACCTCCTAAATCATATTTCACAGAATAAGTATTTAGTAAAAACCGTAATGCTTTTGATCAAGTGTTTGAGTCGATCCACCATGTACCAAATTTGCCCAATTTGACCCATTACCCAACCCACCCATTTCGCTTTTTTAGTAATAACAAAAGCAAGCACAACGAGACAAATTTAAAAAGAATATATAATGCTAACGTGTGGGTCTGGGGTTCCCTGATCATCAACGGAGAAGAGAATTTGTAATGCAGTTCCAATCCCAAGAACTTGAAGTTTTCCCCAAAGGCGACACTTCTCACACCCAACACAATCCATGAGTGCACTGGCACATACAAAAGTTTCATTTCAGTTACAAACATAATCATAACAGTAATACTACTTTAAAATTTTAGTTCTTCTTACTATATGTGGAAAATGTGAATAGCTAGGTAGTCGAAGGCGTACACTCAAGGCGCAAAGCATGAACCTTATGCCTAGGTGCAAGGTGCTTAAAAAGAGAGGGTTTTTTTAAGCAAGACACACATTATAAATTTACCATTTTCAGGGGTCTTAGACGTGTTTTAGGATGGTTTACGGCTAGTTTAGGCAGTTTTATGCTGGTTCCAGTCAATTTTTGGTTGTTTCAGACCAGGTTGACTTGTTTAACCCATTTTCCTTTTTCTGTTAGGGATAAAACATAAACCAAATTGACCAGTTCATAAGTAAATGGGCAGAAATGACCACCTCACTTCAGTACTTTGTTCCTTCAATGGACCAAAGCATGTTTGATGGCAGTAATGTTTAAGTACATAAGCATAACTAATACAGAATCCAGAAGGAAAAAAACCTGATGTTTCGAAATTGATTTTGAATCTGCTGCCTGAGTGCAGGCCCTCCTTGGCCTTGCCACAGTTCAGCTTCATTAAATGGAAGAGCGCATGCATCTTGCAATTTAGAATCGTGAACCAGTTGTTGAACCAAGAATTGAGCTCTCAGATCCTCCACATGGTTACCAGAGTCGTACTCAGCTTGATCCAAATAAGAAGCTGCCTGTAACATGTGACATGCATAGTTCAAAAAAAGGACAGGAAAGTAAATTTGTTCAATTAATCATTAAATCATGTAAAATATGTCAAAGAGCACTCACTTTTATCACAGCTCTAAGAACAAAAAGGAAAGAGAAATACAGATTTTCCACACGATCAAAATGTTTCAAGACACGTTTGTGCATCAATTCACGATTTGAACCCCACTGTACATGTAGCCAATAAATGGTCAGTTATTTTATTTTCCTAAATGGAAGTTTCTTCATATAGCATAACATTTTTCATAACCAGGACCACATAAGATGAACCTTATAGGCAGTCTCATCAAGAAGATAATTAGCAGCTATATGGCTTGAAATTGAGGAATGTAAACCAGATATCAGTTTGTATAGTACTTTCTTCTCTGGGCATGTCTCTCCGTATGCATCTGCACGAAAGGGATAATTCTATAAGCTCATTTTACATCATGCAAATCCCTCCTTCACAATGTTAGAACCAACTTTAAATCAGGCACAACTACAGACCAACTTACAATTTATTACTTATTTTAGAAACCAACCTCATTTAGCTGGTTTTACCTGTAAATATTAATGTGGCATTGGTTGATTCCATGCCAACCTTTACATCAGATGCCGCATATGCAAAAACTGCTTATGTTAAAAGAAGAAATTACTTAAAAGTTGGAAAAATGATCTTTTTTATATTTATTTTTTAAAGCAATCACTGAAAGTCAAAGACTCCAATTGTATGCCATGCAACATATACATACACAATAGAAGGATAAACAAGACACCATGTCAGCAACTATTGAAAAAAAACACTAATAAAATCAAACATGGTGGCTACAATTGGTATAATAGTGCAAGTTGGTTTCTATATTGCGCCTAATTTAAACTCGGTTGCTAAATAAAGAAAATGTGTAATTGTTATTATATAATTTATTGCAGTTTGCACTTTAATATCACTACAAAGTAAATAGGCATGCAGACACACACACACATACAGACACTTACATCTTGGACAATATTCCGAGTATATAGCATCCCATATTCTTCTTGCTGATGGTCCTCTATAACCCGTATGACGTTCAGGGTTCAGCTGCAGATTCACATACGACATTTCACCTGCACATTTTCAAAATATAAATTAACACTGTCAGCAGAATATTTAGCACATTCAAATGAATACTGTGTATCACCATTATCAGTTTCATCATCATGAGTCCACGGATTATCAACTTCTACCCAGCCTCTAAACGATTTATCATCTAGAGTACGGTCAACAGCAGCCTCGGGCTTTCCCTCTTGACAAACAGGATCATCTTTAGGAAGAATATGCAGCACTTGCTTCTTAAAAGACTCTGGGAATTCATGTTCTGGACACTCACATACACTGCAATCACGCAGGCGGCACATACCATCATCGGGCCAGAATGGACAATCACACCATAACTTAACCTGTCACATGTACAATCAAATATCCTTTTATAGCTTAAACAAGTAATTAGCAAGGTTTTAAGTTTTAAATACTGTATCAGATCGAACGAGACCTTGAAATATCGAAAGAAAGGGGTCTTAACAAGCTCTTGTAACAAGGGATGTAAAACTGCTTTATTAATTTCATCAATGCTTTCATAATCACAACAGCATGCCTCAACAATGCCTGTATGTTCACAAGTATCCTACTCAACAAATCAAAAACAAAACAATCCAAATTACCAAATCACAATATCTTCTACACAATCTCATAACAATAGCATGAATTCACATGATCGCATCAGATTGTACCTCAGAACATAAGTAATTTCTATGGAGGAGAGAATAATTGACCGAATGTCGCCATGGATTAATATATACGGTGAGTAAAACTACAATCACAGATGTTATTAATCCCCACCGCTTCCATTTGTTGGTCTTCTTCTTCTTCTTCTTTTTGTCACCACCATTACTATTAGCGTTCGATTTTCGATCAACCTCCGGCATCAGCAAATGTTCGAATGTATAAACCTACAAAAACCCTATAAACAAGAATCTATCGAAGAAACCCTAATTTCTCTAGAACATTTAACGTCTGCATGTGAAGAAATCATCCAAATTGATCCATTCGATCGCAATATACAACGAATCTCTTTCTGTAACATGTTACAACTTTTAAAAATAAAGGATAATTTATGTGATTATTTAAGTGTAAGGATAAAAAATGTAATTTGATATATACGTAAAAGATGAAAACTATAATTTACTCCTATAATTATTTGAACGTATCTATTATTCTGTGTAAAAATTCGTATTTTATGTGCGTTTTGATCGGGTTCTAGTACCCGTTAGACTATAACATGCAACTTTAGAAGTTTAAATGTGACTCTAAAGAAAGGTTGTATTTTTGTATTTATAATTAACTCTAGAAATGAATTAGTCTTTTAGCAAATCTAGTATATTGTTTAACATGTAAAACTTACAAACTTAATTACATATATTTAATTTTTTTGACATATAACGTTGTAGCTTTAACTATACCACCTATCACCTCTTTATCTTGTGTCTATACAAAATTGTTCAATCAATTGAGTCGGCATGGCTTGCTAGTTTTTATGTGATTCATTCTAGTCATTATTATTTATTATATTCTTTTTAACGGTTAAAGTTGTTTGTAGTTATTCTGTCAATGTTGTCATTATTACTTGTTTTAGATGTCTAAAAATCAAATCAAGACTTAATAATATCAGATATAACTAAAACTAAATATTTAAATATCAAATGATTTGCCATATACGAGAGAAATACATTGCACCATAGAAAGCATATAATTGGTGGCTCCCCATTTCTAATTATAAAACCATTCATCAATATGATTAGACATATACAATTCGAACTTATGAACAAACAAATACTATATGAAATCTTCTTCATCAAGATTGAAAATTGTCATAATCTACTCATGGAAAGAGTGAAAGATCCAAATTCGATTTCAATTATGAATTTACCTAATGTATATTATGTCAAACTTCACAAATAAAAATGTTGTTTAGTGAAACTTGTTTCTATTGAGGGATGTAACACAAGATGTCACACCCCAACCTTAACGGCGGAAACGTCGAGATGCGAGGGTTAAGATTGTTCACAGCCACATAACGCTATATTAAATTGTAAATATTATTATCATAAGTCTTGAAATGGAAATTACAATCATAAGTCTTATACAAGAAATAAGTTCAAATGCAACAAAACATAAGGTAAACTTTTTTTTTATTCTATTTACTAGGTCCAAATCCTAGGTTATAACATGCTTCAAAAAGATCACATTAAGCTTGAGGTTGACCTGAAACATGAATAAAATAAGAGTCAACTAAAAATAGTTGGTGAGTTTCCAAGGTTTTCATACATAATATGAAAAAGAAAGTTACAAGTAGCAATTCATGTCATAAGTTATAAGCTAGTAAGGTTATAGAACACATATCGTTACAATCAAACCTCGACTTGATTACAAGTATAAAAGATTGGCTAAGTGTATTTGGTTCCCTAGTGCACAAGCATACGGCTCCTAGGAGTCGGCAATACATCGACTTTAGCACCAAATAGGCTTGTCAGGCCCAAAGATCTAAGACGTCGCCAGGCTAGCAATAGTTAATGATTGTAAACAAATTATGTATCTCATATAATCACTTACAACACACAAATAACCATGACAAAATATAAAGATGAATTGCAAGTGCATTACAAGTCTCAAACGTTTATAAGTGCACGATGTATAAGTATTATGTTTCACCCCAAAATAGTGTGAAAAATGTAAAAAAAGGGGCAAGGAAAACTCACATGACAATAAATATATAATGACGATTAATAAGAAATAATATATGCCGCTCCAAGGTAAAACGTCACAAGACACCTAAATATATAAATGTTTCAAGATTTAGGTTAATGAGGTTTATCATTTAAACATGGACTAGGTTCCTTAGGATTTAAGAGAGTTTTTGTAAGCCCATTTTAGTTATTAATTATATATATATATATATATATATATATTTATTTATTTTGCAAAATAAGGAAATATTCTTACAAAATTGAAATTTCATTGTTATTGGTTTAAGTATCATATAACTTTAATCGAATAAGGTGTACGATTTATTAACGATTCAAGTAAAAATTTAATTTTTACATAAACTCATTCGTATAACAATCTAATTTTTTATAGAAATATTTAATTATTACATTTGTGAATAATTTTATATTAAAATATTATAAAGTTTTACAAGAATAAATTTCTAAGAAATAATTAGATGACTTTAAAAATATTTAGGGTTTATAAAATTCATTTTTATAATTATTATAAATTTTCTATAATTAATTTTAAGCCAAAAGGCTTTTAAAAAAAATTACATGAGGTGCCCGGGTTCGAACCCGTGACCTCATGTATGGGGAAACATTGTCTTAACCAGTGAACCAGGCTTCCAGCCGCGGTTATAACCTGGTTTTAAATCTTAAAACCATTGCGAATGAAAAACCCCAATTCCCATATGAACCCTAGAACCATGTTCGATCAAATTGAAGATCAATTCGAGTTTGTTAGCCAAATTAATCATAGGGCTTTTATTCATTAAGAAAAACCAAGGGTGATGATGTGATTTACTCACTTGATTGAGGTCGAATCGATGCCCTTTGGTGTGGAGCAGGTCTCGGCCAAGAACCGAATTTGATGGATGTGCAAAAGATGATGGAAACCAAATTGAACTCATGGGAAGCTTCGAACAGTGTTCTTGATGCAAAACCCCTAATCAATTGGAGTTAAAAACACTCGGAAGGTGGCTCTCGTTTAGCTAGCAGGTTCGCGACGAACAGGGTAATCGAACAAGGTGAATTTGTGGGTTTCAGGTGTAATTGGCACTTGCAACCGATTAGACTTAGATAACGTTCGTTAGAGTTGAATTAATTGACTTATTATTGGTGATTAAGGCTCGAATGATTACGGGGTTTTAAGGTTTCGGTTATACATTCAATTGGAGTTTGTAACCGGTTATTAAACGCATTTAAGTGACATCTTTGGGTTCGATTCATGTTTCTGATCGGTTGCCACGATTTTGGGGGTTTCAATTCGAAAGAAAACTAAGGTTTTAGGGCCACCGGACTCCGGCCGGAGGGTGGCCGGAGTTGTGGCCGGAAAAACGCGAGTAAGGGGTTCGGATTTTGCAATTTGCATGTTTGACCCCTGTGGTTTTATCAATTGGCATATTACGTACAAACTTTAATATTAAAGTTTCTAACTTTGGCATTAAACCCCCCTTGTAGTTTAATAGTTGTCATTTTACGCTTAAAAGTTAAATGTTAAGTTTCCAAATTGACAAATAAGCCCTCTTTACTAACCTCAAGCTTATCATTAAACTAACTTGTTAACTTTTTTATAATTTGTCATTTATATTATTATTATTAATAATATATTATTATTATTATTATATTATTATTATTATTATTAATGTTAAGTAAAATAGTTCATTAACTCCCGAATTAACTCAACAAGCCCTCAAAGTTTTCATAAATGACATAAATGAACCATATAAGAATTAACAAAATTAACTTTTAATTAACGGAAATACGAGATGTTACACAAGATATTTGTAAATTGTTGTATATCACCTCAGTCAGAATTCAGAAGTATAATGTTTAAGATATCTTTTAGCAAACGTAAGTTTAAATGTGGATATGGATAATATTTTTTTACATTGTTGTACAAATTCTTTCTTCATTGTTGTGTTAGTGTTTTGCTACTTTAACTATTTTCGTATAGTGTTAATCTTCATGATCTTCTTTCTAAAATTAGAATTTGATCTTTTTGTGTGATAGGTATAAGCTTTTATAAATGATATGTTAGAACTCGTGTTATATGGATAAAATAAATTTAATTAAAACCATTAGTTTAATGATATTTTATTTTTTAGATGTTATTAACCATTGATGAAATAAAAATATAATAAATATCTAAAAATTATAAAAATTATGAAATTAGAAACTATTACTCTATATTTAAAGATAAAATATGTCTGAAATCATATTAAGTAATATGTATTAATAAATTATTAATATATATATATATATAAATGTTTGATGATTTAATTTTCTTATTTAAAATAATTATCATTTAATATGAGAGACAAGAAACACAAATATAAATATGTTTATTTTAGTAAAAAAAGAAAGTTAATTTGAATGTTTTTATAATTTGTATTTATTATGAGAGAAATGCGGGAAAATAATTTTTTTGATATACTAAAATGATGACACGTGTCATTTGATATGATATAATAATGTCACGTGTAATTAAAAATCTTCTTTTATTATATGTTATAGATTATAGATAACCTACCAAAGTTGCTTGTTGTATGGTTGTTAATCAAATTTTTTATAACATTTTTAAATTTTAATATTTTTATAATGAATACATATGCACATTATTCATGTATAAATATTACAATATAAACATAATATACATATACATAATATACAATTCTTATAAAGTAATACTAGAATTAAATACATGGATTTATTAAACCCAGTTAAATTCAGTCGTGTCCTTTAAATTAATTAACCTAAAACATAAATTTTCAAAACAAACAGAAATTAAAAAAAACTGCTTTTTTGAAATATATGTACTTTGACCATTTCTTTATCGAGGCTAATCATATATTCTTTTAATAGTATATATTCTTCAAAATTAAAATATCAAATTAGTTATTGTTTTGTTTGGTAAACTTTAAAATGGTATCTATTTTTTTTGGGACAATCATCGTGTCATGTCGTTCATCAAATCTTTCCATGTCTTTTGATTATTCGTGACATATTCAAACTATAGGCCCTTTTGAAAGCTACAAGATACAAAATTTATTTGTGAGGAAGAAATATTTAAGATATGCCTTGAATAAAATAAAACTAAAAGATTTAGAGGCCATATTGACATAAAGATTTGCAATGATTGTCTGTGCGTTTAAGTTAGAATAATATTAAATTAGAAATTAGGATTTGTTAAAAAATGCAATAACAAATGTTAGTTTTTTTTATGAAACGAGACTAATATTGAGTCATTTTTTTAATTTTAGCACCGTCTAGTTTTATTATCACTTGAAATCTACCTCCAACGAGTTTGGTGGTTTAAATCAGAAAGTAAAGATTTACGGGTTTTTGGGGGATGGAAGTTTCAAATTAACGAATCAGATGATGGATTTCAATATACTGTTTAGTGTTTTGCCTACAAAAATAACCCACATCATCAAAAAACTAACATGGTTTATAACTCTCAGTTAGTAAATAATAGTTGAAGAAAAATAAACTCAAAGTTAAAAGTATCTGTAAACATTTACAGAGTTGGGATTAATCTCGGCCGATAAATGAAACTTAACATTATTAAAGTCCAATAACCCTAGTAATAATAGCTAAAAACTACGCAATATAAAATTAAACAATTTATTTTACCAAAATTGTTACAAGTAACATTAGACTTATGATTACAACTCTTGGTTATAATAAACATAAATAATTATTAAACCAAAAGTTTAAAATAAAATCTACAAACATAACTCTTTACAATTTACATGACTTATTTGCTAAGTTTATATAAACATAAATAAGATTATTATTGTCCAGCTATCGATTTAATCTTTTCAAAATATTTAACCACTAGAAAATAAAGTTACAACATATAAAGTAACTATTAGTGCAAAGATGATCATGAAGTGTGGTACTTGTTTTGTTAACAATAAAAATATAAACATGTGATACACATATTAAATGTAATTTTTCATATATACATATATATATTACATAAAATTTTCAATCATCACAGGTGATAGTGAAAGTATGGTCAACACGTAGTCAAGCCATGAAACGTTAAAACAATAACTTTAGAACACAAGTCATGTTTTTACCATGCATTAATCACAACAAAAGATGAATGAATTATAAAGAATCTAACAACTACAAGTTAATAATGGATTTAAGCATCATTACGTTTCAAAAAACAATTAACTAAAGGATAAGTGATAATGCGAGATGAACCACCTTACAAACCTAACACACACGCACACAAAGATATTGAGGTTGTTTAACGAATGAGTCGAACCTTAACTCATGTTAACTTGCTTTCAAGCTAATATATAACCATGTGAGTCAAGTCGGCTCGAATCCTGATGTCAAAAATGAGTTTGGTAAATAATAAGAGTTGATGAAAGAACTATCTTATATTAATTAATGTCATTCAAAACGACCCAACAAATAATTTATAATACACTAGTTTTAAAATTTACATTATACATTTATAAAACTAATTTGAGTCAAATCAACTTGCATAGCATTTAATCTAGTTTATAATAAGCTAATCAGAAAGAAGTTACATGCAATTTTACGAATCACGAATTATTTATGATTCTCTTATTGATAACATGGATCCTACCCCACTTCATACTCAAGTTTAATGTTAATATAACTCCAAAATATAATTCAAACTGATTTGATTTTGAGTGGTCCCATATATACACTAACAATTGTCGGGATTGTTTAAATTTGTCCTACTTATAAATATAGATTTTTTATCTATCATAATACTTCAACTAATAATCATATAAACAAACATCTTTTTATATATATGTTATTGCTACGCTATTAGCCCTTTGGTAACTAATAATTCTTTTTTAAACAACAATTTTTATAACACACACCGCAGGATTTGAAAGCTCAATTTCTTGGTTTTTGTTTTCTGTTTTTGTTTTCTTTTTTGTCTTTTTGTTATTTATTTTGAAACAACTCAACCAGCTAAACAATACAAGGAAATTACATAATTAATTTAGACCAAAAGTACCATTGAAGTTTATCGATCTTGCCTTTACTTTTGATCCATAGAAAAGATGAAGTTTTGAATTATCCCAATATCTCTCTAGCATTCGTTGTTTTGTTATTGAATACTATCATTAATTTCTTACCTTCGAAACACCTCAAGGACTAAATAAGTGATGGCATAAATGAGTTTTTTGTGACCTAGAGTTACCGACTAAGAGTTTTAGAAAATCAGTTTTGGGAATGGACTTGGGGTTGTTTTATGATAATTTAGACAATTCAAACATTCGTGAGTCACTTCACATCATTTAATAATCAGGATGTTTCGCTAGAGCAATTAATAATTGTTGATAATTGTTGCTAGCACAAAGTACATACACTTAATAACTAAAAGCAATATATTTAAGAATGGATATCAAGCTCCACCTCTTTTTAGAACTGAAAATTTATAATTGAAGGCTAGCTTTTTGAATTTTTTTTTATAAAAATTACTTAATTTTGTAAAAGTTTATGATAAGTTATTAATAAAGCTAATACAATGAACGGGTTAGATAATATATCATTACATGTGCTTTCTAATAAAGTCTTTTTATTACAAATAATAACATTAGCTACTATATTAAAATGAGTTATTTTTGACGTATTAAGTATGCTAATTAAAAGAACTTATAGATCGTATTATAAAAATATGCTTGTGATCCTTTTTTTATTTTTTTTCCTTATTTTTTTATCAACATGTTAATAATAAAAGCATCATTCTAAGTCAACTTACCTTATGATTAGTTATAATCGGTAATTGTTAATTATCATTTTTAATTTAGTAAGTTAGCAATTTTTAAGAGTAGCTTCTAAACTAATGATCTTCTTTATCATGTATACATACACATTATAGAACGTAAACACTTTCTCTTGAATGAAAAAAAGTATATATCTTAACGACAAAAAACAATAATAAATTAACGATTACAAATGTAAAAAGAATATGAAATTGAGCTTGCAAGAGTCCTACAAGCATTTTGATCATGTGCCAATGGCCGGTTGGAGAAATTATTTAAATGTAGTGTCAATTATTAAGCATTAACTACATGGGTAAAGTATTATTTGAGTGAATTATAATTTATATATGCGAGTAAAATACTTAATTATTTAATTTTCCATTTATTTAATAGTTGGAAATAAATAACTAACATGGTGGGACCAGGTGTTGTCCACGTTGCAGACCACACCATAAAAGCACATAGGAAAGTTAATGTTATCTCAGTTCGAATACATTTGTGATTTATTAGGTATAATTTAAAGATTAATATTGCATTATAATATAACAAGTGGTATTATTTTATAGTAAAATCTTTGAAGAAAAAGTTAGATTTCCATATTCTCTGGTTTAACTTCTTCATAGTTTTAAAAGAATGTTAAATTCTTTACATAATTTAGGAAATTCAATGAATTTATTTCAAATCTAATTTTATTCATACTGTAACTGCATATACTACGAGTTAAACTCGATTTCAATTTCACTTAATATTACAAATCAAACAAAATATGTAGCAAGATTCAAATCTCCGTTTCATTAAATTTTATTGGGATCCAGTGAACCAAATGCCAATGCGTAAATGATTGTCATTAGTAAACCAATAATGTTTTATTTAACTTATAACGGTTTAAGAGAACCACTAAAACTAAAATCGTTAATACTTGTTTTTTTGAACGGCAAATGTACGATCCTGTTTCAAAGGATAGATGTTACTTTAATCGGGTCCACCTATCCGTTTCCAGCCGCGACCTTACCCCCAACCCCCTCAGAAAAAAACTCATTGCTGAGAAAATCTTCTGGTTCACTCTGAGTATTTTTGCTTAAGGTAAAACTTGAACCCATGACCTCCCTTTATTTACATATCATGAATACCTTACTTGAACCAGTTTGGTTAAAAATCATTGGTTAAAATCGTTCTTACTTAATATGAAAATCTAATCCAATACAAGAAACCATTATCCATACAAACACCATTAATGTAATTACCCATTCACTGGAACAGACCTTAGTGGCTTATGTATCGGTACAAAGGTCGTGTGCAGTAAAAAAAAATTTTAAAAAAGAAGGGAAAATATCGATTTCTGCTTCATTAACCACCAATCTTATATAATCTGATTCACTTATCATTAAAATTAAGCATTAGATATTATTTAAATATTTCTATCACACATTCACACCATCTTATTAATGAGAATGCAAAAGAAAAAATAGATTACAAACTGATTCTTGTATTGACTTCTTATAAACCCTCTCTTATTTAAATAACATGATTTAACCACATTGAATGCGAAGTAAGGTGGTCGGTTCCAATTGGCCTAAATTCAAGGGAACTTAAGTATCTTTAACAATATTAATATTATAAAGAAAAAACTAATAAATAAGAGCCCTGAAACTTTTTATGATAAGTAGCATACTTTCCGATCTAAGAGTACATATTATATCAAATAGAAACGTAGGCTTTCTTTAATAACAAACATACACTATGAACTAGAACAGCCATTCTATTTCAAAACACTTATTTTTATCACTGAAATGCAACCTGAATGACAAAATTAAAGTAGATTGAAAACAAAATATATATGTTCGTCGATAACAAAATATATATCTCATTTTATAATACCTCAGCTTAATAAAACTATTTTCTTAAATTAAATTGTCTCAATTCTCGAACAATGACACCAAAAACTCGAGTTTCTTTTAGATTTCCTTTCCGATCAATCACAAAACTGCAGCATTCTCATCATATCGCATTATCATAACGTGACATAATTATTATAATTATAATTATAATATAATAATAATGATATAAATATCATAGATAAGAACAAGTGAAATCGCAAGTCCCAACGTAACTACGCGGTTACTACATCTTCCATGAAGTCAACGCACCACCTTCTCCATCTCTACAGTTAAAGTCAACCTTCACCATCACCACACACACACTATAAATACCCTCATCATCATCTCCACCATCTTCTGCACAAATATGGAAGACGATCACCACCACCACCATCTCTCCCACCAGTACTCCGGCGATCTCGACCTCAGCTTCACCACCACCGCCACCACCACCACCGCCACCACAAGCGCACGCTCCAGCCTCGCCCGTTCAAGCCTCTGCCTCAGCTTCAACGACTCCACCAGATTCTCCTCCGTCTCCGCCACCACATCGTCCACCGAAATCCCTAACCTCCACCGCCGACCTCACCGGAGCTCCGGTGAGAACTGGTCGGCGATTAGAGCTGCGGCGAACCTCTCGTCGGACGGCAACCTCCACCTCCACCACTTCAAGCTCCTCCGCCACGTCGGATCTGGTAACCTAGGTAGAGTGTTCCTCTGTCGTCTTCGCGATTACGATCACGCGAATTTCGCTCTGAAAGTTGTTGATAACAACCTGTTAACGACGAAGAAGATGATGCAGGTGCAAACAGAGGCTCGGATCCTCTCGGTTTTGGATCATCCGTTTCTCCCGACGCTATACGCGCATCTAGAAGCTTCTCATTACACCTGCTTCCTCATCGATTTCTGTGCCAACGGAGATCTGCATTCCTTGCTCAGGAAGCAACCGAACTACCGATTTCCGATCGATTCCGTTAGGTTTTACGCGGCGGAGGTGCTGGTGGCGATCGAATACCTCCACTCGATAGGCATCGTGTATCGAGATCTGAAGCCGGAGAACATTCTCATCCGTAACGACGGTCACATTATGCTATCGGATTTCGATCTCTGCTTCACCTCCGACGTCGTTCCGTCGCTAGAACGCCGGAAAACCAAAACTCGCCGGAGTTGTTTCGGAACATCCGGCGGAGGTAGTACGGAAGAGACGTTGACGGAGTTTGTGGCGGAGCCTACGGCGGCGTTCTCGAGATCGTGCGTCGGAACTCACGAATACCTCTCGCCGGAGTTGATCTCCGGCGACGGTCATGGCAACGGCGTCGACTGGTGGGCGTTCGGAGTGTTTATCTACGAGTTGTTGTACGGTAGGACGCCTTTTAGGGGAGGGAGTAAAGAGTCCACCCTGCGCAATATAGCATCGACCACTGTTAAGTTTGACGAAGATAACACACGAGGAATGGCGCAGGCTAAGGACTTAATAGAGAAACTGCTGGTGAAAGATCCACAGGAGCGGCTAGGATGCGCCAGGGGTGCGACGGATATTAAACGGCACCCGTTTTTCGCGGGAGTTAAGTGGCCGTTGATCCGGATGTACCGGCCGCCGGAGGTGCGGGGGTTGACGGTGAAGAAGAGTAGCAAGGCGCATGTTAGTCACGTGGGTGGGAAAAATCGGTCGATATGGAAGGGGCTTAATTGTATATTGTTGAAAAACAAGGGGCCTAAACGGTAACTTGAAATTCAACGGTTTTAAATATACGGTTAGGGAATATTGTCGAAATGCGTAAAGATAATTTATTAGTTTACACGAGCAAAGGTTTTTTTAAAGATAGGTGCAAAGTGGAAATGATAAATTGTTGAGGGTGTTAGGATTTTGATTTTGTAAATTACAGGGGTATATCTGTAACTTTTAATAAGATTATTACCCCTCTCATATATTTTCTTTAGCAATTTTCTGGCTTCTATATTTCTTTGATCTTATTTTTGTGAGTACATGAATATTAATATTATATTACGTAAACTATAATCTATACAAAGTCTCTTACTATGAACCAAATGTATGGGAAGTCTTTAGAACAGCAGAATCAATCCTCATCAATATTTGTCTATGTGTTTCACAACATTTTTAACTCGACCAATGTTATTGTATTAACTATAGGTAATGTTTTCAGAACCGGATCGGATATCGAACCGGACCTTTTACTGGTTTGGTGGTCGGGTCGGATTTAACTATACTTATATATATAATTAAATATAAGTAATTTATATATGTATTTTATAGTTATATATAAACTTTAATTATATTTGTACAATCAACATACTAATTTATGATTTAACATCTAGTTTTTACACATTAAAAAAAAACAAAACCGGTCCGAACCGGTCCGACCAGCGGTTCGGGACGAACCGGCCAGTTCGACCACTAAAAAACGATCCGTAGCAGACCGGACCGATCCCCAGTCGAACCGGTCGGACCGGCCGGTCCGATCCGGTCTCCAAAACATTGGTTATAGGTAACTATAAAATCTAGCAGCATAAAAGGACGGGGCGTATGCTCCAATACTCTTGTTACAAAGTTGCATCGTTTAATGATTTAAAAATTGCATGATGCATGTATTACAACATCATGTGTTTCCAACAATTTATACGTACCTTGTCAACATTAAGTTGAGCATATTGGTGTTTACAGGTACTCGTCTTACGATAATTTAAATAACAACCAAAGCTAATAATACCATTAATTGAAATTGTTTATAGTCTTGTTTGTAATGCATATTCATTGTAGAAAAAGATGTGTTGGGGGGGGGGGGGGGGGGGGGGGGGGGGGGGGATAATCACTTTAATAGGAATGTATACGTTATCAAAATAACTTAGTGCGAAGAACTAGTGAAGTGATTAGTTGAGGTCTTTTTCTACCAACATCTTTATTTCGGTATAACATGAATTACATTCAAGCCCATTGGTATAATGATAACTGTATAATAAACCCACATCTAGTGGCTATATACAAATGTCTTATATTGTTTTGAGTAGATTGAGTACCTTGTATTTGATCGGTAAGTTATGAAAAATTAAAAAAACAAAAATTAAGTAATAGATATACCGGCAAAGTTATAACTTGTTACACACTTGGGTACTTGTATCTTTAATTCTTATGTAAATATTGGTTTATTTTAAACAAATTATATAACCTAGTGCTTTGAATATTTAACTCGACCTTAGCTCTAACCACAAAACTTAAATAAAACTCAAACGCAGTTAAATAAAAAGATACAATCCAAACCTAAAAGATCTAGATTCACAATTCTTTGACACATCGAGATAATATGGACAAATCACATGTTCCATCATCAATTACATGTGATAGAATGTAAAAGAACCAAAATACATTTAGTCAAATGATATCCAAAATGTGTAATAGATATTTACTCCCTTGGAGTTAAGGTTCAAATCTTGTACTAGAAGGGTCATGCAGATTTATGAGCATATTTATAAAAACCCTTAAGAGCAAAACTATCACATAAAGATGTGTGCATCGGTTGAAACCATATGCAGGGTAAAAGAGAGATCGAGAAACTGAGAACTAGACCGCTAGTGTCCGACCAGTGCCATTCCAGGCTAGTTTTTCTTCAAAAAACAAAAACCGTCTCTAGATTTAAATAAGATAAGATAAAATCCAACAAAACCATGAGGCGTCATGCTGACAGTATTTTGCGTCTATAAAACTAGATGTGTCAAAAAGGGTTATACTTTACAGAAAGAATATATGTATAGTTGCATAGTATATGTATCTAATACCGTCACTAATAACCTCTCCTCCTTCACCAACCACTTTCCAAAATCATTCTTTAACGATAATGCCAACCTTCCAAAAAACAAACAAAAATTAGCCTTTCTTCATGTTTCCACGCCTGTACGTCTCGTTAAAATACATACATATGCTGACGTGGCATTCCGTAACTACCTCCCCACAAACTGGAGACTGCAAAACAATTGAAGACGAAACTATAACTTAGAAGTGTCCGATTTGGCTCATTTACTTGTATATTCAAAGATACAGGTTCTTAACAATGACATTATTTTTTTGTTATATTGGCTTAAAAGCATTTATGAAGTTATATTAGTGGGTCAAAACAACCATACCCATATTAAAAAGTGA
This sequence comes from Flaveria trinervia, assembly GCA_025506515.1. NCBI lineage: Eukaryota > Viridiplantae > Streptophyta > Magnoliopsida > Asterales > Asteraceae > Flaveria > Flaveria trinervia. The sequence continues at coordinate 120,888,202 of CM046444.1, read as the reverse complement.
CATGTTTCAACCCAAACCAGTTTTGACCTGTTATACAACCAGCCCGACCCGTTCGCGGTGGCGAGTAGCAGTACCATGCAGCCCTTGTTTCATTGAACGATATGAGATCTGATGTGTTTGACAAGTTCAGTTTTCAGTGAATCGGGAATTGAGGGATAAAAGTAGCCTTGGCATCAGCTATCATTTTCCTCCTGCACATTGCAGCAATGTACCCAAAGAATCAAATGCAGTGCTATGCTAAGAAAATATAGATAAAGTGGAACAGATGCATCACCGTTCTTATGGAAATGAAGGAAAGCCACAATTTAGTTTCTGTCCCTAATAGAAGTTCGGCATGTAATCCACTTTTTTAAAAGAAAATACAACTTCATATATACCACTAAGAACTTGCATTGTATCATATTTACCCAACCAAAAAAATTAATATCAAATATACCCATTTAGATTACTTAAATGTTTATATACATCCCTATCTTCAATACGAATTTTATATGACCATTATACTATTTTCTTTCTACATGCACTCCAAACTCTAAACATCCTCATGCAAGTTTTAAGAGAAAGGTATAAGCGTCATGAACTAGAAAATCAGCATATTGATGATTATGATTTTTGTTGGGTAAATATGATATATACCAAGTTTTGGGGGTATATGCAATGATCCCTATAATTGAACTAGCAAGTCGGTAGGTTTGGTTGGTTTAAGATCCAACCTGTTCGGTTTTTGCAGTTTAGTGGTTTAACTGTTCGGTCCAATTTGAAAATTGGAACCAGACAAACTGGTCGACGTAGTTCAACCTTTATTATTATTATATTATTATTTGTTTCATTTTCGGAATAAGTATAGTGTATATGTGTTGTAATCATGAACCATCTTTACATTTTAAATTTTTAGAACAAACTAACAAATTAAAAAAAAAAGTTCAAACCACCATGACCGAACCATAAAACTGCCACAGGTAAAAGCAAACAGTCCAACCAACGCACCCAGCCTGTCCAGTTTGGTTTGACACTCCCAAAACTATAGTTAGCGGTTCGGCTTAGTATTTTCTTAATCAAATTGACATGAAAAGTGAAAGCTTAATCTCTACTTATAGATATCCATTGCAGTAATTTCCATCCTACTAAAAACATAACTTTAATCTTTATCTAAAAAGTAGATGCTATTATGCTAATAATACTAGCCCATAAAACTAATAATAAATCTTGACATATATCACACTTTAACTTCAAATTATGAAAATTTAATTTCACTCACTATGTTTATAAAAGTTAATGATCATGTAAAAAAGATAGAGATTCATAAGTTTTTTTTTTAAAAGCAAAACAAATTGCATGGAAAAGAGAGACTTACTTAAGTTCAATCCTCTGCAATGCGTTACTGCCTTCATCTTGTGTGCTCAACTTCTTGGCACGCATGAAAGATGCAACCATATCTGAATAACCACACGTTCGCAGAAAAGAAGAAGCTTCTTTCACTAGACTGAGCCATGCCAATAAAAAACCATAAAATATTATGATAATCCAATTATGATAAACTATTAAACAACAATGAGAGAGGGAGATGAATTCAAGAGAGACACAATTATATAAATCCAAAGGTACAGTTATTAGTGTAAAAGAAAACAAAAATTACCATACATAACTATGTATATCACAGTGCAAGTTGAGGTGAAGCTTATTCTAGTCTCTAGACCTTTATTACTCTTGGTTAACATAATGAAATCTGGACCTAGATTTACCATTTAATGGTATCTAATCGCAATTTTATCAACAAGAACAACTGTATACAAAAATCACAAATAAGTGAAAAACATTAACTAAAGGTGAAAAGGACATACGATTCTGTCAGTTCTTCATGTTTTGCTAGTGTCTGATGATCTTCAGCAAGCAAATCACATGATTTCAGCTCTTCATGTTTCTGCTGTGAACTTGACTCATGAGAAGGGTTTTTGGCAATACCATTATGCAATTTATCTGTTTCTGTTCCGTTTCTTGTAACATTGATTTTACTCCCACTTGCAGCAAACTCATCAGCATTCCTATGGATCTCTATATTTCCATTTGCACCATGTTTGTTTTGGCTATATCCATTTTTTCTTCTAGCAATGGAATCATCTTATCACTTGCCTTCTTAGAGTTTAAAGCTTTTGCATCACCATTATTATCATTGTTTTCTTTACGAATAATGACTAGCGGGAACTTTCTGGCACCTAAACTGCCTGGCTTCTTTTGAGGATCAATAAAATATTTGCCAACTTTAGAAGATGTTGCAGGATCAACCTTCTGTTGTTGTGAATCTGTAGACTTTTGATGACTAGACTTCAAAGTTTTTGAGGTATCATTTCCATTGGAATCATGTGATTTTGTTCCGTTAGTAGATAAACTTATGTTGGATATAGCGAGCCTCTGTTTGGTACGAGAAAAGAAAAGGATATAAACTTTTTCAGAGAAAACTTCTTCTAAGCTTGACGCTGAAACACAAGAATCATTGCAGCAATACCATCGGTCAACCGTATCCTGTATACATGTTTAAAACCAAGATTAGAAATGTCAAAATGAGTGGGGTGTTTTAGTACGGCTTGACCTAGAAGACTTTAATCCCGATATAAAAGTTCTATAAATAATAATTGTGTCAGATATGGTTAGTTGGTTACAAAAAGCAGTACTATTTCAATAATATTCCAAGTTTTTAAACATATTAATCTAAAAGGTTTTACACATTATACAATTTTGAACCTGTTTCACCCCATCTGACATGTTAGAAATCAAAAGATAACCGAAACAATTCATTCATAAATAAGTGGGTCAAACTTGATACTTTAATACCAAGTGTTGAATATGATTATATGAAAAATTATAGAAAACATAAACAAACCTTAATGTAAGCGTAATAGTGTCCTGAATCAGGTGAAAAGCCAGAATGTACAATGGTAGCAAAAAGCTTATACTCTGGATAAAAATCCTGCAGAACAATTAATTAACTGAATCTGAAAATAGCTCCAACAGGAAAAAAAATATTAAGACATCAGATTGTTCAGGATGATTTCCAACAAAAATGAAACTACGAACTGCTAATCCTCCCAACTTTTTGTGAACAGAAAACATAAACACATACAATATAGAAGCGTTCCATGTATCATAATCAGATTAGAGTAACTAAAAAAATAAACACCTAATAAAAAAACCAAAGCTAGATGGACAGTGCTTCTACAACTAAAATCTACAGGAAAACAAGTTGAAGATGATATACTTGATTCATAAACTCTCTGTTACTTCATGGACATACAGTACTTCCTTAAGTTACATATTAGACAACATCTTGCTCTAGATGAAAATGTTCATCTTAATGCTTCCCATCCCATATGCTGTAACGTGATTAGATGTCTTGATATACTCATTATTGCTACCTATCACTCCTAGTTATAAAGTTGCCACTGTTCATTTTTTCCAATGAGTTTATGAGAAAACTGTTATAGATTAAAGTTAAAACTATTGATAAGATTGGCACTAAGCAGTACGTACCTGGCTTGTTTTGCACATGAAGCTTGAAAGAACTAATACTTCCTCGAAAGTAATTGCTTGTCTATTTTCACGCCATATATTCCATCAAACCTCTACCCAAATTCCAACCGACAGAAAAGCTTAATTAGTTACCACTTATCCTAATGCTAAAAGAAATTTATTAATGCAGCCACAAATAGTACCCACCTTTAGTTGAATTACAAGAATGTTAGGTGCCTGCAGGATAGACATTTGCTTTCTTGCTGCTACCAACTTTTTACAACTACAAAAGAACAAGGTTGTATTTCAAGCATCCGTATGAAATATGAATAAGCATGATATAAAAACGTACATAAGTCAGCAATGTGGCAAGGACGTAAGCTTACCTTTCGCACTTGTATTTGTTATTCCCATCTAGAGTCTCTGGTTGAAAAAATTTCTGAAAGCCTTCCTTGATAGAACTACTATTCACTACATCAATACTGATATCCATTATCTCATCAACCTTATTGGATTCATTGCCACAAGCAAGGCACTTCACCTGGCTCTGTAAAGCTCCTCCAAATATCTCCTTAACTACAGTACTCCCAATGAAGCTATCACCTCCACCATCACCAGCAAACTTGCGTTTTCTCTGCTGCAATTTCTTCAACCGAAGACATGTGGTGGACAGGCATCGATCACATAGCGAAGAAATTCATGTGCATCTTCTTGCCTTCCAAAACGAAAATGCTCTGCAAATAATTCAAGCCGCTAATGATCGTGCCAGGTGTATCTAGGGCTAAATTGACGCAAAGAGAACGAGCAATTCTCTTCTCTATCAGACAGAACGGACAATCACTCTTCTTGTCATGCTGCGGCAGTGACTCACCTACAAGCAACAATACAAATATATACTCATTTAGAGAAAACAATAATCCGATATATCCAATCAGAATGAAATTTGAAACTTACACTCCAAACTGCATTCAATAAGCCTGATGATAAAAATTAGGTTAACTGATGAACAGGTACAAATTCAGATACTCAATCAGAGATAACAATAATCGAATATTGGAATTTACACTCAGAATATGCATTTAATACGCCTGATGATTACAAATTGGGTCAAACTACTGAGCAGGTACAAATTCAGATACTCGATCAGAGTAAACAATAATCGAATACATCTAATCAGTTTGAAATCTGTAATTTACACTCAAAATTTGCATTGAATAAGCGTAATGATTGAAATTAGGTTAAACTGATGAACAAGTGAGTACATGTGTGTGCATCATACGCGAACGATAATGGTAAGTAGAAGAGTACATACAGAAGGCGGAGTGTTGACGCCGGAGACAGAAATTAGCAAGCGGAGGGGTGTAGGTCAAGCACTGGAGTACAGCGTTGAGGTAGCACGTATTACCGAGGTTTTTGAATCCTAACGGAGGACCGTTCTTCCGTTTCTTCAATAACAAACTGTTCTGCCAATTCATCTGCAATTGCACACCAGCCATTAACGGCGAGGACCTCTCGCTCCTGATTCACCGGCGGCATTGAATAGCAATCTCCACCGCCACATCGCCGCGGAGGATCGCATCGCTAAAACATTGAATAGCGATCTTATGATTGATTGATTGATTTCACCGATGTGTGTATTTGATTGATGTCACGGCAGTGACGGTGGCGGTGGTGGCCGTCGACGGCAGGTGTTGAGGGTTGAAGTAATTTCAACGGGTGAATTGAGTGTGTGTGTGTGTGTTGAAGGAGATCGTCGGGAATACTTTCCCCCGTTTCTCACATGCCCTCAGGCGGCTCCTCTGTTTAATAGTTTGTTAATTTTAGAAGCAAACTTTTTTAAACTTTTAAATATCTACCTTTTACTTTTATATTTTACGATAACTCCAGTTATACCACTATCGTATCAGGTTAAGTGTTTTGGATGCGTTGATTGTGTACGTGTTGGACCAAAAGAACCAATGAGCCTGATCAGAGAAACCTCTAAGTCCCACAGGACATCACAACAGCTGAAGAAGACCTGATCAGCTGTTCTACAAAGTCTGAAGAATAAAACTGCTGAAGTACGTCTGAAGTACTGAAGACAAAGACTGAGACAACAGCTGAAGATCTAAAGTCTGAAGACTTCAACAAGTACTGAAGACAAAAAACTGAAGATCAACAGCTGAAAGACAAAGTCTGATGTACAAGTACTGAAGACATCAGCTGATGTTAACAGCTGATGACAACAGCTGAAGAGGGCTTCTTCAGTTGTTGTGATGGTTTTTCTTCATCAGTAGTTTTCTTTTTCTTTCAGTAGTTTGTTTACTTTTCAGTAGTTTTGTTTCCTTTTCAGTACTTGTAAACAACTGAAGAGGTGTTCTTCAGTTGTTGTAGTATCAGTAGTTTTATGTTTTTCAGTAGTTGTAAATAAGATGTTTAACACTTAGGAACATTTGTAAGAAGATGTCAGTTGTTGACATCTTCAGTAGTTGTTAAACATCAGTAGTTATAAAACGGTTACATGTCACTTTCAGGTGACATCAGCCTACGTCACTCTTTCCTTTATAGGAAAGATGACTCACCAGTAATCGTGCCTTGAGGCCGACAATCTTAATGCAATATTCCTTTTGTCTGATATTTCTCTCTCTATAACAAAATTCCTTTATCGCTTTATATCGAATGTTCTTGCTTGAATTTGTCTAATTCTGAGCTATTCCGCTGCTATATCTGTTCAATCGATTAAACCTAGAGGCTGAGATCCTAACAGTACGAGATGATAATTTTATTGTTACATGTGTATAGATGGAAATAATATGAGGATGGATGACCTCATAAGAAGTTTTTGTTTTTGATGAACAAAAACAAGTTCATGAGATGCTCATTAGCATCGGATGGTATTTATTGGTGTGAAAAGTAGGATATTACAAATGATATCAAAAGTTCCAATGGGGTGCTTATGACACATTAAATAAATCTTATATGGTTATGCTTGTTATTAAATATCACCAACATGTTTTGAAAGCATTAGATGAGAATGATTGGAGAACTTTGAAATTAAGTGTGTTCGGGTGGGAGTAAATAGAGGGTGTGTGACTTCTTAGAAAGTTTTTACTCGAATAATCAAATTCAAATTTGAAAAATTCTCATGGGTAAAACGGTTGGTATGAAATGTGGGATGTGATCTACGTAGACTTCTAGTCCAATCGGATCATTTCATGAGATTTTCTTACAACACATTCAACTAAATAGTTTTCAAATGATCGTTTTATACACTATTAATATATTTCAAAAAAACCAAGTGCAATGCTTTATAAAGCCCTAGTTGAACCAATAGTTATTAATTCTAGCTTTTTGAGTAATATTATTTTATAAATTATGAAACTACTATGATTTTTGTAGAAGTTAAAAATTAAAATAATTTTCATATTTCATGTAAAGTTTAAAAACAATTCTGGAGATTTATTTTAACTAGTTTAAAATAAAAAAAAATATTTTTCCAATTTCATTTCCCCTTTTTTTCAAGAGGTGGAGCGACTACGGTTGCGATGACAGTCGAAGATCATGTCTTCATTTTATCTGTCTTTATGCAGCCACCAGTATTTTTCTTGTTTTACATGTACATACATGCATAGGGTGTATATACACATCCAAAAAACTTTATCGGTAAACTTACAAAAAACTTTATCGGTAAACTTAAAAACAAAGTTGTTGCATTTACACGTGACGACAGAGGAGAATGAAAAGAGGTTTAGAGTTTTCATTTATAGTTTTCCGTACGTACAAAATTTTACATGGTTCTTGTGATTCTCTTACTTATTTGTGGTTCTTAAATCACACTCATGTGTGTGTATGCATGAGATCATATATGGGTATATGGAAGAGGTTCAAATGAAAACTGCAAATTTTGTGAGAAGTGAGTAACCGGTCTATCTTCTGATAGTGACATGTGCATGCAACATTTAAAGTTAGATCTTCATCAAGTTAGTGAACTCTATTAAGATCAAAAGTTTACTTCTCAAATAATCCAATTAGTGATCAAATACAAGTTCATGACATATAATAATCCAATTAGTGTCACATACAAGTTGATGCTATACCAAGATGTACACCTACAGAAAACAGATTCTGCGACTATTTCTCTACTCCATCTGAAGATGTATTTTTGTGTGATTTTTGGAAAAGTGTATATAGAAGGATACAACTAACCACCAATTTTGTGGATCCACGTGTCATGTAGCGTCTACTGGCTAGACGCTTTCGTTGAAGAAGCTGTTGGTATGGGAGAGGAACTAGGATCGTTATCAGAACCGGTGGCTCGAATGACTTCTTTTTTCAATTTGAAGTTGTTATATGCTGCAACACCACCAATGGCTGCATAAACATTCAGTGTCAAGAGTTATTTAAAAAGTATATAATTGTGCTGCAGATGAAAATAATAATAATCTTCATAGGAAAATCAATATAGCAGAAAAAAAAATCCATCTTTGGATTCGGGCTATGATTTTGAACTTTTAACTTTAAGCACCAATCTCTTTTATTTTAAGTCATCTGAACATGATGTAATGTTCTATAACTTATAAAGAGCATCAAATAAAAAGTATTGCAAGTGAAAATTAGAGATGGAGATTTCAACTCATTTAATTCTGAGCAGGTTGATTTGGGTTATGTTTTATTCCTAATCAGTCAAATGGTTAGAAAAATTTCTTAAAATAAATATTAGAAAGAAAAACAAGTCAAATGGGTTTAACAAGTTGATAGTTCTTTATTGGGATAATATAGTTTCTGCAAACATGTTTAGAGGGTGTTTGGATTGCTTATTTTAAACACAATTCAAAACAGCTTATTACTTTATAATAAGTAGATAAACACTTTGTATCCAAACACTCCAAACGGCTTATTTGAGTAAACACAATAAGTAACAGATAAGCAGTTTTTAACACAATTCCAAATACCCACTAAGATCATTAGAAATTCATAAAAAGTTTAATTTTTGGGCAAAAAAATATTTTCCACCTTTGGTAAAACAAATGCTTAAGTAAAGAAAACGATGACGAACTTAAAGCACCAAGTACTTTATAATTCATTTTTTGTGGTTCATATTCTTTGCTCTTTTCTAACTGTGTTGGTTAACAGCTATTTGACAAAAAGGAAACAGAAAAAGAACAATAAAAGAAGGTGGAAATTATTACCAATTGCATAACCGAATATATTTATCAAGGTGAGCTTTGTATCAGCAAAAAGCATTGCTGACAACAAGACCACCACCCAGTCTTTGACAACACCAGCTACACGAATTGTGAGAGCACTTGTATGTTGAATCACAAGGAAAACTGAAAGGTTTAATGCAAAGGTACAGAGAGAATTGAGTGTCAACACCAGTGGTTGAAAGCTCCAAGTTCCCTGTGCATCCATCTTTGATTTCTCCAAAAATATCCATGGAACTAATAGACAAAGAGCGCTGCACAGCGAATCAAGATTCTGTTCACATGGACAGAAATGTAAAAATAAAATAATGGAAGGAAAGAGAGAAATAATATTGGTTTTAGAGATAGCATGACAGACGGGTCAAATGGGTTGGGTTAATGGGCCAAAATGGGCCCGGTTGGGTTGACGTACAAACACTTTTTGTCCATCTTTAATGTCTTTGGTAAAAACAAGAAAATTGCTAAATACATCCCTTAGGTTGACAGTTCCATATTATGGTTTTCTTTTCATTATAATTGATATTATCTATGCAGACATAAAGTTAACCATAGCATATATTGGTTAACAAAAACTCATTTTTAGAAAGAAAATTTAACTATAACATGGTTGTTAATCATAGACCTACAAGCTATGATTAGCAAACTTTGGTGACTTGGAACTTGTGAGGTTGTGAACATCATAAGTAAACTTTGCTGACTTCCAAGGACCAAGTTGTTTTGAGTTGCTTGCTTTATCCATTTGACTAGTTCCCCTTTTAGTTGATTATACAATTTGACCCATTTCAGATAGAAAAAGCCCAAATCATTCCATTTCATTAGTAAGCGCGTCAAATTTGTTCTCTAGGGATATAGATGGGAAAAAGGACTTGCCTGCAAGGGCTCACATAATACATCATGGAAATTGGGTTCAATTTCAGACCTTTTTTCTGACAAAGATCTCCATAAATATAAGTCTCAAAGCTTCACCAACAACACCTCCCATTTGGTAAACAACACCAATCCAATTAATGTTAATTTCCCCATAAGAAGCCACTAATACTCCAAAACTTATCACACACATTATCATAAGCATCCTCATGCTCATTACTTCAAGTCCTGCTGCTACTCCGAGAATGAAAACAGCTACAGGCACTACGGAACACTCAAAAAAGAAAATGTTATTGCTATGGTAAAACGATGGGTCCGGGGAGGGAGTTGGGTAACAGGTCAAATGGGTATTTCTATGTAAAGGTCCAATTGAATTGGGTTGGCCCGAAACATTTCTGTCAAAATTTTGTTATACAATTAGAATGTCATGAATTAAAGGATCATATTATCTCAATAGTAATCAAGTCTTTTGCATAGAATGATGGGATGATGCCGTAGACTAGCAATGTACTTAGATTGATGGTCCGCCTTAATACTTTTAATTTCAACCTGAATCTCAAAAAGGACACTTCTATGCACGCCTAATGAGAACACCAATTTATTCTCTCAGATTTTCTTTAAAGTTAAATGTAAATAGGACAGAGATCAATTCAGATATTCAATGAACTTACTGACTGCTTTCAACATCTGAGCAAATGCAACAGATATATAGAGGTATGCAGTGTTTCCAAGCCAAAGAGTCATAGCAAACATTGCACCGATTGGAATGACTGATGTTGTGTATCTGTAAATGATGATTAACCACACAAATAGTGAGCAACAAACAGAAAATAAATATATTAAGACATCTTTGACACCTAAGCATCTGTAACAGAGAATTGATACACAGGGACCAAATAAGCTGTCAATTGAATAAATAATAATCTTTGTTAAATGTTAATGTGGCCTTTCAGTTATTTCCTAGGAGTAAACATACTTTCTGTAAGATTTACCAGCATACTAGGGGGCGTCTAGATGTGTGTTATTAAATCGATTATCTGAGTACTGCAACTTCAAATCCTAATCAGTTTCTAGTGTTTGAATAAAGTGAATTTTAATCCTGATTAACTTAGAGTTAGAAATCAATCTCATATTAGCTCCAACAAAACAATTTTTATGGGCGAAAATACGAACACCTCTTTTTGGCATTCTCTACATTTATTCCCTAAAGCATCAGAATTTTAAACACTCAAACAACATGTTATCTAGTTATTACAACTTTAGACATACAGAAGCATATCCAAATACCATCTACTATTACAACTATTTATCTTGTTCTGATTATTCATTTTTGCATATTCAGTTCAAGCGCGCATCCAAACATGAAACACCCCCTAGGAATGGATATCATTGACTTCATATGTCAAATAGGACAAAACAATTTTAATGCTTACATTTCAAGTGTCATTCCTTCTTCAACTTTTAAAATCTGCAAATAAATTTAAATTATTGTCACATATTCTAAAAAAGAAACTATTTATAGATACCTAGATGTTGAAGTTATACACATGATGTAAGCATTTTATTACCTTGAGAACTTTAGTGAGTGCAAAACAAAGCACAGATGAAAAGATCATATGGAGAAGTGTCAACCCAAGTGGATATGGAAAGTTTATCTCCTTTGATGACAAAACCCACTGCATCACCATAGATTAAAAAACCAATTAAATTCAAAACCAGCAAATACTTCTTAAGAACTCGGAAAATGAAAATAATTAGCAGAGATAATTACACAACGCACTCCACATTAGAAAAAATAAGTAATAAAAAGTTAGCACAGGTAATGTCACACCAAGAAAGTTTCACAAATGAGTCTTCTTTAGTATTTATTTGCACCAATAATAAAGAAAACAATCTAAAAATAAAGATCAATGGTCTGTTAACTAAAAGATTAAGATTATTTTTCAAATAAAACTCTTCTTACTTCTTCTCCTTCACTGGATGGCACTGGAGTGCATCCTATGACCCAGTGTTCATATTAATTTAACCACTTTTTTTATAAATCCATCTCAATAAACATAAGTATCATCACTGACTACTGTTGCACCCCAAGCTACAACATTTCAAACACATGTATTTTTCTTATACAAACTGAATCTAACTGAGATGTACACGAGTTTTAATTGACCTAAACGCATTACATTCCCCTCCCTATCAGCTTCAATTTGGGCGACTTGTTTGTGCAATGCATCCACCTATAATAGACTTCAATAAAACTAACAGAATATCAACAGATAATATCATAACCTCTACTCACGAAACTCCTAAGGTTCAAATTACGTACACACTGCAATCAACGAACGATTTCACTACTTCTCAACCAATCATATTGTAATCGGATGAAATCATAAACTTCGAATGCGAAAATCAAACGGATCTAACCAATTTGTAACCAATTAATCGTACGGTAATCGGAGAAGGTAACAGAGTGATTAGAAAACGACCTTATTGAAGAAGATCTGACCGCTGGACAAAGCGATGTACAGAAGAAGATAACAATAGGTCAGCATTCCTTCCTTTACAGGAGATGCTGTATGATTGTTACTCTGATCCGCCATTTTCGATCACCGAAGGTTTCGTTTGCAGATGAATACGATTGATAATTGATAATAGTAATAATATTATTATAGAGCGATGTGAAAGCCTAGAGTTGACAAGTCGGTGGGTTCATGGTTTGTTTACAAATGCTTCGCCAAAAAGCCACATTGGTGACATATAAACGCATGTTAAGTCATGTTAGATGGTTTGGAAAGTAGACGCGGTTTATCGGTTCAGTCGGGTTTGTTTGTTTTATTTTAGAACTTGTTTGTTTATTTGGTTAGGAATAGGGCTGTAAACAAGCTGAGCCGAGTCAGGATGGGTTCGAGCTCGAGCTCAAACCTTATCAAGTTGAGCCGAGCCAGTTCGAAAATTTTAACGAGCTCAAAACACCGGCTCGAGTTCGGCTCGTGAAAAGCTCGAGCCAGCTCGTGGTTCGTTCGAGCCGGCTCAAATTTATATATATTTTTTTATTTTTCACATTAATTTATATGAAAACACAAAAATATATTAAGACTTTTATATTTTGTTAGGTACTCCGTACTTATAAGAACAAAGATCATTATTTTGAATATAAACAATTTACTATCAAGTTATATATTTTTTTAAACAAAATATACTTAATGTTTCTAAAACAATCCATTTTTATTTTTAAGAAAATATTTTTAAAATACTAATATAAAAATAATAATCATAATAATAGTAGTAGTAGTAAATAGCTATATTTATACATATATTATATGCACCTAGTCACGAGCCGAGCCAACGAACCAAGCTCGAACCGAGCTAACCCTGGCTCGAGTTCGGCTCGCTTAGAATTCGAGCCGAGCCGAGCCGGCTCGTTTAGATTCGAGCTTTTTTCGAGCGAGCTTCGAGCCACGAACTTTTTATACAGCCCTAGTTAGGAACTGAATTGATGCCATCGGTGGATCTTGTTAGAGGGACGAGGCAGTTAGATCCAGTTTTCGAAACACTTTTGGTTTAGAAATTTCATTTCGTTTAGAACATCAAAAAAGATTTAGCCAATCCTTGGAGCATTAAGATATAAAAGATAGTGATGATTTGGATGTTAAGTCTTGTTCACACACACCAACGATATAATTTGATAATGTCTTTCTAAACCCATATGTCATTGTTGTCGCATCACATAAATCAAACAAACACAAAACATGGTTTTTTTGGGGTCTAGGTGTTTTGATATATTTTTGGGTTTAGATGTTTTGATATATTTTTGGGTTTATATGCGCTAGTTTACTCATAAATCATCGGCATCTTTCGTCCACCAAACTACATAAGTGAAGTCAAGAACATGAAAAATCATCCACCAAATATTGAAAGTTACTTGCTGAAGTAGATCACATGATTAATATCATAGTAAAGGCATATGGGCACGTATACATAACATTAACAAGCGTTACAAATTGCACAAATATAACTTTCTCTTTTTTGTTCTTCCATTTTTTCGATTTAAATTAAAAAAAATATATATAATACACAACTAATTCAGTCACAAGTGAAGAAAAATTTCCTTAACAATCTTTAAAAAAATATTATGGATACATTGTGGTGATAAATGATGTATTCCCCTCACCATCACCTACGAATTCTACACTGTAAATGTGATGGTGTTAGGAGTAAATGGAGGGCTGGAGTTTTCGAATAATTTTAACCCCTGGACGAGTAAAAAAATGGGCCCTATAATATAGTGTCAATAACCTATTAAAAATTTATAATACGACAATAATTGTTTTATCAATAAATAAAAGTATTGTAGCAAAATAATATAACTTATTTACTTAACCGACTCGTAAGACTCTCCTAGTGTTTTTGACTTGAGTTTAGATTGGATCGACTAAACTAATTAAAATATTAACGGATCATAAGTTTCAATTGATCAATATAATTAAATTGCTATTAGGTTTGTTAATTAGTTTGTTAATAATCAATAATTGTTTATATATATATACACACACACACATGTATAGTATAACTTTTTTAAAAATTTCGGGCCTTTAATAAGATTGGGATTGGACCCTGCGCGATCGCTCATCCTGCTCACCCTCAGGGCCTCCCATGAGTAATTGATAGGATCATATTAGATAGCAATAGACAAAAACAACCTTTCAAAGAAGAACAAAAACAACCTTTCAAAGAAGACAAGATAACTAAACATCACATACTTATGGCCATTTGGGATTATACGTGTCCTAAAGTTTTGATTCCTTTTGGAATGGTAAGATGAAGTTAACTATTTGATTAAGGATGCATGTATCTCGTATTTAGATGTAAGCAAGTACCCAACATGTGTTGGAGTTTAGGTGAAAATTATTTTTAGCGGAAAAAAAACTATCGATAACAATGCCAGAACTAGATGAGTATTGAGATCTACTGAACTTTTGACTAATCAAAACTTTTACACTAATAGGATGTCCAAGATTATTGTGTTTTATAAAAATTATCACTCTTAACATCGTTATTTATAGAATCGAATAAAATACAAATAATAATACATTGTTGAATACACAATGCCTATTTTCTCTTTATTGTATGTTTAAACACTAGTAAAATGAAGACAATCTTCACACACAATGTTGTAATTGTTATATATAAAATATCTCTGTGGTGCTTTTAAACAATAAGTTGTTAAAAAATTTGAGGGTAAAAAGTAAAAACAAAAAAACAGAACAATAAACGGAAAAAAGAAATCAAACTCTAACAATATGAAGTGCACTCTTTAGAACATGCAAGTTTATACATATAACGAGATTAAAGTAGGGGTGAGTAAAAAACCAAAATAACCGAACCGTAACCAAAATAACCGACGCAACCGAACCGATAAAACGAAACTGCTAGAAAACCGACGGTTTGGTTTGATGATTTTACTCTTTGTATGCAGTCCTTTCAATCGTACACCAGCTACTACCAGAAGGTATGCTTTTAAACCCAGTTCAGATGATGATAATTTGACTTGATTTGGTGGTTTGTTTTTGCATTTTTGGTTGTAAAGTTATGATCTTTATTTTCTTATTTTTGCGTGGACGCATACAAGAATCATATAAACACATATATTTAATACATGAAAATATACTGAGAGCAAGAAAGCGCGAAAGTAGTTATACGTTTACATAACTGCTGTATATTACGCTTACATAATTATCAAGGTGAAGTTTGATTTGTGTATTTTTATGTGGTGGATCAAGCTTTTGTTGAAGAAAATAATCAAGAAAGATGGAGGTAACCAACGTGACCGAATATCAAGCGACTGCCAAGGAGAAGTTGCCGAAAATGGTCTATGACTATTATGCGTCGGGTGCTGAAGACCAATGGACTCTAGAAGAGAATCGAAATGCTTTCTCAAGAATCCTGTAAGCCATGGGAGTACACGTGTGTCATTTATATAAATCTACTGTTTTCTGCCTTTAACACCCTTGAATGTTATGTGCTTAGCGCAAGCTGCGTGTTACCTAGTCTTAGTGGGATTTTGTGAGTTTACCGATAACGGGTGATCACAGGCTCCAAAAAATTGTTCTATATGTTTGTGACTTCTAATGGTTTTGTTTTTTTAATATTAAAACAGGTTTAGGCCCCGGATTCTTATTGATGTGAGCAAAATAGACATGACTACAACGATTTTGGGATTCAAGATATCTATGCCCATAATGCTCGCCCCACGGCCATGCAAAAGATGGCTCACCCTGAAGGTAACATCTTCGATCAACAACATAAGTCATACTCATATGTTGACTGAGATTATAGTTAGATTGTAATCATTATGTTTCGTTCTTGATAGTTATAATCTTTATTCGCTATGTAGGTGAATATGCAACAGCAAGAGCTGCATCTGCAGCAGGGACTATTATGGTTAGTAGTACCTCATTTTCCTTCACTTCATTTTGTGTGCCAAAAAGAACCATAGTTTATGGTATACCTATTTTGACCCGCTTACTTATTAATGGCTCGATATAACTGTGTTTTGTGGATTTATCTGAAATGGGTCAAATGGTTGAATGTAATCTTTTTTTCAAATGAAACAAACCTGTACTCTTACTCTTTAAACAAATCAAGTGTCGTTTACATACAATTATCATTGTTTTATTTTCTAGACATTGTCATCGTGGGCAACGTCTAGCGTTGAGGAGGTTGCTTCAACAGGACCAGGAATTCGCTTCTTCCAGCTTTACGTAAGCCAATATTTTTTAAATCTCAATTCTTATTTTTTTTACCTGTATTTTTCTTATTTTCATATGAAGCTTTGACTTCATTGACCAAAATATCAGGTGTATAAAGATCGCAACGTTGTTGCACAACTTGTGAGAAGAGCTGAAAGAGCCGGGTTCAAAGCCATAGCACTTACAGTTGATACTCCAAGACTAGGACGTCGAGAAGCTGACATCAAAAATCGATTCCTTTACCCCCATTTTTGACCTTGAAGAACTTTGAGGGTCTTGACCTTGGCAAGATGGATGAAGTGAGTCGATAATACTAGTTCCGTACTACAATGTTTATAAACAGATATTATTATTCAGGATTTTTTCTAACTTGTGTCATACAGACACATGTTAAATTAGTACTTATGTTATTTAAAGAAATCTTTAACATGTGTTGTTACAACACGAGTTAGACAAAACTTATTAGTTGTTTCCTCCTGATTGATATGTGATATGGAATGCAGGCTAATGACTCCGGATTAGCTTCATATGTCACGGGTCAGATTGATCGCACTTTGAGCTGGAAGGTACGTTTAGTTGACCAAGAATCTATGTGATTTTTAGTCATTAACAAATTTATGGCGGATTTCTAATTTAGGTTACAAATAAACGAAGTTTCAACTTATGTTATCCAACTTTCCAAAAGTTTGATACAAGGTTGCCTGATACTATTCATAATAGGTGGTCGACTGTCACTAACTTTAACCAACTAACTTTAACCAAGGTCGATGTTGGTGTAACTTTAGAAGTAGGTTTAGAGGCTGTGCCAGTTAAAGTTTAAAAGAAGGTAACAAAAATACGCCTAAAACATGTTTTTTCTCGTAGTTAGTAAGCACTTATGTTGTTATGGTTGAATATGGTTGCAGGATGTGAAGTGGCTTCAGACAATCACTACAATGCCAATCCTGGTGAAGGGTGTCATCACCGCAGAAGATAGTAAGAATGATGACTTGATTAGGAATCATATAATTTTCTTTATGTTTCAGGTACTAGAGCTTACATTTTTGATGTATTGATATGGCAGCAAGACTAGCTATTCAAGCCGGAGCTGCGGGTATTATTGTATCCAATCATGGAGCTCGTCAACTTGACTATGTCCCAGCCACCATCATGGCTCTAGAGGAGGTACCGATAATCAAAATTCTTCTTGAAACACCCTGTAATATAAAAGTAACCAACTTTGATCTATATGCGTATTTGTTTAGACCCGCACACTTTGAACTTGATAAAGAAAACCATAAGATTCCTATAATTTGACGTATGACAATGTTAGACACACAAACTAAGTTTGACCATGTTGACTTTCTCTGTAGTGTAGCTTTGAGATCACCAATATCACATTTCAGGTTGTGAAAGCTGCACAAGGGCATGTACCAGTATTCTTGGACGGAGGGGTCCGATGTGGTACAGATGTTTTCAAGGCGCTGGCACTTGGAGCTCGGGCATATTCGTAAGTATCATAACTTGTAGTTTTGGATGCATTGTTGGGTTGTATTCTTGAACAATTGCGTTGTGGAATTCTACAGATTGGTCGACCTGTCGTGTTTTCATTGGCTGCTGAAGACGAAGCTGGAGTGAGAAAAGTGCTTCAGATGTTACGTGATGAATTTGAGCTAACCATGACATTAAGTGGTTGCACCTCACTCAAAGAGATAACCCGAGACCACATTGTGATCGAGTGGGATGCTCCACGGGCCCGGCCTGCACCCAGGTTGTAGATCAAGCATCTGGGAGCCCAATTCTCTTTGGTGCATTTTCAAAGCTCTGAATGAAAGCTGTATTAATGTATAAACTTCCTAAATGTCTACCACTGTTTTCTGTGGTAGATTCTTATGAACTGCTAATAATGCTATAACTTCACAGGGTTTAAGCTATAAACCAAACTTTTGTTAATGCAATAAGTGGGATTCAACAAGTTATAAGCTTCAATAGATCTTCATTCTGTATAAGAACATAAAGTTATTGAATTTAAGAACTGAGTTTCTTCAAAAAATTAGATCCCTAAATGGAGCTTAGAGTCATCCCCTATCAAGAACAACTTGGTATCAACTCAAGTCACCAGAGATCACCTGTACATTCAAAAATTAAATTCTTGTTCAACGAATTAACCTGTATACTTATGAATGGGCTGTGCTTCATCTTAAACAGGTCAAAGTGATCAAATCAAAATTTTAGCCAAATGACGTATTGGTCAAACATGTTAAGTCACATAAAAACTTCTATACATTTTTAGTTAAAGATTCAGATTGTTATTGTTATAATATTTTTAATAAAGAAAAGGATTAGTGGATCAATCCAGCCCGGCCCGGATGGTTTCAGCCCATACCAAAAACGAAGTGTTTTGACCCGTTAACTAGCCCGCCCATCATGCCACCTCTATATGACACAGTGTACACAAAGAAAGTAAGATTACCTTGGATATCAATGGCTTTGCATTAGCTTCCCACTCCGTAGCCCATTTTGCAGATGAGCCCATTTCCAAAACCCCGTTTCTCAGTGTTTTCAAGGCATCACATCCATTGGGGAAACCCTTAAAAAGCATCTGTAAAAGATGCTAACTTAAGAAACATATCGAAAATAAGATAAATAGATTAGATATTCCTTTTGGTTTACTGACTCACCATCAGTTCATCAGCAAGCTCTGATGACGATGAGAAGAGTAGGCCGTTTTTCTCCACTTTTACAAGCTCTGTGATGCTTAATGAAAGTCAACACAAAAAATTAAAAATTGTTCTCTCATTTCAATCATAAAGTATGGTACTATGGTTACTTGAAAAATATGGATAACGTATTTACCAAGAATAAGAAACAGCACAAACAGGCAGACCACATCCAAACATGTCTACAACCTGACAACAGCGATGACATATGTTTTAGATATATATAAACCAGAACTTTAAAAGGAAAAAACATATTTAAGCGGAATTTATCTATGTACACCTTCATTGGGAGATCCAACCCTGATGATGAAGTATGCAAGCAAACACCAAGATCAGCCGAACCTAAAAACATAGAACAGGAAACATGAGGATTGTACATGGAAAATGAAATGAAGTAGACCCATCAGTAATGAGTTTCGGCCAAAATGTGTAGATCTTTCTATGGGTCGAAACAGCTTTTTGCCCATAATTTTAACTTTTATTATTAACACAATTAGTGTGTCTTATATGATAAGCATGATAAGAATAAGTGTATTCCAATAAGAAACTTATTTCTTGAATAAAAGATTAAAAGATGTACAAGGTATATGCATTCGAAATACATTTTGGGCAAACATCGCCTAGTTTGATCCATTGACATGTTTCCATTTCATATAAGACAAAATCGGTTGGTTTGACCCAAAACACTTTTGCCATAAATTTATTATATTTTGATAAATAATTAGTGTGTCAAATATGTTTACAAAATTTTTTGTTTCAATAATATCCCTTTTTTTAACAAAATGATTTGCAAGCTTATACGCACTAAAATTACATTCTCAGCAACTTTCAACTCATTTGACTTGTTCTTTTTAACTGAGCTTTTTATAACCCTTTTGACCTATTAGAAATAATCCACAGCCTGAGTCGAACCATTCATGGTAAATGAGTCGAAATTGTATAAAGCAATGAACCAAGGTTTTGCCCACCAAGAAGTAATGGGTAGTCCTCTGGTGACAGCCACATGGTACGAAAAGCCACGCGTTTGAGGTTCAATTTCTTTATTTTCTCTTCATACTTCTCTTTCTCGGGTCCCTTCCCTTCAAAGTGTATAAAATACTAGAAGTTAAAACCTTTTTTTACTTATTCTTGTTAAGGCAATAATGAGAAAAAATAACATGAATAATATTCTTACCTGTGATAACAAATAATAATCTTGGATATAAAAATGTCTTCCCCTCATCAATGGCTTTCCAAAAGAACTCATCCCCATTTGCGTCGTTTTCATTAAGCAATGCAGCAACACGCCTGTCATACATCACTGCTGCTTCTAAAAGAATGCCAAAATCCTCATCAGGGGTCCTGAAAATAAAATCATTCCATTTTTTAACAAAAAAGTCAAAACAGGGTAAACCATATTTATTTTTAATGCTCATAAAAATGCTCATAAAATTGGTGATGTAAGGTTTGTAGAACACACCAGCTTGTACTGCTAACAATGAGTGCAGGTCTATTCTGCTTCAAATGATAAGTGTCGCCAATCTGGTTAGTAAATAAAGTTGTTTTTGGATCTTGCATGTCATGGTTGGTTATTCCTAAAACACAAGTGTGTGTAATAGTTATATTTGAGATTACTCAAACCCCCAATCCCCCACAGAAAATGCCCAAAAAAAATCCATTAAAAAAGGTGTTACTAATTTAAAAAGGCATAGGCATAGTTTGGTCCGGTTATTGTTTGCGTAACCATGTTAGATTTCACCACAAAAGAGTAACCAACTTTGAAAATTCCCAATTTAAAAGAACCCGCACCTAGTCAGCAGAAAAGGCAACATGGACAAACTTATCGACCATGTCATTGCTTAGACCTAGTAACATGTATGGACTGCCTTAAGTATTTTTTATGCAAAAATAAACATGGTTACCGAAAACAAACCTCACACCAAACTACGTGATCTTTTACATGCAATAACCCTCCAAAATTACAACAGCACGGGGAAGAAATTACCATAGCTGATGCAGTCTGGAGGACTATTTGACTGGAATATATCTTTCTTAATTCTGCAAAACAACTGCAATCAATAATTAATACGAAGTTTCTTTAACAATTAATATCTCATAATGTTTGAAATGATGTTTGTTTTACCTTATGCTTTTCTTCAAGCTGAGCTGGCCGGAAAAACTCAGGAGGCTGATCATATAACACTGTGGCTCTATGTATTAAAAAGAAGACAAGAAAAGAGAGGGGAATGAAATATAGTGTTATACCACTGGCCAAAAAACATGATCAATCAGAAATAATCTCTTCATACCATGAAAACTGCAATGTTTATCTTATAAAAAAATGGGTTCTGTTTGGATTGTAGTTTATCTAAAAGAGGGCCAAATGGGTCAAATTAACAAAATTCTAAAAGTGGGAAGGTCAAATGGGCGAAACAAGTTGAAAGTCACCCAAAATCTGATATAAAAGCATACAACCTCCTAAATGTTTTTATTTGAAGAGTTACATAAGTATTGTAACAACATTGTTTTTGCAATCATAACTAACAAAATATTATTTTTAAGTTTTTAAAAAATATGTGCAATACGCAATGCATGTTGATCAACTAAGCCAGCTTTAACCCATTTTAATTCATTACCAAGACAGTTTCATGGTAGGTTTTAGCTCCTAAAATGAATTTTGCTTGCAATTTTCTGATAACTTTAATCTTGAGTGATTAATTATGAAAGTTCGAGGGTCTGTTTTGTCAATTTATTAAAAGTTTGTTTTTATTCAATGATTTTGAGTCTATTTATGCAGTCGATGTTTTCCTTGTTTGCCAAGATTATGAGTCGGTCAAAATTAGGTTAAATAGGAGTAGATTGGTTTCTAATTCTTGTATCTGATTATTCTGATTTGAGTAATAGAAAGAGTCGTGGGTTGTCCTCCCCAAATCATCGGTGTTTATGTGTTTGATTGAAAGGCCAATTTCCAACAATTGGTATCAGAGCACCGATCATTTGAAGGACCTGTCCAGCGATTGAGGAATTGCAGCCGCTCAAGAACAACCGGTGAAATCAGAACTTGCCGCAGAGAGTTTGACTGCAAGAAGGCATTCGATCAGAGAAGAAGAAGAAGAAACCGAAAGCAAGACATGGCAGATGGTGGTAATGCAGGAAACGCAGGGCAAGTAGTTCAGGCACTGACCGCCAAGGAACCGACAAATAGCCTTTCTTTACAAGCCCCAAAGTTGACTTCGACCAACTACATAGCTTGGTTAGTCATGATGAAGATTATATTGGGGGCAAACGGATTGCAAGAAACAATTGATCCAGAAAAAGGAAAAGGGACAGAAGAAAGAAAGAAATTCATGGCCTTGGGAGCCATCTTCCAAACTTTGCCCGAAGATGTTATGCTTCAGATGGCAAAGTATTCAGAACCGAAGGACGTATGGGAGGCATTAAGAGTTAGGTACTTGGGAGCAGAACGAGTCCAGAAAGCTCGACTTCAAATGTTAAGAAGCGAGTTGGAAGCATTAAAGATGGGAGAAACAGAAAATATAGATGATTTTGCTGCAAAACTAGGTGGAGTACAATCAAAATACAAGAGTTTGGGAACAACACTTGAAGAAGAGGTTATGGTAAGAAAATTCTTAAACTCAATGCCTGATAAGTATCTACTTATTGTTTCCTCGATTGAGCAATTTGCAGAAATCGAGAAAATGACATTCGAAGATGTGGTCGGGCGATTAAAGGCATATGAGGAAAGAAATAAGCTTAAGACCATAACTGAAAGCTCATCCCAAGATAAACTCTTGTTCACTCAAACAGAAAGCTCAAAGAAAGTTGAAAGCTACCGAGGACGTGGTAGAGGACATGGAAGATTCAACGTAAGAGGAAGAGGGAATCGAAGATGGAACTATGAACAAGAGGTTGATCAAGATGAACAGAGTGAGGATCAAAGGAGGAAGAACCCTGAAGAATGGCAAGACAAAAGAAAGAACCTGAGGTGCTACAATTGTGATAAGGTTGGGCATTACTCGAGCGAGTGTAAAGCACCTAGTAAAGGGAGAGAAGAAGCAAACTTGATAAGAAGAGAAGATGATGACGATGGACCTACCTTGCTTATGGCAACTTGCTCATTAAACCAACTAAGGTTGAATGAAGAAAAAGTACATCTTGGTGAATATGAAAAGAATGAAAGAGAAGAAGGAATGTGGTATTTGGATAATGGAGCAAGCAATTGCCGTGACGACGAGACTACTTCAGGAAATTGGATGAGAAAATTGTTGGTGAAATGAAATTTGGTGATGGTTCACGTGTTGAAGTCAAAGGCAAAGGAACGGTTCGTGTGCGGTGCAAGAATGGTGATCAAAAGGAGTTTTCTAATGTGTATTATATTCCAGATCTATCTAAGAACATTCTTAGTTTGGGTCAATTTGATGAGGCTGGTTGCAAAATCGCAATTAAAGATGGATTCTTGAAGATACATGAAAGAACAAGAGATTTGCTAATGAAGATACAAAGGTGCCAAAATAGACTTTACAAAATCAAACTTCAGGTAACTGCTACAGAATTTTCTAAGAAGAAAAATAAAGAATTGAAATAAAGTCAGCAGCTGCAATCCAATTTGGAACTTTTCCTGCAACATCGTTTAGTAGACCGGATGAGAGTGTAAAAAGACAAGCAGATTTGCTTGGAAGTTTACTCCAAGAAGAGAGAGTTCAAGAAAAGAAAATGGAGACAAGTAAAACTTCAAAGCAAGACGTGGATGATTCAAATGCTAATGATCGTGAAACAGTTAAGCAAGTATGTTACAAACAATTGAAGAGAAGGAACAAAGCTAAGAAGAAAAAGCACAACTCAAGATTAAGGGGGTGATTGATAACTTTAATCTTGAGTGATTAATTATGAAAGTTCGAGGGTCTGTTTTGTCAATTTTATTAAAAGTTTGTTTTTATTCAATGATTTTGAGTCTATTTATGTAGTCGATGTTTTCCTTGTTTGCCAAGATTATGAGTCGGTCAAAATTAGGTTAAATAGGAGTAGATTGGTTTCTAATTCTTGTATCTGATTATTCTGATTTGAGTAATAGAAAGAGTCGTGGGTTGTCCTCCCCAAATCATCGGTGTTTATGTGTTGATTGAAAGGCCAATTTCCAACATTTTCATGATACTGAATTAAAATATGGAAAATTTTGAACTTTAAGCTAACTGTCTCACTTGATTCCCCAAACTTGTTCCAACTCATGTTGCATTGCCTTTGTCACACATAAAGATCCATTTGCCATCTTCCCAAAATGTAGTTCAACCCTAATAAAAAGGTTCAAACCTTGAGTTTCCATCATCATGTCATACACAATATCTTAAATTCTTGATCATCATCAGTTGTATAGTTTCTTTTACCAATGATATATTGCTACAAAGCGACTACTTCTGCCAAGAGATAAAGCAAGCAAAGTATATCCAAAGTTATGCCAATCGATTATGAAGGAAGATTGTCGAAGCCAGCTGGCCCATTTCACAGCAACCAAAGTTGGAACAGAAGGTGGATTCTACAAAATCATTAACATAAATCAAATCTATTAAAGTAATAATAAGATTTCATAATTTTGAAATAAAGTTATGTATATTTACAGTAGAACTTAAGCTTACCTGCACTATAAATACATCTGGGGCCTTTATTTTAACACAAAGAAACCAGAGAAGCATAATGAATTGAATCAAAGGCTTTAACAAAAGCATAACTGGACGGAATACTTTTGGTAAAACTCCATCTCTTGATGGCCATTGCCTCTACAAAATACAAATTAAGATACATTTGATATAATAAGTTGAGTTTGTAGGGTATAAAATTTTGGATTATACGAAGTTAATTCAGTAACAGAGACAATACCATTGTATGGATACTTATAGATTGGTGCTCTAATAAAACGGAATGTGGGTCAGAACCTGAACAGAGTGCATTTTGTCTCAGTATACAATGCATGTCCTAGATGAAAATACTCAATCCAAATATCAAATTATGCTATGAGTGATGCTTTTTAAGTCACTAATATACAATATATATACCTCCATATGCAACAATATCGACCTCAAGATTTGCCTGCAACATGAAAAAGAATATCAAGGAATGAAGAATGCTTTCAGATACTCAAATTTTGTTTTCGACACCTATACGATTGTGTGACCATTTAATAATATAAGATGAAAAACGGAAACTTAAGATGCTTGAAACTATACAAAATCTTACACTGAAATAGTCCTGATAACTAAAGATATATCGCAATATCGCATGGATGTATTCTAGTTCTAGACTCTAGCATCAACAAAAACCTTCTAATATTAGTAGAAAACCAAATTTTCAAAATTTCATCAGACAATCAACTAGATCAAAACTCCCTCTGTTCCATAATTAGATATGTAATTTCACTTTAGGAAGTCAATTAGGGATAACCAACATACCAATTTGACACGCTGAAAACCCCTTTTATCGTGATCTTCATAGATTTCAGTAAATCAAATCGATCCCTACTGCTGTTTCAACTAGGGTTTTCAAATTCGATATCAGAATCGAATACAATTACCAAACCCTTAAGCAATCTAAAACCCTAATCAATTATTGTTTCAGATGATGAAAAATAAGAACCTGACGAGCAAGAGAAAGGGCGTGATACTGCATACGAGGGCTGCGACCAATGTCACCGAGTACTACAACTGCGGCTCGGCGTCTCTTTGCGAACTCCATTGTTTTCCACAAATGATTCTTCCGATTCTTGTTGAAATTACAATGATTTCAATTGATCTCACAAGAACCGTTGAGAATTGTGATATACGATGTAATTAGATTTTGACAGAATGAAATAGAAGATTTATTGTAGTCAGTAGATGACGATGAGTGAGTCTTTGCTTTGAAATTAGAGATGTTATCTTGGTTTTCAAGATTTGATTGTTGTAACTTGTAACGTAAGTTTTTTTTTTGAACCGCAATTAGAAGGTATTTTGAAATTGTATAATGTAGTTTGGGTTTTTATTTATTCGCGTTTAAACCAATAAAATCAAAAACTTAATTAACATAAATTGATTAGATGTCGGTTTTTGGCTAGAGATGCGCGTTGCAACTGGTTTGTATTATAGATATGGAAATCAACGAGAAAATGGGTATGTTGTTATGAGTAAACATAAAATATAGATAAAAGATAATTTTTGGCTAGAGTTAAAACCAAAAATAAACCGTTAATTCAGTTTTTAGGTTTTAAAAATTCAAAGTTCGGTATGATCAAATAAGCCAAATAATAAATAATGGTCATTTGGAATTTAGTATTGAGCGCAATCTTGTTACAACTTTAATCCGGTGAATAATAGTAAAAAATGAAAAAAGTAACTACTCGCTTCTTTGGTCAAAACCGAATCCGATAATCCGAATAAGCTTGATGATTTTTTATCAATTAGGGATGTTCAAAAATATCCGAATCCGATAATCCGAATCCGAATCCGAAATATCCGAATTTTCGGATATCCGAAAATCCGGATTCGGATAGTTATTTTCAAAAGTTACGGATATTCGGATATCCGATTATCCGAAAACTAAAAAAAAAATATTTCTTTGAACTTTATTTTTTTGAACTTTATTTTCTTGAACTTTACATATATTTTTATTTTAGATTGAGATTTTTTATTTATATTGTGACTTTTATGATATGGTTGGTTTTTTATATTATTTTTATAATATTATATGTCTAATTATTGTAAAAAATAAAAAATAAAAAATAAAAAATAATAAAATAAAAAAATATAAAATGAATTTCGGATATCCGAATCACTATCCGAATTCGTATCCGAAATTTCAAATACGGATTCGGATATTTGACTTTGAACACCCCTATTTAGCATGTGTATTAAAAACTACTTATAGTACATCTATAAATATAATATTTATCAGACAAAAAGATGATAATATATATAAAATATTATTTAAAAATAAAAAATAAATTTTTTTAATGTAATTATTAAAAAAAACGTTAAAAGCTTGATAACTCGAATGTTTAAATTCATAAAACACCCTGATTTTTTGTGAAATAGCAAAACCAGTCCTTGATTAAACTTAAGAAAAGTTATATTATACGCGGCTACTATTTAACGACACAAACGATCTTTTAACGGCTAACGACTTAACACCAAGGGTTAGGGTTTTGCTAGTGTGTTCAAAACGACGAACAACACAGTACTTCAGCAGCCTCTGTAAATTCCACCGTTCGATCATCAATGGCGAAAAAACGACAACGGCATCAAAACCCAGAACCCTTTTTACCCGATGACACCAACAAATCAGTCTCCAAGAAGCGAACAAAACCCGCAAAACAACATCAACATGAAGAAAAGGTGCGTTTTTTCAATCGTTTAGGTGCATATTTGGGTATAATCTTGAAGATCTTTTGATGAAGATAGCTGTTATTAACTTATTGTACAATGTGTGTTTGCAGGTTCTATCAGTGGGCTTGAGCTCGAAGATTCTGAAGGAGGCTTTGATTCAGCAGAAGGAGATTCAGGAGGAGACAGATGAACAAAACCCTAATAACATTGTTTTCCCTGAAGAAAATGTTACCCAGAGTCAAGTAGAGGTTGATGATGATGATGTTGATGTTGATAACTTTGCTGGATTCTCTGATAATCATAGTCAGTTTGGCGGTTATGAGGTTCTTTTTGATCTTATGATTCTCATATTTGTTCATAAAATATATGTAATCAATGATTAGGGGTTGGTGATTTTTTTGCTTGTAGTTTGTTTTTAAACAGTGTTTTGTTTTGACAATGACATAGGATGAAATTAATGAAGATGAAGAGAAGTTACTAGAAGCTTTCTTCTCCAAGGATGCGCGGCCACAGCGCACATTAGCTGATATCATTGTGGAAAAGATCAAAGCAAAAGATCAAGTGCCTTCAGGTTTTTATTAACTATGAATCTTTATAGTTTTATACTTTTGTCAGGGTGTGTTGATTATTGTTCTTTTAATCTTTCTGATATCATGATTGGGGTTCGTTTATGTTTATACACTAAGCTTGGTAGATAGGTTTATCTACAGGAAATGAACCTTTGCCAAAATTGGATGATTCCATCATAGAAGTATACAAGAGGTGCTAATGTGCTATACATGTCTATTTCTTGAGTTTTAAATAGAATTTTAACATGAATCATGAAAAAGTTAAATCTTTAACTTGGGTATGCAGCGTTGGAGAGATTTTTAAGAAATATACTTCAGGAAAACTGCCATTGGCTTTTAAAAGCATACCGGCAAAACAACATTGGGAGGAGCTTCTGTATTTGACAGAACCAGAAAAATGGTCACCGAATGCAGTGTATCAAGCCACCAGAATCCTTGCTTCTAACATGAGTTCGAAGAAAGTGGAGCGGTTTTACAAGTTTGTCTTGCTTCCTCGAATTAGACAAGATATAAAGAAGAACAAAAAACTACATTTTGCATTATATCAAGCTTTGAAAAAGGCTGTATACAAACCGGCTGCCTTCAATAAGGGAATTTTGTTCCCACTGTGTGAGGTATGAATTTCCCAAAACCCTATGATGACTGTTTATTTTGTGTTCTTAAGTTGAAAAGAAAGGGGACAGGTTCCATGTTCTCGAGTTGGAGAGAAAGAAGGGGACTGAATTTTACAGTCACGACATTCTCATGTAGAGTATAAATACTTGGTAATTGTAAGCTTTCATATATAAGGGACATTTTTTGTCATTGCATAAATTCATTAAATCTCTAGCTCTTTTAAAAGTTGGAGGGTATTTTGGAAGGAGAATGATATAAAATAGGCTTGGTTCAATATGTAATCATATTGTATTCTTGAGGAGTGGGTGTGCTGTGTTGGGGTAGACAAACTGTTATTAGTTGATACTACTTAGAAAAACTGTTATTTGTTAGTATTGGTTTGGTAGCAAGGGTTTATGTTGAGCGGTCAACTGCAGTAATATCTACCTACATGACAGGCAGTTTTTCTATGCAATGATTAAAATGGGAGGATTGCGTATAAGAATGCAGAAAAAAGTGTATCATACTACAACACAATGTTACGATAATCAAAGTTTCTAAAATACCATGAGTTTTCCATCTAGTCAATTAGTCATTTATGAAGGACATTTGTGTCTATGAAACCCACTTTTTAATGTAATAATATTGTTCTATTCACAACCCATTTTTTGATTTGTAATGATTTGATTTTCTGCAGTCAAGGACTTGCAATCTGAGAGAAGCTGTTATTATTGGAAGTGTTCTTCAAAAAGTCTCTATTCCGCCACTTCATTCAAGGTTCCACTGTTAATTTTAGTTTTCAATTATGCCACAAGTTCAATTTGCTTAGAGTTCTTTTGAAATGAATTATATTTTTATTGTATGTAGATGTGTACTGAAGGCATACATTCATTACTTGGTGCTAGAACATTTTGTAACTGTATCTTCATGTCAATGGAATTTATACAGTTTTTTCACATGATTTGTTTCCCTTAAATTGTTAAGAAAATATTTTCTGTTGTACATTTTCTTAGTTTATAGGTTATCTGGATAGAAAAATAACCAAAGTATTATCTTTAATATGCAGTCTTGCTTTAATGAAACTTGCAGAAATGGAATATGGTGGCACAACAAGGTATTTATTTGGAACTTGGAAGCCCATGCATGTTTTTTTTTTTATAATTCTTTAACCAGATATAATATAAAGCAGAGTTACCTGATTATTGAACATGTTTTCTGCCAAATTTCAGCTATTTCATAAAGCTGTTAGTTGAGAAGAAATATGCTTTACCATATCGAGTTATTGATGCAATGGTTGCACATTTTATGAGATTTTGTGAGGACTCAAGGGATATGCCTGTGATCTGGCATCAATCACTTCTTGCATTTATGCAAAGGCTAGTTTCAACTTTTCCTGTTCAGCTTTATAAGATATAATGAGCTACTTTAGAATAGTAATAATAACACAAAGATTATGCAGGTACAAACATGAACTGACAAAGGATCAAAAAGATGACATTAGTTATCTTGTGAAGAAACAGAGACATAAAATGGTATTGAGAAGAAACAGAAAGAAAGTTGCTGATTATAACGCTTTAAAGTTATTCACGATTGATGTATTTTAATTCCTTGATGCAGGTCACGCCTGAAATTTTAAGAGAGCTGAATAATAGCCGTATTCGTGGGGAGAAAGAGGATGATCTCATGTCTATATATATCCTTTTGTATAACTCAAAACTGATCCATTGGGTTGGGTAACTTGTCAAGACGGGTTTGTTTGGGTTGGGTTGACCTGGCGTCACCTTTTTATTTAATTTTTTTTAAATATATAATGTATTAGACAAGACTATGAAAGCTAAATTGTTAAAACAGTAGTCTTAAAATCGTGTCTATACATACAATATCCTCCTTTTTCTTAATTCAAATGGGATTGGGTTAGGTTGGGTAACCGATCAGCATAGGTTGGTTTGGGTTGGGTCGACCCATCAACACTTTCTTTTTCTTTCAGTTATGTGAAATTATAAATATTTAACATGCCAGAATACGATATGAAAATTAAAATTTTAGTATTTTTAAACTTTTGTTGATAAAGAGATTCAGTAGGTTTAAGCATTTAAAGTCACCTTTTACGACTTTTAACAGCTAAGCTTTGGAACTCTATCGCTTTGGCCTGTTGAAGGTACGATATAACATAAATCGACACGTCGTTTGGTAAACGTGTCAAGATACCATTGTTTATTATTATTTTTCTTTCCTTAACTCTACATCACCTTCCCCTATTTCTGTAATCAACAAAACCATAGATGAAGACAGATTTGATATTCCAGATGTTCCAATGGAAGAAGATTGATGTTCAGAAACATATTCTTAAACCATGGTAAATATGCAAAACGCCCTCCCTCCGAAAAAGAAAAAGTAGCATGCTAAACAAACTAGTTAAAACTTTAAAGGTTTTTATTTACAGGATATTGTGCTTCTTGCTCTAAGGAGATGGAAGTTTTATGTTATTTGTTATTGTGGTTGAAGTTACAAGTATGTGCTGATTAACTTCAAGCATCGTGTGGACTTGGATTGTTGTCGGGTAACCTTAACAATTTTGTAGAAAATATCTCAAGTGGGATGATTATACCATCGAGATAATATGTATCGTATAATTGATCCTTGCTCATATATGATAATCTTGTTATTCCACCAGTGCATAATGTTCTTAGGTTCTTATTTGAAACTTTCTGTTATGTTTATTTCAATATGCAAAAAGGATCTCACTTGAAGCTTTAGTTCATTACATATTTAAACATATTGTTTTTGGGCTAAAGATTGCATCCATTTGGGCCAAAAGACTGCAGTTTTTTAAGGGAAGTAACTGCAGCTGTTTAGGCTGAAACAACTACTTTTCGGCCCATAGCCCAAAACATTGGGCGAGGGCGGCTTATAGATAACCAACTTATCGACCCACACTTGGACTACGGACGTATTAACTATACCGATTGGTGTTGTTGTCAAACATAGCCACACTTGTCCCTATGTGATTTAGTGAAGGTAGCTTGTCTTTACTTCACTCGACCCAAGCAATGCCTAGAGGCGCCCCATGCCTCTCTTGATTAGACCAAGCTAACTATTTCCGACAAGTCTTTTCTCATTATGCTTTTTTGTAAGCCCACATCTAAGAGGGCTTGTGGCCTAATCGATTGGGTGTAACCACTTTTTATAAACACAAGAACGACTAGACGAGCGAGCCTCTTGGCTGTGGGGACGTTCTGTTAAGTTGTTAACCTGAATGTCGACTAGAGCCGCCTGGCATAGCTCAATAGTTTAGTGCTATTAAGGTGTGAACTGTGAAGGAACAAAAACTCAGTCATACATGTTTTTTATTAGTTTTTGTTGTAGTTATTTTTATAATTTCAACTGAATCGTACATGTTTTAATAGTTGAATCGATTTTTGTTATAGTTAATTTTATAACTTCTTATGAAAGTTATTCCGGTGTTTATTATGAACTTTTGACAAAAATTTATTTTATTTTAAGGTTTATTATATAATCTATTATTTGGTGAACCTTTTATTAACAATGAAAACTAAGTTTGATGCTTTAATCATATTAATTCACCTGAGTGCGTATAATACGTCGACAACAATCATGGTAAATCTTAACAACAATATTATTTGAAAAATATTACTAACTAGTCTTAAGCCCCCAGCGTTGCAGCGGGGCGTAAAATCGTGTCAAGTAGCACCAATTACCTACTACCGTCAATAACCACTAACATCCAAAAAGCTTATAGTAAAAAATAAAATAAAAATAAACGAAAAGTAGGTGTAAAAATATTAAGCCGCGTAGGCGGAGCGTAAAACATATAAAACAATAAGTAGGTCGATCTAGAACCAGCGTATTGTGACAGGGTTGTTAAACGGGAGAAATATAATGGTAAAAACGTTGATCCATACTTGCACGTTACGCTGAGTTAACTTGCAAATTTTAAGTGAAACCGTAAAATAAAAATTTTATAAGATACGAAAAATAATGAGATCGAAGTTAAAAATAAAAAAAATATCAAGGTTCAAATGATAAAAAGTATAAAAGTGTTGTATTAAAATAAGAAATAAGTTAAGTATTAAAAAAAGAAACAAAGGTGTGTTATATTAAGCATATTGTATAATTTACTAAGCATAACAATGTTAGTATTTAGTAATATATAAATAGTATTAAGCCTCCCTTGTTGCAGCGGGGGACGTAAAACTATGTCAAGTAACACCAATGACATATCTCTGCCAGTGACCATCTACACCAAAAAAGCTCGTTTAAAAAAATTAAAAAAACAAAAAAATATAACTAAACGAAAAGTATACATAAAAACTTTGAATGACGTAGGTGAAACGTAAAACATATAAAACAATAACTCTATCTAGGACCAATGCATTGTGACGGTGTCGTTGAACGGAGAAAAATGAGCTTGAATACGTTGAACCATACACGCACGATACGATGTGTTAACTCGCAAATTCAATACCGAAACGTAAAAGGGAAAAATTTTAAAAATATTAAAAATATAAGAGACAAAAGTTGAAATTAAAAAAATGTTTGGATTAAATTTTAAAATATGTAACATTATTTGGTTAAAATAAAAATGTTAAAGATTAAAAAAAACCAAAAGGTGAATACAACCTTACTAAACATAATATACAACCTATGATGTATGACTAACTTGATCATTAGTATATATTAAATTATTATACTACTGGTAGGTTTTAAGAAGAGTAAGATGAAGTCAAATGATAACTCTATCTCAAGGATAGAGAGATTTCCATTAAGACCCTTGGCTCTAATAACACATTTTTTTGTTAGTACTGCTATACTTCTACGACTAATACCATTACTAGTAAATTTTGTTACTATTTTTTTGTTAATCGCGTCAATTATCTTATATTTACTAACACAATGACGGTTTTGACCCCTTTGTGATACTAACATATATAGATATATAACTAGTATCAATGTAAATCTATAGAATTCCCGCTGCCACCCCTAGTTTACATGAAGTAGTTGAAAATAGAAAAGAATACAAACTTAAGAACTAAGTAAACTATTACACAGATTCAATGACATGACAACAAAAGTCAAAAACTAGAAAATATGTAGTCCATTGTTTTACTTCATTTCTGTCATTATGCCACGTGTAATGCA
The DNA here is from genome assembly GCA_025506515.1 of Flaveria trinervia. Classification (NCBI taxonomy): domain Eukaryota; kingdom Viridiplantae; phylum Streptophyta; class Magnoliopsida; order Asterales; family Asteraceae; genus Flaveria; species Flaveria trinervia. The sequence continues at coordinate 120,854,553 of CM046444.1, read as the reverse complement.
GCCTCATCGTATGTTTCTAGTTCCAATAGATACGATGCTTCATGATGTTATTTTATTTCAATTTTTAAAGGTTTGATGTATGTGTTAAGTTAATATTCCACGTATTTTGAACAAATAAAATAAAAATAATTAGTAGTAATAATTATGAATCATAAAATCATATTTGAAGATAAAATATGATTATAATTTACGTATGAATAGTTATTTTAAGTAAATAAACAATTATATATTTTTAAAATTTTTGTTTTATAAAAAAATTATGGTGTTTAAATATTTTGTTTTTAAAAAATGAATTTTCTTTAAAATAAGCTCATTCTATTCTGTAATTTATACAAACTTGTTTTTTAAAAGTATGTTTTTAATTAAAAAATAGGTTTTATATTATTAAATTATATATTTTAGTTTGAAATGGTATAAGTAATATTATTAGTATTTAATAAACTTATTAATAATATGGAGAAAGAAACAAAAATAGTACGATGAGACTTACAATTGCGCCACGTCTAATCTTATTTTTTCTTAGTTATAGATAGATAGATAGACAACCAGATGTATAGATAGTTTAGAAACCCATTTAATAATCGAATTATACTTAGTAATAAACACAAAAAAGTTACGCAAAAACCCTAATTTGTTTTTGAATAAAGGTAAAACTCCTACATGCTCTAATGCTTTCAGTTAACACCTAGACCTAATAGTGAAAATTTTAAATTTAGTAATACGATAACTTTCGTTAGGAGATAATAGTGTTCATATTTTCATCAACTAGTTATATATGATCAGGATTCGATATAAAAAGATCACAATATTCTAAATATAATCTTTAAAGCACCCTCTAAACAACTTAATAACAATGATTGGCGAAGATACCATTCATCAATAATCATAATTTGCTTTATAATATCTAATTAATAAAAGTGAATACATGTCATGTGCTTTGTAAAAAAATGACTAAACTACAAGCTAGCCTTTTAATAAATGATCAATATCTATCTAAAGTCTAAACCCATCCTATATATTAACATCATATCCCGTATCATCTAAACACTAGATGTTGTTGTTAGAAGAATCTTGTGGTTAAAGCCACTTGCAAACAATCATGAAGAATATAGGATATGATATAATTAATATCTTTAGCAGCACAAAATCCCATGTTGATTCTCAAACTCAATGATTAAGATATGATTAACAGCTAGTTTCTGTTATTATCTTCTGTCCATAAGTGACACACATACATATATTATTTTTTGTTAATAATTGTTCAAGTTTTATGTTAGCTATCAGTGGCTGCTAACAAGCCACAAAGGCTTACATAATTTGTATATAACTCATGCATGTTGATCATGTTTGTTGGTTGTGGGATTTTCTTAAAGGGGTAAGAAGAACCATATATATATTATGCATGCATGATTCTTGCCTTTAGTCATTAACAACTGTCATATTTCCATCTTAAAATACACTTTAAGATTGCGTATTTTTATCAACTAATATATATAATTTCTTTCTATATATGTGGTCTCAAAGATGCCGCATTTCAACCCTACATTCATCTGGATACCCGCTTTTTGTAATTCATACAATGTTATACGTATCTTCACTGTTGTTTTGACGCGTTGACACGTACGTGTCATAGACACTATGACGTGCAAGTAAACGGGCCGAGCAAATTTGAGCTTTGCTTGTCTAATTAACAAAAAAGTGTTTAAGCTAGCACTTATGTGTAATGTTCGAGTTTTACTTGTGAGGTGGAGCTATGCTCCTTCTCAACTCATATATTATATATTTTTTATTTACTATTTTTTAAAGTACGCTATAATTTACAATTAAGAATCTATATGGTACCTTATAAGATTTCTTATAAGATTTAAACCTTGATCTTTTAGACAGAATGAATGCACCTTCATTACTATACTATGATTAATTCTGCATCTTATTACTAAAATGTCTTCAGAGAACTATTATTATTTACTTAATAAGTATCCTATATATATAAATATTTTCTATATACACACATATCATTTAATATGTAATATTATGTATTATTTAGACTTTTATATTTATAATATATACATAATACTTTTTGTTATATAATTAGATATTATATTCAGCATACAAAATATCATGTGTTAGATACTAATTTTATTAAGGCTTCCTATCCTGATCAAACCCAATATATAAAACTTATGGCAACTCATTTATTAAACAAGGTTTAACTCAAGCTAAAATCAACTAGAATTCATTTTAAACTTGGTTAATTTTAAGTTATTTAACGATTCGAAATCGAGTTAACACACAAGTAACTAACTGAATTCATGCTATTCTAAAACAAAGAAGTAACTACCTCATTATTGTATGTATAAAACTCAATCTTTTTGTCCAAATCATTATTATTACAAAATGTTAATAAATTATCATAATGGAAGTATGGAACACAAAAACATTGTATGTATGTGTCAATTATTATAGATTTTGTAGCCTTTTATGTTGGTTCTATATAATATAATAATTGTTGAAGGAACACGTAGATTGATATTCTACCTTAAACATTTGTGAGTGTTGGTCGGCGACAATACTAACCGATTCATAGAACTTTTATCCTTGGTTTCTCACCACGTTAAAATAATATTAATATAAAAATTGTTTGTTGGGTGGAAAAACAGCAGTCATGTGGGTGAGGCACACACTGATGTTTGCTTTTCTAACTCTGATGACATGGAATCCAATAACCAACAATGCATGTACATGCATGGAACCTAATAAGCAATAACAAATGTTTAATTAGAAAATAGTTCATATGTTTAGTAATTAATTAGGCTAATGATAAGAAGAAAGTATATACATAAGAAATTAATGTGTCAAATATTGAATGACTAGAAATGTCTGCTTTTAAGTTAATTGATTTATTAGATAATTATTACTACTCGTATCTTTTTAGACCTTCTGATGTTAACTTTGATCGAAAAATGGTTTCGCGGGTATTTTGACGGGCTTTTCATTCTTTTCATGGAAAACCATCGTAATTAAACCCACAGCTAGAATATATATAGTTTGTAATCTTTGAAAAATAATGATGAAACTTTTATAATGAACATACCAATGACTCATATGTGTAGTTAGCTCTAAATATGTTTTTAAAAAATCCAACCGGTATGGATTTAATTATTGAGAAGTGAGGGCAAAGGCACATAATGCTATTCGTCCTAAACATGCATTTTTTCCTATTTTTTATAGTGCACTTTGTCCAAAATATTTCATTTCCCTGCCTAAACTAATTAGAATCATTATAATATGCTTTATGATGCTCCTAATTTAAAAGACGAATTTGGATCTGGCATTTAAGCTTATTCTAAATAGTTTGGATGGACTCTTAGATTTAAAAATAACAATAAACTGGTATTGGTAATTCAGTTTATATCTAATTAAGAGGATTTATTTGATAGCCTTTTGATAATTCTATTAATAAACTATTTGTAATCGGTAAGAGACAAAGTATGTTTAGTTCATTTAAAAGTATTTTTTAATGGTTCATTGAGCCTCTTAATAAACAAAACTTTAAAAACATACAGACTGATTCAAATGCTACATTTTATATGCTCAGGCCTCTTAATGTCGCAACATAAGGTTGCCAAACAATCCTAAGTGTTCATAAGTTATTATTCGTTAGATATTGGGTATAGATGTTAGTTTTTTAAAAATTATCTATCTGAGTACATTTCTTACCATTTCTAAATTTTTTTATAATTTTATTACATAAACAATTGGAATATGAAAACCAGATAAAAAGTCAGTGGATTAATAGATCACTCAGTTACCAAGATTAAAAGAAAATAAAATTAATAAAAAGAATGTTTACGGACAAGGTTTGGATAAAAAGGTATATATGTTTAAGTTAATCGAATTCGATATCACCTAATATAATATTACTAGGTTAGTATCTCGTGTATTACACGGGGTTGAATAAATAGAATAATAAGTAATTAGTAATAAATATTTATGAATTATAAAATTGTCACACCCCGACTGACGGTGGAATCATCGGGGTGGACGAATGGGAGACGATTGCTCATAGCACATGGAACTAATTAAGTTGAAATAATATTAAATGTCTTTATTTATTAAACAATACAAGACAAATAAGTAATTACAAAACAAGATACAAACAGAAACATAAGACTTTCAATTAATCTAGGTCCAAGTCTTATATGAGCACAAAAAGATCTTTAAGCATCAAACCTGAAACATGATGAAAATATAAGATCAACTAAAAATAGTTGATGAGTTTCTAAGGTTTTCATACATAATATAACAATGTTACAAGTAGCAATTAATGTCATATGTTATAAGTTAGTAAGGTTATAGAACACATATCGTTACAACCAAACCTAGACTTGATTACAAGTATATAAGATTGACTAAGTGTATTTGGTTCCCATGATGAACAAGCATACGTCATCAGGAGCGGCAATACCTCGGCTTTAGCACCAAATAGGCTTGTCAGACCCAAAGATCTAAGACGTCGCAAGGTTAGCAATAGTTAATTATTGTAAACAACTATGTATCTCATATAATCACTTACAACACACAAATAACCATGACAAAATATAAAGATGAATTGCAAGTGTTTTACAAGTTTCAACGTTTATAAGTGTATGATGTATAAGTATCATGTTTCACCCCAAAATAGTGTGAAAAATGTAGAAAAAAGGGGCAAGAAAACTCACTTGATATATATAAGGTGATGATAAGAATTTAAATGAGGTTTCAACGATTTCTTTTACAAGTTACCTAAATGTATTAATTCCAAGATTAAATAATAGGATTATCAATTAGACATGAACTAGGATTTCAATTGAATTTGGGGGTTTAAATAATTAAATGAATCGTTTATGTTTTGGTTTAATAAAGATGATATAAATAAATCAAGTTCAAGAATAATAAAAAAATGTCTCAACAATTTAAGTTATTGATTTAATAGAATTAAGTATAACATATGAAAAGATTAATTAATTTAATAATTATTATTTAAAACTTGATAAAGGTGACTAATAGAATACTTATTAAATGACTTTAAAATATTAAGAATCATTTTGAAGAGTATTGAATTTTTAAATGATTTATTATAGGATCCTATAATACAAAAAGTTAAGAATAAAGAAAATTGTAGTGTTTTATAACTTCTAAGAACTTAAATAAAATCTTAAAGAATAACTTTAATACTAATTATATATAATATACGAATAGATGAATAACTAATTATTTAAATAATTATTTAAATATCTATATAATAATTATTTATTTAACATATAGATTTATAATATTTCAACATAACCTACATTTGAAACATGATGGGTTTATAACATTTAAATTACGTAATATGATTAATAATATTTATAATCTTGGTTATTCTTTAAAGTAATTAAATCTAAAATCATAAGTTGTTAAAACCTTTTAAATTAATTTAATAATTAAATAATTAATGATTCAATCAAAATAATGAATTAAATAATCAATTATTCAAAAAAGTTATAACATAACTTATTTGATTTAAAGACAATCATTATAAAGTAATAAAATACAAACTTTTAAGTAACTCTAGTCATAGTTTTTATAATTTTGAAACTTAAATTAGAATATTATTTGTTTAAAAAATTTCAGAAATTAAATAAATAACTTCTGGAATAAATTTAATTAACAATAATAATTTTATTTTGATGAAGTAATATATTAAAAATTAATGGAATTTAGAAAGATTTAAAAACTAATAATTAAAAATAATGTGCGGGTGCCCGGGTTCGAACCCGGGACACCATGTATGTTGTCCATGCGTTACGGTGGGCTATAAGTCTCAAATTGTTAAAAACCCAGTTGTAAAGTTTAAAAATATTAAATACAAAAATCCCCCAATTTCCTAAGAACCCTAAATTGCAATTGTTCCAAATTGAACCTCAAATTGATATTGTTAAAGAAATCAAACATAGGGCTTTGATTCCTCATGCGAATACAAGTGTATGTATGTATTTAATTTACCAGGATTGAGATGGAGTCGAAGATACAAGCCGAAGGAGAATCAAGATTGTGGGAGGGGAGATTCAGATATAAATGATGATACTAATCAAATTACTTTCATATGAAGCTTCTAAGGGTGTTTATGATTCAAAGCCCTTAACCGATTTTGGTTTAAGATGTTCGGAAGGTGGGTTTCGATGTTATAACATCTCGTATTTTTTTTAGCTAAAAGTTATTTCCCTTTATTCTTATAAGGGTCATTATTGACAATTATAAAACTCATATTTATGTTTATTCGTTTTAGTCATCACTAACTTTTAATATATGAAGGTTAAAAATAAAAATATCAAATAATATTAATTATGTTAATATTAATAGGAGTACAAGTTATAATAACAATACTAATAATAATAACTATACGATAATAGTAATAATACTATAAATAATAATAATAGTATCACTAATAATAATAATAATAATAATAATATAATAATAATAATAATACTAATAATAATAATGAGAACTTAAAACAATTAAGTTAGGGGGTAAATTGTTGTTTTTACACTTTAAATGCAAGTTTTGTGCACAAAATAATAAAAACAAAACTGCAGGGACTAAACGTGAAAATTATTAAAAACCCAACCCCCACCCCACTTTTCTTCCCCGATTCTCCGGCCAGTCACCGGCCACCGCCGACCGACCTCCGGCGGCCCTAAAAACTCACCAGAACCTTCGAAAAACGACCCTAAACCGTTCCAAACCTTTTCGTGTACATGATTCGAACCTGAACATAGCAATTAATCACTTTAAACGTCGGTTACTAATCCTAATCGAGTGTATAACCGAAGTATTAAACCCCACAGCCGTTCGAGCCTTAAAAGCCAATAATAACTCAATTAAATCAACACGAACGAACGTCTATCTACCTTTAATCGAATACAATCATCAATTTCACCTGAAACAAACGCAAACATCAAATTCAATCATCACCTCATCGCGAGGCTGCAACATAGTCGAAGCCCCCTTCCGAGTGTTTTAAACTGAAATTGACAAGGGGCTTTGCATCAAGCACATCATCCGAAGCTATCCACTGAGTTAATTTGATTGTTTTCATCTATTTCTCATTTATTGATTCAACCTCGGTCGCGACTTTCATCCATCTTGTTCACCTTCAACTCAACTTCAAACCGGGTAATTAAACGCAACTACTTACTCGATTTCATATGGAGATCAAAAGCCCTAACCTTTCGATCGATTACAACATTCATATGGGGTTTAATTTGATTGAATATGTTTCTAGGGTTCTTAAGGTTTGGGGTTTTTGTTTGAGTTTGTATTTAAGATTTAAAACGCGGTATCTATCGCGGTTGTAGCCTTGGTTCACTGGTTCCATGTTCACTTTCCCACTTAGAGGTCACGGGTTCGAACCTGGTGACCTCCAACATTTTTTTAGAGTGTTTTGCAATTTCTAAAAAATATATAAAAAATTCTAAAAATTATAAAAAAATCATTTTATAACTTCATGTATTTTTAAACCATTTAAATATTTTTCTGCAATTTCTGTATAAAAATATCCTTATATTTTATTTAAAATTCTAAAATTAATGTTATAGTTAGTATATATTTAGAATTTAAATACTAGTTTATACAAATTATTATTTCAACCATTGTTTGTTTAGGTTATCGATTAAATCGTTTCCATTTTATTGGTTACAAAACCTTAATCAAAACTTATGAATAATACAAAATTTTATAATGTTATACTTACTCTTATATTACACAAATGTAAATAATCATTTCTACGAAAATATAATTAGTTTTCGTTTGATAAATAAAACCCCAAACATCAAATTGAACCCTAGCCCATAATAATTCGTTGCACTCAATATTAAACTTTAACCTTGTGAATATATATGTATTTAGGTGTCTTGTGACGTTTCATCTTGGAACAACGTTTACTATTAATCTTATCAATCTTCATTCTTATACTTATTTCGTCATGTGAGTTTCCTTGCCCCCCCTTTTTACTTTATTTCATACTATTTTGGGATGAAACATGATACTTATACATCATACACTTATAAACGTTTGAGACTTGTAAAGCACTTGCAATTCATCTTTATATTTTGTCATGGTTATTTGTGTGTTGTAAGTGATTATATGAGATACATAGTTTGTTTACAATCATTACTATTGCTAGCCTGGCGACGTCTTAGATCTTTGGGCCTGACAAGCGTATTTGGTGCTAAAGTCGATGTATTGCCGACTCCTGATGACGTATGCTTGTTCATCATGGGAACCAAATACACTTAGCCATTTTATATACTTGTAATCAAGTCGAGGTTTGGTTGTAACAATATGTGTTCTATAACCTTACTAACTTATGACCTATGACATGAATTGCTACTTGTAACTTTATCATATTATGTATGAAAACCTTTGAAACTCACCAACTATTTATAGTTTACCTTTTATTTTTATCATGTTTCAGGAAATCCCCAAGTTTAAAGTGGACTTTTCAAGCTTGCAATAAAACAAGGACTTGGACCTAGTTTAATAAATAAAATGTTTATGTAACATTTTGTTTTGTTTAAAACTTATTACATGTTTGGAACTTATGTTTGTCATTCCTTTTGAACTTATAATTATAATATTTACATTTAAATATAGCGTTATGTGGTTGTGAACAATCTTAACCCTCACATCTCGACGTTTCCGCCGTCAAGGTTGGGGTGTGACAGATGTTATTGCAGGTCGCGGTATTGCAGAGGATCAAGTATGAGATTGGTGTGCGTTCCAAGGGAAATTATGTTGGTTACCAGTTTAGGAATTGATAGATGATTGATTAGGTTAAGTTAATTGAGTTATTATTAAGGTTTAATGTTCGAACGGTTATAAGATTTTAGGTCAACGGTTGTCGAGCTCAATCGATTCTTTTAACTCGAATTAAAGTTTATTAAGTGCTCAAAACGGTTTTAAGAGATGATGGGGATCGATTCGCCCACAAATTTGGAGGTTATATGTGTTTTAAGGGGGTCGTCGGACTTGGCCGGAGCCCCTTGCCGGCGGTTAGCCGGAAATACGAGGGGAGGGTGGGGGTGGTTTGGGTTTAATTCATATTTACCCTTTTGGTCCCTACTTTTTTTAAAGTTGTTATTTTATGCATAAACCTTTATATTAAGTTTCAAAAATTACAATTTAAACCTTAGACTTATAAAACTAAATAAGTTAAATTAATTATTTATTTTCAACAATGAAAATCATAACTACTAATAAAACTTTATAAGCTTATTAAAAGTTATTTTATAACTTAATAAATTTTTAATAAAACTTTTCCATTTAGATATTTATAGTAAAATGAATTAATAAATCTTATAACTTTATAAAAAAACTATTTCTAAGTAAATTATTACAAGTTGTTTAGATTATGAATAATTTATAATAATAATTTGCATACTTAATAGATTTAATCCATTAAAATCTTATAAAATTTTGTAATAGAACTTAAAATTTTAGTTTTAACTTGAAAAATTGCGGATGTTACAAAAACTATTTTTGAAGATAAAATATGATTATAATTACATATGAATAGCTATTTCAAGTAATAAATAATAAATAGGTTATTGATAGATAGATATATAGCTAAATAGATAGTTAGAAACCCATTTATTAAACAAATTATAGTTAGTAATAAACACGAAAAGTTACAGTACGATATTTTACTATAAGATATGTATAAAATTCTATATACGTACTTGTTCAAGAGATAAAACAGTTATACTATTTTAACTCTTATCTAAATAGTTTCATTCTTAAATATTTGTTTTAAGATTTTTTTATAAAAGTTTATTGTTTATAAAAATCTTATTTACTAAAAACTCAAATTTCTAATTATTCTGGTTGTTTTAATAAAATTGCTTTTAGAAAACTCCATATTTTTATAATTATTTAAAAAAAGATTGATTTAAAATATTTTGTTTCAAAAGGTTCAATTTAGTAAAGATAAGAATTTTGATTGTTTTAGTAAAATTTATTTTAAAAACATGGTTTGATTAAAAAAATATAAATGATAGAGAAAAATGTATCAATTGACCAAATTAATTTTTATGAAGAGAGAGAAATTGTTTGAGTGTTTAAATTATTTTAATACCCTCTTGGAAAGAAAATAAAGTAAGAATGTTTAGAAGAATGATAAGTGTCAAAAAGTTGGTTTAAAAAGATAACAAATGACAAAATAAATCTTTTTTTATTAGTATTTATAAATACTCATGAAAATTTTAAAATCGATCCTTATTCCCAATCCTATACGTGAATACACATCTAATTACCCATCATGAATTTTTCGATTTTCTATTTGGCATACCTCAAAATGAGTTTTATTATGCGAGTACAAACCAACCTTTGGCGAACTAAAAGCCGAAGAAAAAGTGGCAGCCACCCACCCTAATTTTTTAGGGCTATTATACGTGAAAATCTCGATCACCGATCATAAAAATTTCACTTGCCCTGTCTAAACTTATGAAACTAAAGAAGGAGCAAGATTGTCTCAAAACATATTGTCGAAAGTGAAACTACAATGGGATCTGAGGGGTCATGTGATCTTCTGACAGGCCGACAAACCATATTTTCTCACTAACCAGATCTATAATCAAATGGATTTTTGAAATTTTACCCTCAAATAGTCATATAGTTAGTAGGAAGAAAAATGAAAAAATAACTATACCGGGATTAATACTTTTGACAATAAAACAAGTCAAGTTTAAATTAGTTTTAAGATATGAGGGATCAAATGTTATAATTAATGTCCAACATTGTTCTCAAACATGTTGAACATATCAATAAATTATGAGTATAATTGTTTCAAATATCATATATCATTACTTTTATGAGTATAATGTTTCAATACGGTTTTTGTTACTTATGTATACTCATATGCGAATTCATGAGTTGGCAACTGTTTTAATGATTTTTTTTGTCAATGAACTGACTCGGCCCAATCTGATTCGAACCAGACCAAAAAAAGTATATGGTATATTACGATAGCTAAATGATTTCTAAACATACCCGCGTCCTGTGAAAATTATTTCTAGATACGCCACAGAAACCACATGTTGGCTAAAAACACAACTTGTTCAACCAATACCTCTTGTAAATCTTCTTTCTGCATCCAACACTTTCTTTCATCCACCATCGTTTTATATATGGTTAAATTACTATTTACGGATAGTGTTTATAATCTCATTAAGGATTTTATTCATAGTCTATATATCCCACAGATCAAGCTCCTAATTTGTCTCTTTATTTCATCTATACGTCAATTGATTATTTTGGTTTAATTGTTTTAATCATGAATGCATCTGCTTATTTTTGCTAGTGGTTAGTCCATCATGTCCACTACTAAAGATTGATATTCTTGAATCGGTCTGTAACAAAATAAACATCTTTGTGTTATGAATGAACACCTTCTTAATGGCCAGAAAAACTTGGTCCATCCTTCCCCATGGATGCTCAAAAGAAGTAAGATGCTTACTCACTCACAATCAATTTCGTTAGATATAAAGCATTGGCCACAAGAGTGTAGAGGTATCGTTCTTCAATAATGAAAATTAACCAAACTGAGTCACTAATTGGTTTCAGACTGAAATTAACTGAGGTTCACACCAAATGTTAAATCCAATAAAACTTAGATTCAAGAACAATGTATAATTTTGGGTGTGTTTTTTCTTGTGTACCAGACCAAGAAGAAGAATTCTAGAATGACCAAAATGGTTCAAGAATTGCTTTTACAGGCTCGGCAAAAACTGACAATCGACATTTTTAATGTTTAGAATCTGACCACTTTTACTTTTGAATTTAATATATGAAACTTATAGGAAAATCAGTTTTAGTGTGTGTGATTTCATGTGAACCAGCTCACCCCAGCTAGAGGCTCTGCTCGTTGGACTTCACCAGCAACTGTCACCCCTTGGACCTGCTACCGGGAGGATTGCCCTCGGAGCCCCACCAAGTGAAACCATCATTGCTTACCCCTAAGAAACTATAATATTATAATACTGAAAATCACAATAAATTCAAACAAGAATACCATCGCACATTACTATATACACATTTAGGAAGGTCGGTGGCTTTTGCCACCGGCCATTCCACCCCCTTAACTTTTGTTTTTTACGCTTGGCCCCTTAACTTTCTAAAAGCTATAGAAAAATACCGTTTTAACCTCCTTAAATTTCTAAAATTTTGGGTTTAACTTCTGTATAAATTCAAGTTTGTCGACGATAAATTTCGTTCGGAAAAGCAACGATGCGATTGCAATCTATACTTTATGACGTTGCATACAACATTGTTGCCCGTGTTTTTTATTTACGTTTTGAGTTGGTCTACATTTCAATATAATTTTATTTGAAAAAGATTCGGGCCAGATATACTAAGTTTTTATTCAATGGTATAAATTCGATTTGCTCTACATTTTAACGTAAATTTAGTTTGTAAAACGAATCGGGTCGATTGTAGTACATACTTTATCCCGTCACGTCCGTTGCCGTCGCAGCGCAACGGGTCCTAATTTCTCGTCGTAACTTGTTTGATAAATTAAGATATTGCTACCGGGTTTAGTTTTCCGACAAATTTGCCACAAAATATTACTGTAAGAAGAAGCCCAAGTTTTTGGTAGTGATCAATGTCATGAGGTGGCATGACGTAATGCTGATGCTCTCATGTCAAGTTCTAACATTATGCACATGTTAGTATTGGTGACACGTGTCCCCTCATATACACGTGTATGCACATAATATGTGTATTAGATTTAGAATATCCGATGTTTTTGTACATGCATTGTCTGAAACTGAAACTGAAACTGTGGGTAAGAAGTGAGAATATTTCTTTGTGAACGCAGACACTAGACATCATGCATTTCACGTGGCAATCAGCATAGAATCGTTAATGATGTCAGTGTAGATTGCATGCAATTTAGTATTTTATTAACGTACGTTGTTGAGTATCGAAAGTATATATGGGTAAACGCGTGAAGTTGTCTCTCTAATTGGGTACATCATATATTACAACATGCATGAAATCTTGAAATAAGCACGATGATCGTCTAGCAACAGTACAATACATATACATATATATATATATCCTCGTAATAATATACACGTGGCATTTACATGCATGTAGTCATGCATTACGACATCTGCGAAAACTATGCTCTTGTGAGTTCCCAAGGTACGTTCAACATCGAAGCGATCGAGTTTGTATCATATCGTGTAAAAGTTCAATGTACTCATGGTCATGTACGTACTATTTAGTATTATTTCTGTCTTTTGGCGAGGTATAGGTAGGTAGCGTATACGTATTCTGATAATAACAATACGTATATATACATATATACACACATTAGAGAAGCTGATTGTACAAAATACGATTAATCAACAAGCAATACTAATTTTCATACAAGATTTTCAAACGAAGACTTACTAGTTTGATTAACTGATTATATGATTAACTGAGTATATATAGGTCTGTACATATGGTTAATTGAAAATCATGCAAAGTGACTCTTAAAATCACTTAAAAACCATGTTTATAGTTCTAAACAACTGCTTAAAAGAACTAGAAAAGGATCGACAAAAGTATTTGCAAACATTATAAATTTAGAACTATGACTTCCTGATGTTATCGATGAGTTTGTATATCATGTTCTACGTATAAAACCCAATATAAACTTGGTGTATTTTTGGTCTTTTGTCTACTTCTTTTGATAAGTTATAGATATGTAGCCTAAGAATTCTCGTACAATACAATTAACAAGCTAAGTCATGTGTATATACGATCTTGAAGCTGATTTGTACATAATAAATAAATGATCAATACACATTAGATGTAAACAATTACAACATACGATAAATCCACTAAAATTCCAATATAGCCATGCTGTATAAAAGTCCAAAATTTTGGAGTTGCGACTTCCCAATGATAAACAGCGAAGAGATCGAGTTTACATAATATTTTTCTTATAAAAGTATGATATATTCATGGTGTATTTTGACTTATTTCTATTTCTTTTGGCATGTATAGGTAGGTAGCTAGCGTGAATATTTTTATACAATGCTATGTGTATCTTAGAGAGTGTGAGCAAAAAATGGTATATACATAGACGTTATGAACGTAGGCGGTGTGTATGATTAATTTTTAACCTTGCTTGTTTACTCGAATTATATTTTCTCTTTTTGTTAATTTTCATATAACGCATAACATATCAAATATATATAAATAACTTTTGTTGTGTACATATGAATATTCTAATTCTACAAAGGAGTAGTATTTATTTGTTTTTCATACATAACATCTAAAAGTGAAAAAATAATGAATATATAAAAAGGTATTATTACTATTATACTTTTATAACCTGAAATGACAAGATATACCTCTATCGGCATAACAGAAGGTTAGATATTTTACTTTCAACATGAATTTTAAGTTTTAAATTAACAAATCAAGGAAAAAACTCAAAAAGCTAAATCTGATCAAATTTCTTTTATGTAATATATATTAATATTAATAGATATAGAGGTATATTCGTGTCTTTTAAAAGATATATTAGATTTTATATTTTCTTTTGTCAAAGTTGTGATCTTCATTTTTTATTTTTTAACTTCCATTTATCTCAATTTGAGACTAGATGTTGCTTTGCAAATTATTAATTTTTGTTTTGTCGTTTTATTAAATATTTTGTCCATATTATGATGCATTAGTTTCCAAATTCTTAGAAATGACCCTCTGACTCAAGGTATGTGTTACATCTTCACTTCGATTTTATGCGTTCATTTCACCAAATAATTCACGTGATCACACGTGGCCCATGACTATCTCATCAATTAAACGATGCAAAATACAAAACTAAAACCTTATAATATCTCAAACATTGACACCAAGACTGTCGTATGCATCTTTTAAATAGTATATTATTGATATATAGGACGAACAAAAGTAATGTTAAAGATAAATATCTTTTACTTTAATTTTGTTTATAAAATAATTTAAAAACTAAGTACTCAAAGAAATATAATAAATAATACTAATAATTTGACTAATTACACTAGTAACTTTGTCTTTTGTTGTGAATAGCATTCTCAGTTACATAATCAACAAAGATTTACACTTAATTTTTATTTAATTTTACTAAGAAGAAAAACATGTTTCCCATTTCACTTATAGTCATATGTATGAGTGAAGTTCGGTGTAAAAGTTTTTATAGCAACGAAAACAGAAGTTGTAACTATCATTAATCAAATTAACAATATGAACTATCATCATCCAATAGTTGTAGTTTAGATTATCATGATTTGTTTTGTCTTATTATAATTACAATAGTAATAACCATACAACCATACAAGAATAAATTTACGCTTAATTAATATATGGGAGGATTGATTGATATTTTGAAAAGTTAAAAGTGTCAATATTATTTGGTAATTAATAAATCTCTGTGGGGAAGTTGTCGGAAAGGATAAGGTAACGACATCGAATAGCTCTTGTAAGTCGATTTCTTGCCACCTGATTAGTAGTATTAAGTGTTTATAATAACTTGTAATATAATAACACATATGTTTCAAGAAGATGACAAAAACACGTATGTTTTCTTGAAAAGTTGAAATATATAAACTACCATCTTATTCTTGAAATAGAGCGGTGATCGGAATAAAAATTTGAGGGAATAAGTAAAAGTATATCATGGGTAAGCTTATGATAAAATAATATTTAACTTAAAAAGGTTAAAAAGAATAAATGGCTTGACATTTAAAGAAACTGTATTTTGATCGTTACGTCAAATATACTAGGATATCATTGTTTCTAAATGTTTAATACATCAAGTTATCGATTCTAATATATCAGGTTATTGCATATAGAATATCATTGACTAATACAATGAAGATGACATCTATAGAGAAGAGTTTCTCAAAGTTGAAGTTATTAAAATGTTACTTATGATTAACAATGTCATAAGAAAGACTTAATAGTTTGACAAGTATAGCTATCCAGAATGATTTATTTGATGATACGGACTATGAAGACTTCATAGACCAATTTGCTATAAAAATGATAGGAAATCTTCATGATTCGATAGTTAACTAGTTAACTACTACAATATGTCCTTCTAAACTTATAAATTTGTTATGTTTATTGCTATAAATCTTTTTATCTTTACAATGATTTTTGTCAATACTTTTATGGCCTATTTTTCTAGTTCGCGACAGACTCATAAATCCTTAGCACCACGGAGGGTTGTTGCTCACTCTTGCAGAACCTTCCAGTGGCTTGACGATGCTTGCACTTCTAGCTCTAGGTGTCTGCTTTTCAATGTACAAAAATCAACCAAACTAATGATTTGATGTCTATGTTGTAGTATTAGAAAAATACATTTAGGTGGTGTTTGTTTTTTTAAAAACCTCTTCCCCACCTCTTCATCTGCGCGCACGCAGACGCGGAAAGAGGTTTTGAGTCTGTAGACTCTTTGTTTTTTTAAAGATGTTTCATTAAAAAACGTATTTCTGACGTCTGCATGGAGAAGATGTGGTATTACCACTTCTCAGGTCTTCTCAACCTCTTCTCCTCTTTACGCCCAACCCAGACTTTTCTTCTTCTTGTTCAAGCCTTCAACCCACCACCCCTCTTCTCTCCTCTCTTCACTGAAGCCCTTCTCCGGTCGCCACCTCTGCTCACCCTGTCATCTAGAACACGCCGCCACCACCGCTCCTCTTCATCTCCGGCCTTTCCTCTTCCGCTCACTGTTCTCTTTTGCTCCGACTCCCTCTAGCGACCGTCGCCCCTCTTTCGCGCCACTACCGCCCTCCAGGGCCCCCCGCCCCTCTTCTGCGCCGCCGCCGCTCTAAAGGGCCACCCGCTGTCGTCCCCCTTCAAACATCAAAGGTAATTTTTTTAGGGTCGGAAGTTTAGGGTTGAAGTTCGCCGGCGGTGGAGACGGTGGCGCTCCGGCGTCGACGAGCTACTGCAAGGTTAAGCTCAAGAACTACCCGACCCAGTTTGCGGAGATCGCTTTTGTTGCCGACAGTGATGCGAATCAAGTGAGTGATCAAGTTCAAGCTTGCTTCAATTTGAAGAAACCGGAGTTTGATAAAGTGGTTGATATGTCTAGTATGTTGAAGATTGAGGTTTATTCGGGTCGGAAGAGTAGTTCGATTTGTGGGTTTGGGTCGGGTAAGCTTATCGGAGCTGCGACGGTGGGTTTGGACTCTGTGGCGGATGACGGTGTTGCTGGTGGTGGTAATAGGGGTTATGTGGTGGTTCGTAACGGGTGGGTGGGGATCGGCGATTCAAGCTTTGGTCCACCTCTTCTGTTGTGTGGTGGATCGTAACAGAATATTTCAGTATTCTGTAGATGTTAAAAACAAATAATATTTTTCTTGCAGACTGCAGACATTTGGTCCACCTCTTCTATTGCAGATGTGTGCAGATGTGGTCCGCAGACTACAGACGTTCTCCTGCAGAAAAAGCAAATAGCACCCTAGTGTCCATATAAAAGCAAACAAAAACAAACAGTCAATCCCTTATTACTAATTACTTTTAGAACTAGGAGTCGGTGGGGCGTATGCGCCGTGAGCTCACAACAAGGTTCGGCATCGAGCGGCACCACCACCGCCACGTTCCTTCACGCCACAATTTTCCTTTTCATGACATATGCTCGTCATGACCTTGCCCCCATATGACTATTGCTTGTGTGGTCATGGTGTGACAACACTGCTTTAATAAAATTTAAGTGTGTGGTGTCGTGTTACATGATAAAATTTTATAGGTGAGCTTATGATATAATTTGTTGGGTGTGGTGAGAAAGCCCCTTCCACCGTAAGAAATCGTATTTTCTGATAATTTGTGTTTAATAATCCTTTAAATAAGATGATAAAAGCATTCATAGTAGGCACCCTATTTTAATGTGAGTGTGTGTCTTATATTATAGGAGGTGATTGTGAGTGGTTGTGAGTAAGAAGATAGAAAATTTATGGAGATGTATCGTAAGTTCTCATATTTAAGGAAACACGATACATTCTCTATAAATTTTTTAATATTTTTAAAAGTGGTTGTGAATGGATGTAAGAGAAAAAAACTAATCCTGCTATTCTAATAAAGATTTTTATTAATGTTATTTTAAATAAACAATTTTTTATTAATGTTTTTATTGATCTTATTTTAAATAAGCATTTTTTTTATGATTTTTTAAAAAAACATCAAACTTTTTAATACGAAATATATTAAAAATTGTTGGTTTTAAAAAGTAAAAACTTTAAAAATAAAAAATAATTAAAACTGGAAGCTATAGTAAGAAAATTTTGAAAATGATAATTTTAAAACGGTTTTGTTTTGAAGAAAAATGTTTAATTTATTTGTTTGAAAATACAAGATTTTTTTTTAAAAAGTTAATATCACTATATATCACTTATAATACTTATCACTCGTATAATATACGAGTAACAAAAAGGTTAGCTTTACACATCAGCTGGGCTCTTCTCTCCATCTAGCCGCCAAATCATCAATTTCAACCTTTTCATTTCACCTCACCACCAAAAGATGGTTTAATCCCTTTCACAACCCTTACTTTACTAAAATTAAATATAAATTGATTGTGTGTGTGTAAAAGGACCCATCGTAATTTTTCCACACTTGTTCACCCCCTTTGGGCACCTCTTTACGTGGGGTGAGACTGTGCTAATGGTGTGTAACGTTTGTTAAGGGCCAACTCAGCTATTAACCGAGACGTTATCGTGCACCGCATGGCCATATTGGGATGATGGAATCACACACCTAGAAAAAGTTTTAAAACTCCTAATTGGTTAAGAAGGACATGGCTGACTTGTCATAATCTAACATGGAAGTTCACATGCCAAGTTGGTCAATTCCCTCTGCATTCTTTATGGATGCAATATTTGCCAATCTAAGTCCCATCAGATTAACTTTGTACATATTCCCCCTTTAAGAAATATTGAATCCAATTGAGAAAAATATAAGAAAAAGAAACCCATGTTATGTATTTTTATGTATTGCACTTTTAAAGGATTGTGTAACAATCAAATTACAAAGATTTGATGTTTTATGGCCTATTTTAAGATTTTAAGAAAGTACTAACGAACAATGTTTTTAAATTCTCAGTGTTAAGGATATATATATTATCATACGAAGTATTATAAAAGTAGATTGACATATAAGTTTCTTTTTTCCCAAAACTAGAAGAAAACTAAACTAATTATGATACGAGTGTCCTTCAAACTTATCATATTATCCAAAATACAACCAATAGAGAAACTGGTCCCGAATTCTATTGTCGTTCGCCTTTAATGGTACATTTCCAAAATTTACTTTTAGAAAAATCTCGTTTTCATGTTAAAATCCATTCATCAAGTAACCACAAAAGTTTGAGCTAAAATATTTGGGGACCTATATAAATGTGAAGTATTGTGGGACAAAATATAACATTATGTGTGAATGGTCGTAAACCAAACAAACCATTTGCGTCAAACATTGACCTATGATAATGGGGTGTGAAACATAAACCTGAGTCTAGGATTGGTGGGGTTTTATGGTCGCATTGGTACTCTATGCATGTTTTCTTGTTGTTCTTCGATGTTGCAAAATGTTTAGTAGTTGTCTCCACTTTATGATTTGATCGAAATAGTAGTTTTTTATTATATATTTTTAAATCATGATAACATATTTTAAAGTTGTGTGTGATAATAATAATTTAATTGTTACTAATATAAATAATGTTTGATGAATGTATAAGTATGTTGTTATTAATTTTATGTAAACATTTATTTAGTCATGTGATATAGTGAAATTTTATATTTAATAAACAAATACAAAATATTTATGTAAAAGCATGTCAAAAAGTTTTGTGAAAAATTAAGCGTGAGATCGTCTCTTTGTCACCTATAAACAGAAAGGTGGTCTAGAGATCAAATGCAACGTCGGTAACAAACATAGCGTTGGAGGGGCACTACCTCTTTCTCACAACGCAATTAAATATGTGTGTGTATTTTTTTTTTTTGTTGAAAAAGGGACATTTGAAAAATGATATAGCTTTAAAAAATAAATAGTGTTTGTGGGTGTTTAGACGCCTAATGTAACATGTTTGTGGACGTTTAAATACATAGCATTGGAGAAACTCTAATATAGTAATATGGGTAAACTTTTTAAAAAGTTGTCACGTGATTGTCAAAACCAAGTCATGAGCGAGAAAAAACAAATGGACAATATCGTGATCGTGGTGGTGATGTCACATTCACATTTCCTTGGCCAAATGTAGTATAAGTTCGTTACAACCCTTGAAAATAAAATCGATCGTTAATACATTAATAGAAAATTATATTTCAAGCGAAATAAAAGGTAAATAAAAACATAATGAAGTTGATGATAATTTTAATCTTCAAGGACAATAATTTTATCTTTCTTTATAAAATATTCTAAAAAACAATAAAAAGTATTTTCAATATCAACCTTACAATTTATATGTCGACTCCAATGTTGCTTCGGTGTTCATCACAATCTAAAATCTATCACATGTCGGCATACTTTACACGCTTTAACCCCTCATCTTCCACAATACTTCATTTCAACCCCCTTATATTTTAATCCATAAAATCAACTTTAAACTTTATTTGCTTGATATGCTCCTACCAACCCAAACCGCATGCACCTTCTCCTAATTCAAGTCATATTCAAACATTGAACCTCCAATAGCAACTCCCAATTCTTTCTTCAACAAAAATAATAATATAACCAATAATACTTCATTTAATAATCATAAAACTCGCAAAACACACAAGAAAATAAAAATATAATACGTGTATCAGATTAAATGATCACGTCAGACATGATAACCGATAACAGATCAAAACAAGCAATCACGCTAATCAAATATCACGTTTGTTCATTTTAAATTTGTCAAACAACCAAAGTTGAATATGAGATCAGTGTTAACTCAGTAAGAAGGGATTCAAGTAAGAAGACTTGTAGTATAAATTTTACATATTATATACCATGATTATTATTTACAATAGAAACATAGGTAGTGTGCATTGATCACTTGCACTCATGGCTTACTCGATTGCACTCAAACTATAACAGGGAACCAGCTGAGCTTCATTTCTAAACTACACACACAAGCTACAAACTGGCCCACCAAAAGTATATAATTAGAATAAACCCCCTAAAGAATAAACAAAACTACAAACAACCCCCTGCTGATCGGAGAGTTTCAGGAGATTCTCCGGGGACGTACTACCGCCATCTCTCCGGCGAAATCTCACCTGCAAACGGTGAATTTCTTTCACACCTGTGTTGCTAAATCGTTGCTGCTTATGAATGTCCCGTGAAACCCATATGGAACCCTCGATGGTAGCTTCACTGTTGCCGATAATTCCATCGTCATTGCGTTGATGATCTGAAGCTCCGATTCCCATGTGGATTCATCGTGAACAAACGCCAGTATATGACCGTCGTCTTCGGCGGTGGTACTGGTGGCGTTAGTGGTGGAATTGGGAAGAAACAGAGGCTCGCCGCCGTACTTGTTGTCGCCGTAGATGAACTTTTTGGTTTCTCCGGTGGAAAGATCGACTTTAGCGAAACCAGAGACCTTGGGCCATGGTTCTGCAATGGCGAGATAAGCGAATTTTGACTTTCTTCCGAGGAGATTCTTGTTGACCATTCCGGCTTCAAGATTGACGTCTTCCTCCGGCGAGATGATTCGCCGGCGGGTGGATTTTCCGGTGGTTAAATTCAGGCGAATTTCCGATAACACGCTTTTTAACTCTTGGTCACTTTCGTTGAAAATGGAGTCCGCCGGAGTCATGCAAGATCCGATGACGACGACTTCATCGGACTCTGGTTCTTCCCATGCGTTCCAGAGGTGAAAGCAGAAGCAATCGGGTACTTCGATCCACTTTATACCCGACCCGTTTTCTGCGTATTTGTCAAGAACCCCAAATCGTGAAACTTTCTCTTTATCATACACCACCGGCGATCCGCCGGTGATCATCTCCGACATCTTGAACACCACCTGGTGATCCGGCACCACCACGAAGTTCTCAGTGATGGCGAAATCGTGAACCATCGTCGGAATCTTCAAATCGATCGCTACGTCGTTTGATTTCTTCCCGTCGGGAGAGAATCGGAAGTATTTCAGGTAGGGTTTTTGGATCACATCGTAACTCAATGCGAAAAGCTCACCGGAAACAGGGTCAAGCTTCGGGTGTGCGATCATGGTCGAGCTCAATTGACCGTTGAAATCGTATCTTCCGGCGGTTTTCAAGTCGCCGGAGGGGGTGATTCTGACGTGATAAGGTAGATCATCTTCCGACATCGCTAGTAATCGGTTGTTGAAATACACCAAACCGGCGTTTGCGACACCGATCCCCTGTGTATGATCGATCAACCCACATAACCCACGAGCGTAGAACAACAGAAGCTTTGCGATGCCGGAGTGACCGTGTAGTTCTCCGATGGCTTTGGGGAACACTGGTTTTCCGATGGCTCGTTCTTGAACAAGCCTCTGTGTTTCAGTGAACCTACAGGCGAAACTAGCGGTGCCGTTGTCGAACTTCACGGCGAAGATCATACCATCTCCGTCGAACAAATGGTGGCCGGAGGTGGGTTCGAACAAGGGGTTAGCTCCATTACGTAGATAAACTCCTTGAATATGATCTGGGATTTTACCGGCGACTGGTAGATTGTGTCGCACAGGTTGCTCCGGCACCGGCGAGAAGTTTCCGGCGATTTGGATGTTTGGGTCTGCTGTTTTGGGCAAAGGGTGTGTTTTTCACGAGCTTTTAACCCGTCTTCAATGGCGTCCAATGCCATTGCTGCAAGTTTCTGTAACAAGTTCCAATTTTGTTGGACCACCGGAGAAGACGAAGTCGTCGACGGCGGCAGTTCGATCGCTCCGGTGGAGGTTTTCGCGGGGCCCTGTTTCGGAATTTGAAGAATCGAAGGCGTTTGAAGGGCGGAAACAATCGAATTGGCTCTCGATTTCTTCGAATTCTTACGGAACGAAATCGATGATGGATTGGAAGAAAACGCATCTTTTGAAGAAGGTAACAAGATTTTGCTTCTTGGATCACTCCAAGTAGGTGTCTTTATAGAAGAAGAAGAAGCCATTGTTGGTGTTTGAAGCTATTTTAATGGCGATTGTGAAGATTATGAGTAAAACGGAGAGTATAATTGAGTATGTGTGAGAGTGTGTGTTGAGTTTGAGGGAGAAAGTGGTGAGTTGAAGGGGGTATAAATAGTGAAAGAGGTCCACCTTAAACATGTAGAAGAGAGACCACGTGTTAGATAGTGAGCAAAAGACACTCGAACTATTGACGATTATTATTATTTTGGAGGCAGGTAGGTCATCTTATTGCAACAATTTTGGTTTATCAAGTATATTCTTTTTTATACTTTTTTTTAACGTGCATAATATAAAAACAGTGAACACCAAACTTTATTATTATTATTATTACTATTATTATTATATCCTTGTCTTTTTATCATCTAAATGTTACAAGTGAATTCATGAATCATATCATGTATAATCTAATGGAAGTCAAATCAAGTATTGGAGTTATTTTAAGTATGTGTTAATTTGGTTTAATCAATATTTCTCTGTTAACAATAGCATCATCTAAATCATATATATATATATATATATATAATATATATATATATAATATATATATATATATATATATATATATATATATATATATATATATATATAATATATATATATATATATATATATATTTCCATTGCGTGTTGAATTCATCACAGGAATATTCTTATGTGTCACTTGTAGAATACTAATATCATCCCTTAGTAAGTGTTATGAGATGTCAGAAAACTTCATGTGCATAGTGTTACATATGATAGAAGTTTAAAAGGATGTTTATAAACATAGGGATATTCCTATCAGAATTGATATTATGTTGCAATTCTTTTTTAAGGAAATAGCCATGACAACTCATATCCAGCAAATCTAACAAATTCTATTCTTTTGATAGTGTAAATTTTCGGTCTGGTAGTAGAAAATTATTAATAAAGAAGCGATCAAAGGCAAATAAATCAAGTTTTCCATTTTACTCATTTCATTTAATATAAATAAATTAATCATAGAACTTATTCACTAAAACAAACTTTCACCAATCCGTTAAAACGTAAATAACTTTTATATATTTTACCATTAAATGTAATTTTTAAAACTTAAGTGTATTATTATTATTATTTAAAAAATAATGTTTTTGAGTTATAAGTCACCTAGAGACAAATAGTGTAGATATACCCATTTACATAGCGTGTCTAATAGAATTACACCGCGTTGATATGTACCTAACTTATTTACACATTACGTGTCTTAAGGTCTTTGTGTGTTTTGAGTTATACGCAATGTTTTATCTTATTTGCAGACTTCATTTTATGTGTGCCCGAAGCTTGTGTATATAAATTTATGCAAATACACAAATCTCATATAACTTATTCATGTAGAAATGTCGTCTCTTCATAGCTTGGATGCTTTTATGATATAAACACTTTGCAAAGATAAATATGCTTGCTTCATGACGTAACTAGAAAGCCACAAAGAATAAATAATTACTTTACAAAAATATTAACAATAAAAAAGTCATCAATGTAGGTAACAACATATGAAAATGATACTTTAAGAAATGGTGGATATTTGTGTTTGTCCTATGATTATGCATATATTAACAATAGTTACATACACAACATGTCATTTAACTAATTACATATAGATTATCGATTTGTTATAAATAATTATGCAAACTCATATAGTAATTATGCAACCGATGTTTATTATTACACACATACTTGATTTTGCCCATTATATGTATATTACTTTGACATTTATAAAATGTGTCATTTGAATTATATTATAACAATAGCATACACAAACTAAAGATGATAAAATCTTAGCGTGCTACATGCCTTTATATGCGTGAACATAACCGACTCACAACCTCGTATACTCTCAACAATTGATTCTAATAATGAATGGTCTTATCACTTTGTATAGCATCAAGCCATAAAATCACTTTGCATTTAATCTTTTTTTGTATGTACGTGTGTGAGTTGATTCATTAGAAAACACTAAAAAAACAAATTACCAAAACTAAACCCTTCATTTGCATCTGATCTACTAGTTTGAAACTAATCTCTAAATCATATATAGTAAACTTGCATCCACACAAAAATAAACTATCATAAGCATTCAAAATAACTTGATCAAACAGTTTGCATCATTAAAACAAGAGTTTTTCTCCTAAACATTTTTCGTTGTTAGGGTCATTTAAATCTAGTTCACATGTGGAGCAAAAAAATTATTTACATGAAAAAACTAAATTTAACATAAAATAGTAAACCATAAAGGTTTTCACATATATTCCCATTCAACCATTTATTTTTCACGATCTTGACACCGGCCACCTGAATCTTAAGTGTCAAAAAAGCTAGATGACCCATTCATATCAACTTTGCACCCTTCTCACAAAAACAAATTCTGCACATGATCCTTACGCCTAGGCTTGAGTTTGGCTTGAGCTAGGCACATAAAAAGTTTCTTAAGCTCGGGCTCGGCTATTTATTATTTAATTATTTAATTTGTATATTTTTATAATTATATATATATATATATGTATGTACATATATATAATTAAAAGGCTTGCTTAATCTCATGAGCCGAATGAAGCTCGAAATAGCTATAATATCAACTTGAGCTTGACGTACGGGTATTTAATTTATTCTTTTCATCCCGTTTTATTTAACAAAGGAGTTATGTTGGCGTGAATTTTTAATCAACACGTGTATATATTTGTACCATCTTGTGTGATCATAGGTTATGTGATTTACATAGCAAGACATGTGTCAAGCTTTCGTGATTAGACATGAGAATAATAATACACTATGAAACTGATATCGGACTAATAATCCATTATCAACTAATTAAAATTCACTATCTTTAATATATAAATCCAAATTAACGGTCTATCAAGATGAGATTAGAGGATTTAATAAAGTAGAGAGGAATTTAAAAAGGTAAAGAAAAGGTGTAAGTTATAGTGGTAGTTATAGGGATTGTGACATAATGCAATAAGATGGGATTTGTGGTTGAAAAATTGATGTTGTTTGTAATACACGTCGAAAGCCTAAATTCCGCGTTTTAACCGCTAATCAACTTTTTTTAATTTTGTGAATAAAACCAAACTTGAACCGGACCGTGTCGGTTCATAGTCTTCCACTTTAACCCAATGCACGTTTCTTTCTCTTATTGCATTTGCATTTGCATTTGCATTTGCATTTGCATTTTCATTTTCTCCACCAATACAATTTCTAGGAAACTATATAATATGTCTACCAATCATATCAAAGGAAAAGATCTATCGTCTTTTCTTTTTGTTGAGAAGACTAATATTATATGTATATTTTTATTTGTTATTTTCTAAAACAAATCATACAACTTTTTTTGTAGAATGATTATTATTTGAATAACTGTAAAAAAGAATTATTAGGATGTTTCAATCTATTATTTAGTGGATTTGGTTAAAAACAAAAAAAATTATGAAAATATGATGAACCTGAATCTAATCTTGATGCATTTTTTGGTTTCGTATCTTATGTCGGTTTGCTTGTTGTTGTTTTTCGGCAACTTCTTCGATCACCACATCGATTCCATATTCATTGCATAAGAGCACTCAAAGTAGGATTTTTATTTTTTTATGAGTATATGTCTTATATTATAACGGATGATTGTAAATTATTGTGAGTGAATGATAGAAAAATATTATTGTTTATCATTATATTTGGGGTGATACGTCTGTTCAATCGTTATAATTTTTCAAATATTTTTAAAAATGGTTGTGAGTGAATGATAAATAAAAAATAATGATAAAATTATAAAAAGTACTATTCAATTAAAATGAAAAGAGAAAAGTAGTATTTGTTAGTGTAATTTTAAATGAGAATGGTAAAGCTAGTGTGAATGCTCTAAATATGTAGATAAAAGTGATTTTATTGTGACCATATATTTTTATAAAATGTTGGATAATATTTATAGTGACGCGTCATCTAAAATATGAAAATGAAAGGAATGGTGTATCAAAAGTCACTCTACCGTATTGAAGGTCCTATGTGATGTATCCTTTTTCGCATATGGAGTCGGAGGTTTGGTGTATCAGGTCTGACTGTATTATATTCGACCTAACATATGATACTTATTTTACACGTTAATCACCAACCAAAATATTACCATATGATAACCAATAATTTACGCCTTGTGATGCATTATTGGAGCATTTATAAGTTAGAAAAATCATACGTGCAAGTCAGACACAATGCCAATCAAATCAATCATGCACGCATTTCTTGTCATGAGAATAAGGTAAGTTACCTAATCATTTCTATAAATTACTCACGTCTTAGATCTTTCAACTTTCTCATGAATCCACTACAAAACCAACTTACAACTCATATACACGTTTTAATCATAGGATATCGTCTTAAATTAGTTATCTTTTAGTCCATTGGATTGAATTTCTATGTAACACAAGTAGTGGCATATCTATGTAACACCCTAGCTACATGTAAGACTTCCAAGACAGTACATTAATCATTATATCATAAAAATATTTCATAAACTCAAGGTAACTATTAATAGACTTACACTATCAATTAATCATGTAAATTCCATAGGAATCCACTTAAACAGTGCAAAAAAAAAATATCAACCTATAACAACCTTGTTATATGAAAGAATTATATCTAAATAATGTAGAACATATAGTAGTCGGGTTACTACTAACTGATGTAATAATTTCTTCATTAAATTCTAATTTCTCGAATTAGGGTTCATTCCTTAGCATAAATAGATGGAAGTTAAAATAAAAACTTATAAGATGATGAGATTTGAGAGCAATTATGACATGATCCAATTGAAATTAAAATTTTGGTGAATGATCTCTCATTTGTTCTAATTCTAATCGCCTCTAAGCTTTTCAAGGGAGGTTCTTGAATTCTCATGGGTGAATATGTCATGGTATAGTAGAGTGATGCCAAATAATCCATGTGTTTTGACTAATTAACATATTTAATTCCCATAGTTTAACTAATTTCATCTTATTCACACATGTTTGTACCACATAAAGTCCTTAATGCGGAATGTTACAATTCTACTTTTTTAAAGTCAATGACTAAGAAAGAGACGTTTGAAACACAAGAGGGTGAAAAAGAATAAAAAAACGTAATTGTTGAATTGAAATCTAATTCCACCAATTTTTAAATGCACAAAATTTTAAAGTACTTTTTCAAAATTGTGCTACATTTAAAGAAAATTGAACATAGTACATATGTTGGGTATAGTATTGCTAGACATTAAAAGAAGCTGATTTTTTTAAGAGTTTGTTTTGCTGTATGTAAATTAAGGACGTGTCATTGTACACGCATGTTTGTGTGATTATGTATACAAGGTCATGTGAATATATACATAGGTTGTGTTTCTTACGCACAAAAGTGTGCATAATTATATTATATGTTACGTAGGGGCTGTTTGCTAGCCTCTTAATGAGATTTCTAATGATTTAGATGTCTAAACGGTTCAGTATTTAATGGTTCACACTGTTTGTTTCGCAAGCAAATGTTTAAATGGTTTAGACAATTGCCTCTGAATGGTTAAGCATTATATTAATGCTGAATGGTTAAGGGGTCTAATACTGAATGGTTAAGACATCTTATCTGAATTGATCAGACATTTGTATTTTAATAGTTAAACGATATACTAACTCTTAATGGTTCAGAGCTATTAATAATTCAACACTTAATAGTTCAAACTTTTTATTGGTTCAGCTCTTAACCATTCAAAGATTGCCAAACAATCACATAATCATTCCTCAACTTCATACATTTCATATGAAATATCCATTTCCTACTGGGACTCCCCTCCACACAAACGTGTGTGTATGTGTGTGAAGTTTTTAGTCTAATGGTATTATTTGATGTGTACAAAATTAAGTGTTTTCATATAAATTGAAGTTTTGAGTTTTATGGTTTACAATGGTGTAATAGAAGTAGGATAGGTTAATTAGTTTGGTTTTCGTTCTAAAATAAAAACTTAACAAAAAGAGGAGATGAGTATGAAGTATAATTTTAGCACTGGAAAAATCCAAATTTGTACACTCGATCGATTAGTTGGATAGATCCAAATTATGAATCCCGATTATCATTAATTAACAATCCATCCAATCAAATTAAAAGTGCTCCCTATTTAAATATTTTCGTGTTAGCCAATAATTTTATACGCATTTGAACAATTATAATAATAATAGTTAAAGAACAATTATAATAATAATAATTATTATTATAGTGATAACAACAACAATAATAATAGCCAAACGAAAGCATTACACTTTAATAGATAATAATCCATACTGATAAAATAATTTTAGCAATCAAAATGATCAATTTTATTAAGAAATGATTGTTTCCATGTGTAACCGACTTTACTAATTTGTGGATGTAAATCAAATAACATCTAGCGACCTTTTGGCCTAGTGAAACTTAATGTTTATTCACATTAATTAGTACAGGTTCAAGTCTTACAAATGAAGAATATATTGATTTTGAAATAGATTTAAAATTTTATAAACATATTAATCCTCCTAACATACAAAAGCAATTTTGCTATATTTCAACCTCTTGTCACCATCCAAATATGTATTTTATAGAATTTTATTTCATGGTGAACAAATTTTACATAAATTATTATTGATGATATACATATTCTGTTGTTCTAATGGAAACGAATTATTTATTAATAATCACTTTATTCCAACCCCCCAATAATGGGGATAACGACCATATATATGTGTATTATTTAAAAATGCATTTTGGAAACGAATTGGTGGCATTAGACTTGCTCATGTCATGGATGATGAATGCGTAGGAATGAAGAGGGAGTAGCATTATCCAATATTATTATATATTATTTCAAATAAAGTGGGGGATGATTTGATAAAGATGGTCCTCTTTTATATATTATTTTAAATTAAATCCTTAAATATATAACCAAAATATTTCTTTTGTCTTGAAATAATATCAAAAGTATTTCTTAAAAAAGAATAAGGACTGAAAACTACAAAGTTACATAGATCTATATTTCAATTCAAACTAAATCAAGGTTATTTTATTGAAATGATACAAACGTTGGTTTTATTTGTAGTGTTTGGTAATACATTGTTCTAGATTTTGACGTTTTGATTAGATATTTTTATTAAGCAATATCTTAAACTAAACACTATAGTTGTTTAATGAAAAAAATACCATTTAAGTAGTACACGTGTTAGTTTTGAAAGTGATGCGCATATAATCTACAATATATGCGTGCTCCTACTTTATAATTACAATATATTATATATTTATATATATTATATAGTTATATTATAATAATATGTAATAACTGAATTGTAATTAGGTAGTTAATTGTTTAATACATCCAAAGATTAATTATTTATTTCCTAAAGCATATATGTTTATGTAAGATCTCTCAACACGTTAGAATGACAAAGCAAAGTTTATGTAATCAATTCTTGAACATTAAAAGCTCTTTTAAAAGATTTAAAAGTTTGGTGGCTCATTTTCCATAATGTTTGAACTAAATTTTCAATATAAATGTTATTTAAAAATATTTTAATTAGGTTGTGCAATATAAGTGAACGAAGGGTCACTTTCAAGCGCCCTTGATTCCGTAGAGACTCCCATATCACGTCTTCATTGAAGTGATAAGGACTATACTCAAATAAATTAAAAAGGAAATTCATTGAATTCGTTTCGGTTCGAATAATAAATACCCCCATTCCTAGAGTTGTTGCTATTGTAGTAAGTCGAGTTGTCACTGCTCGGTTGCTCTAGTTCGTAGGTACCAACAAGAGTAACATTTAGTCGTGCTTATTATATAACCAATGATTTAAAATTTCTATTAGTGTGAGTACAAAATGAACACGAAGATTCATTTTTAGAGATGGATATATAGATACAATACATTCTTGAGAGAAATATAAAAATCACGAGGAGAATCTCTTTGCTCTTATATTCCAAGAGATCAAGGTTTCTTGTATAATCGATCGACTCATCATTACTTCCTCTGTTTTAGTAATACTAAAACACCCAAAAGCCGGTTGCTATCTCGGGTGTGTGAGCCAAATCCCGTAGTACATACTGTTTCACTCGTTTTCTCTTGCACTGTGGGAGACAAACGAGTTCTCAGTTTAGAAAAGAACTAAATTTGTTTAAGAATTAGTTTTGTGTGTCACTACAAATATATTAAAAAGCAACTTGTGTTGATACAGAAAAGTTTTTGTCTTTAAAATCGACCACTTAGATTTTTTTTCTAGTTTAACCTTTTCACCTAACCAATTATGACTCAATTTCTAATTTTTATTTTTTACCAATCCAAAATTTAATATTATATTTTATGCATGTATTTAAAATCGAATAAATATCGGGTATCGTATGCTAGAGCGAGTGATGTTATCGTTGGGGTACCGTGACAAACGCAACGACTTATGAGCGAACACATCATTGCCCGTATTTTGGTATTATCATAACCGGCATCGATGTTTGATTTTATGATTTTTGACGAGCCGAATAGATAACGGTCAAATTCACACTTCATTGCGCGGAGAAAGCATGACCGAAATTTACTCGCCGCAAAGTGCGATGAGTAAAACTAGTTCTAATAAATAATATATACTACTCTAGCGATAAAAGCTTTAAACCTAAGACCTCATTTCAAAGAAGTTTTAATGGATAAGCCTTTTGGACTGATGATCATTAACCTCTTAAGCAATCAATTAGTTAACTAACTTAATAAAAATTCATATGTACCTAAGCAAAACCAATTAAAACAGAGTGTGCATATAAGTGGTTTGTTGGTCAAACTCTTGGTCTTACGTTGGCCCCCAATATTAAAAGAGTTCAGCCAACACTCAAAAGAATCTACAAATCGATTTTAGAGAGTTATTACAGCAAAACGAACAATTAAAACATGATAAAATGTATTGAAGATGAAACTGACAGAATTCAAGTATATATTAAAAAAAATCACTTTACAATGGCTCAAATAAACAAAATCATGAATGTAACTCTTTAGAAGGAATAACCAAAATCACAATCATTTCTTACCACATGACGTAGGTAACAAGACAACTATTTGTCAAAGGACTAACCAAAATGACAATCAAGATCATGTTTTTAATTTCGGAATAACATGTTAGAGGTGAGAATCATCACATATCCGGAAGCTTAGTGAAGTTCTTCATTAGGAGGAAATCGCAGAGAGAATGGGGAAAATTGAGTTGGGCTTGGAATTGAAGTACATTGCAGGTTAATCTATAGCGGCGGAATTTAGACTCGATAGCCTACCCTAAACGGTGTCGTATATATATATATATATATATATATATATATATATATATATATATATATATACTTGTCGGTAGATACAAATGTTTTTTGCTATAGAGGTTTTCCAAAGTGTCATACATTCATCTATCGCGTCAAAACCTGTAGCAACTAATTTGTGTCCCTATAGGTTTCAAATAAAACTAGAAAACAGTTTAACAACCATGTTTCGTAGCGAAAGCAACAGAACCTGTTCGTCACTGAAGTTGTTATCGTTAAAGTTCTATTTTCTTGTAGTGTAATATTACTTTAAACATAAATAAGTTTTTGTATTTATTAAAAACAACAAGCTCTGTTTGTTAGATATTTCTTAAGGACAAATATAGCAACGCAAAGCACTCGATCTAAGCCCCAACTCGTTTAAACTCGAGCTTGGCTCTATCATCAAAAAAGCTCGAGCTCGACTCTTTTCAAGCTTTAATTTTAAAGCTCAAGCTCGGCCCATCAGAAACTTTTCAGGCCCGAGCTAGGCTTATTTATAATTTAATTTTTATTATTATTATTATTATTATTATTATTATTATTATTTAATATTCTTATATATAATTTATACATATTACTAATTATATATTTTATATATAACATTATACATATTATTTCATTGGTTTATCATAATTTATATATTATATTAACTATTGCATAAATAAGATATAAATATTTATACATAAAAATATATAAATAAAGAGTCTATTTAGGCTCAAGCTCGATAATTTAATAAGCTTTCTTTTGTGCTCGGGCTCAATTGGGATCGACTCATTTAAACTTTTTATCGATTTAATATCGAATAGCTTGCGAGCAGTTGCCCCTTGGCTTAATGGATGCCTATAGGTATCAATAAACCATGTTACTATTTTGCCACTCATTTAATAATAATTTCCTAATTAATATATTGATTAATGCATATTATTAATACATTATTTAATTATATGAGATTATTTAATTCATTACATTAATATTATATTGTTTATAATATTTTAAATTAACATTTAAATTATAAATAAGTATAATCTTATTTGAATGCCTAATATATAATTACTAAATTATTTCATGATAATAATATAACATTAATAACAATAATAATACCAACAACAACATCAACAATACTAATAACAACAACAATAATAACAATAATAATTATAAAAAAAATTGAATTTGAATCATCTAAACTATTTACTATTGGTCAGTATTAATTTTAACTAATAATTTAACCAATATTAATCTCTAAACTTTCAATTTTATTAGAAGACATTCCTAGTATAATTGTTCATTAACTCCAAGATGTATGGATACGAAAGATCCTGTTGACAGAGAAGGATTTTGAGCATATTATTAATCTAAGTATGCAACAACTCCAAATAACTTACTCTTTTAAAAGTCTGAAGGTCTCATTAAAGCATCAAGCTGAGTATCTTTACTAAGGGGTTGTTCGACAGTATCTTAATCAACATCTTAATGGTTTAACACTTAATGGTTTTTACTGCTTGTTGCGCGAGCAAATGTCTGAATGGCGTAGACATTTGCGTCCGAATGGTTAAGCATTATCCGAATAGTTAAGCATTATACTAATGTTGAATGGTTAAGAGGTCTAATGCTGAATGGTTAAGATCTCTTATCTTTATTTGTCAGATATTTGCATTTAAATAGTTAATCAATATATTGGCTCTTAATGGTTTAGACCTTTTAATGGTTCAACGCATAATAGTTCAGACCTTTTATTGGTTCAGTACTTAATCATTCAGAAATTGCCAAATAGCCTCTAAGTTATAGAATTTGGAAGTCAACCCCATATATAACACATTGCACACATAAAATTATATTGGATATGAGTAGACTATTGTTTGGCAAGTAGAAACCATGAAGAATACCAATTCGAATGGCTTTTATTATAACAACTTTTAGAGTATGTTTGGTATGAGGTAATGAAATGAACAAAAAAATAAAATTTATGAAGCAATGAAATGGATGAAAGCATGAAATAGATCATTACATTCCATTCTCCTATTTGGTTATCTTTTATCTGAAATGAATCATTACTACGTGTTGTTTGTTAGTTAGGAAAAGACAAATGAATTAATTGTAAAAGTGGTTATGGTTGGGCAGTGAGGGTTCTTAGTGCGGTGGTGGCCGGTGACGATGGTGGTGGTGGTCGATAAAGGTGGTGCATGGTGGTTGGTGGTGGCCGATAAAGGTGGTGCATGGTGGTTGGTGGTGGCAGTTAGTGGTGGTGGTTGTGATAGTCGGTGGTGGTGACCAGCGGTGGTGGCTGTGGCGGTGGCCGGTGGTGATTGGTGGCGGTGATGGTGGCTGGTGGCTCTCCATCTTGGTGGTCGATGGTAATGATGGGGGCGGCTGTGGTGGTTGATAGTGGTGGCTGGTAGTGGTGGTGGCCAATGGTGGTGTGATCGATCGTGGTGACTAAGGAGAAAAAGGGATGAGATGAAAAAAAAGGATGGTGGATCGAATAACTTTGATGTGATTAGAGGGAATGTGACGTTTTCTGTAATGATCCATTTCATTTCCTTTGACAACCAAATGTTATTTTTTATTCACCCTCGATCATTTATTCCATTTCGACTTTAATTTCTTGATACCAAAAGCTACTTTAAAGCTTGAATGGGAATTATAGAAAGTAACCGTGTGAGATCATCTTTAATTTCCTAACACCTCTTGATATCAGAATTCTTTTGTTGAAGAGCCATTAGCAAGAATTGATGCATGTGCTAGTGATAAACAACCTTACATCCATATTATTCTCCAACGAAGTAGAAAATTCATTCACATTAAAGTTGCATCTAAGGTATCGATAATTTCTCGAAATATCATTGACCTTGAAGATGTGGCATGCAATCATCATAAATCATATGACTAATAATTAAACATGGATTAAAATTTTGAGCATGACAAGGCAAGTGATCCCAAGATAATAATCATAAATAAGCCAACAAGTAATGGTTATATTTTTAAGCATTAATAACAAAGATTTGG
This sequence comes from Flaveria trinervia, assembly GCA_025506515.1. Taxonomy (NCBI): domain Eukaryota; kingdom Viridiplantae; phylum Streptophyta; class Magnoliopsida; order Asterales; family Asteraceae; genus Flaveria; species Flaveria trinervia. Next base: position 120,819,054 of record CM046444.1, on the reverse strand, counting down.
ATTCTTCAACTCCGTCAACTTTCATGTTATACATTACATGCCACATGACATAGCATGGTATATTATACATCAACACATGCTCACACATGCCTTCTTTTATGTCTCGTTTTATGATTTCCACATGCTAAACGCCTAAACCCTTTGGATATACCTCCCTCAAGTTGGATTTCCATCTCCATTTCATTTCATTTTCATAAACAATATTAGAAAAAATACATATTTCCTCCCCGCTACAAACTTTATTAGTTACATATATTATATATAGAGGTGTTCATTTTCGGATATCCGAATCCGAAATTTCGGATATCCAAAGTTTCGGATTTGAATATCCGTTCGGATATCCAAATTTCAAAAAAAAAGTATTATTTTATAAATTTTATAAAAATAAAATAATTTTATTAAAATTTATTTCATATATCCAAAGTATTTATTAAAATATCCAAAATATCTAAAATATTTAATTAATATTTAATATTTTTTAAAATTTTATAAAAATATTTCGGATATTTCGGATTTGGATATTTCGGATATCCGAAATATCCGAAAATTCTCAAAATCACTATCCGAATCCGAATCTGAAATTCGGATATCCAAAATTTTGGTTATCCAAATTTCGGATTTTCGGATATTTCAGATTTGGATTCGGATATTTTTTAATACCCCTAATTATATATACCCAATTTAAAATTTCGTGTCTTTTTTTTCCTCAAAGATTGCTAGGACATGAGAACAATTTAAAGCATCGACTAATCAAGATCACTGAGAAATCAATTGAAGATACTTTTGATATAATCAATTTAGAAAGCTTCAGTCGGCTTATAAAGTTCGAAAAAAGGTAACGTGTTCATCATTTTAAAGTGTTTCGATTGAAATTTTGTGTTTAATGATGTGACTAGTACTAGTATTTGTCCTCCCTTTAATTTGCCATACAAATCTATTTAACCAATTTTACAGTTTACCTGTCTTATAATTTTTTATTTTATTTTATGATCCTTTATGTTAGTGATGCTTTGGTTATTAATTTGGTGTATGATATTATGTTTCAGTTTAGGTTTATGTTGACCAACTTAAAAAGTGTTTCAATTTATGATCTAGTTTAAGTTTAGTTAAAAGAATTCATTTACATATTTTGTAAATAGTATATATAGATTATTTATATACATATAAATAAATAATTAGTTTAAAGATTTAATTATATATACACACTACTATATAATACATATTAAAATGATATAATCGTAATTTTATTTAAAATGTAAGGCAAATATACAAAATTTTAAGCATAGAGTACAAGTGTTTTATGCAATAACTTCACTTTTGCTCTCATTTAATTAATTTTTTAATTATTATATATTTAAAACACATTATTAATACATTATTTAATAATACGATATTATTTAATTCACTTCATTAAAATTTTATTTTATTTTATAATTATATAAATTGACATTTAAATTTGTACGTAGTTACTAATCAAATTTATATAACTAAATACTATTTAAATTAATTATTATTTTATTTAAATACTTATATCTATACTACTATATATATATCTATTACTATATGCGACAGGTCTATAAATTTTGGTTGAGGGAGGGGGGAAATGTGTTAGTAGGATCGGTTAAAAAAATAAGGTAAACAACTCATATTTTTTTCTATAATAGCACAAATTTAGTAAGAAGTGGCTGGAAAGAAAAAACTCTATCTTATGCTAAAACACTAATGAAGTTATGAAGGGTAGTAAGTGATTAGTTTCTTCCAAGTTCCAAGTTATGAAGGGTAGTAAGTGATTAGTTTCTTCCATAATTTAGATAAGCAATTAACGTAAAAAACTGGTTTAACGTGGTTGAACAAATAAATATACAAATTAAACATCAAAAATCAAAACAAAACAAGAAATGCTAAACAAAACTAAACTAATTATATAATTACAAGACGATAAACAGACTCTTTTAATAACTAACTATATAAAATATGGAAAACAAAACAGTATATGCAGAAAGCTAGTAATTAATTGTGCCACTAATTCTAAATTAAAATATAATAAAATTGAGAAAGTTTCTTTGATTTGTGGTGCCTCTGATCACTGTTTCTATTTCTATAATAGCTAGAAAACATTACTTATTAGCAACTAAATTTATATACTTTATTTGTATTCTTCTTGGGCCTGGGGCATGTGCGTCCTGTTTCTTCAATGTGCATCCTCCACCGCTCGTAATAAGGTTTAAATCTATATATATATATATATATAATATATATATATATATATATACCACTTGAAGACAGACATAAACACATTCATACTATTATTAAGCTATTTTTTCGTGTGAGTACTATAGGATATATTAGGTATATGACTTATATATTATTCTTAATTTTGTGCCTTCTGTTTATTCAATGTGTATCCTCCATTGTAAGATTTAAACCATTTGAATACCATCATTTACACTATTAAACTATAATTAAGTTCTTTGGTGCGAATAGGATTTGATATGAGTTTTATACTATTCTTGATTTATTTCCGAATACTATTATTATTCTTAAGGGAAAAAATGATACTTAAACAAAATTAACGATAATCAATTTCGATTGCGTCTTGTGGTGGGTTTTGAAATAAATTTATGTTGAAACGCAAATATCATAATAAGCATGTCGCATTGTTATATTCTTTGAGTTAAAAAACATTACATTTTTTTGAAAAAAACATGTTAAAATATATTACTTTTAGACTGTGAGTTTTGGCCAAGCACTACATGTTGTTTGAATAAAGTTTATATTGCTATTTATGCAAAAAAAAAACATGCCATAATGATATTTTTATAATTATATTGACACATGTCCAATTTTTAAAACAATACATTTTTAAAGTTACAAGAAAAAACATTAATTTATATGTGTTAATTACGATATTAAGTAATAGCAGTTTTGAGGAGTTATATGTTATGCTTCAAGCTAATAATAGTATATATTTATTCTCTATCTATAATTATCAAGTTACTAATTAAGCAAAATATCAATAAACTTTGAAAGGAAAAAACGCACCATGGGAGGGTATCGAAGCAGTACCTACCTCGTGGAGGTGGCGACTGAAAAGTATTTGTTTTAATTTCCAGAAGAACAAATACATTAATATATATATAATGTATATTAATAATTGTATGGATTAGAAAATAATTAAGGGCACATGCATCACCATACCGTTATATCAAAATTATAATTCCATTAAAGAAAAACGGTTGAAAGTTGCAATAACCATGTCTAAAATGAAACTTACTATTTTGAGCATATTTTATTTCGTAAATATTTTTGTAAATATATCGAGTTACTATAATGTAATTCCATGCAGAGTAGAATGATTTTATACAACATATTTATAGATTTTCTCTAAAATGTTGGGATGTGTTAAACATACCCGCTTCGCTATTAAATTAGTTGTATAATCTCTACTTTAGTCATTTAATACTTTTTTTATAAATTAGTCACATCTTTTACAAAACTTGTTGATTGATAAGATATACGTATAAAAAGTTTTTTAATTACCGACCTTAACAAGTCATGTCAATTATTATATGTCATATATATTGATATTTGGATTAATAATTTGTTTATTATAATTCTTTAGTGGCATTTAATTAAGCATTAATAATGGGAATGAAGTATGAACAGGATATAAGGAGTCTTTCTGACATGGGGCATGTTGAACATAACTGGTTACAGAGATAAGCAGTGGAAGTTATTGAAGATTGGATTTGTAATAATTACTAATATTCCTACTTGCAGTGTGTTGACCTAAGAAATTTATTAATAATCTGCATACAAACATTTAAATAATCACAAACAATTACCTGAAATAACTAACAACTGCAAGACAATGAACTGACCTACACCCTACCACATATAATATTATTTTTCAATATTTAACCTATATAATAATAATAATAAAACAATTTACATTTTTCTACATAAAATATCATCAGTCTTTATAAGCATATATGGAAGAGGGATAGACTACAAGACCCAAGAAACCAACATGGTGTCCCCTTTCTTGGAATGACATGCCAAATCAAGAAAGTTAATTGATCAATCAAGTCATATGATGTGTTTTGGACGGTTTCATTAACTACATAGATCATATTATTAATACAATGATATTATTATCGAAAGTGTGTCCATGAGAAGTGTTCTTTTCAAAACCACAAATAGTATTAGCACTAAGGTAACCAATCAAATTTAAATCCTTCATATATTTACGAGAAAACTTCACAAAATATTAAACAAACATTTCAATTAGGTCACACTTATATTTAATTGTTCCAATCAACTCATTGAAGTTTTAAGAGTGTTCAACTAGACCACTCATATTTTTTCAAAATTCCATTAAATAATTCGTAATTTTTTAAATCATTCGGAGTTTATCAATATTGTTAATTTTTAAAATATTTCACTTTTTAAAAATATTTTACAAACTATGATGACATAATTAGAACAATCCTAAAACATTAGTGACCTAATTTGGATAAAAATTTATGAGTGACCTCATTGGATTAAAAAGTTTATGAAAAACTAATTAGAACAATCTTAAAATTTGATTACTATTTTACAAAATTATCTTTTTATTGGTATATTGATTTCAATTCTAACATAACTATTTAATTACAACAGTATTATGTGAGTATTTTTGAACTTGGATGCCTAAATTTATGTATATTAATACATTAAAAACTATGCTACAAACTAGTGTATTATACGAATTAAATAAATAATATATTAAGTTAAATATTAAATAATTACTAATAAAAAAATTAAGAACTTTATAGAAAAAAAATCAGTTGAAGAAAAAATGGGGGAAATTATATTTAGAAACTAATTAATAAAAAAAGTAAGCACAATTAGGTGAATAAGGATAAGAATGAAAAGTAAAAGAGTACTCATAGAATTGTGGCAAATGACGATTGTGTTTTTTGATATTATATATACACACATACATGTCCACGTCAACTACATCTCTCTTTATAGCTGCTATACATCTTCCATTTCATTATTAATAAAAATAATAATAAGTGATTAAGATTGATTTTCAGAAGTTCTGGTAATGTTTTGTTGTCCTTAAACAAACCACCACACACTAATATAATATTAAGGTTGCTATGTATGTATATGTGGGTCTATATATGTTCATGTCATGGCTATGTGAAAGAGACTAGTGAATGAACATTAGTGGAGGGTTATATGAAGGATAAGGTAATAAGGCCCATGTGTAATTGAGATGGCACATGGAAAGAACATTCATTATTGGAACCAATTGGAAGGTTGTTTTGGCTTTTTTGAACCAATTTGTATGTGGGGTCTACTTTCAATAATCTTTTCGTTTGGCAATTTGGCTTCACAATCAGGGATGGTGGTGAAGATACATGGGGTAGGAAACTCATAAAGACGAGAGAGAGGTTCCGGAGATATTCAATAACCCTAGAGTTGGTTTACATGCTTCAATCTTAATATATTATCTCTAAAATTGTTGAATAAGTATTACAAATAAACTATTATATAAGCAACCAAGTGAACTAATAACATGTAATAGTTTTTCTGTTGGTTAAATTCTTTTATATCATTTTATAATCATCTAAGGTTTTTTAACCACATATTTTTTTTTTCTTTTTTTGATTCATTTTTTGCCTCGTGAAGAAAATTTGTCGAACTCGCAAAGGATACAATTTTAGATACAACGATGTTTGGTGAACAAACTCACTTTTGTAAAGAGAAGAGACTCACTTTTTAAAAATAATCATACTTCCAATTTTATCTTAAGATGGTACATATATCTTTTTAAATACAATTAGAAAATACCAAAACTTGACTATCCCCCCTCCGGCCTTCCCTTTATATTTATATATATATATATATTATATATATATATATATATATATATATATATATATATATATAGATAGATATAGATATATAGATATATATATACACATATAGATATACATATATATATATATGTATGTATATATAGGGGAGGGATCAAATGAGAACTAGCTTTTTTTGTAAAAACTCTATGAACCAATCTCAACCACTAGTTTTCAATGGCAAAATTGTAATTAACAAAAACATATTTAAAAAATTTATAAATCATAAAAATTAAAAAAATAAAAACACAAAAATATTCCCCAACTTTCCCTCTTTCATAAAAAAATAAAAAAATTTCCGTTTTTTAACGAAATTCGTTTTACACATGTGTATAACTAGATTTACACATATGTAAACAACGAATGTACAATTTTTTTTGAAAAATATATCAATATGGTAGGTGTTGGAAAGATAAAAAATACTTAATTTTATGGTGATTTTTTTTTGAAAAAATAATGTCGTGAAAAAAAGTTACGAACGTTTAAAAAAAGGGGGAAATGACATGTGATTTGCATGTGATAAAAAATGAGTGGCTGAGATTGGTTCCTAGAATTCTCACAAAAAAATGTGGTTCTCATTTAAACTCTCCCATATATATATATATATATATTATATATATATATATATATATATATTATATATATTATATATAATATATATATATATATATATATATATATATATATAATATATATATATATATATATATATATATATATAATATATATATATATATATATATATATATACATATACATATATATATATATACATATACATATACATATATATATATACATATATATATATATATATGTATATATATATATATAATATATATATGTATATATATATGTATATGTATATATATATATGTATATATATATATATATATCTATATATATACATATATATATATATATATGTACATATATATTTTTTTATATATACATATATATATACTACGAGCATGTAAGCTTTATTGTATGGACATAAGCTTTGTAGTCAAGCGTGATTATGTTGCTCGTACACGTGACATGAAATGGTCATCCATGTAACGGTCCAATTTTGGTGTATGTTATTATTAGACTACATATATATTTTGTATTAAGTTTGTCATTATGTATAAAATGTAAGGCTAACTATCACTTGTCAATAGTGAAACAATTGTTTCTATAAATATTCATGAATTATTGAGAAGGAGATGATTTTTGAACTATTTCAATAATAGACAATTAAATTTGTTAGGTTATTAATGATGTTTCATTAAGATCCACCCTTGGTGCATCATAAAGAATCATTAGGTAGTTGTAAGTGTCATCATTGAGATCTTCACATGACCCATATGGTTGTTAGTGTGGTTACCAAAAGGCATGTAACCTAATAATAACAATGTATTAGGTTGGCCTTCATCCCATGACCTATATGGTTAAGCGTTTAAGGTAGATAAATACATAGGTAATTTTAGCATCTTTGACAAAATTTTAGTAAAAATGATTTCACTTAAAAACAAATAAAATATTAAAATAAACATTAATATGAGTTGTGTGAAGTGCGTTCATGTTTAAGAATACTCTAAGCTTCTAAAACAAGAAAATTTTGTAGTTTGAGGTGCAAATCCCTCTCAATTGTAAAGGGTCATAAGGGAGCATTGCCACTTGAGAGGGGTCCATGGGTTAGTACTGGAAAATTTTTCTTAGAAAATAATCTTTAAAAGTTTCAGTATTAAGGACAAGAGAAATTTTCTTGGAAATAATCTTCCCTATAAATGTACCATATCAACGATGACTCAAGAAACTAACATTGAAATTGATCTTCAAGAGCGACACATAACGAGTAACACTATTAATTGAATATCGCTAAACTACGATCCATGATAGAAACTAAGATAGGTAACATCTGTGATATTTGATGTGAACTATGGTCTGTAGTAACTTTGTTACCTACTAATTGTCTGATAATCGGTAGTAACTTTGTTACTACAAATTACTAACTAAGTTACTAGTGATAGTTTCTATTAATGTTGTTGTCTATTAAAGTTTTTACCGATGTATTTCAGGGTTACGAGTGGTTATATCATAAATTGCCATATCCATTCATTAATAGTTGCAAAAATTCATTGAGATCGTTCAACCCATTATAAATCATTTGGTATGATTTTGTGTTATGTTTTTCACATGAATTTAAACAGAAAACACCTCTTTCTTGATTAGAAACATTTTGTCGGATTGAATATTTTGTATATACACAAAACACTTTAATTTGAAAGAGATCTATATAATCGATTCATGAAGCATCCAACCTATACAAAATCAGAAAACATAACAAAACGGTCTAGATTTAGGACTACTAGTAGCGAAGGTGTGAGTTCATCATTCTAAAAAAAGATATTGTGTAATGGTTCTGACTCACATGGAGTCTTCTTGAAGGAATAATGTTTTTTCATTTGCATTAAACGAGTCTCACATGTGGAAATCATGACCTAGAACGAAAATGAGGAAGCTCTAGTGGTTGGCATGCGGACATTCGGCGTGACATTGATCTTGGCTATTGATTGTTGTGAGACGAATGTGTTCATCGCTATATTAGGTAACAATGCAAAAAAGAGGGTTATCCCCACGTAAATGGAACTTGCAATGAGAAGGGTGTCGTCCTAAGAATCTCAAAATGCCAATGTCCTCGTAATCAATATTTTTCAATAGATTTAACATTTTTTTCTAATTCCACTAATCACCTTTGTACACTAATTGAGCAAAGTATGAAAGTTTATGTAACATACTAGTATCAAATTGACTATATGTACTTGTAACTATGTAATCAGCTTCATTTTTAGATAACATTGAAAAAACCAAAAAGAACTTTGTTTCCCAAATCTTTGATTATATTTTGGAGCATATAGAGTAGCACCATGCATGTAAGTCGCATGTTAAAATGTGTACACTTAATAATTATATGATGTTGATTATATTCTATTTATTTTCTCATCCGAGCTTTAATAATGTGAATTCTTTTTGTTAAAAGATTGGACACATGTCACTAGCAAATTGACGCCAAATGTAGCATTATTTTCCATTTAAGAGGAATAAAAAGCAAAATTGAACAACTTTCTAACAATAAAATTATCGAGTTGTTTACATGCATGATTGAAGACACGAAACCAAGGCTACCTTCATGCATGATGAAGTGGACCCAATCATGTCTTCTAGATCGTACACGTGGAAGCTGACGTGGAAATCCACTGGTGAACTGCCGTAGTCTCTTCTGCCACTTGGAAATCTATAAACTTCAATATGTTTACATTGAAAATGAATTTTTGTCATTTGCTATTACTATATGCTTTAAAAGTTTTAGTATTATAAGGTGGAAGCTTTCGAATTTACCACAAATTACACAAAAATTTAAAGACTTACATCAACAACGTCTAGAAAATGCAATGTTTAAGAATGATTTCAATCCAATTAATTAGTAGCAAATAACAAACACTAAATGTTATATTTTCATGGTATTGATTAAGGTCTAGAATTATATTATACGTGTCATCTTTCAAAAACGTTTGATAAATAGATGTTACTCAAGTGTCGCAAGCGTATAAAACACATATGTAACATAGACACTACAACTCATTAGTAGATATGTCATGTCTACAAATTAACTTGTCACTCTTGAACTAATGTTTTTATATGGTATAACGCTTGTCATATATTATAGCTTTAATATAAAGTATATAGTCATATATAGATACAAAATTATGTGAGGGTGATGGGTTCTTGTTTTGGGTGAGAGCATTTGTTCTTATCTAGGGGTCCACATGTCTTTGACCGTAGACACTCGGGTCGGAGTTGACTCAAAAACGACAAGTCATCTTTTCTTTTTCTTAACTTCTAAGTTGATTTAAGATAAAGTTTTTATTAGACCAAATGATTTTGATCTATGTTTCTTTTCTAGAAATAAATAAATGAGTTATCTCCCATTTTTTATATGCTAAACGAACATAGTTAATAACTTGTAAAAAGTTTTCTTAATTTATTTTTACCCTCACTATCATAATTATGAATATTTATGTTAGTGGCAATCCAATCTAATTCTACTAGTACATCATTGTGTACTGTTGGACTCTCAACCTTAACCTAATAGAAAGAGACACTACTTACAAATTTGGATACTTATATCAAATACTATTTGATGCCAATTTATTATTTGATGGTATAGTTTTAACTTTTAACACATGTATAAGATGTTAATAATTTATAATATTAATAAATTAAAAATAATTATTTTTGGGTCGACTTGAGATCTTTCATTAATCTTTCATTAATTTATAATGTTATAAGAATTTATCCATTGTCAAATACTATTTCGTAATACACTTATCTTTCATTAATCTTTTTTGTTCTTTATAAAAAAAACATGATTACTTTATATACTAAATAATAAAAGACTAATTAAATTGTCACATGACAGTTGACACCGTCTTGTGCTACTTTAATTAGTTCTATTATTCGTGTAAATATTACTCAATTTTAATTAGGCAATTAAATTTATTATTTCATTATTTTTTTACCATCAGGCAACTAGATTAAATTATTATTTCAATCAACTTCATTAATTAATAATTCCTTTCAATTTTTATCTATATAATTTTAATCTCAAAATTTGTTTATAATCAGTTAATTTCAATAATCTGTTGTTAAATTCTACATAATAGAAAGGATTTTAATGTGATGATCCAATTTTTTTAAAAAAAAAACCTTCAATTTTATATTACATATTCAAATGATCTAATAATTTTTATGTTTTGTTGAATAAGAAGATATTTTTGTCCAAAAGTATTCACTTAAATTATTTCGTTTTATGACTACCATTTTGATAGATTCAATGAATCCATTTTTAGAAACAAAATTGTTTCAATATATAATTATTCTTTTTTCCTAGTTCAACCAATTTTTCTAACCTAGTCGTCTAATATTTATTTATTTTTCAAAACATTTTTATGTTTAAGTATCAAGATTATCCGATGAATAGGTATTAAACGAGGAAAATTTTCATGCTATTCCAAGAATGAGAAATTATTGAAAGAATTAAAGTATAGATTTAAAACTAAATCGAAGACATTATTAATTATAAAAAAAAAAAGTTTGTCACTAAATTATGTATATATAAGTTCTTTTTTTAACAGCCAACGAATAATTATTAAGTCCGGTTACCCGGGTAAACCCATTGGCGAAAGACCACCCACGCCTGCGAACACAGACAGCGCTGGTAACCTGGCTCGCCCATCATTACAAGGGAAACCTACCACGTAACCCACTTGGAGCATATTGCACCTAGTGAAACTCCAACTCATAAACTTCACTTTAGAAAATTATAGAGTGTCTCCTTTTAAACCATTTGATCCAAGAGTCATTGACATTTATATATAAGTTCTATCTTATAAATAATAATGTTAAAGTCAGAAACTTCAATAATACATTATCCTTTACATATAAATATACACTTTTTTACATTAATTTATCGAAGTGGGTTACTGTTTTACGTACAAGATCAGAAAAGCACCAATCATATTCAATTGTCTCTTCGAATTCAGATGGATTTGTATGTATTCAAGGACGATTAATAGTGTTGTTTCTTGGTCATCTGGAGCATGCATGTGCATGGAGTAATTTGATAAAAGCTTAACGTAGCTTTTTATTTTGTACTGGTTTTTCAGTCTCTATTCATGTCTACTTTGCTGATCAGCACGAGCCTTTTGGTTTGATTTTTTATGCTAATATTGTACTATTATGGTATGTTACTATTATGATTTTAAATAAAATAATTTTTTTTATCATAAAAAGTCCTCAACTTTACGACTTCGTTTAGGCTTTGAGAATATTAAGCGGACTGGCTTGTTGTAATCTACATCTACATCTTACTCTTCTAATAAAAAGATAAAGGGGATGTTACGTGTCAGCACCACAATCATTTTCATCAATTTTTTCCCGCCTCTTTCTCCTATTAAATAATTACCTTAATTACTAATAAAAGTATTTTAATACATTTTAATATATAATAAATTAAGAAAAAAATTTATTTATTAAGGTTATTTCTAAATAAATTGATACTTTTAATAAGTCAAATTTTTTAAAACAAAAAATAATATCATATCTTAAAATATATGATATTTTTAAAAAAAATTAAAAAGTTGATATCACTATTTTATTATTTTTATAAGAAATTTTTATAAAAATAATATTTTTATACGGTTTGTTTTAAAATAAAATATTTATCTTTTAAATTTTTTTTAAAAAGTTGATATCACTGTTTTATTATTTATAATCATTTCTGATACACAATTTCAATAATATCATATCTTAAAATATCATTTATAATAATAAATTTATTATATCAATATTTTATTTATTCAACCGTGTAATACACGGGTTACTAAAGCTAATATATACATATTAGAGTTTCTCATATTGTTTGGTTTTTTGTTAGTTTAATAATTGTAATATAAGGTTAAAGTTAATTGAAATAACTTAATTAATGATTTGAGGTGATAGACTTGGTTTCATGCCAAAAAAATATGGAAGAGGGGTAGGTCAAGTCCGCTCATCAACGTTTTTTATAATTTAAATATAGAGGAAATACATACATACGTTACTAAGCTCGTGAAATATCATATATATATTCTTAACTCGTTTTAGTATACTCGTGTATTACACGGTTTGAATAAATAAAATAAAATTTTATTAATTATAAAATGATGTTTTAAAATATACGATTAAACTTACGTATTAATATAAATTATAAGTAATAAACAATAATATCAAACTTTATCAAATTTTTGTATGAGAAAACCTCATGAGTTTAAAATTTTTAATTAAATAACCTAACGTAACAATTAAAAAAGTAAAACATTGACTAATCCAATCTTGAGCAATTAAAATGATAAAAAACGTAAAATATAATGATGTAAGTAAAAATTGCATTGAAATTTATTAAAAAAAGAGTCTCATAGAAAGAAGGGTCCATAATGCATTTTCGCACTAAATATAACATATAATCATGTACATATATAGTTGAATATACTATTAAACTTACGCTCACATGATAATACAACTAATCATGGACAATACAAAAAGCAATCAAAAGAACCTTGTAAATTTCAAATTTAAAAATAACTACTCTGTATCTTAATAGACTTGATTAAAGAGTTTTATAATAATAAAAAATATTATAATAAAATTGGATAAAAAGAAAACATAAAAAAACATTATCTAATAAATTAAAGAAACCACTTATAAAATATAAAAACATTCTAACAAAATAAGAACACATTTTAAAAATTAGTTACAAATATCTTAAATTATAGAAAATAACAATTTTGTTGATGGTAACAGATAAAAAAAAGAAAAAAGAAAAAGATATGGTAATGAAACAAAAGACAATTGAAAATATTGATGTCTAATTTAATTACCTTTTTAATACTATTTTATTTTATTTTCTAAAACCAATTCTTTATTTTTAGTAATAGTAGTTTTTATGAAAAAACATATAAAACATTATAATTGGTGTGTTTTTAAGTGGTAATCTTAAACTAAACATTTATTTTAGAATTATGATTTATGACTTATTTTGTCTTTCAAAAAATAAGATTTGATAATAAGATAATTTTAAAAATTAATTAACAAAGTTTGCTAGGAGTAAAAGTAAGATATATATGTTATCTAGTTTAAAATAGAATGAATTTAATTTATATCCCCTTAATTTTGGAAACAAAATGTGTATTTAAAAAAATTAATACAAAAATGGTAGAGTTAATTTTTTTGGGTGGGAAAAAATATACTACTAAATATCAAGATGATATGTGGCATTAGATGTGTCTACAAAGTAACATGTGGCAACCATATTTACCATTTTATTAAAATAGCAGGATATAAACTCAAACTATCATGTATGTCTTTAACACCTAGTTAAGATATCATGATTTACAGGGCCGGTATTGAGAGTGTTCAAATATTTTTGGCCATGGGCGAGTAGAAAAAATGAACCCTATAAATATAGTGTCAATAACCAGTATGTTAAAAATTTATAATACGACAATAATTGTTTTACCAATAAATAAAAGTATTGTAGCAAAATAATCTAATTTACTTACTTAACTGAATCGTAAAACTCCCCTAGTTTTTTTTAATTGGGTTTAGATCGGATCGATTAAATTAATTAAAATGTTAACGGATCATGAATTTCAATTGATCAAGACAATTAAATTGCTATTATGTTTGTTAATTAGTTTGTTAGTAATCTATAGTTGTTTTTATACATACATACATACATATATAATATAATTTAATTTTTAAAATTTTAGGTCTCTCATGAGATTGAGCTCTACACGGCCGCCCACCCTCAGGGTCTTCCATGATGATTTACTTTACTACGCTTTGGTTTAAAATATTGTGATATGGTTTATGATATTGTTACTTGTATACTAGACTTGGTTTAGCGTGATGCGACTTGGTTTAGAATGTTGTGACTTGGTTTGGCATACGTGTAGGGTTGTATATATGGCTTCCCAACCTAAGTGCTTGGATCTTCAAATCAAAGAAGCAAGAGAATGTGAAGAAGGTGCGATGATGCTACGGGGAATGCACGCAATTATGCCAAGAGAAAGGCGGTTCAGGTTAATGAACTAGCAACGAGACCAACCGTCGACAATGGATTCCCGAGAAGTCTTTCCATCCATAAAAAGCCTTTTGTTTTGGAGTGATACATATACATTTAACTTTTCGTATCTACATAATATAATATTATCTAGTTCTTTTATCATATAACTATGCGTAATAATATAAATTTTGTTTTATATACTATACTAAATACATAATCCGGCTTTGTAAATACCGGGCCCTTTATGCTCCGATTATAAAGAAGCTCGGTGTATAAAGCTCATACTTGGTTTTGTTCATTAAATAAGCTTCAAGTTATATTGCAGTTTAAGCTCGAGTTTGTTTAACGTCAGCTCGATTCAAGCTTTTAGCTAATCAATATCAAACCGATAAAAATGGTTTGTTTATATCATATCACTAGATGTCTTCAAATGTAGTTGTGTAACCAAATTGCTTTCATGTGTCTTCAATGTGGTTGTGTAACCAAATTGCTTCGACGGTGACTTATAATTAGAGGTGCGGTGGGTCCAAAAGACATACCAACGGAATTGTGTCGGTACGAGATTTGACGCCACTAACGACCAATCCGCCGACTATATTCACTAATCAACGATTGACACATATATATGATCCATGCAACGGTTGTATCGATCCACTCAAGATTCTTTCCAACTACAAATCACTTCGATCATAATACTATTGCTAATAGGACTGTGTCAAGAAAATAAAAGTTGTTTTTAATGGTAAATATGTGTTATCTTAATCGTATTCATTTATTTTATTCAATCGTTACTACACTTTCAACCATTTTAGGAGAAAAACTATTGCTTGGAAAACATTTGAGAAAACCTATAACTCAACTTTAAGTATTTTGCTAAAATTGATACTTTAAGTATTTTGCTAAAATTGATACTTGAACTCATAATCTCTTATCTTATCTTACTTCTTATCTTATCTTACTACTCTAATAAAAGAGTAAATGGAATGCCACGTGTCAGCACCATATTCATTCCCATCAAATTTTTCTCGCTTCTCGCTTCTCTCTTCTATTAAATAACTACATTAATTATTAATAATATTATTTATTTTTACATTATAATTAAATTTTTTTCTAAATTACGAAATAGATCTATAGTTTTATATAAAAGAAATTTTTCTAAAGAATAAACCTATTTTAACGTAATATTTTATAATTGGTTTTTAAGCAAAATTGTAATAAAAAAGAATTAAAATACAAAGTTATAGTAAGAAAAAATTTCAAAATGAAAACTTTTTAAAATGTTATTTTGAAGCAAAATGTTTGCTTCATCTTTGAAACAAAATTTAAAAAGTTCATATTATTGTTTTATTATTTATAGTTATTACTCATACGTAATTCCAATAATATCATATCTTAGTATATCGTTTTTATAATTAATAATTTTTATTTCATTTCATATTTTATTTATTCAATCCGTGTAATACACGAGTTTACTAAAGCTAGTATTTACATGTAATGGTTAACTCACATTAAGCAATTGTGCTAATTATAATTACATAAATTCACGTTTTAAATTAGTGAGCTATTTTAAAAAATAACAGATTTCATGAGATTCACATAAATATATCACAATAAGTTATTTAATATCATTTTGGGAAAAAATATATTTAATTAATTGTAACCGCATTTTTAAAGTGTTATATTTAAGTAATTCAATTTATTTATGTAAAGAAAACATCGCTTAACTAACTTTCATGATATGTTTCACTGTTTGTGAAATTTTGTACGATTTGATGCCGTGGTTGTTTTTATAATATATTAACTAGTGACTTGGAAGTTTTTATTATAAAGTAAAACGATGGCAAATTAAAGTTGACTAATTGAAATCATTTATAGATTAAACTTGAGTTACAATACAAAATCAGATAACTACTAAATTGAGAATAAGTGTGAACTAGGTTTTGAAGTGTTTAACAACTAAGGTCTTATTATATATTAAGTCATGGTGGAACGATAGAGTCGTGTTAAAGAACAAGTCAATAATGTTTTTGATGATTCCAAAATAAATAATCAGAAAGAATGATTGTGAAACAAATCAATTTGTGATTATTTACAACATAATGTGAAAAACAATATCTTACAATTTATGCACAAAGTAAAAAGTAAAAAGTACTGATAACATAACAAAAATATCATTATAATAAATTTAATACTAAACACATTAGAGCATTAATAAAATTGAATCAAAGTAAATTATAAAGTTGTGAATAAGAACATCTACCTCTATTGTGATTAAGAAAATAATAGTTTTTTTAAAGTGTAAGTTATGAGTTTTGATTTTTATTTGTTGCAATATATATCAAGTGGGTCAAGAGTTTTGCTATAGTGGTTCTATGGGTGGTGGTTTTCTATTGAAATAGCGGGAGGGCCAGTCACCATTATTGTTTATATTTATGGGCGTGAGTGGTTTTTCATTAATTAGTTTTCCCAGGTGATCAAGCTTAAAAGTATTTGTTGGCTGGTCATTTAAAATTTTTTTTGATGAAATATAAAATTTAAAGAAATCACATGTTTTTTCTGTTTTTAGTTTTTCGTTTTCACATGTGAATTTCAAGTTTGTTAGTGATACTTAAAAGCTTACCAAAAATCTAAACGGTCTATTAATAAAATAGAATTTAATAAGGTTGGCGGGGTGCTCATTTCACACTCTCTACACTACACCACACGCTCACCAATCATATAATGTCATGTCACATTATAGACCACACCACATCACATCAAATTGGTCGGGGCAATCACACCACACCACACAACACCTTTAGTTTTTTTAAAACAAACTGTAATAGTCGGAATTAGTACCGTTGAAGGTGGTGTGGGAAGTGGTATGGCTCAGCAAATGAGCGTGGCACAGTAGGGGTATTTAGCGGCGTAGGGGACCGACGGCCATGTTGTCAACCCGCGCTGGCCCCTGGCACGTGGTTGCGACGTTCACGCCCCCACCACCCTAATCACACACCTTGAACACATCTTTGTTTTTAATTAAATTTTAACGTCTAAAGATAAATTCAAAAGCTATTTAAAATATCAAATAATAGAAGATACATATTCCTTCGTAAAATAATCTTATGATAACGTACAAGAGATAAAAGATTTACAAAATTAAAACACATTAATAAACATCTAGAAAACTTGATTACTGTTAGATAAATAAACATTATATTTTTTAGTCATATTCATACACTTGACAAAAACAATTTTTTATAATTGTAACTAAACTTTTCAGTTCAAGTATTTCTTATGGTTTTAAAGCATTCACATCATGTTTCACATCTTTATTTTTTATAATCACATTAAAATCATAGTTATTTTATTTTTAATTAAATAATAGTTTATATTTTTATCATTATCGTTTATCTTCCTTTCACTCACAATCACTTTAAAAAATATATATTAAAAAAATTATAAGGGTGAACAATATCATTCTAAATATACAAATAAATATTAACATTTTATTATCATTCACTTACTATCACTTACAACTGTTATATATAAAATAAAAAATTCACTCATAAAAATTTAGAAAACATATTATGAATACTCTTATTA
Organism: Flaveria trinervia; assembly: GCA_025506515.1. NCBI lineage: Eukaryota > Viridiplantae > Streptophyta > Magnoliopsida > Asterales > Asteraceae > Flaveria > Flaveria trinervia. The sequence goes on along the minus strand of CM046444.1, from coordinate 120,800,913 downwards.
TTAACCTTTGCGGTCTACATTTAAAAATGTATCTTTAACTTTGGTGATATATTTATGGTCTAGCGCTAACTTCTATCAAGTATTTATGAAATTTTATGCAAAATGACTTTTTGCATAAGATTCATTTATGTAATTATCTAAAAACAACCTAACCCTCTCCTCTCATGATTCTCTGCTGTTGATCACATTTCTTGGGATCGGAAAATTCTCTTGACAATCATTTCTTCATAATATCCACCCCACTCGCTTCTACTCCTACTTAGAAACCCTAATCTACTCATTACTTGCTACTTACATTTTTTTGAACGATTAACGAATAATTTTTAAGTCCGATCACCGGGTAAACTCATTGACGAAAGATCACCCACTCCCCCAAACACAGACAGCGCTGGTGATCCGACTCGCCCATCATTTCAAGGGAAACCTACCACCCAAAGGCTTGATGAAACCCTTGTCTTACTTGAAACATATTGCATCTAGTGAGACTCCAATCTATGAGCTCCACTTTAGAAAGTCATAAGATGCCTCTTCCTAGACCACTCATCTAATTTATTCAAATCAACAGCAACACTTATGAAAAAAAAAAGAGTATCTGTACAATGTGATCACTACAAAGGATAATCATAGTTGGATGCAAATTGGCTATGGACTTGAATAAGGAAATGCAGGAAATTGAAGAGGAAGTAGATCAATAAGCGTGACCGGTGTTGTAGTGGTGACATTTTGACAAATTCATAGTAGATGTGGTTGGTTTTAAGGAGAAATTAACATTGTGAAAAAATCCAATTAGTAAACGTAATATGTTAAACTTGAATTTTGGTTAAAATAAATACATAAATATACTAGTTCGTGCTAGGAGTACCACTACCTCCAACTATAGCTATAATGAAATAAAAACGTGAATCAAACCAGAAATCTCAACAAATGAAAGGAAGGAAAATCGAACAATGTGATTAATGCTTTCGTAAATAATGATCATCGTTTGATTATAACCTAGAACCAGAGTAAGGTGCATATTTCACGGCTAGTTGTTGTACCAATGAGAGGAAATGGCAAATAAGATAGAGAAGGGTGTCAAAACTATCACAAAAAGATTCAAAAAAAATATTGTCTACTAGGGTTTTTGGTTTGTAGATCCCATGTAGGAAATGATATGTGTTTGTATTTTCAAATATATTTAAACCCTAAAAATGTCTTTAATTACCTACCATTAACAATCACATCAGAAGCAATACTGTATATAGGTGTCACCTAATCTCGTATCCGTTACATTCTAGAACTGATATAATACTCGATTATATGCCCAAATACATAATCCGAATATTTTTAAAGTTTCTAAGCTCTTTTGTCTTGTGATACATACGTAAACTCTATCTTTGTGTAACTATTAAAAGTGAGAGTTATTGTGAAACAGACAAGTGCTTGGTTACTTTTGGTGTGTCCAGGAAGATAAGGTAAGATGGCCCGTATAGTTTTTGAGATGGCACATGGAAAGTTCATGACCCAATTGTTTGATGCTTTCAACCCACCATCACTCTCTATGCGGGCCCTTCTTCCAACTTTCCTAAGTTTGATCATATACATTATAACTTGTATCTTGTATAATTTAAACTAGTTAACCGTTTAGTTACGAAACACATCATTTACTATCAGGATATTCTTTTTGGTGGAGACGAATTTAAGCTGCTTGTGAGTTACTCAAGTTTTATCCGCTAAAAGTTCTAACAAAGCCAAGCGTAATTCAGCTCAGCTATTTAGTTGATAAAATCTTGAGGCCAAGTTTCTTAATATCAAGTTTAACTAGGCTCGTGAACTTAAATGAGTACATTATATATATATATATATATATATATTATATATATATATATATATATATATTATATATATATATATATATATATATATATATATATATATTGAAAGGTGAATATTACTCTACAAGTAACTATACCACAACTACATTATATCAAGTCGTCTTACACGGGTCTCGAACCCTTAATCTTAAGAAGAGCCACAGTACTCTAACTTTATTGGTTGTGTCATTGGACCCAACTTCTCTCCCCAAATGAGTATATATATGTGTATATAATTTTTAGTTAATATAAAAAGTTATATTTTTATATTAACTATTAATATACATATATATATATACACACACAAACTTGCAATTACTAGATAATATATAATTCTATATACATTTAATATATGTGTATAAAAATAATTATTTCTTTTTATGAATAAAATCAGTGGCGGAGCTTGGATATTTCCATAGTGGGCGGCGGCAAAATTAACTTTTAGGGTGGGGGGCAAACTCGTTATATATAAAAAAATTTACATTATCGGATCAAAAATTTACAATGACAGACCAAAAATTAACACTACTGAAGAAAAAAGAGGAGGCGGGAGGTCCTCCCGGCCCCTTTAATGCTTTGCCCCTGGATAAAACAATATCATGAATATAGTGAACTAGTCGAGCCGTATTACAACACTATCTACAAAATACTTACGAGCTGAGCTCGAGTAATTAAACATAGAACTTGAAACAAGTGGATCTCAAACTTTTCTCAAGTTAAACAAACGCAACTTATTATATGCTTTGTGTGTATATATATCTTATTGCTTATTGGCTCTGGATAAAGTTAAAATTATGATGGGACCTATTAGTGGTGGTGTGAAGCCAGATGGAGGTTAGAGACGAGTCGTTTATGTGTGAGGGGCCATTAACTTCGACCCACATATGTGTTTGGGTGCGAGTTGACTCCCAAAAGGACATTGAAATGGCATTCATCATCATTCACCCAAATATATATATATATATATATATATATATATATATATATATATATATATATATATATATATATATATATATATATATATATTAATATTTGTATTTAATCTTGGACCTACGTTTAAAAGTTCAACAAGTATTATGGTTGATGTTGAATTTAATAGAATAGCCAATAAGTTATTTATATTAACATATTCAAGTTGATGATAAAGTTGTTGGTAATCTATAAACTTAAAAGTTGAAGTGTTTCACTTTCTCTATACAAGAGTTGTTATATACTTGATATTATGGTTGAACAAATAAAGTGTGGTTCGCAACTCTTTTACTTTTTAGCTCACTAGAAAACTTATCAGGTTTAGCTCGAGTTAATTGGCTCGTATGATATTCTAGGCCGAGTAAGAGTTGAAAGTAGCTTGTTTGAAGAATACAATATAATAAGGTAGCGTAATAACTCTCATATAAGATTCAAACTCATTCTTGATTTTTCATAAACAGCCACATACGATATCATCAAAATTTAATAAAAAAAACAAAGATTTAATTTACCGAGTTAAAAGCTGGCTTGAGTTGAATACGATCAAAGCTTATTGCTCGAACGGAACATGTTTATTTGAACTCGCTCAGCTCGTATTGTTATTGTCTTTAGTCCAAGTAGATGTTGGCTTGAATGGAAACTGTTTATTAAAAAAGAACCCTAGCTAGCAACAAATATTACAATTTGTTTTCTTCTACTTTATATTTTACTTTTGTTAATTTATTCCCTTGTTTATACGTTTGTAATGATAAAGGTTATCCGAAAGGGTACTTTTCATTATCTTTTAGCGAAATATACCTTTTGCATAGAGGAAAATGAAAATGAAGAAACTAGACAATAATGTGTCATAGCTAGAAAATATCTATAAAGTTGAATGTTGACAAGATAAAGGAGGTGGGATCATATTAAGTTAAAAGGACATGCATAATTGAAAGAATATGATTGTAGCCTTCATTTCACTTACACTTATGTGTTTACCGAAAAAAACCTAATTGATACAACATAAAGGTAATTAAGAGTGCACACAATAATTACGGATGACAAGATCGAGTTAAAAAAAACCATGACATGTGTATTGTCCGTCATTTCTAGGTGGGTAAAGTGGTAAAATCACTTCTAGTTATGTAGTTGTGTGTATCTTTGTTTTACCTCATATGATAGATATCGAACTTTCAATTCTATTTATTTAGAGTAATCACTTAAGTTAATTGGTTTTAACATGAAATGCCATTAATACTAAGCCATAAGAAAAACTTTTTATATGATTGGAGTTTTTGACATGGTGGAAGTTTCAAATACAAAGTTCATTTTGCGTAAATATTTACAAAGTTAGTGGTGAAATTATCATGTAAGAATAATTATGTTTTGCTTAATTCAGTAACACATACGGAATTAAATTACAGTGGTATTATAACGTACCGCATGATTGTTCCACCATCTTTTCGTGATAATTCTAACATAATTAAAGTTATGATTAAAAAAAGAAACATAAAAAGCTAGTGATAGGCTAAGGAGGGGAGGTCGAGTGCAAACCCAGGTCATAGGTGTAGGAGAGCATGCTAATATCACAAGAAAACACAATAAAACAGCCAGAAATATCGACGAATGAAAAGATGTCACATATCTGTTGTTGTAGATTGTAAGTATTGACCAGGGTTTATATATAATATCACAAGTTCTGTAACTCAAACATTTTACAAAACTACTAAACCAAATAAAAAAAACTACAATGTATATAACTTTAACAACCACTCTAACAATATAAACAATATTTTTTATTATAAATTTTTGAGCTTGCAACTGGATTTTCAAAGGCACGAAAAAAACATAACTCCAAACATCCTAGCATTGTATCCGGTCTAACCGGAGCTTGCAACCAGTCTAACATCATAGTGGACTCATTGTAACAAAAAACAATATAATGTGTGCTTCTGTAGAAAATCATGTGAGATTACATGTTTAACATCATGTGTATAGCAAAGGCACAAATAAAAATATAAAGTTACTATTCGATCAACTTTCTTAAGTTTATAGATTAACATATAAAACCGGATATGGGTTTCATACCAAATGGAATGTTACCTAATGATGTTAGGAGTTTGAAGTTATGATTTTTCCAATTGCTTGAAACTTCAAGTGTCATTAAAAGCAATTAATATGGATTTAAGATATGTTTTGTGGGTGTATGAGTTTTTCATTGAAAATATAATTATCACTAATCCAGTGCGGTAATGATAGCTGGTTGTTTATGTTGATTGGACACTAGGAAACAAGTGAGGTGTGTTAATACTATTTTTAAATTTACAAAAAGTAAAATTATATACACTAAATTCTTCGACTTTTCGTAAGGATAGATTCATTGAACTTTGTTTAAAGCAGTCATGTAGCATGTATTTATTTATTTTCTATTTTATCAATATAACCTATGGATTGTGTGTTATAGCTTCACCATATTTAAAATGTAAGACAAAAAATAAACATATTCCAACTCTTTGTAAGGATGTGGTAAAGTTTTATTCGAAACTTCATAAAACATTATAAAAGAAAAAAAACAAAGTTGTTTTTGAATAAAAAACTTAAAATATTAATCCAGGCGTTTTATATTGAAACATGGCGTCACTAAAGTCTTGGTTTGTAAGTATATATAAAAAATAGTACGTTGTATATCCCGAATTTCATAATACAATACATATCAAAAATATAAAAAGGAAAACAAAGTTGTATCTAAAAAAGTTGTAAATAAATATATTTGATCCGACACGGTTTCATAAAATAAATATCGACATGTATCATAAAATTCTGCATGTTTTAACGATGTAAGCGGAATTTTAAACTTTATTTAAAAGTTATGATCACTAGTACATAAATTGTTTTTTGGGCGGTGTAAATTAACATTTTCAACGGTTGTTTGGCCGCTCAAAAAAACACAGCTATAAAAAATCGTTTTTGAACCGCCCAAAAAAATACTTGAACCCCCTAAAAAACCAAATATTTTTTATTAAATTAAACCATTACAGATTTTTCTTTGCGGCTCGAGAACCGCCTAAAATAACTTTATATATAGGTAAAAAGTGTTTTTTCTTTAAATTAAAGAAAAAATTAAATTTTATATAAATCCAGAAGTTTATAAAACTACAGTCAAAACTAAATTTCATCAACACCAAAAAAGCATAATTTTATAAAAATACAACCAGAATAGAAATCAAACAAAAAAAATACAATTAAAACATAACCAAATACAAACTCATCTAGTTTTCACTAAATACATATAAAATGATTACTTGTCTAACTACGTCATGCTATATAAAAATCTACATATAATATCTACTTTTTTTAAAATACCTTCTTAAAAAACGACTTCATGATGTTTTCAACCAACTCGTCATTCTACTCTTGTATGACATAGATCCGGTTGCTTCCAAATCTAAAAAATAAAACAAAAAATAAATAATTTGATGAGTCATGAATTAATATATATACATGTATACACACACACACACACATACATATATATATATATATATATATATATATATATATATTATATATATATATATATATATATATATATATATATATATATATATATATTATATATATATTATATATATATATATATATATATATATATATATATATATATATATATATATATATATTATACAGGCATACACTTAATTAGTGACAAACCCAGATTTTGTTAATTAATAACTAAACATATTCGAATCACATCTTAATTATTCGAAACCCAAATAGTATAAGCTATGAAACCCGAACAACCCATACCCAATTAACAACAAAACCCTTAAGATAAGTATATATTTTGTAAAGAAACTACTTACGTTGTTAAGGAGGTTGTGTCAAGTGAACTTTTGGAGTGAGTGGAGACCGTTCAAGCTATTATTAAAACATTAATAGTTGTATATATAAAATAAGATATATAGACTTTGAGTTGTTGCTTACCGTTAGAACAAAGGGTTTGTGCAACATGAACCTGTTGATTAGAAAGTTGTTAAGCCGATTCAAACTACTATTAAAATATTAGTAATTAGATATATATTTACACACACACAAATAAATAAAATATAGAATTTGGGATGTTGATTACCAAGTCGGTAAAAGTTCCAAAAGCATCTATCTCATTATATTCCATTGGGTTTTGTTCATGTTGACTTTGATATCGAACATGGTGACTAAATGACGAAAACTGAAATGATAAACAAATTGTTTATAAAAAAATCAAATAAACCTACTAGGATAACACGAAACCCAATCAAAAAACAAAATAAAACACCCATAACCTCTAGCTCATAACACGAGCTGAATGTTGTTTGTGGTAGGGTTTGGTTTTGACAAAATGCTTGTGTGTTTGAAAGCTACAAATAAACAAACATATCAAACTAAATATTATGAAAAGAAAATATAAAGCATATATAATTTATAAAGTAAACAAATATACCTTTATCGATTTTCTCGGCCACTGAATAAAATAACCACAAGCATCACCCATATCTTTAAGTTCATCGTAGCAAGAAACTGGAGGAAGATGCACATACTGGAACTTTGGATCAATACTTTCGACTTGGATTTTCACATTTTCCTTGTGCATTTATCTCCCATGTAACAATCTACTTGTAGTAGGATGCACATATGCTCTACCTACTATTTTCTCCGTACCAAAATCATATGGAAATAGTAGTTCACAAAATAAAACCTCCTACAAAACAATATAACATTTTTATAAACAAAATGATATATAATATATAAAAAGGTATATTTTAACTTGGTATAAATATATACATTGATAGGAGGATAGTGAAATTGAGATCCACCGGACCCATAACTCGATCCACGAATGTCGGGGCTCGAGTCTAACCCCGCATCACTTCTTTTTTGAGTGCTAGAAGCGTTATTATGAATTTGTTGCTTACCATTTTGAAACAGACCTTCATAAACCATTGTTCGTCCTACAAATAAAATAGTTTTTTTAGAAAATTACAATAGTATTTATAAATGTGTGTGTATATATAGTAATATAATATATTACCTATAACATTTGAAACTGCACGCGATCGCCCACCGTGCTCATGTCCAAAAAACTTAGTAAGTGGATCCTCCTTACCTCAACCATAACTGCCATCATCAATCATTTGTTTTTCTAAACGCGCCTATAAAACATAAACAAATATTAAAATAACTGAATTTAATGCATACATATTTATATAATTAAATAAATATATATTTACTTACTAGTTCAGGATATGATACCACTGCATCTTCTACAAGTTCATACATTTTAGTTTGTTTGTTTTTTCTTGCGTTACCCACGAGAAATTTTCTAGTGCGACGGTCTTGAATATTATTAAGATCTGGATATTTTTGTAAAAGTTGAAACCATTTTTCTTCAACTATTTTATCGGTCAACCTTGCAAACGATAGACGTCCTAGATGAGAAAAGTTTTTATCCGCACTCACACTAGCTTTTGCCTTTCGACTTTTTTCATTCACATAAACAAACAAATTATTACTAACAGATGTAAAAATAGCAATAATAATATAGTAGTAATAATAAAATAATTGTTAAATCTCATATACCAAGAATGTCTCGCTAGTCCTTTCAGCAACGAATTCCTTCCAATGCTCTTCATCGAGACTCTTATATGTCTCAAAAGGAGTCTTACCTTCTTTACAATTTTTTTGTAAGATAATTTCGCCAACTTGTATGACTTTTTTTCGCCCTTCTAATGAAAATAGATTTGAACTCGTCGCTTTCAATACGTCACATATTCTAAATATTTACAAACCATGGAAAATTAATTAAACATAATAAATAATAAAAAATTCATGCTTATAACAAACTATAAAGAAAAAACTTTAATACCTTAGTATCGGTCCACAAATTCTCCCATTTTTGTTTTTCAACATCTTTTGACGAAATATGATAAGGAATTTTGATTTTTGATTTCACTCCTAACAATGATGTATACTTATTTGCATTGTCACCGATAGATTCACCACGAACCTGCAATAGTTAGATGAAACTAATATAAAGAAAGTGCCCGAAAGATGGAAATCCGACCCCTGAGTTTATGAGTAGAAAAGCCTTTTGATGAAAGGTAAGCGCTTTGGCTGGCTACCTAGAATATAAAGATCCTTCACTGCACACTTTAGATATCTGTTTCCATCCAATCAAAGACGGCGAAGCGCCTCTAATCTAAAGGCCAAAGAGTGCTCTTTGCGCTACTACACATCCTTACTCATAGTATAGTGCAAGTTAGGTTTGGGTATAGCAGGACTTGAACCTGTGACCATTAGGTTGAAAGCCCAATGCTCTACCAACTGAGCTATACACCCCAAAAAACGTAGTAGTAAATAAGGATTGGTGCGGAGAATCAAAGAGGGCGGCCCCTCTTCATCATATTAAAGGGGCGCGGCTTTGTATGAGGCTTTTTGTCAAATTCAATAGTATAATCACTTTGTTCTAAATTTTTTTGCACAAATAGCAGCCCCGCATTTACCTCGATTAGACATTTGTTTAAACAATTTACAATTTCCTATTAAACAAAAATCCACACAAAAAAAGTAAATTAGTCATACATACACATGAATATATTATTAAATTATAAGCAACATAAATAAATCAACATTCTTATCTTATAACAATTTCTTATACTATAAACCATAATATATGGTGAACTCGGGGTTGGAAAGAAAATGTACAGGTCTTTACTTCAGTTTTAATGGAAGTAGAATACATTTGCAATGAAAATACAACTTGTTTTTTAGTTTAGAGTAAGAAACTAACAACTACACTAATACAATTGTTAAACGATAAAAAGCATAAATTAATAAAAGTACTACAACGTGGGATTGTTAGTTAGTAAAACATTAAACACGTGAGTTACTCAAATTGATCCATTTATAACTAAAACATCAAACATAAGTAATTTAGTATAAAATTTACTTTTGAAAATTTTTTACTTATTTGAACCATTTGAGGTGTTTCTATTTTTCTCTAAAATATGACTGGTTGGTGATCAAACCAAAAGTCACACCTTCACGGAAAACAACCAACTCCTAAATGTGGTAAAATGTTTAAGTAGTATCAACTCCCATCTTTCTCTACCTACCTACCAGTAGTATCAACCTAAGAATCATGAAACTGAACATAAAAAGTAAAAGGGGTTACCACTATACAAAAAGAGCTCAAATGAATACTAAAATGTTTAAGTAATAGCCTCACAAGCTCAAGCTTTTCATCGTAAAACAACATTCGATTGAAAGCATCTAACAATTTGGTAATTAATGTTAACTATTGAAAGCATCTAACAATTTGGTAATAGCCTCACAAAGCTCAAGATTTTCATCATAAATTCTGCCACTCAGTTAACCGAAATTAGAAACAATTTCATGAATTTTACAAAGGGCGTCATGGCACGTACCGTGGGTATGTTACAAAGGGTTCTAACAAGATGGTTTCGTGGCACCGGAGGCTGACCCAAAAAGACGCAGTAGCGTCGTGGGAAAGTGGTCGGCGACGCGAAAAGACAATGGCGTTCGGCGACGCAAAAAGACAATGACGTTCGGCGACACAAAATGACACTGTGACCCTTCAAATTATGAGGGTTAATTTTCGCACCAGGGGTTATTCTCGAACCCTCAAAAGCTGCAAATGAGCGAAACAAGAGTGAATAAACTTCTGTAACTTATTTAGGTGGTTGTATTCTTTTTTGGCGGTTTAAGAGCGGGAAAAAATATCCATGGCACGGGTGTTTTTGACATTTTATGAGATCTATAATTAAGATATATAAACTTAAAAACCAATATTTAATTGATCTCTGGGTGTAGACCAAATGGTCATACATTTGTGAATTGTGTTTTAGCTTTTGGGTTCGAGCCCAACAACTTTAATATCGTGTAAACATTTACAAAATTTTGTTTTTTCAGCTTTTGACATAGTATAACATGCAGGTGGTCAGAAAAATACGACGACCTTGATCAATAGGTGCAAGCTCTTTGCGTATTCCCATTTCTTTCATTTCTTTACGGACATTGATACCATCTTTAGTTTTTCCGGAATGTCCAATATTAAGTCTATCAAACTATCACATACATTTTTTTCTATATGCATTATATCTAAACAATATCTAACTTGTAAATGCTTCCAATAAGGTAAATCCCAAAATATTGATTTTTTTCTCCAAATAGCTCATTTCTCAACACAGGTTCTCTTTCCTAAAACTCTATTTAGATCTTTAACTCGTAAAAGTGCATCCAAGTTCTCTTTCCTTACAGTTTCATGCTTGGTACTCCTATTAAAGTCCTTTTTGTTCTTCCGATAAATATGACCAGGCGGAAGGAATCTTCGATGTCCCACGTATACAGTTTTTCTACAGTTATTTAACCATATAGAACTTGTCTCGTCTGCACAAACTGGACAAGCTTTCTTACCCTTTGTGTTGTATCCAGACAAATTACCGTATGCCGGGAAATCACTTATTGTGCAAAAAAAGCATGGCCCGCAATATAAAATATTCTTTTTCATAGGCATCATACACATTCACACCTTCACTCCATAGAATTTTTAAGTCGTCAATCAAAGGTGATAGGTAAAGATCAATGTCATTACCAGGTTGTTTCGGGCCCTGAATTAATAATGACATCATTATATATTTTCTTTTCATGCATAACCATGGTGGAAGATTGTAAATGCAAAGAAGAACCGGCCACATACTATGACGACTACTTGCATTCCCGAAAGGATTGATTCCATCAGAACTAAGTCCAAACCTTATGTTTCTAACATCATTATTAATTTCTGAAAATTTTCTATTAATATATCTCCACTGAAGTGAATCTGCCACATATCTTAATTTTCCATCATTTTTACGCTCATCTGAATGCCATCGTAATAATTTTGCTTCTTTTTCGTTTGAGAATAATCGTTTTAGTCTTGGAATAATAGGGAAGTACCACAATAATTTAGCCGGTGGTCCATTTTTGTTAACATCGTCATCATATTCCACATCTTTACTTTTATTCTTGTATCTTGATTCACCACACGTAACACAGTTATGACTTTTTTCAAACTTATTTCTATACATGATACAGTCATTCGGATATGCATGTATTCTTTCAACTTTTAATCCTATCGGACACATTAATTCTTTGGCTTGATAAAACGAAATAGGTAGCTCGTTATCTTTTGAAAGCATGTCATGTAAAACAACTAATAGAGCTGTGAAACTTTTATCACTCCATCTGTTTTTGCCTTCAAGTTAAATAATTTTAAGACAACACTAAGTTTCGAATAATTCTCACAACCATTGTATAATGGTTTTTCCGCATCGTCAAATAGGTTTTGTAATTTTTCTTTGTCATCATCACAAGAATTATTCTTTAAATCCTTAAACATGTCATTTACACCGTCTCCATTTAAATCTTCATCATTGAAATCGTCATTGCAAGAATTGTCATTGACATAATTTAAGTTGTCATTTTTCTCATTGTCAAAATTAAAGGATGTTGTGGTATAATCAACTTGTGATTCCCCATGCTTTGACCAACAAGTGTATCTAGGCATAAAACCATTTATAAACAAATTATACTCTATCTCGTTAATATTATCAATCTTTGAAGATTTTTACAAATCATACACGTACACCAAATCCATTTTGAGCCAACATTAATTCGATTAGCTTCAGCATTCTTAACAAAACTATAAACGCCTTTCGTATATATTTCAGTACTACGTCCACTCTTATACATCCAATATTCTTTACCTTCCACCTGAAATAAAAATAATCAAATAAGTGATGTAGTTTATATATGCACATGTTTGGGTACTCTAAGGCAGTGGATCCTGACCCACATTTTGAGTATTCTATCTCATATGTATACATTTTAACGGATGACTATTTAAGAAAAAATCGGCAACATTTCTCTTTAACTCCCCAAGTATGTGGATAGACCGCAAACTCGAAGGAGTTAAAAGGAAAATAAAGCCGATTTTTTCCTAAATAATCACTCTTTAAAATGTATATACATCCTAATGAGATAAAATACTCAAAATGCAGTCCTAAATAGGGGACTATCCAAAATTTATCTCTAGTAGATAAATTTTAAACGGGTATATATTTAAAGTGTTATCCTATATAATATGCATACAAATATAATATATATTTTCAAAAAATGTTATATTTTACAAATATATTTTATACAAAATATATTTTAATATGCAATATAAATATTATATTTTACAAACCTTTATATATATGTATGTATGTGTGTGTATAAGTGAAAGGGTGTATAAATACATATAATTCATTTATTAAAGCTAATGTATATCTTTATAATAACCAAAAAGTTAGAATTGACTAACCTTTAATATATATTTTGAAGAACACTGTGAGTTGAGCAGGAAGATAACAAATATTGAGATCTTACATAAACATAACTTGAATCCTACATAAGTATAACTTGAATCACTGCAAATAAAAACATAATATACATCACATAAAACATATATGCTTATTGTCTTTAATATAAAATAGTAAAATAAATTAAATATAACAAACCTTTGATTATGTGAAAGAAATATGTGTTTTTTGAGAGGTTGAAGAAGATGTAGATATTTTTTTAAAAGGGTGAGATTAAGGTTTAATATAAATGTTTGGGAGGTTGAAAACTGTATGTTAATTCAAAATTTAAATTATAATATAATTTTACGTGGTTTGTTATTAAATCTGGTGGATAAATACATTAAAAAAACTTGTTCAAAACAAAATAAAACCATTTTAGGCGGTATTGATTTTTTTAGGCGTTTATGTTTTATTAAATTTAGAATAAAAAATAGGGGTATGTTTTTTTGGGCGGTTTTACTCTTGAACCGCCCAAAAAAACAAAAATCCGATCGCTCAAAAAAATCAATTTTCTACTAGTGGATAAAAAAAATACGATAAAAAATAACTATAATATATATTGTAGTGTTGAAAAATATGTAAATAAATTTGTGCATCTCAACTTGTACCTTTTTGTTATGAAGAGTACATTATTATTCATGTAAACCAAATTGTAACATGTATATTTTGCCAAAGTAATTTCTCTCTCTAAGGCTTTGTGGTATAACACATGTGGCAATGGGGTGTGTGAGGAACACCACGCATCCACCCTCGTTCGATTTTTTTGTAAGGTTATAGTTTATAGTTAGTATTAATGTTTGGTTTGTTTGAACATTCATAATTACTACAGTTAAAAATAATAAAATAGTATAAAAAGAAAAAATAAAAAAAACTTAAATTTTTTTATTTTTAACATATTAAAGGGTGATATGATAAATAAAAAACAAAAAATAAACTATTTTAAAAAGTAAAAAAAAAGTTATAAAAAGTGAAAATAATTTAAAATGGAGTACGTATAGCACGACCTTTTCTTTTCCCATTATGGAGACTTCCATTACCTTCCCGCCATACATATATTATTTTAATATTTTTTTATTATTTAAAATTAACTTTATTTATTTAATATGATTTTCTATAATATTTGATGCTTGTTAATTTTTTCATGATCTAAACAAGCCTCTTTTCTTATAATATTTTCTGAACACACCAATGTAATGAAAATGAAGATGTTTTTAAAATACAATATTTTTTTATTTTTTATCAAAATTTGATGTGGTGCAACTTTTGTATTCTCCATTGTTGTTGAGACCGGATTGGACCGGCCGGTCCGACCAGTTCGACCGCGAATCGGGGGCTTGTCCGGTCCGGTCTGGTGTGATTCGTTTTGTAGTGGTCGAACCGGCCGGTTCGTCCCGAACCTCTGGTCGGACCGGGAAACCGTTTTTATTATTTTAATGGGTAAAAATGGGGTGTTAAACCATAAATTAGTACATCAGATTTACAAATATAGTTAAGTTTATATATAACTATAAAATATATATCTATAAATCATATATAAATTACTTATATTTAATTACATATATAAATATAATTAAAATATAGTTAAATCCGGTCCAACCGGTCCGACCACCAAACCAGTAAGGTGTCCGGTTCGACGTCCGAGCCGGTTCTAAAAACATTGGTATTCTCTAATGTTAATCTTATATTTAATTTAATTTTCTATTTCATACCCATTAGTTTTATAATTATCATTTTTATTCAATGATGGAGAGCGTAGAGGAGTCTATTTCCTTGATCGAGTGGTGATGGCACATTCCTAAGCACTTTAATTTCTCTATAACATTTTTTTCTAATTTAAAAATGTTATCTTTAGTGGTTTGAATATTGTATTTCATGATAAAAACAAAATTATGAAATCTACAAACCTATTAAGATCCTCCACACACCACCACCAGAAGGTGAAGAGGATCCACAGATCCCTTAGTTCCATAAATTATCGATTTTTTATGTATAAAAGCTGAGTTCATTTTAAAAGAATTACATTATTTGAATTTTTTAAGTTGTAGTAAAGAAGATAATCTTATAATAAACCACCAACCGAGAAACTTTAATTCTAATATTGTTTTCACGCATCATTTTAAAGTTTCACACAATATTCATTTTAGAAGAATCTACAAAAATTAACACAAAACTATCACTTTATCATTATACGCTTTTATTAAAGTGAGTAGTCAATTACATATGTTTTTTAGCACATATTTACATATATGTTGGTGATAAAAACCAAACATGTCGACCAATCCTAATAATAGAACCCAATTTATCAATTAAATATAGGATAACGACCACGTGATTTATATTGTTTATAGTTGTTGTTAAAAGACTATTTTGACCCTACCGAAGTTGTATGTTCTAGCACCCATCACACCGTTGTAGGGATATTTTCGTAAGTGGGTGGTGACACGTTACACATCGGACGGTCCAAAACGACTACATAGGAATCACATGAAACGTGTTGTGTAATTCATATTTGATAACACCATGAAAGCTTATTCCACTAATAAGTAATAAGAAACGCGTGGGTCCCACCAAAATCTAGTGATGAGTGAATGGACCAACAGTGTTGTAACACGTGTAAGTTGCGTGACTCCGTCAATGCAATGTCAAATATTGTCAATGCACCTTATATTTGATGTTTCTTACATGTTTTTTTCTAATAAAACTTTTATTTTATTAGTTAAATGCAAACCGTGTATTTCAAGACTGATAAATACTATGAGTTGGGACAAATTTTGGAAAGGTGATTTGATTAGATAATACCATCTAATAAGGTTAAAAGGTTGATTAGTAAGATGTTAACAACAATATAACTTTATTGAACGTGTGATTTAATTCTAAAAGCTCACGTTGCAGGAGTCACAAGCTTTTTTTTATCATATCATATAGTTGAAATAGTAAACATGTATTTTGTTCTCTCTTCTAATCATGTATCCTTAAAAACTTGATGTCTTCTTTTTTATTTTTCATCTTTTCTTTCCTCACATCACGAACATTTTTATGATTATAAAGACTTTCCTTATCATCACCATATAATCAACGATGTATATAGGTTTGAGTCCCTTTGAATTCCAAGATTACAATGATTTAGGTTTAATTATGTTGTCTGGGGTTTAATTTCCTGATGATTTTGATTATTGTAAAATTTGATTTTTTTAACAAATCATAGCCTTTTTTTAATGTTATTTTGTGGTCATCGTTATAAATAAAACGAATTGTAATATGATATGGCTTTGCACATAAAGTTTTTGGTGTTTTTACCTTGAGCAAAAGCAGTAGAAATTATTTTATGATTTTACCTTGTCTTTTCTCGAACAACAGTATGTAGCTCATTCAATTTATTTAAAATCCATAGCTAAAAAATTCAAGGTATTAGATTTGACGATATTAAGTTTTGTACAAATAGATTACAATTGTTAATTACGTCTGTAAAGTTGAATGCACTATTATACGTGTTAGATGCACGAGGTTCCTTAAAAGAATTACAATGACAAACAAAACAATTGGATGCATTGTTATAATATGATACACATTTTCTTTAAACTTATGCGTGAAAACAAACTAAAATAGTGATCAAACGTTCAAAGTTTGACAACTCTTTGTACATGTTTAATGCCCCATTATAAATTGTTTGTCAAAACCAATCACAACACTTCAATAACTTTGTACTATTTGATGCATTGATTCAAAAGTTAGATGTGACGTTGTATGTGTTCAGACATGCAGCTATAAATATGTGACAAAACGTGTAAAATGCTACAATGTCCTTACAAAGTTTGACGTATTGTTTTATAAGTTTACGTGAATAATTGCATATTTATCTGTTGCAGACTGTTTAGGTTTCAGAGGATATTCTTAACCGTATCTGATAAACGATTGGTAGGACCATTACCCTTGACCCGTCAGGGGGTGCATCACCCTTGACGTCTAAACGCATGTTACAAAATACATGTATTTGGATAAGAATAACTATTTAGGGTTAAAACGTACTTGCTTAACATAAAGCTACGATTATGCTTAAAGTTAGCTCATGTTTATCCGTAGTTATCTAACAAGTGTTTATAGTATTCATATATCTACTATGTCACACTAAATTTGGAGAAAACGATTACGCAAGAACCACCTAAAAAACATAAATAAAGAAAGATACAAGACAATTAATTTGCATTACGTAAGCATTAATTAGTTTAGAGATAATTTTAAATATAATTTTATTGTACAAGTTTATCTGATCATTTCTGTATTGTATATACATAGTGGAAACATAATATCGAAATAAGGAGAATTAACGTAGAAGGCATAGGAAGGATTTTGGATTATTAATCCTATTATTTTATCTAAGAAAAACTACATCTTGATATCTAGAGCTTATCTCTTAAATATGAGTACTTTTTATACACGATTAATAACAACGATCCATCTAAACAACGATCCATCTATTATATTTTAGAGGAATGATGTACTTTTTTATTGTTTATGCACGAGTAATAACAACGATCCATCTAAACAAGTTACAATGGTACACTTAAAATAATTACTATATAGCGTGTTTACCTTTTCTATGGCACGTCTTATTTTTTATGGTTTGATGTAAGCACGAGTTGTGCGATCACAATAGTAAGTTCAAGCAACTGTATTGATGTTTCTAAAACCACTTATAATTAAATCTTGTGTTGTTATGACGCTTCACATGCAAATATCCCTCGTCAACATAACTAGAAAGTGCTACTATCAACATTTTCTATATAACATCTCATGCTCATTATAAAAGTTGAACGATGATTTAAGTAAAAGTTGTAAAAAACGATGAAAAAGATAAAATCTAAAGTTAAATTTATTCTAAAGACACAATACTTATGAATGAATCAACAATTTGTATAAATGTTTTAGAGTTATAACTTTTATATTATTAGTATATAGATTACTGTAAACCAAAATAATATTAATTTCAACACGCTTGATTCATATAATTTTATTTGGTTTTATTTCTAAGTCAATAAGCTAATTTTCAATCCGTCAAACGGCTATAATCTTCTATTACACGTTTTGCAAATTGTAAGAAGCAAACACATGGGCCGTCGTTGTGGGCTGATTAAGTTATTGGATGAAGCTATGAAATGGATGTTGGGTTGGGCTTATACAAATCAACAACAGAAAGCGCTACAGAAGAGTAACGAAGCCCCAATATGAGAATAAAATGATGGATTGAAGTGAGGATTTCTCTTGAATGTGTTTTTTTATTAGGGCAATCAAAGACGATAAAGAATAAAGAAAATGTGTATTTAGTGATCTATAAAAGACGTGGCTCGGTTCTGATCGTATGAAACCTATCAAGTTTTATACTTTGTATAGGAGAAATGTTTGTAAAAATAATTTTAAACTTGTTGGGTTCCATCACTTATCGATATTGAGTTGTAACTTACAGATTCAGCTCGTAGTTAACACGGTGAAAAAGGGTTCGTGGTAGACATTGGTTCGGTCGGGAATCGATGAAAGTCATGAAACCTAAAGTGGTGGGAACCAATGTGGGAGTCGCACACCAGTGGAAATCAATGTGGTTCGGTTTGTGGCCAGATTGGGCCCAAAACCAATTCTAAAATTAGTATTAATAAAAAAATATATTTTAAGAAAAAAACATTTAAATAATAAAAATATTAAATAAAGAACATGAATTCAACTATTATTGATTTTAAGAAGTTTAGAAACAAGAAAATAGAAAATCATCACAAAAAGCATAGCTTTAGGAATTATAATGTTTATAATACTTTTTATTTTTTTATATGGAATTAGCGTTTATTTGAAACTATTGTTGCCGATGTAAGTCGACAGTCATATGCAAGTTCTACGTTGAATAGGAGAGAGAACTTTTTGAGTTCCGCCTTGTGACTCATTCTTCCACCTTTATTTCATCTTCACGGATTTATTTGTGTTGTATACAATCCGTCAACGCTAGGACCCGTTTGAAACCGCTTTGAGTTAAATAACGTGTGATTGATTTGGACCAACGGTTTTTTTCGCTTAGGGACCGGTTTGGGTAGTTCTCGGTTTAAAATCAGTTCGGTTTTGATTTTGGTTCTGTTTCATTTGTTCGGTTTTTTTTGTAGGCATCTACCTATTAATATTTTTTCTTGTGTTTTTTTAGCCAAAACATATTTTTCAAAATAACTCTACGTACCATATATATTATTCTATGCAATATACAACTTTAGGTTCAATGGTAGAGCACTGAGCATCTATTCCTAGCCACCACCAATAAGAATTGATTAATCGAATTAAGAATATATTCGATCAATATGTTTTCATATGTAATCAACTAATTATTTAGCCATCCTGTAGTTTGTGATCTCATCTTTAGCTTATAATACTTTTAGGAATATTTTAGATTCAGTGAAATGGATTACCATAAAGATAAATGTTTATAGTTGTAGAAAATTTATCCCTCGGTGTACCCTAAAGCCTCAAGCATTAAGGGACGTGGCTTGTTAACAAGCATGAGACATTGCTCCGAATATGACGTTGTGGACGAGGGCTTTTTTTCAAATGGTGGTAGTTGTAGCCCAAGTATTTCTACAACGATCATAAGTGTATGTATCAACGCTGCAATGGCAATATATCCATCGCCATCGTTGTAAGCATCAAATAAGATACAACTTCTTGATATGACACACCTAGACTTCCCCTTCCAACTAATAAAATCAAAGACGATCCCTTTAAACTAGATCCGACTAAGAGCACATTAAACCAAATCTTACCTTCGCCGAATTGAATTTGTCATGAATTGATGCAACTAATCCTTGTTCTTGCAAATTACCACTTAAAATTATCCATAAAGAGGAATACGCACATGTTCAATAGTTGTTAGTTATTACCATGAGTGTATTTTGATCCAATAGAAGAATTTGGGGATTTTGATGCAAAGGAAGAATTTAGGGCTTTTGATTGATAAAATTGATAGAAGGAAAGTTGGAATCTATCCCACTAGGTATTAAAGTGGTGTGAAGTTTCATTTAGGAATGAAATTGATGATCATATAAAATATGATGTGTGCCTCAATAATATTCAAATGTAGTTTAGAGTGAATTTGTGACCAGAGAGAAAGAAAAAAGATGGTCAGTGGAAGAAAATAAGTCGGTAAAAAAATATAAACTGACGTTTAAGGGGGAGGTGGTGAAGAAGAAGGTCGGGTGGGGTGTGTTTTAATATTTATTATTTTTTTAAGATTAAAGGTAAAATATTCATTTTTATAGAATGTTAAGGACAATATTGAATAAATATCAAATGAAAAGGATTTTAAGTATAATTATTGATGTTGAATAATGAAAGTACAAATATACTTTAATATAGATAAATTTATGACTAGTTATGTGAATTTCTTAAATAAAATTGTCTTCTATGAGGAGTATATAAAAAATTTAAGGGTGTAAATAAATTATCTCGGTTGTTTTAAGACAACCCTACTATATATTTGGATTAGTTCATATCCCAAATGTCATCTTTTCATCTTTCCTAAATAGCTTTATGGATTTGTTATTGAATCATTCTATTATTTCATCTTTAAAACATTTTTGTAATCAAATGTGTCTTCATATGACAAAACCTTATTTATTAAGGATCATTTCCAACGTATTCACCTTTGATGAAGAGCTAGACGAAAACATAATCATAGAAGGACTAGTGGTAGGTATCCGTCACCAACAAAAACAAATGTCATGACGCTTAGGTCGTTCACATGTCACTTGCGACGTTTTCTAATAATATGTCTTCCTCGCGCTCCAAACACATACTTTACAATTAAGTCATACTTTACCAGGATCACATTACAAACAACCAATTGATCTTTAAAAACATTAAAGTCATACTAATTTACATGTCACATTTCCAAGTGATCAACCACATCATCAGAATGACCTATGATTTAGCATATCAGTTTATTAAGTACTCTTATTATTTTAATTTATTTATATAATGTTACATGAATTTGGAAGTAATGTATACAGTTTTGTAAGTTTAAAACAAATAAATGTCATATGACCTTAACTTATAACTAACCATTCTAGTTGCAACAAATTGCATCCAACGATCACTCATATCTTCTATTCTAATAAACAAGTTTTTGGGGATGCATGTTGTGATTTTGTGCATTCTGAGATTGATTTTTCCGCCTAAATCCATATACGCATATACACATTTTAATTAAGATAGTTTTAAAAAATTACTAAAATCACATTTTTATTTTCTTACATGAATTTCTCATTTTCTTTCATGTAGTTCTCTCTTTCATTTTAGACTAATAATTTTTTTCATTTCCTTACATAATCAAAGAACCAAAAAAAATTCAATATTAATTTATAAATCATTTGCTTGATTTTGTTTGAGTAATTTAATTACTAAATTATCTTACTCAGTGATAAGTTTTTTTTTAAATGTTAAATGATAGGGGTTTTCAAGTAAATAAAGTAAACAACTATATATCTAAAATCATAAATCTTCTTAGGCTAATAATTTATTAAGATTTACTAAATTATAAAATTTCAATTATATCAAATTTTAAAATATAATTTTCAATCTTTATTATTTTTTTATTTATGATTTCTTAAATATTTATTATTTTTATTTTACTGATAATTGATCATATTTAATCCACAAAATTTCATAAAATCTAATGGTTTACAAAGTTAGATATATTTCTATTGATGCAACAATGTTCTAGTTTAACATATTATAATGGTAGGCCATAGCTTCTCACTTTTGGCATGAGAACATGTGGACCATCACCTCAATGCATCATCACCATCAACATGAATTTCCACCAGCTCCTTCCCTTAAGACTAAAACTAAAACCACATATAAAATTATTATTATGCAAACAACGAGAATTTATTCGTGTTCTTTTAATATTATAAAGCATAATAATGATTCGTTCATAAAACTTGATGTTGTTTTTCGTTTTACTCTTTGATCTTTCTCTTTGATTTTCCTTTTTAATTAAAATAATGTGTTAATCCTTACATGTAATTTTCATGATAGTTATACTTAGTTTATTATCCTTTAAAGATTTTAGCGATTAATTTTCTTTTGTTGTGATTTATTATAATTATTATCTTATATTAATTATACAAAAATACATTAATGACAACTCAAAAGTATTAAAATAATATCTAGTCACTGAAATGATATTTTTTGTAGTTTTTAACATATTAGTTTTTTTTTTGTTTTACAATAAAATTTTGTTTTTCTCCTTTAACATAAGACATTTGATTTTCTTATATGACAAACTTAGGCACCTATTGTATATATTCGTAGCATCATTTGTTTACAATTAAATTTTTAACTGTTAACGTTTGAAAGAATATATAACATCCTGATACCATTACGTTAAAACTCCTTTGGTATATAAAAGTGTTTACCATATTTTCAAACATGAAATTAGAAGAAAGAAGAGAGGAAGAGGGAGTAGAGTGACGATACAACGACGATGGTGCAACATGAAAAAGTTGTTGCCATTGAACTTAAACGGACATAAAATCCATAACCACGATTGATTTAATTGCAAATAAGTCGCAAATTTTGTGACCATTTTGAGTCGGTGACAAAGTAGTTGCAACACTATTAATAAATAATCAACCGTAAGTATTTTGGTTGAGAGTGAGCTTCAAACTTAAAACCTTTCGATTTTCAATTGTTTTAGGTATCTTACAGTCAAGAATCATTAGTATATGTGTTTTTTATGTGTATTTGATATACAAGAGACTGAATGATTGTTTGACAATTTCTGATTGATTAAGTGATACACCAATAATAGGTCGGAACCATTAAAAGATCTGAATCATTAAAAGCTAGTATATTGTTTAACTATTTAAATGCAAATGTCTAACTAATTCAGATAATAAATATTAACAATTCAACATTAGTATAATGTTTAACCATTTAGAGCCATATATCTGAACCATTTAAATATTTACTCGAGAAAACAAACTAAATCATTCAGACATTTGAACTATTAGTAGAATATTAAAATCTTCCTAATGTGAGAGGTTTGTGTTGTATATTATATAAGTGTGGAAGACATAACTGTACGTCTCTATACGAAATACCCATACTTCTTGAATATATATTTTCAGAAAAACACAAATGTGCGACACTTTAAGTGTCCTAAAAATTACCTAACAAAAACTGAAACAAGTATAATATCAAAATGTAATCAAGAAAATGATAGCTAAGTCAATTTTAGCAAGCTATATTTTATCATTATATTTAAATGTCTTTAAAAAATATATAACGTATAGATTCTGTCGGTCGGTTGGTCTGGCGAGAGGTAAGATATTAATATATGTTAATGTGTCACATTAAATATTTGCATCTATATTTTTCATTAAAATGTAGTTCTCTTTAAACAAACACCTTTCTTAGTTTTATAATGAGAAAAAGTCATTTTTTAATCATGAGACATATTTTTCCATTTTTATGTCATTAAAACTGTTTTTTTTATTGTTTTACAGGTATCGTTTCAGGTTTTTTTTTCTGTTTTTCCATTTTTAGGATTTATATTTTTTTTACTTTTTACATTTTAACTTTTATAATTAAATAAAATTTAATTAAATAATAAAACAAACTTTATTAATTAATTAAAATAAATGTACATCATTAAAAAACTAACATTTTGAAAAATAAAAATAGTAATGGTTTGTTTGGTTTGTTTAATACCAATGCTTCAAAATGTTTGATAAGATCCACTCAAAAATTATCATAGGTTGTGACTTGTGCGTAATTATATACGTGAACTTATATATCATGTCTATATGTTTATTGTTTGGAGGATCTTTAATGTAATATGGAGATATCATCACATCTTCACTCTTCAAAATTATATGATTTAGATAATACGTAGATACATAATTTTTGTGATTCTTCTTGGATGTAGTTGTTTTGTGGGCTATTATAGTATTTATCATTTAGCTTATAGACCCCAAACGCCGTTCAATGTTATGTATCGTCGTTTCTAGCGCTCTTTTGAATCGTTTTTGTCCAAGATTATTTTACGGTGCGAATAACATGTTTTAACTATTGTTGCCTAGTTTCATTAAATTTCATCAATTAAATAATATTCAAATTTATATTCAACGTCGTTTACCACCAACAAACACTTCTAAATCCACATTTCCGCAATTCTATTAAATACATAGTTGAATATATGCTATCGGTCTAGGATGTTGATATCATTATTAGCTCCGGGTGTCCAAAAAATTTGAATATATCCCTCATGTATTACCCTCGTCGGATGCTTGTGATCATCCCTCGTGTATTGCCCTTGCCATTCGTTGCTCATGTGCGGCGTATAATAGTTGCACATCAGTCTGTGATCATCCCTCATGTATTAACCTCGCCATTCGTTGCTCATGTGCGATGTATAATAGTTGTACATCAAATATATCCATTCGAATACAAAGTTATAACATCACAAAAGTGTTGCCGGCAATTGCATGATATTCTTCAGACACAACTTAAAAAATAATTAAAAGAGTCAATCATTTGACCAATCTGAATTTGTGTCATGCACATCTTTCCTTGGGTTATGATATCACCAATGATAATCATTCTTGTGATAATCTTCGGGAGGCAGGTTTGGAACTAAGAAAATGTTTTCTCGTTGATTGCCATCTTTCCGATTTGCATAATGAAGGTTGCTTAGTGTACAATGAAAGTTGCAAAGTGACAGATAAAGGTTAAAAAGTTATTTATGGTTTAACGAAATTTGATGTTTCAATCTATTTATTACATTGGCAATTCATTAGTTTTAGTAGTGTAGTATGACATTTAATAAATTCTAAAATTATTCAACTGTAAGTATATTAAATAAACTATTGCATTGGAAAATCCTAAAGGACTAAAATAATAATTTATTTTACATAACTATATTATATAGATCACTTTTGATGAAATCAGAGAAGGCTTTACACTTTTTTAGTCACTAGACTTGTGGCCTTCAATATAAATTACCAAAACCAGTTAACAGACAAAATAAACCGACAATATATCGTGAGATTTTGAGCAGCCCATTTTGACTTTTTTTGCTTAATTTTGTGAGAAAATGGCTTGCTTATAATCTCGCAATAAACTAATTGCTGGTACGAGAAACTAAACTTATAAATCTCATGGTGTTAAGGCAGGGGTGGAAGTAGCTTATTTTTCTTTTTTCTTTTATTTTTCATGTAATCAAACAATCATTTTTTTATGGTTGATATCATTGTTTCGTGCGTATTGGTTTTATAAAAGTATATTCAAGTCTTTTAGTAAATAAAACTATTATATAAGCTTTAAAAAGTTATATAAAACTTTCAATTAAAAAGGATTTTAAAAAGAATTATAGTATTGAGTATTGAACTTTTAATTTGCTAAGTAAAAGCTCAATTGTAATTGTATTATCCATCCATCCAACTCATTATTGATTACAAAGGCACAAGATCATAAACTTAATTAACAGACAAGAAAATTTTACGTAATGAGATGTGATTAGTATAATAAACAATGTTTGCATTTGCTATATATGAAAATGTATTATTTGCAAAGGTTAGCATTAGAAATGCGATGGATTGGTTTCAAAACATAAAATACTCATAGGGAACAACTATGAAAAAGAGTTTTCTTATATTTGAATAACAATGTATTTTATATTGTATGTTTTAATAACAATCCTTTTAATTTGTGACCTAACTGATCCTAGACCAATTTGAAAATCATAACACCTAGGTTGTTAGAATCTAAAAAAACAAAAAATTCTGACCCCATAAGAAAATTTTATGTTTCCACCACTGGATTGAGGTAAAACTATGACATTATGTGGAAACACCGTGACACCGCTACTCACACCAGTCCAACCCCCTCCCCCCCCACTCGACCTTGAAATACTAAGGAGGAATAGATGTTGACACATGTTTGATTCGACGTGTCAACTCTGATTATGAATCAATTTCATTAGATAGTCGCCCGTCAACTTGTCGTCCCAACCAAAAAATAAACAAAGTGGAGGGGTTTAAAACCAAATTATTGCTTGTGACATCGTGATATTTTTGTTCATATTTGCTGAATAATGTTGGAACACACATCATATCTAATGTGTTTGTAAATGTTTATTTCAAAGTCTAAATACTCATCCTTATAAATACTTAGATCTTGATCTCAAATCTCGAGAATAGCAAACAATTAAATATTTAACTAGAACACATATTTACCTTTATTAACTCTGTTGGATGCAACTAGAACATGAATAATGCTTTAGTTTTAATAGAATTTATCGATGTAGTGAATTACTTGCTTAACTAGATCTGACTTTATAGTGTTTAATGTCATATAAATAGTTTAGCTTTGATTATCTACTTCAAATGAAAAACGGAAAGCACTTTTTAAGTTGTTAACTTACTTTTTTTGAACCACCAACTAATACTTTAAGTTCGGACACCTGGGTAAATCCATTGGCGAAAAGCAACCCATGTGCGCGAAAACAGATAGAGCTATTGACCTACCTGCCCACAATTTCAAGGAAAACTACCTTCCCAAAAACCCAATATAGATTGTGATTCTTAGCTAGTGACAGAGGTGGCGGCAATGGTTGCAAAGGGAGGAAATATAAATGGAAAAGGAAGAATGAAAACCGAAGTATCACTCACATCAACTCTGATAAAGAATGAGAAACATTGGAGAGAATGGAAAGGATGAACATGGATGGGTTTGGTTTGCTTTTGTTTGGTTTAGTGACTAAAGGGTTGTTTGGTAATTTCTTAATGATTAAGTGTTAAACCAATAAAATGTTTAAACCATTAAATGTTAAACTAATAAGAGGTCTGAACCATTAAGAGGCCTGAACTATTAAGAGGTCTGAACCATTAAGAGCTATTGTATAATTTAACTATTCAAATACAAATGTCTGACCAATTCAGATAAGAGGTCTTAACCATTCAACATTAGACCTATTAACTATTCAACAGTAGTATAATGTTTAACAATTCAGAGGCAAATGTTTGAACCATTCAGACATTTGCTCGTGAAAACAAACAGTTTGAATCATTAAATGCTGAACAATTTAGACATCAAACATCCCTGAAGACAAACTAAAAACCTATGTTTCGGTGATTAAAATTTTTATAAAGATTGGTTTTAAGGTTGATGTGGTTATGTTAATTAACTTATATATACATATAACCGTAACCAATTCTATTTGTTTGCTTGCATAACCTCAACTGAACCGTAAGTCACTTATAAAAAAAATAAAAAAAAAGATCAAACCATTGGTCTATCAATTAGTTTGGTTATTTTGTTTTGATTTTTTCATGTTATATCAGCTATTACTTTTGATTGGAGGAAAAAAGAAAGAGATGAGAGGAGTCATATACAAACATATAGAGATAGATACATGTTTTTATTAGAAATGTTAGTTATGCTGATTTGACAGGCTAAAAGATTTCAGGCCGGAGGTTTGATGCGTTGGATAGGTGAACTCGAATATCACTCATGTATTTACTTGTGTATAAAACATCATCTATAGTCTACAAATACTTAAAATCATGTTGTGTTCAAGGTTTGATCATTTGATATTCATTTGTGGATAGGATAATGTTCATTGACTTATTAAAAATTGACCCTAGCTAAAATGAGTTTTTCTTAGTGTTTTTGTAAGTGCTTTTTTAAGACTAATAAAGTTGGATTAATATATTTAGCCGCATGTTAGAATAATCAGACGAAAAGGACCGACTAACATATATGCGGAATGAGTAGTTGACTAATGAATAAAATGAAAAGTTCTAAAGTAAAATTTTCTTATTCCTACATAGGAAATATTAGAAACAAAAATATAAAAAAGATTATCAACCTTTAAAATGAAAACATTTTACAAAGTAACTTTTATATAATGTTAATAGAAAGCCTTTAAAAACTCATCATCTTAGACACATCACTTATCTATTCAATGGATCGTGTTTACTTTAATCCATTTATTAAACATGTGGAATTTGATGTGTATAATTCCAGTTATATTAGTCAGCTCACAAAAAAACATAGTCAATCACACGGTTTTTAACACCTCCTATCTCACATCTCACATAATAATTTTTGATTTTTTGAGATCATTATAAACATTAATAATAATTTCGAAGCATAATCACATTAATAAGATTACATCCTTTTCATGTCATACTCACATATTGGTTGTTTAGGTAATAGAAGTTAATTTAATATTTTATCAAAATGTATGAGTTATTATGCACTATATGTTTAATAACAAAGTTAACATCAAAACTAGTTATTTTATCAATAAGATTACATTCTTTTTATGTCATACTCACATATTGGTTGTTTAGGTAATAGAAGTTAATTTAATATTTTATCAAAATGTATGAGTTATTACGCACTATATGTTTAATAACAAAGTTAACATCAAAACTGGTAATTTTATCTTGTCATGAAGCAAGAATATAACTTCGAGTCAACATGTTGTAACTTTACGCATCTCTCTTTACGTAATTAAACACACTAGTATCATAATCTTTTAGGTAAGAATGTCTTCAACGTTTAAATACTAAAGTTCATCTACCTTTCGCTATAAATTATATCCAAATCAAAATTGAAACTCTTTTTTCTAACTGAAAATTATATAATTAACAGACCCCTAACATACCCGATCATTTTAATTCATTTTGAAAAGAAAACTTATCATAGGTTATTATAGGCGAGAGAAACCTACAAATTTAAGTTAAAAAAGATATTAAATTTAAGTTAAAAAAAGGTTGAATTTAAGTTTAAGAAAAGAGAGGCAGTTATGTGACATATTGATTGTTTCATATAGCACCAAAATAGGGTTGCCTTTCCCAATTCTAAAGTTGTTCACTTTTAATGCACCTTCAATTTCATCTCTCACTCATTCAAGTCTTTTGCATATTTTCGTCATCCCCTTCACTGTTTCATACACATTCAACCCACCTCTTTTACCCCACACAAACCCATCATCATCTTCTTCTTCTTCTGATCAAATTGCTCATAAACTCTACACCTGCAATTCAATTTTCAACAATTTTGACCTTTTTCCTATATCAAATTTGTTTGTGATCAAATGGGTCTCTGTTTATAGGCTTTCTGTGTGTCTGTGTAAAGAGAGAATCCACTTTTTTGAGATAATTAAACCCCAATTGATCGCCGATATCTAAAGTTAAAAGAGTCATTGGGGTTGCTTCGTTTTTCAGCAATTAATTTTCCTCTTAATTATTCATCTTTTTCGTTTTTTTGCTTCAAGATTCAATCTTTTCCCCCTTGTTCATACATTTTCACCTATAATCTTCATGGGTTTCTGAGTGTTGAACGTTTTGATATCATTCTTCAAGTTTCTTGATTGAATTTCGATCTTTTGTATCTCTGGGTTTTTGAGGTTTTGGGGTTTTGGGTTGAATGGCTGCTGGTCTTGAAACCTCCGGCGAATCTTCACCGGCACCGGTGGCGACAACGGTGGCTGATTCTACTGATGCTGTTCATCAATCATCAGCAAAATCAACGAAAGTTGATGTCACCAACGAGAGTGAGAATACCAATTTTGCAAATTTTGATGACAATGGTTCTGTGGTGAATAACGTTGAATCGAAAAAAGGGTGTGAATCTGATTCAAATTCAGAAATGGAAATGCAAGGTATTGTTGATATTCTGTCGAATTTGAAGCTGAATCCCATGGCTAAAGAGTTCTTCCCCTCTTCGTATTCTCCGATTGCTCGCAATGTTGATAAGCTCAATTACTTTGCTCCTGCGTTTTATGTCAATTCTCCTGTGGATTCGATTGAAGCGTACCCTTCTAATCGTAGGGTATGTTGTTCTACCGTTGATTTTCACTGAATTCTGTTCAATTAACCCTAGAAATTTTGGTTTTTGATGTGAGATGATGAATTTTTTAGCTCAATTTGTTATGGGGGTTTGATAAATTTCTTTAATCAAAGTCATGATCCTGTTGATCTTTATATTTTTTAAGGTTTTATGTTCTTAAATGTTCTGGATTTTCGATTGATCAGATCTAATGTGATGCTTTACAAGTCGTCATTAGTCTACCGAGGCGCAAAGGGTGAGCCTTGGGCCCAGGCGCAAGACATTTAGAAAGCAAGTGATTTTTAAGCACACAGTAAAAACAGACTAATTTTAGGGGTTTTAGATATGTTTTTAGGGATGGAGGTATTGTCATGATGGATATCTGATCTGATTATGAAGGGCAATTAACATTGTGTTTCCATGTTGCCAAACATCAAATTCAAAACTTATGTCATAATCTTGATCAATGTTCATAGTTTGAACATTGATCAAACTTCATAGTCCCATTTTCTAATTTTTTTAAAACTTAATGATGTTGTTATGGACTTATGGCAGAGGAGAAGTAACTACAGTCAGGGAAGAAGATGGTTGAATGGGAGAGCTTTCAGAGCTCAAAGAGAAGATAGCATTAAGAGAACAGTTTATGTTTCCGACATTGATCATAATGTAAGAATTCCCTATTTATTTCTTTTAGTTCGGTAAATCATTTGATTCAGTTTTGTTGATGTGATTAATTTGAACTTTTGTAAGGTCACTGAAGAGCGACTTGCTGCTCTGTTTAGCGCATATGGACAAGTAATTCCTTAAATTTAATTCGAGCTGTTTTTTAACTTTATGTTAAATCTATCATTTGTGTTCTTATATTTCATTGTTATTAAGGTTCTGGACTGTAGAGTGTGTGGTGATCCACATTCACGTCTCCGCTTCGCATTCGTGGAGTTTGCTGATGAGAGTATGTTAGACACTTTAGCTTTAAACCTTGTATTTTTTATACAGCTAATTGCAATAAAAAAATGTAACCAACTTTTAAAAAGTTAAAAAAATGTATTTTTGTTTATGGTAACCAACTTTAAAATTCGATTCAAGATTATATGACCAAGTAACCGGTCTAAATGATTACGAGCCAGTTACTTTTAACCATGTTGACTTTTTCGGATGTGACAGTAGCAATGTTTACCGAAAATAAGATAATTACACATTATAGAAAACTAGAAATCATACCAAAGTCTGTTACTTTTTTATGTATGGAAAAACAATATTTGAGGTATCTGGAATATGTGAATTTTGAAAAGTTAACATGATTTCATGAATGGTGGCAGATTCTGCAAGAGCAGCTCTTAATCTTTGTGGTATAATGTTGGGGTTCTCTCAAGTTAAAGTTTTGCCTTCAAAAACTGCAATTCTTCCTGTGAATCCCACATTTCTTCCTAGGGTATAAATCACACTAATTATATATACAATGCATTTTAAAAAGATGTCATTATCTGTTTATAATTATTTATTTGCTTCTTGATGGTGTAAAATGCAGTCAGAGGATGAGAAGGAGATGTGTGCAAGGACTGTCTACTGTACAAATATTGACAAAAAGGTTAAAGCTTTTTTGCATGCTTTCCATTTGTATTTTAAACGAGGTTTCCTTGCTTAAAGAATTGACAAATATGTCTTTTTCTGCAAATAAATAATATTAAAATCATAAGAAATGTTGTATTGCAGGTTTCTCAAGCTGAGGTCAAGAACTTTTTTGAAACAAGATGCGGCGAGGTTGGGACGGTGTTAAATAATTTACTTATTTTTTGTGTGAAATTTTTTATTTAAAAGTTAATAAATATGTTGAACTTGTTACGAAGGTTTCTCGCATCAGGCTGTTGGGGGACCATGTTCATTCAACGCGTATTGCTTTTGTTGAATTGTGATGGTAAGTTTTAAATTTCTTTTTTCAATATTGCGAACTACTTAAAGATAATCTGGGTATTTAATCATAGTGTTTTGAGCCTTTGAAACTTAGTATAATGGTGCATATTGACTTCACAGGTGGCAATTGTGACCCGTTTACTTATGAATGGGTTGATTTCGGGTTGTGGGTTATCTGTAATAACTAATAAGATCAAATAAAAATTTGCTAAATGGAGAAATGAACAAATGGATTGAACATGTCAAACAAGTTGATAGGTATTACTATAGATGGCATTTTGACCGTTAACTTAAAAATAGGCGTTTGGTAATGTGTTATCTCTAACAGGTCAAGTGGGTTAAGCTAAAAGTTTTTACTAAAGAGGAAACCCGTCAAATGGCTGAAATTCATCCGAAGCGTATTCTAAACCATAAATCCTACTAAATTGCTTATTGAAAAAGTTTAAACCTTTTTGTTGTAATTGTACTTTTTGTAATATACAATCATGCATAACAAATTCTCTTTTTACAAATTAAGAAAAATGAATCAAAACATCTGCGGCCAGCCCAACTTAAACGCACCCTGTTTTCACCAATACCGAAAATGAGTCATGACCCGCCCACCCATATTGCCTCCCCTACGGTGATACAACCCACTTACTTTTTTTTAGTAGTAGAATTAAATTATCATTGTAACACTATTGTTCAATCATGATTTACACGTTACTTGATGTGTATCACTAGGCATTTCTTGATGATGTTTGTTTTCCTGATATTTTGTACAATTTGCAGGCAGAGAGCGCGATTGTGGCACTGGATTGCTGCGGCCAGACTCTCGGAACCCAGCCAATCAGGTAAATTTCCATCTTTATTTTTTATCAAATCTTGATAAGCAGGAAGTTGATTAAAAAAACACAATTTTTCTAAACTCTTGTAGGGTGAGTCCTTCGAAGACACCTGTGAGGCCTCGAGTGGCTCGCTCTATTCCAACGAAATGAACAGACATCCTTAACCTGTGCACCAATGCATCCGTGAGGCGGTGATGGAACTTTATGTTCGGTAACTTTACTCTTTTTCTGTTTTTCTACTGGCGTTTTGGCCATGTCTACCGTAGTTATATGAACCAGAGAGAAGACACTCGAAGTTGAGAACTTGTTTTGTTTTGTTATGTTTCCTTCCATCATGTTCGATTGCAAAATGCGATCCACAGACAATGAGCAACAAGTTGCTCATCAAGATAATGGTGATTTTAAGTTGACTTATGTGGTGGTAACACCTTGATTCAAGAACATAACCACCATATTGTTTTTCGGTAAAATCACTTGTATTTACCAAATATCACACTCCAAAATACATCAAAAAAGGAGTAAATAACATTGTGTAATGAGTGTATCCAGAAAGTCGCTCGAGTATTAGCAACTGGTATATATGGTCCGTCATGTTATATGCCAACTTCTTAAATATCCAAACAACATACTAAATTAACCTCCATACTTGTTCATCTTGTAGGATTCCTAAGTAGCTCTTCAATTTCTTTTGAAAGCAGATGATTATTGTTAATCATTTGCTTCTCACGTTCCAAAATATGGTTTGATTCTATCTCATCTCCTTACATTTGAGAAAGAGGGGAGGATCTTTAAAAATCGATCTTTCTTTTACCCCCAACTACACGGATGGAAGGAAACCCCGATCATAAGTGAGCTCGTAGATTGATAGCGACCACTTTGTTTGTCAAATGGCCCTACGAATCAACGCCTCTAGTCAACGCTAGTTCCTAGGATTTTAGTATCCCGATGAGCCAAAAATTTGCTCATGTGCCCTACTACGTTGAATTATATAAACTAGTTTGTTTAAACAAAAATAAACACTTTACCAATAAACATAATAAAATCATAGTGTATTATAATGACATACCTTAATAGCTAACCGATAAATTCTTTTGTTCCACTTGTGAATGGCTCGATTTTTATTTTTATTTTTTATGCTAGCTGCTCAATTGAGTTAATTTATCATATAAAACAATTAAAACAAACTAACAATAGACCATGACCAATGGAAATTTGGATATTTTGTTTTCTTTTTAAATGAGCTTCTAATTAAGTAATTGTTTAATGAAATAAACCTACATAATATATTTGATATAAACATAATTGGTCAAGTTGGATTGAGTTATAACTTATAACTCTTTACATAACTAGTGACAATTTCATGCAAACTTTTTCATATCTCTGTTTAAAATTTTCAATTGAATTTTCAAGGGTGCAATCGAAATATCTCAATTTAATAGTCATTTTAAATACTTTAAAGAGATTATCTTGCCTATTTCAAACTATAGACCTTATAAATTGAGGTTTTAGAATCTTCAATAAATTTTGAAGAAAATATGAGAAATGATTTATTTTAGTTAACTGTCATCTATTAACTTCAACCTTGAAGACTTTAAGAGAGTGCTGCTACTTTGTTTTGAAAACTAACTATAGTTCTAGAAACGAATGTTCAAAACTATCATATTTTCATAATCTCTCAAATGCATTGCAAAAGAAATATAAATGTATTGACAAGCTTTAAAATATAATTCACTACTCTTTATTTGAGGAAAAAACGATCATAATTGCAATAAGAGATAGAGCAAAATAACTCCACTATTATCATATAGATTACTATACTAACACTACTTAAGGAAATAAAAAGTAAACCAAGTGCTATAATAAAACTTTTGAAGTGTTTAACATGGTCCCCTTTGGGGTTTTGAATTTTGAGTCAATATCATTGAACGAAAATAATTTTGCAAGTTGAAGATTTGGTTGCCCACCGCTTTAGAAAGTTAGCAGAACAAGTACAAATTGATATAACATTTTTTCTATCTAAAGAAAAAAACTAGTAAACATACACCTGGGGAAAAAAACTAGTAAACATACACCTGGGTTGCGATGACGATGTACGTGACATGATAAATTATAAATAACATTTGTGCCGACTCATTTTTGGATTACATTTTTGTCGAAACATAGAGTTGTCCGAATTTATATCATTGAGCGAAACACATATCATATTTGACCTTACTTTTTTTAATTAAATATACATCGGAAAGTATATAACTCAAAGCGTACATAAGAATTGCATGATAACCTTTTATGTATGACCCAATTCGTGTCTGAAAAAAAATTATGGCAAAACATAAATAAACTCGAATTTAGATCGACAAGTAAAAAAGATTAAAATAAGGATGTAAGAAATTATCTTTTTAAAGTAAAGTTATATTAAGGTAAACCCGCGGCTTTATAAACTCAAAAGTAGTTAAAATAACATTATTCAAAAGAAATTGGATGTAAAAAGGGTCAATTCAGAGAGAAGTTTCTACTCGGTATAAAATGTGATCACCGACCTTTGTAATTGTGTATACGTATAATGTTACATGTTTTCATAAAATTATTGAAAATTTATATCATAAATTATGTCAAATGCAAATTGTATGCTGTATTAATATTTGTGCTATAATACGTTATACGCTGTCAATATTTGTTTTAATAACTTAAAATATTTCGATTAGAATATTTGTTTCTCGTAATAGCTTGTTGAAATATGATTTTTCTTTTAGCAAATAACTAGTTCATATGACTAATGTATTGACTCAAACAATTTATAGAACAAATGTATTAAATTCGTGTTTATAAGACAAGATTTTTCTCCTTTTTAATTGTTTAACTTATTTATCTATATTATTACATTAATGGACAGAACTAAAGGAGTTTAGGGTCACCATATCCATTGTTTTGAAAACCGGATTGAACCGGCCGGTCCGACTGGTTGAACTGGGAACCGAACTTTAATCCGGTCCAGTTCGATGCTTAAACCATTTTCGCATTGAACCGGTGCTTAAAACCGACTATGCATGTTGTAAATTATTATTTACATATTTATTTAGGAAAAAAATTATTTGAATATAATACAATGTTCAGACTGCTTTGGAGCGGCGTCTAAGCGGAGTCTAACAAAATACATGGCGTCACTAAAGCTTTAAAAAGTCGTTTATTTAAACACTTGGCGCAATGAATTAAATACAACAAAAGAAAAAAAACTATTTGTTATATTTATTTAAAGTGTTCATATGTAGTTTCCTCTTCGTCACGTGATGAATTTCGCTACTAAATTTTGTCCATTAAACTAAACTTTGTTGTTTTCATTAAAAAACTATTCTTCATTTAACTTTTTTTTTTAATTTTCTTTTGTAACTAATTTTAACGTGGAAAGTCTTCTTGTAAGTTACAACTTTTATTTATATCTACTTTTATCTTGAAACCCATTTTTTCTACTGACCTAACACCCCAAATCGATGTCAAAACCCCTTGCGATCAAAATCACCCATTTTTTCACCATCACACTCTCACCCTCGACCACCCCTTGTTCGTCGTCGCACCATACACAACAGTTACTAGTGAAATGTTCAAGCTACATCAAAGTTGCTTCACTAATGATCGCAAGTTCAAGTAATCTTCAAACATGCTTGATCTTTAAGTGTTGTAATCGGGGAAACTTGTTTTTGGAATTTTTATAAAAATGTATTTTTCACTCACTTTGAGCACTAATAATTATTTGCATTTTTGTCATTAATATAATTATTGATCGTTTAGTTTGTGTATACTATATGAGAAGATCGCAACGAACCAAATTGTGTCCAACAAAAAGCTATGATGAATGATATATCGACACTCAAAGTTGTATGGTTGAAACTTTTAAATTAGGAAATTTAAGTTTGTCCCAAGGGATATAAACTTGAAGGGTTTATTAATGACAGTTTCCATAAAAATGATTTCCTATATGATAAGTGACATCTGGACACAACCAACGCTCTTGGTTGTACCTAGGATTGGGAGTAGGGCTAGGGTGAAGGATATAATGTGACGTTTTGATGACACATTTTGCACGTAAGGTATAGGGAGGGAGCAGATCGTTTTATGATTTGATGTACGCAGTCTCACTATACACTTTTGTGTAAAAGACTGTTTCTCACGACTAAAACCTATGACCTTAAAAGTTGCTAGCAGGGACTTGCTAGTTATTTTAAGCCCCACTCTCAAATATTTTAGAACATGAAAACAATATAACACAAAATATTTTTTTAAACGAACTACAAATGTGTGACTAAGATTAAACCAAATAGACTGTTTACGTGATTAACTATAAGTTTTATGCCATCCTATATTGTTCTCAACATAATATGTTTTAGTCTTTAATGTCATAACGTCAATGTGTACTAAACAGATATATCTTTGTTCATGAAAAAATTATAAAAAAATAAATAATAATAAATGTGTTACAACAATTTATTCGTATGCATATAGAACAGTAGAACTGAAAGTTAGAAAAAAAAACTAAACTATACTTAAAAAAATTGAAAAATAAAAAAATGAATGTGATTGATACTTTGTTATAATGTTTAAAAGTTTTAACAAAAAAAAATCTACTTTATCAACGGAGTGACGAGTAGATTCATTAGCGAAAGTGACTCCCATTGTTAATTCATCAAGGATGGTCGGAAAACACGCCTTGCATGTAACAAAATCAATCACAATTAATTCAATGCCATTAAATCATTAATTATCGCTTTTACATTGTCAAACTTGCTTCACAAGGATACATCTTTTAATTCAAATGTATCTACCAAAACAAAATTTATTTCAAATAATATGAAGTTATGACATGTCATGTATTTATATACGGATTTCATCATGTTTACACGATAAGATATGTAGACGCGCAAGTACGAATGATACTTGTGGCCAATAATGCAAGCGTATCCGATGGTGAAGTTTCATGTAGGGTTCGGGGATTTTGACATTTGGTGTCATGTGGTTTGACTAGATCCATATTTTATAAGGTTTTTGGTCCTTGTAGACTGCTTTGTTTTTCTCCATTAACGGTCAACTTCTCCAACCATACATTTCAAAAACAGTCCATTAGTTATGGTCATTGTTCACTATTTGCCTTTTCAAAAGTATTTTTTTTATATTTGGATCACAATTTAGATATATACTAATATACATACTATTTGGATGGGAAAAATGTATTTTTAAGATATGTAAGAATTTGGTGAAGACTTGCCAGTGCTTTCCTTCACATACTTTACTTTTATAAATAACTAATGTTATATATATCATCAGTGTATATAATAAAGAAAAATATAGAGAGCATGTGTCACTCTCTTGTATCTCTTCGAATTTTTTTCTACATCTTTCTTCTATTATTATTATACGAACTTTTTAATTTTTATGTTTTTTTTGTTCTAGCACATCTCTCATATTAAATAATAATAATTCATACAGTTATTTTTATAAAACATTTTTTATTTTTATAAAAAAGTTAGTTGTTAATAAAGTATATTTATATAAACATTTCTTTCATTCTTTTTATAAAATGTTTTGAAAATTATAATATATAACTTTTCAACAATTTGTATTAAATAGCTACGTAATATGTTATGAATATGTAATATGCATGTAAATTTTTATTACTAAGTATATAATATTGTATTTATTTAACTCGGGTAATATAATGAGTTTTCTAACATGTTATAAATATAAAAATGATAGTTATCTTCTATAAATAAGCATTTTAACAGTTTGCATTAAATATGTTTTGCATATAATTTCGATGGATTATCAATGGAATTTTTAGCAACAAAATAATAACAAATCTTTTGAAAGTCATACTCGACGGTTTCACTGACAGATCTTTGAAAGTTATACCATTTGATTAAAGCACTAGCTTTAGTAAACCTGTGTATTATACGAGTCGAATAAATAAAATATTAATATAATAAATTTATTAATTATAAAATAATATTTTAATATATGATATGGCTGAAATTACGTATCATAAATGACTATAATAATAACATAGATTTGATTATTTTTTGTTTTAAAAAAATTGACTTGTTAAAAATATTAATTTATTTAGAAATAACCTTAATAAATAAATTTCTTTCTTAACTTATTATATATTAAAAAGTATTAAAATAATTTTATTAGTAATTAAGGTAATTATTAATAGGAGAGAGAGTCGGAGAAAAATTGGTGAGAATGATTATGATGTTGACACGTGGCACATCTATTTACCTTTTTATTAAAGTAATAAGATAAGAAGTAAGATTGTAGTTGTATTTTTAAACTTTATTATACTTAGCCTAAGAATAAAACCTAGTTTAAAATAACCCATGTTTTCTTTATTTATAAACCAAGATTGTCATATCTGTCACACCCTCAATTTCCACAAACGGGGTAATACCGTTAGCGCGTGACATACCAGGATCTTAGCCATTAGTTATACCAAACGACGCAACAATTACAAGATATAATTTCTAAGTTAAATAAAGTTCCTTAAAATCAGAATTAAATACGAAATATGAAAATAAGTGCGGAAGCATATAAACCATAATTTAAACGGCGCAAACACGCGCAAACCAAATAAATATAATTTATAGAAAAATGTAGACTGTTCATTTGAC
Source organism: Flaveria trinervia (assembly GCA_025506515.1). Classification (NCBI taxonomy): domain Eukaryota; kingdom Viridiplantae; phylum Streptophyta; class Magnoliopsida; order Asterales; family Asteraceae; genus Flaveria; species Flaveria trinervia. Next base: position 120,761,404 of record CM046444.1, on the reverse strand, counting down.
TCTACGATGATAAATGCAATGCAAGATGCTCTTATTTGTGCGCAGCTTAAGAACCTGAAAGAAACATGCTAAAGTGTCAACACAAGGTTGGTGAGTTCACAGGTTTATCAGAAAACAGTAAATAATAGTAATGAAATCCAGATTAAATAATCAAAGCATATAAGTAGGTAGCTAGCCTACAACAAGTCACTATGTGTATGAATTTCACGACCGAGCTGACAGTAATAGTATAATGAATGCCCCGGCTGTGGGTACCAGACCACAACACTGTAAAACAGGCTAACCATTCACCCGTTTGACCACCAGTCAAGCTAGCGCGACTAGCCGGGCGGGGTTTGTCAAACCCAGTAGATCTACTAACAATCACCTCGCTAGTAACATATTAACAGTCCGAAATCTACTGTATTGTATCGTTTATGAAAACATGTTTCTCTCCCCCAAAAGAGTGTATAATGTAAAAGTGGAGCTGTAAACTCACCTTAGATGCACAGCAACTAATAAACGAAAGCACAAACGTTAGGGTCTCCGATCAACCTGGATTTTATTTAATATATAAAATCAATATTAAATACTTAATAATGGAATCGTACGGTTTCGCGTTTCATGTCTCGGTTATGGTGTCGGTTATCGATATTTCCCCTTTCCCCAAACAAGTATAACCATACACAAGCTCACACAAACATGAAATTCAATTATTCATGCACACACACCGGAACATACATAAAAGTGTTGTTTACATATCTTTAATTATAAGAGTTTTTTTTTTAATAATAAAAATTCATACGTCATACATTTATTATAAATTCTCTAGATAGAAATCTATACACTCACTATATACATATATATTTACATTTACATGTATCATCAATACTCACACCTACATATATATATTTATACACACATACTATGTATTACACATTACAATATTTATAATATAAAACACGTAGGTTGCAAAATACACATGATGTACAACCAAACAACACAACCATGATCACATATGCACTGCAGCCATGCCTACTATATATCATAGATAAAATATATACATGAACACATAGCATATTACACATAACCAATAACATCTCATATATATATTATACAATATATATATATACACCTATGTACTCATATAGAGATTGCAAGATAAAGCCATCTTTAATTAAATCCACTGCAATTCCACTCCCAAAAACATGCATCGATACACACATATTTAATTAATTCATGGAACCACTTATGGTGTCACATACACATTCATGCAAAGAATACATACATTCATATATCCATCGCAGCACTTACATTCAAATAAAACACACACATACAAACATTACAGAATATATATACAAAGAGAATACACACATACAAACACGGATGAAAACACACACAACCATCCGCACACGTAGAGACAAACGAACACGACATTCCCGTACCCAAAACGCAACCCGGTTACAACAATCATTGAATCCGAAAACCTGGACACGCACCGAAACCGCATCCACAAGAACCGAAACCGTATGAGATTGAACAATATCAAGAAAACGAAAGAAACGTACCGAATGAAACGCAGGTTGTTACGATTGATCAGTTGCAAGAGGAAGGGTCGTCAAAGGTGCACGGTCGACAAGAGGGCACAACGAGTAACAAGGAAATCACCATGTACGTGATGCGATGATCTGGAGGTTGTCGGGGCTATGCGATGAGAATAGTTGCACCATTTCATGACGGAAGTGAATTATTTAGATGGTGTTTAGGGTTTCGAAGTGGGGTGCTCGGTGGTTATTTAATGGATGAGCTTTCTTAAAATTTTACACTATTGCCCCTTCCATTTATTTGTTTTGATTTAATTTAGTTGATTTTGTTAAATTGAATTAACTAATAACAATAGTTCCATTTTTCCTTAAATTAAAGAATTATAGAATTGCGGTGAGAGGTTAGATAATGGAAACGAGGGTAACCTGAAAAACTCGGGTTGTCACATCATCCCCTTGTTGAATGAATTTTTGTCCCGAAAATTGGAACATCAAGTTCAGGTCAGAATGGAAACATTAACAAGCAATGATAGTAGGTCAGAAGCTCTCTTATGATAGGATTTCTGAGATTTCTTGGGAAGTAGATGCCTGATCTTTGAACAATTGTGGGTATTTCTTCTTCATTTGATCCTCACGTTCCCAGGTAAATTCTGGTCCACGTTTTGAATTCCACCTAACGCGCACAATGGGAATTTTGCTACGCTTTAGGGTTTTGACTTCTCGATCCATAATCTCAACTGGTTCTTCAATGAAACGAAGCTGTTCATTAATTTCCAATTCTTCTAATGGCACGACGAGTGAGTCATCGGATAGACACTTCCTCAGATTAGACACGTGAAACACGTTATGTATTCCACTGAGCTTTTCAGGTAAATTCAGTTGATAGGCTACTGGACCAACCCGTTTGACAATCTCAAACGGTCCAACGTACCTAGGGTTTAGTTTACCACACCTTCCAAAGCCGTATCACTCCTTTCCAGGGTGAGACTTTCAAGAGTACTTTATCACCAATCTGAAACTCCAACGGCTTACGACGTTTATCAGCATAACTCTTCTGTCGGTCACGTGCTGCTGCCATACGGTTACGTATTTGCACAATCTTCTCAGTCGTCTCGTGCACAAGCTCAGGACCTGTAAGTTGGCTTTCTCCAACTTCTGCCCAACAAATAGGTGATCGGCACTTACGCCATATAGTGCCTCAAAGGGTGCGGCTTTTATTGATGTGTGATAACTGTTATTGTAAGAGAACTCAACCAATGGTAAATGAGTTTCCCAGTTGCTGCCAAAATCAATCACACAAGCACGTAACATATCTTCTAGTGTCTAGATCGTACGCTCACTCTGACCATCGGTTTGCGGATGATACGCAGTGCTCATGTCCAACCGCGTTCCCAATGATCGTTGTAAAGATTGCCAGAAATGAGAAGTGAACCGAGCATCACGATCAGATATGATAGATACCAGTACACCATGCCGGGAGACTATTTCTCTTAGGTAAATTCGTGTCAACTTATCTAGTCGATCAGTCTCTCGGATTGCAAAAAAGCGTGTGGATTTTGTTAAGCGATCTACTATAACCCAAATGGTATCGCATCCGCTGGGAGTCCTGGGTAACTTTGTGACAAAGTCCATCGAGATCTGCTCCCATTTCCACACTGGAAGTTCGGGTTGCTGAAGTAAACCGGATGGTCTCTGATATTCCACCTTAACTTTGGAGCAAGTTAGGCATCTGCTTACATAGGTGGCAATCTCAGCTTTCATGTTCGGCCACCAATAACACTCCTTCAAATCATGGTACATCTTATCTGAACCCGGATGAATTGAGTAGCGTGACTTATGAGCTTCATCCATTACTAGCTCTCGTAAATTCCCATACTGTGGTACCTAGATCCGTTCCATGAAATAACGAATTCCATCAGTCTTGGTCTCTAGCTGTTTCTCCATGCCTCGCATGGATTCCACTTTAGATTCTCAATTTTCAAGGCTTCAGATTGGGCAACCTTGATTTGCTCTGATAGATCGGAGTGAATGGTCATTTGCAGTGCGCGTACTCGACGAGGCTTAGTGTTTTCCTTTCGGCTGAGGGCGTCGGCTACCACATTAGCCTTCCCCGGATGGTACTTAATGGCACAGTCATAGTCGTTGAGAAGTTCTAACCATCGTCGTTGCCGCATATTCAACTCTTTTTGGTCATATATGTGTTGGAGGCTCTTGTGGTCTGTGTAGATCATGCACCTGGTTCCATATAAGTAGTGCCTCCAGATTTTCAGAGCAAACACTACAGCTCCTAGTTCCAGATCATGCGTTGTGTAATTCTTCTCGTGTACTTTGAGTTGTCTAGACGCATAAGCAATGACATTATTGCGTTGCATCAGTACACATCCCAACCCCTGGATGGATGCATCACAATAAACAACAAAGTCATCCGTTCCTTCTGGTAATGTTAGGATCGGCGCACTGCAGAGTTTGTCTTTAAGTGTCTGAAATGCTGATTCCTCTTGACTGCCCCATTTATAGATGGTTCCCTTGTGGGTCAGGGCAGTTAGAGGTTGTGCTAACTTTGAGAATCCCTCGATAAATCGCCTATAGTAACCTGCCAAACCAAGGAATTGTCGCACCTCAGTACGCGTTTTCGGTGCCGGCCAATCCTTGATTGCTTCAATCTTTGAAGGATCTACATGTATACCCTTTTCGTTCACCACATGACCAAGAAACTGCACTTCTCGCATCCAGAAGTCACATTTTGAGAACTTTGCATACAATTTTTCATTCTTCAATAATTCCAGGATGATCCTCAGATGTTCCTCATGATCTTCCTTATTCTGAGAATAGATTAGTATGTCATCAATAAAGACAATGACAAACTTATCCAAATAAGGTTTGCAAACACGGTTCATGAGGTCCATGAAAACTGCTGGGGCATTGGTCAATCCAAAAGCCATAACTGCAAACTCATAGTGCCCATAACGAGTTCTAAATGTCGTCTTCGAGATGTCTTCCTCTCGAACTCGTAGCTGATGATAACCTGATCTCAGATCAATCTTGGAATAGTAGCTTGATCCTTGCAACTGGTCAAACAGGTCATCAATGCGCGAAAGTGGATATCTATTCTTGATTGTCACCTTGTTCAGCTCTCGGTAGTCAATACACATTCTAAAGGTTCCATCTTTCTTCTTCACGAAAAGCACTGGAGCTCCCCAGGGTGAAGAGCTGGGACGTATAAATCCCTTGTCCAGCAATTCCTGCAATTGCTTGGATAACTCTTGTAGTTCGTTCGGTGCTAAATGGTACAGCGCCCGAGCGATCGGAGCTACTCCAGGTGCTAACTCAATCTGGAATTCTACCTGCCTGTGTGGAGGAAGGCCAGGTAGGTCCTCGGGAAATACCTCAGGAAAATCTCTAACAATCGGAATGTCTTCTAGTCGTTTCTCCTCTGTAATCTTTTCAGTAACTAGGGCTAAAATCGCCGAATGCCCTTTCCTCAACCACTTCTGTGCTTTCATATATGAGATAATGCCAACCACTGCACCACTCTTGTCGCCTTCCACAGTGAGTATCTTTCCATCAGGCAAAGGTAGTCGAACGAGTTTCTCACAACAAATAATTTCGGCTTGGTTCTTAGACAACCAATCCATGCCAACAACGACATCAAAGCTACCGAGTGTAATTGATAGAAGGTCAATATCAAAATCATGCCCAGATAGACTAATCTTACAACCCTTGTATATGCGAGAAGACTCGATGATCTTACCGTTTGCTATTTCTACTGTATAATTCGTATCTAGGGCTACAGAATTATCATCTAGCAATCGACTGAATTTGTGCGAAATGAAACTCCTATCAACACCAGAATCAAATAGCACAGAGGCAAAGCAACCATTGATAGGAAATTTACCAGTTACAGTAGAAGGATCATTACGAGCCTCACCTGATCCAATGATAAAAGCTCTCCCCTTGGCTCCACCATTATCGTTGCCCCTGTCGTTTCCGTTGTCGTTGCCAGGGCGGTTATCAACACCATTGTTACCATTCCTTTTTAGTTTCGGACATTCCCTCCTATAGTGACCAGATTGTCCATATTCATAACACCCAGGCTGTTTGTAGTTCTGTTGTGGTTGTTGTTTAGGTGCTTTTACTGAAAGGTTCACCCTGCAATTCTTGGCAACATGTCCAAACCTTCCACATCTCTCACAAGTGTTCTTCGTGCACTGCCCGTTGTGATGAAACTTGCATTTGTTGCATTTTGGGAGGTTACCATGGTAGCCGCCAAAACTACCTGAATCTTGAATAGGTTGGGGTTGGTTGAATCTCTTGCTGTGTTGTTGCTGTGGAGTGGAAGATGAAGATTGTTTTCCATTGGTAGAAGGTTCCCATTTCCTCTTATTGTCATTAGAGCTGCTTGTAGCACCACGCGGGGGCAGTTTGCCCTGCGTGACAGCTTGGTCGGTCAGCTTGTAGGCCAATTGGATAGCCTCCTGAATAGTAGTTGGTCTAGCAGTGGTGACCATGCTTTGTATCTCCGGTACCAGTCCATCGATGTATCTCTCAACTCGTTTGTAAGCCGGATTGATCATGGTAGGGCATAGTGTAGCCAACTCATGAGAACGAATTGTGTAAGCTTCAATTTCAGAACCAACCATCCTCAGGTTCCAAAATTCCGTTTCCAGTTTTTGCACTTCATCCCTGGAACAATACTCAGCCTTAAGTAAGTTCTTGAAATCTGCCTATGATGTAGTATTTGCAGTTTCAACGCCCAACATTTGGACCTGAGTGTTCCACCAGCTCAGTGCGGCACCATCCATCGTGCCGGCAGCATACTTCACTTTGCTCTCAGCAGGGCAGTTGCAAATCTCAAATACTGACTCCAATTTTTCGAACCAACGGAGTAGTCCTACTGCTCCTTCAGTTCCTTTGAATGGGTTTGGCTTGCAGTCCATGAAGGACTTGAAGGTGCATGCTCTTTGTCCTGCAACATGTTTAGATCAGGTATTTGGAATTTTTGAATAAGTACTTCGACTTAATCAGGATGACATAATGCTAATGTTAGAAGTAAACTTGGTATTGCTTACCGATTGGAGCGGCATGCGGATTGAGATTTGGATTTGCAAGGGCATCAGCCACATGCTGATTGATAAGGGCTGCCAGTTCAGCTGGGGTCATGTTGATGGTGCCACGACCACGTCCGCGTCCTCGGCCAATTCCAGACATTCTTAACAATCACAACATACAAAAATAAGCAATATGCAACATATCTACTTCATTTAAGTACAAGTAATTTAAAAGAATTTAGCACACACGCAACTAATAAGTTTAATAATAATTTTTAATCAAATAAATTGTAAGTACGTTTACAATGAATCAAACCAAATACTAAAATTCAAATCATCAGTTGGATGAAAAACACCCTTCCCGTCTATGTGTGAAAAAAAGAACAAAAGTCCCATGGATAAGATAGATAATAGAAAATGAATAGACGAGAAAATCAATGGAAGTCGATGGATCCAGATGGATAAAAACTTTCATACGGGTGGAGATGAAGGATTGCTTCCATATCCTTAGTGAAGTTTTTTTATACGGATTGAGACTCTCGTGTCCCCAAAGTATAGAATTAAAAATTTGTACTAACTATAACTGTTATCATCTGACAGGATTCGCAAGACTTCTCATGCACGACAAATTACAATTACGTGTGCACCGTGATGGTAATTTGCTTTGCATGATCACCTTGGTTCCTTTTATCCGAGCTAACATACATTGTCAAGTATAGAGTGTTATTAATGATAGAGGTATCAGGGATTGGTTATTAAGCCAAGGGTTAATTAACCAAACTTGTACGAAAGAATTGATTGAAGAGATATTCACTTGGGCAAGGAATCGTCGATGCGCTCAGGTCAAATGGGTAAATAGCGTTATCGTAAGTAAACTTTGATAAGTTGTCTCGTAATGTGTATGGCAGCCACCAGTACAACCATTACCTGTTCCATAAGACAGAAAAGTGGCAAGGTAGGTAAAGAAGGATTAGCAGGCGCAACTCTCATCTGCGAAACGCATTCAACAGGAGGCAGAACATGCTCCTAATGAACCATCCAAGTTAGGTACCAATAGTATTGTATCCAATTCCAAGAGGTATAATATAAAAGGTAAGGTACATGAAATTCGTAAGTAACCTTATCGTGACTCACGACAACTCGGAGTCACTGGTATGAAGAAGCATGAGGTAACAACGGGAAATCAGGACGAACTAGCCTTTTCCCGTAAACATAGAATGAAGATATGATTATGCCATTCCTGTAGCCAAACGCTCACAAGGGTATATCACAGTAGGAAAATCCCAAGCAAGTATAACAATTTAGATTAACATAAACTAATAAAGGCATCAGACTATAGTCTAAATGCAATGCAAATGAAATGCATATTTAATTTAGTTCGCTATAACCAATGGCTCTGATACCAATCTGTCACACCCGGCCCCTCGCATCAACAATATTGTCCGCTTTGCCCCCGAGGAGCCCACGGATTTGCTTTTGGTTGCCCGGATGAAAACTTCCCAAGGAGGTCACCCATCCCTGGATTGCTCCCACCTGAGCACGCTTAACTGTGGAGTTCTCCTCTCATCCACAGCCAATACACCCAAAATGCGTTGTTGATGTTAGAGGCCAGATATTCCTTATGAACCAGGATTCTCTCCTGTCCACGGCCAATGTGGGATATGTGTAGGGTGTCACAAGAACCCCCTGTTTGGACGCATCATCCTCGATGAGCCTGAGAAGTCACCATCCTTGGTGAGGTGTGTCTCACACCCCGAACGGCACAGGAGTGGCTCTGATACCAATCTGTCACACCCTCAATTTCCACAAACGGGGTAATACCGTTAGGCGCGTGACATACCAGGATCTTAGCCATTAGTTACACCAAACGACGCAACAATTACAAGATATAATTTCTAAGTTAAATAAAGTTTCTTAAAATCAGAATTAAATACGAAACATGAAAATAAGTGCGGAAGCATATAAACCATAATTTAAACGGCGCAAACACGCGCAAACCAAATAAATATAATTTATAGAAAAATGTAGACTGTTCATTTGACTCTACGATGATAAATGCAATGCAAGATGCTCCTATTCGTGCGCAGCTTAAGAACCTGAAAGAAACATGCTAAAGTGTCAACACAAGGTTGGTGAGTTCACAGGTTTATCAGAAAACAGTAAGTAATAGTAATGAAATCCAGATTAAATAATCAAAGCATATAAGTAGGTAGCTAGCCTACAACAAGTCACTATGTGTATGAATTTCGCGACCGAGCTGATAGTAATAGTATAATGAATGCCCTGGCTGTGGATACCAGACCACAACACTGTAAAACAGGCTAACCATTCACCCGTTTGACCACCAGTCAAGCTAGCGCGACTAGCCCGGGCGGGGTTTGTCAAACCTAGTAGATCTACTAACAATCACCTCGCTAGTAACATATTAATGGTCCGAAGAGGCGTAGTATAACACCATAGTATCAGGTATATGCAATATTACGAAATCTACTGTATTGTATCGTTTATGAAAACATGTTTCTCTCCCCCAAAAGAGTGTATAATGTAAAAGTGGAGCTGTAAACTCACCTTAGATGCACAGCAACTAATAAACGAAAGCACAAACGTTAGGGTCTCCGATCAACCTGGATTTTATTTAATATATAAAATCAATATTAAATACTTAATAATGGAATCGTACGGTTTCGCGTTTCATGTCTCGGTTATGGTGTCGGTTATCGATATTTCCCCTTTCCCCAAACAAGTATAACCATACACAAGCTCACACAAACATGAAATTCAATTATTCATGCACACACACCGGAACATACATAAAAGTGTTGTTTACATATCTTTAATTATAAGAGTTTTTTTAATAATAAAAATTCATACGTCATACATTTATTATAAATTCTCTAGATCGAAATCTATACACGCACTATATACATATATATTTACATTACATGTATCATCAATACTCACACCTACATATATATATTTATACACACATACTATGTATTACACATTACAATATTTATAATATAAAACACGTAGGTTGCAAAATACACATGATGTACAACCAAACAACACAACCATGATCACATATGCACTGCAGCCATGCCTACTATATATCATAGATAAAATATATACATGAACACATAGCATATTACACATAACCAATAACATCTCATATATATATTATACAATATATATATATATACACCTATGTACTCATATAGAGATTGCAAGATAAAGCCATCTTTAATTAAATCCACTGTAATTCCACTCCCAAAAACATGCATCGATACACACATATTTAATTAATTCATGGAACCACTTATGGTGTCACATACACATTCATGCAAAGAATACATACATTCATATATCCATCGCAGCACTTACATTCAAATAAAACACACACATACAAACATTACAGAATATATATACAAAGAGAATACACACATACAAACACGGTTGAAAACACACACAACCATCCGCACACGCAGAGACAAACGAACACGACATTCCCGTACCCAAAACGCAACCCGGTTACAACAATCATTGAATCCGAAAACCTGGACACGCACCGAAACCGCATCCACAAGAACCGAAACCGTATGAGATTGAAAAAAATAAGAAAACGAAAGAAACGTACCGAATGAAACGCAGGGCTGTTACGATTGATCAGTTGCAAGAGGAAGGGTCGTCAAAGGTGCAAGGTCGGCAAGAGGGCACAACGAGTAACAAGGAAATCACCATGTACGTGATGCGATGATCTGGAGGCTGTCGAGGCTATGCGATGAGAATAGTTGCACCATTTCACGACGGAAGTGAATTATTTAGATGGTGTTTAGGGTTTCGAAGTGGGGTGCTCGGTGGTTATTTAATGGATGAGCTTTCTTACAATTTTACACTATTGCCCCTTCCATTTATTTGTTTTGATTTAATTTAGTTGATTTTGTTAAATTGAATTAACTAATAACAATAGTTCCATTTTTCCTTAAATTAAAGAATTATAGAATTGCGGTGAGAGGTTAGATAATGGAAACGAGGGTAACCTGAAAAACTCAGGTTGTCACAATATCTATATTTCATATATAAGTAGAGTTTAAGAAAACAAATTTAAAAAACACAAGAAAAAAATATAATAGTGAAATATGATGTCTCTTGGATTAAATAATAATAATAATAAATAAGTAATCCATTTATGTTGGGGACTTTAATTACAGTCATTTATAATGTAAGTTGTCATCTGTATTATTAATAATTCTGATGTAATATTATTTAGCATAGGTATCAAACATATAAAGCATTTTAACATAAGACAGTAATTCATTAGTTTTAACGGTGATCAATAAATTCTGTGCGTAATACAATTTTATTTTAATAGCTTTTTGGATCACTGATGGGCTACTGAATTACCCGATTATATTCATTACTCAACTACGAAACCTTGGGGCTCTCTGCTGGCACGTCCCCGAATGCAAGCTCGTATATCATTTAGTCCCGACCTAACATCACCATTAGGAGAAAACTCACCTTAAATAAGATAATTTTCTGGTTCAACCTAAAAACCACTTTTTGTATTACAGGTTAGATTTAAACTTAAAACCTTTCATTTCAATAAAGTGTTATGCACCTCATATGAACTATTTAGGCCTAATATCATTTACTTATGTGTGATATATTCATATATATACAAATTTTTGAATCAAACTTAACCCTTTTAACTTGGATTCATAATAATATAAACTTAGTTTAATATATTTCAATCTATACTATCACGACTTCTTATGATAAAAATATGTATCACTTGGTCGACATCGTTTACATATTCTTTTGGTGTTTCATCGTCACATAGGTGTCATTTACCACACACCCGAAAGTTTTGACAAGTTTTATTTTTAGTAATGAAGCTATAGAAACTGCAAACGACAAGACACACACCATCATACATTAATAACAATAAACCAAAATGTGAAAACAAAATTCTAAATGGTGAAAGTTGACATATAAAGATTGTTGAAGGAAAATATTGTCAATTGACTTTACTTAAGCCCCTTAACCCCTAACTCGTTATAAAGTCTTCCTCAACGCATTCCTATATAAACCAACCAAAAAACACATTTTTATATTTCATTTATGTCATCCTTTTGTACTTTGCTTCGTATAAAGACTCGTTTCCATCACACTTTTGGTCTTTTTTTCCATCTAAAGTACCTTTCTTTTTGCACTTTGCTTAGTTAACCCGATCGGGCCAACAAGCGAGTCACTTGTTTACGTGCTCTAGGAGCCAAGAATCGAGATTATGTCAAGATCAAGAAGAGGAGAGCCCGTGAAAGTTGTGATCATCAACACCGAGTATGTTGAGACCGACGCCATGAGCTTTAAATCTGTGGTTCAACGTCTTACTGGAAAAGATGCACCCTCCCCCACCTCCTCTTCTAGAAAGAAGTTATTACACGATAGTGCTCGTGGTGCTGGTGCTGGTGCTGGTGCTGGTGCTGGTGCTCGTCTTGGTGCGAATGCTCCTATGTTGGAGAAAGGTATGTCGTTTAGAGACCTCGATAAGTTGCTAATGGAGCTACCTACCATGGATGATATGTATAAATTTATAGTTGATTAAATTTAATTAGTTTTCTTTTTTACTCTTTATAGGAAAATATAAATACATTATATGTAAATAACCTTTCGTGTATATATATATGTATATCCATGTAATTTTTGTCTTTTAATATACATATCTTAATTATTTGCAAATTTTGATAATTCATTTATGTATAAGATTTTCTATTACTTGATTATACTTATTTTAAAACACATATACATGGACCAACCGGGTTGATGAATGTCATGTGGCCGCTAGGCAGTTTTACGTGTGACGAATAAGATGTACGTGTAACCCAACTATACATGCCATTCGACAACGTGTTTACTTCTTCCCGAATACATGTATTCAGGAATGAAATTTTACGGGTTTAATCAACTTAACTATTATTACAAGACATATGTGTGTTGATTCAAGAATGTAATCATGTTTTGTTAGTATTTTCTTGATGTTAATCTAACATATTAAGAATTCAAAAGAAGTTAAGGTGTTGCTTGGTGTTACAAAACACATATATACTATTATATAATGTTATCCTTTCATAATTAGTCAACTTGCAACCTTGATTTCGTTTTTATGAGTTTATAAACTAAAAATAAATTAACAATAATAATAATAATAATAATAATAATAATATATAAATAATGATTACCTAATCCTCGACCAAGCTCCAACCAAGCTTATTTTTTTACATATTTTTGAACATTTCTGGGTGAGAAAAAAGTATGCCTACGCATATAAGTAATGTTTAGAATCTTGTCACTAAAGCCATTTGTTTTCACCAATAAAATTCGATGATTGGATGCCAACATCGACAAGTGATACAATTGTTTGTAGGCATAAACTTCGTGTAAGAATAAAAAAAATGAATTCTGGTGACAAAAGTACCAGTAACAAATCTACTTCATAATCAATTTAAGGGTTTAGCTACATATATGATACCTTTAATCTATTTATGAATGAAAGCTACATATATGATACCTTTAATCTATTTATGAATGAAATTTACTTAAAAACGAAAGTAAGGTTACGAGCAGAATTAGAATTCAAATTTTAAATCTGTCAGATGGAATTTGATGAAAATAATTTCAGTTTCAGTTTCATTACTAACCTATCAAACACATTTTCTTATTGAATGGTTTTCGGTTTTAGTTCCCCATAAGATTCTCTAGACAAAATGTGCCTAAGAGTTTTTACTCATACTTTTAAGAATATATGAGGAAAAATCTATGACTTTTACTTATACCATTTAAATATATATATGGGGTAAAAATAAAACATTTGCTAAATTTATTTTGAAGGAATGGGTAACAACAAAACCTAAACTTATATAGTTTTTTTTAAAACATTGATAGAAACATAGACCTTTATTTACATATTATAGGAACTAAATTTAAGGCTTCTAATGAGATATTAAGTAGTGTCAATAAAAATGTTTTAGTCAATTTTTTAAAAAATGAGAGTAAATTATTTGAAAGTTGTAAACAATTTTTTACTTTTAGTAATATGTTTAATTATTTCTATGGGTCGTTAATTTATGTGTCATACTATAAGACACTTTTAAAAGAAGCTATTTTACAAGAATATAATTCAACATATGAGACAATGAGGCCATGCGGTATGGAGGTCGCTCCAGCGTAAAGGGAGCTTAGCTGGCACCCGGGATACACCATACCATGGGATCCTCGTCGCTTAGACATTCACCACTCGACAACATCTCCATCCTTCTCTACTTTCTAATGTTCATCCAATTGTTCACTTTGCCCCTTCAAGATTTTACACTTTTTTCCGTTGTATAGAGTAGTCCACTAGTTAAATGATGTAGACGGGATAAAAATAAAAAGTGATGTGACGTTAACGTGACATAAAGCAGAAGGTGTGCGAGAGTGTATGACCAACGCCCTCCAAATTTATACCATTATTTGTTTCTCACTAAAAGATGATAATGGGCCGGCCAGATTTAGTTCGGGTCGGGCTTATATTAAATATTAGGCCCAGTTTTTAATACCTTTCTATTTGGTTTCTTTTACTCTCATAGTGAAGAGTTGCAACTTATTGTAGCGGATTCAGAAGGTGGCCCAATAAGCTCGTTTACTTGTCATTTTCAATGAAATATGTTTTGAGTCCTAGATAGATTAAATTGGTTTGATAATTCAACTAAATTTTGAAGGATAAATTAACATAACTTTCTATACTTAACCCAAATTTTTTTACTTTAAAATATCAATATGTATAAGAATTTTAAAAAAAGTTAAACTAGTGGTGTTAATGTCAATCCAAAAAACGCATGTGTGTTTGGGTTTACGAGTCTGTAATGGTTTTTAAGTTTTTTTTTTTAAATTTCATGTTCATACCTGAATACAACCTATTTAACACCCCGTCCCTAGTTTAATCCAAGGCAAACCCAATGTCCCATATTTATTTTAACAGCATGACCCATAATTTCATCAAACATGTATCCATCCACACATGAAAATTAATATACATATTCTAAAAGGATCTTATATTATATAGTGATGATTTCTATTATGATGATTTATGGTATCAAACTACTAATAAACTACTATATAAATAGAGTGTGGGGCACACTATTTGATATCATCAAACCTCTTTTAAGTAGTTAGACCAAAAAGAGAAGACACGACAATTTAGTAATGACAATTTATGACAATGTTACTTATACAAAAAGTTAAGACTTTAGTAGTTGTATAGAACAACCACCTTATTTGGTTAACATATAAGCATACGTATCTAGGCAATTATTTAAAAGAAATATCATAAACCTAACCTTTTCTGGGATTTTAAAATGTGACACCCTACACATATCTCACATCGGCCATGGACAGGAGAGATTCCTGGTTCATAAGGAATGTCTGGCCTCTAATATCAACAACGCGTTTTGGACGTATTGGCTGTGGATGAGAGGAAAACGCCACAGTTAAGCGTGCTAAGGTGAGAGCAGCCTAGGATGGGTGACCTCCCTGAGAAGTTTTCACCCGGGCAACCAAAAGCAAATCCGTAAGTTTCTCGTGGGCAAAACGGAAAATATTGTTGATGCGAGGAGCCGGTGTTACATAAAATTATAAAAAAATTACCTATTGTCATGATTTTTCAATAAAATGAAATATCTAACCAGTTTTTATTATTTTTTAAAATCGACCAATTCTTACAAGATCTATATTTATATATATGTCAAGATATTAACATTCTTTATTAAAAAAATGAGTCGCATATTATATTTTCAAAAAGAACTAATTTAACTGATCATAAAAAAAATTAACATATACTTCATGACCTTAAATATTTATATTGTCACACACATATTGAGAGAAGAACTGTTCCATACAAGTTAATTTTCTATACAACCATAGAATAAGAGAATAATTACACAATACATGTATAATTATCACTCATAACTATGTCCATAAATTACACAATCTATATACGCATTTACGCAACCTTATATGCATAGCTAACTACTTAACCTTATATACATGATTATGTAATCTTTATATACATTACAACAAACTCAAAAAAAGTATTATATAAAAAGAACAAGTATAGAAGTACTATTCTCAACTAAGTGAATAAGATACTCGATTTATAGTATAATGTTGTAATGTATAATAAAATATATAAAAGTTATATATGTTTGAAAATGATAAAAAGTAATTAAATCAAGACTTTTTCTTTTAACCCTAAATGATCTAGGTTTTAAATTGACTTTGCATATTTATTTTACACCATTTCTGAAGAAATTTATGGTTTTTGTTTTTTTTCTTTTTTACCCGGGTGACCGGGCTTAAAAATTATTCGTTGGCTATTAAAAAAACTAGTATGATTTGGAAAATCTAGGATTTGGTTTTTCCTAGTGTTAGATAGATTAAATAAGCCTATGGTTGTTTTATAATGTTTATTAGTATAGGGTATTTTGTGTAATTATATAACCTTAATTCCTGTACTCTGTAATTATAAATACTGGTGAATACAAGCTTATACCCTCAAGGAGGGATTCTAATATATATTCATGGTATCAAGCCAATAAGAATAACCCTCAATACGGCCGTTCCTTTTTCGTTCGTGTTTTTTTTTTCCGGCTGTCTTTTGCCGCCGATCTTCGCATTAACAATTCAGTTCTCTTCGATATCCTTCACGCGGACCAAGACAAACTTTTTATTTGTTTGTTTTGATTGTTTCTCTCGGGTGAAGCATATAATAGTCACTATCATTAAAATAGTATTTCTCTGACTCCACTCAAGGCAATATTCAACATTCTTGGTGATTCTTTTGTTCTAACATCATCTCCAGAGAAGCAATAGCTGCGCCTTCTTCCAACGGTAAAGCTCCTTCCTTGTCTTGGGTTATTACTTATTTTGATTTCTTTCTTTTATTTGTTTGTTATTATGTCTACCGGAAGTACAAACACCAACGCCACTACACCCTCTTCTACCCCTTCTGCCTTTAACCTGGTTTATTCTATTACCAATGTTCACCAACAGTTTGGCTTTAAACTCAATGTAGACGGTACGCGTTATAAACTTTGGCGTACTATTTTCAATGATCTTTGCATTGGTGCTAAAGTGGCGGGTCATCTAAACGGTAATGTTTACCAAAAAATGCAAACGATGATGATTGGTACTCCATGGACGCTAAAATTAAAAGTGGTTCTATAATACCTGTGAACCTGACCTTTTGCAAATTGTCACATCTGATAATTGTACTGCTAAAAAATTATGGGATAATATCTCACAATTTTTCCTAAACAACAAGATGTCCCGTATGCTTCATTCCATCCTTCTCCTCCTGTTTCCGACTACTCAATTTTTGGGTCTTTAAATGAAAGTACTTCTCCTCCGCCGTTCCTGGCTGACCTTAGTCTTCCATCCATCCCTTCTGTACATGCACAGGAGGCTCCAAATCTCACAAACACTTCTCCCCTTGCACAGTCGACATCTAATGTCCCTGCTTCCGCTAGCCACCCCACTCAACCCTTATCTTTGTCGACTACCGGTCCTAGTTCTAGTCACCCTATGGTCACTCGTTCCAAAACTGGTTCCTTAAAACCACGAGACATTATGAACCTCTCTGCCACTTCCCTTATTTCTCCAATTCCACGAACAACAGCCCAAGCCATGTGTGATCCTAACTGGAAAACAGCTATGGACTTTGAAATATCAGTAATTATTTCGAACGGCACTTGGGAACTAGTTCCACGCCCCACGGGTGTAACATTGTTGGTTGTCGTTGGCTATATCGTCATAAACTTGATAGTCATGGTAACCTTCAACGGTACAAGTGTCGACTATTGCACAAGGGTTCTCTCAACAACCCGGTCTTGATTTCGATGAGACATTTAGCCCGGTTGTCAAACCGGCCAGTATACGTACCGTTCTTAGTATTGCTGTTTTTCGTCATTGGCCAATCCATCAATTGGATGTCAAGAATGCCTTTCTAAACGGCGATTTGACAGAGCCTGTCTATATGAAACAACCTCCAGGCTATATCGACCCACATCACCCTGAGCATGTGTGTCGGCTTCGCAAGGCTCTCTATGGCCTTAAACAAGCCCCACGTGCCTGGTATCATCGCTTTGCTCTTTACATCACCTCTCTTGGTTTGTTAGTAGCAAATCTGATTCATCTCTCTTCACCTTTCGTCGTGGCAGTGATATCATCTACCTTCTCCTTTACGTTGATGATATCATTCTTATAGCCTCATCTCCCTCACTGATTGCTCGTGTCATTGGACGCCTCTCCACTGAGTTTGCCATGACTGATCTTGGCACTCTTTCTTTCATTCTCGGCATTGCTGCCACACGTGATCAGTCAGGTCTATTTCTCTCCCAGACTGCCTTTGCCAAGGATATCCTCGCTCGTGTAGAAATGCAATCTTGCAATCCTTGCAGCACTCCTGCGGACATCAAGGCAAAACTGTCTATGCATGGCACACCGGTCGTTGATCCTACTCTTTATAGGAGTTTAGCTGGTGCCCTACAATATCTTACTCTCACTCGTCCAGATATTGCTTTGTTGTTCACCAAGTGTGTCTTTTCATGCATGACCCACGTGAACCGCATCTTCATGCCCTTAAACGCATTTTGCGTTATATTCAGGGTACTCTTTCGTCGGGACTGCACATACATCCTTCTTTTATTAATCGTTTGACTGCTTATACAGATGCTGATTGGGGGGATGTCCTGGTACTCGTCGATTGACATCTGGTTTTTGTGTCTTTTTGGGTGATAATCTCGTCTCTTGTTCGTCTAAGCGTTAGCACGTCGTCTCGAGATCAAGTGCTGAAGCTGAATATCGTGGTGTTGCCAATGTTGTTGCCGAAGCGGCTTGGATTCGTAATCTTCTTCTTGAGTTACATTGTCCAATTTCTCGGGCCACTCTTGTGTTTTGTGATCATGTCAGTGCCGTATATTTAGCGTCAAACCCTGTAAAGCACCAACGCACCAAACATGTGGAATTAGATATACACTTTGTAAGGAACGTGTTGCCATTGGTCAAGTGCGTGTGTTACATGTTCCTCATCTCACCAGTTTGCAGATATATTTACCAAAGGCTTACCATCACAGTTGTTCATGGAGTTTCGTGACAGTCTTAACGTTCGAGTTCCCTCCGCTCAGACTGCGGGGGGTATGTTAGATAGATTAAATAAGCCTATGGTTGTTTTATAATGTTTATTAGTATAGGGTGGTTTGTGTAATTATGTAACCCTAATTCCTATACTCTGCAATTATAAATATTGGTGAATACAAAGCTTATACCCTCAAGGAGGGATTCTAATATATTATTTCACCTAGGTAGACAAGTTGGTGAACAAAACCCTAATGATACTAACAAAATTAAACGTACCCTTTCTAACTCAATTACAATTAAGGTACACATCTTTTAAGGTTTTAAATTTGTTTTTAAAACATATATAATAAATATAAGACAAAGAGTAGATTAGAGAGTCAAAATCTAAACAGAATATGTATATTTAAATAGAAGTCATTGATAAATAATAAGGACTGATGTTTCATTTGTATCGGACATTGATACCCATATGTGTTTTATTATAAAATTGGTTACAAAACATTAAACTATTGTAAAGACAACAAATAAACTTAAATTGTTTAATATTATCACTAATGTTTTATATTTTAAATTTTACATAAAAATATGTATATTTAGTAAATAATAAATCATCAAACTTAAGTCTTTATATATAGTTTTTTTTTAATTTTTAACCCCATTTACCTATAGATAAGGTTATACATTAGTAATATAACCTACACATAATTTAGATATATTCAGATTATATATATAAATTTCACTAGACAATCAACATACTAAACCTAGATCGAACATATATTATTAGTTAGATTATTATGATTTAGGTTTTCGCTAATGGGATGTTCAAACAACTAGTAGTTGTTTTAAATCTGCACCATATGCTAATAGTCGTAAGCAGCAGTTGTTTTAGTTTTATTCATGGTGTCGATTCTATTTAGTTAAGGGCCGAAATAGATCTAGTTTTTGATTTTTAGAATTTTGATGACTTGTCATTTTCGACTGCAAATGTTTTGGTCATACGACTATAAAGGAAGACAATTTGGTTTATCATTTAATTTTTGTACAACGGAGATTACGTTATATAAACAACCCAACTGGCAAGAAACTAGCAGGATTGAGAGAAAACAATTACAAATACTTTTTGCAAACTGGAAGTGAAGTTCTGTCCATCATCTTCACTTCAATTGCCTTTTATATCATTTAAACAATTTATATGTTGTTTAGAAGTAAACATGATTAAATTAAAAGCATCAAGTGAATCAAGAAGTAAAGCTCCGTGATGGGCTCGTACTCAAAACATATGGCTTTTAATTATTATGGTGCCTAATTTGGTTAAAACATATTGCTTGTTATGATAATTGGTGATGATGCTTTTCTTTTACCAACCAATATATTTAGCATAAACAACATTATTATCACTAGACAACGTGATATGTATGAGTCATGATAAGCTTTTAGAACATTTACATGCTTTTTACGTTTATTGTTCTTTTAAAATAATTTATATGAAACATAACTATTGGAAATAAAAAATAAAAAATAAACTTGTATACATATAAGTTTAGGAAACGTAATGATGAAGGGGCAAATAGATAGGGTATAGTGGAGCACGCTCTCTTGCACGTGACCGGGTCTTTCCATTATCTGAATAATATAAAAACATATTGATTCTCTGCTACTCAAGCTTCATTAAGAATTAAAAACGAAAAAGTAAAAAAAATAAAACAATATATCTACTTTGTAGTTTGTTCTGAAAATTATATAAACACTGTTACACTAGGTACGGTTAAAATAATTTGTTTCAAATATAGATAATAACCAGTATTAGCTCCCCGCGTGACAGGAGAGCTTTAAAACCATACTAAATAGCATCAATGTCATACTAGCGTCAATGATCACAACATTGAACAATCTTGTACTAATAAAGAAACAAAAACGAATAAAATAAAACCAAACGAAAAGTAGACGTATTAGTATTGAACCACGTACGTGAAACGTATAATATTAAAAACAATAACAAAGTAGGGACCTCGCACGTTGCGAAGGGGGTGTTAAACGGGAAAAAAAATAAGCATAACAACGTTGAATCACACGTCCACGTGTTAAATCTCAAAATTTAAATCGTAATTCAAAAAAATTGTTAATAATGAAAAATATATGAGACTAAAGTTGAAAGTGAAAATTTATAAAGATTAAATTATGAAAGATGTTAAAGTATTGGGTTTAAAACAAAAAATAAAGATATGTATAACTATTTGTGCATATAATACAACAATTTATGCAACATAACTTGATAATTAGTAATATATAAATATAAATAAGTGAATTTAAAACATGTGTGCTAAAATGTAAAGTTAATTACATGCATGGAACGTGTGGTCTTTGTGTAATCTTCATATTATTTCTATAGTTTTAAACTTTGATAAATATTTACAGCTATGATTCTAATTGTTTATTAAATCACAATATTGGTGGTTCTTGACATGGATAGTCATTAGGGTTTTATTACAATTCTAATTGATTTCGTCTCGGAGAACCGAAGCCTTGCGACCTTCAATGTCTTCTTACAACCTTTAATTAGGGTTTGAGTCTATGCGGGTCTTCCATAGTAGCTAGGTGTGGTGGTTTGGTCTTCGACATTTTCAAGCAATTTGGTTGCTAGTGGTTTGGTCTTCGCCATTTTCAAGCCATGTGGTTGCAGGTGGTTTGGTCTTAGTTTAGGGGTTTTAAGTACGGATGATATGGTTACAAGCGATATAGTCTTAGATTAGGGTTTTACATAGAAACCAAAGTCGCAAGGACCGTATGTGTTATGATTGAGAAAAAGTTATGACTCTGTCTGGAGTTTATTGGAGCTTGAAACGATGGATGGAGCATGAACATTCTACATGAACCATTCATTTATTAAACTCTAAAATGTATGTATGAACATGTCAAGTATATAGTAAATGTGCATTTATGGGTCCACAACTAAGATTGCATCATCATAAAGACTTTACGCGTTTTATCCACGAAATAATCCAAAGGTTTGGGAGTCAGTTTATCATTATGTTTACTACTGATCATAGAATTCTTTTTGCAACAAATTAGAATCGTCTTAATCAAGTTTGTACTCCACATCTACTCATTTGTATCAATGTATATTCTAATTATTTTTTGTCAATAAACAAATTCAATTATAACATTCATGATTACAAAATCACCAACAAAGAAGATGTTAAATGATATCATTTTTAAATGGTTATAATTTAAGTCTCATTTTTCGTTATGGACAAAATGATATTAGTTTAAGAGTAAATTTGATGTGCAAATGAGTTTGCCATGAAAAATTCTATCATATTAGCATTTTCCGTTTTATAAATATATATATTTTAATACTGAATAGGATGCACAAGATAATAATATTCCCGTTTAAGAATGTTTTTTCTTTCTATTATTACTGAAACATATTAAATGCACTTTCCAGAAATAAAAAAGTATCCCACACTAAAGTATTGAGTTTTGACGACAATGATGATTAAAGCCTAAAGGTCATGTATTGGTAGTTTTCGAACTCAATGTGCACACCTTGACAATTAAGGAAATATTAGTGTGCACTCTTAGTTTATAAGCAAGCTAAATAAGTCAATAAAATAAGTAAATAATTCCATCTTTAAGCATGTATCTATACTACTATATAATACATCTTTTTGAATAGAGCTGTAATTTTACAAAAAATACAAGTTTTAAAGCAACATATACAAATAAGTGTATCACATTTAAAAGGGTAAAATAGAGATTTGATTAAAATTTTAAGACACTTTAGGAGTAATATGGTAAATTTATCCATTAAATTTTATAAAACTTGACATTTTTGCCCTTGTCTCTTTCATATATTTAATAAACATTATTATATATTATTTAATAATATGATATTATTTAATTCACTTCACTAAAATTTATTTTATTTATGATATTATAAATTAACATTTAAATTTAAATTTACTAATTATATTTTTATAACTAAATAGTATTTTAATTTAGTATATTATTTTATTTAAATATTTAAGTATATAACTTATAAAAATCTTATATTTATAATAACTATAATACTAATATTTAAATATATTTAATAAACATTATTAATATATTATTTAATAATATGATATTATTTAATTCACTTCATTAAATTTTATTTTATTTATGATATTATAAATTAACATTTAAATTAAATTTACTAATTATATTTTTACAACTAAATAATATTTTAATTTAGTATATTATTTTATTTAAATATTAAGTATATAACTTATAAAAATATTTATATTTATAATAACTATAATACTAATATTTTTCTAAAGACAGATTATTATAAGTTTAATAATTTTAATATTTATCTATATCTTTTATAATAAAAGTGAAAGGATGATAGAATGATAATTTTACATATGGATTAAGACACCCATATGAAAAGTAATGCTTAAATTTTAAAAAATTAATTCTTTTATTTTATTTATGTTCTTAGAATAAAGTATAATATATGATTGCTTATAATACAAATGCTAAAACATATACACGTGGTCAAACAAAATCGCTATTTACTTTCAATGTCGTTTATATATTGTGATTGGGTACTAATCACTC
Organism: Flaveria trinervia; assembly: GCA_025506515.1. Taxonomy (NCBI): domain Eukaryota; kingdom Viridiplantae; phylum Streptophyta; class Magnoliopsida; order Asterales; family Asteraceae; genus Flaveria; species Flaveria trinervia. The sequence goes on along the minus strand of CM046444.1, from coordinate 120,738,060 downwards.
TTCCCCTTTTCTTTATCAGTTGTTAAAAACTTAATAACAGTCAAAATGGTAATTTGTGGTGATAATTTCTCCATTAACTTTCTTCGGTATATGCAAATCACCACCAAAAGCTGACTCCGATGATCATAAAACTCTAACCTACATTTATAAAATAAACCTCCGTAAAATCTAGGTAATAAGTGATTCGATCATAAATACCACCCATGCTTTTACTATTCTTGTTGGGATAATATAATATCTTAAAAACTTTTGTAATATACGTAATTGTTTTCTTTTATTCAATTTTTCAATAATTATATTTTGATTTTTTAATTTACTTCATAACGCACCGAGCCGATACTGACTAAAATCGAATTCCCAAAAAATCATATAATAACTGTACCGTCGCAACGCGGGGACATTTTTAACTAGTATAAATCATATGTACAACATCATACAATATTAAACTTTATTAGTATATTCAATTAAATATCCTACTTAGTAAAATAGAATATTTAAAAAAGAGGGAACTTGTTATCTTTCATTAACAAATTATTTATTTTCAAATTTCTAAAAGAAAATGTTTTATAATATAAAATTCGGTCTCCTCTCCTTATCTTTCACACACACTAACGAAACATTCACTTGTCAGTTTTGATAGAAGAAGATTTTTATTTTTTTCATAATAAATGTAAAATATAGATACATGTTATTTTAATCAAAACTATCTATTATTTTTTAGTCGGGATCGTATCCCCCGCCGAAAATCATTCTCTATGGGAAGATTTTGATTTGTATTTTGATGAAAAGTTCTCTATGAATAGTTCCAGGAAAATAAATATTACAATAATAATTAAAACAATAAAAATAATAATGGTAATTTAAAAAACAATAAATGAAATAATAATAAGTAAAAGCCATCAATGTTACGTATAGAATAATTAATTATATGTTGGATGGCAACCAATTTCTTGGTTATAAAACCAATTATATGGTATTGGTGAAACACTTAATAAAACATAATAAATACAACACATAAAATATATTAAAAAAAGGTTTTTATGTTATGATTTCAACATTTGGCATAAACGTGTGAATTTAAAACTTTGTCCCATAGTATGAGCTAAAAAATTAAATTATCCGTACATAATTTAGAGAATAATTTAAAGGTGGTTTTAGATAATTGTTGGTTCCAAAAAAAATAATAGAAAACAATGATGCTAATACAAAACTAATTTTAAATAAAAATTATAACTATTACTTAAATATGACAATAATACGATTAACGGTATTATTAATTAAATTTAATTATGTATTAATCACGTATTATATTATATTATATAAACCAATATTTATAAGAAGAATAATAAGCAAGTAGAAGAATCAAGCAATTGTGTGGAGTAAGCAAAGGTACCGTACACGCATCTAAAAGGGGCGCGTGAGAAATTAAAACTTTTTTATTCTTTACTTTGTCTCCTTCTCCTCTTTTTATTTTTAATTACATATATTATTCATCTTTTTAACGTCAAAATCAAATTAACTATTCATTTTCAACGTAGGTGACGTCTTTTAATTGGTTAAGAATTTTTAGACAATTGTGTCTCTGTCACGCTAATTTCCCAATACATAAAGTTACCTTAATTTTATATTACTAATTATCTTATACTTCTAATTTATAGACACTTGTGTGTTTCCTTTGTTTTATGTTTTTCGGTCCTATCGCTTTGCTAGTTGTAAATGTATAATTTATTTTGCTGGCAAAAAAAAAAGAATTTGTTAATTTTAAAGTAGTTATATTTATATGAAATTGCTTACTAATCGATAATAACATCGTAGTTTTGATAGGATTTATGTCCCTTGTAATAGATGTTTTAGGAATTAGTTTTTCACCTGTTTTTCATGAATAGTGCTATACTATTTTTTATATTTTTCTTACATATATATAATAGAAAAAAATAAAAAGTTGAATGATAATAACAGCAAACATTATATGATGAATTTCATATATGTTTCTCTGAATGAATAATAATGACAATAAAAATTATATGACCGGATTAGTGTAAAGATGATATAGAGACATAATAGATAAGATAAAATGAATAAAAATAGCAATAAAGAATTTTTATAGGATGAATTTTATATATGCCTTTCTAAAATGAATAATAATAACAAGAAGTATTCTATTAGTGATATAAAGATAACAAAAGAAAAGCATAAGTTTATTTGTTATAATTAAACTTTCATCTGTGACTCTAACAGATATTTCTAATGACCTAGACTTATTGTTTTAGATTTTCATTAATTTTTCTTTGATAAGACAAAGGAAGAGCATTCATTGTGTTAAATTTTTATTTAATATTTTTTGACATGACAAATGATGAGCAAAAGTTATTTGAACTAAAGTAACAAACAAAACTATTTGATGTAATAAATGAAAAACTTTGTACAGAGAAATTAACTATTCATTTGAATTTTAGCTAAATAGTCTTATGTATAATGTTTTGGGTTGTCATGTATACACGAACTTGCACTGTTTTTGTTTTTCAATGCACTCATGTGTGTTATTATCCATTCAAGTCATTTTGTCTTTTTTTCCAACTACTTGGTTTGCAGCAACTATATACATATTCCCCAATATTTATAATTAACATAGTAAGAATAATCTTAATTTTTCATTATCCGTATAGATTAAAAATGACGAATTGTAATCACGGATGTTACGATGCAAGTTGTATACGTAACCTTTTTAGAGAAAGAAAGACTGTATTCATACAACAATGATTAAACATTCTACACCGTTGACACATTGTAAACGACTGTCTATGTTATGTAAACTTGTAAACTATGGTTTACTAATTAATGTAAACTGTAACTTATAGTTCAATTGACGTATGTAACTTAGATCCTTTAGGGAAAACATTAACAATCAATCAAAACCAGTTAAGTATAGCTTAGTAGCTTGATTGGTGAATACTTAGTTCATAACAAACACAAAGACCATCAATCTTACATTTAAACTCCTGAAAATAAATTGCATCAATCCATCAACTAAAGATTCATTTAGGCATATATAGTTCTATATACAATACATGTTTTGTCATATTAAATTTGATGGACTAAATATCAGATCCATTTTTCAATTAAAGCACAACTTTTATTCATCTTTACATTCACTCAAATACATAGATGTAAGGAATACCGAAAGTATGGATTTCAAGCAATAGTTACTGTCAAGAATATGATTAGGAGATGAGTTACCCGACCCATTGGAACGTACACAAATCATATGAATTTTTATCACTTGATAAATCTTTCACACATGAACATTACACCTTTAATTATATGTCGAATAATTATTACGAATACAAGATGACTTATTGCTAACTCTAAGTTATAAGACGGTAGTTCATATTTAAGCGAACAAGTGTATTTTTATGCCAATTCATGAATTTTCTTCGAGAATTCTTCTTTACAAAATTGAGCCAAAAATGAAATGACTAACGTTTTCTTGATGTCTCCTGTCACCTCAATTTTAAACGTGGGATCAAAAATTCAAAACATTATGGGTGATGAAGCTAACAAGTCACTATTGCAAGTTTTGATTGTGGGTGTTTAAGAAGCTCAAATTTTGCTTGTGATTTTGTTTATTGTTTGTGAATCTTGATTTTTACAGATTGTGACGTGAGTCAATGGCAAAGAAAGGTAGTTGGATAAAACCTGTGTTACATGAGGCAGAAACTTTAGGTGATGCATCGGTTGGGTGTTTCTGAAAAATATTTCAAGCATTTTTTCAAGAATTTTCAAGAATTTTAAATTATTTATGTTATTAACAAAAAGTAAATTGTTCTTTCACATCAACATTATCAAACATTTTTATTTTTCTTAGTAAACATAATCGAAATTGTTATGAAGGATATAATAGTAGAGACTACAGATATAATTTCTTAAAGATTAATATCGAAATTATAATATCATTTTATCATATACTATTTATATGTGTAATTAACTCGAAACCCATTTAGCAAACTAATAATATATAATTTTCTTCTGAGTTGTTACATCAAAAATAGAAAAATTGTAAGAAAAAAAAATATATTAGAAATATTGTAAGAAAAAAAAATAGATGTAATTTCATTGTCTCTAGTTTTACGTGAATCATAATCTTCAATGTTTTTCTCTAGCTTATTGGTAGAAATATTGTAAGAAAAAAAATATACTAGAAGTTACTTTATTTTTAACAACAATATCGTTGTGTTAATCGTCATTTTCGTCCCTGAATTTTTGATATTTTTTGTCGTTTTCATACAAAAACTTTATTTTTTTATCTATGTGTCCCCAACATTCTAAAAACTTGTCATTTTTATTCACTTCTGTTAACTCCGTTTGTTTTATCCGTTAAGTGAAGATCAACTTTGAATATTAAGAACAATCTAATAATGTTTGAATATTCAGAAAAATTGAACAATGTTTATTTATGTAAAACAATCTAATATTAAACCTATTTTTCCCATTTCGATTTTCATCTAAAATACAATAAATCCATCATGGGTCAAGGAACCCCCGGTGGTTTGAACCGGCAAAACAACTCCGGTGACCGGAAGAACGACAACGACAAAAAGGAGAAGTTCGAACCTGCGGCACCACCGGCCGGTGGGGGAGGTGGGGCGGCGGTGGTCTGGCCGGTGGGGGTGGTGGGGCGGCGGTGGTCTGGCCGGTGGGGGTGGTGGGGCGGCGGTGGTCCGACGGATGGGGGGAGGTTTGGGCGGCCGATGGGGGAGGTGGGGGAGGTGAGAAGAGGTTAGAAGATCTCAGAAGACATAGGTCCACGTCTTCTTCATGCAGACCTCCTGCAGACATTTTTTAATGAAACGTCTTCCAAAAAACAAACACTCCGCGCACTCAAAACCTCTTCCCGCGTTTGCGTGCGCGCAGATGAAGAGGTGGGGAAGATGTTTTGGTAAAAAACAAACACCACCTTTGAATATTAAAAAAAATCTAAAAATAAACAAAAACTTTATTTTTTATCTATGTGTCCCCAACATTCTAAAAACTTGTCATTTTTATTCACTTCCGTTAACTCCGTTTGTTTTATCCGTTAAGTGAACATCAACTTTGAATATTAAAAACAATATAATAATGTTTGAATATTCAGAAAAAATTGAACAATGTTTATTTATGTTTTTATTTTCTCCTGGTAAGATGTAAAAGTATTTAAATGTCCTCTCATAATGTGCACATGATGGCTACTTGACAGATAAATATATGGAGTTTAACAAAAATAGATGAAGATTACAAAATTTTTTAAATGTCAAGGACGCATAAAAGAAGAAAGTTATTTTTGAATGAAAATGACAAAATACACTAGAAAAAAAAATCAATTTACTCCAATATCTTATTTCAAAACTATAAGCTATTTCTAATAACCTAAACAACCTATATGGTTTCTAAATATTAACTCTTACCACTAGTATATCAACCTAAGTAACAATTATCTTATTTTCTATTTTTCCCGTTAAATATTTAGGTTTAAATCTTACTATAAACAAGTTTAGAAGAAACACAAAACAATTAAAAATAGAAATGTTTTGGAATGAGTCTCACTTGACGGTGTGCTTCCAGTCAAAAAACAAAAACTAATCCAGCTAAAATAACACATATCATTCGAAGCAATACCGTAGATTAACGTTAAAAACAAAAATAAGATGAAGCCACAAATAGATAAAGAGATCTTAAAAAAAGAAAAAAAAACTTTGTCAATCATTATTATTGTTATATGATATATACGCAGAAGAGAAGCAACACCCAGTCTCACACACCCATACGATACGCGTATATATACACAGAAAGTTCTGATCGTGTCCCCTCTTCTCCTCTACAAATCTCTCGATCTCCATACCCTTAAGGCCTTAACCCCTTCTCTCTGTTACATCTATCTACTCTCTCTTCGATCCCCCTTCATCGCCATCTTCATGACCCTAAAGAAGGTTTTCTTCAATTTCCAACTTTCATCTTCACATTCCCACCTGAAATCATCTTCTAACTCCACCCCTTTTCACTTTCCATCGTTTATCGACTAACCCAGAAGCCAAACCTCTCGATTTTGCAGGATGATGCTGGAATCGAGTTTCTTGTTTCAAGAACCACGTGGGTTCTTGTTCTGTGAAGTTCTGTTGTAATTGGTGGTCAATTTGGGGATTAGGGTTTTGTTACGGAGCTCAAGATTGTTGTTGATTGGGGTTTTGATTGATCTTGAATGGGGAATAAGCTGGGGAGGAGGAGACAGCTTGTTGATGAGAAGTATACGAGGCCTCAAGGGTTGTATCAACACAAAGATGTAGATCATAAGAAGCTTCGGAAGCTTATTCTTGATTCGAAGCTTGCTCCTTGTTATCCTGGAGATGATGATTGCAGTTGTGATCTTGAAGAATGCCCTATTTGCTTCTTGGTTTGTGCTTTTGTTCTTATCTGTTTGATTTCTTGTTTTGGAAGTTTTGTTTTCATCTATTGATTTGTGACAATGATTGATAATTGGTGTTTTGAACTATGAGTATTTTAGTATGCAATTTGATTGATGGTGGATGTTGGTATGTTGCTATTATTGATTTAGAAGTGTTTTATCTGATGCATTTGTTTCCATTTTTGAACCATTTTCAGTATTATCCGAGTCTGAATAGATCAAGATGCTGCACGAAAGGCATTTGTACAGGTAAATATTGTCTGTTTGAATCTAGCTGTAAATCATATGATTGTGTCTTGAGTTTTTAACGTTTGTGTTGTTTTACAGAGTGTTTTCTGCAGATGAAGACACCTAATTCCACACGGCCTACGCAGTATCCTTATCGCTGTATTATATTGGAAATTATATGATTATGATATGTTGTTAACGTTTTCTTAACGGAACTAAGATGTCCCTTTTGTAAAACTTTGAACTATGCTGTGGAGTATAGAGGCGTGAAAACTAAAGAGGAAAAGGGGCAGGAGCAAATTGTAAGCACTAAACGCATGCAAGAGGCTTAACATATACTTGGTTTAATCCTGCATTTCATCGATTTTTTCCATGTTCTTGTTTTTTACAGGAAGAACAGAGAGTGATAGAAGCAAAAATAAGAATGAGACAACAAGAAATTCAAGATGAAGAGGAACGAATGCTTAAAAGGCAAGAGACACATTCTTCAAGCAGGGTGTTCGAACCAAGTGAGGCTGAATATTTCTCCACGGCAGGTAAAAATATAATTAAATGTCTGTTTGTATTGGTAATTTGTTAGATTTTGCAATTTGTTAGGTTTGTAATTGTTTACCTTTCTTCTTCTATCAATTTATTTAAATAAGTTTTATATATGCTATGCGCATAGCAGCATCGTCTTCTGAAGGTGAGGAAATAGTTTCTGCTCCAAATCCTGCAACAAATAGACATCCTCCACGCTATAGGGAGAGCAGGTACGTGCAGTTTTTGTATGTCTCTTTATGTTAAAGTTAATTTCTTGCATTTTAGGATTGATTCATACTATTATATTCCTACTTTTCATGATATTTGTGTTGTGACTGCAGACTTTTAAAATCAGTATTATTACTTGCATAGGTTTTAAGTTAGGAATGGTATGTTTGACTCCCTAAGTTAAAAAATGACAGTTTGGTTGGGGTGGTTCTATTTCCTCTATATATATAAGCCTTATTTTGGCCGACCAACGTCCTTGACTATTTGGCGAGATTCTTTCTTAAACTGGCTTATATTATGAAGGGATATTGCATAAAGGTGAGGAACTTTGGTCTAATTTTTGTTTTGTGCAACACTGCAAAACACTCTATTTGCACTCACAAAACTTTTAGAAAGATCTCATCATGGTAATTTTCTAAGTTAACCAGTATTTATAAGTTGGAATAAAGTCAACATGGTCAATGTCACAACACTAACAAATAAGTTCCCATTTCATCATTTCACACCGGACCTACCTAAAGTCACAACTTTGTTAAGGTGTTTCATTAAAATTTACAAAAGTTGGTTACCTTTATATGGGTGAAAACAAAGATGATTACCCAAACAAAAAACAGATCAAAGTTTTTACCTTTCTATGAAACTTTCTCTATCATGATTCTAAGACTATCAGACCTTTTTGTACGAAAACGTATTTATAAATGCATCATGTTGTCATCATAAATTGATTTAGGTCTAAAGATCTCAAATGGTAAGCAAGTAAGAAACACACAACACAATCCAAATTGGACTCTAGTGATCATACTGGAAGTTGCATATTGAACTGTATCATTAGTTGTTATCTTGGCTCTGTTTTCTTGCTTTATCATGTTAGCATCTTGAAGGCTTTACGATTTTAGGTAAACTCTAAGCATATTTTAAAAATCTCCCAATGTTAGATTGGTAGTGCATCTAGCCAATATGATTGGATTTTTACAAAAAAATTCCCAAATTAGTATGGACCATAATGATCATAAAGCTAGATCACGTGTTGGATGTTGATCCATAAGTGTGATCTTGGCTAGGTTTTATTGCTTTACTTAGTTAGCATCTTGAAGGCTTTAGGTTAACTTTAAACACTAAGAATATTAAAGAGCTGTATGATGTGAATATTAAAGAGCTATATGATGTGAATGCAGAGATGATGAGTTTGATCTTGATCCGGAAAACATAATGCTCATGGAAGCCATCTGGTTGTCTTTTCAGGTAATTTGAGTATGGTTTACAAGCTCGTTGTTGTCTCTTGCCACATAAAATTTTGATTCTTAAATTTTTGATATGTAACTAAAGGTTAAAACGAGTCGGGATGGGTTTGAAACATTCCTTTTCAAAAGTTTAAAATATATTAAACAAATAGTTAATCTGCTAGATATGATTACACAAAATATTATCTAAATGTAGCATAAGTTTTTTTGAACAAAATGATTTACAAGATATTAGGCAATAGTTGTTTAAATTAGTAGAATGCGATTTTTGACCCTTTTGACCTGTTTGACCAATTCACTTTCAAGTTTCAATTACTGTTTCCTTTTTTTTCTTGTTTGACCCGTTAGATATGAAGCGTAACCTAAAATTACCCATTAGTAATTTTAGATCTTTTTAGCGATTAACTGATTATGGTTGTTGGTGCATATGTAGGAGGATAACAAGCACAGACGCGGTAATCCTAACTACGGTGATGCCACCCAATTAGCAAAATACGCCACAGAAGTTCGCCTTTTAGCCTCCATGGCCCCACAAGCAGGGTATTCACCTTCATCATCATCACCTTCTGGTGGACTTGCATGCGCCATAGCCGCCCTCGCTGAGCGCCAGCAAACAGGAGGTGAATCGTCATCTAACTACAACAATTATAGCGGGAATCTATCAACATACAACGTGCATCCCAACCATAGCCAAACAGGGTTATTATCACTCGATAACCATCTGCAAATCGATCAGGATAATACAGAAGAATTTGGTGAATCTAGATTCCGGTATGATGGCAATTTGAGGACAACAGACGATAATGATGACGTAAGCAGAGGGCAGTATAGTCACATGATGAGGTGGAAAACAGTGGTTATGGTGGTGGCGGGAACATGGTTCCCGAGAGCTTTGAAGAGCAGATGATGCTAGCCATGGCGGTTTCATTGGCAGAGGCTCGGGCTAGGAGTAGTAGTGCACCGGAGGTTGCGTGGATTTAGTGTGTGTTTTACGGTGTATTTTGTGTGTTGGTATACAGTAATGTAAAACAGAAGAAGATGAAGTGTAGATTTGTGGATGAATGCATACATACATTTAATCCCTCTTGAGATTTTAAAGTGCTGTAAGATTGTTGTTTGTGAGGGAACTCAGATTTGTTGTTTGAAAAGTGATGTTGATCATCATCATCTTTGGCTGTAAAAGTATATGCTTTTGGTCATCAAATTTGACAGTTATTAACTTCTGGTTTCAGTTTATCTTTGGTTCTTTTAGGCCATGTTAGAGCCCATATGTTCTGTAAAAAAATTACCGAGTTGTTTTAAAAAAAAATAATTAAACTGAAAATAACCATTAACTTCTATAAAAACTAGCAAATACATGAAGTAAATTGCAAAAATTACCAATAACAAAGGGCTTAAACATAACATAGTGAATGCATCAGAACCAATGTCCATGAATACATGTTCTACATAATATTACAAGCAGCATGAGTGTTCTCATCGCTAAAGGCAGCACCCGTCTGGTGCCCGATCAAGCCCGAGGACTGGACCGGGTTATAAACATACTGGTCATCATAACCGTGTTTGTAGTAGTTATACGACGATGCAGAAGACGGTTGTCGGGTGTAGAATGTTGCAGTGGGGCCTGGGCCCGAACCACCATTTTGTTGTTGTTGTAGTTGTTGTTGTTGAGCATACTGATTAACATTGTAGTTATGGGTACGGATATCGGGGTTGTAGGGTATGTTCCATATCTCGGCTCGTCGGCCGGTTTTTCTCACCGTCTTCAACACTTTCTTCTCGTCGGCAATACCAGTGACCGTCACCTTTTGTAACCCCATGTCTATGTCTACGTTCTCCACTCCTGCATATATGTAATCAAATCAAAACGAAATCGTATAACATTAAGATTCTTATCTTATTTATATACGTAATATGTACGAGTTTGTAAAAAAAGATGTAAATTTATTCCTCCTTTTGTAAACTATACATGTATACCATACTTTCAGCTTTTGTTACTATGCACATGTAAACTTGTATAATAAGTAAAAGTGTGATGCGATGCACCATCACAAAAAAACTAACGTCGCCTAGATTTTCTATGATAAAATCAGAACATGTTTAATTTTACAGCACTAAAACCTACAACCTTATAATTAGAAATAAACTACTTTATCACAAGAATCTCTATCTAGCTAAAAAAACTTGTGGCATCTAATATTTCTTTAACAACTCCACCTAGCAGAAGAAATTCATAACATATATATTTATAGAATTTAGAAACCACAATCACCACTTATAATTACCAATATTCTCAGAACCGGGTCGGACATCGAACCGGACGGCTTATTGGTTTGGTGGTCGGACCGGTCGGACCGGTTGGGCCGGATTTAACTATAGTTTAATTATATTTATATATGTAGTTAAATACAAGTAATTTATATATGATATATATGTATATGTTATAGTTATATATAAAACTTAACTATATTTGTATATCAAATACACTAATTTATGGTTTAACACCCCGTTTTTACCCATTAAAATAAAAAAAAACCAAAAACCGGTCCAAACGGGTCCGGTTTCCCGGTCGACCAGCGGTTCGGGAAGAACCGGCTGGTTCGACCGTTCAGAAACAATTCATAGCGACCCGGACCGACCACCGGACCGATCCCCGGTCGAACCGGTCCGATCCAATTGCGAAAACAGTGATAATTACCATTATCCCACCCACGTTTATCACCACTTGTTAGTGGTTCATGTAATTTATTTTTTTTAATTATATAGAAGTAGCGGAAGTGGTGGATGCAATAATTTTATTTCACTAACTTGCTTTACGTTTATGTGGTTTCTATAGCTGTATAATAGCCACAATACTTTTATTAGCTATGATATTTGAATTTAAATAAAATTTCTCATCAACTTTCTATCTGGATTTTTTTATAATTCTTTAGTCATTCTGAATCGATCAAAATTATCATCAACTTACCACCAGAATATCAATTTAATAAAAACTGATTTCATCTTTACATAAGTTTTCAAAACAATGAAAGATGTGATTATAACCCGAAAAAGAGTGTAATCGTGTAAGCAAATCGAGCTTGAGCTTATAGTTTGCTCATTTAATAAACAAGCTAGTTTACACTTTGAGCTTGACTAGACCGACAAGCATAATCTAGTGTATATTATTAATTTACAATTTTTAAATATATAATTTTTCATAATAATCATTATATATAAAATATTATAAAAACAACTAAATAATATATTATTGCCTATAAAACATATTAATAAATATATAAAAAAATCTAACACATATACATAACAAAAATATAAAAAATTAATAAACGAGTCGAAACTCAAGTTTTATAGAATTTGCTCTACACAAACCAAGCTCGAGCTCGAGCTCTCTTAAGTTAAATGAGTCGAGCTCGAGCTTAGACGAGCAACAACTCAGCTTGGTTCGTTTACCGCTACCGTCTAATAATATATATAAGTATACCTTTGAGTCTTTGAAGAGCTTTTCGGATTTTGTTCTCGCATCCAGGGCAATCTACATGCACTCTCATTTCTATGATATTCTACACATGCATGAAACCAACATTTCTTATAACGATAAAGCTGATACGAAAATAAGTTTAATTATGAAGGCAAAAAGGAAAGCAAACATACCGCCATCGTATATATATGGATTATGTTACGCTTGATCGATTATTTGATTAATCGTTGATCTTGTGAGCAGATATATATGATCAGAAACTTTGAGCTTAAATTGATCTTGTAGGTGTACATATGCTTATAACATAGATGATGCATGTGTAATTATATACAAATATATATGCACATGTATATGGCCCTTGATGTGTGGTACATAACCGACTTGTTGCTTATCTTTCGTTTGCAGAAACCCTAAAAATACTTAAAGCGCAGACTGAAACTTGATTTGCAAGGAATCTTCATCATGGTTGTGTGCTACCGAAGCAAGAAACATGTTCCATGAGCATCCTGCTACCAATGAGATATGATATAACCTTTGAATTTTACTGGTTTTGTTTAGATTTAATTGGTGATTAAAATAATATGTTTGAAAAAAGGTTTTGATTGATATTTACACCCTTATGCAAGATAGGGTAAGTTAGGTGTCATATATAAATTTTGTTCAGATGTTGATAGTAAAAAAAGTAAAACTGGTTGTTTGAGACATCTAATTGCATAAATCAAAGCTAACCAAAGTTTATTAAGAATTTTTATTCTGGGTTTGATTTCGGGAAAATTACCAAAATTAACATCTGACCGAACCAAAAGCCAAATTGCACATTTGAATTTTAGCTTCTTTTGTTCACTTTCAATCAGTAAAAAACTATCAAATACCCCACTTCCGGCTAACCTAGTTGCTCTCTAACCAACCTAATCATTGGCATACGAAATTGAATAGGGAGCTACTACATGTCCCGATTGAACAAGAGCCGACTGCGGGGCCACTCTGCTAACTCCTATCCGCCCTCCCACAATGTGGGACCAAACCAATGATTGTGTGATTATGATGTAGCTAATTTACTCGTCAAGAGGGTACTTGACATATTATTATTGGTTGAAAATGAATAAAACTAAATTAAAATCAAATATTCATTTGGGCCAACCCAAACATAACATAAACATGGTGATATACCAAAGCCCATAACACAAATGGACATGCCACTAGCCCAAAACGACACTAGGTGGCCCATTACGAATGTTTAGAAATTAGAACAAAGAACTACATAGAGACAACCCACATTCTAGTTTTCATATTACATTCTTTGCAAGGTCTATTGGGCTTTTGGTTATGTGACAGACAGCCCATAACATATCTATCGATATTATGGGGATGGTCCAGCACAAATTAAGAACCCCAATGGCCCAAGTGGCCCACCAGAGAGTAGCCATGTTTAGGGTTGTTCACGAACCGAACTGAACGCAGCTCCGCTTGAACTCGGTTCGGTTTGAATTTACGAATTCGAGCGCAAACTTCATGCTCGAACTCGGTTCGGTTCGAATTTACGAATTCGAGCGCAAACTTCATGCTCGAACTCGGTTCGGTTTTAAACCGAGCGCTCGGTTTCGTTTGGTTTTGTTTGGTTTCGTGTTATAATTTAAAACAAAACTAATAATTAATTCAACAGTTTTAAATTTTAAGTTCCAACCATAATATTTTCACCAATGCTTGTGTAAATGTTCTTTAAGAACCAAATTATAAAAAAAAATCTAACATCAAGATATCACAATTAGGAACAATGAACAATGTCAGGCTTCGACCAAAGTCGGACTTCAGACTTCAGAGGTTGATTGTCGAAGGGGGGATGTATGATTAGACTATTGCATGTCAGACTGCCGAAGGTCATGGTCGCATGTCAGAGTGTCGGAGGTCATGGGTTACTTGTCTGAGTGCCGAAGGTCAGCGCCTTGGCAGTTGGTAGGGAGTTGGGGGATATAGAGGACGACCGGAAAATGGTAATGGGTAGAATGATGAAAGGATTTTGAAATGCGAAATGATGATTTGATTAGATAATTAAAGCTTTACATTTAAGGTTTTTGATTTTTTAATAAGTAATTAAAATAATAGTAGGTGGTAAATAACTAAATAGATTCATAATTATAGTATAACAAAGAAAAAAGGAACACTAAAAATAAAGATAAAGGAATTGTTAAAAACTACAAATGCATAAAAACTTAACTATCAGATAAAGAAAACTATCAATCACCTTGAGTCATATGTTGTTTATGTATGTTTGTAACATATTAGCAAAGATTATATAACAGTTGACTTAGAACCGCCTAAAGATGTTTAGAAAACTGCACTTCACTCGTGTAGTCTATGATCAACTACAAAACCTAAGGGATGATTCTAAAGAAAACTTAAATTCTTTTATTAAAATACATTTAAGTGGCTAACATATTATCTATTCAACCGTTTATGAATTTAACTTATCTCCCACCCAACAGGACAAAACTGCTTATATCATGATATCAACAACCCAAAATAAATTAGACTTGACAACATTTTAGAGTTCAGAAGAAAACAAAAAAGAATGATCAATTTGACTACAAAATTTTCAATAACCATGAACAAGTCCTCAATATAAGCTTCATTATCTTCAAACTACAGCCTTCAAGACATGAAAAAATGACTTTTATACTAAAAATCACAAAATGGATTCGACGTCCTAGTAGGGATGAGCTAGGTACCGTACCTGTACCGATACCGAAAATACCCATTCCCGATTATTATAAAAAATGAGTACCGCTACCGGTACCGATTTTGGTATATAGGTACAGGTACCGGTACCGGTATTTCGGTACCCAATACCTCTTTGGTACCCGTTATCTCCACAACATTATTTTTTAGTCTTGTTGTATGGTTCATATTGGTTACGCTATCGAGTATTTGTTTTTGTACTCGTTACCCTATACATGTTTGATACCCGATACATCTAAAAGTTTATAATAACTAAACAAAAATAAAATATCAAAAAAACATCCATATGTTTAATCAAATATACCCTCTTCCTTCTTTTTCATCTTTAATATCTGATAAAGAACGAAAATATATCTACCTTTTTCATATATTGAAGTGTCTTTTTGTTACATATTCTAGTTAACAAAGTTTAACTTGTTACATAATTAACAATTCTAGGTTGTTGTTTTTCTTAATGAGATGAATAAGAACTTTACAAAATTTTAAAATTGCTTGTTTATGGTGTGTCTTGATTTTAGATGTCCATTATCAAATTTTAACCATGACAGGTTATTATGGCTTGACAAATTAAGCTACATTAAAAATAATTATTGGCCATGGTACCAATGCATTTAAAATATGGAAAATAATTATTGTTTTTAGTATTCATGATATAAGAGAAATTGCAAAGATAATGATAAATGTAATATCACATTAATACATGTATTGGTGTAGTCACCTACTTATGTTAGTTTTAGTCTTGTCTGTTGTATGAATTGTTGAAAAGTTGTTCTTACATAACAATTTATCTTTAATGCTTTATGCAACAAGATAAGTGGTAATTTTTATAGATTCTTTAATCAATGTGCTAAATCAAGAAAATACTTTCAGAGGTGTTAAATGTGAAGTAACTTTGCAACGATTTCTATATATTTACGGGACCTACCTAGAAAGTTTCAATTATACGAGACCTTGAATGTTACATTCACGATTCATACATTAATTATTAAATAAATAAAAAACCATAATCGTGTATATTAATATTGTGAAACAATTCTACTACATATTTACATCTTAACAAATAAGGCAAGAAACAAGAAAATGAGCATTTACTTGACATGTTGCTAGTTTATCTTGATCTTGCTACTTGTCGGTGCTCATGAATTCTGAGAAGTTTGATGTGTTTGTGAACGACGAAGACGATGGGCCATGCTAACTAGTAAAATAAGGCTCGCACTTCACTACGGATTAAAGTGTGTAAAGAGAATGTACTACATTATGGCATTTCGTGTAAAAATGGGCGGGGGTATTAAATCATGATAAGAATTTTAGGTCAAAATGTAGGTGGAAACCTTTGTTGCGACTGGGCGTTAATAATATTCGAAACTCTATTAAAAGCGTAACCTTGAAATAAACCAACGTGTTGCGGTGAGGACGTTAATAATATTCAAGAAACTGTAAATAAAACTTCATGTGAAACGTACCACCTCTTTAATAAATTAGTAACAACTTACTTGGTGGCCATCCACTATTGATATCACATCTCCTCCTCTATTTTACTTACTAAGCTTTTTTAAAATCCATCATATCCATTTTAATATAGTTTCATAGATCTAGATTTAATATATATTTTCTAAACTTATATGAACAAATTAATATATTATTTTAATTCCCAAAATATAAAACTTCAGCACAAGCACACCTTAAAGTTTGATTTTTGAATATATGTTTATTCTCAAAATACATGTAACATACAAAACAATTATCAATTTTTTCAACGTGATCGATTAGCAGATTTTTCTTTGTATTCTTGTTTTTAAAATAAAACGTGCTTGCGATTTTTGAAAATAGTACATACAGTGTATTCATGTTGAAATGAATAAATATAAAATTAAACTCCTTGCATTATTAATTTGAGTGGAAAAAGTGAATTAATTTGAAATGATGGTCAAAAATTACCATAACATAATTTAGCTAGACCGGAGGCATCATCTTCGTCGTTCAACAAACACCTCAAACTTGATTTCCTTTCTTCCGGTGGTCGCTTATGAAAGGAAGATGAAGATGAAAGATAAATGGAAGACTAAAAGATAAGAATATCCTTATATGCTGGATGTACTTGATGTTTGTGTACTTTGTACTACATATGTACTCCAATCTCTATGATACGATACTAGTGTGTGTCAATACACACACATGGGAATGTTAAAATAAAATTTTTATTTTGTTTAAATAACCTAAAAAGTTGGTTTAAATGAATTTCAATTAAATTCAATGTTGGAATCAATTTGTTGATCTTCAACGCTAAACCTGAAGCTAAATTCTAAACCCTAAACATTAAAGCTAAACTCTAAATCCAAATCATAAGCCATAAAGTCATTTCCTAAATAAGCTAATTGTTAAACCTTAAAGCTACACTCTAAATGTTAAAGCTAAATATTAAAAGCTAATTTCTAAATCATAAACGTTTATCTTTAAACTATAAAAGCTAAACTCTAATTATAAACACTCAAAGCTGATTTCAATCCTTAAAGTCAAACTCTAAAAGTTAATATAGTAAAGATCAACGAGGTGGTTAAAATGATGCGGTAATGAGTCCATTTGGAATTCTTAGAGTTGCCACGTGTCGTTATTTTAATATTTGTAATTAGTTTTAATAAATCAATGTGTTACACAAGTTGAATAAAATAAAATATTAATATGATAAAAAGTATTAATTATAAAATGATATTTTAAGATAAAATATAACTGAAATTACGTATGAGAAACGACTATAACTAATGAAACAGTGATATTAATTTTTTAAAAAAATTCAATTTTTTTCAAAAAAATAAAATATTTCTTTAAAACAAACCATATAAAAATGTCATTTTTAAAAGTTTGCTTATTATAACAGCCAAATTTATTGTTATTATTTTTTAAAATTGACTTTTTTAAAATACCAATTTTAAAATATTTCTTAGTTCTAAAAAAGTTTTATGCTTTAAAAAAATTAATTATTTTATAAAATATTTATTTATTTAAAAATAATATTAATAAATAAATCACATTTTTAGTTTATTAAACCTAAAAAATATTAAATAATATTATTAGTTCAACTAACAAGAGTATTTATATAAATTGATTATATGTATAGCATCACAAACCAACACCTTCCACTGCTGGTCATCCGCCTCCATTAATGTCTCTCGCCTACACTGAACGTCGCTGACTAAATTATTTTGATTTATTACGACGAAATGTGGTCTCTAAAACCTCTTGCGACTAAATTTTGTCTCAATAGGGTTGTCGCTATTCCTTTGTCGTAATAGCCTAAAATTTCGTCGCTATAGTTTTCATCGCTATAAAGCGTACTATCGCAACGAAATGTAGTCTGAATATTACAATGATTTTAGAATATTCAGTTTATAGCGACAAAATTTGGTCGCTATAATTTTTTAAATTTAAAATAATTACTACCTATAGCCACGAAATTCATCGCAATATGTAAGATTTTTCCTGTTTTTACAGATTTTTCAAATAATAAAACCACACAAAATCTAGAATAAAATTCTAACAGTTTAAAGCACACTTTATCGATTCTAATATAAATAAACATAGAAATCAAAACATCTAGGAATTGTATCTTGTCGTTTGAATACATTCATCTAAACAAAACCAAACTAACTAATCACATTGATCATTAGCTTGATATTCTTCTTCATTAAGTTGTTGCGGTGATCCGGGAAGTTGTGTTTTGGTTAACTACAATATTTGATTATTTGTTGTTGCAAATCACATTTTCTTGGCGCAACTCCACTAAAGCTTGAGTTTGTCTTTCAAAACGTTTGTTTGATTGTCAATCATCTTCATTTCTAATTACATTAGAGAACACATCAAGGGTTACACTTCTCACCGTTAGACCAACGCCACGTATGTACGAACACCGAGAACCTAAAGCTTTTCAAGACAATGAAACTCATCCATCCACGTGAGCTCAACACAGATTTATAATATTGTTCGTTAATTTCCTCCTGCATTAGACAAAAATATATACATAAATAAATATTTACTAAAATTAGGTAGCATAATTGTTGTAACGTGAATAACCAACCTATCATAAATAACTAGCGGGAGCCCGCACGTTGCAGCAGGTTGGATAGGATAATTTACATGGTATTAAATGTAATGAGAGGAATACATATTGTGTACTTGGCAAATGTAGTTTATTTGTACGAATTATAAAGGAAGTGATATTCAAATACTTACCATGAACAAGAGCGTAATTTTATAATTAAAATATACTTAACGTCTAGTAATAATTGTATGATTGTGTGTAAACATCTCGTAATGATTTTGCCACTAATCAAATACACATCTAAGAGTCAATTGATAATACAACCCATGATTACTATAATTGGTCACGTCTAATAATAATTGTATTTTATCTTACCCGTTTCACCCGTTACCCTTAAAGTACAAGCAAACCTACATGGCAACCTCTATTCACTTCCATATCATGGCTGCTTTACACTAATTAATACTTAAAAAAATCCACAATAACTATATTAGCTTATAGCCCATATAAAATAAAATTTGGTGCTCCTGGAAATAGCAATTTAAGACATCAACTGTTGCTTCAATTTCCTCATCTAAAATCGAGTTGAAGAGGAAGCAGTGCAAAAGTGATTCATCCGGTTCAGGTTCGTCACATAAGTGAGGTAATTTTATTTTTCTTCTTCATGAGTCCTATGATATTATGCTTTTTAATCATAAACAATTAATAGTTGGAATCATATTAACTTGATTCATATAACTTTAATGAAAAAAATCACACGAGTATTGTAGCAATTATCCTACAGTTACATCATTAAAGCTTTGACTCACACATTTGCTCGCCGGAAGGCGCAAGAAGGGGGCTGGAGGTTGCCGCAAGTCACGACAAACGCAGGAGGAAGGGGCTGCAAGTCACCCGCGATTGTAGGAGAAGATCGAGGTTGCTCTCGTTTTTGGCTTAGGGTTAATTGGGATCTGAAGGTGAAGGTACATATAATTAAATCATTCTGAATTATGTATAGCGACTAAGTTTCGTCATTATAGGTTGTTCTTAAACCAAAAATTCTTTTTTCTTTAATTTTCTAATTATTTGCTATATAAAAAAAGGAAAATAAATTTTTTAAGCTATCGATATGAAATATAGTCTCTAAAAAGGTTTCGCAAAGCGCCATCTTTTCCCTCCAACCTGCAAAGTTGTGTAACGACTACTTTTAGTTTCTGTAGTGTCTCAAAGTGAAAAAAAATATGAAAATATTATCACAACCAAATTTCGTCGCAATAACTTAATCTATTGCAACCAGAACATTTTGTTGCAAAAGATTTCATTGTTAAAAGTATGATTTCTTGTAGTGCCACAAGGAGCAAAAGTGAAGTTTACTCTTAAGGTAATTATTTAATAAAAGAAAGATGCGATTTTTTTTTGATGAAAATGATTGTATTATTATCACGTGTCATCCTAAGATACTATTTTATTGGAGTAGAATGATTAATTATAAAAATTTATAAATAATTTATATTGGTAATTGTCTAAAGAGTAAAGTTCATTTTAAAACACGAAGTTATTGTAAGAATTACGAGAACAAACCTTAATTATTTAATATTTTTTTATTAATGTTCCATTTCTCTTTATAGTGTTTTAGTTTTACATACAAATATGCATAATATATTTACATAAAAAACTACTAAAATATTTGAATATGTTTTGTTTACTTTTAAACTTATCAAAACATGTGTAAATAATATAACTATCAACTTTGGACGCAGTTTGAAAACACATCGTTAATTTTAAGAACATTGTTGAAAACCCTTTATCATACGCAGACCAAGTTCATAATTGTTCAATTTTTTTAAATAACTGTAATAATATCAAACTCAAATTAAAGACATAAAATACTTGATTTTTATGATGTACGTGTGTGTGTATATATATATATATATTATATATATATATATATATATATATTTTAAATTATTTCGTACAAAAAGTTATTTAAAATTAGAAAGACGATGATACTTTTTAAAAGTTAATAATGATGGCTTCTAATCTAACCCCTCCAGCTCTTTTAATCATTAAGTTTGGCTAACGTGTCTCCAACTTTTGATCTATAGATATTTCTTGATCAATGACTCATAAACTCCATGTAAGTCACTTATCTATCACCTTTAATAAAATAAAATAACTACCAGTCACGTTATGATTTTTAGTATGTTTACGTAATTTTCACCTATGCTTCACCTTTATATTTTAGTAAAAATTTTGATTTTAAAAAATGTTCCTTAATTACTCTCATCTAATACTATAATAATCAAGATAGTTTTTTCTAGGAATAAATAAAGTTTTATTAAAAATACTTAATAAAACTTAATTTTATAATCACTGTTAGAACTAAAATATTCTAAAAAAATATATAAAAAGGTTTATGTATATTGATAAAAAAATAAATTCTTTTTTCATAGTATTGGTTATAGCGTAAATATGTTTGTTATATATTATAATTTTATTGATATATTATTTATAACATATATTAGATAATGCATATTTATAATCTATATATAATTCTTTATTTTAACTCGCATAACGCACGGGTATTTAACATAGTACAGATTAATAAAAAGGAAAATTACCAAATTAAACATTTGACCAAACAAAATTACCAAAATAACCATTGATCAAATAAAATACAAAAAATGACCATTCACTTTGACCCCTCGCCAAGTCAGCGAGGGATTCCATTATTCCCTCACCACGTCAGCGAGGGATGCCACGTGGCGCATACCGATTGGTTTATTTTTTTTAAATTCAATTTTGACTGGTTATTTTAGTAATTTACTTTGGTCAAATGTTTAATTTGGTAATTTTCCCTTAATAAAATACTAACTTGGGTGTTACATGGTCTCTCCCTTTTATCTCCACCGACGATTTTTCCACGTTTATCACCACAATAAACCTATTATAAACAAACATCAATCGTGTAAAACTTTCCAAATTTAATCTCGAATTTTAATTTCCATTTTAAAGAATATAAATGCAAAAAATATTTTTTTAATAATTAAAACCCAATTTTTAAAGTTTACATATCATATGATATTTAGATATCACTATTATTAAATATAATTACATTATATTTTTGTCTTAACATTGAATGTTTTATACTTTTATTCTATCCGTTAATTTGATCACATTAACTAATTAAACAGTCTAAAAAGTGATAACTACCTAAATTATTGGGCCAATATTTAAACTTGGAATGATACGACTGTGAGGATCAGCCCAAAGAATATTTGCATATATATCTTTAAAACACTACGATACATCCAATTATCAAGCTAGAATAATGTCGTTTCATTATTTGCAATATTACTTTTCATCAGCCTTTAATTTCTATTGTAGTTATTTCTAGACAGAGCATAATGAATTCTTTTAACGGGTAAGAGTCGAGACATGTTATAGACCCACTTAAGATAGTCAATTTTTAAAAAATAGAACCCTTCGACCGGACGTAGTTGTTTCTTTATGGGACGTCAAATATGTTGTTTTGGAGACAAATAGGGTGTTAAAGCCGCTGCATTCTAGTTAATTGGCTTACAAACTCATATTTAACCAAGTCTTTTAAGGAACATTAAAAGGGATGAGTGAATCAAATTTTCTCACTTTTGAACATCTTTAACTAAAAAAGACTTTAAAACCATTACATTTGCTTTAAAAGATATTAATTAATTTATATTTGTCTAGATGTTGTTTTAACCAAATAAAGCTATACAAAATCTTAGAGCAGGTTAGACTTCAAACTAGAGGTGTGCAAAAAAAGTTGCTTCGAAAGAAAAACAAGTAAAAAAAACGGACCGGTTTGAAAAAAAAACCCGGTTTGGCGCAAATCGGTTCCCAACCCAATCCGAACCGCTGGTTTGTATATCGGTTTCGTAGCCCCACACTCAAAACTTATTTAAAAATTAAAAACCGGTTTATTAAAACACCGTTTCAAACCAGTCCAAATCAGTTTGACAGGTTCGAGTATTCAGTGAGCCAAACTGATTTGTGACCCAAACCTATTTGAAAAAAAAAACCATTTTAACCCCGTGACAGAAAAACCGATTTGGTTTTGAACCCGAACCGATTCGGGAAAAAAACCGGTTTGTACATATCAACTTCAAACACAATAAACAAGAACAAGAGAACTTTGCTTTAATATTTCTGCTTAGGTTTATTAAAAACTCAAATTAAACGATTAATCAAACGAACAACCATAAACTATATATGGAAGCACTAACTAGAACATGAGAAATAATGTTACCCACTCATATTGACAAACTAGTGCAAAAATAGATGAAAGAAATATAATAGATAAAATAAAGATTGGAAAATAAGTGAAATACATAATAAAGATTGAGATGCATGAATGTGTCATGATCACCTTTTGCATGAGACTTGTAGCTGAGTACGTATCAATTAAAACACCTTTTGCCTAAATGAATAGAATTTATGATAGAGACCTCCAAAACCATTAACTTGGACAATATAATGATTACAAATTAGCAATCCGTATACTTCCAATGCCCATTTTGTTTTGTGATTATAAGGATTCTTTCCAATGGTAGCTAAAACAACGATTCATACATTTTAAGATATATCTTTATTTAGTTAAAGATAAATTGTGACAAGATAAAAATTTACAAACATTATCAAATACATTATGAGTTGTACAACAACATACTTTACGGTTTGTACATATTTTTTGTTTATTTACTTTTAATCTTTAATTTTTCTATTTTAATCAAATATTTTTATTTATTTTAGAATATAGCCCACACATTTTTTAACTTTGGTCCATATACTTTTTGTATTTTTAAAAAATTACGTTTTACGTTTCTGTCTACATTTTGTGAGTTAACACGCCGTAGCGTGTGTGTGTGGTTCAACGTTTTTATACTTATTTTTTCTTGTTTAACGGCCCCGTCGCAATACACTGGTCCAAGATCGACTTACTTAGTTTGTTTTATATGTTTTACAATTAGCTTAACAGTTGTATGTTTTTAGTGCTACGTTTCGGTCTAAGATCGGTTTTATTTTATTCGTTTTTGTTATACGAGTTTTCGGTGTTGATGGTTGCTAACAGTGATGTGTCCCTTGTGCTATTTGACATAGTTTAACGTCCACCAACGGCAACGTGAGGGCTTAATACTAGTATAATATTAATTATCAACTTGATTTATGTATTATGGTTGTACATTGACCTTCTAAAGTTGTACTCTCAATTATCATTTGATCAACTAAATTCTAAGTGTTGGGTTAACTTTTCAAACTAATTTATATATTATTTATATTATAGTTACCAACATCTATGTAGATGTTTTTATACACATAGTAAACATTTTAAATTTTTAAAAATTGTATTTTAATTTCAATATATTTTTTAGAATTTAGCCCCTATAACATTTTACTTTTAACTTTGTTACACCATGCTTTTCAACTTTTATAAACTTTTCGTTTTACATTTTGGTTTAAATTTTGATAGTTACACGTCGTAACGTGTGTGCATCATTCAACGTTGTTACATATTCTTTCCCCGTTTAGCGACCCCACTGTAACATGCGGGTTCTAGATCGACTTAGTTATTGTTTATAATGTTTTACATTTCACGTGTGTGGTTCAACGTTTTTATGTCTACCTTTCGTTTAGTTTTATATTTTCATCTTTTTAATACGATTTTTTCCGGTGTTAGCAGTCACTGACGGTAATGTGATATTAATACTACTTGGTACGGTTTTATGCCCCGCGCCGCAACATAGGGGCTTAATACCAGTTTTTACAAATAGCCATGTCTTAATCATGATCACACTCGTTTATCAGTTCTCCCATTTATTTAAACGTCACACCACACGTATGCAAGCATAATCAGGCTCCCCTCTCGCATTCCTTTGCCGATTACAAATTGCGGGTGGAGCGGTGTTCTCCGCCGCTCTTGAGCCTCTCCCAAGGGATATGTAAGTGTTAGATTTAACTATATGCATGCTTTCTGAATTGAAAAGATTTTTTTTTATTAATTTTTATTAATTTTATTTTAAGTAGCATTTGACATTTTAAATGGAAGAAATATTTGTTGTTGGATTTTGGTGCTTATTTCAAAATGTACGGGGGTTGGAATGAATCTTTAGAAGAGTATATATCCGACAGAGCATTCACATCCCATTCTCTAAAATCATATGAGTGTATTTCTTATATTATATGGTATGGTTATAAATGATTATGAGTGAAAGATATGAAAAAGTTACTATTCAATCTGTATTGTTAAGAAACACTATTCAAAATCTTAGAATGTTTTTAATATATTTTAAGTGTTTGTGAGTGAAAGAGGAAGAAAAAATAACGATAAAGTTGAAAAAAAAAAGAAAAATAATGATTTTAATGTAATTATACAAATAAAAATAGAAGTTGGGTTGTGAATACTCTTATAATTAGCAGATATTTTACTCTATTATTTGCTTTCATTTTCTCACAAAGGGTTCTCTTACACCATAAGTGTGTCTTTCAATAATAGTCATGTTAGAGTATAGTCTTCGTATTCTTGGTTGTATTCTTTGTTTGAATCGATTGAGTAAATAAAGTCTTGATATTTTGACATTAACATCTCATATAGCTTTTGGGTTGTAATAGTCCAGCACGCCAGCCAACTTTGAAAATCAATAATACATCTAGCCTGAAAAGAAATTTGTTTAAAATATATTAAAAATACAGAACAAATGAGCATCAATGACCGTTATAATCGTTGACATAGGTAAATTGTCGTCGGGAATACAGAACAAGTGGTACCTAGTTGAAAATTAGCGACGAAACACCAAATAATTTGTTTAATTTAACGATTTTTATGTCTTTATTAGTGTCTGTTAGAATAACGTTGGTAATTAATTAAAAGCACCTGCCTTTTGTCAATGACAATTCTTTGTTTTGTAGTGCTAGAGATAAAAATGAATATTTGATGATGTTACAGTACTTATGACTTATGAGTAAAACAAAACGACATCATTTTAAAAGAAATATTAACTGTCCTTTTATAGATCATATTTTAATTAAAGTTCTTAACACATGGTGAATCACACTTACAAAACGTGTCTTAGACTATCTAAGGACCTACAATGCCGGCATGATTGACATGAATCCAACTTGAGAAAGGTAATGAAAGGGAAAGTTTACGGTTACAGATTATCACGAACATAAACTATGAGAGAGATGGAGGGAAGAAAAAGAGAATGACGAGTCTCTTTCTAACATAACGAGAGGACGAAGAGAGAGATGTGTGCCCGCATTGTTATATCTATTTACCTTTTTGTATTCACGTGTACAAATAACATGTTTTTGGCTATGTTTAAAGCATTTATAGTTTATTTTTTATTTTTTAGATTTGGATTTAACTAAATATCTTATTAATTTTAAAGTTTATTACTTTTTTCTTTCTAAAAACTCCTTACATCTCGGTCTCTATACATCTCTATTTAATTATTTATTAATTTTTATTTATTTCTTTATTTATTTTTTCTTCACTTATTTAGTGAATGAGAATGAGAATTATAATAACTTCTCTATACATCTCGATTTACAATAATAAAAGGAGTTGATTGAGAAAATAATAATAAATTCTAAATGTAGTGAATGAGACAGGGAGAAATTATGCTTCACAGAATTATCAAAAATTGAAATTAGAATTTGAAAAAAATTTATTCAAAATAATGTTTGGTTGGTCAACAGATAAAATTAAAATTGAAAATTTTCTATCATTCTTTTCATTTACTTATAAAATATTTAACAATCAAATGGTGTGACAATCCGAGTTTTCTTGTTAACATCGTTTCCGTTATCTAGCCTTTCTCCGTTTATCGTAAAGTAATCTATATATTATTACTCAAGGATAATAATAAGTATTGTTAACATGATTATTATTAAAATTAGTTGACCTTAACCTAGCCTATAACTAACTAAACTAATTAAGTTATCAAACTTAATTGAAATTTAAGCAAATTTGGAGGGCTTAAGTGTCAACCCATCTAAAACTTAAATCCTTTATAAACTACCGTATCCCTCCCCATCGAACCCTCCCTGTAACCCTACTAGTTGCTACTGCCGTTTTTGTCTTCGAGAGCACCGTCTACAACCGTCGACCCCTTTCCCCAACGCAAGCTTTATCCGGCAGTCTTTTGCGTTTGTCTCTAGCCTCCGGTGGCCTCCAGTTCACGCGACGGTTCCCTTTCGACCCCCGAAGAAATCGAACCACATCACAATTAACAACCTGCTCGGCGATAGCGAACGACGATCAAATTTGAACCGCATCTCATTCGGTATGGTTCTTTTCTCGTTACCTCTCGTTTGGAGTATTTCGGTTTCGGTTACGGGTTCAATTGTCGGTTCGTTGGGTTCGTTACGGGTTGCGTTAATCAGTTACATACGTGTTCTGCGTGTTCTTGAATGAGTTTGAAGGATCTTCGATGTATTCGTGCATACATAATGGCTTCTGCAATGTATATGTATATATATATATATATATGTATATATATATGTATATATATATGTATATATATATGTATATATATGTTATATATATATATGTATATATATATGTATTATATATGTATATATATGTGTATATATATATATATATATATATATATATATATATATATATTATATATATATATATATATTATATATATATGTGTGTGTGTGTATATATATATATAATATATATATATATATATATATATATATATATATTATATATTATATATATATATATATATATCATAGTTGTGTGTGTGCACCTGCGTGAGCATGGGTATAATTGTGTATATGATTTTTGCATGTATGTATGCGTAGGTATGTATGTGTTGCATGTAAAGGATGTATGTGTATGGCTATGGGCAGCCGCATGATGGGGTATTTGGGATTTTGCATGTGGGTTGGTAGGCGCTTGGATGCATATGTGTGTATGTGATTATGTATGCATGCGTGCGCATGCGATTCAAACTTGTGGGCGCATGGGGATTTCAAACGCGTGGTGTGTGGTTGAGGTGTACGTATGAGGTGTACGTATGTATGTGTGCTTATTATGTTGTGGGCACTTGGGGACTTCTTGTGTGCGTATGTATGTAAAACAGTTTGCATGTAGGCGCATGGGGTACACCATGCGCCCATGCATGTGTTGTATGGGTGTTTCTTAAATGCACGAACTGCCTGTGGATACGTGTAGTAATATATATAATATGTAACATGTGATTTATGGTTATCCATTCATTTTATATGTATTTAAATTACGAGACCGTTACGCTGGAAAACTACACATTTGTAAAAATTAACAAATGATACATTACGTGACGTAACACTTTTCTTATTAAAAGGCCTTGTAATATATATATTTTTCATAAAAATAAATTTATCTTGTGAACGCGTTTCTGTGGTGTTAATGCATTTGAGAGTGTTTGTGTGTGAATGAAAATCGTCGATAACCGACTCGAACCGAACCGTGATCGCGAAACCGTACGACCCTAAACTTTGTAATTAATAACTAACCTTAATTATATTTATGATTAATGAAAATTTAGGTTAACCGAAACCTTAACTGTTGCTCGAACATTATTTCTCTGCTGTGCATTCAAGGTGAGTCTTCACGGCCCCTATTTTACTTTCTTTCTTTGTTTTTTTTTGGGAGAAAACATGCAAACGTATTTACAAAATGGTTATAATATTATTGATATCGCCTGTTACGTTAGTGCAAACATTCTTGAAAAGTCCTTACATTCACGAACCGTTAGTAATGTGCAGCGAGGTAATTCTGAGTAGTACTACTGGGTTTGACAAACCCCGCCCGGACTAGTCGTGCTAGCTTGATTGGAGGTCAAACGGTGCGTTATTGACCTAACATTTGTCATTGTCTAGTGAGACGTGACGGGAAGGCAACAAACATACGAACATACAAACAGTCAGCCTCGGTTCGAAACGCTAAGTAACTTGTTTATAGGCTAGCTACCTACCGATATGCTTTAATTACTTTACCATTCAAACAATTACAAACATTTTTATCTGTGATAAAACCTGTGAACTCACCAACTTTATGTTGACACACTTTAGCATGTTTTCTCAGGTAACATGAACGCTTAAGCTTATGATGCACGATTAAGGAACGCACTCAGGACATGCATCATCAAACATATTTACTTGCATTAAATATTTTGTTTTGACTTAGCATTTATGACTTTTAGTATCGTTTACATTTCATTATTCGCTCCCGCCCTGTTATTCATTTTAGTTTTATGCTTCCGCACTGATGTTTATTTCTTTTATGCTACTCTAATTTAAGTCAAATGTTATTTTTAAAATTCATTTAGTATCGTTTGATATGACCGTTTCTGAAATCCTGGTTTGTCACACGCCTCGCGGTAAAACCCTGCACGTGGAATTTAAGGGTGTGACAAATGGAATTTTCAAAATTAAAATTTCAGTTTCATTTAAAATTAACCAACCAAACATTGTATCAATTTTAATAAAACTCCAATTCCAATTTAAATTCCTTTGCAAAATATTCTGCGAATCGAACGACCCTTAAGAGTGAATACGCCAAATACTTGGTACTTACGAAAAATAAAATGACACTTCTATATGGATAAATGGTATTCTTAAAATCGCTATCTTGATTGGTTGCCTCTTTTTCCTTCTTTTAGCCAATTTTATATTTCCACTATAAATATATTTTTATTCTTTCTTCTTAAAAAGATTCCTAACCACTTTCATTAAATAATACTTTATATATAATGATAAAGTTAAAAGCTAAAACCCCATACCGTTTGCTCTTGTTTATAACAAAGATTTAGAAAAGTGATTTTGGTTTCTAGTCAAAGTTATACAGTACCTTAAGAAAAGCCTTTAAATCCCCAATAGATTTACCTGTTAACATGATTAACACGTCTAATGAGTTTACCGATAACGCATTTTAGTAAGAAAAAAAAGTTAGTTTTGAGAAGAAGAAAAATACTTAACTTGATAGTTTATTACGCCAATTTCATTGATTACAATCTTATTGAAGCCATGAAACTCAACACAATGCAGCCTCTAAGGCTACACAACCGAACACACCAAACCAACACAAAAGTTATTACAACACATTTCAGCCTACTAACAAGCCCTCAACACACCAAACAAACCAACCAACCCCATGACAGTTTAAGTTCGACGAATAGGAACCAACTCGATCTTGATGCGACCGATGGTTAGATCTTCACACCCGGTCCGTGGGACCAGTGTCACCGTCGCATACTCTTCACCCTCGGTATTCGTGTCCTCCAACAACTCGTTCAGCCCGAACCTCGCGGCACTTGACATAAACATGCTCTTCATATCGCTATGCGGGATCTGCGCGAACCCACCCGCGTACTCGGGATCGCATGGTGTAGTGATTTCACCCTCTTTGAGCTTGTCATTCACAAACACATCAAACTTCACAAACTTGCCACTATCATACCTTATTCCCTTGATCAACAACACCTCATTGGCTTTCTCCTTGTCTTCTTCACTTCGGTTCACCGCGGCCGCTTCACACGAACCTTCAAGATCTTGTTCAAACGCACCGGGAACTTAATTTGGTCCACGGTTTTCACGTCTTCGGTCGATTCAACCTGCGAGTTCTTGTTACGTCTCCCGGGCCGACTCTTGCGCCACGGGAACACTTCCCTCGAGTTCTCGATGTAGTTATACTTAAGCTTCCTTAAATCGACGCAATCTTTGTTATACACGCGTACAAGGTCCTCGTTCTCGTCATAGAAGACATACGAGGCGTTTAACCAATCAGATTCCGTGGGCTCCACGTGCCCCGGAGGCGTAAATCCTTCCATAATTTCCACATCCTGTCCACGTTGGAGTGGTGGATGTAGAAAGCGGGGTCATACCCCGCTGAGTAAAAGTTGCCCATGTCCTCACTGTTGGGTTGGTTGGGGTCACCGACCCATCGGTGGACGGCGGTGTGAGAACCAGCTTCCACCGACCCCACCGATGGGTCACTGTTCCCCACAGGCGAATCACCCGCAACGTATTCGCCACCAAAGAAGCTTATCGTATCCGCACCGTTACGGACCAAATCACGGTACACAGTGCTAAGATTGCATTCAATTTGTTGTTGATCCGGAATATCCTTATCTTTGCCATCATAATCAAGATCAACTATTCTTTCTTTGATATGATTTGCATCTCTATAAACATCATATAGAGGATTCTTCTTGCCGTTGATAGACTCGGGTACGAACATCTCGGGTATCGGCATTCCCGCGGGTTCGTCCCATTTCCAGAACGGTAACGCGAAAGTTGGATCGTTGATCAACTTCCCGAGTATCCTCTCGTAGAAGTAGAGGTACCATCTATGGAATGGGAAGAAGAGCCACGAGTTGTGAATCTGAATATCGATATCGGGGAACCCGCTATCGACTTGAGTGTAGCCACCATTACAGTACGCGCAGTGAATCTTCGCTTGGCTCGCGAAGCTATGCGGGTGATCATCGGGAAGATCTCTCATCGCCTGAATGGCGGCTCTATACTTCTCAACTTGTTCTCGTGTCCCGTTATGTGCGGGCCACCTCATTCTGACGGTGTTTTCAGTTGGAAAGACGAATGGTTTTATCGTCTTTCCAAGGCTAGGAGGACAGCATTTGAGTGTCCTCTTAGCCTTTTCAGGATCCCTAATGCCGGCACTCGCGTCCTTGCAAATGGACGTGATGTCGGGAGCAGTGATCGGAGCGGCAACAGCTGCTGGCAGGTTGGCGGCCGTGTACAGGCCGCCAAGCCCGACCAACAGGTTCCTCCGGTCCACATTGGGGAGTATTAACTTTTGGGATTGGGGGAGAATGAGCTTTTTGTCATTGTTGTCATCTGGTGAAGTGTTGCATGAGACTCTGAACCCTTGGGTTTGATTGGTTCGAGTCTTGAAGGCTCGTTGGCTAGTGAAAGTGGAGGTGAGTGGGAGTAGTGAAGACATGATTAACAAGTGTTGTGATTTGGAAAAAGTGAAGATTAGCTCCTATTTATCAAGGATTCATGTGTGAGATTGTTTTAAAAAAATATGTGAATATGACAAGTAGTAGGTGCCAATTGTCCACTATCTTAATTTCTACCATACATTATATTATTTTTTGCTTTAGTTTATTTAATTTGAAACTTGCATTTGCCAATAATTTTATAAGAGCACGTTGGTTTTAGCGGTTAAAATAATATTCCTATTATTAAAAAAAAGTTTTAGTTAGAGTTTGATGTTGCTATTTTTTTTAAAAAAATATGTCATTTGATTTTATTCATAAAAAGTTGTGACTATATCCAATATTACAAGGGTTTTTTTTATAGGATTATAAACAATTTTTTTTTAATGGTTACGGTTAAATTAACGATTACTAAATATTTGAATATTGATTTAAAATAGGATTACGACTTATCATGAGTAAACAACTAAACATGATAACATATATAGTACTAGGAAGGGATTATTAGTGAGGGATCACTAACGGAACCCCAAAACTCTATCTTGTAATTGGTCTGTGCAATTTGATGGATTCCGTTGGTGATGTGTCGATAACATAAAGTTCCAGGTCTTATAGAAGATGTTTTTCTATTTATATTTTAGAAAGAGTTTCTGACGGAAATTCAGTTAGTAAATTGGTAGTACTAGCTTCTAATACGATTTCCACCGTGTTTTCCGGTTGGCGGTTGCTTGTCAACGATGTTATTTACCCACAGACAATTCATTGGTGAATATGTTTATAAATAGCAAATGAAACCAATTGTGAAGATGTAAAACTTGTTTATAAATAGCCAAGATTGCAATGTTAATCTCTCAATCTTAAAAATGACAATCTCCCTATATTTTGAATGCAATATATCGTTGTTTGAGATTAATATGCGAGAGAAGTTAATATGGCAGATTGTTATTAGTATGTCTCTTGGAATTTATGGTTTAAATACTTCTTCATGGGACGTATTCTGTCATGAGCACATTACATCAGGTTGAAATCGATGATCTAAGCTAGAATGTTGAGGTAGATATGTATAAGGTATATTATGTTCCTCGTGTATGCAATACATGCCATGTGCACACATGTAAAGGTATTTTTATAGATTCTCATCGCTAACCATTTTAACCAATGAAATCGTACGTCACCAAATTAATTTTTCCTAGTATTAACTAGGCGCATGGTTATGTTATTAATTTTGTTTATGTTTTCGTTTTCCTGAGAACTCAATACAACTAAACTCACACTCCACGACATATCAAAACTCTATTAACAATAAATTCAAATAAATCATAGTCTTCGCTAGACGTCACTTCATAAAATTATAACAGTAAAATATGAAACAAGATTCAACCACATGCTATGTCATTCAAGATGATCACCATAATAAAACGTTGAAAAGATGCACCTAATTAAAGTCATACCATTACGTTGATATTTATTACCATAAATAATAATTTATTCTTACCCTGTACGTATGGCTGTATGCCATACCCATATAACCTGTATATAACCTGTATATAACCTGTATATAACCTGTATATAACCTGTATATAACCTGTATATGACATGTTAAAGACGGATCAATGGTCTCACCCATGATTTTAAAGAAGATAGCAGCAATGATTAATTTCTTTTATAAATGATGTTTATTACTATTAATAATTCACACTATCTTTGCATAGAAAAGTCAACATCTCGATCTGATCATGAATGATCAAATATCATATTACAATCACCATAAAATACTTTTATATAAGGAAATTGATTTCTGCATATTGCAATGAGACTCAAGGTTTCTAGTCATTAAATAAGTTAGTTGTTATATATAATTGAATCTGCCAATAACATCTTCGATCGTTCAATCTTTTATTTTTATTTCAATTAGGTCATGGAGTATATATAGTAATTAAATAAGTTAGTTGTTACAGTTGAAGTTGCAAAAATAATACCATTTGGGGATCACATAAACACTATCATTCACTCACTCACCAAATCGAGTTGTAAGTTAAATTAAACTCTTTTTAGTATTCACCATTGGAGGCCCTGAGGATGGGCAGGGTAGACGATCACACAGGGCCTAATCTCATCAGAGGCCCAAAATTTTAAAGAAAGCTATATTATATATGTATGTATATCTAAAAACAATTATAGATTATTAACAAACCGGTAACAATTTATTATCTTGATCAATTGAAACTTAAGATCTATTAATATTTTAATTAGTTTACTCAATCCAATCTAAACTCAAGTAAAAAACGTAGGAGAGTCTTACGATTCGGTTAAATAAGTAAATCAGATTATATTACTACAATACTTTTATTTATTGGTAAAACAACTATTGTCGTATTATAGATTTTTAACAAGTTATTGACATTATATTATAGGACCCATTTTTTTTACTCGCCAGGGCTTATTTTATTCGAACACTCTCGGGACCGGCTCTGGTATTGACTATATTTTTTTTATTACTTTTTTCTAGTGTTTTGAACATAGAATAATAGTATTGAAGTTAGATTCATATTTTTTAATAGATAAAAACACGCATTCCTTCCTTAAGGAAACGTCAATATGAGGTTACATAATATATAAATCCTTATTAATGAACCTTTCTTAGGACCAAAGATATCAGTATAAACCAACTCCAATCTACATGCTTTAGGAACTATTCGAGAAAATAAATTTATTGTAATCGCCAACAACATATTGATAACATAACCCTAATGTCACATTCTTGCCTTATGAAATTCTACCAATTATCCGTACCCTTTACACTTATGTCCCCTTCTCTTTTATCACCTCCTAAGTGGGGATTCAAGTTTTGTATTTCATTTATATTTATATGGTAGCAATAATAAACCAAAAAGTTCATAATCGAAAGTTTGAGTTATTTTTTAAATTTCTTTCATACGTTGGCAATAATAAACTAAAGAGTTTAAAGTTGATATTCATGGTTTAAAGTTTTAACCTCTAATTCATTATTTAATACTATTTGCATTGTTTAAAAGTTCTCCACAAATCTATATATCATCTTGAAATCTCTGATTGTTTCTAATGAGATTTCTAGATGACATAATTATCTTAAATTATTAGATAAATGCAATACAACTACAACATATTATAGTAGAAATTATACTGAAAGTTTTCAAGCTTTGTTGAAAGACGAAAACAACGCATCTCAATTTCACCATAACAAGATATCAAAAGGACAAAGTATTACGTTGATTTAGAACATTTACATTTCATTCTTTATCTTTATCCATATAACTACATTAAAAATCACTACTTCTTCTATCTTCTTTTAATTAATTAATATATTTTTATATATTTTTCATTACATTTTCTCTCTTCTTCACTTAC
Organism: Flaveria trinervia; assembly: GCA_025506515.1. Classification (NCBI taxonomy): domain Eukaryota; kingdom Viridiplantae; phylum Streptophyta; class Magnoliopsida; order Asterales; family Asteraceae; genus Flaveria; species Flaveria trinervia. The sequence goes on along the minus strand of CM046444.1, from coordinate 120,702,788 downwards.
AATCACTTTTAAAAGTATTAAAAAAATATAAGGGTTGAACAATGAATTATTAAATTTACAGATGAACACTAATATTTCTCCTTCATCCACTCAAAACTTCTCATATAATTTAAAAACTCACACTCACATAATTATGAGACATGAGTTATGAATGCTCTTAAGAATCTAAGAGAGGAGGGTCTGGGAGACGTCATTCATGTAGCATCTTATGTTTCTTATGTTTTATAGGAAAAAAAGATAGCAATAAAAAATGTTGATAAAAATGTTAATTTATTTGTGTAAAAATAAATGGTTAAAGAACCTAGGCTAAATAAAAAGTTGAAGATTGGAATGTAACCACTAACCAATATGGAGGTAGCCGCCCCCTTTCATTATCCCATTTCCAATATTATATATATTGTGTTACTTTTGTTATAATTTGTGTGAAAAGTATGTTATTATTTTAACTTGATAACGTTGGACGATTATGATTGAAACATTTTATTATTGATTGTTTTCTCTTTTAAATAGTTGTATAATATAATAGTAATTTCTTATAAATATATAATCATGTAAAACAAATGTAAACAATAACGTGGATATAGTTGTGGTAATGCGTCAAATCATGTAAACGCCTTTTGTGGTATTAAGTCACATAAATCACAATGAGCTTCTAATGTATAGGTTTTTTTAATTATTTGACGTATTTTAATTATTTAGAAATAACTTTGGAAAAAAAATTTCTTTTTATAACTTGTAAACTATAAAGGTTTATAACTAAATTTTGAAAATATCATCATGACGTGTTTATTTTTAATTGCATTCCGTTATATATTTCCTTCAAAACCAAATATTGTAAAATATAATAAGTTCTAATATTTATTCCAACTTCGTTTTTTTTATCTTATAAAATCCAAATATACACATAATATGCTTAATTTCTTTACGTTTTTAGCATAAAACTAATACCAAGTTGTGTACACAAACAGCTTTTTACTAACAACATATATTACATTTATCCAGATTACATAATTTCAAATTAATCACACATGCTTACTATTTTTACTTGGTTACTGTTTTAATCTACGCTTTAATATAAATTTACTTGAGTCACTTCGACATATAACATAACCATTGACATACATATATAGAAGGAAATAAAAATATGTATATTATATATAATAATTATATATTAGTTCTACTAGTTGACATCCGTATTCTCACCGTAGACTTTGAGATCCTGTTTATCAGGTATTCATATGTGAAAAATCGTTAAAAAACAACTGTTGAGTAGACAAGTGTAGCAGGTACCACTTGTCCAATTTATTTGTCCCATGCTCAATTTATTACCTCATGACTTTGTGTTATCTTTTAATAAAACACTATTTTATATTTAATGCTACCAATCTTATAATGTAGCAAATTATTGATGAACCAAAATAATTTTCCCTCCTGCATAAAAGGTGCAATTTCATATTTGAAGTCACATTAACTTTTAAGACTATATCATATCATTGTAGTCAAAATATGACTAATTAATAGCATTTAAATTTAAACTTTATTTCTAAATATTTCAAACAAATTCCTTTTTATACTAGAACAATATTTATTGTTCGGTTAAAATATCTAAGTATCCTAATGCTAATTAACATGATTAAGATCCTATATTTAATAAACTTCTTATGTGGTCATACTATTATTTAATTATATAGTTTTGAAGTCTTAGCTACATGGAGTTCTTACTTTTTATGTTTAATCATAAAAGATTTGTGGTTTTTGTATTTTGGCCTTTTTTAATTTGTCAACTTATTTTAGTAATTAAAAATTATTCTAAATATCTATTTATTTAAATTGCGTCATAAAATATATAAAAACTTATGTTAGTTCGACACGTTTATTAAGTTGTTTGCTTAATGTCTTCGAGTTTGAAGTCGAAGTAATAAGTATTACTATATCTTTTTGTGTTTTGGTTTTTCATATTAAATTTGTGATGTAATTACTCGTGCAATACACGCCGAAACATTTTTAGTTATAACAAAGAGTAAAAGAACTATCGTAATTTAAGTCATATTAAGCTTTTATATTATTCGTTTTTTAGTTGGCTAAAAGCTTGTCATATCCATTATGATCCTCATTGATGATGAGATTTTTTTATTCAATTAAATTTATATCCCACAGTGTATTGGGTGCAACGCCCACATTTTCAAAGATGATAGCATCAATAATTTTTATAGAATATTGAAATGTTATTTTTTACATTGAAACGTGAAAAACGCAACTAAACTTAATATTTTTATATTATTTTAAATGTTCCCAGCGTTATAACATTAAATTTTACGTAACATTTAAATTCTAAGTGTAGAAACTTTTTCTTATTGGAATCTTTCTAATCTTTTAAAGAAGCCGTTAGAGTCCAGTAACAAGTAATTAAAAATGAGAAAATCTGTTATACAAAATTATAAAAAGAACACTGATCAATGCATTTTTCTACTATATTGAAATATGAAGGTGTTCATCCTTTCTTAGCTAACTACAAAGACTTAATTTTATAACGTGAAAAGATACAAATTATAACTTTTAAAGCGAATAGATTACAAGTGAAAAGTCTTAGAATATATCTTACCTCGAACACAATATGTTTTCTGGTGATCAAGGGATAACATTTTGTTATTATTAGTTTATGATATTACTTGACTGAACCTATTACGGAAACTTAATAAACTGAGATTTAATTTAAGATCTATTACGTAACCTTTTTTGAAACGATTAACTTATATGTTTATCCTATTATTAGATCTACACCTTTTGTCCACAATGACATGTGTGTTTTTTGAATTTGTAATGAGTTGGATACTTTTGAATCAATAGGACAGAAAGAAATTTCCAAACAATATGTGTGTTCTTTCTTGTTAATAGTAGTATCCTAAAATCAGACTAAATGCATCTTTATATAATTGTTGAAATATTACAAATGAACCGTTGCAACTTTTCATGAAAAGTTGTGATCGTTCATAACCACACGATTACATCAATAGGAACTTTATTAAATAAAATCATAGTTATTACTAGAAATCCATAGTTATATGCATGGTTAGTACCAATATAAGTTACTACCAACCATAGTTTCTGAAATGACAGTTAATGAAACTTAAATTACAAACAATGTGAACCATCAATCTTATAAGGATAGATACATATCTAGCACATCTTGTTATAACTAGACCACACGTCCTTTTATCTATAATTAATCATTCGCCCGGGTAAAAAGTTAAATTAAAGCTAATTAACAGAAGATGATAAACATAATAATAATTTTCCAATTTGGTTACATAGTTATTAGAAAATAGGTTCAATTTGAAACATAATTACACAATAGCTCTTGTTATTGTTTATGAGCTAAGTTTATAAAGTGTGGTTAGACACTTAGATGTTGAACATCCTTACTTTAAGCTTATTAATATTATGATTGTTTAATATCCCTTAAATTTCGTTAAAGGATTAAAGAAACATGTAGGACTACATCAACTCTCTTCATGGATCATCTATTTGTTTTCTCTTTCAAATAGTTTAAGCATTTCTATAGTCCAAATTAAAGTAATTCAATTATTTTCTCTTTTTTCCATAGTAAATAGATAAAAGCGGAGGGGGCACACACACCAGGAGGCACGGAGGGCCTCAACGTGCCACCCCAGCATCGCCGCCGGTCAGTATTTGAGGCTTTGCGGCGTTGATTCCCGGCCTATTTCTCGCCGTGGTTTGGCTTCCAAAATACCTCTTGAACGGCTAATTTTGGTGTGGCAACACCGTCCATTTCAAATGTGAATGTGTGATGTAGTGTGACATAATGAGCTAATTTAATTAGTGGGTGTGTGGCATAAATGTCTTCTCCACCCTATAATAGGATTAATTTTACCAGAAGAACATTCATAATAGCTTCTTCATTCTCATACTCATATTTACATTAAAACATTATTTTTTTATTTTTTTAATTAATAACATTTTTTGTATCTTTATTATTAATTTTTAGTTCTCCTTCACTTATAACCACTTTTTAAAATATTTAAAAATTTTGTGAAGTTTGTATCTTGTTTCCTCAAATATAAGAAATCAATTACAATCCTCATAAAAAATTTCATCAACTCACACAACCAGTTACAACTATTTTCTATAAAATAATAAACACACTCAAAAAATAAAACACTAAAAAAATAAGAAAAACCTACTGTGAATTGGTGTGAATGTCAAAATTATTGAACAACAAACCATCTTTACTCACACATGCTGATTTGATTTTTTATTCTCTTTTGTTTTTTAATTGATAGTACCATTTTTAATTATTTATGTAATTCAATTTTGTTTGACTAGATTGATTTTAAAGATCTTTTGTTTTCTTCTATAATCTTATACGTTTCATAAAATATGTTCATGAATAGATATATTCTATACCATATTCATGTCGTTTTGAAATCGTAGACACAATTCACGGTTGTTCCAACGTCAAGCCATAGTATCGATCTTGAGTTTCCTATTGCTTTAACATCGTGTGTCCTGGTTGATATGTCTTTTGTTTTCATCACATATTCTCATCTTCTCTGACGATGGTTACTACCGATCAAAAGAAGGAATCATCAACATTGATTAACATTTTTTTCCTTTACTTTTCAGGACTATTTTCGGATTTTCATTGTTTTATTAACGTTATTTCTTTCTTTCCATTCCTAGTGCTTAAGATTTCTATTTCAGATTTCTATTTCAGAGTGATAGTCGTCATAATATGTCTTTATATCCGCGTTCATGGCGTAATTTCCCGCGCAATGCACATGTGGAATGATTCTAGTATATATAAAACGTAGTGGAATAATGAAATGCAAACTTTTATATTACAAGAATATTTGCGAGAACCAATCAAAATTATTCTTATTAAAATATTGCAAATTCAGATGTGTGTGCATGTACGCACATTTATACACACACACATACACATCATAAAAGGATCAAGAGAACTAACCATCATCTTCTGCGAAAACCGCATATAACTAATTGCATTATTTATAAATAATGTGTTTTTTTCAATTGTACAAAGCGTATTTGAGTAAATTATGGCCCTATTAATTTGCATAACTATATATTTATTATTTAAATCTCTTAATTCGTGACGAAACAATGAGTAACATATACTTAACCATAATTTACCTATATAACTTGTAGTTACATATACGTAAAATATGGTCTTCGTAGTCTCATAAGTTGTAGTCTCATAAGTTGTGGTTTTATACTCTATGGTGTGTGTCTTAAAACAGCATGTGTCTAGTATGTTTAATTTTTAACACTCTTATTAATAAACATTTTAAAATAGACATGTATGCATAAGAATAACTAGGTATAAAAACTTTGTGGCTCACAAACCATAAAAGTTTGTACATTGACGTGTGTAAATTCGTATATATAGAAACAATAAACACACCATAATGCACAACCTATCATAATAAACTTAGGATTTAAAAATGCTGGTTTCGAATATCTTTAAACTCGTTTAGCATATCCATTTGAATGTATGCAAGTAGACAAAACAGCAACAAAAAATTAAAAGGCCACAAAAAATAACATATTCCATAAACGTACAATTATTACAGAAAAAGTACTAAACAATACACATATCTTGACAATTTAGTAGTTAATTAACTGCTTCTAGATAATGATACAAAACTCTATAAATTATTTTCATAATTAAGGGTTGAGATGAGAGAAGAAAAAGTTATAAATGAATGATGTCTTGAGAGATGATTTTGAAAGTACAATTATTATTTTTTGATAAATTCTGTAACACCCGGCCCCTATTTTACTCTCTTTCCTCTTTGGGGGAGAAAACATGCAAACGTATTTACAAAATGGTTTTAGTATTATTGATATCGCCTGTTATGTTAGTACAAACATTCTTGAAAAGTCCTTACATTCTCGAATGTTAGTAATGTGTAGCGAGGTAATTCTGAGTAGTACTACTGGGTTTGACAACCCCGCCCGGGCTAGTCGCGCTAGCTTGATTGGAGGTCAAACGGGTGCATTATTGACTTAACATTTGTCACTGTCTGGTGAGACGTGACGGGAAGGCAACAACATACGAACATACGAACATACAACAGTCAGCCTCGGTTCGAAACGCTAAGTAACTTGATTATAGGCTAGCTACCTATCGATATGCTTTAATTACTATACCATTCGAACAGTTAAAAACATTTTTTTCTGTGATAAAACCTGTGAACTCACCAACTTTATGTTGACACACTTTAGCATGTTTTCTCAGGTAACAGGAACGCTTAAGCTTATGATGCACGATTAAGGAACGCACTCAGGACATGCATCATCAAACAATTTTACTTGCATTGATTATTTTGTTTTGACTTAGCACTTATAACTTTCAGTATTGTTTACTTTTCATTATTCGCTTCCGCACTGTTATTCATTTCAGTTTTATGCTTCCGCACTGATGTTTATTTCTTCTATGCTACTTTGATTTAAGTCAAACGTTTATTTTTAAATTCATTTAGTGTCATTTGATATGACCGTGTCTGAGATCCTGGTTTGTCACACGCCTCGCGGTAAAACCCCGCACGTGGAATTTGAGGTGTGACAGATTGGTATCAGAGCCACAGGTTAGAGAACTAGGATTGCATTTGCATCTAGACTATAGCCTTAGACACAACACTAGCATTGCACGAATACAATCACTTGTTTACGACTTTTGGATGTACCATTCATGGCATACTCGCACTACGTTACAGGATGTCCACATCATCATCATCTGAACCATCGATGTCACCTATATCACTCTCGACTAGCAGGAGACCGAGGATTCCGCTCGTCTGCCTTCAGCATCTATACCTGTTTCTTCACCCCCGGAGTCTAAGAGACGCCGACTTGAGCCTACCGTTGCCGCTACGGGGTACGGGGAGCCCTTAAATGCCCATGACTCACCTAACACCCATAATTGGGACTGGTTACCAGGATTGATTGCCCGATGGATTAGGGAGGAGAACGTGCCCTACCCTCCTACTCCCTTCACACCTGCTTCTACTCCTATCCTACCATGTATTCCTCACCCGCCTGAACAATCTTTCGCCGCCTTTGCAGCTGCGATGAAACGTGAGGTACGCTATATGCATCAGACAACCGGAAGGGTTAAAACCCTATCAGAGGATCAGGCTCGAACACATAGACGCATAGAACTTCAGAAAGAAAGCCTTGAATCCACTGACAAGTGCCATAATAGACTCGTTAAGGAATTTAAACAACTAGTGGCTCGTGTTACCACTTTAGAGGCTAGAGCCGTGGAATCCGAGCAGCATCGTGTTCAAGCAGTAGTGAGAATTGCGGAATTAGAGGCACAGGTCGAAGCTCTAGTTGCACAACAAGAAGAAGAGGAGCTCGAAGAGGAACCTGAGGAGGAACCTGAGGAAGAACCTGAGGAGGAACCTGAGGAAGACCCTGAGGAGGTTCCAGAAGATGATGAAGGAGATGCAGCATCAGTTATCTCTTCAGCTGGTGACGACACCTAAGCATTTCATTTCATTTCCTTAACCTAGGTGGGAAGGGTTGTTCCCATCCAACTGATATATATTTTGAATTTTGATCATTTGATTTGAATATATTGTACCCCTTACAATTTATTTTCATCGAAGATTATTATTTGATTTTTGGTTGTTGTGGCTTTGTGAAATGCATGATTATTTATATTGTACATTATGATGACTATATATTATATATTTTCTCATGTTTGTGTACTGTGAATTGAAGAATCATGTCTGGAAGAAGACCTGGACGCCCGAGTGGACGGGGAAACATCAACATGACTCAAGCTGAATTGGATGCCATCATCAATGAGCGTGTAGCTGACGCGCTTACAGCTTATGAGCAGACCCGCAATCAGAACCAGAACAACCAGATCTGAATCAAGGTCCCTCAGTCTGCACCTTCAAGATGTTTATGGACTGCAAGCCTCACTCTTTCAGTGGTTCTGAGGGTGCTGTCACATTGCTACGCTGGTTGGAGAAACTTGAGTCGGTTTTTGCCATGTGCAATTGTCCTGTTGGAAACCGTGTCAAGTATGCATCTGGCACATTAGAAGGACCAGCGTTAACTTGGTGGAACTCACAAGTCCAGACATTAGGACTTGAGGCTGCTAATAACCTACCATGGGATGATTTCAAAAAGCTGATGAAGGAAGAATACTGCCCGAGGAATGAAGTCCAGAAGCTGGAAAGTGAATTCTGGAATCTTAAAATGGTTGGCTCCAACATTGAGGAATATACGACTCGTTCACACGAGTTGGCTACTTTATGTCCTCAGATGGTAGACCCAGACTACAAAAGGATAGAGAGGTATATTGATGGGTTAGCTCCTCAGATTCAAGCTAGTGTCATAGCTACGGAACCTGAGACTATTCAGCATGCTATCCGACTAGCTCACAGACTCACCGATCAGGCGGTGGCGCAGGGCACTCTGCCTAAACGTAGCACTACATCTGGTTCATCTGACTACAAACGAAAATGGGATAGTACCACCAGCAAGTCTTCGACCTCGAACAACTCCCAACAACAACAAGTCAGAAAGTTTGACTCTTCCAGAAGCTCCACCAACAATAATCAGAACAACAACAACAATGGTCAGGGATCAAGTAACTATGTGGGCAAGTATCCAAAGTGCAACAAATGTAACTTTCATCATCATGGCCAGTGTGATCGTTTTCGTTGTCAAAGGTGTGGAAGAATGGGCCATGCTGCTAAAGACTGTAGGGGTGAACTGATGACCAGGAAACAACCTTATCAACAACAACAGGGTGAAGTGACTAGAGGCTGTTTTGAATGTGGTAAAGAGGGTCACTATATGAAGGATTGTCCACAACTGAAGAATGGGAACATGGGTAATACTGAAACAACCTATGGGAATGGTGCTAAAGGTCGAGCTTTCGTGATTGGGTCTAGTGAGGCAAGAATGATCAAAACGTAGTTACCGGTACGTTTCCTCTGAACGACTGTTTTGCTTCTGTATTATTTGATACCGGTGCTGATAGGAGTTTTATCTCTGCCAAGTTTAGCAAACTTCTAGATGTAACGTCAACCGAAATAGAACCTAGTTACACCGTAGAACTAGCTGATGGTAAAATGATTGAGGCAACACATATTCTCAAAGGATGTAAACTAGAACTATCGGGACACAAGTTAGATATAGACCTCATGCCTGTTACACTTGGTAGCTTTGATGTGGTAGTCGGCATGGACTGGTTATCTAAGAACCAAGCTGAGATTATCTGTCGTGAAAAGGTCGTTCGTGTACCACTTCCTAGTGGTGAAGTCTTATATGTTCAGGGCGAGAAAGGTGGTGTAGTCTCTGGCATCATATCGTACATGAAAGCCCAGAAATGCTTACGTAAAGGCCATACCGCTATTTTAGCTATGATCACAGAAAAGACTATCGAAGAAAAGAAGATCGAGGATATCCCTATTGTTTGTGACTTTCCTGAGGTTTTCCCTGAAGACTTACCTGGTCTTCCACCGCATCGTCAGGTCGAGTTCCAGATTGATTTGACGCTTGGAGCCACACCTATTGCAAGAGCATCGTATAGACTAGCTCCAAAAGAACTGGAAGAACTGTCTACTCAACTACAAGAACTCTTGGATAAGGGTTTATCAGACCTAGCTCATCACCATGGGGAGCCCCAGTCCTGTTTGTCAAGAAAAGGATGGGACTTTTCGTATGTGTATCGATTACCGTGAACTGAACAAGTGACGATTAAGAATCGTTATCCTCTTCCCCGTATCGACGATTTATTTGACCAACTTCAAGGGTCTAGCTTCTATTCCAAGATAGATTTGAGATCAGGATATCATCAACTGAGAGTCCGAGAGGAGGACATATCAAAGACAGTATTCAGAACTCGTTACGGTCACTACGAGTTTTTGGTTATGCCTTTTGGGTTGACCAATGCACCAGCGGTGTTCATGGATCTTATGAACCGCATGTGCAAACCCTACCTGGACAAATTTGTCATTGTTTTTATCGATGACATATTGATATACTCAAAGAACAAGGAGGAGCATGAGGAACATCTTCGATTGATTTTGGAATTACTTAAACAAGAGAAACTGTATGCCAAGTTTTCAAAGTGTGACTTCTGGATTCGGGAAGTCCAATTCTTGGGCCATGTGGTCAATGAGAAGGGCATACATGTTGATCCGGCAAAATTAGAAGCCATCAGGAACTGGGCTACGCCTAAGACTCCAACTGAGGTACGACAGTTTCTTGGTTTGGCTGGGTACTACCGACGGTTCATTGAAGGATTTTCGAAGGTCGCTCAACCACTTACAGCATTAACTCATAAAGGCATAGTGTACAGTTGGGGTGACAAGCAGGAGTCAGCATTTCAATTCCTAAGACAAAGCTTTGTACGGCACCGATACTATCCCTACCTGAGGGAACAGATGATTTTGTGGTATATTGTGATGCATCTATCCAAGGTCTTGGTTGTGTGCTAATGCAACGCGAGAAGGTCATCGCATATGCCTCCCGTCAGCTAAAAGTTCATAAGAAAAACTACACACACCGACTTAAAGTTGGGAGCCGTTGTGTTCGCACTCAAGATATGGAGACATTACTTGTACGGTACCAAGTGCACCATTTATACCGATCACAAGAGTCTTCAACATATTTTTGAGCAGAAGGAGTTGAATATGAGACAACGTCGCTGGGTCGAGTTGTTGAATGACTACGACTGTGCGATCAAGTATCATCCGGGTAAGGCTAATGTAGTAGCTGACGCCTTAAGCCGAAAGGAAACACTAAGCCAAAGCGAGTTCGAGCATTACAACTCACCATTCACACTGGATTACCCGACCAAATACGTAATGCACAACTTGAAGCTTTGAAAGACGAGAACCTGAAAGCTGAATCACTAAGAGGCATGGAGAAACAACTAGAAACCAAATCGGACGGAATCCGCTACTTTATGGACCGAATATGGGTTCCTTTGTATGGACCTACGAGAGCTGGTAATGGACGAAGCTCACAAGTCACGTATTCTATTCATCCGGGTTCAGACAAGATGTATCACGATCAAAAGTCCTAAACTGGTGGCCAAACATGAAAGCTGACATTGCCACATACGTAAGCAGATGCTTAACCTGTTCTAAGGTTAAGGTGGAGTATCAATGACTGTCTGGTTTACTACAACAACCAGAAATTCCAGTATGGAAGTGGGAGCAGATATCTATGGATTTCATCACAAAACTGCCACGACACCCAGCGGATGCGATACCATTTGGGTAATTGTAGATCGATTGACGAAATCGGCACACTTCCTACCAATTAGAGAGAATGATAGAATGGAGAAGTTAACTCGTATCTACCTGAGAGAAATAGTCTCTCGGCACGGTGTGCCAATTTCTATCATCTCCGATCGTGACGCTCGATTTACCTCACATTTCTGGCAATCATTACAACGAGCATTGGGTACCCGACTAGACATGAGTACTGCATATCATCCCCAAACGGATGGCCAGAGTGAGCGTACGATCCAGACTTTGGAAGACATGTTACGCGCTTGCGTGATTGATTTCGCCATCAGTTGGGAAACTCACTTACCGCTGGTTGAGTTTTCTTACAATAACAGTTATCACACGTCGATCAAAGCTGCTCCATTCGAGGCACTGTATGGGCGTAAGTGCCGATCACCTATTTGTTGGGCGGAAGTTAGAGAAAGTCAACTTACCGGTCCTGAACTGGTGCATGAGACGACTGAGAAGATCGTACAAATCCGTAACCGCATGGCAGCAGCACGTGACCGACATAAGAGTTATGCTGACAAACGTCGCCGACCGTTGGAATTTCAAATCGGTGACAAGGTACTTTTGAAAGTGTCACCTCGAAAGGGTGTGATTCATTTCGGGAAACGTGGAAAATTAAGCCCTAGATACGTGGGACCGTTTGAAATTGTCAAACGGGTTGGCCCGGTAGCTTATCAGTTGAACTTACCAGAAGAGCTTAGCGGAATACACAATGTGTTCCATGTTTCGAACCTAAGGAAATTCCTTACAGATGAAACCCTTGTTGTTCCATCAGACGAGATTCATGTGGATAACTGCGTTTCTTCAAGGAACCGGGGGAAATTATGGACCGAGAGGTCAAAACCCTCAAGCATAGTCGTATTCCTATTGTCAAAGTCCGTTGGAACTCAAAGCGTGGACCAGAGTTTACCTGGGAATGCGAGGATCAAATGAAGAAGAGGTACCCACAATTATTCAAAGATCGGACATCTAATTCATAAGGTATCATTTTTTTAGATATCCTTTCTTCCAATTTCGAGATGAAATGATGTCGTAACTCTCGTGAAAACTCACATCTTTCTGCTTATGTCTTTGATTTGGGTTCCTACGCAAGTTTCTGAATCACCCTTCCGTAGATGCTATTAAACCTTACGTTCTGCATTAAGCCTGATGTTCAAATTTTCGGGACGAAAATTCTTTCAACAAGGGGATAATGTGACAACCCGAGTCTTCGGGTTAGCATCGTTTTCATCGTCTAACATCCCTATGCTATTTTATAGTTAATCAATTTTATTATTATAAAAAGAATAAAGGATTGTTACTAGTATTTTACTATTTAGCTATAAACTAAATTAAACAAGATTAACATTTAGGTGCAAACTACTTAACTAGAGGGACCATTATGTAAATTCACAAGATTGGGTTATCTTTAAATAACCAACCCTAACCCTACCTCCCGAAACCTTACACAAAACTTTGGCTTCTCCACCAAAAGATTCAAGCTTTCCTTCGACAGCCCCAACCTATCAAAACTCCCCACTGCCGTCCACCGTTTCCATTGGTGACCCTCTCAAAGCATCGGTATCATCTCTAACGGCTTCGATCATCAACCGCAACAACCCATTCGGTATGGTTCTCTTTTGTTATGTCTATGGTATGCGGTTGTAGTGTGTATATATGTGTGTGTTTACTGCCATGTATATGTATAGAATATGTGTGTTGTGTGGCTGTGAAAGTTCCTGCGACATGCATAGCATGCATCATGTATATGTGCGTTTTGCATTGTCCATATGTATATATTATATATATGGTTGTGTTTATATGAATTCATGTGTGTGTCTTTTGCATATATGAATGCATGTGTGTGTACGTATGACAATAAGTGTGTTACGTGTGAATTATTCTTGTATTGTAATGCATTTGATTGTGTGTGACGGGTGGGTTCGAGAATGAGAAATAACGTTAGCCGACACCGTAACCGAACCGTAATCACGAACCATGTCATTTTATTCCGAATAACCAATTCCGTTACTAATATTTAATCTCAATTAAATATTAAATGAACCCAGGTTAATTGGAACCCGATCCTTTGTGCTTACACTTATTTGTTGCAACGCATTCGAGGTGAGTCTTCACGGCCCCTATTTTACTCTCTTTCCTCTTTGGGGGAGAAAACATGCAAACGTATTTACAAAATGGTTTTAGTATTATTGATATCGCCTGTTATGTTAGTGCAAACATTCTTGAAAAGTCCTTACATTCTCGAACTGTTAGTAATGTGTAGCGAGGTAATTCTGAGTAGTACTACTGGGTTTGACAAACCCCGCCCGGCTAGTCGCGCTAGCTTGATTGGAGGTCAAACGGTGTGCATTATTGACTTAACATTTGTCACTGTCTGGTGACGTGACGGGAAGGCAACAAACATACGAACATACGAACATACAAACAGTCAGCCTCGGTTCGAAACGCTAAGTAACTTGATTATAGGCTAGCTACCTGTCGATATGCTTTAATTACTATACCATTCGAACAGTTACAAACATTTTTTTCTGTGATAAAACCTGTGAACTCACCAACTTTATGTTGACACACTTTAGCATGTTTTCTCAGGTAACAGGAACGCTTAAGCTTATGATGCACGATTAAGGAACGCACTCAGGACATGCATCATCAAACATATTTACTTGCATTGATTATTTTGTTTTGACTTAGCACTTATAACTTTCAGTATTGTTTACTTTTCATTATTCGCTTCCGCACTGTTATTCATTTCAGTTTTATGCTTCCGCACTGATGTTTATTTCTTCTATGCTACTCTGATTTAAGTCAAACGTTTATTTTTAAATTCATTTAGTGTCATTTGATATGACCGTGTCTGAGATCCTGGTTTGTCACACGCCTCGCGGTAAAACCCCGCACGTGGAATTTGAGGGTGTGACAAATTCACCCAATTTTTTAAACGTTTTATAACATTTAGCGGCATGAATTTTTCAAATAATTACATCATAAAATAAAAGAATTTTATTCACTTAATTTTATAATCTTATTTGCTAGGTGTATAACATGCGTATATGTTATCGGTGTAATTGTAAATATATTTTACGTAATTATAAACATGGGTCGTGTAATCATTATATGTGTTGTGTAATTATTAGGTACGTTGTGTAATTAATATTGCGCGTAATGTAAACATAGCTTATGTAATTTTAAAAAAATGTTTGTAATTATCATATAAATTGCATAATTATATGTTATATTTACGTCTGATTATGACACACAGATTTACCCTTCCTCACAATCGCATATCTTGTGCCTTGAAGGTTCATTATCTTTTATATATATTTTTTTGTCATTTGTATTGATAGCATTCTCCAATATATAATACATAGAAAATGCTCATAGGTGTGACATATACTTGTTATTAATCTATACCTACACCTCTATATAAATGCATTATGCTAGAGCATTCCAACTCATCCCCATCTCTAACCTCATCTTTATATTTTCATAAAAATAACATAGACTATACAAGTTAGCAATAACATTGATTAAATGAACTAAAGGCTCCGGTGTATAGAAGAACTCTTAGAAGTTGCAATATGAAGAAATAGATATGCCTAGCTATTTTAGTCTTGCGATTTTGTGCCATCGACGCTAAACAATCTTGTTTTTTTGAACATGAAGAAATAAAGAAGTCATTGCGAGAACATATAACAATAATAAAATACTTCTATCTATATGAAATATGAAAAGAAATCCCAAGAAAGAATAACCGAGTCATTTTGGGGGAAAATTGCTCCATCACATCCCTCACTTATCCCATATTTAGGGGTTTATTTCTTATCTTTTCTCAACCATCTTTAATTACAAAATTAAAAAAACCATTGATTTACATTAATTTAAATTATGAAACACTGGTTTACATAATGTAAATTGAGGTTGATGATATTTATCTATTTTGCGTAGTTTATTATTCATGTATGATATACATATATGTAAAACAACTTAAATATTAACACACTTAATTATTTTAGTGTAAATCAATGGTTCTTTTAGTTCTTAAGATAAAACGTGGTTATGTAATGATTCTGACATAGTCCTCTATATCTATTATTTGATATATTTTATGAGTGGGTGTGAGTGATAAAGTGAAAAAACAATTAAAAAATAGTAAAAAATAATTTTAATTGAATAGAGATATGCAAATGAAATAATATAAATAAAATTAAAAAAATTATGTTTTTAATTAAATTATAGAGATGGGATAGGGAATAAACTATCTTAACACTTATGATTACGACGGATTACTATTGTTTGAGCATCTAAAGTGTAAGTCTAATAGGGAGACATAAACACGCTTATAAATATGCCTAATCACAACATAATTAATGATATTAAAGCTTTTAGTTATTTTTGAATTAAAAGCAAAGCTAGATTGCAAGAACTACAATAGAATAATTGGTGTAATTTTGTTTTTAGGGATGATAAGTAGCATGTGTATGTTGTATCTGTTTCCAGGTTTTAACATCTTGCTAGTTACTATTTCTTTTGCTTTGATGAAATTTCACCTTCCAAAAAAAATCACAAGCATCTCCCCCTCAACATCCATACAAACTTTTCACAACTTATACATCAATTCTACAAACATTCTTACGTTTTTCACATTATTATCCCCTAACTTTTATAATTAACTTTTGAGTTAATCTCGGTTTTAGTCCATAAGTTTTGTAAATTGTCTCATTCGAGTACCAACCTTTAATTTGTCTCCATTTTTTGTATTAGTTTTTAAAATCATTTCTATTTTCGTCATTTTAACTATTGGTGTTAACATTTTCTGTTAGATTTTTAAAAATGATTAAAATGCTCATAAGGACTTAAATAATTTATAAAAAAATATTATCATCTCACTTTTCAATTTTTCTCTCATTGTCCTTTCTTCTTTCTCCACGACACCAAACACCATCGCCACCACACACCACCACACCATCACAAAAACCTAGATCCATATGGATTAACATGATACAACAACTTCTATAATGATTCTAGATTTTGTGGTTTGAGTAAGAACCGTTTGAACCCTGGATCAAGGAAAGCTACGAGAATTGAGTTGGAGCTTATCTAGGTTAAGTTTGATTTGGGGATTCTTTGTTGTAATTAGTCGACATTAATGTATGTGATAACAGTGATTTGTTGAAGAAGATGATAGATGATTTGTGAATGTTTGAAATCTTGAGTTAATGTGAGTATAAATTGGTTTGAGTGAGATGTAAAGAGAAGTTGAAACAGGAGGTTGAAGATGAGAAGAGAAAGAAATGACACATCAATGGTTTTGTCCAATGGATCTTATTACTTGATGGTTTCGGTGGTCGTATGTGGCTGGTTTCCAGTGGTGTATGACGGTGCCTAGTTTCCGATGATGGTTGTCGTAGGAGATGTTGAATTGTTGATGATGATGGTGGAAAGTGTGACAGATGATGATGATGATGTGAATGTGATGTATAGTAAGTAGGGTTGTTGGGTATGAAGTGTTTATTGTATTTACAAAAATAAAATAATAATAAAAAGTATTTTAGTCATTTAACACTAACTTGACAGAAAACATTAACACTATTAGTCAAAATGATAAAAATAAAAACGATTTACAAAAATCAAACCAATATGAAGACAAATTAGAGGTTAGTACTCAAATGAATACAATTTGCAAAAGTCAAGGACGTTAACCGATATGAACTCTTAATTTGTTACTTTAGATATTATAATAGACTTTCGTTTTAATATCTGTAATATATATATATATATATATATATATATATATATATATATATATATGATAATTACCTTTAAATAGTACATAAAAGTAGAATATATTTTAAATGTAATAAGTATATTAAATAAATAAACTAATTATATAAAATCTTAAAAACTAATATAATAAGAAGGACAAACTAAAAAACCCCGCCAACTGGTGAATAGTGAGAACATAATCAACAATATTCAAACATATGTGTCTGTCAAAAGAGCCCACACACGTGGTCACACCAATTTGTAGGTGTTTAATCATATCGTTTCTTATTCTTTAATATATTATTTTGATAAACAAACGGTATTAGTTCGATCTAGGTGTTTGAGGATCACCATTCACCATATATGCATCATCACGTGGAAAGATTCAAAGATCGATGATATCTTTTTTTATTATATTCTATTACATTATTATATTACGTTTTGCTCAGCCTACCTAACCTCTAAATGATTATTATACTCTAATTTTATATAACTTGTTCTTTGATAGACGATTTATTTATTTATTTTTTGAAAGTAAACTCCATACCTTTATATTTGCTTTTGTTACTAGGTCACCAACCTTGTAATATATCACAATGTTCAATATTTAATTTATTCTCCTCGGTTGTGAATTTTTAAAACAATGAAATTGGCAAAAAAAAAAACTCTATTACCCTCATTGGCTCAATCATCAAAGTAGTTTTCAAAACCCCTTTTAACAGTTTTAACAGTTTAAAGAAAGTGGTGAGCTCGGTCATTTTGGACACTCAATCAGCTTTCCTTACGTAGAAAAACATTTTGGATGGACCGTTAATCATGAATGAAACAATCTTTTGGGTTAAGAAAAGAAAATAAAAGCCTTCGTCGTAAAGATTGATTTTAAGAAGGTCTTTGATGAGGTCAATTGAGAATTTCTAGACTCAATCGTGACTCAAATGAGATTTCCAAGCTTATTGCGAGCTTGGATAAAAAGAATCTTATCCATGTTAATCGGGTTCATCTATCAATGTTCGAGCTTAGACCGCACCCTCAACCTCCATAGGAGCAAATCCATAACTAAAAAAAATGAAAAATCTAATAGCTTAGGCTTTAAGTATTTTACTCACAGTGATACTTGAAAGTTGAGCCTATGCGTTTTTTATATTTATATATTTTGAGTACCTAATTTTAATCGATTAGACTATGATTATTGATTGCTAACATTTCCTTAACAGTAGTTCATGAATTATCATTTTTATCATTGTAATACACTCATCAAAATCAAACAAGCCATCGGTTCAGAAGAAGCTTAATTTTAATTTCTATTTTTTTTCGTTTTTCCTTCTTCAAAAATATTAAATAACCCTTACAATACGTATTAGATGTATTTACATGTCGTTAAAAGGACATCCTAATAATAATATTCTTCCTTCTATTCAACATATTTATCATTCAAATCCTAAAACAGATTATGAGTTGTTTAAACACTTCAGATGCAATTATGTTCGTATTTTTGTGAAATGAATTATGACATGTAAACAAAAGAATAAACGTTTAGTTTACAAAATTTTCACGAATATTAAAATGCGAAGTGACCATGTGTAATGGAAGGTTGAGAAGTGAGAAATCGAGGAAAATAATGCCACTTGTCGATAATTTATCCCTCAGTCTAGATGTGACTCGTAAAACGTTTTAAGCTCCTAATTTTAAATGAAAAAATGTCTCATTTTTCCTCATGTTTCATGCATTTATTTTTTTATAATATTTTGAATTATTACTTTTGTTTATCCAATATTATTTATATTAACAATTCAATTTTTAATATGTTTTGATAACGAGGTGTTCAATGGTGAAGCTTGACGTAGTATGTAGGGAAGAGCCGAACGTTACGCGACCCATAATTATTTTCCTCTCGTTATGTTAGGGGGTGGATTCGATACTAGACATGTACAAACCGGGTTTTTTTAGAAACCGGTTTGTGGTCCAAACTAAAATCGGTTTGGTCAACGCTGGTCAAAACCAGTATGGCCCCAAACTGATTCGGGTTGGAAACTGGTTCTGGAGCTCAAAACCCCAAACCTACTAAACCGGTCTAGGTCGGTTTGAAAACCGGTTCAAACCCAAACCTGTCTAGATATATATAATCATATTATTATTTATATTAATTTAAATATTTAATCATACATTCATTAATTTAATTAAAGTGAGATATATAATAAACGTGAAATATATAAATCATTTAAACAATTTAAACAACATAGAAGTTTAAATAATAGTTTTTAAAAACTAAACATTTAGCCTAATCGTTTCTTCGTTCGTTCGTTGCATACTTGTACGTTTATTTTTCGTCATCAGAACCGGAACTGTTATGAATGTTCTCATCATATGTCGCTTCATCATCAACCATTTCGGGTGTCAATCCGTTCTCTACCTCGTCCTCATCTAATTACGCTTTATATTCCAGTTCTCTTTCAAGTGAGCATTTGAATATCATATAAATCAAACGTTGGATCATTCAAATTTTCGGCATTTGCCGCATGCCTTAAAGCCTCATGGATTTGTGATGTTTCCTCATATATTAATAAATAAACATCATATATTTTTTTTAATTGTTTGTTAAAATTAGCTTTTAAAATTTTACTATAAAATGGGTTATCAACTTCTAAATAAAAATTAAAAGTAATTTTATCAAGTAAAGTTTCAACCCCTGACAAAAGTAATAACCAGAGGCTTTTCTTTAAAATACTTTTTAAGTTTATCTTTCATTACGGGTATCATATTCAAATAAGGTCTACCTCTACATGACATTTCATTTAATTTTGAAGTTATTAAATAAATTTGGTGAAGTACTAATGGACTAGTTGGATAATAAACTCCGGAAAGACAAGTAGTTACGTTTTTAAAATTTTGAAGCATTTTGCTTATTTCTTCGATATGGCCCCAACCCAATGGATGGTAAGTATTTGTCTTTTCACGACTTACCAAACTATTACGAAAGACTATTCAAATGATTATGAAAGACTATTAAACTACTTTTTGTTCAATAGTCTTTTCAAACATATTACAAGTAGAATTCTATCATGTTGTATGTTTCAATTCAGACCTAAACATTTGGAATTTGCTTCTTTACATAATTTGCGATATCTACCACATATTTGGTTATTACCAAAAATGACACATAACATTCATTTAAAAGCATCTTTCAGTGTTTCAATCGTTTTTAAACCGTCTTGAACATCTAAGTTTATGATGTGCGCAACACATCGACTACAAAAAAAACACACCCTCACACATTGGTTTATATTTTAATTTTAAATGATCTATCGTAAGCGTGTTATTTAACGCATTATCAAAATATATAGAAAATATTTTGTTTTCAAATTTATACATTTTAATAACATTATCAATAAGATAAAAATCTTTTGGCTGATGTGAGGATAATCAAACAATTCAAACGCAATCGTAAGTTTCATCATTTGTCACGAATCGGGTCAACCCAATGGGCGGTGACACAAATGTACGAGTCCGGTGAACCGTGAGGAGTTGGCTAAACGTCAATAGTTAATTTAACACCGCGTTGTAAATTTTCAAAATAAGAATTCATTTTTAGTTTTTTTCCCATATTTTTAAACAATCTCTTCGAAGAGTAGCAAGACTTAGATTGGTGCAACGTGGTTGGAGAGTTCGTTTAGTGAGTCGAGTCAAACGTTTGTTTTTGAAATGTTTAAATGGAAAGTTTTCTTGAATTACAAAATGCGTCATTTGCTCCCGAACCGCATCAATGTCATTCGCCCAAATATTTCATTCGTTTGTTATCGAAGCTTGACCTTCAAACAGTTCACCTTTCAACGTCTTATAATATTTATTTGAAATGTGGTTTTTCAATATTGTGTTTGCATTTTTTTTTGAAAAGTTTATGACAAAACTTGCAACGAGCCTTGTTCCAACCACTAGCCATTTGACATAAATCGTAATTGCACCATATTCCGGGGTTCTTATTCGTAGGAATGATTGCTATCATCGCGTTGTTTGAAGACGCATCACAACCAACGGATAATTGAGTACTTGATAAAGCCATTTGAGAGATTTTTTAGAGAGAATTTTTGTAAAACAAAAGTATTGGAGAGCGTTTTTATGATTTTGAGAGTAGAGAGTGTATAATAGATAATTGAGCATTTTATGAAGCCATTTAACTTGTTGTGGTTCAACCAAAACATCCAATACATATATATATATATATACTTACCTAATGGGTGTATAATGGTTAAAAACAACAAAAACGGTCAAAAAGGCATCCAAACGGTCCAAAAAGGCCTATATAGCCATTATACAACGGCTAGTTTTAAAAACCGATTTGAATACTAGTTTAAAAACTAGTATGGGGACCGGTTTGGGATCTTGTTTGAGACAAGTTTGAAACCAGACCGGTTTAGGAACTGAAATGTCCATATTGAAGCCAGATCGGCGGTTAGGTATGGTTTGAAATCAGTTTGGGCCTCAAACCGATTTCGGTTTTTTTGGTCGAACCGCTTTTTTTGCTCACCTCTACTCAATACTTACAAAATTTTCATACAAGATACGCCAAGTGTCTACCTCTGAGCGGAAATACAGGGGGAGGGGCCACTTAAAAGCTTCGCCCATGGAGGTGGTGTAGTTTCATATTATTTCATATAACTAAAAGCAATTATCTTCTAAGTAAAATTAAGAAGGAGCTCAAGTTTCTTAGTTATCTTTTATCTTTAGAAGAAAAGTAAAAGAAATCTTCATTGGTGAGAACGGGAGTTGTGTGATTTTTATTTTGTAAGCAATTCTTAGTTTGCACTTTGGTTTCTAGCATTTTGTTAGGGTTAGTGTGCTTTTCTGATATATTATTGTTTTTCATTGTTTTTCTGAAAATTAACGTAGAAGAAATAGTATGTTGAGAAATAAAAAATAACAAGACGTATACATATCCTCTTGAGAAAATTACATAAATGGTCTTTGTTATTTGATCAGATTGCACGTGTGGGCTCGAGCCTTTGAAAATTACAGAGTTAGTCCATATTTTTGTGTAGTCATTGTAAAATTTGTTCCTTCATTTGACGAACAATGGGATGGTGGTCTGCTGTCAGATGATGGTGATGATTCAGATGATGGTGACGATATGCTTCTAACGATGGCTAACAGTGGTGGAAAGTGTTGATGGTGGTGGTGAAATAGGGTTTTTGTGGTGGAGATGATCATGATGAGCGTACAACATCACATAATGATGATGTTTTATGAAATTCATTATTATGAATTTGTTATATTATATTTAACTAATTTCAATTTAATTTATAATTTTATATTAAGGGCAACATGATCCTTTTATATTAATTTAACTGGATACACTAATGATTAACTTAACATACTTAGGGGGTGTTTGATTCGTCTGACCAAGGTTTTGACCACTGACTGGCTGACCCGGTCAGCCAGTCAGTGTGTTTGATCCATCTGACTGGCTGGTCTGACCCGAAAGGATGGGCTGACTCAGTCTTTATTTTCTCCTTGTCTGACCAAAAGGTCTGACCCCAAAATCAAGCCCTAACAAACTTTTCCCCCCTTTCTCCTTGTTCGACCGCCTCCATCCTCTCCCCCCCCCCTTCCGCCCGCTGGCCCTGCGCCTCCGTCGCGGGCTTCCCCGGCCCCCAGTCGCAGTCGACCGCCTCCATCCCCCTCCCCCCGGCTCGCCCGCCGCCCCTGCGCCTCCGTCGCGGGCTCCCAGCCGCCGTCGACCGCCTCCATCCTCCCCCCACCCCCCCCCCCCCCCGCCTGCCCCCCCCCCCCCCCCCCAAACCGGTTTTCAAACCGGTTACCGTTACCCAACGGCTATATAGCCGTTTTTTGCAATTTTTGACCGTTTTTTTGATGTTTTTTTTACCATTATACCCCCACTAGGTTACTATATATATGTATTTGATGTTTTGGTTGAATCACAACAACTTATAACACTCTCTACTCTCAAAAATCTCAAAAACGCTCTCAAAAATGCTCTCCACAAATACTTTCGTTTAAAACGCTCTAAAAAACACTCTCACAAAAATCTCTGAAATGGCTTCAACAAGTGCTCAATCATCCCTTGGTTGTGAAGCGTCTTCAAGCAACGTGGTGATAGCAATCCTTCCTACGAATAGGAACCCCGAAGTATGGTGCAATTACGATTTATGTCAAATGGCTAGCGGTCCAAACAAGGCTCGTTGCAAGTTTTGTCATAAGTTTTTCAAAAAAGATGCAAACACAACATTGAAAAACCATATTGCAAATAAATATTGTAAAGCGTTAAAAGGTGAACCTTCTCAAGGTCAAGCTTCGATGACAAACGAAGGAAATATTTGGGTTTATAACGTTGATGCGGTTCGGGAGCAAATGGCGCAATTTGTAATTCAAGAAAACTTGCCATATTGCAAATAAATATTGTTTTAAAAGAATGTTACGTGATATTTTTAGTAACAACCAAAGATATACTAAATATCGCAAGTTTTGTAAAAACGCAAATACTAAATGTTTAGGTCCGAATTGGGACGTACCAACACGATGGAATTCCACATGTAACATGTTTGAAAAGGCTATTGAACAAAAAGAAAGTTTAATAGCCTTTCATAATAGTTTGGTAAGTCGGGGAAAGGCAAATTCTTACCATCCATCGGGTTGGGCCATCATCGAAGAAGTAACAAAAATGCTTCAAGTTTTTAAAAATGCAACTACATATCTTTCTGGAGTTTATTACCCAACGAGTCCGTTGGTACTACACCAAATTTATTTAATGACTTCAAAATTAAATGAATTGTCGTGTAGGGGTAGACCTTATTCCGATATGATACCTCCAATGAAAGAAAAACTTAAAAAATATTTTGAAGAAATGCCTCCCGTTATTACATGTGCCGCTGCTTTAAACCCTTGTTTAAATTTGTCGGGGATTGAAACTTTACTTGATAAAATTACTTTTAATTTGGATATAGAAGTTGGTAAACCAATGTATAGTAAAACTTTAAAAGCGACTTTCAACAAACAATTACAACAAATGTATGATGTTTATTTATTAAAATACGGGGAAACATCACAAAGCCATTAGAATTCCAAGTTGGGGAGATGGTTCTTCTCAAGGTTTCACCGTGGAAAGGTGTGGTTCGCTTTGGAAAGAAGGCAAACTGGCTCCAAGATTTGTAGGACCTTTCAAAATCCTGAAAAGGATTGGGAAAGTGGCTTATAAACTAGAGTTACCTTCCGACCTTAGTGGAATTCATCCTGTGTTCCACGTCTCAAATTTGAGAAAGTGTGTGGCCGACGAAAGTCTGTATGTTCCGCTGGAAGACATTCAGATTGACGAGTCATTACATTTTGTCGAGAAACCTATAGAGATCATGGATCGTATAATGAAGAAGACTAGAACCACAACAACCCCAATCGTCAAGGTTCGTTGGGAAAATAAACGTGGCGCTAAATTTACCTGGAACGTGAGGAGCACATGAAGAAGAGATACCAATTCTTATTTGTATAGTTTCATTTCTTTTAATTTCGGGACGAAATTCTTTTAAGTTGGGGAGACTGTAACATCTCGAATTTTTGTTAACTAAACGTTAACTTCGTTTATTCTTATAAGGGTCATTATTGTCAATTATGAAACTCATGTGTTATTTATGCTTATTCTCTTTGGTTATGGATGTAAGAAAGTTAAAAATAAAAATATCAAATAATATTAATAATAATAATAATAATATAATAATAATAATAATAATTATGATAATATTAATAATAGTAATAATGATACAAGTCATAATTATAATAATAATAATAATAATACTATAATAATAATGAGAACTTAAAACAATTAAGTTAGGGGGGGTAAATTGTTGTTTTTAAAACTTTAAATGCAAGTTTGTTCATAAATTAATAAAAAACAAAACTGCAGGGACCAATTGTGTAAAATTCAATTAAAACCCAAACCACCCGCCCTTTACCCCGTTTTTCCGGTGACCTCGCCGGCCAGGCTCCGGCCAAGTCCGGCGAGGCATCAAAACCGCCAAAAATCGATGTTTTCTTGATCTAAAACCGTCCCCTAACCGTCGTGAACTTGTTTCGAACCCCAATGTGAACCTTATTTGCATTTAAACATCGGTTACTAAACCCAATCGAGTGGGTAACCGAAGCTTTTAATCATAGAGGCGTTCGAGCCTTAAACATCAATAATTATGCAATTAACTTCACTTGATCGAACGTTTAACTAACTCTAACCTGTACAACCCTCAATTCGTACCTGAAACAAACACAAAACACCCCAATTGATTATCTCTAAGCCGCAGCCTGCAACACCACCGACTTGCACCTTCCGACACACCTAAGCTGCAATTGATAAAGGGCTTTGGGTCTAGTTTGTCATACGAAGCTATACACAAGGTTAATTGTGTTATCATCAACGTTTACATCGTTTCTGCATCTCCTTCGACCGCGACTTGTGCATCGTTGGGTTCACCTTCAATTCAAACTTGTTTGGGTAATTTACATACATGAATATGCTCGTTTTAGCTAGGGGAACAAAAGCCCCATGATTACAAGCTTTTACATTAACGAATTCGGGCTCAATTTTGAGGATTGTGGAATTAGGGTTCTTAAAGATTTGGGGAAACTTTCTTTAAACGGGTTATAATAATTCGAAACCAATATGAACCGCGGCTGAGGCCTTGGTTCATTGGTTAAGACATTGCATTCTCAACATGAGGTCCCGGGTTCGAACCCGGGCACCCTCATGTATATTTTTAAAACCTTTTTTTAGCCTTAAATTAATTATAGCAAACTTATAATAATTATAAAAATGAATTTTATAAACCCTAAATATTTTTAAAGTCATCTAATTATTTCTTAAAAATTTTCTTGTAAAATTTTAATATAAAATTATTTACAAGTGTAATAATTAAATATTTTTTATTATTAGATTGTTATATAATACTTAAAAACATTAAATTAATATTATGTTATGGATTTATCATGATATTTATGGATTTTAAATATAATTGTATAAATGAAATCACAAGTTATTTACAAAGGATCAATTTC
The DNA here is from genome assembly GCA_025506515.1 of Flaveria trinervia. NCBI lineage: Eukaryota > Viridiplantae > Streptophyta > Magnoliopsida > Asterales > Asteraceae > Flaveria > Flaveria trinervia. The sequence continues at coordinate 120,676,662 of CM046444.1, read as the reverse complement.
CTTAAAAATAAATTTATAAATTTCATAAATAGTATTTTTTTATAAATAAATTATTAACTTTATACAAATCCTCAAAAATTCTAATACCCTAGTTCATGTTAACTCGTTAATCTTATTATTAACCTAAATCTTATAATATTTATATATTTAGGTGCCTTGTGACGTTTTATCTTGGAACGGCATATTTTATTCTTATTAATCTTCATTATATATTTATTTGACAAGTGAGTTTTCTTGCCCCTTTTTCATATTTTTACACCAACTTGGGGTGAAACATGATAGCTTATACATGATACACTTATACACGTTTGAGACTTGCAAATCACGTGCAATTCAACTTATTATTTTGTCATGGTTATTTGTTTATTGTAAGTGTTTATATGAGATACATAGTTTGTTTACAATCATTAACTATTGCTAGCCTGGCAACGTCTTAGATCTTTGGGCCTGACAGATTGGTATCAAAGCCCATAACAATAGGAATTTAGGTTATTAGTAATGGTGACATAGACTATAGCTTATGCATGAACCTCATAGGATAATATTTATATTCTTGGAAATATATATATTGTTAATTGCTACATAATGCTATACTTTACTTATGTGCAACTTGATGCCTTAGCATAGGTTGCCTAGTAATTGTCTAAACTTTGTTACTTGTTTCCCTAAACTTAACTTTGACTCATTGGCTCTCCCCGACAAATGAAACATCTTAATCTTATTCTCGTCAACACGTAGAATCGTATACTTATGCTCAAGAATTGGATCTTTAGACTTATGTCTAATCTATGTAAATCTCATCATGGTTTTGATTTCATAAACCTAAGAAATTTGTGTGACACATGGACACCTGTATTCTGGATTTCCTTGCAAAAGGCCCTCGGGCTAAGGCAAGCATATCGCATAAATCCTACGGGACTAGTTATGCTTACCTGGGGATTTCTGGGATGAGTGATAAACCATGGTCAACATACACAAATTTCTAAGGCGAGTGGGTCAACTTACCTTGACGTGTCAACGTTTCCAAATGGTAATGCGTTACCAAATGGAACCATTCCATGTGCCTTACAACTTTTTGCCTATCCTTGTTGAACATTAATCCTTGTTATTCCAATTCTCATATCTAACTCATTTGTATATTCCAGCATGTCTCGTCATCATGGAAAGCGTGGAAGTTCCGATCGTAACTTAGCCGCCATGATTGCTTGACAAATGGCTGCTGTCATCCCAACCATGGTTGCTGAACTTAATAGCACCTTAATGACCAACGCTAGCAACAATGGAAATGGTCATGGAGAGAATAGCAACAATCAAAACGGGAACAATCAACACGGGAATAATCAAACTTGCACCTTCAAACACTTCAGCTCTTGCAAGCCCACTAGTTTTAGTAGAAAGGAAGGAGCCATTGGTCTTCTTGAGTGGTTCGAAAGCATGGAGAATACCTTTATCAATTGTGAGTGTCCCGATGCACTCAAGGTTCGTTATGCCACTAGTATGTTCCAACAAAGGGCTCTTACCTGGTGGAATAGCGAGAAGAGAAACCGTGGTCCTGAAGTTGTGCTAACACTTACCTGGGAAGAGTTCAAGAACATCGCCATCGCGAAGTTCTGCCCAAGAAGTGAATTGCAAAAGTTGGAAGAAGAGTTTTGGAATTTGAAACAAAATGATGGTGATCATTTGGCCTACTCAACTCGGCATCATGAGTTGAGTATATTGTTGCCCCATATGGTCGACACTGTTCCCCGCAACATCGAGAAGTTCATTAAGGGTGTACCACCCTAAATTCAAGATGCTGTGGTGGGTAGCCGACCCACAACCTTGGAAGACGCCATTACTATCACCGCCCAACTTACCGAGAACCATATACGAGCGGGCACCATGTCTGTGAAGGGTGCAAAGAAGGTAGAGAAGACAGCTACCGAGGCTGTTAAGGAGACTAAAGCTGAACCGTCTTACAACAACAACAACAACAAGAAGCGCAAGTTCACACCGGCGCGTAACTATGTCGTGGCTGCACCCAAACAACCCCAAAGACAACTTGTACCTGCGGCTACACCTGTGGCACAAGTGCCTGGGGCTAGGGCTTATGCTGGTCCTCAGCCGATGTGCAACACGTGTAGGTATCATCATCCGGGGAATCAACCATGCCGCATTTGCACCTTATGCGGTAAATATGGTCATTTGGTGGCGACTTGCCACCGTGCACCTAACAATGCCGCTGTGGTCACGAACCGTGTTTGCTACAACTGTGGGGAACCTGGCCATTTTCGCCCACAATGCCCTCGTCTTGTGGGTAATGTTCCACAAGCCCGAGGACGTGCTTTCAACATCAACTCTAACCAAGCACAAGCGAACAACGATGTGGTGAATGGTACGTTAACTCACCTTTAACTTTTGTGATCCGATTCATTTCATACTTTACCTGTATCGTTAAATACCTTAAAAATTGAACAGATATGTTCCTTATTAACAAAACTTATGCCTATGTCCTATTTGATTCTGGAGCCGATAAAAGTTTTGTTTCATTAGAGTTTGAACCCATACTTGCTAAGCCACATACGAAACTAGAAAGACCTCTTACTATTGAAGTTGCCGATGGAGAACCGATCACCGTTGACGTTATCATTCGTGATTGCATCTTAAGTCTTGACACACATGATTTTCTTATCGATCTTATCCCTATGAAACTTGGAAGCTTCGACGTCATCATTGGTATGGATTGGTTAGCCAAACACCATGCCGAGATCATTTGCTTCGAGAAGTGTATTCGTATACCGTTACCCTCTGGTGATACTTTGAAAGTATTTGGTGAAAAATCTTCCAAAGGGCTTAAACTCATGTCTTGCACTCAAGCCCGAAAGTGCTTAAGCAAGAAGTATATGGCCTTCTTGGCTTACGTGGTCAACACGAAAGTCAAAGGGAAAGAACTTAAGGATGTCCTATCGTACGAGACTTTCCCGAAGTATTTCCCGATGACCTTAGTGGTTTACCTCCCATGCGTGAAGTCGAGTTTAAAATTGACTTGATACCGGGAGCAAACCCCGTGGCCAAGTCACCATATCGGCTTGCACCATCGGAAATGCAAGAACTCTCTTGTCAACTGCAAGAGCTGTCCGAGAAAGGCTTCATCCGTCCTAGTTCTTCGCCTTGGGGTGCACCTGTTCTTTTCGTGAAGAAGAAAGATGGATCGTTTCGTATGTGCATCGACTATCGTGAGCTTAACAAGCTTACCATCAAGAACGTTATCCTCTTCCTCGTATTGATGATTTGTTTGACCAACTTCAAGGAGCTGCTATTTTCTTGAAGATCGATTTACGTTCTGGCTATCATCAATTGCGAGTCCATGATGGTGATATCCCAAAGACCGCTTTCTGTACTCGTTATGGACACTATGAGTTTATGGTGATGCCTTTTGGTTTAACCAATGCTCCTGCGGTTTTCATGGATCTCATGAACCGGGTATGCAAGCCTAGTCTAGACAAGTTTGTGATCGTCTTCATTGATGACATACTTATCTATTCCAAGTCCAACATCGATCATGAGCTACATTTGAGATTGATTCTTGAGTTGTTAAAGAAAGAGCAATTGTACGCAAAGTTCTCGAAGTGTGACTTCTGGCTCGAGGAAGTTTAATTTCTAGGACACGTGGTGAATAGCCAAGGAATTCACGTTGATCCTGCAAAGGTGGAAGCTGTGAAGAATTGGTGTGTTCCTACAACTCCTACCGAAGTTCGTTCTTTTCTTGGTCTTGCTGGTTATTATCGGCGATTCATTGCCAATTTCTCGAGGATCGCGAAACCACTCACTACTTTGACACAAAATAATAAACCATTCGAGTGGGGTTTCGAGCAAGAAGAAGCTTTTGAAGCGTTAAAGCATAAGTTGTGCAATGCTCCTATATTGACCCTACCCGATGGAAACGACGATTTCACCGTGTATTGTGATGCATCTAAACAAGGCCTTGGTTGTGTTCTCATGCAACGAGGGAAGGTCATAGCTTATGCATCGAGACAATTGAAGGTTCACGAGGTGAATTATACAACACACGATCTCGAGCTTGGTGCTGTTGTATTTGCTTTGAAGATTTGGAGGCACTACCTGTATGGTACGCAATGTATAGTCTACACCGATCACAAAAGCCTTCAACACGTTTTCAATCAAAAAGATCTCAATATGAGACAACGTCGTTGGGTGGAGTTGATTAGTGACTATGATTGTGACATTCGTTACCATCCTGGTAAAGCAAACGTTGTAGCCGATGCACTGAGCCGAAAGATTCACAACAAGATGATCTCATTCCAAGAAATTCGCGATCGACGTCAATGGTTTGACACCTTGGGTGAGTTCGATACTGAGATCCGACTAGATGCCAATGAGACCACCGTACTACTACAAAACCTGAGAATAGATAGTGACATCGAGTCTAGCATCCTGGAGGCTCAACAAATGGTTCAACGAGAAGGAAGAATGAAGGATGAGTTGGAGCATAATCTTCTAACCCAATTGGAAACGAAACCCAATGGGTTGATGTACTTCGCCAATCGTATTTAGGTTCCAAATCGCGATAACATTCGTACCTTTATTATGAACGAGGCTCATCAAACTTGTTATTCTATTCATCCTGGTTCCGATAAGATGTACATGGACCTACGTGGTCAATATTGGTGGCCTGGAATGAAGAAAGACATAGCAACTTATGTAGCTAAGTGCCTCACTTGTACGAAGGTTAAAGCCAAACATCAACGTCCAAGTGGATTACTTGAGCAACCCGAGATCCCTATGTGGAAATGGGAACACATATCCATGGACTTCATAACAAAGCTACCCCGAACCTCTAGAGGACATGATAGCATATGGGTGATCGTTGACCGTTTGACCAAGTCGGAACATTTTATACCCATACATGACACTTACAAGACATCAAAGTTAGCTTGTATATACGTTGATGAGATTGTAAGTCGTCATGGGGTACCTCTGCACATCATATCCGATCGAGATGCTCGTTTCACTTCACATTTTTGGTCGTCTATGCAAGAACTCTTGGGAACACAATTAGATCTAAGCACGGCTTACCATCCTCAAACTGATGGTCAAACCGAGCGAACGATCCAAACTTTGGAGGATTTGCTACGTCTCTGTGTTCTTGACTTTGGTGGCGATTGGGATACGCATCTACCGCTCGCGGAATTTTCGTATAACAATAGTTACCACTCGAGTATCAAGATGGCACCGTTTGAAGCACTTTATGGTCGAAAATGTCGTTCACCGATCTGTTGGACCGACGTTGGTGAAAACTTCATCACTGGTCCTGAACTTATACAAGAGACGACCGATAAAGTTTCTATTATTCGCAAGAACCTTGAAGTGGCGAGAAGTCGTCAAAAGAGTTATGCTGACAAGCGACGTAAGCCATTAGAATTCCAAGTTGGGGAGATGGTTCTTCTCAAGGTTTCACCGTGGAAAGGTGTGGTTCGCTTTGGAAAGAAGGGCAAACTGGCTCCAAGATTTGTAGGACCTTTCAAAATCCTGAAAAGGATTGGGAAAGTGGCTTATAAACTAGAGTTACCTTCCGACCTTAGTGGAATTCATCCTGTGTTCCACGTCTCAAATTTGAGAAAGTGTGTGGCCGACGAAAGTCTGTATGTTCCGCTGGAAGACATTCAGATTGACGAGTCATTACATTTTGTCGAGAAACCTATAGAGATCATGGATCGTATAATGAAGAAGACTAGAACCACAACAACCCCAATCGTCAAGGTTCGTTGGGAAAATAAACGTGGCGCTGAATTTACCTGGGAACGTGAGGAGCACATGAAGAAGAGATACCAATTCTTATTTGTATAGTTTCATTTCTTTTAATTTCGGGACGAAATTCTTTTAAGTTGGGGAGACTGTAACATCTCGAATTTTTGTTAACTAAACGTTAACTTCGTTATTCTTATAAGGGTCATTATTGTCAATTATGAAACTCATGTGTTATTTATGCTTATTCTCTTTGGTTATGGATGTAAGAAAGTAAAAATAAAAATATCAAATAATATTAATAATAGTAATAATGATACAAGTCATAATTATAATATAATAATAATAATAATAATAATAATAATAATAATAATTATGATAATATTAATAATAATAATACTATAATAATAATGAGAACTTAAAACAATTAAGTTAGGGGGGTAAATTGTTGTTTTTAAAACTTTAAATGCAAGTTTGTTCATAAATTAATAAAAAACAAAACTGCAGGGACCAATGTGTAAAATTCAATTAAAACCCAAACCACCCGCCCTTTACCCCGTTTTTCCGGTGACCTCGCCGGCCAGCTCCGGCCAAGTCCGGCGAGGCATCAAAACCGCCAAAAATCGATGTTTTCTTGATCTAAAACCGTCCCCTAACCGTCGTGAACTTGTTTCGAACCCCAATGTGAACCTTATTTGCATTTAAACATCGGTTACTAAACCCAATCGAGTGGGTAACCGAAGCTTTTAATCATAGAGGCGTTCGAGCCTTAAACATCAATAATTATGCAATTAACTTCACTTGATCGAACGTTTAACTAACTCTAACATGTACAACCCTCAATTCGTACCTGAAACAAACACAAAACACCCCAATTGATTCTCTCTAAGCCGCAGCCTGCAACACCACCGACTTGCACCTTCTGACACACCTAAGCTGCAATTGATAAAGGGCTTTGGGTCTAGTTTGTCATACGAAGCTATACACAAGGTTAATTGTGTTATCATCAACGTTTACATCGTTTCTGCATCTCCTTCGACCGCGACTTGTGCATCGTTGGGTTCACCTTCAATTCAAACTTGTTCGGGTAATTTGCATACATGAATATGCTCGTTTTAGCATGGGGAACAAAAGCCCCATGATTACAAGCTTTTACATTAACGAATTCGGGTTCAATTTTGAGGATTGTGGAATTAGGGTTCTTAAAGATTTGGGGAAACTTTCTTTAAACGGGTTATTATAATTCGAAACCAATATGAACCGCGGCTGAGGCCTTGGTTCATTGGTTAAGACATTGCATTCTCAACATGAGGTCCCGGGTTCGAACCCGGGCACCCTCATGTATATTTTTAAAACCTTGTTTAGCCTTAAATTAATTATAGCAAACTTATAATAATTATAAAAATGAATTTTATAAGCCCTAAATATTTTTAAAGTCATCTAATTATTTCTTAAAATTTTCTTGTAAAATTTTAATATAAAATTATTTACAAGTGTAATAATTAAATATTATTTATTATTAGATTGTTATATAATACTTAAAAACATTAAATTAATATTATGTTTATGGATTTATCATGATATTTATGAATTTTAAATATAATTGTATAAATGAAATCACAAGTTATTTACAAAGGATCAATTTCCTTAAAAATAAATTTATAAATTTCATAAATAGTATTTTTTTTATAAATAAATTATTAACTTTATACAAATCCTCAAAAATTCTAATACCCTAGTTCATGTTAACTCGTTAATCTTATTATTAACCTAAATCTTATAATATTTATATATTTAGGTGCCTTGTGACGTTTTATCTTGGAACGGCATATTTTATTCTTATTAATCTTCATTATATATTTATTTGACAAGTGAGTTTTCTTGCCCCTTTTTCATATTTTTACACTAACTTGGGGTGAAACATGATAGCTTATACATGATACACTTATACACGTTGAGACTTGTAAATCACGTGCAATTCAACTTATTATTTTGTCATGGTTATTTGTTTATTGTAAGTGTTTATATGATATACATAGTTTGTTTACAATCATTAACTATTGCTAGCCTGGCAACGTCTTAGATCTTTGGGCCTGACAAGCCTATTTGGTGCTAAAGTCGATGTATTGCCGACTCCTAGGAGCCGTATGCTTGTGCACTAGGGAACCAAATACACTTAGCCAATCTTTTATACTTGTAATCAAGTCGAGGTTTGGTTGTAACGATATGTGTTCTATAACCTTACTAGCTTATAACCTATGACATGAATTGCTAATTATAACTTTCTTTTTCATATTATGTATGAAAACCTTGGAAACTCACCAACTATTTTTAGTTGACTCTTATTTTTATCATGTTTCAGGTCAACCTCAAGTTTAAAGTGATCCTTTTGAAGCATGCTATAATCTAGGACTTGGACCTAGATAATGAAATAAAAAGTTACATTATGTTATGTTATGTTGAACTTATTTCTTGTATAAGACTTATGATTGTAATTTCCATTTCAAGACTTATATAATAATTTTTACAATTTAATATAGCGTTATGTGGCTGTGAACAATCTTAACCCTCACATCTCGACGTTTCCGCCGTCAAGGTTGGGGTGTGACATGTTAGTGCAGGATTATATCAATAAGACGAACTCGACTCACTCCACAAGCAGTTGAAATGTCAATTTGCTTGAAAGATTATTTGGATGCCGCGGAAAGAGTACAAGACAAACGATCGCTTGAAGGAGAACTGGAATACAAAGCAGAATTATACGAGGACGAGGTAGAGAGCGGATTGACACCAGGAATGACTGATGATGAAGCGGCATATGATGACTACCTTCATAACAGTTCTGGTTCTGGTGGCGAGGAATAAATGTACAAGTATAATACGAACGAAGAAACGGCTATGTTAAATGTTTAGTTTTAAATGTTAAATTATTTAAATGTTACAAATTATTAAAATGTTTAAATGTTTATAAATGATATAAATTGTTTAATTGTTTATAAATGTTATTAATTGTTAAAATGCTTAAATTGTTTATAAATGTTAATAAATAGTATATATATATATGTTTAAATGTTATAAATTGTTTAATTGTTTAAATCGTTTAAATGTTTAAATTGTTTAAATCGTTTAAATGTTTAAATTGTTTAAATCGTTTAAATTGTTTAAATGTTTATAAATGTTATAAATTGTTTAAATTATATAAATTCTTTTAAATTATATAAATTATATAAAATGTTATAAATATTTATGTTTTAATTAAAAGTTTAAAATTTCCTTTGAATATAACAAACAAACAAAAAAAACCGGTTTGGGCCGAACCGGTTTGGGCCCGACCGGTTCCGAACCGGTTCCAAACCGGTTTGATAGGTTTGGTTTTTACGGTTTTGAAACCGGTTTGAACCCGAACCGGTTGGGGCCAAACCGGTTTTGACCGACTTTGACCAAACCGGTTTCGGTTTGGGACCCGAACCGGTTTGGGCCCCCAAACCGGTTTGTACATGTCTACCGTCCGCCCCCTGCCGGCCTTCCCTTGTCGCCGTCCGCCCCCTGCCGGCCTTCCCTTGCCACCTTCCGCCCCCTGCCGCTGAGGTAAAGTACCTACTACTTCATCTTTGTTGTTACGTTTGCTCAATTTCTAGTTCTTGATATTATGATTAGTTGGTAATTTGCTCAATTTCTAGTTCTTGATCTTATGATTAGTTGGTAATTTGATCTTAAGAAGTTTGGTTCTTGATCTTATGATTAGTTGGTAATTTGATATATGGGTTCTTGATCTTATGATTAGTTGGTAAATTGATAATGTTTAGATGTGTGTATTAGTTCTTCATGATTAGGTAAGAAGTTCTTCATGATTGGTTCTTCATCTTATGATTAGTTGGTAATTTGATATATGGTTCTTGATCTTATGATTAGTTGGTAAATTGATAATGTTTAGATGTGTGTATTAGTTCTTCATGATTGGGTAAGAAGTTTGGTTTGGTTCGGTATGATATTGGTTAAATGGTTTATTGATTTCATATGGTATTGCTTATATGGGTTCTTGAAATCGATTTTGATATTACTTCTTAATTACTTGTATATAGACATGGCAGAAAAAAAAAGTAGAGTTATTTGGAAGTTAGAATGTGTTGACAAAACTTTTCTCGAAGGGTGTATACATGAGGTAACAATCAATGGTCGAGAGGGTAGTAGCCTTAAAGGATCCTCATGGAAAGTTGTTGCAGAAAAGCTGAAAAAAGAGCATAATTTCATTGTTGAACATAAACAAATAAAGAATCGATATGACTACTTGAGATCAAAGTACGAGGCTTGGGTGAAACTAAAAAACAAAACAAGGAATATTTATGATCCTATAACCAACACTTTCAATATGAGCGATGAAGAATGGGAAGCTGAGGCAAATGTATTTTTTAATATGAAAACCTTTTTAATAAAAGATTATTTAATGTTAGTAGCTTGATTATAACTATAAAAAATTTCAAACAATTGAACAAGTTTGTGGAAAAGTTGAGAAATGCACCCCTTCCTTGCCCTGATCTTTGTACAAAATTATTTGAGGGGGTGACCGCGACCGGCATTTTTAGTTGGGGGCCATCATCCACACTACCTCATCACGTTGAAGGTTTTTCTGAGTATGATGTGGATGATGTTCAGTACACTCAGATGGAAACAGATCTCCCACCTGTAAGTGAAGAATCCTCGGGCCGTTCAAAACGCAAGGCAAGTACGAAAACTAGCAAAGAATTCGTAGAAAAACAACAGATGATGATTTAAGAGAAGTTGGGAATGAAATAATCAATCTTGCAAAGTTGTTGGTGGAAAAAGATAATGTTGATAAAGAAATGGACGCATGCATGGAGAAGCTAGAACAAATGGAATGGGGGGAAGAAGATCCGAGATACAACACAGCTCTTTGGCTATTTGGTGAAAGTGCTGATATTAGAAAAGTTTGGTTACGTCTTAAGCCGGTGAGCTGCGAGTCGTGGGTGAGAAATGCTGGGAGGAAGTTTGGATTACTTGGTTGACTTTTATGTTTTTTTTGACTTTCGTATGACTTTTGTTATGGATATTGTATGACTTTTATAAGACATTCGTATGGCTTTTGTGTGACTTTTGGATGGATATCGTATGTCTTATGTATGGTTTTTGTATGACTTTTGTTATGGATATTGTATGATTTTTATAAGACATTCGTATGGCTTTTGTGTGACTTTTGGATGGATATCGTATGTCTTATGTATGGTTTTTGTATGATTTTTATTATGGATATTGTAGGAATTTTATAAGATGACTTTTGTATAAATATTTTGAATGAATTTTTAACAGGTCAAATATGTATACGGATGGTGAAATTTTATCATTCTTTCTACTTTCATGGTATTGGTTGATGTTGGCCCGGACAAGAAAACGAGAGGAAAGAATTGAAAGAATAAGAGATAATGATTCTGCTTTAACCGGGCATGCATATACATATGAATTATTACATGGATCTTCTACACAATGTCAAGAAATGATGAGACTTTCACGTGAGGCTTTTGTACTATTATGTAGTCATTTTTCACAACAAAATTGGTTGCGACCTAATAGGACTATAAGCATTGAAGAGAAATGGCTATGTTCCTACATATTATAGGGCATAATGAACGTTTTCGTGTGGTGAAACGACGATTTCAACACTCCAATCAAACAGTTCATAAATGTTTTCACGAGGTTCTAGTTGCAATGATGTGTTTTGCTAAAGAAATTATAGTCCCAACATCTTCAGACGAAACTACAGATACCTCAGAGAGGCTTCAAAGGCTAAGAAGCATATTTCCCGGAGCAATTGGTGCTTTAGATGGAACTCTTGTACATGCAGTTGTGCCCGCTAATCAACAAACTTGTTTTAGGGGAAGAGGAAAAGGTGAATGTTATCAAAATGTGCTAGGAATATGTGATTTTAATATGATATTCACCTTTGTATGGGCTGGATGGGAAGGCGTAGCACATGATTCACGAGTTTTGAAAGAAGTGGCATTTAATCCAACCTCTGGATTTCGATTTCCTCCCCTAGGTTTATAATATAACTATAACTTTTATTACTACATATATTATTTGTATTCTTGATATAATACATGTCACACTCACATTTGCAGATAAATATTACCTTTGTGACGCTGCATATACCAACACTCATGGATTTATGACTCCGTACCGTAATACAAAGTATTGTTTAGCAGATTTTCGACGGCGAAGGGCGTTAACTAAAGAAGAAAGATTCAATCATGCTCATGCATGCCTTAGAAATGTTATTGAGCGTGCTTATGGTGTATTGAAGGCAAGATTCCCAATCTTAAAACAAATGGCTCCTTATCCTTTTTGAGTGCAAAGAGACGTAGTCATTGCTTGTTTTGCAGTCCATAACTTTATAAGGAAATACAATATTCAAGACGAATTATTTACAAACTTTGAACAAAACACTATGTTTACTCCTGATGGTGAAGGTGGAGGAAGCGATGGTGAAAACACACAAGGCATGGAGTGGGGGTTCAGAAGGCGTTGAATATATGACTGCTTTGCGAGACCAAATTGCTAATCAACTACTTTCAAATGCTTCAAGTTGATTTGTATGCAAACTCTTGCAATATGTTTGAAATTCGGTGTGCTTTATTCGGATTATGTGTAATTTATGTTTAAGTTGATTTATGTTTAACTTGTATTTTGTATGACATTTTGAATTTTAAGCTATTATGTTCTTTTAAAAGTTCGTTAATTTCTATTGATTGCACAACACAAGTTAAAATACAAAGGCAAGTTTCAGTCAGCAGAGTCAGTCAGATACATAATCAAACACCCAAGTTTCAGTCAGCAGAGTCAGTCAGATACATAATCAAACACTTAAATTTCAGTCAGATGTATGACTCAGTCAGATCTTCTGACTGGGTCAGCTTCTGACTCAGTCAGCTCATACTGGGTCAGCACAATCAAACAACCTCTTAGTGAGTTAACTTGTAATAAATGATATTTGGAGCATTCATATCAGGTTTTTATCTTTTTATGAGTGTGTTTTTTTATATTTTAAAAAATGATTATATGTGGTTGTGAGTTGATGATAAAACAAAGTTAATGTTCATCTATATATATATAGAATCATTGTTACAGTGAAAGAAAGAAAAAAATAATGATAAAAGTATTAAAATATTATTTAATTAAAAAATAATGATAAAAGTATTAAAATATTATTTAATTAAAAAATAATGATTTTTAATGTTATATAAAAATAAAAATGATAAATCTGATGTGAATGCTATTAGAGACTAAACTTAAAAACGACTTTACCATTAGAACCATTTGTGTAATCAACTCTTTAAAAAAGTTTACGTGTTGTGTTATCCGACTATCACGCGAACAACTTTGTAGTAAAGTCAATAAGATTTATTGCATAGGACTGAAAGCTAACTATCTTCGATGGATTAACTAATGGAAATTAGTAACGTGAGTGGCTTTCAAAATAATTGCTACTGTTAAATTAAGACAAAAAGTAAAAGGAAAATTAATTTATATATAATATCAATCTTCGCAGGTACAATTAAATATAGGCAACATGTCATGTTTAATAACTATTAAACACGGTGACACCTCACATAGAAATTATACATAAGTATACTTTACTTGATGTGAGTGTGTTAAAATGCTATTTTAAGTGTTTAAATGTTAAATATTAAGTCTGATTACTCGTATTTATGCGTTTGATTGGTACTTCGACATCGATCAATACTCAAGTGAAGATATGGACTGTATAGATACCAAACAATATGAAAGAGCATGTGGTCTATGTGTACCAAGCTTGTAGAAAATATGTTTATTCATAGATGATCGAATTTCAAGTCTCACGTCGAACATGATGCGTAAACTTAAGAGTAAGATTAGAATATGTGTGAGGTAGTCATTTTAAATGATGATACAAAGAGTTTTTACTTTAAAACATACTAAAAGTTATTGTTTCATTTATATTCAATAGTGATATATCCTTACACGAACCGAACACAAAATAATTAGGTTTTTGGTTTAATAAACAATGAGTGTCCAGGCTGGGTTTAAATTTAAAACCAATAATATATAACTAATCCACATATATAAAAACTAATAGAATATAGTAAATTAGCCACATATAACTCATTTGTAGCTATTTAAATGTTTAATAATCCAGATAAACAAGTAATTACCCGAGTTATATCTGATTATATGTGTTAAATGCGTCGGTGTTAAAATTATATTTAAAAAGAAAATAACTAAAACGATGCGTTTTGGGGTTAGGTAGTACAACCCCTAGTCCAAATTAACAATGATTTGATACCTTCCTTAAATTAATAAAACATGTGTATCACTGACTATGGAATAAAAAAACAAAAAGTTTGTAGAATGAAACACTGACTATGAAAGTGGGGTGTCTTTAAAGGTGTTTTTTCTTGTTAAATTTAACAAAAGAATAATTTAAATATGTTCTTTACCACTATACATCCTTCTAGTGAAAAGATAATAATAACATCCATTTCTCGTATCCTCTCTTCACTTTACCAAGTGTAACAATAGAATAATTAATTAGACAGAATGATAGAGGTTTTTATATTTTCATTTAAGATAAGATGAAAGAAACGATGGACATGAAATGCACTTTGCATTTAAAATAAAGGCCCCCCATGGATGTATAATTCTTTTCCAAAAGGATTTGAGTTTGATACTAGACTTTAAATCGAATTGGATCTTGAACCTTGATTCGAATCAAATTTTCAGTTTTTCGAGCCACATTCACACACCCTTAATGTTGACGATAGGTGTGGGGTAAATAGGGAAGAGTTTTTCTAAATGCACCCTAGTCTAAGTTCTACTCACACCCTACTCTATGTATTAGTTATGTTTAATCATTAATTTGATCATAACAAATCAATTAAAGTTACTGTAACATTCTTAAAGTGATGAAAGTAATTAATAAGAGTGAGTAATACATAATTTGTAACATTTAATTAAGGTGTTATTAAATGCATCATTTAATTACTATAGTTTTTTCAACTTAATAGCAATATTTACAACAGCCAATTTAAAATGATTCATTCGGTTTAAGAAAATTGGTGTTTCTATATTAATTAGTGCAAATAAATCTTTATGATAACAGAAGTACAAATTGTTCCATTAGATAAGCTTTGAGAGATTATTAATAATAAATTTTCATAGTGAAAACAGAGTTAAATGAAAATAATTTTTAAATTGATGTGGAGTGAAGATCATTTTTAAACGCTCGTTACATTATTTTTTTACCCTTGAACAAAGAACCTAATTTGGCAAGAAAATAAAATAAAGTTAAGTGAAAATCATTTTTTAAAACTCTTGCAGAACATACGTATATTATTCTTTTTCTTTTAAAGAAAGTATTGATGTTCATAATGTATAATCAATATTTTTAGTTAGATTGGTTATAAATTACTGAGTAATAATAAATGAATGATGTTCAAATAATAATAATAATAATAATAATAATAATAATAATAGTAATAGTAATAATAATAATAGTAATAATAGAAATAATAATAATAATATAATAATAATAATAATATTAATATTAATAATATGAATAATCATAATAATAACAATAATAATAATAAAAATAATAATAATAATAATAATAATAATAATAATAATAATAATAATAATAATAATATAATAATAATAATAATAATAACAAATGAACTATTAAAGACTTTAAATGTTTGTCTGGTGAATGGTGATTAATTAATGAAGAATCAGGCAATAATTAGTAATTATGGAGTAGATTACTAGTAGACTAAGGTGTAAAAAGCAACACTCAATAGGAAATTAATGTTTGTCTAAAAATTTATTACTTGATTTTAAGAAAACTACAAAAGAAATGAAATAGTTTTTAATAAATTGAAGAGTGGACGTGAATTTAGCAATAAATTGATCCGTGAACTTAAATTCGAGTACCAATTTACTGATTGGAATACTAATAATATAATTTCTTTATTTTACTTACAATTCCAAAAAATATATAAAATAAACTATATAATGAATAGTGTGTGTAATTATATACATACTAGATTTAATAAACTCGTGTGTTATACAAATTGAATAAACAGTATTAAATAAAATGAATTTTTTTTAAAATAAGATATGATTGTAATATTCCTATAATAAAAGTAAATTACAAGGATCGTCCTTAAGGCTTGCGTAAATTTCATATTTCATCCCTGTAAGATTTGAAAATTTACAGAATTAATAATAAAATTTGAAAAAATATAACATATTTCGTCACTAGATCAAATAATCATTAGTTTTTTATCTTAAAAAGTAAAACATTGACCATTTTACCCTTCTTTTTCTTTCCTAACAACCACCCGACAGTCTACCATCATCTTTTGTTGTCACTTATACATACACGTAAGTGACAAACACACATTTTTACCAATATCTTATTTATTTATGTTTATTACCAATTACAATCATTAGACCACCATCATATCCCTCTTAGACCATCACTCACCACCATAACCACTACAAATAAGCTCTTGCTCAAATTTTACCTTTACACTTAACATAAAATCTATAATTTCTTTTTTTTTATTTAAATTTCACAACATAACATTACAGTATAATTATCTTTTTTCATCTCTTTTTTTTCTTTCCTAAATTCTGTTGTCTTTCTTTTTCATCAGACTATCAGCTATTAAACTCGAGAACACAACATTACTTCCTCTAAAAACAACGAGAGAGGTAGGCAGAGGTTAAACAATCATCGCCTATAAATGTAGTGAACTTTATTACAAACTTCATCACCGAGTTATACCATCTCTTTACAATTTGAACTCCATATTTTTATCCTAACTCCCACCTTTTAGGCCCATATCACTTATCACCCAAATGACATAACATACTTATCAGTTACATATTTATTAATCATAACCTATTTTTTTAACAACAAATATATGATCCTAATTTGAATTATATATGTTATTTTAATCGGACATATCTATTTGTTTTCCAATCAGGATCCAAACCCCTCAAAAAGAAACTCGTTTTTAAGAAACTCACTGACTCAACTCTAACCTAATTAATTGAAATTACTTATCACATCTTTGTCACAACCTGATGAACCATATTTTGCACATTTGAGTGAACGGCTATTACTACTACTTATTAAAAATAGTAAAAACAAAAGTAAACGTTCTTTCTCCTGTGTGGCAAAAACGCCTAATCGTGTATATATAGTTTTCAACTGTAAATGCATCCGTACCCTTTTTTTAAACTGCTTTAAACAATTTTTCCTTCATGTGTTTGTATTTAAACTCGTGTTCTTTCATTTAAAAGGCAGGAAAAAAGTCTTTATAAGAGCATCTACATCAATGGGGTTTTCTTTCATCCAGTCTGAGGTGAAAAAAGCAAACGAACATCACACCATTGGAGATGAGGTTTGCTTCTGTAATTTGTTTTTTATGTCCAGAATTCCAAACCCAAGCAAACATGGGAGTGTGGAACCCACCACTATAAAACATATGTAATTTAATGTTTTAAAATTAAAAATAGGTGATGATTTGGAAATGGAAGCGTGTTTGAAAATGGACATATTATGGAGGAAATACAAAAGTTTTTAGTGTTTGAAAGTGAACGAGTAAAAAGTTGATATGACAGCTGATGTGTCACGTTTGGTTTTAAAATAAAGGTTTGTTGTTGTAGATTCTCTAAAAGGGAATCCTATAAAACGTAGAATAATCGGCACATTGAAAAACGCACCACCATTATTGACGCAAATCTCAAATCTTATCCGTTCTCTCTTTTGGATTGTAAATTAAAAAAATGCTATATTTTGTTATGTTTAATGTTTAATTATAACTATTCTTTTTAACCCGTTACATGTTGAGGTGGAGTCGTACGCAACTTGATAAAATATAGACTACAATCGACCCAACTCATATTCGAACTAAATTTGTGTTGAAACGTAAAGTAACTCGAATTTATGTTAAATGAAAGCATATTATATTTGACCTGATTTTTTTCAAGCAACTTATATTGAAACGCTGACCAACTCAAACATACATAAAAAACACATATGCAACATGATAAAATGTAGATTACAATCACTGCAAATTAAATTTATGTCGAATTTATACCGTCGAATAAAAACATACTATATGTGTTATATTAAATTAATGTTTTTGAAATATTTTAAAATAATTTGTAAACATCTCTATTACTATATAATAAAAACACATGGGCACAATTGGAAGTTCACATCCTTTTGTAAGACACGCCTGTTCTATTTCCCACCCCCGGACGGTTTCTAATCCTCTCCCCATTCCCGGACACACCTCCTTGTGACCTCCTGTCTTCCTTCACACGGTGGTTCCATAGCGATTCCGCACCCTAATGTGTGAAAAATATATATTATTTTGTTAAGAAAATATGTTTCACAAATTAGTTTTAAAAATTAGAAATTCCCAACTAAACCTCACACAAACGGTAAATGTACCGGTCATGATATAGTAAAGTTTAGGTAAGTCCGAATATCGAATCCGTGGACACTTTTAGTGGTTTTCGTTACTAAACCTTTGTCGACTTCTAACCCAATTAATTTAATTATTTTAAGTAATTAATATTAATAAACAAATAAATAATTTAACTCAATTTAATTAATCTAAACGTGACGGATGAAATAAACAAATAACAATTCAAACTTGGAAAATTGAATACGATCAAATATGTGAAATAACTACCTAGGCAGGAATCTAACTAACATATGATGACCTAAAGGTAATGATTTGTATGATGATGTATTGCAAAATACATTTCTTATTCATGTATATTTTGTATAATTTTTATTAGTTTTGAGTCAATTTTTATTGAAATAGATAAACTTTTCTTTAAATTTTGTTTTGCATGTTTTTCTTTAGCTAAAGGAAGCCGAACATAGAAGAAACGAGCTCGAAACGCGCTGAAAGGATGGGAGCTGAAAAAGTCAAACTGCTGGTCAACGCAATGGCTCACACCCCAGCGAGCCATATGACTGTTTCCAGTCGCGGGGTGCGAGAGAACGCAGTGGCTCACACCCCAGCGAGCCAGTTTCATGTTTTCGGTCGCTGGGGCGCGAGAGGAGTCAGATCTGGACGCGAATTTGAGTTTTATAGCCTATTTTCTGCAGATTAAAAGATCATCATCTTCATTGCAAACCCTAGAACGAATTAGGCACTTTTGGGGCAATTTTGGAGCAAGGTTTTCAAGAATTTTGAAGCACGGGAAGCATTCGGATCAAGGAGTGAAGGCAAGGAACGCATTCGGATCATCTTCGTGTCATCCGGGTGTCCCGCTTTCTCTTTGTTTTTCGTTTCCATGTTTCCTACCATTGCTTTGACTTTACTTGTAGTTTTAATTGAAATTATGAGTAGCTAAACGCTTTGTTACTGCTTAGACGGATGAATGGTTGATTAAAGTTTGGATTTTTAATGGAATTTCATGTGATTTATGGTTGTCTTTGAATTGTAGGATTGTTTAGTCTCATGTTTGAATGCATTTGAATGCTTGTTACTGATTGAACACTGTTTATTACTTTACATAACGCTTGGTGACTGTCTATATCACATGTAGGGTTATGTTAGGTCATAGATTTTGGTGATTGTCTATGTCATAGAATAAATCTTTGGTCTTTGAAGTTAAAATGCGCAATAGGCTTTAAAAGTGATGTTCGGTAATCAATTAGGTTCAAGTGTTCTGCTTAACTCATTACTGTGAGGTTTGGGTTTGTTGCTAGGTCTAAGTCATTAAACCGTAAGGTAGGAGCTTTTGTGAGGAAGTGACCCTTTTGACTATTGTCTAGTAAGTTCATTTAAGAGATTTGACTAATTTTGGTTTAGGTCCTGTGAAGGAGTAGATCACATAAGTACTTTCATTGACCCGTTAGACATCTCATGAGAGTAAGTTTAACAACCGGTAGGTAAATAAACCTTAGGGTGTCGTGTAGTACTCTTGAGAGTGATTAGGAGGCTTAGATATCCCGAAAGGTGAGAACTTTAAGATCCCGGTTCCCATAATAAACAACTTTCCATTAGAAACCATTATTTGAACAACCAGGATTCTTGTCTAAGCAGTATCGTCCCAATTCTGAATTTCAATCCATTTCTATTTGTGTCTTTAATTGTCTTAGCTCATTTAGTTGTTATTTTACTTCATTTACTTTATTAAGAAATTGTTAAAACCCCCTTTTTATATAAACAAAATAGTTAGTTCGTGTCAGTTAAGTCTAAATCAAGTGAATTAACGTGGTTCTATCTAGAGTCTCGTGGGTTCGATATCCGGACTTATTTTAGCTATACTAGAGTCGATCGGTACACTTGCCGGTTAGTAGTTTAGTGTGTTTTAGTGAGTCTAGAGTATTACTTAGAGTCTAATTTGGGGTAATTTAGTTAATATAATTAAACTACTTTTTAGCACATCATATGACTATCTCTAAAAATACAAATATAAGGTTAACTAGGTATGTTGATACTCCCTAAGAAAACTAAAAACACATGTAAAGTATAAGATAAGTTTATTAAAATGTCTAATGGAAAATCGTCCCTAGGTTTTCTACCATATTATCTTTACGATTATATTTTCTAACCCTAAGCTAAATGACAACTTAATGAAATCTAATTAAATACCCTAAAACACTAACATCACGAGTGAAAGGTAAAAATACACTCTCGCGAAATCTAACCTAACTAATAATAACTAGGAGGTTTTAAGTAATATCTATCATCCCTAAGCTATAGATAATGTAGTATACCGTCAATAATATGCAATCTTTTTTCCTCACACATATAGTAGAGTCAAAATAGGAAAAAAATGCTATTTTATTGTTACTTTACTTTCTTTGTGCTTTTTCTTCGATTATTAGATTTTGTTAGGTATTAATTATTCTTGTTATTTTCTAATTTTATTTAAACGTAATATGTTTGTTAACTGAGAATATAGTGTTGTGATATCATTATTTTTATCTACGATTTGCTATAGATGTTATTCGAAATCTTTCCGTTAACATTGTTTAAGTTAAATACAAACGATTACTAAATCAAAAACTTTTTCCGTTTGAATATTTTATTAGTTTACAGAAATATCACAGCATCGACTTGCTAAGCTCGAAATGGAGGACAAACGGTAAAAGATATTAAAAATTAATCCGTATTTACAACAGTCTTCCAACAACTGTAAAAACGGTTCCAACTAAGCCAACATTTTAAGGTTTGGGAAGCGTAGTGGTTTCTTCATGGTGGGTGTCCTTAAAGGTACGGGGCAATCATTAAAAAGACAAAACCATCTTCGTCAAACGACTACAATCTAGCTAGCTTAGATGCTTCTTGTCATAGGGTTAATCTTCGAGGAAGCACCGGAAGAACATCAATGCCCGCCCAAGAAGAGCGAATGGAAAATACCAACAACGTCAAGTGTATTTGACATAAATGAACCATAAAAAACTTAATGGGTAAGTTGACAGAATCTAACAATCTTCAAAAAATGGCTAAAATAGAACAAAAATACAAAAAAGATGGATCATTTCATAATACTCACAGCCAACGTCTATCATTTTACAAAACCAAAATGTTATTTGAAGGAAATGATGAAAAATTATATTAGGAAACATATGGACTTTAGTAACAACCTTTTTTTATCTTTTAAGTAATTTATTATTTTTTACCATGTAATGTATTTAAAAGTTTTGAATAATATTATTCAAATAAATTAATCCCACTCACCCACTGTTCAATAGGTGTAACGCCCTTCAGTGAGTGAGTCTTCACTCTTCATACATAGCATTGCTCACTCCTTACAATTCACTGGGTATGACACACAAATAAAGCCTTCTGTGAACTATTTGAAATATATTTAGCTCAACAAGAAATTCATCAATTTGGGATAGGTCAATAAACAATTAGAGACAAATAATCAAAATTCATCAATTTGATTAAATGTATTACAACAAAAGAAATTAGAGACAAATAATCAATAAACAATTTACCTTCTTGTCTAATGGCATGAGAATGATAGGTTGAGCTTAGATCTATAAAGCTTCAGGTTCAAAAATGATTTAAGCAGGTTTTCTCACAATGATGTGTTTCTTTGTTGATGTTTTTAATTGAGTCAAGTCTATAACATCAAAATCAATAATAGTTAAATTATTTCTCAAGAAGACTAAAAGGTTGTTTCACGAAACCTAAATAATTATTTTAATTATTCAGATGTCTGAACTGTTCAAACTATTTGTTTCGTAACAAATGTCTAAATGATTTAGACATTTGGCTCTGAATGATTAAACATCATACTAATGCTGAATGGATGCCATCGAACCATCTGATGAAGCTGCTATGGATGCCAAGATTGGAAAGAAAGCAAGGGCTTTCATCTTCCAGGCGCTGCCTGAAGATATTCTATTGCAAGTAGCGGGACACAAGACTGCTAAGGAGGTATGGGCTGCTCTCAAGACGCGGTATCTTGGAGCTGACCGGGTGCAACAAGCTAGAATTTCAACTCTAAATCGAGAGTTTGAATTGTTGAGCATGAAGGAGACGGACAACATTGATGACTTTGCAGGAAAGATCGGGGAGATTGTGTCCAAATTCCGAACACTTGGCTCTACATTGGATGAGAAAGCTAAGGTAAAGAAGCTGTTGAACTCTGCACCAACTAGGTTCCTACCAACCGTTGCTACGATTGAACAATATTCGAACTTAAACAAGATGCCTTTTGAAGAGTTGGTTGGGCGTCTTAAGGCATACGAAGAAAGGCTCAAGCCAGCTGAACCAATCAAAGACTTGGCAGATCAATTGTTGTTAACAAAATCAGAATTTTCAAGTTCGACAAAAACAGGAGTCAAGACAAGCCGGTAGGGGTAAAGGGAACATTCGTGGCCGAGGGAGAAGACATTTCTCGAACAATGATCATAAGGCTGGACAGGCAGATCAAAGAAGCAGAGAAACTAATCAAGAAGATCAGACGGAGAGACGAGACAGAAGGTTTTTAAGGTGTTACAATTGTGACAAAATTAGATATTTTTCAGCCGAGTACCAGGCCCCTAGCAAAAGCGATAATGAAGCTAATTTTATCATAGAAGATGATGAACCCACATTGCTTATGGCGAAAGCGGAAGCTGTGATGTTGAATGAAACAAAAGTGCTTCCTAAGGTGTATGCGAAATATGAGTGTGAAGATGGAATGTGGTTCTTAGACAACGGCGCAAGCAACCACATCTCGGTCATAGAAACTACTTTTCTGAACTAGATGGAAAAGTAACAGGTCATGTAAAATTTGGAGATGGTTCTACCATCAAAATCAAAGGTAAAGGATGTGTGACTGTGAAATGCAAGAACGATGAGAAAAGAGTATTTTCTGATGTGTTCTATATACCTGAATTGCACAATAATATTCCGAGTTTAGGGCAATTGGATGAGCAAAGGTGCAAGGTAACTTTGGGAGATGGCTTCCTGAAGTTATATGATCAAACTGACAACCTACTGATGAAGATTCGAAGAAGTAAAAACAAATTGTATACTATCAAACTTCAAGTATGTTTACTATCTGAAGCGAACAACTCAGAAGTTGAGATTGAACCAGTGAACTTCATTAATCAGCAACAAAACACACCAGAACCAAATATGATGTTAAACTCAGCTTCTGAACTTACAAAATCAGGCTTGAATATTAGGCCAGTTGTGAAAAACAACAATCCAGTACCTGTTGAGATGAACACAGAAACATATGACTGCCCTGTTCAAGTTGAGAAAGCCCAAACAATCATGTTTGGGAGCCTAGAAATCAAAAAGGAAAACCCAAAAAGTCCGGTTGTAGGAAGTGCTCAAGAAAAGAAAATAGAAACAAGTGAAGCACCAAAGCAAGACATGGATTTATTAAATAGTCAGTTTCGAAAACCTATCAAACACGTATGTTTTAAACAATTGAAACAGAAGAAAAAGAAGAGAGGAATGCGAAAAAAATGGAATTAAAGAGGTGATTGTTAAGTTAATTCCATGATTTTTGCAATCAAATTCATCAGTTAAGAAAACATTTAAAGCAGTCAAGTAGTCAAGGTCAAGGGTCCAAGACATAAATCAAGCATTACTTGATTTAAACCATAAATTATGTTTTCTATTATAATTAGGAATTGTGTTCTTTATTATAAATAGTTGGTAGAATGAGTAGCAAAGGTGTACAAGTTTCTTTTCTATTTTTCTTAATAAAATAATCTGTGTTGACTGCTTATATTCTTCTGTTTTGAATCTGTTCTTTGTTCCAATTGTCTAACATAACTTGAGTATTAAACACAATGTTCTATTTTTAAATGTGATTACTATGCATGGGTTTATCTATTTATATTGTAAATTTGTGATAACAGAGTATTAATAAGCAAAATATAAAATCAAATAAAACTTTTGTTCAAACTTCAAACTAGTCTAATTTGTGTTGATCTCTGAAAACTCTACCATTTTCGGGTTCATGTTAAATTTTTGGCTTCGTATAGACCTTCGCTAAAGTTTTAACCTTAAGATGAAAAGCTAATTTTTTTTAAAAACAAAACCCTTGCGCTTTCATCTCATCTCTATCTTTGTCACCATTTTCCAGTTGCTACTCCTATAAGATCCTGTTTGAGACAGAAGCAACAGAGTCGCACCCTTTGTGCCTCTGATCGGAGCATAAGCAGCCGACTCCTGTACTCACCACTACAGTCAGAAGAAGCACAGCAGCTGTCGTTTTACAATACAACTATGGTAGCAGCAGTCGCTTTACAACAAAGTATATGATACACTTCTCCTGATTTCACCTTCTTTAACTATATAATAATAAATGGATCTCTCAGATAATGTAACAAACCTGATGATTACAACAAGCATCTAAAATCAATACATTAACCAAATAAAAACCCAAGGATGTTGGAACAGTTGCTTACAGTGTATAAAGCATGATCATTTAGTCTTCATCACTGCTGTCATATTGTTGACATAATGATTCTAGTCCATTGCTTTTACTCTTTTCTTCTTCGCTTTTATCTTGTGTTTTAGGCTCTGACGATTTCTTTACAACACTAAACTTCACAGTTGAAGACTTTAGAATGATTTGTCCACTTGATGAGCCACTCGGCTCTTCTGCAGTAATAATTATAATAACAATTCACGCAGTTAGACACAAAACCGTCGAATGACATTTTTACACATAAAAAAAGCTATAGAATGCTACTTACCTTTTTATTCGATTTGTCAACAGTGTTAGTTTTAGTTAAGTAATCTGTTGGCTTATCAGAAACTTCTTGCAGAACCTTCCTCTTCTGCATTACAAATAATTTAAAAATAAACTGTTAGTAAAAAAACCGTGAACAGACACCATGTACTTGGGAGATGGGACCTTATCAACATACCTTAGTTATATTATCGTCATCGTCAGCAAGCTCATCATCATCAATTCTATGCACAATCTCTCTTGAACCCTGAATGAAATTCAATAAAATATTCCTTTTAGTCATCTTAACAAACAGGTCACAGAAACATAGAATATTATAAAACTTAAATAGTCTACAAACTTGGAAAATGGATTTTATCAGGGCTTCATCTTCTTCTTCAAGCTTATCCTCCTGCTGCTCAAGATCAAGAAACAATATTAACATAAAACTTGTGGTATTATTTTAGAAGTATATGCCCGTAATTATAGAATTTCAATGTTTACATCTAGAATTCGAACCATATACCATACCTGTACAGGAGCTGATCGCTGCAAGGCTTCAAGCATTGAATCAACACTTACATGTGCATGCCTTGACTGCAAAACAGATACAAATTTTGCAATTTCAGATCCATATACGCAGGTATAAATAAATAAATATTTATATTAATGTGCATAACTAAAAGAAATTAACCTTCATGGACTTCATTTCATCGAGTGCAGAGAGGATATCCATCTCTCTTTTTGAATCAAGTGTTCGATTCTCCAAAGATTTCATTGCATCTCCCATTTCTTCAGCATCTCGTTTCCTTTTCTCCTCTTCACCCACCTGTATATATTGAAAACTTAACTTGAGTCAGAAACCATATGCTCTTGGGCAGTGCAGGTAGACATACAACCACTTTTTGTCTATCGTTTATAGATGATTAATGTGTTTATTATGATTACAAAAACAATAATTTTCTAAAATTAAATAAATGTAAGATGTTCAAACTTCTATACATTATAATGGATTACAGACAGCTTTCAACTATTTAACCCGTTTTTGTAAGTAATGATGTTTTCTTTGACCCGTTTAAAAAAAACTACAACCCAAATCAACCCTTTTATAAGTAAACAAGTCAAAATTAACGCATCTAAATTACACACTGTCAACAACAATAAATGAATAGCTCCTTTAGTAAACTTTTACCTCATCTTCGGCTCTCCAAGGTTCAAAATTTCTTGCAGCGCCAGACTCAACAACATAATCAGAGTTTTGAGGGTCTGTCTTTATAGTGATCTCCGCTGAGCACTTGGTGCATTTAAAATAAATCTAAATATTTGAATTCCAAGATACGTCTGCACAGGCAAAAAATAAATGTCAATTTAAGTATATGTTGTTGGCCAAAATTTCATGGTATGATCTGACTAAAGTCGAGTCTTAGACAAACTGAATCTTAGAAAAAGTTTCAGTAGAACACTAATTCAAGAACATTCCAATAAATCAACACATTTCTACACATATATGTCATATGTGAATGCATATGTATGCAGATGACAGTTTATTAATAACATACCTCACCAATAACGTCTTCTTTTCTTGAATTGAACTTAGTACCCTTGTAGATATAGTTACCGCATGTGCTACATCTAATGCTCATCGGAAGCATCATTCGAACTTTAATTTGCTGATTCTTTGGCATGCGCCTTCTTGGAATTTTAGCCGGATCGAAATCCGGTGGATAGTACTTATTTAGAACTTTTCTCTCCGCCATCCTTCCTTTCTTACTTACTGATTATGTTGCTGAAAATAGGTTTATTCTCTGATATATTCTGTTTGAATAGACCAAAAAGAAATTAGAAATGAAACTGAGAAAAACTGAACACATTTACAACATAAATAGACAACATGGTATCAACAATCCAGCAACTAAACTTTGAAAAACAAGCAAAATATCAATAATCACACCCGTGACTGTAACATCAACTAGAAAAACAGAAAATCAGGGCTTGAACAGAACCTAGATTTTAGATTTCTAAAGATCAAAATCTCAAACAAATTAACCAACAAATAGGTGAAATAACAACAATGAAAACATCAAAATCACTAAAACAAAATCTAAAGGTTGAATCTTCATTTATAGACAAATTACAAATAGATAATGAAACTAATTTAGAAAACTAACATCGAATCTTGAAACCTTGATAGTTAGTTGAAACTTGAAAGACGAAATATTCAAATAGGTCACGGGTCGCCGTCGCTGGTCGATTGGGGGTGGGGGGTATTTGGGACTAGGGTTTTAAGGGATGTTAAATTAAGGGTAAAATGCTAATTTTACAAACTAAAAAAAACAAACTGCTTGCAAGGGTCGAGAACCCGCGACCTCTTCTTCAAATGCACGCATATTAACCAATGAACCAGAAACATATTATATATATGCTATTAATCGCTTTGGTCGTTTATAAAACGAAATTTTTAGGACATTCCAAATTAGCCACCAGACTAAAATAATTTGTAAAGAAGCCACTCTATGTGTGACCTTTTGAAGCTACCATATATTTCCTTTCGTCCGCTCTTCTCACCTCTGCTTTTCTCACATCAAACACCATTTATCCTCTCATCTCCCTTAGTTTTCAATGAAGATTACGAAGAAGATGAAGCAGATGATGATAACTTCCAATCACTTCAAGGGTAACAGAATGAAGACTATTACACTGTGGTGTGATGGAGATATGGTGGTGGTTTACAGATGATGATTATTGGTTTTTTTTTCTTTGAAGCATTCAATCAAAGAGGTGTTATAAGTTGGTGTGACAATGAAGATGACGATGAGGAATGCCACCAGGGGCAGCAAAACAAAATCACCAACATCACCATCGACATCTCATAAATCGTTTGCGTCGGTAAGTGATATGGTTTTTGGTCCAAGTGATATGGTGGTGTTTTAAATTTTTGCTACCTTTTCCAAGGGTACATGGCATCGTCTTTGGTCTAAGTTGAAAAGAAAAATCCATTACATCTACTAATTTAAATATTGATTTTGATGTATTAGAAATTAAATTAGCATATGTAATGCATTTCTCTTTTCAGCATATGTAGAAAATATTGTTGGGTATTACAAGTACTATTTCTTGATTTGGTTCTAAACTCGCCCCCCTCACCCACTTATGCAATCAACATTGAGCTTTCAAGCTTTGATTTCAAGCATATAGATCACAGGTATATTGTTTTCAATTCTCTATTAAATGCTTCTATCAGACTATTGCTATTGCATAAATAGGATTATATTCCAGAACCTCAGTTGTACATTATGTATGAATTGCAAGATTCCACAGCACTACAATCCATATGAATTGTGAGTTTTTCTTTCTTCTTAATTACTTATTTATTTCAAATTTAACATTTATGTATTGTTTTTATATTATGAAACCTGTGACATCATGCTAGGTGAATTATATTGTATGGATAGGAAATCACCAATTTTTGTCTGTATAATAAGATCAAACAGAAGTTTCCATGGTTTAGTGACAGTGAATTGATATTGATTTATGAAATACATGATTATAGCTTCTAGGAAGTTTAAGTTGGTTGATATTCTAAGATTACTAGGTTAGATGTGTATAATCTTCTTACAAGTTATGTTTGTGAAAATTTTCAATCATACAACTCATTTTTTGAAATGCAACGAAAGGATTAATCGGAAATTCAACAAAGTAAACACCATAAAGGCTGAAGGTAATACACATGTATAATAGATTGGATTGAACTTAACTGGATGTTACTGAATATTGTGCTAACCCATTCATTGAAATATAAATTTTTACTTTCTTTTTCTAGTTTAAGTTAGAGTGTGAATTTAAAAATGCTAATGCTCCAGAAAAACTAAAAATTATGAGTTCACTCAAAAAATTGATATTATAAGTAACATAACTGGCTCAAACTTGACCCCGTTCGTTTAGCATACAAGCATTAACAATCCACAAAACCAATTGGCGTTGAAACCCTAACTTACTAACATAGCTACACATATCAATCCTGAAATCATGAAACAACAATTAGACACTGACAAAACAGAAACACAAAACAGACAAAGAATCGACCATTCAATCAGCACTCAGATTGCCTAAACTAAACAATCGCACAACGAATCCAGAAACAAAATCGCAAAAACCCTAACGAGAACCTTAATCAATCGAGATTGAACAACTAGCCTATAGATGCACAAAATATGAAAATTGATTGATAAATCGCAAAAGAAGCTTACTGATATCGTTTAATAACCGTGTGGAATCGCCGGTGCCGGAGTGATCGGAGCACGTTTTCGAAGTGGATGTGACGCTTTATGAGATAATATAAAACTTAAATATTATTTATTGTCAAACTTATTTCTTTTTTGTATGTTGGCCTAGAGGTATACAAACCGATTTTTTTGTTACATCAACCGAACCGGGTTTTTTTGAATATGTACAAATGGTTTTTTGTTTCAAATCGGATTTCATCAGGAATCCTCAACTAGCTTAAATTGGTTTGGACCGGTTTGTAAACTTTTATTAACTGATGTTTTTCTTGGGATTTTTAATTAAAATCGATTTTGGGTGTCGGGTTACCAAACCGGTATACAAACTGCTGATTCGGAGTCAGACTACCAAGCTGGTTTGTTTTCAAACCAATTCGTTTTTTTTACTTTTTTTATTCGATTCGGTTTTATGCATACCACTATGTTGGGCTCATCAAACACGTGTAAACAGGATATTACGTTTACTAAAATGCCAAGCATAAACTTCTTTGCGTAGCCCGTGTTTAGTTTGAGAACATTGTAGATATGTAAGAAAACATGATTTACTTAATTTGACATAAAACATAAAAATTTACTAGATGTGTTTGTTAATCCACCTCAAGACGATGTCTTGATCAATCATTTGTTTTTAAAAAATCATTTGTTTTTAAAGCCTTACCTAGTATATGTTAAAATGTTATTAGCAACAATATGGGTATTTTTAAGTTTTAAACATCAATCTAACACTTGCCAATTATAGCAACAGTATACGTCAATAGTACTCAAGTTTTATGATTTAAAACTTGTTTAAGCAAAAAATCATTTCCAAAAACTTTATTTCTTTTCAATATGGGTCATATAACAACTTTATGACTGCATATGATCATCAATCACTAGTGATCCTACTAATCCATATGGTCACCTAACTACCATTATGATTCATACTTATCTTTGCAATCATATACGGAATTATGATGTGCATTCCACTTTTTTATCACATATGAATTTTTGTGATCCTTTAGTATCAATTGAGGCTTCAACACCATTTTCAAATATGATATACAAACAATAACACTAGATCATTATATGATCACTTACGTCATAGTGATCCATATTCCACTACTTGATCATATAAGACATCATGATTTGTATTCCATATGTTGATCAATATTTTATTGTGATTCTTCATTCTCAAGTGAGACTTTAACACCATGTTCAATTTGAACAATCACAGATTTACACTAAATCCTTATTTGACTCGGATACACCATAGAGATCAGCATGTTCACGCACTCGTATTCTTTTGTTGCGATACACTAAATCCTACTTGACCCATTTCACCCATTTGACCCGCTTGACACTTTTCTTGCGATATATTCTTTTGTTGCTGTTGTTGACCTTTGTTTGGTGTTATGGGTCAATTTATGTTTTTTATGTTGATTAATGTTGATCATGTGGTATTTTAAGAATTAGTCGACAAATATATGCTTATAGAATACACATATTTAAAAGTTGTCTTATTTAGTTGGGTTTAAATGTGCATCATGTGGTGATGTGAACTTACCTTTGATGAATTTGCAACCAATTCTAGATTGTGAATAATAAAGTGCAGATCTAATTGTTTTTGTTTGTTAAAATATGCTTTTAATTATCGTCTTAGTTTGGTGTCGATGCTACTTAAGCTCTTTTTTATCAACAAGAATCATATTGAAACAGAAGAATACGTTAAATATTTTTGTAAGATATTCATTTGCTTATACTGAATGTTAGATCAATATGTTTGATAGCCTTGATATGTAGTTATTCTATGCATTTTTGTTGGTCTAATATGAGGTAACATATGTGCACGTCAACCTAATTTGAAAAAACCTTTTGTTTGAAGTGTTTTTACTTTTATATTAAGGATTTGGTGTGTAAAAAAACTGATTACGAAAATCACACGATTTCAAAAACTTGACGGGTTGATTACGACTTTGCTATAATTCATTTTGACAATTCTAGGTGCATTTGCTATTTATTTGGAGCCTTGCTATGTTGTTTTTTTCGAATTTTCTTATTTGAGAAAGGTAAAATATGTTGTTATTCATACTAATAGTTGTATGCAGGATGTCACACCCCGACCAAAGCGGCGGAACATGTCGGGGCGCAACTAAGATTGTTCAAATGCACACGACATTATTAAAGTGACAATATTTAATCAACTCATTCATTTCATAACATGTTCTTACAAATACAAGAAAATAAATAGTTCTTAACTAATAACCTAACGGTCCAAAATAAAGTAACGTCTTTAAATCTTTAATCAACCGATAATCAATTCTGTAGCATTGCATAAAATATGTTTTGTCAACATGTATGTTGGTGAGCAATTCCATGACTTTATAAATATAATATAAGGCAAAAATCCACAACTTAAATATGTGAAGCCGTAAATAAAAGTGACAATTGAGGTATATCAATCATAAATAAATGAGGCTCCTTTCTAATTGATAAAATTACCATATTACAAGGAGGAGCGTATGATCATACTTATTGAGGATGAGGATGAGGCTAAACGATCAAAAGCAATAAACATGTAGCAATTAATCACATGAGGTATATAACATACAATTGGACAATTATTCTAAGCAACACATAACCTAGTGGTTGTGGGTTGAGGATCTAGATGTTAAATCATTTTTTTTGGTTGAGTAAGTATGCTTGCTACCCCCAAAGTATAGAAGAGAAAACGGGGATGAAATTACTCACATGGAATAAAATGACGTTGATGAATAAATTTTGAATAAAATCCTCAAGTAAGCGAGTCCGACGGTTTTAACGTGCGTGTCCTAGATTGAAAGATCTTGAGTAAGTATTGAGTATTGAAGATGAAATATAAATGGTATAAAAGTTCATAAAAATAAGGCTTGGGTTTTCGGGAGTTTTAGTTATATTTTACAAAGTGTGTTTAAATAACGTAAGTATAAAAATGAGTTTTACAAGAAAACGGGTCCTTGATGTTTAGTTTTACTCAACTATTGTTAAGTTTTACATACGGGAGTTGGTTTAGTGCTAGTATGCACGATCCCATTAATGTAAGCATCAAGGTCTGACCTACACTTTCTTAAACCCGAGTTTAAGACTTTAATTAATAAAGAAATTCGCTTAAACCCGATATTAGTATAAAACCAAGTTTGGTTCCGTCATACCATAATATTATTAATACAAATAACATAAAGCGAAACATAAGTTAAAAAAATTAGGAAAGATTTTTCTTTTGGCGTTTTGAACGGTAACTAGCTCGTTAAGACGATAAGTTCGACTTTTACTCGGTTTATTCTTACCCGAAACTTGGTTTGAGCTAATATTTGTTCTAACACTTCCAAAATCTTAGGGTATATGAGTAATATAAATTAAAACATAACTAAAAAGATAGGTTGAAATTTTGGTGGTTTGAACATTGACTAACTCGTTAAAACGGGTGTTTGGTTTTAATCGGTTTTTACCCGAAACTTGGGTTCAAGACAAGATTTGTTCTACACCTCCATATCAACCATATAATAACTAAAATATCAAAAAAACTCAGATCTAAAGTGTTTGATGTAACATGGTCACTTAAAAGTTATTTAAAGTGCTTAAACGAGCGTTCGGTTTGGTTCGGTCTTTGACTCGGTATGAACCCGAGGATGGTTACCACATGTCCAAAACCATTGAACTAAAAATAAGGTAAAACTTCCAGATCTAAACTCAAACAAGAAAGTTAATCGAGTAAACTTCCCGAAAACGACCCAAACGGGTCTAAAATGCATAAATATGAGTTTGAATGCCCACAAGACTTAAATAAAGATGAAAATGGTTTTGTGAACATAAAATAACTTAGAAAAAAAACTAAAAATAACCAAAATTACATACCCGAAATGATTTGAAATGCAAGATTCGGTTCCGTTGACTTTTTAAAGTCAAACTTAAGCAAAACTAGCTAGAACAACTTACAAGATCAAAACTTTTGAGAGAAGAAAATGAAAATGGGCAGGTGGAATGGTTGAGAATGAGTGGTATTTATAGGGAAAGATTAGGGTTTGAGGAAATGGGTAATGCGTTTATCCGGTGGGTAAAAGGGTGCACTTTGATTTTTTTATTTAAAATAAATTTTAATTTAAATTAGTTATGACCAGGTATTTGCATGTTTGGAGGGTTCTAGAATAGTTATGAGTTAGGTCTTGGTTGGTTTGGATGGTTAAAATACAAGTCCGGACCTTAAACGAACCGAAAACGTTAAAAAAACTGATTTTGCTGAAACGAACTGTGGGTCACGCCACGACAAGTATGAAACATGATTATAACATAAAATCCATCATTTTATTAATATTCAAAGATCCGAAGACCAAAACGAGTCGGGTTTACAATACAGGATAACAAATACAAAGCTAGTCGAAAATGACGAATGTCACACAGGAAAAACCAAAGAGTGATGAAGATGATAAGATGAAAATCAATTTCACCCAAAAACATGTTTCCATCTCTAGCATTTTCATGACAGTGGTGGTGGTCTTAGTGATATGTATGGTTTCTTCAAAACAAGATTGTCTCAACCAAAGGTGTTGTTTGTTTGATTGTTTCTACATTGTTTATACTTTGATTTTGATCGTATATAAGTATGTATATTCATTAAATATTTGTTAGATTTAATTCACGATTACTGCTTTCACACAATAGATTTTGAAACCAATACGCATGTTTCTTTTATTTAATTTCTCAATGAGGTTCAAACTTTGTCGATCTATCTCTTTAAAATATCAGAGTTTCTGTACTTTTTACACAAAAGTATCTTCCAAACTAATTACCTTTGGTTTATCTTAACAGCTAATCTTTTCATCTTTAATAATGAAGTGAATAAAAACTAGGATTTAATATCAACGAAAGAAACAAAACATATACTTTAGTATTTTCAAATTATTAGAATCGCTCTCCTCTTCACAGCAAAAAAAACATGTAATAACAATGTCAACTGTTAGTGAATAACAGTTATTAATCTTTAGGTAAGTTGAATAGGATAAACAACAAGTTATTCATAGACTATATTGTTTGTGCACAAAGCATTCCAGAATTACTGAATAAGACAGACAAGAAGGATATTCGCTTAAAGCTTGTTGACTTACCTTTTGGGAAGTGAGTGATTTTCTTCTAATAGGATGTTGCTATATGAGGACTTAGTTTGGTTGTGATTGTTTTTATGTCAATGGAAAGCCTTTGATTATCAAGTTAACCATTTAAGATTAAATAATAAACTGTTTAGTTTTAATATTATCTGTTAATACGACTAATCTCCTTCTTCATAATAGTGTCATGGGATTAGGATCAACAACATTTATGAACTTTAGAACAGAAGAGCTATAAAATATTATACAAATGTAACTTAGTTATTTACCTATTATAGAAATACATTGTCTGTGTAATTATTATTGTTACAGGTTTAGAAACACAACGAAAGGAGCATAGAGAAACTGTTTGTCACCCTTAGACACACTACATAAGATGCATGTAGCGAATAACATAGTTATACTTTAATCAGATTATACTATTTTGTAATAGTTTACACACTGAATGCATAATTGGATTCTTCTACGGTGTTGTTAAGTTGAAATTTAGTTCGTTTGATCAGGAAATAAAATTAGTCCCATGGTCCTTTAAAAATTTTTAAAATTGTTGATGTTGTTATAGTTGTAATTATGTGTTAGGTGAGTTTTTATTATCTCTTTCAAGTAAATTTATTTAGAATAACATTAAGATTGTTTACTTCATTTCATTTCTCATCTGTTAAGATTAAAAGTATGTAGCTATTAAATTCTTTCGTATTTTTCTATTGCCTCCAGGTAGTAAAGGAATAGTATGTATGCTACTGTGTTGTTAGTAAATGATTGTTCAACATATTTTTTTGGTTAGCGAAATTTGTTAATTTCAAGTTACGACCTCTAAGATCAATATTACAATCGTGTCAATTGACCATAGTTAAAATGGTTACTAATCTGCTGCTAAAAGCAACTAGGGACTAATTACAATGGTGATACAATGGTGGCACTCTAACTGGTTCTTATGGTTAGAAAAGTGAAAACTTTATTGTGATGAATTTTTTGTGTTTTCGTTTAAATTTTAATCAGAAGCAATAACATGTATCTTTCTAGATTTTATACATATAACAAGTTTATTTGTTTTTTTAAACTTGGCACGGTATCAGAATAAAACTTAGTATTACTTCAACAACCTACTATTAATATTACTTCTTTACGAGACCCTATACATGATATATATTATGATGACATTTTTAGTGTCTAATCTCTAGATAATTTAACACATTTAAGATGAAACACAACTCAAATATATCATTTAACAATTTCTCACCGCCGCAGCATCGCGCGAGTGTCTTACTAATCTATAAATAAAAGGTTAAAATAATTCACATTTCTTTCCATTTTACTACATGCTTTATTTTTGTAACTTGGCATA
Organism: Flaveria trinervia; assembly: GCA_025506515.1. NCBI lineage: Eukaryota > Viridiplantae > Streptophyta > Magnoliopsida > Asterales > Asteraceae > Flaveria > Flaveria trinervia. Next base: position 120,640,951 of record CM046444.1, on the reverse strand, counting down.
TACAAACCCTATCAATACATACAATTATCAAACACATGTACATGTTATTTACCCTATCAAACACATGTACATGTTATTTACACATTATGAAAACCTTATAATCAATACGAAGTGGTGCCAATCAAGCCATTATGTAAGATCATGGACCATGCGGTTCATGGTCCATGGATGAATCAAACTAGGTGGATCTACATCAAGTATGACAACCCATAACCTAGTTAAGAAATGTGGGGAGATGGACAATGAAAGGGTGTGGTTTTGAGTGGTGTTGACATCAAATGGTACCACACGAAATTGTACCAATTGCCGTATGATGATTTCGACAAAGGCCAACCCCATATGGTAACGAATGTCACTTCAAACTAAAAAGATAAAGAAAATTAACAAGATCCTCATTTCACTCCTTTAGCAAAGAAAAAGTCACTACATGAGGTACACTAGAAACACCACTTGAAGTTTACATTAAAAAACATAGTATGAATCAAAACCATAAAAGGATATACAATAATTACCTAAAGTCCTAACATGACTACTACTACTACTATACCATGTTTCTTAAACAAATCCATAAATAGAACAAAGAACACAAGACTAAAACCCTAAGATGCGATTATTTTTTCAAATAACCCGAGCCTATTGTCCGATAATCTTGAATTAAACGCGGATTTTTTATACTCAAACCAAGTGAACTCCTTGTACAAACTATCCTCCTCTCCTTGCATAAGTGATGGCAATGGTGCTATCTTCTCACTCAATGGTGGTCCACCAAAATATATCATTGACAACCTACTCTTTGTACCATTTGCTACCACCCTATGCTTCACACTCTTAAATCTTCCATTGGTCATCACCTACATATCCAAAGCAACCATTTTTTACAAATCAAATTCATAAAAAAATAACCACATCCAAAGAAATAACTCCTAAAAATCTTTGTTATAAAGAATCATTTCTATAGATTAAAAAAACATAAGCTTTATTAAAGAAACACAAAGAATGAGGGTAAAAATGTAAACTTTCAGGTGAAGAATATAAATATTTTGATGTTTTATATAAACCCATCTTGATAAACTCAAGATTATTATATTATTTTCTTTAAAAAATGACTAAGACCCTTCATAAAGAAAGTGACTTGTTAGACTTGAGATAAAGACTGATTTTGACCAAGGTTGAGAATCTAAACAGAGAAATTGACATTTTGACTTTCTTTAATTCTTAGGTTTAAAAATCAAGACCAATGTCTGTCCACAAAACTTGCCCCTTGTGCATCAAAACTTGTACATTTTTTACAATTCAAACACGTCTAATTATAAAAAGTAACATAACAATGGTTATAGTACATTAGAGAGGTACGTTTAATAACATCACATATACGATATATGCAATACCTGTAGTGAATCGCCAACATTGATGAAGAAAGATTCAGAATCCGGTGGAACAGACATCCAACTACCATCTCTCAACGAGATTTCAAGCCCAGATGTGTTGTTCGATCGCAAAACAGAGATGATTTGTGGGTCTGTATGTTCTCCGAATCCGACCAATTTGCGCCCATTTGGGTCGTTTTCTTGAATCTCAGGGCACGGTGGGTAGTGATTCACTCGAAAAACAGAGTCACTCTGTTCATCCTTCAACAGCTTACTGAACACATTTCTTGGTTGCAGTTTCAGTTCATCAGCCAATAGTTCAAGAATCTCACACGCCATCGTCTTCACTGATGTCACGTAATCGTTCACTACACCCCTGATGAACAATGGGGGGAAACAGAGTAAGATATTGAAGCAGATGATCAATCGAATTCAACAAATGCAACGAAGAAGAATAGAAGATAGCTCTAATTTAGCTTCTAACTTCTCATTTCACCATGAAATGGTTTAATGCAATCAATTGGTTATAAACAGAGTAAGATATAACGGTGGTGAAAAACAGAGTAAGCTGTTGAAGAAGATAATCAATCAAATTTAACAAAATGCAATGAAGATGATAACTGTAATTTGACTTATAATTGCTGATTTCACCATTAATTGTAATGCATTAGCGTTAATTAGAGTTCTTACTGGAAGTTTTCTGGGTAATCGGATTCGGGTTTCGCGTTGAGAAGGAGGTATTCGACCCACCCGACATCCCCATTTCTACCAATGCTTTTGTTCCCGTAACCAAACGGGTCGGGTGGTCCGAATTGCTCTTTGACAGCAAGAGGTGAAGAGAAGAACTTAAGAGCTTCTTCTTCAAGTTTGTTGATGAAATCCAATGGAACTCCATGGTTAACGACCTTAAAGAACCCGAAATCTTGACATGCTTTAACAAGATGGTGTTTTGATTCGGGTTTTGAGAGATCAATGAGTGGGATATCGGGTATGATTAATGGGTTTGTGTTGGGTTTAGATGTTTTCACGAAGAACTGTTCGATTAGAGGTTTTGATAGAGTTACCATGGTTGAATCTTGATAAAGATTGAAGCTTTTTAAAGAAAGATGATTTGGGTGTTTTTTGAATTGATGAATGAGTTGAAGAAGATGATGAAAGAATGAAGATTGAAGGGTTTATAAAGGAATTTGAAGTGTTGTGTTAACACATACAAGGCTATGGGCTATGGCTATTACTTGGGTGTTTCTAGGAGAGAGAAAGATGGTCAAATATCAAGTTTGACTTTTAGATTTATGACACAAATAATTGAGGAATTTATATGTTAAAATAATAATATTGTTGTGGTCAAAATCTATGTGTTTGCCAAACCACCATGAAAAGGTGTTAACTTGTTGGGATATTTTTTGAATATTCAATTTGGTTTTCATTTTCAAACTTATGCTTTCAAGTTCTATAAGGTGTTGAAGGTTGGCATATTATGTCCATATTCTAGAAGGAATGTCACATATGAGAATTTTGATTTGTCTATTGCATTCACACGAGTTCGGAAAATCTTTGAAAAGATCATGAAACATGCTCACTTGTATTTCTTTTATGTAAACTTAGAAGTTGCAATTACCACAAAATAAAATCCAAAAACTCATAGTCCAATCAATGAGATTTATTAGAAGATATGATTTCATCGTTAACCAGATGAACCAATTATATTATAACAGATATGTAAAAAGTTTGTTATAAGTATGATGCAAGAAATTCCTATTATGGAAAAAGAAACATCATCAAGACCCTCTTATCCATAAACTGATTTTTATAGTATAAACGACATATTGATAATCCTTCTGATTTAAGTGCAAAAGATTTGATATTGTAAATCATCGCACATGACATTTAGCAATAAATATTTAGTTGTTGAATTTATCTCAAACTAACGCGTTATTGATTATTTGTTCATAGTATCACAAATTAGAGACGTTCTTATCCGAAATAAATGTGATTTTAATATACTAAATCTAATTACCACACGAAATACTCTTTATATGTAACATTATTATTATACGTAATGTTTAAATACAAAACTAAATTTATAAGTATGTAACATCATAAAAACTTTTAAAACCACATAAATCCTTCTACAATTAACTTACCTTAAACAAAGACGTAAACGCTTATATAACCGTTTATCTCACTCTCTTTCTACTTATCGTATATAATAACACTACACACAATTATCTTATGGTTGTTTTGATAAATAGATTATGTAAAAAAAAAGGAAAAAAATGTTTTCCATTTTGTTATATAAAAATCAAATATAGGCATTGGTAATGGTAGGTACCGAAAGTCCGAAACTCGAAAAACTTTACCCCTCATGGAGCCCATAAATGATAAAACAAAAGCCTTTAATCTTTGGATAAGGTTAAATATGTCATTTGCGATAAGGATGACCTCCAATCCATCTTTTCAACGATCAAAAACAATTCACTTTCACCCACCGTACACCCCATGAAATTACCACTCTACCCTTCTTCTCTTTTTGATATCTTTAACAAGAGGCCAAGCTGGCAAGAGTGAGTCATAAATGCTCCAGGTGGCAGGTGGGGATAGGGGGTTTACCGACGTTGTGAGAGGCGAATGGGAGAGTGCCACGTGGATATTATTGAGAATAGAGAATGACAACGTTGTCCCTGGTGGTAACACGCGTCGGATGGGACGTTGTTTGCGTGTAATGCGGTGTGGACGGTGTGACAAACACGTGCTGAGTGTGGTGATGAAAGTAGAGTCGTACGTTCAAATTATTATTATTAATATTATTATTATTATTATTGTTATTATTGTTATTATTGTTATTATTGTTATTATTGTTATTATTGTTATTATTGTTATTATTGTATTATGTTATTATTGTTATTATTGTTATTATTGTTATTATTGTTATTATTGTTATTATTATTATTATTATTTATTATTATTATTATTATTGTTATTATTGTTATTATTGTTATTATTGTTATTATTATTATTATTGTTATTATTGTTATTATTGTTATTATTGTTATTATTATTATTATTATTATTATTATTATTATTATTATTATTATTATTATTATTATTATTATTATTATTATTATTATTGTTTCTAAGTTTGAAAATGAAATAAAAGCTGCATTCACAGTAGTTGCTCTGTTATGGTGCATATCCTGTTATTAATTGATATTCAATGCCCCAGTAATTTTGGATATTGACCATATTAATAATAATAATATTATTATTATTATTATTATTATTATTTTACCTTTGTTCATCCTTATCTAATCTGGCCACTTTTGGTCGGAGTCGGTTTCGTACATTGTACTACGAGCAATGTTTTTGCGATCCGATTGGACCGGCCGGTCTGACTGGGGATCGGCCCTCCTAGCCGGTCTGGTTCGTTATGATTCAGTTTTAGGTGGTCGAACCGGCCGGTTCGTCCCAAACCGATATATAAATATAGTTAAATGTTATATATAACTATAAAATACATATATAAATCATATATAAATTACTTATATTTAATTACATATGTAAATATAGTTAAATCCGGTCCGACCACTAAACCAGTAAGGCCTCCGGTTCGACGTCTGATCCGGTTCGACGTCCGATTCGGTTATGAAAACATTAAGTGTGATTGTAAAGATTATAATTTGAATTTGTTATTTTTAATGTTTTAGGTTTAAATATAAGTTAATGGATAGAGTCAAAGGCTATAACGTTAAAATTACTATAAATAATTGAAATATGGTGTTAAGAAAGCTTATTGTTAAGAGTAATTGCAAACGTTGTTCAAAAGAAAGTCTAACTGGCCACCTTTTGCTAAATAGGGAAAAATTATTGAAGGATTTAAAATAATTAAAGATAGACATACTATGGATGGATATCGCTTAGTTTAATGCAAAGTCATTTCTGGTTATAATGGTGAAGTTTCTTATTCATCATCCTTATATTTTACAAAAACCAATAATATAGTCGTTTCATTCTATCTTTTAGGGGTGTGTATGGTGGGTGTAGTTCGGTTTTAACCTAAAACCGAAACTAAAAACCGATATTTCGGTTTCTAGGTTTTTAAAACCGTTCGGTTTTGGTTTTTTCGGTTTTTGTTTTTCGGTTTTAACTTTGGTTTCGGTTCGGTTTAAAGTAATGAATTTAAGGAAAAAACTTTGGCATTACATTATTTTGTTGATCGCTAAATATAATCTATATATTTAATTGATCAATTCATAAAACATTTTAGATAAAATATAAGAACAATATATTCAATAAAATATTTTAATCGATCAATTCAAACAAAAAAAATTAAATATTATTCTTGAAACCTAAATATTTAATCTTTTTTAGATAACACAAGTTAAATAAATAACTAATAGGCTAATAATTTTTATAAGTATATGATTACACCTCTAAATTTACAAGTTTGATTATATGGTTTCGGTTTGGTTTTTTGGTTTTTCTTACAAACAAAACCAAAACCGAACCAAAAAATTCGGTTTTTAAAACATCATCAAACCAAACCGTCGGTTTTCTAACGGTTTCGGTTTTATCGGTTCGGTTGCATTGGTTATTTTGGTTACGGTTCGGTTATTTTCGTTTTTTGCTCACCCGTATTATTTTTCATCGTTATTCTCCATTCCTATAATTTTAGAGGAAAACAAACTCTTTTCTTCGAATATATAAGTTCACTGTTTATCCAACGTATCTTTATTCATATATTTTATTAATATAGAGATGTGAGTAGAAAAAATAAATAATATTAAGAATAACAAATAAATATTATAATTAACATTGTGAATGAGATGCAGGAGGTTTTAACAAAAAGTAAGTTTAAAAAAATAATATGATTTTTTCATAAATTATAAAGATAAAGATAGAGAATAAGATATGACTTGTTGACGTAAATTTATGTAGATTATGTGAGTAAAATAAGTCGAGTGATAATAGCCGTCCAAAAAATAAAAACAACTTATAAGTCTTACAAAAAGTAACTTTGCCAAATTGATATAAGAGTGTTCATATATGTTTTTGATATTATTGGTGAATGTATATTCTGTATTATAGAAAATTGTTATCAGTGGTTGTAAATGAAGTAAATATATAATTTTATTATTTATCTGTATATTTGGTAAAATTTTATTTGTTTATCTTTATAAATTTTATTATTTTGTAAAAGTAGTTATGAGTAAATGAGATGAAAATGTAATAATCTATAACTTATAATAAAAGAACGTTTTTTAAAGCCACATGTCATCATTTTAGCATATCGTATGACACGTGTCATCATTCTAACATATCAAAAAAATTATTTATCGACTCTCTCTCATAATAAATATGAAAATCATAACAACAATCAATTTGACTTTCTTCTATTACTAAATATGTTTAACAAATATATCTATATTTGTGTTTCTTGCCTTTCTCATATTAAATAATAATTATTTTTAACTAAATTAAACTATCAAAATCTAAAATATAAATTATTTTTATTTTAACAATTTATTAATACATACAAAATTATATGATTTCAACTATATTGTATCTTTAAAGATAACATAATAATTTTCAATTTCATTATTTGTTATAATTTTCAAATATTAATTATATTTTCACTTCATCAAAACTTATAACATCTAGAAAAATAAGATATTTATAAAACTAATGATTTTGATATTTTTACTTTTTCCACCCATATGTTTATATATACAATAAAAAAGTTATTTAGGCACACGTAGCAAATTCTTGTGAAGTCTAAATTTTTGTTTCCTTTTCACTTATTTAAATAAAATTATTACAAGTAAAGTAAATAATTAAATATTCAAAATACATGCATTCATTCTAATAATTTATCAAAACATATTAAATTTTAATTATATCTTATCTTAACATTTGCTTTTATAATTATCGATATTAATTTTTGTTATTTATAATTTTTGGATTTTCTTGTTATTTCATTAATGGATAATCATATAACATTCAAAGTATAAATAAAGCCCAATGATTTTTTATGTTGATTTTTTATACTAATATAATACGCTGGTTACAAACCTAGTAAATATATAAAAAGTTATAATTTAATTCAAAAGGATAGATAAAAAATAATAGTTCTTAATGTAATTTCAAGGTGGGGATAATGTATTAATGCTCTAAGCTTTTAAAGCAAACAGTATAAAACTCTTAAATCTACTAGTATTTTAATAATACTAGTGCATTAATCGCGCTTTGTTACGGTTCGGTTTTAAACGTATATGAGAACGTCATAATTATAGTTTGACAAAATGCAAAAATAGTCCATATGATTTGATCATATTTCACATGACTTTGAAAATTACAAAGTTATCTTTTAATACCATAGGGACCATCTGTGTAATTTTCTCTTATAGTTATATGGGTTATTTTGGTTTTGATGATTTTAATGATATAGGCACGTCACAATGTTGATATTTACATATACTTTAGCAATTCGTTATTATATCGTTATAATACTATTACCGAATATATGTATTTGGCTGGGTCAATTAAAACAAATATGTTAAAAGTAAAATTTTTACCAATTAAAACAAATTTGTTAAAAATAAAACTTTTATCAATTAAAATAAACATGTTAAAAGTAAAAAAAACTCTTATCAAATAATGGGCAAATATGAAAGAATTCTAGAGAGCGGAATAAGAATACACTACGATTTTACATATGATGTATTAAAATAAAAAGAGACAATTACTAATTTGTCCCTAGGTTTTCTTTTCTATAGTAGTAAAGATACTTAGGTTTTAACACACAATATTTATTATTAATTAACTATTAATATATGTTTTTATGAAATTTCAAATATGTCATTATAATGTATTTATTCCTATTTAGAAGAGATTGTGACTAGACGTGGTTGTGGGTGGAGAAGATGTCAGCGATATTCTTCAAACAAACCAAATCTCACAATAACCTTAATAACATAATCAAGTCTTCTTATACATATTTTAAACACTAGGTAAGGATCTCTATGTATAATACGGATTGATTAAATATAGAGCTATACTTTTAGTAATAAAGATTATCACATTGCATATTTATGAAATATTATATAGTTTTTAATACATATTTTATAAGAAATATATACTTATTTTTTGTAATCATTATATAAAAGGAATAAAAGAGATGTTTTGATGTATAAAATATATTATAAACAAACCTATCCTTGTTTAAAATATAAACACTTCACAATAATAATTATAAGAATCCTTTAATAAGATAAAGACATAAACAAAAAAATTATAAACACAAAATTGTATAATTAATAAGAGAGATAATAAAAATTAAAGAGACGCAAAATACACGACACTAGAAGTTTTTATATATTAAAATAGAGATACGATGTATTATTTATTTATTTTTGAACGAAGAATGCACTCCCTGCTTTTGAGAATAAATGTTATTTTAAGCAGTCTCATCTATTCGTTTTTCAGTCAGGACCGCACACCCAATCTCCTTATGTGAAAACCCATTGTTAAAAAAATCACCTGACTCAACTCTTAACATTTTACTTAAAGTGAGACTTGAATTCACAATCTTTCTAAATTTACAACATCATCTTAATGGCGTTTTATTTGATGCCATTATCATTAAAACTATCACAACTAGAGTGTAATGATTAAATTATCATATATTTGATATTCATACTTAATTAAATTATTGATTGTCATATATAAAAGGGTCATATGCATCAAAAATATTGTAAAGTGACAACTATGATAAAGGCAATGTTTTTAAAATTGTATCGGACAGCGAACCGGTTATTTTACTGGATGAATCGGTCGGATCGGGTTTAACAAACATATGATGTCATAATTATAGATGTATATTAGATATATAGTTATATTATAATTCAACATAAATATTTTATAATAAATATCTTATGTGTATAGTTTATAGTTATATATAAAAACTCAACAAATGTTATGTCCAACATTTTAATTCATAGTTTGAACTAAACGTTAAACACAATAAAATCAAAAAAAACTAAAGATTTAATTAAAATTTTGAAAGATCCGGTTTGACTTGGTTTTCGGTTCCTGATCCGACCACCGAACTGGTTCAAACCGGTCAGTTCCTTGAATACAAAACGATTTAGGGTGGATTAAACGCGTCGGACCTCCAAATCCCGGTCCGACTAGTTTGACCAGCCAATCTGATCCAAGTTTGAAACAGTGGGTAAAAGCATGTGTGTATGAAAGTCGATAAAAAAGTTTAGACCTATCTTTCTTGTGACCAACTTGGCTTCCTTGTGGCAAAAAAGGCTTGGACGACACAAGTTACCGAGGAAGATGTTTTCTACTACGGACGAAGAAAGTGAGAGGAAAGACGAAAGACTGTCAGTAGCGTTGCGAATGTTCTTATGTAATTAGTACCAATATCTAAGGTAAAGAGTGACATGTACAAACGAGTCATTGGGACATTGGGTGTGCAATGTTGATCTTAGAAGCATACTCATGATTTTGGGGTATCATTGTCTTTTGACTACAATCATTTGTGCTCACCTTCTACATCGTAATAATTGCTTGGTCCATGTTTAGTTGCGACTCGTGCCACAAATGAAATGCACCTATTTCATATTATTAATGCTTTCAACATACTAATGATACTTTGGTCCATGTTTAATTGTAACCATTGCCACACATTAGAAAATAATTATGGTCGACTTAAAATAGCTAAAATAGTTGGTGGGATGTTGTGTCATTTCACGTGAAAACCTTAACCCGTATAGTAATCAGCAATGTTTACAGAACCGGATCACACATCGAACCAGACATCTGATTTGGTGGTTGGACCGGATTTAAGAACCAAATGACGTCATATATATATATATATACATATATATATATATATATTATAGTTATACATATAATTCATTATAAGTAATTTATATTTGTATTTTATAGTTATATATAAAACATAACTATATTTTTATGACCAACATACTAGTTTATGATTCAACATTCCGTTTTTATACATTAAATTCAGAAATAAAAACTATCAAAATCTGGTTTGACCCCTGGTGTGGTTCCCAGTCTAACCACTGATTCGGGACAGACCAATCAATCGAACCCCTCCAAAATGAATTAACGTGAACCGGTTCGGCCATATCTCCGATTCTCGGTCAGAGCGGTTGGATTGGCCGGACCAATTTGGTGTCAACAACATTGCTAGTTAAATCATTAGCCTGAAACTTGATTAACAATTTTCATAATTGTTGATAAGGTATGTTAATTTTAAAAAAATGTGTTTTGTCCCTGTACTTTTTCTTTTAAATGAATGAAATTTAAAAGTGAGGTGAAAATGTTACATACAATTGTGTTTTCCTATCATTCCTTTTCAAAAATATAATTTTTGATTCTCTCGATAATTTACATCTTTTTCCTTGTCGATTCATGATCTCTCTTAATAATATTAATATTTCACTAGAGCATCGACAATGAAAGAACTTATTACGGACCCATGTCCCTCTCCTCTCCACCTCATAGTTCTCCCCTCGATCCTTTTCACAAACCATTCCACATAGATGATATTTTTCGCGGCAGCCATCGAAGTAGTGACGGAACTTGAACATCCCCGTAGGGGGCAGTGGCGAAGTTAATTAATTTTAAGGGGGCGAACTCGATATTTATATAAATATTTATACTATCGGGCCAAAATTTTACATTAACGAACTAAAATTTAACATTCTTATGGGTTGTTTGGCAATATCTGAATGATTAAGTGTTGAACCGTTAAGAGGTCCGAATCATTAAGTGCTAAACCTTAAAAGGTCTGAACCATTAAAAGCTTGTATATCGCTTAACTATTCAAAGTCAAATGTCAAACCAATTTAGATAAGAGGTTTTAATCATTCAACATTAGATGTTTTAACCATTCAGAGTCAAAAATCTAAACCATTCAAATATTTGCTCACGAAACAAACAGTTTGAACCATTAAGTGGTGAACCATTCAAACATCTGAATTATTAAGAGGTTGATTAAAAGGCTGCAAATCATCCCCTTATTCTTGTTTATCTTTACTTTTTCCTCTATTTTTTTAATGTCATACATCTCCATTAAACAGCTTTTTCAACAAGTAATCATGTTATTAAGTTTAGGTTTAGATAAGCTTTTACTATTAGAGGGAATTGCATATACTTTTTTCTTCTTCTAAACTTATAAAATTATATGCTTTTTGAAAAGACCAGTATTCAATACACAACATACAATATTATTCAAACATGATTTGAGAAAACAATAAGTAATTTTATAAGTTCATGAATAGATTTATAAATTCCCTTATGACTTTAGGTTGTTGATTGATAATATTTTTATTTTGGGTAGCTACCTTAGATTAAAAAAATGGAAATGGAGTTATCAAAATAGAGTTGCCATTAATATTTCAACCCATAAATCTTTGAAGTGTTTAGAACCGTGACGTATGTGTCATTTGCAATCCACACACTTGCACGATTTTTTGGAATATACTTTCAATCCTTTTATGAAGGTTTACATTATGGGCCCCTAATGAACCAACGACATCATTCTAGCGGCGCAAAGGGTCTTAGAAAAAGTCATCAAACGTCACTAAAGTCATTAAAAGCCACCAAGCTACATTTCCACAACTTTTAGCTACTCTTCGCGTAACGTCGTGATACTGTCGTTTCACTCTTTTCTTGGTGCGTGTTGGTTACATCGTTAGACTTTTCGCAACCTAATATTAATTTGAGTAAAATACATGGATGGTTCTCGTGGTTTAACCCAAGTTATGAATTTCATCTTTAAAAATAAAAAAATAGAGATATAGTCTTTTGACCAAATTGTTTGCTTTCAAAGTCACCTATTAGGTAAATAACGAACAAAATCAAAGTTATATATAATTTTGTTTAAGTTCATTTTTTTTCTTTTTCAGAAAAGAGAATACGAATGAAAATAAAAAGGAAAAAAAATTAAAAGAGTAAATCCATGGATGCGAATAATGATTCAATTGATGATGATGTTAAAGAGAATTCTTGATTCACTTCTTCATCTTAAGGACTGAAAAACAAATTGTTTAAATTTTATTGAGTCTGAGTGTTTAACTTAGAGTAATAAGTTATATTAAAAGTGATCCTCAAGGCATTTAAAAATTCCAGTTTAATCTGTACTTATAACAACACCGACAAAAACAACACCAGATGTTATTGTTGTTGCTACCAGGTTTAATCCCTATAGACAATTATTTAAACACATGTTAATTATCAAAAAACAAAAAAAAAAAAGAAAAAAGGTTTTTGTATTGAATAATTACTCTTTCATTATTTAATCTTTTTTTGAATGCTAAATTTTAGTGGCTCTTATCGTAATAATTGTCACATCTTCATTTCACTCTAATCTTAATATGTGCAAGTTTCGTCGTTAAATCCTTTCACGACCTAGTATCATTTTTTTTATAAATTTCTTTATAAACTTTCACAACCCGATATCATTTTGTTTATATTGCATGTTTTTCTTATATTTTTAAGCATAACTTCAAATACATCATGCATGGGATCATAAAGTAATCCTCTTTCACTTTATTAATTTTACTAGTCTCACGAGTTTAAACTAAGCTTAAAGAGCCTAATATTTCTATAAATTTTATAATCATGTTAGTTTAATCTATGCTGTATACATTACAAAGGTTTAGAATAAGTGTAAAATTTGGGGTGTTATAATCATCATCACATATGTGACGCAATGCATGACCTCAAATTATAGTAGATTTCATTTGTTATTTAACTTTGAATTGTGATATGATTTGTGATAATTAAAAATCATATATGAGAATCTCTGATAAATCTTCATACTCAAATTGGGCAAACATACAAGAAATATTATTAGCTTGATGTAACATTTAAACAAAATTTGATATAAATAATCCATTCGCAAATGATTATAAAGTAATGGTTATATAATTACGACAGGAACATTTTTAATTATGTTCACATAGCGCCGTTAACGTTAGATAAAATCTATTCATATGCCGTAAACTATACGAACAAATGTTTTTTTTAACAAATGTTTTTTTTGCCATATTATGTTCATGAGAGGTGAACATCATGTGTAACATGTTAGAAGATGGTGAGGGTGATAGCATTTTGAAAATTGGGCATTTATTTCACACGTGAAAATCAAAATGGTTATGGATGCAAAAAAAAGCATAATTATATTGATTTGCACACACGAAAATACACAATAGATTCTGAAAGCACAATAAAAACGCACAAGCAATTATGGACGCACAGTTAAGAAGATGTAGACGCACATGCATACAATATAAAAACGTACAAGGAAAACACACATGTATAGGAGATGAAAGTGTACAGTTTACAAAGTGAGAACACACAGTTATAAAAGGTGAAAGCGTACAATTATATGATCAGTAACAGAGCATAAACAAATATATAGGGGAGACTGAAAGTCACGGGACCTATATTTTCTTTTCTTATTGCGGACTCAATACGTATAAAATTTCCGGACGAAATACACATAAAATGCCACTTCTAAACAAAAAAACGGGGAGGAGGGGGGGGGGGGTGTCTAGGACCCCCTAAAGCTCCGCCCATGGTTATATCCACACATAGTTCGTCAGGTTTTTAAAAGAAACTAAAAAAATACCAATACATATACAAGCTAACAATTGCTTGTATAAAAAAGCACTACATGAAAAAGTTATTTACGTCTATATCAAACCGAAGTTAAAATCATACAAACCTAGACTGAAATAAAAAATAATCTAGACATAAACCCAAGTCCCAAACCAAGACCAACCATAAGATTATCAAATCAAAACAAAGATGAACTTCTATGAAATAAGATAGAGGAATCAGACAGTTGTATGACGAAGGTGTAACGTCGTCTAGTTCTAACACGAGAAAAGAGTTAAAGCCTTAGACGCCGAAGATTTTCAAGAAGATGAAGTATTGGAAATGACGACCTTCGTATGAGAAGGAAGACGTACACTCATGATCAATAGAGAAACTCTTCCACATCTTTACTCGAAGTTGCCATCGCCCTAACTGCCTAACATGCTTGCTTGTTGCAAAGGCTAGTTTTGAAAAGCCCACAAAAAGCCCAACAAGTCTTCTTCAATCTTCAGTAATGTAGTAGCCCACTCATTTGGTTACCAGCCCAACATGAAACATAAACATTAAAAAACCAACATTAATAAAATAATATCATAAAAATGTTAGATATTGAAGTGAAATATACTATACATTTTTAACAACGTTAGAGCATTCATAATCCATATCTTATCTTTATCCGTATAATTACATTAAAATCATTACCTTTTCTCTCTACTTTTCAACTTTATCATTATTTTTCTCTTCTTCGCTCACAACCATTTGAAATATATTAAAAACATTATAGAGTTTGAAGTTTAAATAATGTTTCCCAAAAATACAGATTAAACAATATATTTCTCATATTATTCATCCACAACCACTTATAACTATACCATATAATATAAAGAATATACTTACATAATTTTAAAAAACGGTTTGTGAATGCTCTTAAATCCTCATATTCGTGAAATAATTTTTTTGTACTTTTCACTAACATAAAAACCTTCTCTTCTTCTCATGTTTTCTTAATAATAGTAACACCATAAAATATATATTTTTTACACTAATCAATAACCATAAAAGCATACAAAAATATATATTAACTTTGCGATCATCCGTGCCGGCGACAGTGCAAGGCCTGAGCTCGTTATCCCTAATATCTTGATCGCCGTCATAACGATTTTGGAGGCCATAAGCAAACTGAAAAACGGGTTTGTTTTTCTGAAGTTAACATAAAATCCTCCTTTATATGAGTTGGGAGAAAAAACAATAAACTAAAATATTTATAGGTGGCGGAGTTAAATTTTTTATTTTATATTGTAACTAAGCAAAGACCCTTTTCGTAATTCAATATCGGTTTATTGTTTTTGCTTCTTATGCCTTTTCATATGATTTTTTTCATGCTTACTAGTCGACACTATACTTATTTATGATAGATTCAAATGCAAACTTCTACTAAACAAACAATATTATAATATATACACCAAAACAAATGAATGCAAGCTCAAAAATTTAAATTCTAGAATTGGTAAAAAAAAACTAACATTGAGAACTTGATTCAGAGAACATTCATAAAGCTATGTTCGAAATTGTCACTTCATAGAACAAATCACAGTAGTGTTTTTTTAATTAATTTATAATATCTCGATGACAGAAAGGGTAAATAGGGTAAATATCATCAGATTAAAGTTTCAACTAAATCAATACAATACGTAAGCCTAGACAAAATTCTTACACATAGAATCATAATATATAAAATTTAGAGGTCCTTTAAAATACCTCATTTGTATAACTGTACTCTTTTTAGTGGTTAGAGATAGATAGCTGATGGAGAAACTATAGAAACACTAGCTGAAGAGTGAAGATGGTTATAATGAAGGTTGCATTTACCGGATTTTGTTAATTAGCAAGGTATTTAAAAAAATAAATACTTTAAGTTGGTGGGTTCACGAGGAATTATAGTGATAGCAAAGCATTCAAAAGATCTATAAAAAAGTTTGTTTAAGATAGTTAAATTCCTGAATTTGAAAGCATTTATGGATGTGACAAAGTAAAATGAAGAGATTATTTTCATTGTCAAGTGTTGGTCTTGACCTTTGCGGTTATTGGTAGTTGGAGTTGCGGTCAATGATTGTTGTACGTCTGATGCGGGTTGTTACTGCATAGGCGCCACATGTGTCAGGTTGGTGCTTGAAGGATTTCGTGTTGGCGGGTAAAACATATGAACATAATATGTTTTATATATTTATTCGCGTCAAAGATATAAATGATTAAGTTGTATGTTTCTTTATCTTTTAAATGTTTTTATACTTTAAGTGCATGTTGCACCCTTAATAATCATCCAGTTTCTTATGCACAAGTTTTCCCACATAAAAGTTGCGGGCTTTTCTCAAGAATAGATCTTGACTTTTCAAGGTCAAAAGAATGATTGTGGACAATACAACTAATAATCATTGACCTTAAAAGTCCTAAAATTCAACAATAATCTTATTTCAAACAATTCAATTTATCGTACAACACACCCGTTAAGCCTATTAATATCTAAACAATTAAAAAAAATAAAAATACCCAAAATCCGGTCCGACCCAGTTCCCGGTGCTCGGTCCAACCCAGTTCCTGGTGCAGCGGTGCTCTGTCCGACCGCCGAACCGGTCCGATGACTACAAAACGTAATCAATGCGTCGGTTCGCTCCCCCTACCAGATCCGAGTGTTTCAAATGCTAATGACAAAACGCTGATACCCAATATTTTCTACTAGTGTATGCATATTAATGTATATGTTTAAGGTCTAATGTACATTTAATATGATACTCATACCTGTACACGACACATGTGTTGAGTTGATTGACAACATATACCATGCCATTACTTGCATATGAATAAACTAAAATTAACTAACTTGTTTAATATCATTAATAATAATAAGAAGAAGAACAAGTCAACCACGCAATTAATATCATTAAGGTTGATTATTTCATAGCTCCAAAAGTGTTCAATAGTCTCATAACTCAACAAGAAGAATGAAAGTGATCGCTATCACGATCATAGCCTTCATATTCGTCGTTTTAGCGCTTACGGTTCTCGTCACCCTTTGTTACAAAGGCGATGGTAGCGGCGGTGGTGGTGATGGGAGGCAGAAGAGCTACAAAAGGTCAACCACAGGTGGACGAACGGATCATCATACGGACAACGGTGTGGCTGCAGCGGATAATGGCACGTCCAACGCGACTGCGGTGGCGGTTTTCAGTGTCGCGAACGGTGGTGGAGATGGTGGTGGTGGAGGGGTGTAGGAGAGGCTGATATTGAAGTCAAAGTAAAAGGTAGCTTGTATTGTATGTTACTTTCTAGTTGTATAATTCAAAGTTACAGTTGTAAGTAAAGTGCATCAGTTATGTTAATTTGTGCACATAGAATATTTCATTCACAAGTCTATATTGGGTTACATTTACGTATACACCGTCATCTTAACATTATTAGTAGTTATTGTAGTTTAAATAGTTACTGTTTATATTATTGTTAGTTAATTAGTTAAATAACCGTAAAAAACCAAGGGTATAAAACCCACTATGTAATATGTATCCTAACATTTGTATGTTAAAGCTTGGTGAGGAAAAGAGGTGTCAACAAAGAATTTAACGAGATTGTACTGTTTTTCACAGGGCTGATATTACCGATAGATTAATGATACATACTATAAAACTCATCTTTATTATTATTTTATTAAATTTGTATGGTTTAGACTATTTGCTTTTAATAACAGTAGATTTTTTAGTAGTGATGTATTGGAATATTTTTCGTCATCTTTAAACATAGTAACCTAACATTTTTTTTCTGTACTGTTGCTAACAAGGGTCAAATGATATCAAATTGATCAACAATTGACGCTGAAATCCGGGGATAATCATAGTTATGCAAATAACTATGCTAATCGTTTTGACAATTTTGTATCGGTTAGGTCCATTTGTCTTGTTTGGTTTCGAGTTAATACTTATTTTATATTTTATTTGTAGGATGTAGTTGTTTTAAGGGGATATATCGGTGATCAAATGATATGTGCCCTATAAGTAAAAATTCAAATGTACAATTCCTCTCGGTTTTCGTGTATTTATGTTAAAAATCTAAAAAATTGTTGGTAAAATGAATTTTATGAAGTAAAGGTAAATATAATAAAATCAGCAATCTTAATAAATGGGCCGTAATGGGCTTATTCTTAGTAATTGGCCAAGATCTATTCTCTTAGAGAGACAGAGAGAGAGGGAGAGAAAGCAACATCATCTAAATGAAATCTCAAGTTCCGTATTTTGTTCAAACTTAAAAGGATTATTATAATTCATATTCATAATAACTTTTTTTACACGTTCAACATATTTCATATGCAGACTACAATGAGTTATATGATTGATTATTCTATTTTTAAGGAAAAATAATGATAACGTCATTCTAACCGAAGCACTTGTTAAATATTCAGAAAATACTATGATTTTATGAATGGAAAATGACAACTAAATAAACAATATTCACATTAGGTCTATGTAGACACTAAACGATACCTCAAACGTGTCACCTTTTTTTATGCTTGATAGTTGTGGATAGAAGTAACCACACGAGAATAAAGCACCACATTGATAAACCCTAAAAGGGTGTCCAAAACATGGCTTATTTTTCACATGCTTTCACTTTCAATAATTCTATCATGTATAACAATAGAAGATGTAGATATATCAAATATCTACAAGGCATTATCTATTTATTTGATATTATAACTAGAGTTACCTACTCTTTTAAAGTCATTAAAACACATAATGATGATTATAGTGACCATTCTCTTTCAATCAGAAAAATGAGAGTTTCCGCATATCATCATCTTGTACTTTTCCACATAACACAACCAAATTTACCATTAGTTATTATCATCCTATGAAGGTCTCGGAATCTATTGGTAATTAATCTTCCATTTTCAAACTTTTATTCAGATGTTCTGGTAGGTTCTGTCACCGATGAACAATGTCTATAACTAATACTCAATATTGTAATACTTGCTCAGGATCTTCTTAATGTTGGCTTCATAATCATCAATTATTTGATAACAAGCATTAGATATGATATCAAACCGATCATCAACGATCATTCTATCTTGAACGTAAGATCATATCATTACCAAACTGATCTTAAAATGAAAATAGACAACATAATATGTTGATCAACAACTAGGGTTTTAGGATTATGATTAGTTTTTACGTGACAATTGCTTCTTTGAATAACAAATATGCTTCATATGATCATATTCCATTAATGTACAGTTAAAAACAATAAAGCTTTATGCAACATCAATGGTGGAGGACTCGAATTCCTACTGATTTGAGGCCAAAAGAGAAAAGCATCGTCAACCCACGATTCTTTGTTCTTGTTGGTAAAATGAGAATATATCACCACCTTTTAGAAACAATTATTTCTTATAACTTTATTCTAGGGTGTACGTAAAAGACTAAAGCTGTTCGTGAGCTACTTAAGATTCTTTTGCTAAAATCTCAAATTGAACCGAATTTAAACGAGTTTCCGTCTATGTTAGAGCTAAATTAATAATCAAGCTCAAGTCCAAGCTACAATTTTCGAGCTCAACTAGGCTCGCGAGTCTAATCGAGTCACCATTATATACTTTTTATTTAATATATTAACTATAAATTTTACATAATTATTTTTATAATTATATATAAAATTATTATACTATGTTGTTAAATAATCTTTATCTTATGAATATATTGAAAATAACTATAAATGTATTAATAAATAATAAATAAGTTGAGCACAATAATAAATCGAGATTCAAAAATCAGTTACAAGTCTAGCTCGAACTTTAGAAATAAAGTTTTAAACTAGCCGAGTTCGAGATTCAAAGACTAGTAATGAGTCAAACTTGAGCTTAAGAAATAGATGTTTAAACAAGTAGAGCTTGAGTTGCCTTAAGTTTTATGATATGAGCTTTAGCCTAGATGGTCTCATGCTTGACTCGACTCATTTACACCTGTATAATTTTTTTATGAGATTCGAATTTAAGGTTCTGAGAAGGATAAAGCAAAAGATGCAAAGCGTCTCAAGAATGGATACATGCTAATTTGTCTTGTATATTATTTGCCATTGATGATTCCATCACATACATGAAGAACATATCCCAAGCATATAAGTCCTACCTTTTTTTCTGAAGAACAAATGCTAAAGTGAGTTCTTTTGGTAAATCTTGAACAAATTAAAGAGTTCAAACACGAAATAAATCTTAAACAGTTGCCAAATTCATTTGAATCAAGCAATTTAAGCTTATTTTTTGTGATTAAACATCTGGAGTTAATTTAAGAATTTACAGATTCGTATCTGAATCAACTCGATATAAACAAGTAGGCTACAAAAACACCGAACTTAAGCAAACTCTAACCTTTATTGGAAACTGCCGTAAAAGATTGAAACATTGTGACTAATAGTCGTAGGAGGTTGACTCGGATCACATATAGTATTGTTTTATAAAAAAAATTCACAACAATGTAATGTTAAGTTTATAAATTTTGAATATATGTGACGTGCTAATCTATAGCTATAGATTTTATTCAAAACAAGCCATTGGAAAGCTCAACAAAAACCAATAGTTTAGAATAAAATGATGGTATTATTCGAAGAACCAAAATGGGAATGTAGCTCATGTGTAGTCTAATGCTTTAAATGGTTACCTTAATGACCACGTCAAATAAAACATGTTCGTGGTTCTGTAACGTTAACACTCCAAGATATAGTGGATTCTACGTTCAGATAAATTCAAATCACATCTATGATCATGATAATTCATATATATACGTACGTGCACACATGAAAACCTTTTTATATACAGTACGCATATGAATGAGTACTCATAAGTTAGGTTGGAGCTCGTCTCGTTTTAGTTTTAGAAAAATCGAGCTCGAGCTCAGCTTGTTTATAGTTTTATTATTAAAATCCATTATGTATCTTTATTATTATATAATACAAAACATCAGGACAAATTTGTAATTTTCTATTTATTTTAAGATACCATATGAAAAGACAGTTTATTTTTGCTTCTCTTTAATTTTTTTTTCATATTTGTCCTTTTCTATACGAGAGTTTTTACTTTTAACATATTTGTTTTAATGGATAAAAGTTTTTTATTTTTAACATATATGTTTTAATTGATATCTATGCCCTATCAAATACCATATAATTTAGTAACAGTATCATAACGATATAATAACAAATCGTCAAAACATGTTTAAATATCAACAATCATTGTAACGTGTCTATGTTATTAAAGTCATTAAAATCACTAAAACCAAAATAACCCAAAAAAACTATAATTGTGACATTCTCGTATACGTTCAAAACTTAAACGAGACAAAGCGCGAGTCTAATCCGCTAGTTATATATTAAATATTGTATATAGAAGTTTAATTATCATAATTTAAAGTTAATCAATTTATGGTGGTATTGGTGCGGGGTCACATGGGTTGTATGCGGTTCCTTTGGGTTGGCTAATTATGTAAAGATGAACAAAGGGATGCCACCCAACATGTGTTATTTTTGTACCTAATTTTGGTAAAACCCCACCCACATCATGTGCACTTAATTCACAATTTGTCATCGTCTTTTATGTCTAGGATATTGCTAATGGTCATCTTTTACTTTTTCAATATCTTTTTTTTTTCGTTTTAGTATCACTCTCATATAATCGTTTTTTACATTCATTTAACAATATTATCTACTTCTAATGTTGTATCATTATCCACAACGAGACTAAAACTCTCGACTTCATTAAGAGGGAAGACATTTTAAACACTATGTGTTATTGACCCTTTTCACCCTCCTTCATCTTTCACTCTTTTTTTATATTTTTTCTTCCTTCTTTGAGAAAAGAGTAGGTTTGATCCTTGTGAGTGGTGCAATCTAAGTGTGAGGTAGCTTGACAGTAGTTTAATGTTTCGTAGCAAGAAAAGATGTGTGCATGAGATTTTCACGATGCTTTCCAATTTCTATGGGGTCGCTAGGAGGGAGGCGGTGTTTGCACACTTCCCGATGGTCACATGATCACCGCAGCTGATAGCAGGGGTATCATTCAACCGGTCTAAAATTAATTTTAAAAATCTTCTTATTTAACGAATGTCTTGAAACATTTTGTATATTTTACGAAAAAATTTACCCATCCCCACATATAGTTATATTAGGTTATTTATAATTGGATTTTAAAATGATAACCTATTTCAAGTCAAATTCAACTATTTATAAAGTTAATATACATATAGTTTTATACGTCATGTCATCTCTCTTCATTCTCATTCTCTTTAGTTCTTTCATCACTTTTCATTCATCCACATATTATATTTTTTACAAACTTGTGATATAAGAGTTTTTTTATCTATCTTTCTTTTTCATCTTTACCTCACCCATATTTTTTTATTTTTTTTCGAAGATAACGTCAATAGAGATGGTCTTATAATCACATAATTAAAATAAATATATTTAAAAACTAAATTGTTTAAAAGAGTATATTCTTTTATGTATTGGACAGTTTATAATGTAAAAAAGCATCCACCCAATAGGAGGCACCTCGTGTACGAGACGGTACCATTTGTGACGCTTGGACCATTACTTTCCGAGATGCTTCTACTTCGTTTTGCAATTGCATAGTAATAATATTAAATCTAATAATTCAAATTATCATACATGAAAAAAATATCTATTTATATTAACAATTTAAAGCCAATAAAATTTTAATTGTTATGTATTCAAACTTGATTTTCATCTACGTTTCTGTGATTTCGCTTGTAAGTTGTTACTATACTCATCAATGTGAGTGAAATTGAATGAAAACATCAATGTGAGTGAAATTGAGTGAAAATTCAAATGTAATCATTTGATAATTATCTACTTGTATTGTTATTATGACAAAATAAAATTTTGAAAATTTAATTTGCTAAATAATTAATATAGATTATTTATAAGTCAACATATAATAATTTAGATTATAAAACTTCAATCTTTTTAATCTATAGATAGTAATAAAAAGGTTTCTTTTGACACTTGTTATTTTTTTAAACCATCTGTTTGACATTTGTCATTCTTCTAAACATCCTTACTTTATTTTCCCTCTAAAAATGTATTAAAAAAATTTAAACACTCAAACAATCTTCTTCTCTTCATAGAAATTAATTTGGTCAATTGATATATTTTTCTTTCTCATCTATATTTTTTTAAAATCAAATTATGTTTTTAGAAATAAATTTAACTAAAAAAATTAAAAATCATATATTTTCATAAAAATTAAAATATTGTAAAGGGGTAACTTTGTAAAATAGTAACTAACTTTCAAAGTGTTTCAATTAAGTAACTCAAGTTTTAAAAGTGTTCCAATTAGATCACACATTTTTATATTTTATACAAATTAAAAGTCATAACATATTTTTTAACATGTTATACTTTTGGATTCAGTTAAAAAATATTTTTTTCTATCTTTTGATGCTGATATAGAATGTTGACGTAATTTTAGGCACTTTTTTTATTTTTTCATAATTATATGTTTTTTATTTTTTAATATAATTTTATATATTGAAAATTCTAACTCCCATATCTTTTCCATCATTACTTTCTTGTCATAATAAAATTTGGTAATGACTCGATTTGATCGTTTGAAGGTCCAATTTGAGAAAATATGCATGAGTGACTAAATTAGAACACTTTTGAAACTTGGTTACTATTCTATGACATTTTCCTTATTTTAAATCAGTCATTTTTTAAAATAGTTATAAAAAATATGGAATTTTCTAAAAGCAGTTTATTAAAACAACCAGAATAATTAGAAACTTGAGTTTTTAATAAACAAGATTTTTTTAAAACAATATTTTTTATAAGAAAATCTTAAAACAAGTATTTAAAAATAAAACTGTAACATCCGTCGAATTTCAAAATTATAAAACCAAACCGAACTCACTTTAAACTTTCATTCGATGGAAATTTTAATATTTAAAATTTTTATTATTTATTTTATTGAATCAAACGCGTTAAATGTGCAATTTAAGCAATATTAAATATTGTTTTATTCATTTTATCATTTAAACAAAGAATAATAATTTATTTATTTTATAAATAATCTTTTTCATAAAAATATAAATATTATTTATCATTTTACAATAAATAACTAAATGAAAAAGACTTATTAAAACTTATAAAGTTATGAAATGAATTTTAATAAACTTATAAAGTTACAAGTCTTATAAAAGTTATAAAGATTTTATAAGAAAATAAATTGTAATTATTATTTTATATATTTTTTTATATAATCTTATATTTATTTCAAAATCATAATCCCTTTTTAAAAGACTTATAAATCACCATTAACACCATTCATAACCTCCTCCTAACCTCAAGTATAAAAGTAACGCTTAGGCCTCACTTTTCATTTGCTTATTCTCTAAAAATCTCACTCTTATATCTTTCTTTCATCCATTGGTTATGATCAATTTGAAGAATTTTATTTTATAAAAAATTTCAAGAATTCTTAATACTAAGGTAATCTTTTATTGCTTTTATATTATACATTTCAATCATCCTAACAACTAATTGTTCTCATGACTTTATGTTCTTACCATTATTTTTTCTTTTACCAAATCTCTTTTTATTTTAATCATTATCATTTGATCATTAACATTTTAATATAAACTAACCTTATAACAATCACTAACATTGCTAAATCAAGTTAACAACACAATAAGATAAACAAAGAATCATGTTTGCATATGGACGGCTATGCCGCCGCATTCGGTTATTCCACAAGATTATTTCCATAAGTGATGGCTATGCCGAAGTCTTAGAATACTTTTTATAACTCAAATAAAGACTAATATACCATATATTGTCATAATAAAATGTTTTAACCCGTTTCATGCTTTAACGATTTTAAAAGTACACACAAGTGCCTTATTACAATTCTGGAAGATTATAATGTTACTTCAACCGACTATAACTTGATCATAACAAAATAAATTTGAGTCAACTCACACTCCAATATTAATTTCTTTGAATTACCTTTTCAACGACAGTTTATACGTCTTCAAACTCAATCGGACGACTCAACAATAGCTTTCACAAGATAAGTGCGTATTTCAGCACCTTCTGTCTTGTGCTACTTGTTTGACCTATTTAAAGATCTTTTCATAAAATTGTTTTTGAATGAAAGTTGTCCGGAGACTTTGAACTAATCAAATATAAATTTTTATAATTTTATGAAACCGTTTTCTATTTTTAAAACCTGTTCAAACACATACCAAACATTCTGTCCAAAATCTAAAATTGATGCAATAGTCATTTTTCAATCTACCTTTGTTTTTTAGCATTTCTCTAAACGTCCTAATTTCTTGTAATGAATTCCAACCTCAAGTTATTGTTCTTTTTATCATTTAGGACTTTACATTTGACTCTTGACATTCAAGTTTTCTTATGTACTCTACAACCATCACTATACTTGTGAGTTTTCTATATGAGTATTTCTATACCCCTTTTTCATATTTTCACATTTTGGGTGAAATATGTTACCTTATAACCGTTGCACTTGTAAAACGTTTGATTCTTGTAAACTTATGGCAATTCACTTGTATGTTGTGGTTAGTAGATCTTTGTAGCTACCATGTAATGTCGATTATATGTACAATCATTAACTATTGCTAGCCTGGTGACGTCATAGATCTATGGGCCTGACAAGCCTGCTTGATTGATCCAAGTACACTTAGCTAATCGTATATACTTGTAAACGTATGAGACTTGTAAAACTGTCAAGGTTTGATTTTGCATTCTGTCTTACATCCCTAGTTACTTTGTTCACTAATCTATGACATGAATTGTCATCTTTTATATATTTATGTATTGAAAATTATGAAAATCTCACCAATATTATTATTGACCTTTTATTTTTAACATGTTTCAGATTTAATACTTGAGGTTTTTCTTCGTGCTCATATAAGACTTGGACCTAGTTTAACTATATGTTATTTTATTGTTTGAAGCTTTTGTATTGTATGGACTTATTTGTCTTGTAATGTTCAATGAATAATGATATTTAATATTATTTCAACTTAATTAGTTCCATGTGCTATGAAAATCGTTTCATATTCGTCCGTCCCGATGATTCCGCCGTCAGTCGGGGTGTGACAAAAACTATTTAGATAAGAGAATTAAAAATAGTATAATTGTTTTATCTCTTGAACAAATACGTATATATAATTTTATACATATCTTATATTAAAATATCGTACTGTAAATTTTCATGTTTATTACAAACTATAATCCGTTTAATAAATATGTTTCTAAACTATCTATTTATCTATATATTTATATATCTATAACCTATCTATTTATTTATTTACTTAAAATAGCTATTCATATGTAATTATAATCATATTTATCTTCAAACATGGTTTTGCAATTTATAAATTTTTATTACTAATTATTTATTGTTTTATTTATTCAACTCGTGTAATACACGGGATATTAACCTAGTATAATAATAAATTAATAAAACACCTTGTTTGGTAGTTGGTAATCATATATATATATATATGTATATATATATAGAAAATATGTCCTTCTGAAAAATAAGATAGTCAACTGTTATAAACCATCATGACACACTCGTAGATCCATTAAACATATATATATATATAACATGAAAACGGATACAGAGTTGCACGTATATAATAAATTATAATTATAATGTACGATATTTAATAATTGGGTGTATTATAATAATATGGTTTTTATAATAATAGTTAAATATGTAAGTTAGCTGTGTAACACGCTAAGGCCATGTTAGATGTGCGTTGACCCACCTCTGACCGCTGACTGGCTGACTCGGTCAGCCGGTCAAGGTGTTTGATGTTCACGGCGAGGTGTCTGACCCGGTCGAAGGCTTCTGACCGAGACCTAAAGATTTTGATGACTGACCCGGTCGAAGGCCACTGCACCTCATCGAGCTTGCCATCTCCGTCCGCCGCCCTCCTCCCTTCGCCGCCCTCCTCCCTCCGCCCCCCTCCCCCTCCCCCTGCGCAACCGATCGACCACCTCCCCCTCCCCTTGCACGACTTCCCCTGCGCGACCACCTCCCCCTCCCCCTTGATCATCTTCATGGGTTTTGTGTGAAATATGTGTACCCATGTGTTGATGATGTGTTTTCTTGAAATCTTGATGTGTTTTCTTGAAATTTTGTGAAGAAGATGATGGTGGAACATGGTGGTGGTTGTGGGTGGTCTCAAGATTAGGGTTTTTGTGTATATGTTTGGGTGTGTGTGGTGACACAAGTGTGTGTGTTTTTGTATGGTTTTTGAAAAATGAACGTGTCTTGTTTAACACGGTAGTACTTGCATTCAATTTGGCTATTTTTATTGATTACATAATACCAGTTAAATTTAAACTCGTTAGAACAACGGGACAATAAAGTTTTTTTTATCATTCAGTAGAGTCAGACAGATACTAAATCAAACAGCCAAGTTTCAGTCAGATGCAGACTCAGTCAGAACTTCTTACTGGGTCAGCTTCTGACTCAGTCAGATCTTACTCAGTCAGCACAATCAAACAGCCCCTAACAGTACTCCAACTCTCTAGTTTAATTAATTTACGAATTTAACATATATTAATCTCAATACGACTCTCATACTCTCCGGGAGATATTCGGGTCTTTTAACCGTGTTTCGGATTCCTCAAGTACTTAGGCGTAAAAAGTAAACCCAAAGACCAAACCAAATAAATAATGTTTAATCAATATTTGAGTTTTGGGTTTATTTAGGTTGGATAAATTGGTAATCAGGTTGGTCTACTTGTTACTCGAACAAATGCTCTAAGCAAACATAACAAACAAACGGTATAAACAAACAAAAGAGAATGCTCGAGTATGGAATCATTGTATATTATTTGTAATTAGTTTGAATCATTGATTAAGGAAGACAGATCGATGTGATGATCAAGTTCAAGACTTTCTCCGCATATTTAAGATGTACCGATGAAATTCTAATATATGGATGCATCGAGCATGGCAATATGGAACAAACACCAACATTTAAAAAAACTTATTCGGATTCTTCAGATCTACCAGAATTGCCAAATTACATACTCAAAGGCTGACAACAAATTGTAATCGGGTTTGGGTTTTTCAAAATGCTTTATTAGGATTTGGGTAGAGTTTAATCGAATCAGGTATTCAGATTCGGATAAAAGCAACACTTTGACCGTACTCAGAGTTACGCGAATAAGGCATGTTCAACTTAAAATATAGTATTAATTTTCAATTACATCTAAGAAGAAAGCATATAAAAACATTGTGCACTTAAGCTACATAACTTGACATTCGTTTCTCTTTAATCTTTAAACTTTTGACATTCTACAGTTAATTTAACTTTTCTTTTAACCAAACGTACTTATGAGTTCAATCAAACTAATCCGAACGTTTTACGTTAAACTCAAATACAAAATTTTTATATTGGATTTTATGAGAAATTCACACTCTTATCTATATACCCTTAAAAAACTAAACTATAAATGAGCAAATAAAAGCAAATTCTTTTTTAAGGTATTTATATGTTGGTTATTTTGATTTATTAATAATCGAGATGGGATCAAACTAAAGGCGACATATGACACATTGCATTTGTAATTATATAGAAGTGGTGCACTTATATACGTGTATGCATGTGCTACAAGACCCACAAACGTTGATTCATACGTACACTACTTGTCTACTTGTTCCATCATATAAAACTTTCATTAACGTGATGCTATTTTCCTTCGACTATCAATTAATACAATTCTTAGTTTTTTTAATTTATGTTTTACTCTTAACAACTATAAAACATAAAAATCAATTCGATGTATATAATTGAATAAATCAAAAAATTGGTGATCGAATTATCTATTTTTATAACCAAAATTTTGTTTCAAGTATAATTATATGTATATAAATAATTTATCAAACCATCACTAAAACCAAAACTTTATAATTCTCGTCTATAAATCTTTTCTTTTTACTCTAACAAAAGGGTAAATGAGATTGCCACATGTCAGCATTATAATTCTTCTCACTAAAATTTTCCCTCCTCTCTCTACTATTAAATAATTACCTAAATTACTAATAATATTATTTTAATACTTTTTAATATTTAATAAATTAAGAAAGAAATCTATTAATTAAGCTTATTTCTAAATAAATTAATACTTTTAATAAGTCATATTTTTAAAAACAAAAAATAATCAAATTTGGGAGTTGTAATAAGAAATTTTATACGGTTTGTTTTAGAAAATTTTTTTTATTTAAATAAAATTAAAAACAAAATTTAAAAAAATTAAGATCACTGTTTTATTCTTTATATTCATTTCTCATATGTAATTTATTTATATCATATCTTAGAATATCATTTTATAATTAATAAATTTATTATATTAATATTTTATTTATTCAACCCGTGTAATACACGGGTTAACTAAAGCTAGTTATATTATATAAACAGTATAGTGTGTGTCTCCTTTATCAAGTATATATATTAATTGACTTATTCTAATTTTTTTAAAATCTAATTTGATTTATTACTTGAAATGTATTTGTGTTAATCCAGACCATAATAAGTGTTTATAGACGGTTAACCTAGGTAATAAAAATCTAAATAGCAAAACTAAAGGTTTTACCCATAAAAAATCCCTATTGTTACCACATCTTTCTTGTTTTGGTATTTATAGAATTTTAGAGAAAAATAAATTTATAATATTAGTAAAGTTTAAAGTCAATGTTAATAAAGTGTGTAAGAATTGGTTACATTTATAGATAAAAAGCAAAGATGTTAAGAATTAAGATTAGTTGAGGGTGGGGTCACCCATTAAAACATAGGAGATATAATTTCCCAACTCAATCCCACTTTTGGTTCTATCATATCTAACACAATCTTAAATGCTCCATATTTGTCTCTTTTTTGTGGGGCTTTTTTCCACTTGCATCATTTAAATTGGGTACCATTCCTTCCTAATGTTCCTAAATATTAGAAAAACAATTAATAACTCTAACTTTTATTAATAATATTACATTTTGGTATTATAAAACTAAAAAAATGTGATTACGATTTGGGGATAGGTCCATCCTACTCATCAACCTCTTTGTTGTAGATCAAAAGATAATTGTACCATCATAACATCAGGCCCCACTAAAATAAATTGATTTGTTATTTGAGGGAATTTTGCCTATATAAACACATCATCTTTTCCATTTCATCTTTGTGCTATCATATTCTCACCTCATTTGTCTCCTTTTCTTCTTCATTCATTTCAGACTTTGCTTTGCTTGATGGCATCTTTGATCCAAGAAAAGTGGATAGCCATCAATGATCAAGAAACTTTTGATAATATCGAAACCCTAGAAATCGATGACAATCTTTTGATGTCAATACTCGATGAACCACATGTTGAAAACGAGTGTGATGATGAGAGGTTATCGAGTGTAATCCGCTCCTTAGAAGCTGAGATTAATCCAATTGTGATTGACGATCATGATATGAGTTTAGAGGTTGAATGGAACACTGATTGGGAAGGTACTTATCAGTGTCCCGTCAACCAAAATTTTATAAAATCACAAGATCTCGAATATAATTGGATGGAGATGGATGATATGTACATCCAAGGTATGATGATGGGATGGGTAGTAGTATTTTTATGGAGTTTGGTGATGTCAAAGATTATTCTCAAATTTCTTATGGAAATAACATTAAGGAGCATGTTTATGGTGCTTTGTGGCAAGAAATTAACTGATAAGGGTGTAGTAGTCCATATATATTAAGGCATCTTTTTGTAAATCAACTTAATTGTAATGTAATGTTTGTGGGTGACAATTAGCCCATTCAGTTGATTGAATTCTTAAATATATATCTATAGAACTTATTTAGCTTCATTTATTATATTTCCAAATTTATATATCATTTTATAAGTTTTAAGATATTCAAGAGAAAAACGTTATTTTTCATTGTCGTATCATTATTATATTTTTTTCGAAATTGATGTGTTATATTATTCTCTAATGTATCAAGACATGTGTTAGTACCTGAATTCTTTCTATGTTTTTCACCTTCAACTCGTAAGTCTAACGGGTTCATTCTCATGTAGTAATAACTAAATTAAAAGAGAACACGTAATAATTATAGGCAAAAATTATTAAATTCTAGTGGTCAAAATATTAAAGCTAAAAACTTTACTGTACGAACCCACTTAAAGTTTTATATTTTTATATAATACCAGATGTGGATTTATAAAGATATCATGGATATATAGTTGATAGAAAATAAATCTGATCTTATTTTCTACTAAGAAGCTGTAAAGCACGTATTCTTGTGTTGTCTCACCACAACGCCATAGACATGGAATGTGTTCAATACATATTCACTTTCAAATGAAGATCTATGAGAGCCACATAAACGTTTTAACATATTACTAAATATATCTAATGGAAGAAAGAATAAAAAAGCAAGCAATTGCGCAATAACACAGATGTATTCTACAATATATTTAGATGTACTAGATTATTTCGTTATATGATTTACGTAACATAACCCTGCATTTTATATAATATATTGTTTTTCACAATTTAAATCATTAACTAAAGGTTACAAGTTACTTCAATGCCATTCTCTCGCAAATACATAGTCTTTTAAGTATTGTCTATGTTAATTAGCCAAAAGAAAGTTTTCTAAGTATTCTTTTTATGTTAATTTACTAAAAAATATATATGGATACCTTAATTTTTCATTTACTTATTTTATGTGAGGAACACGTGATTTGGCCCCTGATACATAGAGTTGTTTACACCCACGTGTCAGCATCCGATTAGCGGAAGCTGGATGAAATTATCTATTCGATAATATTCGTGTTCGTAAAGTTATCATACGATCTTCAACCAGCTGATCCAATTTCTCACAATCAACACAAAATCACCAAATCAACATCCACTAGAACCCTAAAATCACTTCAAACTCCACTTCTGCAACACAATCATGAGTGAATCATCAAAGGATTACAACCACCATGAGCACCGTCAAGATCAGCAACCACCGCCTCATCATTACGGCACTTTTCAAGGCGTAAACAGCTATCCGTCACCGCCTCCGCCGCCGGTCATCGGGTTTCCTCCCGGCGCCGCCAGTGGTCCGTCATTCAGTCATTACGTTCACGGTTATCAGGCCGTTACAGGTATCGTAGTGATCGGTGTTCGTTTGTTTATTTAGGTTGTTGTTGATTTTGAATTGATCTGTTTTGAAGTAGTTTCGTTTGATGAGATTAGCTTGTGATGCTAATGTGGATGAGTAGTAAGGTGATTGGTTGCATTTATTGTGCCGATTAGTGCAAAATGTTGGTTTTTGTATTCAATTTAATGTATATAGATGGATATATACTGTTATGAGGTCTATGGAGTTTGCTGTCTGCATCTCTAAATCACTGTATGATAACTTTGTGAGATCACTTTCAATAGATATTGGATCATGAATCAATATGATATTGTGTGTGTGTGAAATGGATAATCAATTTCTGGTACAAAACCATGATGCTGATGGGTAGTAAATGAGTTTAAGAAGTGCAGGGGTAGCTTTTAGCGGCTAATGGAAACTTGATATTACGCGTGCCTAAAGCACCAGGCGCCGAGGAAAATGCATCATGGTGTTGAAGGCTTGCCTCGTGGTTCTGGGTGAAATTTGATCACGATTAGGGTCCGTAGGAGGTTTCTATGTAATTCAACCTAAAGGATGTAGAAATTATAAAAGGTTATATGTAAAACAGATGAGAGATATGTAATTTGTGGGTGTGATAAAGCTTTTTGGTTTTAGAAATCAAACCAAGGTTATTAGTAACGAACACACGAAGTGATGATGATAATATTGCATAATCATAGCCCTAATTGTTCACCTAAACAAGATCTTTATGATTTGTTGGATTTTGAATTGGTGTTGCATTTGATATGATCAATGGTTTTCAAGGTTATGCAATTGCTGAAGGAAGACCCGTAAGAGAGAGGCGGCTTCCATGCTGTGGTATTGGTGTAGGCTGGTTCTTGTAAGTTGTTATTTATTCAAATTCAAACAATTTGAATGCTAATTGGAGTTGATTAAGCTACCATTGATCATGGTTTAGGAAGTAATTAGGACTATTGATGTGCTAATTCGATCTCATCTTGGCTAAAATGTTTTTAAAGGTTCATAATTGGTTTCTTTCTGGCTGCTATACCTTGGTATGTTGGAGCATTCATTCTAGTATGTGCCAGATATGATCACCGCGAGAAACCTGGATATATCGCCTGCTTAATTGCTGTAAGATATTCCCACTTCTCATATCATTGTTAAATTCAATGTTTGTTAGAAATATGAACATTCAAGTAGACAATTGCAAGAATCACATAAGTACCTGCAGCCATAACTATATATATGATACAAAAGGTGATTATGTGATCTTTTTCTCTCCCACCACATTTCATCATCACTTTACATTATGTTTTAGTTATGTATTACACATCGTGTGGCCATGTTACAAAATGGCTATATTTATATGCAAGATTGAATATGTATTTATAATACTTATGTAATGTTGCAGGCTATTGTTGGAACAATTGCTGTGATTTTCGGTGTTACAAATAATGACTGGGACTGGGACTGGGACTAGGACCCGATCTGGACTAGAGTAAAGGTGGTTCGTGTCAGCAAGCCAGGGGAGTTATACACAACTATGAAGTGGATCGATGCACAAATGAAATCAATTCGATTCAACTGAATGGTGGTCTAAATTTATGGTGTTTGAATGGTGGTAAAAATTTATGGTGTTTGAATGGTGGTCTAAATTTATGGTGTTATTACAGTGAATTTGTAACATTGATCATGAATATAAAAAGATTACTCTTATTCAACCATGAACATCTATAAGTGGAGAACATCAACATCTTAAGATTGTGCTTGGTCATATTATTATGTTCAATTCAATCTTTATGTAATTCTGTCATCCGTGTAATTCTTTATTGTCTCTAAATTTAAATTTTGTAATTCTTTAGTGTCTCTAAATTTAAATTTGAGCTTTCTAAATTCAAATTTCCTTTTCAGATCCAGGATGGCAATGGGTATAAAGTCCTAGACACAAACTCAGCCATAACTCCATATCTTGTTCACAGTAATTATTATTTATACCAATTATGTTCTTATGGGTAATTGACTATAATAGTTTCTATGATGTATAGTTAGATGTTCTAACAATGAACATTAGTTCAAATGATTAAAATGAGATTCACATCCTACATATGATACAATTTTTTTACGTAAGATGAGTTTATATTTAATAATAGTCTAAGGTTCAAGACCTTTGATGATTCAAAACGACATTCATTGATTCCGCACATGTACGAGTATGGTTATGAATAACTATGAGTAAATTAAAGCTAGTGGATGACCTACAATCAAATAATTAAAATGAGATTCAAATACTGCAATTATAACATATCAAATAAAAAATTAAGGTCTTTGGCTAACAATCCTTCGTATTATAAGTATATAGTTATAAATAATTGTGAGTAAATTAAAACAAAAATTTATAAATATAATTCCTCGTATTGAGGTAACAGTTCAACTTAATAATTTTTTTTAAAAGTGATTGTAAGCATAATAGTTATAAGTGATTGTGAGTAAATTATAACAAAAATTTATGAATATATTACTATAATTCCTCATATTGAGGTTACACCATTCAACTTAATAATTTTTTAAAAGTGATTGTGAATGTATAAAAGAAAAAATAATGATAAACACATAAAAAAGTAATATATAATAAAAAACGTTTTTAGTATATATATAAATATTAAAACAAGAAGACCAGTGTTGTATAATTTTCAAGTCAAAAGTCCAACTTCAACAAAACAATTCTCAGAAATTAATGACGTTATTTGAAATTTAACTAGATAAACCCGTTTATTAATCGATAATTATGTAACACATCACATTCTTTTTTTAAATGAACATTCAAGTGTATTTTTGAAGGCATTAAATTGACACAAATACCCTTTCAAAAATCACAAAGTTTAATTTATGATGAATTTTGAAAAGTTATTTTTATCTTTTCACTCTTTCAAAAAATCATAATTAACTTATAATATAAGTTTACCCAAACATGAACTCAAAACACCCATTTAACGTAAATCCTAAAAACTAATTTACACCGTACAAGTCTAGAAACTTGATCTGAAACCAAAAAAAATAAAACGACTTTCAAAACTAGGGCTCAAATCTCAAAATCCCAATTCAAATGATTTTGCAAAGCTCAGTAGAACAATCCATCACATTTCAAAATCAAGAATAAAAAAACAACAATCAAAGATCTGTATGTTACATATGAGGCAGTTCCCTGGAATTAAACACGACGAAAACCCTAGAGAACGTGCAAACCCTTGAGGCTGCCCCCATCCTATAACCAGAAATTGCTATCGGCCGGGTGAAATTGAGACCCCGATTAAACAATAATCACGAAATCCCATTGGATCGGCCATCAATTTCAACAAAATCAAACACCAAAACACCAAAATCAAACACAATTGGGGGATTATTATAATGTGAACCCTCGATCGGTGCAAAAGCAAGTTGAAATTCTTACTTCGACGGTGGAGATCGAGATGTGGTGGTTGTTGTCTGCCGGCAACGGAACTCAGGCGACATTGCTGCCGTACGGCGGTCGCATGGTTCTCTCAAAGGCAATTTGAGGGTTGTGATGATGGTGGTGGTGGTGTTTTATAGGGTGTGTTTGGAAACCCTAAGGCCCAATGGGTTTTGTGGTTGTTTTCTTTTAATTGGGCTGTAAGGTACACATATTTGTTTTTATATTTTTATTTAAAAATTGCACCGTAGTTTTGTAGTGAGATTGATTATTGTATTTTTACTTAATAAATATTGGGTACTTAGTTTTAAATATAATATCTAAGTAGGTGAATATATGTTTATATTGCCACCTTTTAACATAATTTCTTAACATGTTATTTACTCCTAAATGATAATTATTGATTACTTAACTAAGGGGTTGTTTGGCAGCATCTTAATACGCCTCTTAATGGTTCAGATGTCTGAATGGTTCAGATGTCTGAATGGTTCAACACTTAATGGTTTAGACTGTTTGTTTCGTGAGCACATATCTGAATAGTTAAGAGATTTACCTCTAAATGGTTAAGATGTCTAATGCTGAATAGTTAAGACATATTATTTAAATTGGTCAGACATTTGTTTTTGAATAATTAAATTATATACTAGCTCTTAATGGTCCAGACCTTTTAATGTGACATCCGGTAAATTTCCGTTACCAAGCTCCGTTAGTTCCGTAAATCTTGTAAACACGTGTCGTGAGCACACACTAGTTGTCGTTGAACGTTGGTGACCTATTGATAATGAATAATGTTAATTTGTTGTGAATCTAAATGATTATGTGAATTTTGGGTTATGTTTATGTGTTCACACATTTATAAAAGGTTAATTAAAGAATTTATCGCGTAACGCGGAAACGTGCCTATTTATTCGTATGTCTTGTGTTTTTATAAAGATAAGATATATAATGATTTTCATAAGTTTATATCTTTATATTATGAAGTTAAAAACACTTTACGAAGAGTTTAAAGATTAGTTTATAAAATACAAATTACAAGGGTTAAAGGGGTAATTAGGTAATTAAAATTAATTAAAACAAACCCAAACCCTAGCCAACCCCCCTTCGGCCGCGACATTCACCCTATTCCTCTCCATCTTCGAAAATCAGCCTTGAACAAGCAAATTCGTGTGGTTTTGGTTCGATTACAAGTTATACAACACTTAGGAAGCATCGATTTCAAGCAATTACAAGTTTAAAGGTTAGATTTTTCGTGTTTTGTGATGTTCTTCATTATGGCCGAACCCTAGATTCGAAATTGATCCTTATTGGGTCGAATTGGATGTTGTTTGATGATGTTAACATGTTAGTTAGATTGTATACATGTTAGTTAACGTCGATTATGCAAGAATTCTATGTTTTTAGTAGATTGATCATGAACTTCGGTTATGAAACAAACCCTAATTCGAAATTGTTGTGATTATGCATGATGGTTGATTGTTTGATGAATGTTTGATGATTATTAGGTTGTATGAATGTTAGAATACGTTGATTATGCAAGAAAGTTGGGATTTTGATGCATTGTTCATAGGTTACTAAGAATAGTAACTTTATTTTGCATGTAGTAGTGATCTAGTGATGGATTGATGTTATGGATGAGTTCATGATGATAATTAGATGCTAGATTGTTGTTATGAATGCTAGAAATCTTTAATTTGATGATGTTGATCATAGCTTGCCAAAAGTAGAAACTTTTGTTTATGAAGATTGTTAGATTGGATGTTTAAGTGTTGTTGATCATGTCTAGATATTAGTATGAGCTTGAATTGGTATATTATTGATGAATTCATGTATATTTTGGATGTTTGATAGATTTTAGGATATTCTTTCCCAAAAGGGAAACTTTATTTGTGTAAACGTTGAAGTATGATGTTATGATCATGTTTGGGATGATAGGAACTTGCTATTATGTTCAAGGATGGATTCTAGTGTGATAGAACGTGTTAAATTAGTTGTATGGCATGTTTGGATAATCATGGGTGATATTGGAATTGGTAATCATGTATGGTTTGGATGTTGTGTAGTAGTAGGACATCATGCTTGGGTCTGGTAATTGATTGTTGTGATGTTGTGAATGCAATGCATATGCTTAAAGAATTTGGTTATGATCATTATACACGCGTGCGGATCTGAGGCCCCTACTTAGTAGGATTGGCAGGGTTTAGGATGTGAAGTCGTGAGTGGCTTCACATGGCATGTGATGAATGGTTGAACCTTGTATGACATGTTAGTTGTATTGTAGCTAGTGGTTATGTTAATGTTCTAGATTCGCATGACTTGTATAGTACTTGATTGTATGATGATCTATGTGATACACTGGTTGATATAGCATATGTATGATACTAATTGAATGTTAATCATGTATGTTGTATGTGCTCATTGGCTTTATTTGAATTATAACTCATAATGTCACCAACGGGTCAAACGGGTCAACTAGGTCAAACGTGTCTATTTGTCTGGAAGCTTGAGTCTTTGATTTTGGTATGGTTAGGGTTTCACATGTCTTTTATTTACACGTACTTATGTACTCACATGATCTAGGTAACCTGTGAAGGTTGGCTATCCTCTCGTTTCTCAAAATAAACCCTAAGTACCTTTGCATACATCAGGTGAGTTCATGCCCCACTCTTTACTTAATCTCTTTTGGGGGAGATAGCATACTGGTATTTATACGAATGCTTTTATTATTTAAGTTGTGTATATTATTAATATAGTGCTGTTTACCATGGGAAAAGTCCTCACACTTTTGAATTGTTAATATTTAATAGCGGGGAAACTTGGGTAGTACTACTGGGTCTGACGAGCCCCACCTGTGTGACTCGAGGTCAACCGGGTGCAATTTGTCCTATTGATCATTGTCACGACATGGTAAGTCGTGACAGGAGGCAACAACTATCACAGTCAGCTTCAATTGCAAAATCACTATGTATTAATATTTACTGATAATAGACTAGCTATCTATTACCATACACTGCTTATATTTATCGCAACTGTTTACATGTTTATTGAACTCAAACTCTTGAACTCACCAACCTATGTGTTGACATTTTAGTATGCTTTTCTCAGGTCCTTAACTTGCTTGCCATAGGAGCACTGCATGGTTTACTGCATTTTAAGACACTTTGCTTCAAGACAAGTTGACATTTAACAATTATAGTTTACTTTCTGGGTTGGCACTTGTTTTGCCATAAGTTATACTTTATTGACTTGGGTTGTTTTCAAAAACGGTTCCGCATTGTTTAAAGTTGGTATTTTGGTTAATTATGTTTAAATTATGGCATTTAGAGTCGTTCTGAGTAACTATTGACTGTGATCCTGGTTTGTTCACACGCCTCGCGGTAAAACTCCGCAAGTGGATTTTGAGGGTGTGACTTTAATGGTCCAGACCTCTTAATGATTCAGCACTTAAAGATTCAGACCTCTTATTAGTTCAGCATTTAATTATTCAGAAATTGTCAAACAGCCCCTAACATAATTATCTCCTACCCTTTTAATTATTATGTAATTACAAGATTAATCCAACACTAAGAAGCTACGACTTTATCATATAATGTAACATTTTCTCTTATTGATGTAATTTATGCACAAACATGTTTTTCTCCTGCCTTTTACCTCCAATCGTTAACGGTTTGGCTTCTTGAATCGACTCATTTTGTGCTTGCAAATTCTTCAAGATAAAGGCTGCAAGTTGGGACGATGAATATGAACTTATGATGATACAAAGTGATCTGGTTTGATCTTTTCAAGCATCTTTAGAACTTCTAACATGTTTGGCCTTTTGGACAGGAGAGATTCCTGGTTCATAAGGAATGTCTGGCCTTTAACATCAACAACGCGTTTTGGGCGTATTGGCTGTGGATGAGAGGAGAACTCCACAGTTAAGCGTGCTCAGGTGTGAGCAATCCAGGGATGGGTGACCTCCCTGGGAAGTTTTCACCCGGGCAACCAAAAGCAAATCCGTGAGCTCTTCGTGGGCAAAGCGGACAATATTGTTGATGCGAGGGGCCGGGTGTTACAGAATGGTATCAGAGCCATTGGTTATAGGGAACTAGGTTGCATACACACTAGACTATAACCGCACACAGTTAATTAGTTACCTGTGCCTTACTCCCATTTACTGTATACTCATTGGCATACACGTCACACTCTCTGCAGCATGGCATCGTCTTCAAGAGCTCCGGGTAAACGACCCGAATCACCTACACGATCTGAATCCCCACCTCCCGCACCTGTACCTGATGATGGATTCGATTGGCCCAGACTGGCTTATCCCCGAGAGGAGATTGACTGGGATCAACCATTCGCACTGATGAAGCGTGACCCTCCGCGTGACTGGCGTTCTTATCCTAGGTTTGTTGACCACATCATGTTTAGGGAACGCGTACCTGTCCTAAAGCCAAGGACTAGGAACAATGCCAATCACCCATGTTTTCACTCCCACGAACGGCGCAGTCCAACGAGCAATTGATTGCTGCACTAATGGCTGCACTGGATACTGAACAGCATCGTGTGAGACGACTCACGGGTGATGTCTGTACACTACAGCAAGAGGTGTACAACCTGAGACATCAATTGGACGAACTCAAGGAAGAACACGGGAAGACGCTGAACGGTTGTCACCATATGCAAGATGGTGTTATGGCACTCCAAGGACGCGTGACTGCTCGTGAACAGCGGGACGCCATAGCCGATAATAGGATTGCCATTCTAGAAGCTCAACTAGCAGCACTCCAGATTGCTATAGCTCCTGCTCCTACCGCAGACTCTGAGGATGAGGAGGATCCCGAGGAGGGACCCGAGGAAGAGGACCGGAGGAGATGGAGGATGATAGTGACGGGTCAGACATTGTCGATTGATTTCTTTATATGACTTAGATTACGTAGTGTTTTCTTTTGAAACCTATATGGGAAGGGTTGTTTCCCCACACGAATGACAAAACTTCAATTTTGACATTGATAAATACATTGTGACTTATTGCAATTTATTTACTTTGGTTATTATTTTTGTTATGAATGTTGTGGTTGTGATGATACGTTATTTCTTTCATTTACTGTTTACTACGCTTCAATGAGTTAAATGTGTATGATGTTACTCATTATTGTATTGTGAATATAAAGTGAAAAGAATGGACGCTCGTG
This sequence comes from Flaveria trinervia, assembly GCA_025506515.1. Taxonomy (NCBI): domain Eukaryota; kingdom Viridiplantae; phylum Streptophyta; class Magnoliopsida; order Asterales; family Asteraceae; genus Flaveria; species Flaveria trinervia. The sequence continues at coordinate 120,600,108 of CM046444.1, read as the reverse complement.
GACGTGGACGTGGACGTGGTCGTGGACGCGGACGTGGACGTGGCACCGGAGAACAGGGTGGTGGTGCTATTAACATGACTCCTGCGGAATTTGCTGCTCTAATTAATGAGCATGTTCAGGCGGCAGTGGCTGCTGCCCACGCGGGTCAGCCAGCAGGTAAACAATGACAGAAAAACAAATCTGATATCCTTTATAACTGTAGGGGATGTTTGATTAATGTGTGTTGTGTTAAAACAGGACCACCAGTGTGTACATACAAGTCCTTCATGGACTGTAAGCCACACACCTACAGCGGTACAGAGGGTGCTGTGGGGCTTGTACGCTGGTTTGAGAAGACTGAGTCCGTTTTCTCCAAATGTAACTGTCCACCGGCGAATCAAGTAAAGTATGCCACCGGGACTTTGGAGGGTGCTGCCCTGTCTTGGTGGAACGCGCAAGTCCAGATGCTTGGACAAGCGATGGCAAATGGACTCCCCTGGAATGAGTTCAAGGATATGATGATCGAGGAGTACTGTCCTCGAAATGAGGTGCAAAAGTTGGAGATGGAATTCTGGCAGCTTAAGATGAAGGGTTCAGAAATTGAGGCTCACACGACCCGTACTCATGAGCTGGCCACATTGTGTCCAGGAATGGTTAATGAGACACATAAGAGAATCGAGCACTACATACGAGGATTGGTTCCTGAAATCCAAAGTATGGCAACAGCTTCTAACCCGACTACGATTCAGCAGGCCATTCAAATTGCCCATAGACTTACTAATCAGGCGGTAGAGCAAGGGCGGTTACCCAAACGGGGCGCTGTGGTGAGCGTGCCCGACAACAAAAGGAAGTGGGATGCTCCCGGCAACAGCAATAACAAATCATCATCATCATCGTCTGGCGGTCAACAACAATCCCAACAGCAGCAACAGCCAGTTCAGCAGCAGCGGCGGTTCGATAATAACCGCAATTTCAACCAAACTGCCCCAAATAACCAAGGACCCAGCGGTTACGGCGGCAGACATCCCAAATGCCCACGGTGTAACTACCACCATGTGGGACGGTGTGATAGCTTCAAGTGTCAACGTTGTGGAAAGATTGGACACGCTGCGAAGGATTGCCGTGGTGAACTAATGAAGAGGCCACAACAATCTCAAGAAACCCCCAAGGGTTGTTTTGAGTGTGGGAAAGAAGGGCACTACAAACGAAACTGCCCACAACTAAGAAGTAACGGAAATGGCAACAACAACAACAACAACACCAACAATCATGGGAACAACAACAACAATGGCAATAATAACAACAATGGTGGTAATGGCACTGGAAATGGCGGCAATAGAGATGGAGCCAAAGGGAGAGCCTTCGTCATTGGCTCAGGTGAGGCTCTAAATGATCCCACAACTGTTACTGGTAGATTCCCTGTTAATGGTTGTTTTGCTACGGTACTATTTGATACTGGAGCCGATAGGAGTTTTGTGAACTTAAAATTCTGTAGTCTTTTAAGTGATATACCCTCTGCTTTAGAATCTAAGTACACTGTGGAATTAGCCGACGGTAAACAAATCCATGTAACGCATATCCTTAAAGACTGTAGGATAGAACTTGCTGGTCATACTTTCGCTATAGATCTCATGCCTGTTACGCTGGGGAGTTTTGATGTTGTGATAGGCATGGATTGGCTCTCTAGCAAGCAAGCGGAAGTCATATGTCACGAGAAGATTATACGGATCCCGGTTGGTGATCAAATTCTTACCGTCAAAGGTGATAGGAGTGGTGCTGTGATAGGCATCATCTCGTATATGAAAGCTCAAAAGTTGTTACGGAAGGGCCGCGTGGCTATCCTAGCACTTGTAACCGATAAGCAAAAGGAAGAAAAGAGAATGGAGGATATTCCCGTAGTACGTGACTTTCCGGAGGTGTTCCCAGAAGATCTTCCTGGATTACCACCGCACCGTCAAGTGGAATTCCAGATTGAGTTGACTCCCGGCGCAGCTCCGATTGCTAGAGCACCTATCGATTAGCACCAAACGAACTACAGGAGTTGTCGTCACAACTTCAGGAGCTTTTGGATAAGGGCTTTATTCGACCTAGTACATCACCTTGGGGAGCTCCTGTACTCTTTGTTAAAAAGAAGGATGGTACATTCCGGATGTGCATCGATTATCGAGAGTTAAACAAAGTAACAGTCAAGAACCGATACCCTTTACCTCGTATCGACGACTTGTTCGATCAGCTTCAAGGATCAAGCTATTACTCGAAGATTGACTTGAGATCTGGTTATCATCAACTCAGAGTTCGAGAAGAAGACATTCCCAAGACTGCATTTCGTACTCGTTATGGTCATTATGAGTTCTTGGTCATGCCTTTTGGGTTGACTAATGCACCTGCTGTGTTCATGGACCTCATGAACCGCGTGTGCAGCCCTTATCTTGATCAGTTTGTCATTGTGTTCATCGATGATATACTGATATACTCTAGGACCAAGGAGGAGCATGAAGAGCACTTACGAATGATCTTGGAACTGTTGAAAAATGAGCAACTGTATGCTAAATTCTCAAAGTGTGACTTTTGGATAAGAGAGGTACAATTCCTACGTCATATTGTTAATGAGAAAAGGAATACACGTTGATCCTGCCAAAATTGAGGCGATAAAGAATTGGACTACACCCAAAACACCAAGTGAGATAAGACAATTTCTTGGATTAGCAGGATATTACCGCCGATTCATAGAAGGATTTTCTAAGATCGCCCAACCTCTCACAGCCTTAACGCACAAAGGAACGACATACAAATGGGCTGAGAGTCAAGAATCAGCTTTCCAATTATTAAAACAAAAACTTTGTATTGCCCTGATATTAGCATTACCCGAGGGAACAGATGACTTTGTGGTGTATTGCGATGCATCCATTCAAGGATTGGGTTGTGTCTTGATGCAACGAGACAAGGTGATAGCTTACGCCTCGAGACAACTAAAAGTTCATGAGAAGAACTATACTACCCATGACTTAGAATTGGGCGCAGTAGTTTTTGCTTTAAAGATCTGGAGACATTATTTGTACGGTACCAAGTGCACAATCTACACCGATCACAAGAGTCTTCAACATATCTTTGAGCAAAAAGAGTTGAATATGAGGCAGCGACGTTGGGTGGAACTACTAAATGATTATGATTGCACAATTAAGTATCATCCGGGAAAGGCGAACGTAGTTGCCGATGCTTTAAGCAGGAAGGAAACAGCTAAACCCCGACGGGTGCGAGCTTTACAGCTTACTATCAGTACCCAACTACCCGAACAAGTTAAGGAGGCACAAATAGAGGCTTTAAAGGTGAAAAATATTGGTTCTGAATTTTTAAGGGGAATGGATAAGCAGCTAGTGACGAAAGAGGATGGAATTCGGTATTTCATGGATAGACTTTGGGTGCCTGTTCATGAAAATCTGAGAGATTTAGTTATGAGCGAGGCACACAAATCTAAGTATTCTATACATCCTGGATCCGACAAGATGTATCATGACCTAAAGGCTCACTATTGGTGGCCTAACATGAAAGCGGATGTAGCTACGTACATGAGCAAGTGTTTAACCTGCTCGAAGGTGAAAGTGGAATATCAAAAACCATCTGGACTATTACAACAACCCGAGATTCCAATGTGGAAATGGGAACAAATCTCCATGGATTTTATTACTAAGCTACCCCGGACTAGTACTGGTTGTGACACGATATGGGTTATTGTGGATCGATTGACAAAGTCTGCTCATTTCCTTGCAATAAAGGAAACCGACAAGATGGAGAAGTTAACTCGCCTGTACCTCAAGGAGATCGTTTCGAGACACGGGGTACCGATCTCAATTATCTCCGACCGTGACGCTCGTTTCACGTCACATTTCTGGCAATCATTGCAGAAATCTTTGGGTACACGTTTGGATATGAGTACTGCATATCATCCACAGACGGATGGTCAGAGTGAGCGTACTATACAGACTTTGGAGGATATGCTACGTGCTTGTGTGATTGACTTCGGGAATAACTGGGAAATTCACCTGCCATTGGTGGAGTTTTCGTATAACAACAGTTATCACACTAGTATACGAGCAGCACCTTTCGAGGCGTTGTATGGGAGAAAATGTCGATCACCGGTTTGCTGGGCAGAAATTGGTGATAGTCAGATAACAGGTCCCAAGTTAATTCATGAGACGACTGAGAAAATTATACAGATACGGAACCGTATGGCTGCAGCGCGAGACAGGCAAAAGAGTTATGCTGACAAGAGACGGAAACCCTTAGAGTTTCAGGTTGGCGACAAGGTTTTGTTGAAAGTCTCACCATGGAAAGGCGTAGTTCGGTTTGGTAAACGAGGGAAACTAAATCCGAGGTACGTTGGACCATTTGAGATTGTGGAAAGAGTAGGTCCAGTAGCCTATCGATTAGCCCTACCTGATTCGCTAAGTGGAATTCATGATGTATTTCACGTGTCAAACTTGAAGAAGTGCATAACTGATGAAACGACGGTCGTACCACTAGAAGAAATTCAGGTGGATGAACAATTGCGTTTTATTGAGGAACCAGTGGAGGTGATGGACCGTGAGGTGAAAACACTTAAGCAAAGCAAGATACCTATTGTTAAAATCCGTTGGAATTCGCGACGTGGACCGGAATTCACATGGGAACGGGAAGATCAAATGAAGCTTAAGTACCCTCAACTATTCGAAGGAACGATGCCAGCAGACGAAGGTATTGATTTAAATTTCGGGACGAAATTTCTTTCAACATGGGGATGATGTGACAACTCATCCAAAACTCACACGATTTCGATTTCTGTGTGCCAATGCAGTAGACCAGTGATGGAAACCAGTGATGGAACACTCTCACCATGTAACGCAATTTTCGGGACGAAAATTCTTTCAACATGGGGATAATGTGACATCCGGTAAATTTCCGTTACCAAGCTCCGTTAGTTCCGTTAAGTCTTGTAAACACGTGTCGTGAGCACACACTAGTTGTCGTTGAACGTTGGTGACCTATTGATAATGAATAATGTTAATTTGTTGTGAATCTAAATGATTATGTGAATTTTGGGTTATGTTTATGTGTTCACACATTTATAAAAGGTTAATTAAAGAATTTATCGCGTAACACGGAAACGTGCCTATTTATTCGTATCTCTTGTGTTTTTATAAAGATAAGATATATAATGATTTTCATAAGTTTATATCTTTATATTATGAAGTTAAAAACACTTTACGAAGAGTTTAAAGATTAGTTTTTATAAAATACAAATTACAAGGGTTAAAAGGGTAATTAGGTAAATTAAAATTAATTAAAACAAACCCAAACCCTAGCCAACCCCCCCTTCGGCCGCGACATTCACCCTATTCCTCTCCATCTTCGAAAATCAGCCTTGAACAAGCAAATTCGTGTGGTTTTGGTTCGATTACAAGTTATACAACACTTAGGAAGCATCGATTTCAAGCAATTACAAGTTTAAAGGTTAGATTTTTCGTGTTTTGTGATGTTCTTCATTATGGCCGAACCCTAGATTCGAAATTGATCCTTATTGGGTCGAATTGGATGTTGTTTGATGATGTTAACATGTTAGTTAGATTGTATACATGTTAGTTAACGTCGATTATGCAAGAATTCTATGTTTTTAGTAGATTGATCATGAACTTCGGTTATGAAACAAACCCTAATTCGAAATTGTTGTGATTATGCATGATGGTTGATTGTTTGATGAATGTTTGATGATTATTAGGTTGTATGAATGTTAGAATACGTTGATTATGCAAGAAAGTTGGGATTTTGATGCATTGTTCATAGGTTACTAAGAATAGTAACTTTATTTTGCATGTAGTAGTGATCTAGTGATGGATTGATGTTATGGATGAGTTCATGATGATAATTAGATGCTAGATTGTTGTTATGAATGCTAGAAATCTTTAATTTGATGATGTTGATCATAGCTTGCAAAAGTAGAAACTTTTGTTTATGAAGATTGTTAGATTGGGATGTTTAAGTGTTGTTGATCATGTCTAGATATTAGTATGAGCTTGAATTGGTATATTATTGATGAATTCATGTATATTTGGATGTTTGATAGATTTTGGGATATTCTTTCCAAAAGGGAAACTTTATTTGTGTAAACGTTGAAGTATGATGTTATGATCATGTTTGGGATGATAGGAACTTGCTATTATGTTCAAGGATGGATTTTAGTGTGATAGAACGTGTTAAATTAGTTGTATGGCATGTTTGGATAATCATGGGTGATATTTGGAATTGGTAATCATGTATGGTTTGGATGTTGTGTAGTAGTAGGACATCATGCTTGGGTCTGGTAATTGATTGTTGTGATGTTGTGAATGCAATGCATATGCTTAAAGAATTTGGTTATGATCATTATACACGCGTGCGGATCTGAGGCCCCTACTTAGTAGGATTGGCAGGGTTTAGGATGTGAAGTCGTGAGTGGCTTCACATGGCATGTGATGAATGGTTGAACCTTGTATGACATGTTAGTTGTATTGTAGCTAGTGGTTATGTTAATGTTCTAGATTCGCATGACTTGTATAGTACTTGATTGTATGATGATCTATGTGATACACCTGGTTGATATAGCATATGTATGATACTAATTGAATGTTAATCATGTATGTTGTATGTGCTCATTGGCTTTATTTGAATTATAACTCATAATGTCACCAACGGGTCAAACGGGTCAACTAGGTCAAACGTGTCTATTTGTCTGGAAGCTTGAGTCTTTGATTTTGGTATGGTTAGGGTTTCACATGTCTTTTATTTACACGTACTTATGTACTCACATGATCTAGGTAACCTGTGAAGGTTGGCTATCCTCTCGTTTCTCAAAATAAACCCTAAGTACCTTTGCATACATCAGGTGAGTTCATGCCCCACTCTTTACTTAATCTCTTTTGGGGGAGATAGCATACTGGTATTTATACGAACGCTTTTATTATTTAAGTTGTGTATATTATTAATATAGTGCTGTTTACCATGGGAAAAGTCCTCACACTTTTGAATTGTTAATATTTAATAGCGGGGAAACTTGGGTAGTACTACTGGGTCTGACGAGCCCCACCTGTGTGACTCGAGGTCAACCGGGTGCAATTTGTCCTATTGATCATTGTCACGACATGGTAAGTCGTGACAGGAGGCAACAACTATCACAGTCAGCTTCAATTGCAAAATCACTATGTATTAATATTTACTGATAATAGACTAGCTATCTATTACCATACATTGCTTATATTTATCGCAACTGTTTACATGTTTATTGAACTCAAACTCTTGAACTCACCAACCTATGTGTTGACATTTTAGTATGCTTTTCTCAGGTCCTTAACTTGCTTGCCATAGAAGCACTGCATGGTTTACTGCATTTTAAGACACTTTGCTTCAAGACAAGTTGACATTTAACAATTATAGTTTACTTTCTGGGTTGGCACTTGTTTTGCCATAAGTTATACTTTATTGACTTGGGTTGTTTTCAAAAACGGTTCCGCATTGTTTAAAGTTGGTATTTTGGTTAATTATGTTTAAATTATGGCATTTAGAGTCGTTCTGAGTAACTATTGACTGTGATCCTGGTTTGTTCACACGCCTCGCGGTAAAACTCCGCAAGTGGATTTTGAGGGTGTGACATTTAATGGTCCAGACCTCTTAATGATTCAGCACTTAAAGATTCAGACCTCTTATTAGTTCAGCATTTAATTATTCAGAAATTGTCAAACAGCCCCTAACATAATTATCTCCTACCCTTTTAATTATTATGTAATTACAAGATTAATCCAACACTAAGAAGCTACGACTTTATCATATAATGTAACATTTTCTCTTATTGATGTAATTTATGCACAAACATGTTTTTCTCCTGCCTTTTAACCTCCAATCGTTAACGGTTTGGCTTCTTGAATCGACTCATTTTGTGCTTGCAAATTCTTCAAGATAAAGGCTGCAAATTGGGACGATGAATATGAACTTATGATGATACAAAGTGATCTGGTTTGATCTTTTCAAGCATCTTTAGAACTTCTAACATGTTTGGCCTTTTGGATGGATCTGGTTCTAAGCACATTAATGCTACAACAAATGCTTGATTAATCTCGTCCATACGATAACACTCTAGTCTGTTATCGACGTAATGATCTTCCTTTTTATCATGAACAACTGCTTTCACCTGTTTTTGTATAACAATTCAAGTTACTTTATCTCTAAAAAGATAGAAAAAAAGGGTCAAAACTTTGATTTTTAAATACTTACCCATGTTACAAGCTTCGTTCCCTCTTCGATAAAGGCCTCATCTGACGGTTTTTTACCAGTTAAGAGCTCAAGTAAAACTACACCAAAACTATATACATCCCCTTTTGTGGTTGCTCGTCCCGTGTCAAAATACTCTGTGAAAACAACTGTTCCTTTGAATAATAGCAATTTCAACAGATTTACTTATGAACACGTTGATTTGGTTGTGCTTTATTCCAAACAGGTTAAATTTAAAAAAAAAAACTATATATTAGCTAAAAAGAGAACATATCAAATGGGTTGAAAGATAAACAGCTAAATCATTTTATTTGAAGATTACATTGTGATTGACATAATAACAGATTTCAATCATAATTAACACATTTACCTTTACAAATAATACCCTTCCATTGTAAGGAAAAACAAAATTTTAATTTAGGAATATATAGTAGGTACAAACAATTCACTCCAATCAGCTATTTGTATAAAAAATTATTTATCTCGACCCAACCTGACCCGGCCCATTTCGACCCATACTAAAAATATCACATGTTTTAACCCGAACCCATTTGGATTTGTTTCCCAACACACTTGACCCGCCTGTTGTGCCATCTTTAATCATATGATCATATCCAAGATAGCATCTTTATGGTTACAGTAGATGTAATGAGACCATACCAGGGGCTAAGTAACCGAAAGTCCCAGCTACTAAAGTCGATACGTGGGTCTTATCTTGCTCCATGAGTGTGGCTAACCCAAAATCAGAAACACGGGCCTCCATATTTTCGTCCAATAATATATTGCTCGATTTGATATCGCGATGAATTATATGAGGAATACAATCATGATGAAGATATGATATTCCCCTTGCAGCACCTATCGCGATTTTGTATCTTGCATCCCAATCTAGAGCTTTGTTCATTGCTTTTCCTGCATAATAACCAATGTAAACAATATGACTATTTGACTATTAAAGTCAGCAGTGTAAACTCTAACTTCAACTTCATGTGAAGATTCTTAATATTTGCAAGAAAGTACGATGACGATGTTGAAAACTAATGAAAATTGAAAGATTTTAGGTGTTATGTTCATAATTCATAACCAAGTGCATATAATTAGAAACTTAGAAAGTCAAAGGTTTGACTTTCTAAAGTCAAACTCATACCATGGAGTAGTGCATCTAAACTTCCATTGGGCATTAACTCATATATCAGCAGATTATAATCAGGCGCGGCGTAATAACCATAAAGAGTAACTATATTTCGATGCTTTATATCTCCCATTGATTCCAATTCTCTTTCGAAACCTCGCTCATGCTCTGTGGTTTCTCTTCTTAGTTTCTTGACAGCAAAACATGTTGACTCGTTTATAGTCAACCTGTAAACCGTGCCATATCCTCCGGATCCAATTCTATCTTTGTTGGTCAACTTCATGGTTTTCTTCAAGAAAGTATTTGATTTGAGGGATTTGATCTTTGGTGATCTAAACAACACCAATTTTCCACCTAGTATGCACGTCAAAACACATACACAGTAGAGTCTGAGGAACTTAAATAAATATATAAATGAATAAAATGAACTATTAATAAAAAACATTACCAGAAAAGTTATCTTGAATCACCAACTGCTTTCGTTGCCATCGACGATAGCATAAGATTGCTATTGTAATCTTTGAGATTACAAATGCTAATATGCATATTGTGATGTATAATCCGAGAAACCGGGTTTGACCCATTTTGTTATAAGTAGAACTGAGCTGAATGTTGAATTACTATTATGTATCCACTAAAAAAGTGGTGTGTTTATGTTTCTTTGACTTTTGTCACAGTTTCAAAAGTCAAATGTTATAAATAAATGATCACACACTGTGTGTGTTTATATGATCTTGCAGATATGAGCAAGAATGGTTGTGGGATATAATTGAGATCATTTGCAGGCAGCTGCACAAGAAAAAAGGTGATAACTTTATGTTATATCATTATACATTTGTTTGACATTCTGTTACATCTTGTGACTTGTGGGACCTGTAACGGATATGTGTTGGATTCTGATTGGTATGGAGGTTTCGAAAAACATGTGTTGGGGCCGGATTGGTACAAAGGTTGCCAGCTGGTAAAGTCAGGTGAGTGAAAATGTGTATGCACACAAAATACAAATGGAGCCAATATGTATGGGCTTTGTTTTAGACTATTTTGCCCTTAGCCATCAATTGAACTCTTTTTTTCGTTTATGATAATTTTAATAATCTGTTACAAGAAAATTCACACTCTATTAACCATTGGATCAGGTAAAAGATAGCGCCCTTAAACAAAAAAACCAGTGAAAGATGGATTCAAACATGTGAATTCTGTTAGAGGGACTCAAGCGCGCTTGCGCCAATGTTAGAAGGTTGCAATGAAACTCTTTATTGACCTTTCTTTTTCTCTATGGGGAAATTGGTCCCTTTTTTCCAGGAAAGGGAAGAAAAATTGGAAACATGTGAAAAGCTTGTTGATTTTGGTAGAAGTTGGTAAGAGATTTATATTTTCAACAAGATATGGGCTTTTTGGTAAAATAAAGTGCATGGCATTTAATCAATCATGGCATATGGTCATATGGATGCTTAATCAACCAAACTTCCTGAACATTATTTTGGACAGTTTTCATTGATGGTACACATGTCTATGATAGTATGGGAATCTTGATGAGTTGAAAATATGGAGACAAAGGGTATGGACAATCATTATCATCATACATAATAATAACGGCAAATACAATTTTGATTGGTTTTTAAAAAAAAACTAGGGTTAATATTGTAAAAAAACATACTTTCTTATTTTTCAAGATTAAAAATCCTGTACTCAATTATAGATATTAAAGTATTTAAACTTGTTTAAAATACACATACTCGTAAAAAGATTAATATAGTGACAAATTACAATTCAAAGAAGAGGCATTCCACATGTAATGCTATCCATTTTTCATGATATAATTCATGGAGAGAAATATCATATTCTTCAGAAAAGTTGTATTTCACAATAAAATTGATAAGTACTGTTTCGAGCAAGTGTTTCCATCATCTTCTTTTGTCCGAAGAAATAATTCATCAAAATAATGAATTACAATGGATATTGACACATCAGAATTCTAACATGACATCAATAATTGAAAGCGTTTTACGCAAATAAAAATGTCTACGTGATAACACGTCACTACCGATGTTTTTGATAAACATTGTCAATTTTAAATTCGATTTTTGTAAAACATTGTCAATTTTAAACAAATCTAAGACTTTGCGTAAAAAAATTTTTGTAAAAAGACATGCATATATGTTAGGTTTTTTTATGGTATTAACCTAAAAACCATTAACTTCCAATGTCCTAAAAGACAACCATCTAAATGCAATCCACATCCATATGATACAAACAGCTTATTTAGATTTTCGTTATTTCAATAAAGCTAAAAGAGTGTGCAATATACATAAACTAAACCACCACTTTAAACTAATTTATAAGGGAAAACACACACTAGTATGAAAAACAAAATAAAAATAAAAATAAAAATAAAAACAAGAAAGTGGAAAAGAAGCTGAAAACAATGACATCTGTGTGATCATCCCAAATGGAAAACACCAACCTCTCTATGAGACTGGCTCTGCATAAACTTTGCATCGATTGTTATTCGGTCGTTCGACTGCTGTTGACCATGTGTTTGCTTGTAATACGGGTTACTGTTGACCAACCCTGCCGCCAATTTCCCGTCCGTTGACTTCTGTTGACCATGTGTTTGATCCACACTGTTGCTCCTATATGCATAATGTGGAGAAAGGCCAACTGTACTTGTGTTTCTAACCGTTACCCTTGGGTCATACATGTCTTTCATGCTTCTGCTGCTCTCTAACGGAAGTACGGGGCCCACAGCTCTTCCTGATCATGTTTAACAAAAAGATTGAGTTAATATTAATACGCGCTGATTTACCATGTATGCAGTTAAGAGTGAAATAAAAAGTATACTTACCTTTGGGCATTCTTGGTGGCGGCCGAGCAGCAGCACTGAAAATATTTCCGGCTGCATCCACATCTCCACCGCCGTGAGACATGCTGTCCACCACTGGTCTGTTGTCGAATGCAGCCAAACACTGCTGCAGCTTGGAGCAGTTGTGTTTGAAGCAACTGTTGACCTGAGTACACAAAAGTCGACGTCAAAAGAAGAACTAACTTACCCTCAAATAACCACAAATTTGGTCAAACTGCACGAAATAGGTATGAACTTTATGCGTTTTCCTAATCTTAACAACCAACTTTAAACTAGACCCTAAAACAGAAACAAACTTACAATTTATTACCAAATCTCCAAAACCAACAGCGTTTTAGCTGATTTTACCTGTCCATTGCTGGCTTATGCCAACCATCACATTAGACATACTAGAAGGGTGTCCGCGTAATGCGGCGGGACGACATTGTACATTTGACACGTGCATTTAATATTTTATTATTCTTGTAGTAGTTTTACAAAAGTTTATTATGTTTTTCTAAGTTAAAATATAAAACACCAAATAAATGAGTTCTGCATGACAACTTGTATATACACATTAACTTATTGTACCTCACAAAATACAAATTGTTTCAGCAAAAAGTTTTCATCAAAACGTTTAAAGATAAACATAGGTTAAATTGTAGTATCAAAACGTTTATAAATGTAATAGATAAAAAGATCTGGGTAGATAATATAAAATTTTATGCAAATGTTAGTAAGTGTAAGGTTATTATGTAACTAATTATAAGGGGTAATGTGCAAATAATGTTATAGATACTATTTTACCCTCAAACGTGGTTGTATTTTATGCATTGAATTTAGTAAGTGTTCTTAATTTTATGGTATCTTAAATTACCCCTTTCATATACTTTATATATAATATAGATGTGCAAAAAAATGCTCATGTCTCGTCAGTAATAATCTACTACGTGTTGGACAACTCGTTAACTTAATAGTATCGTTTCATGTGGTTTCCCATCATAAAATTGCCAGATACAGATTCACTACATAACTAGCAGATGTTTTACCTCGGGACAGAAACATGTTTTCTTTCTGGAGGTATAACGGGCCCACTTTTGCCAACGTTTTCCTCAAGATAAGCAAACTGCCTCCTAAACTGACCAATCGCGCTGTGCATTGGAAAAAAAACATGTTAGTATGTTACAACCGATGAATAACCCAGTAGAGAAAACCAAAAGTGAATGAATTTCAAATATTAACAACCTAGGATAAAGGAAATTAGAACGGTCATTGCCAGCCATGTAATCTTTGAGCAACTGAGGGTGGTATTCTAGGATCTCGCGGAATATTAATTCTCTAATATCGTCTTTTGTAACTCTACGTCTCTCAAACTCAAACTCCAATTTGGAAAATGAGTGACATGATGGCTCACGTTCAAGTTTTGATAGTCCCTTGAAGTAAGGGTCGGCTAGAGCTTGTTCTGCAGTGGGTCGGTCGTTTGGGTCAAATGCCAATAGTCTTTGTAATAGCTTAAGTGCCAATGGGTCAACTTCTAGAAACTTCTCAGAGAATGTTACAGGTTTCTTTTTACGCATCTCCATCAAGTATTTTCTTGCTTTGTCATTACGTACCTGCATGAGGTTTAACGAGTATCATATAAGCGGTGTCTAAATATGTGATTTAAAACTAATTTGTGTGATATTGAATGGTCACAATGCAATAATCAGTTGTAATAAACTGTGTTTCCAAGATAATTGGTTGTGTGAGTGTTTGACAGTTATGAATATTTAACTAACTAACAAACCCCTCAAGTTTCAAAGCTTAGCAATAAAGTCTACATTTATTATTAATATAAATGTCCTTTCTTTCAAAATACATTCCAGCGACTTGTATAGTTATATGCGAATTCAACGGAAGCCTATAGGCGCTTTTCTATACAATTACTCTAAAGGAAATGACCAAGAAAGACATTCTTTTATACTTTTAAGGTGTAAAAATATGACAATTTGTTTCCTTCCATGTTACATGTAATAATAGTTCAACCCGAACACACAGACAAAAAAAATCCATCACCGTGACTTCAGCTCACAATAATCAAATAATAATGCAATAAACAGTTGCATAAAGCACAAATGATGTATATTTTCTTTGAGTGATAATGAAAGGACCCACCCATCCCCAACCCCCCCCCCCTAATTCTTTTTATTACAATAAATCATAAATGAAGAATTTAACATACTCTAGATATAGTATCTGATGACGGTGTCCCAAGAAGATCGGTAATAAGCTCCAACTGATGAACCACACTTTTTCCAGGAAAAAGTGGTTTCCCGGTCAATACCTCAGCAAATATGCATCCAATGCCCCAAATATCTACAGCAGGGGTATACTGCAATACAAAAACAAAAAAAACAAAAAAAATCAGAGAAATCAGAATGACAAAAGAAACATAACGATAAAAATACTAACATCTGCAAGCGAATTGACCATATAGTCAACTTCCATAAAACTCAATAGATCAACTCAAGGACTATTTAGACTTTATAGAAGGAGACTGTCGATATATTCAGGTGGAATATTCATTATAACTATACCTTTGAGTAAAAAGATCCGCATAGCTCAGGAGCCCTATACCATCTTGTTGCAACATAATCCTGCAATGTTTTTATATAAAACAAAGTGAAACGTGTTATTCAATGTGCATTGCTGAACTTGATGTGTAATAATTGAATAAATGACCTACCGTCCAGAATATTGTTGTAGGGGTATCTGTAAATGCAGCCCTTGCTAACCCAAAATCACATATCTTGAGTTTGCAATTTGCATTTGCTAATATGTTCTTCGGTTTCAGATCTCGATGATAAACATTTGCTGATTTCATATAAATTTGAATCAATTTCAGTTCCAAATAAGTAAAATACAATTTCCCTTTTTCATTTGTCTGATTTTAGCCAATGTAGCTTACTTTGTACATTTAAGTCATTAAATGATAGCTACATGTTACTTCTTAGCTATTTTGTAACCCATACATTCAACACTATGTTTAGACTAACATTTTTATATAACAAGTTAAATAATTACTTAAAAAAATATCAACTTTTAAAAGCCGTTTTTAGACCTACAAAATGGCCCAATTAAGACTATAAACCATCTTTTAATGACTCATATGTACAATGACTAAAACGGGTCAAATGAAAAAGTATGCTAGTATATATAGGTAAAAGGAAGCACAAATATAATCCATCAGCAATAGATAGATTTGATGTCAAATAGTTACCTGTATGCATATATTTCAAAGCTCGAAGCATTTGATAGAGGAAAAACCGATGGTGCTCATGAGTCAAGTCATCATTAGCCTTAATGACTTGGTGAAGATCCGACTCCATGAGCTCAAATACAACATAGATATCCTTAAAATCTCGTCTTGATGGTGGCATCATAATGCGTTTAATTTCAACAATATCAGGATGACGTAAAAGCCTAAGCAATTTAATCTCCCGCAATATTCGAATAGCATCGGATGAATACTCAAAAATGTTTGTTATTTTCTTTATTGCAACTTTTTCACCAGTTTGTGTGTCAACTGCTGCACAAACAACTCCATAACTCCCTTTCCCTATAATCTCTAGAATTTTGTAACGGTTTGATTCACCGTATTCAGTGAAAAACTCCACCTCTTTTGGACTCTGCATCATGTTCATTACAAGCTCAGATCACAACAAACAACAATAAACTCAATAAAATCAACAAAAAGTTTAAATTCCCCAAAATCCTAAATCATAATGGACAATCATGTAAACTAAATAACAATTAGCAAATAACTGACAACTGATCACCATTAGTAAAACAACAGAATTCTCTGCTGCAACCAGTAACTACTCCATTAAAAATTTAAAATTCAAACCTTTAACGCAAAATTCAAAATCCCCAAAACATAGCATATAAAGATTTGAATAACAGCATCTAAAACTCATAAAACTCCAGTAAACAACTGTAATCAGTGATGATGATCATGATTTCAACTCAAAGATCACAAGAATTATACAACAATTTAAGCAAGTTTAAACCTTTTTCCGCCGATCTTGCTGCATCTTCAACCTCCAACACTCTCTTGTTTCTCACAATCAAAATCAGATCAAAACAACCCAAAAACCAAAACCCAGAAAGGGAATTCAACAACAAAAGTACGTCGTCGGTTGCAATCCCAAAATCCACAAACAAATAAACAAAATCACCCGCATTTACCCACCAACAACAGCTCACTAATCCAATTCTTGAAAACCCTAACCCTAACTCTAGAATCCCAAGGCCACCGACAGCGGCTAGTTCAAGAAAGATGACACCACAACACCATCATCGATACAACCAACGATGGATCGCACAATTGCAAGTTATCAGTGATAGATAGATGGATAGATAGATGATGAGGTAGTGAAGGATGAATTGTTGATGAAAATGGTTGGTTGTTGATCTCAAGATCTTGTGGTGGGCAACGATGGGTGATGAGAGAGAGTGTGTGGGGGTTGATTGATTAAATAGAAGGTAAAGGGGAAGTGGGTTGTGATTCACCGAGTACAGCTGAGTTTGTTTGCTTATTGAGTACGGAGTTTGATGAGTTTGAAGGGTTAACCTTTGAATCCGATGTTTTATCTTCTTCTATCGCCAAAATAATATTTTTAGATAGAATAATTTAATGCTGAGACGAAAGACTTTTTCCTTTTTTACTAATAAATGTATCATTCTGTTTCGAAAGATATATGTTATTTTAATTAGGTCGTTTCATTTTGTTTTTTAGTTGAGACCGCATCCTCACTCTAACGTAAGAAAATCCACAACTAAAAACTCAAGATCTTTTTATATTTACATTTCTTGAGATGAAAAACTATTGATCCTTAGCTCAAATGATTTGTGTGTAAGACTATTAAATATATTAAGGTTTCTATCACTTTGAGCAAATAATATTGTAGGTTGTGAGAGAAGGGTTTTTAGTTGTGGGAACGAATATGGAAACTCAATTAAAATAACATATAGCATTCGAAATAGAGTTTTACATTTGTCATTTAAAAATAGTTTAAATTTTATAATCTACACCTGTATATAGTTAATAGAAGTATACTAGTAGTTCATTTTTAGAAAATGAGTAATTTAATGCTCTAAGATGTGACATCTTGAAGGTTAAGTATCAATCTTGTAACTAAAAGGTTGAGTATTTAAGTTTCATAAAATCCGAGTAGTGGTGAGTGATTTAATATTATTTATTTATCATAGGTTTTTTAGCAACACTTCTTAGATTTTTTGAAATTAATACACAATAACATAAACCCTATCGAATTTAAGCTCCTAACATTTTGATTATGAGACATATCACTTAACCATCATAAGACTATCTTACGTATCATACTTTAAAACTAAATGTACAATTATGTTTTCGTAGTTCCTAACATAATATTGGTTCTAGGGAAAACATCATCACGAATTAATTGGTTTGTATTTATACTGTTTGAAATTCTTATTTTTAAAATTATCAGTCAACCCCATGACGCGAAACACTCGAATCAATGGGGTCTAGGGGCGGCGGTGGTGTCATCAAGCAGCACAGACCATGTCGTGCCATCACACTTGATGTGTCCCACTCATCTTTACTGAAAGTATTTTGCTTATCATGAATCTTTAAGTGTTAATATCATATAAGCATTTAATGTTTATACAGTAGTATAGAATGAAGTATTTTACTCATCTTTTTCGGACCATATGTATATTGGGGTCAAATGACCCCATCGTTAATTTAGCTTTTATGTGTGGTTTATGATCTTGACAAGTGAGTGTCCCCCAATAAATTTGTGATAGCGACTCCATTAAGATTTTAAATAATATAAATGATAAAATATAAAGTGAAGAAATGGGTGGTTGGTTGGTAATTTGGCGTGCAAATTGCTTGTTTATTGAACCAATCATAGTCATCTATTAGATGTATATTTCATCTTTTTAATATTTCTACTTTTTAATTTATTTCCTCTTTTTTTTAAATAAAAAATTCACCAGAAGTGCTCCTATCTATTTTTTTTGTTCTTCTTTTATATTTTTTCTATAATTTAATTTTTATACGGATCTAATTTCTGAGTATTTGAATAATCAATCAGTATCCGTATTGTATTACAGGACTGGCCCTACACGATCCAAACCGAAAATTTTGATGCCGGCTTGTTAGTAATCCGAACATTAAAAAACAGTAACTCCATATGAAATAAATTCTACGAAAAAAATTCTACCCATTCCCTATTTTACTAGACATGACGTTATTGAAGTTACACACATGACAAATCACAATAAAACTTAATATTTTAACGCGACTAAACCAGAGTAGTAGTAAGACGAGTCGGTGTGACAAAGGAGACAATATGGTCTTCATTGGAGTCTCACAATAAGAATATTGCGCCATCGAAATGGTAGGATGATATTTACCACTGTCCTATGATTTGAGTTCGGTGAATTTATTAACAAAAAAGAAAATGTGAAATTTTAGTATGTGACATTGAATAATATTATATACTTGGCACCATATGGTTATTAAGAATATTATTATTATAATTATTATTATAGTGAATTGGAATCATTTGATTTTGGATGCATTGACACCTCTGTTTGGTTGGTCAAGTGTCGTTTTAACGGTAGGTCTCAAGTTACCAAGGTGACGTCGTCGGTAACGTTCACCGACCACTTTATTTTCCCTTGCGACGACTTTTTCACGCAAAATGTAAAAAAAATGAACAATGCACGTGGTATATTTATTTCCACATCATTGTTTACATATAGTTTAATAAGACTTTAAAACTTAAACAACTCGTAGGTTATTCCTATTAAACACCGACAAGTACATCTTGCATGATTTGAACATTTGATATTTTTAATAGAATGCACTTATTATTACTGGAATGTCATCTTAGGAATTCTAACTTGAAGTCGTTTAACCCTTTTAGTCCAAAAAAGAATTTTTTGATGATATTGAATTTTATAACGTTTTAGCCCTAAGGCTAACTCTGTTAATTTATTTTGTTAAATATAAGGGTTTAGGTCGTTTAACCCTATTAGTCCAAAAAAGATTTTTTTGATGATATTGAATTTTATAACGGTTTTAGCCCTAAGGCTAACTTTGTTAATTTATTTTGTTAAATATAAGGGTATTTTGAACCATTTACATTTCAAGAGCTATTTATGTAAATTATAAAATTCTTTTAATAACTAGGGGGCTATTATATAATTATTCAAATTATCAAAAACAACCCCTTAACTTTCATTCTCTTCTAAATAAGTTATTTGTTTGAATATCTAAAAATATTTTTATATTTAATTTTTCTAAGTTGTTTATTGTTATTTTATTTTTTACTTTACCTTTATAATTTCTATTTAATAAAATACATTTTAAATATAAAAAACATATTTTCTAAAGCTTTTACTTTTATAAACATCCTTTTATGTTGTTTTTCAAATTTTATTTTAAATCATTCCTTTTAAAACCTTTATTTTCTAGAAATGCTTTTTAAAAAAATATTCATTTTGAACATCTTTCGTTTGCTTGTAATTGTTCGAATTTTTAATCACTTGGATTTTTTAAATCATTCATTTTTGAACTTATATTTTTAACAACTATAAGTAAATTATACAATGCATGTATTTTCAACAACTATATGTCTACTGTTTATTTTTGGGATAACTATATTTTACTTGTTTAAACTGACAACACTTTATCAGGTTAAAAAATTTAGAACTTTAAATTATATTGTATAATTCAATAAAAGATTTTAAAAAAACCAAAGATTTTAAAATTTTATAACTTGTGCTGCATAATTAAATTGAGAGTTTTTTAACAAATGACTTCAAAAAAGTATACAAAAACAAAATCTTTAAAAAAGAAGTATTTATTTTTATATATTTAAAACGTGGTTTATTAAATAATAATAATAATAATAATAATTATTATTATTATAATAACAATATAATAATAATAATAATAACTTTGCTTGGAATTGTTCGACATTTTAATTACTTGGATTTTTAAAATTATTTATTTTTTAACTTATATTTTTAACGACTATAAGTAAATTATACAATATTATATGTTTTCTCAACAACTATATGTCTAGTGTTTATTTATGGGATTACTATCTTTTACTTGTTAAATTGCTAACACTTTATCATATTAAAATTTGTAAAAACTTTTAACTTATATTGTATAATCAAATGAAAGATTTAAAAAAGACCAAAGATTTTAAAATTTTATAACTTGTACTGCATAATTAAATTGAAAGTTTTCTAACAAATGACTTCAAAAAAATATACAATAACAAAATCTTTAAAAAAGAAGTATTTATTTTTATATATTTAAAACATGTTATATTAAATAATAATAATAATAATAATCATTATAATAATAATAATAATGATGATGATGATAATAATAATAATAATAACAACAACAACAAAAGGAAACCAAAATAGCAATATATATCTCTAACTTGTATCGTATAATGAAACAAAAGATACTGAAACGATTGAAAAATGATTTTTTTTTAAAACGTATAATTTTGAAAAAATGTCTATAAAAACGATGTTAAAAATTTGATTTTTTTTATACAAACCATGTTTGAAATTGTATATTTTTTTAAAATACAATTAAAACCCAAAATAACATAAATAGTTTAAAAACTAAAAAACATTTTTTCTAATAAACAAACAAAAAACTCATTTAGAAAATAAGGAAAATTAGAGGGTTGTTTTTAAAAATTTGAGTAATTACATAATAGCTCACTAATTATTAAAAGAACTTTAATTCACATAAATAGCCTCTGAGATATAAAAAGTCTAAAATACCATTATATTTAACGAATTAAATTAACGGAGTTAGTAATAGAAGCCACAACCGTGTAAAATACAATCTCAAGGTCCGATATGTCAAAAGATTTTTTTTGGACTAAAATGGTTAAACATCTAAACCACAAGGGCCAAATATTAATTTACTCTAAAATTTAATAGCATTTAAAAAAATTAATAAACCTAATAAAGAAAATTAGATTACATATAAATCATCATTATACTCTAATAAAAGGGTAATTATATAGGACACGTGTCAACATCACATTCGTTTTCAAAAAAAAAATTCGCTTCTCTCTTCTATTAAATAATTATTTTAATTATAAATAATATTATTTATATCGTTTAGATTACAAATGTTTTTCTAATAGATTAAGAAAAATATATTTTTATTAATGTTATTTCTAAAGAAACAAATTTTCACAAAATAAACATGTTTTTTCTAAACCATCAAACTTATTATAAATTATAAAATGTTTTAAATTTAGTGTTTTAAAAGGTAATTTTTTTATAAACTAAAAATAATTAAAAATAAGAGTTATAATAAGGATATTTATAAAAAATTATAATTTTTATAAACAAAATGTTTGATTTTTTTTAAAAAAGAATATTTTAAAAGTTGATATCGTTTTTTTATTGTTTATAGTTTTTTACTCCTACGTAATTCAAATCAGATCTTATTTTGGAGTATCGTTTTATAATTAAGTTAAATTTTATTATATTTAAGATTTTATTTATTCAACCAGTGTAATACACGAGTTTACGAAAGTTAGTCACATTAATATAATGGTTATTACAATATTATATGTCATAGACATTAGAATACTTACTTTATTCAAACATTATTGTGTATTTATACGTATTTTTTTATTTTAGACAAATTTTCACCTCTACAAAATATATACGAGACATCCAATGTATCGGATTCTTATATGAATGGTTTGAACTAATTTGAGTATAAAAACTTTGTCCACTTAAAACTTGAAAATTCTTGAAGTTTGTTTTGCGTTATTCAAAGTAACAAAACTAGAGAAAATTTGGATTCTCTGTGTCCAATTCTTTCACGATAGGTCGGAACTATATTTAAGTGTACAAACCTTATCGCTTTAAACATTTCCTAAAATTTGCTTTGAATTACTTAAATGAAACAAAACTATAAAACATTTGAATTACATTGACGGTTATATATATATATATTTGGGCTGAGGCAGTAAATAGAACATGTAATGTTTAAAATAGGACATTGATTATCAAAAAAACATAACAAAACACCTTATAAGTTTTCTTAAAAAGATATGTTAATGTTTATACCAAACAGACTTTCACCCATACAAATCTAACCCATTTTCTATTGATGTCAATATTAGATCCACTTTCTATATTTGAAATCTTCAAGTTCTCTAAAAGTACTACCTATTTGAAAATGTTTACACGTCAAGAAAACAAAAGAAGGTTGGGCATGTATTTTACTTTTGATGAAATATATATCAAATTTTAAACATATTGTTTAATGAAATCTGTTCATGTTTTATAGTTAAGCAATTAAACTTGTCTAGTATTAACGTTGCCCTATATATATACACTTATACAGAATAAGGATTTTCTTACTTTTGGACAAATGGTTTATATTAATATATACTAATTATCAAGTTAATCATGCATCATAGGTTGTACATTGTGCTTTGTGGGGTTGTACCCATCTTTTGTTTTTTTTAGTCTTTAACCTTTTTATTTGAAACAAATACTTTTACATATATTAAAATTTAATCTTAATATTTTTTTACTTTCAGTTTTAATCTCCTATACTTTTTATGTTTTTACAAATTTTCCCTCTCACGTTTCGGTATAAAATTTGCGACTTAAAACATCGAAACGTCGTGTGTGGTTCAAACTTTCAAGCTCATTTTTCTAGTTCAACGAACTATCGCAACGCACTGGTCCCAGATAAACTTATTGTCTTATATGTTTTACATTTCACCTGCGTGGATCAAAGTTTTTACGTCTACTACGTTTAGTTATATTTTTTTGTTTCTTATTTCTTTTTTAATACATTTTTTGGTAGTTGGTCACTGGTGGAGGGTGTGTCATTAGTGTTACTTGACACGATTTTTCGTCCCCCGCTGCAACACGTGAGACTCAATACTATTTACATATTACTAATTACCAATTTTGTCATGCTTAGTGGGTTATACATTATGTTTAATAGGTAGTACACACCTGTCTATTTTTTAATACTTAACTTATTTCTTATTTTAATCAAACACTTTTATACTTTTTATCATTTGACCTTAATATTTTTTTACTTTCAACTTTGATCTCCTTTATTTTTAATATTTTATAATTTTTTATTTTACGGTTCAATTTAAATTTTGAAAGTTAACAAAACGCAATTTGAGAGTGCGGTTTAACATTTTTACCCTTATATTTTCCCGTTTGACGATCCTGTCGCAACGCATTGGTACTATGTCGACCTATTTACTGTTTTATATCTTTTACATTCCGCCTACGCGGTTTAATATTTTTACACCTACTTTTCATTCGTTTTTCTTTTCATTTTTTACTACGAGCTTTTTGGATGTTAGTGATTATTGACAGTGTGGGTCATTGGTGCTACTTGACATGGTTTTACGTCCCTACTGCAACGCATGGGTCTTAAGACTAGTTATTAATTATTTTTCAAAACCTCAAATTGTATGCAATAAAATAATAATAATTACAAAGTTAATAATGTTAGAAAGAATGGAAGAAAGTTAGCAATAATTGAGGGTTGAGTGTATAATTCACTCACTATGAGCTATAAAATATTAGTATTGCAAATTTGCGAGTAAAAGCCGATCAATCCAATAATGTAAACAACTAACTTTTTCTATAATTATTAGTGGACAATTATTTTTCATGGGCCAGGGTATGCATACATTGATTAAACTTTGTTAGTGAAATTTTAAACTTTAAAATATTACCGGTTTTCAATGTTGGATTTGGTTTGCGAGATTTGATACTAATATATCTATAACTCCTATAAGTGCCATACATAATACATATAATTTCAAATATGAAACTTGTTAAAAAGAGGTATAGTTAATACTAATATTTAAAAATGTAAAGTTAGCTGATAAAAAATAGTTTTAGGTGTTTGAAAAGGTTGAATTTGAAAGGTGAGTCGATATATTGTGACATTGAAGTTTTATTTAAAGTTCAACGACTTAAGGGGTTTTAAGAAAATGATTAGCTATCCATACTCCGAACAATATTCAATTTTCTTGTCTATCACAATCATCGGTCATCACTTTTGTAACAAACATGAGATTTGATGATCATGGTCAACACTTTCTATCGCCTTATTACTAAATCAATCCGATTTACACTCACGTATGGATCCTAGGGCAATATTGTGTGTGCTAGTTTACGTATCCAGTATCACACTTTTGTAGCCTTAACCAACAACATTTACCATCACAAGTCTAGTGACATCAATTTTACTACTCTTTGAGACCTTTTCTCCGACGAAAATCTTTTTTTAATCTTTCTTCTTCGTTCAATCCACAAATAACTTATCAGTCTTCTATGACATTTGCAACACTTCATTGCAGCAATTAGTGTTCTTTTGTTTTCGTGATGTATACCAATTACTAAAGTTGTATTTGTGAGTTTAATCACTTTGTAGTAGGGCTCATATAAGTACATAAGTAATTTACCTTATGTCTAATATTTACAAGTGCTATTTAACAAATATAAGCGATGTAGACTAATATTAGAACTTCTAGTACGTTTTGTTATCAAGTCACATTCACGCATCTAGTATTTGTGATTAAGCTTCTTCTAGTTACAACGATGCCAATTATGGGTGGGTGCCCATGGCGCCAATATAACAACATTCACCCATTGAATATTTGTGATCAAACTTAATCTTCTATTGATATCTTTTTACCCTTTTGTGGCTCAACTGACCCGTGGCACATCAACTCACATGGATATATCCTAACAAAATACTAGCTTTTTTACTGTTTGTATCATAATCTATTGGTTTAGACTAGGAGAACCAACCAACCCGAAACATTCAATGCTTCAACAACAGAAGTTGAATAAATTTTAAAGAACTATCACGTTACCTAAATTGGTTATGTTATATGTTAAGTCATGTATGGATATAGACGACTGAATGAATACAAAAGACTAATAGCTTTACCATGAGGAGTCTCCAAAGGCGACCTGATCACCTATGATTACAATTCATTTTTACCACGGCAAATCATAACTAAAGTAACTTCCAAGAATCTTGATCATGGTATCGTGACAAAATGTAAGGAATCATGACATCTAAGTGGCCTTTATTTATAGCTATGATAACCATGAGATTGTTAATTACCAAAAAAAACTCTCGAAACCTATCAATATCATGCTAACTAACGGGATCAAGTAAATCACTGCTTGTGTTGGGCAAGTGGTCCTCGAGACACTATGGCACAAAACCAATAAAAGCAAAATATGAACCTGTGCTAGGGATATTATTTGCTGAACACCACATCATACCTGAAGGCTTTCTTTATTTTCTTACAGAGTTCCTTTTGCTTTGCTATTGTTTTTTGTTCATTGGTTGTGAGATCACTTATTCAGTTATTTGAACATCTTTAAACTGCCACCATAATCACCATTGTTGAGTCTTCTTTATCTAGAAAATTAACAAAATGTAAAGCAAACTAATTCAAACTCTTTGCTTTCAAGATTCTCTTGCTCAAATGTAAATGTGATATGGAAAGAAATTTTTGGGTGAAGTTGATTACTTTCATCTGCTTAGATGCATCAAATGTGAATTAGCACCAATCGATTAAACAAAGTGGCATGTGTCAATAGTCTGACTCAATGGTTAGTTAGAACAAAGTGACCTGAGTCACTAGCCTGACTCAATGATTCGGGTCACTTTGTGAAGCTAACCAAATATAGTCAAATCAAGCCGCTTTCTTGAGGTTACAGCTTCAAGCTTTGTGTTTGCAACGACCTCAAAAGGCTAAAGACCAATTAATTAGCTCGAAAGCAGGATTAACACAATCTAAGCAACACCCACGTCGATTATCTTAAAAAGAAAGAATGAAGGCATTGAAAAGCAGAAAAAAAGTTCATTCTATTACCATTCTACGTAAAAGAAGGTCAAGGTGCAGTTTGTAACTTTATATCAGGGACTTCTTCTTTGAAGTAATTGCTGATGGGATTTGGTCCTGAATGTACCTCATGCAACTCCAACCTCTTGCCACTGTTATTCTCCATGAAGGACTAAAAACAAAAAAATAGAAAAGATGCAGATGAACAGTTAGCATCAAGAACCAAGAAAATGACCAAAAACATAAAGATTATTAACGTTTAATGTTTTACCTTATCACTTAACTTAAAGGTGCTGAATTTGCCACGAGCGCCATCTGGTGATAAACCGACATATATAAGTCAGCAAACAGATATACATTATACATATGATAGAAGAGGATTGAAGATTTGAATATTCAACCTTCAAGATTTTGAATGGGCAATGATGAATGCAGAGATAAATGAGTTAGCAAAAGCATGAGAAGAAATATAAAACATAGAGCCATGTATGCTTCTTGAAGAAATATAGTGAGTAACTCACTTAGTGTTGTGATGTTTGTTTGTTTGAGAATTATCGACGTTGGTGAAAGTAATATAGTACATTACTAATGGTCTTTAAAGAGGACATATAAAAAGTTAAAGAGAGAAAAAGACCCAAACAGAGTCTACTTTTTCTTCTGTTTTTATTATTTTATGTCTTTCAAAGAATTCCAGACATCGTGTAGGCCCGTGTGCATGTTAATTGGGCACAGTATAAGACAGAAGGACGATTAGCTGATATCTTGCACAGTAACACACTTGGTTTGTTATTAATTTCAATAATTGGTGTCTCGTGTTAGTTGCTGATTAAACGCTAAAAATGAAGATCAAAATGGTATGAGATATCCAGCGCAGGAAACTAGAACCTGCATAATTTTAGTATTTGGTATTGTAGAGGTATGTTTTTAAGATATTCTTTGGGAAATAAAAATGTAAATCGGGCAAAGTTTTGAAATTGTTCAAAAAGATTTATGCTATTGAAGATTACATAAATAAGCCGAGTTAAATTGTAATTACTTCCATTCCATGATGGAATGATAAAAAGAGAAAGAACTCCAGCCTATGAACAGAAAAAACAACAAAATGGGAAGAATCACATTCCATTAGTCAGACAAACAGGTTTTATTTCACTTTAACCTCCCTTGAAGGTATTCACACGGCGTAAATCCTATTGGTTAGCAGAGCATTGATGGGTCCGTGAGTAACTCATACTTGGTTACCCAGAGAATTATTTCATTCTCTTTGATTCTAGCATACTAAACACTGCCTATAGAAAGCTAGTAATGCAGAAAAGAGATTAGGTTATACCTTATTTATGTCCAGACACAAAGCAACAGCATTTAATACAAAGAGAAGCAGCTGCAAATCATAAAAATTTGAAATGAATCATATTAACCAGAAAAAAAAACATACAAGAACCACACATATGCTCACCTGCAAATTTCAAGCATTCAGCTTTAAGTTTTCTTTCAACAAAAGCAACAGCACAAGCTGCAGTAAATCCCCTGCTTTTGTTGTATCGACCACCAAGTTTCACAAGGACTTGCTTAACCCCCGTTAACAAAAGCATGAGACGCTGCATGACGTTAAGGTTTGAAAAGCTGAGGTGTGAGGCAAGAGCAGCTTCACATACACGAGTCATTGTTTTATGTACAACCAAATAAGTTTTATGTACAACCAAAACCTCATTTGCCTCATCCCTTTTACATATTAGCCTTTTCATCAAGTAAACCCATTCATGAGGCATTCATCCTTTGGTTGTTTATGCATATTAGCCTCCAACAGACCCTAATTTTGACCTTTTTGGCTCTTTTAATCCAGATGTGCATGAGGTGCCGCCTCATGGCCCAAAGACGTTTTCCCAAATCCCAATCACCTTGTGCGCCTCACACCTCATACGCACTTTTTAAAACCAAGCCTACAAGGGCATTAAACTAACCCCTATGCGTTTTAGCTATGTTTAACTTTTAAAACTCATCAATTTGTGACATTTAGCTACAGCTAGGATAATTTGTTCAAAGGCTTCGGTTTGCATTCACGTTAAACAAGCAAGTTCACCTCTATTTAGACTTAGAATATCAACATATTTGTTCATTATTCCAGCTTTAAGAATAACTGGATCACCTGCACATTTTGCAGCCTCTAATCATAAAACATGACATTAATCATATGATACTATCATGACTTGTAATCTTCTAGACATAATTTTACGTATAACTTAATCTCTAAATCTTAAAACTATAAACATTGTTAATGTAAATAGTTTAGTTTAGTTACTCCAGTTATATTGGTCCATTATGTTGATCCATGGGTCTTAGATTAGGTTTACCACATTTATATATTGAGGTGTTTCCTCATTGTAAAGGTGATCAAGATATACAAATAACTTTCAGTTTCTTCACATGGTATCAGAGCCACAAGGCTCTCGGTATGAATCCTAGTCACGTTACCTGTCACTACTCGGCCCCTGTTTCTGATTTCCGGTCAAGAACCGGCTGTCCACACCAAATCTTTTTTCAAGCAACAAGTACAACTCATCGTTGCCACCATAAGCGTCACCATCCTCTGATCTGCAAAACCCGAAAAAACGCCACCTCCCCGCCGCCTCACGCGCCCACACGCGCCACCGCCTTCCCTGCAAACGTCCCTCACGCGCCGGCGAGTGGCGGCGCGTGGCGGCGCGTGGCTTCGTCTCCGGCGACCCCGTTTACACCGGCGAGCTCGTGATCCAGTTTCCAATTCACCTATGAGGTCAATTTCCTGATCCGACACCTTTCTCGTTTCTGCACCAGGTATACGCTCGTTTTTCAGATCTATTTTTTAGATCTATTTCGATTTAATCAATGGCTGAAGAACTGTGAAAGAAACCAAACCGAGTCCACTACCTCAAGTCAATTGCTCTAGGTATCATCAATTACAACTCTGTTTTACGTATTCCTGTGAAACTTGACTCCAAAACTTGGAGTTCATGGAGTCTCTTTATCGAGAAAGGGCTTGCTACTCTTGACAAGGGAGACCACTTGACAACACCCCCTCCAGATCCAATTACCCGTGAATGGCGTATTGATGATAGTGGTATTCAGTTGGCTTTGTGGAATGCTATGGAGCCACAAATACTTACTATAGCTCAGAACTTTTCCAATGTGAAAGAAATGTGGGATCATTTGTCTTTATCCTTTTCGGCCAAAGAATCTCTATCGCATGCATTTTCTGTGGTTCAGGCATATAGTAGAGCAGAACAAGGTGATTCGACCTTTACTGACTATTTTACCCGGTTCTCAAAACTCAGAGATGAACTCCGTGCGTTGTACCCTCCGACCACTGATTTGAAGCTTCAGGAGGAGCGCAACAACAAAATGGATATTATGATGTTTATTGTAGGTATATCACCGAAGTTCTCTAGTGCTCGACCTTTATTGTTGAGCAACTCCACTGCCACCTCCTCGGTCGCTTCCATTTATCATTTGCTTCGAGAGATGTACGGTTTAGGGTCTACTACTGGAACCACCGACACATCTGCCATGTATACAAGTGCACCTGTTAGCAAAAACACCAGTCGAGGTAATCAGCCAGCTCCAAGAAAAGGTGTTGGTCGAGGCAATGGTATCACTTGTCATTATTGTCACCAGGATGGACACACAAAGTACAATTGCCCGAATCGTCCACCTGGTTCTCTTCCACCTCCTCGCCCCAAAGCAAGGTTAGCTGCCTCTGATGATGCCCCGGATCATGCCAGTCCGGCTACCCCGACAGTCACTCTCAGTCAGGAGAAGTATAACAAATTTCAACCGTTATTGAACCTTCAGCTTCACGCTCCCAGCCCACAAGCCAATTCAGCTCATTCAGGTACGTTCTCTAGCCTTAATTCATCTTGGATTGTTGACACTGGGGCCACTCATCACATGACTGGGAATCAAGGTATCTTATCCAACTTAAAGCATACCTCTCACCCTCCTGTTCGAATTGCTGATGGATCCTCATGCCCTGTTCAAGGTATCGGATCCATTAGTAACTCGAAGAACCTGACCCTTTCCTCTGTATTGTTTGTACCCGAGTTTCCCGATAACCTTTGTTATGTAAGTCAACTTACCAAACAAAACAATTGCCTCGCTAAATTTTACCCGACTCATTGTGTTTTTCAGGAACTAGGGATGAACCGTCTGATTGGCACAGGTGTTGAATCAGAAGGCCTTTACCGTCTGTCCTTATGGTCACAACCTTCAGCAAACGTTTGTGACTCAAGCATCAGGGAAGTCCACTGCCGGTTGGGTCATCCCTCTATAGCGGTTCTAAGGCAAATGAGACCGGATTTATCTGTTTCTGTTGATTTTCATTATGAGTCGTGTCAGCTAGGTAAACACACCCGGCGTCCCTATCCCCCAAGAGTGTCTAGTAGAGTCTGTAACCCATTTGAACTTTTGCATTCGGATATTTGGGGACCTTCCCCTGTTAAAACCACTCTTGGTTTTGATTATTTTGTTACTTTTATCGATGATTATTCTCGTACTACCTGGGTTTACTTATTGAAATCTCGTAGTGAGCTAAATTCCATTTTTCGAGAATTCCATGCGTATGTGCAAAATTAGTTTAACACATCCATTAAAACCATACGTACTGATAATGCAAAAGAATACATGTCTGCAGATTTATCATCATATCTCAAAACGCATGGTATCATTCACGAGACATTTTGCGTATATACCTCTCAACAAAATGGCATCGCAGAATGCAAGACCGTCACTTTTTGGATGTTACCCGCACTCTTATGATTGATTCTCATGTTCCTCATCGCTTTTGGGGGGATGCGGTCCTAACTGCTGCTTATTTGATTAACCGCATGCCCTCCTCGGTTCTCAATGGAAAAACCCCGTTTTCTGTTTTGTTTCCTACACACAACCCTTTTCCTCTTGCACCTAAAATCTTTGGTTGTGTTGCCTATGTCCACGATCATCGTCCGACAACCACTAAACTTGATGCTCGTGCCATCCGTTGTGTTTTTCTTGGTTACTCCCGGGTCCAGAAAGGGTACCGGTGCTACAGCCCTTCTTTCCGTCGATATTTTACTAGTGCCGATGTTACTTTTCATGAGTCTTGTCCTTTCTTCATTGAGCCCCCCGATTGTCTTAATGATTTATTTCCCGATCCTGATCCCAACTCTGCAATATCTGCGTCACCAACTGTCCCTACCATTTCTATCCCTCCTGTTTCATCTGCTCCTCCGGTCTCTGATGCTACACAATCGGATCTTGTTTCATCTGACACGCCGGCAGAGGCTCCTCCTCTGATACTCACGTATACCAAACGACATAAGGATAAGACAACAACCACTGATTTACACCCTGACCATGATTCTGGTCCGTCCTCTGTTCCTGATCCTGTTGCTAAACCTAATACTCCCTTACCAGATATTTCATATGTGACCCTTGATACACCCGTCTATGACCCACCTGGTGCACCGTATCCTGATATACCCATTGCCTTCCAAAAGGAACCCAGAAATCACACCCGTTACCCTATTCAGGATTATGTCTCCTATGCTCATTTGTCACCCGAATGTCATGCTTATACTACTGCCCTTGACTCATACCCGATTCCTAAGAATATGATGACCGCCCTAGCTCACCCAGGATGGAGAAAGGCTATGGAAGAAGAGATTGGTGCTCTTCGGGCCAATCATACGTGGGATCTGCAACCACTTCCCCCCGGGAAGCGCCTCGTTGGTTGTCGTTGGCTGTTCACAGTGAAACCAAACCCAGATGGATCTGTGCCTCGCTTGAATGCCCGTTTAGTTTCTAAAGGTTATTCTCAGGCTTACGGTATTGATTATGATGAGACTTTCTCTTCTGTTGCCAAAATGCCGTCGGTACGTATTTCTATTGCTCTTGCTGCCATTAATCACTGGCCGCTCCATCAGCTTGATGTCAAGAATGCATTTCTTCATGGCGTTCTTGAGGAGGAGGTGTATATGGAGCAGCCACCTAGGTACATCGTTGAGGAGGAGGCTTCAAAGGTATGTAGATTACGTCGCTCATTGTATGGTCTGAAGCAGTCCCCCGAGCATGGTTTGGACGATTTTCTGATGTTATGGGAGAGTTTGGGATGACTCGTAGTGCCTATGATCATTTTGTGTTCTTTAGGCATCACCAGGGCCGAAGGATTATTCTGGTTGTCTATGTGGATGATATAATAATCACAGGGGATGATGAAGTTGGGATCACAAATCTCAAACAGTTTCTTCAGTCACAGTTTCAGATTAAGGATCTTGGCCGACTCCGATACTTCCTTGGTATAGAAGTATCTCGTTCTTCACAGGGAATTCTCTTATCACAACGAAAGTATGTTCTTGATATGTTATCTGAGTGGGGTCTATTAGGCTGCAAACCAGTAGATAGCCCAATGCTCTCTACCGAAAGCTGCTTCCAGAAGATGGGAGCCCGATGAAGGATCCTGAGCAATACAGACGGCTAGTTGGGAAACTTAACTATTTGACTGTCACTCGTTCGGACATCTCCTTTGCGGTTAGTGTTTTAAGTCAGTTTATGGCCACCCCATACACATGACATTGGGATGATGCTCTACGTGTATTACGGTATCTTAAAACCGCTCCAGGGTTGGGGATTTTGTATTCTGATCAAGGTCACTGTCGTGTAGGCGCCTTTACAGAAAAAGGAGATGGTAGAGTATCAGGCTTTTCGGATGCCGACTGGGCAGGTTGCCCTATTTCACGGCGGTCTACAACTGGATATTGTGTGTTTGTTGGAGGAAATCTAGTGTCTTGAAAAAGCAAGAAACAACACACAGTGTCTCGATCTAGTGCTAAATTTGAGTACAGAGCCATAGCAATGTTACATCGGAGATGATTTGGGTCCGTCGTCTTCTCAGAGAACTTGGGGTTATTTCAAATAACTTGATGAGGCTATATTGTGATAATCAATCTGCTATTCACATAGCCAAGAATCAAGTATTTCATGAGAGAACTAAACATATAGAAGTTGATTGCCATCTAATCAGGGATCGGGTAGTTGGTACGAAGGTTGAAGCGGCATCCATTCAACCAATCCATGTTAAGACAGAGTTTCAACTTGCTGATATCTTCACGAAACCACTCCGGAAGACTCAAATAGATTTTATATGTAACAAGTTGGGCATGATTAACATCTATGCATCAACTTGAGGAGGAGTGTTAATGTAAATAGTTTAGTTTAGTTAGTCCGGTTATATTGGCCCATTATGTTGATCCATGGGCCTTAGATTAGGGTTTACCATCTTTATATATTGAGGTGTTTCCTCATTGTAAAGGTGATCAAGTTTCTTCACAAGCATTAAAAGGGTTCATATAAAAATTCACTAACATACCAAAATTCTAACATAATTCACAATCAAACATGAAATCAAATTAGATAACAATCATCACCTTTGCAGCTAGAATGCTGATAGAATCAATAATCTCTAGCTGAAGCAAACCAATTCCAGCATTGTTCCAAACTGAAAATCATAATACAAGCTAGGGTTTTCATCAGTGATTGCAGATATTGTTTATCCGGTGGGTTTTTCCAACAATGAGTTTGCTACCAATACACGGATAGGTAAACCCAATTAAAATAAGCTTTATTTTCCGAAGTAAGATTGCGCATTTTTCGCTAAACAAATATATCATTTGGTTAATATGTATTTTGTTCATTGGCCTTTGTTAGAGTACTAAATAGGCATGAATAAAACATAAAAGACTATATTTTCTTTACAAACAAACACAATTTATTTGCTTGTGCATTTATGTTCGTTTGATTATATAACACTGGTTGGATTACTCAAACAAGCCTCATTCGTTTACATCATGTTTTTTTTGGACTAGGTATTGTATTTGACATCAAGATAACATATCTTTATTTAGCATTTGAATATTTAAAACACAATGTTATTGTATAACAACAATGCAAATGAAATAAAAACCAAATGCTAGCATTGATTTAAACTCTTTAATCAACTATGAAAACTGAAATATGCAAATTGCTAACAGAAACAAGATCTAAACTAACTTAAAAAGAAAAAAAACATCTACTCTGAAATATCAAACACTTTAACCAAAATCAGTCTTGTTACTGCTCATTTCTTGCAACTATCTTGTATTTCCCTGTCACTTGTTGCTGCAAACAAATTTAAGACCAGTTAAAATAATATTCTATCACTACAAACAAGCCATATGTGGCAAATTCCAACAAGATTAAAAGATTATACAAAAATATGAAACTTTGAGTTGAAACATCTAACATGTTTAACAAGAAAATCACGTTCAAGTTAATTTGTTTAACCAAACATCTAACAAATCATATTCAAGGTCACCCATTTAACCCAAAGTTGACACACCACCTTAGATATCATCCGTTAACTCATACTTTTACAACCTATCAACCCAATTTCAAGTATGTGCCAATTTGTCATACAAATAATATATATATATATATAAATATAACTCATGTTTAATTAACTAAACAATTCAACCCGTCAACCTAACACAATTAACACCACTAAAACAACCATTTATCTATCAAATTTATAAAAAAGTTTCTGATTTATTACCTTCTTCCACAGATCAGTATGTGTTCTGCAAAATCCAGCAACAATGGCACCTCTGTTTCTCCCTTCTCTATACTCAATACACAAATCCTCCTTCAACCCACAAGTCACATGAAACCTCAAACAACACTTCTCCTCAGAGCAATCAACAACACACCCATCTGATTTCTTGCATACATAACACACCTTCCCCCATCTTCTTGCAGGAATCTTCGAACAATCGACCCCTGTTCTACCTTCAGGGTCACTGAAAAACACCTCAGGGATGAACAATGCACACACAATATGCGCCCACCGACCGTCGGTAGTAGGTTTCATAGCACCACCAGTGGTGCAACAGAGACAACAAGATAATGATGAATCAGTGTTTGCATCAGTGGTTTCACATTGAGCACAAAACCAATCACCTTCAGGAACACCGTTAGTGAGTGGATAACCATAACAAGTAGTGTGCACCATTAGATTACACCCATCACAGAACACAATTGGGTCTAATGGATCTCCATCTGTACTTTGACATACAGCACAAACAACCCCATCTTCATCATCATCGTCTTCTTCTTTTTCTTCATTTACTCTGATTTCATCAAATTCATCTGACTTGGGGTCATACTCGAGATTCAGATCAAACGACGAAAAGGGTTTGTCAGCAATCAGATTTGGGTGAAGGGCGCATATTCTTTTTTTGGCGGGTAAGCAGACGGCGCTCACGGCGGCGACTATCGGCGGTGGGTGATGGGTTTCTTTCCTCTTTTTCGCCGGAAGACAAGATGTCGCCGGAGAATCAGCGTCTTGGTGATCAACGACGGTGGCCTCACGGTGCATAAGCTTGAATCGTTTGTGTGGAGGTAAGTTTTGAAGCTTGTGCTCCATTGTTGCAGGTGTGTGTAACAGAGTGAAGGTGATTGACGATGATTTGTGATGATGAATTGGGGGTATTGAGGGATTGATGATTAGGGTTTTTTAAATGAGTGATTGAAATTTGAAAAAATAAACCCCCGGAAGAAGAAATTGAGAAGTGATCAGAGGGAAATTTGAAGTCGGCGGGAAGGTGAAATTGAGATCTGCTTTGAAATTTGAGAAGTCGGTGGGTTTAAAATTTGAGTTTTTTGGTTATTTTCACCTGAAAATGTGTATTTTTTTCCACCAATTTGGGTTGTGAATTGATTTGAAAGGAGGTGTGAATAGCGATGAGATTGGTACTCTATCTGTATTAATCCGGTATCGTTATCAAAATTATCCGGTCCTGAATTTTATAGAAAAACGAGTACTGGTACTGAATTTGATATATGGGTACCAGTACCGATACAGTACCAGCATTTCACTACTCGATACCGCTTTGATACCCATTACTTTCACAACATTATTTTTTAAACTTGTTACATGATGGATGCTTGGTTATGATATTTAATATTTGTTTTTGTATATGTTACCCAGTACATATTTGATATCTTATCCTTTAAAGTTTATAATAACTAAACAAAAATAGAATATTTTAAAAATCCACATAAAATGATAGTTTTTTTACTTTCCTCATATTCTGCAAACTCAGTCTACGCACTAGTCCACAATTCATTTCTATAAAAAAACATAAATAGTATATCTCTTGATATTACAATGAAGTAAGAAAAAAATGATATTAAAAAAATAATAATTACTCTCAAAAGTCAAAACACAATACAAGTTGATGGGTGAAAAGTATTACAAAACAAAATACAAATTTCAAAATAAGCTATTAGTATTCAGGTACTAGCGGGACTATACGGGATTTTAAGGTAAAGTACCAGTATCGGTATCGGTCAGTATTGATCCCAAAATATAAAAAAATCAAGTACTGGTACCAGTATCTTATACATATTTTCAATACCAGTTGGATACCGGTGTCGGTACGGTATGGGTACTGATACGAGTATTGGGTACCAAATGCTCATCCCTAGACGTGAATTTCAAAAGACAAGACGAGGGAATGTATGATTATTTAAATAACTGTTTTGAGTTGTGATCATGGTTTTGAAAACCGGACCGGACCGGCCGGTCGACCGGTTGGACCGGGAACCGGTCACCAAACCGGTTCGGTTCGGTGTTTAAAACCGTTTTACTGTTGAACCAGTGGTCGGACCGGTCAAACCGGCGGTCGGACCGGGAACCGAACCGGTTGAACTGGTGATCGGACCGGTTGAACCGGTTTTTTTATATATATTTTTATTTTTTTGTAATTTTTACATATATTTATAAAAAATACTTATAATTTTATCCGGTTCTTATATACAGTTCGACCGGTTGAACCGGTCGGACCATCGAACCGGTAAGACGTCCGGTTCACTACCCGGTCCGGTTTTAAAAACATTGGTTGTGATAAAGAGTTGTAAATTTGTAATATATGCAGGGTAAGTTTCATTACATAACACCAAATTATTATAAATCTAAAAATAACAAGCTTAAGCGTTTTAAAATTATTTTATTACGTGATTAATAATTTTGAACTTTTGCACTCGTACATGTAAATAAGTATTTTTATGTACATAGAACCTGTTATAGTGAATAGTTTCTGTTTGTTTTTAAAATTTTAACTTTTATAATGTTTATTTACATATGAGTATGTAATAACATGAATATTACTTACGCACGTGTAGGTCAACTATATTAACAAAATATGCTAATAATTTTTTTACATTGTTAGGAGTGGATATAAATTGCATTTGTATCATTAAATCTTTCTTTTTTTTTAATGTATGATTAAAATGGATGATTTGCTTTGTTTTTAGTGTTTGCATCAGTGGTCACAATTGTATTAAGGACGGTTGTGTTAGTGTCATTGCTGGTGGTGGTTGGGGATAGGGTCTTCGTTAGATCGGATAATAAATTATTCGGATTTGAAAATTTTAGGATCCTATCTGAAATTCGATTCGATCCGAATAAAGATTCTTTTATCCGATATGAAACTATCCGAATTCAATTCGGATCGGATTCGGATATATCCGAATAAACCAAATAACAATTTTTTTTATATATTTTTTTGTTTTTTTGTTAACTTTTTTCAAATATTTTATAAGTTGAAAATCACAATAAAAGATATAAAACAAAAAAATTGACTTGTACGCAAATTCAAAATTAAAACATAGTAGGTAATTGTATGGAACCCGAATATTAGAATCTCTAATTTAGAACGACGGTCGATTATTGCATAATTATTTAAGATTATGACTAAAATGTGTAAATATTATTATGTATTGAGTTGAAAACATGATAGTTAGTTGAGTAATTAGTATTGAGTTAAAATATAATTGAAGTCTTATTCGGATATCCGAATAACCTGAATAAAAAAATTGTGAAATCCAAAATCCGATCCGAAATCCGAATTCCGAATAAGGAATTTGGATTCGGATGAGATCCGGTCCAAATATCCGAAAAAGGATTCGGATCGATTTATTCAGATTTGAATACGGATTGGATTTCGGATAGTTTCGGATTTCGGATTTTTTAAACACCCCTAGTTGGGGTGGCGTTAACGACGGTGGTAGTTGCGTTGACGACGGTAGAATCTGCGCTTGTACCGCCGGTGTTAAGGTTGAGTCGTATCGCTAACGCATGTAAATGACCCGGCAAACAATAGGCAAATGCTGGTCGACCTTTTGGATCTATTACAAGTTAGTGAGTGTTGAATAGTGACACATTCTGACGTCTTATTTAATTTGAGTCGATCAAAATTGACTTTTTAATATTTTGAGTTGGCTTGTGTGATCCATATACAAGTATACAACTTTCACTTACCCTGATCAATCCATTTATTATTTATGGATGAACAGGCAATGATTGCCACCATGTGTGGCTTAAGAAGCTTATAGCAAAATAAATATTTGAGGTGCTTCCCATTTTATTTTTGTTATAAACTCCAATCGTTTACCTCTATAAACTTTTCTTTGTTTCTAATATTAGGGAAACATAAATAATAATAAAAACAAAAACTCACTCCATCAATTTTTGTAATATCTTTTTCCATAAATTATATGGATTATATATGTGAGTTGAATAAATAATTTTTACATCTATCAATTCACTATTCATCTATAATTCTTTGAGTTAATTACAAAAATGTTTCATGTGATAATTTTGTTTTCCAAAATTAGTCATCAGCTTTGATGGACATTAACTTTTTTCGTTAAATATACGTAAAATGATATTTTTACCCTTTTATTTCTTCCTTCTTCTTTCTCTTAACCTAGTTTGTGCAACCATCACCGCCATTAAAATAGCACAACCAACACCGTATCTTCCCATCCTCAACAATTCGATTACCCCACCACCAACCTTCAACAGTCGGCCATGGGGACATCGTCACCTACACATTTATCGTTGTTTTTGCACTATCCCAACCCAAGAACAACACTACACCATCTTCCAAATCGTCAATCACCACCATCGCCAACCAGGACAACCATCTTTCACTCAGGGTTTAGTCAATTTGAAAGTGGGTTGAAAATGATGCTAGCTATGGTGGTGTGTTGTGTTGAAGATTAAAATAGGGAGAAAAAAGGTTAGGGAGGAGGTGGGGGCTGATAGTGGTGGTGACAACGAGTGTAAATGGTGGTGGAATGGGTGGTGCAAAGGGGTATAAAGGTCATTTCATACAACTTAACGGAAAAAATTAATATCCATATAAGCTGTGGACAATTTTGTTACAATTTGACACACTTAACGAGCTAATTTGTAATATTTGAAGTCTATACTTGAAAAAAAATCTTACCACAAGAACCTTTTTATGTAATTAATTATAATTCTTTTGTAACTAAAAGAAAAAGAAAAAAAGATTAAGAGTTTATTAAAAATATTATCTAATGTAGCAGAAAAAAAGATATAAATCAACATGGGAAAATTTAAGAGATGATGTAAAGTTAAGGATAAAAATAGAGTTTGATTAAACTATAAGAACAAAAATAAAGTATACTTATGAATGCTCTTATCCAAGGTTTGTAGTAATCACGAATTCTAGCAGCAATGATTTTAATGATTCATTTGCATTTGTTCGTCTAATTCATTTCAAACCTTTTTGAACAACACAACTCGTATTTCGGTTTTTATAATGACATTGAATGGAAGTTTATTAGTAGAATGCTTAACACTTAATCCCTAAATTATTATGTTTAACACTTAACACGAAGATTAAATGGAACACTATAAATGGATAGGGATATCGGAATCATTGATGCATGCTATCTTTTCAGTCGTCGTACGTCCCCACCATGCATTACTAGCTACACTGGTATCTTTTTTAACAAGCGAACACATACTTTTTACTTTATACATACTTAAGTTTTAAGATCATCACATCTGTAAGATTTAAACTATAAATATCTGACTGTATCATTTTACTGTCAACTTATTGTGTTAAGTCAGGCTACACCAAGATGACTCCGTCAATATGACCCGTCAATGTCGCTTAGCTGTTAGCCCCAACCATAAACCATCTCATGGCCACTTGATCTGCACACAGCCCCACCATCTGAATTCAACAATGGTGGGAATTGAATCATTACAAATACACTGTAAAATGTTTTCAAAACCAGACCAGATACAAATCAAACATTACAAATACATTTATTATTTTAATACTTTATCTAGTCGTGTCAACAAGCCACATGACTACAATGTACGCCAGATTCGTCAAGTTCCCAACCCTCGTCAACGTTTTCAAATCATACGCAATCCAACACCTAGACCGATCGGTGTGATAGAAGTACCCCATGCACTTACAATCTCTCGTGCATTTGCTCTCGCAATCGCTCTGTTTCGTCATGTCACCCCTTGTGTACTTGATCATAAAGTGATCAACCCCTTCAAGCTTGTAATAATAAAAGTCACTAGCTTTACAAGATGTCACCTTTTTAGCCTCGCAATCTTTGCTCCAACCTAAGAGCCCATTCGGCGTCGGGCACGCGACACACTGGTTATCCTCGCACAACCCAAACTTCCCACACCGCTCTGGTAACTGACACTCGCTTTCATCCGAATCGCGGTCAAGAAGTGTGTACAGCGGGTCCCACGCTGTGTTTTGCATATCAATAGTATAGGTGAAGTATCTAAGGTTTCCATCTATCCGAAGTCGAAGATACGTTAAAGTATTGTTGTATCGCGAAAAGGCTCCGCCGCTAAGCGTTCGAGCGATCAACGGGTCATAATTCATGACGTTTAACTGGAAGTACACGAACCATAACGAAAGATCATCGGGATACCGCGGCTCGGATATAAGAGTTAAATTGGTGAAAACACTAGTGTCATTAAATGTCCATGGGTATTCCGCCCAATATAACATCGGTCGAGGCGAGTTGTCGCTCGTGTAATACAATGCTAGCCTTCGGGGCTCTAACACGAAGCTATACGGGCCATCGACATTGTTCTTGACCGAAGCCCGACTCACGAGCCGACTCACACGGCCCGGGAGTAGAGACTGACCCACCAACAACGTGTCGGTTGGTGAGTCAAAGCTTTGCCATATGACATTACCCTTGGCATCATGAAGAACCATGTTACCATTGGGACGGAGTTCG
Organism: Flaveria trinervia; assembly: GCA_025506515.1. NCBI lineage: Eukaryota > Viridiplantae > Streptophyta > Magnoliopsida > Asterales > Asteraceae > Flaveria > Flaveria trinervia. The sequence goes on along the minus strand of CM046444.1, from coordinate 120,558,797 downwards.
AACCCGACAACGCCCTTGTTGGCGGTATCCGTTTGCCAGACGACTCGACCATCGGCTTCTGCGAGGACGAGGTTCCCGTCCGTACCGAGTGAGAAAGTGGCGTTCTCGCGAACGGGCTTTCCTCGGTTAGCCTCCCAGACCCAACGCATGAGGCTTTCGGACCGGGGCGTGCCCATACGTATGGCTAGAGTGTATGCATTTGGGGTGGTGTTGTAGAAACAAAGCTGGAATGGGTTGCGGAAAACACTGAGGGTGCGATAAGTCGCGTCGTACTCGACAACATAGATTCCGAACTCGCCTTCATTGACGTAAGTGAATGTCTCCGAAAGCGGAGAGCTCGAGAGATAAAGAATAAGATGTGAAATGATATAGAGATGATAGAAATGTTACCAAAAGAAATCATTTTTGGTTGTGTTTCAAAACTATGTAGACAACTCTTTATATAAAGGAATTAATTACCACATCATTACGTAAAAAAGATGTACGTCACACATACTTCACATATAATAACGTATTAAAGAGTGTGTGAGTTAATCATGTAAAAAATATAATCGCATTGTTCAAACGGGTTTGCTTTTTGTACAAAAAAATATCTTTCGATGATAAGGCAGCACCCTAAAATATCTCAAAATACAAATTTAATTTCTGATTTAATATTGTACGATTATTTTTTTTTCAATTTTGATTATTCTTCTTTATACCAATTTAAAAATATATAGTGAGATTAAAGGGTGTGTAACTTTTTTTTCTCTTCGTAATATTTAAATGAATATGTAAATGTACCTATTTAATAATATGTAATCTGGTTTTTTTTAATAGCACGTGATATCTAATATTTTAAAATGCTAAAGACACGACTAAAGTTATATTTAAATCATATTGAATACACAAAACATATTTTATAGTAAAAATATAGTAATAAGAGACACTCAAATTGGCCTACAACACCTCTTATCCATTCCTTGAAGAGACTTGTTTAGTTGTTTATCTGCTCATATATAGGCCCACTTAGTTAATACAAAAAGAAACAAAACTCAAATAAATTATGTAAATATTAATGTTTTTAGAACCGCATCAAACGTTAAATCGAACGTCTTACTGGTTTGGTGGTTGGATCAGATTTAATTATATTTATATATGTAATTAAATATAAGTAATTTATATATGATTTATATATATATATTATAGTTTTATATAAAACTTAATTATATTTGTATATCCGACACATTAATTTATTTAACACCCCGTTTTTACCCATTAAAATCAAAAAATAAAAAAATTCAAAAACTGGTCCAAACCGATTTGGTTTTCCCGGTTCGAGAAGAACCAGCCGGTTCGACCCCTTAAAAACAATTCATAGCGAACCGGACCGGCCACCGGACCGATTCCCGGTCGGACCGGTCGAGAAAACAATGGTAAATATACTGAGTTAAATTCATAATATAATTATTTTCCAAAAGAACAAAAACATTAATTTATCTCAAATATTTCATTTGTTGTTTTAATTTTAATCTAAAATACTCATAAGTTGAATAAATTCAAAATAACAAAACATTTGTATTAAAATTAAAACAAATAATAAAACTTTTGCACTGATTTTGACGTTTTCAAACTGTCGGAGAAGAATAATTATTTTTATCAAAATCATAGAAAACAAAATTTAAATTAAGTCAAATATATCAAATATTTATTTAAAACTTTTGTATTGAAATTACTTTAAGTTGCATATATTGATTTACTTATTTAATTTAAATATTTATGCTTTAGGTTCATATCTTTTTAAAAGTAATGTCAATTTGGAAGACTAATTTAAAAACTAATGTTTATTATTAGTTTATGAAGTAAAGTTGACAGCTTTCAATCCAAAATTTCTTGAAAATGAATAAACGTTTCTATGTGTAGTAGGATTTGTCTCTTACGACCAATTGTTGATATAAAGCAAAACCGACAACTTAAGCTCCAGAATCATTAACATTCAAATATGTTGTTCTTCGTGTCACAAATTTGAATTGAAACCCAATGGTTTGATCAAAATAAAAGTCATATCATTTTATCCCGCTAGTTTTTTTACTTGAAGATACGCATAGCGTAGAGTCCTAACGTAGAGTCAGTATGATCGATCGAGCATGCCGTTTAGAGGTGGCAAACCGCAATTTATCACTTTTAAACTAAAGTTTAAGGTGGGGGCGATGTATAAAAAACAAGATCTTTTAAAAAAATAGTAACATGTATTTGTTCTTCTTTTACCTTTTCACGTCAATAAATAGGACCGACTATTGAGTGTTTAGACGTAAGCAAGATTCATCAAGTTCCCCCCTCATCTATGTTTCAACATAACCTTTCAAACGTCACCTATATCATAGTTTCATACGTACATTAAACTTTACGAAATTTCCCTTTGCAAAGACTTGATGGCTTAATGAGCTTGCAGCGGCCACATATACCACGGAGAACCTTTCGAACAATGGATCACTAACTTTAATGACTAGATGGTTGCTTGATCTAGAATTTAGAAAGAACTGATAGCTTTCTTCTTGTAAAAATGAAGGTGTGTGATCAAGATTTACTCGCAACTAATGCTTGATACTTTAAACAGTCGAAGCAGACCTCACGATAAAACAGTAGACGAAGGAACTTTGATCGCTAACTCTTATATTGTCTTTTGTATTCGCGTATAACAACCAATGTCAATCATCACCAACTACTCCAACAACTCCTCCTACAATTCCTCTCAATCACACGTAATTAGAATTCAATTATAGTAGTTATTATGCTGTCAAATATTTGTTATATCTTTCCCTGTATTTCTTGTTGTAATTAGCATTGTAATCATCTATATAATAATACCAAAATCTCTCTAATAAACAGAGAGAATTCCCTGACTTTCAGCGTATGATGTTAGATGGACAACTAAGCATAACTTATCTTCTTGGACAACTAAGTATTTCTCGGTTAAGTAGTATGTATATATTGAGTCAAACTATCTTTTTAATTTGTATAATCGTTTGTTGATGATATATGATGCCGATGTATTTCTATGTTTAAAACTAGTGTTATTGCTCTTTTGTGTTAATATTGTTGGAGTCCTGCAACAACGCCAGATTTTAATCTTAGTTTATTAGTAGAATGCTTAACACTTAATCCTTAATTATTATGTTTTTAACACTTAACAAAAAGACTTCTGAATTCAACAATGGTGGGAATCGAATCCCATTTTACGAAAATACTACAAGTGCTTTATTATTACAAATCTTATCCCTTATCATAAATAACACGCTAGTGTTTTCAGAACTAAACCAGATACAAATCAAACGAAGTTACAACATACAAACAGTTACTCTTTTATTATATGTTCACTTGTGTCAACACGCGGCACGACTAGTTCTTGGGTGTTTTAATGTACGCGACATTCGTCAAGTTCCCAACCCTCGTCAACGTTTTCAAATCATACGCAATCCAACACCTAGACCGATCGGTGTGATAGAAGTACCCCATGCACTTACAATCTCTCGTGCATTTGCTCTCGCACTGGCTCTGTTCCGTCACGTCACCACTCGTGTACTTGATCATAAAATGATCAACACCTTCAAGCTTGTAATAATAGAAGTCACTAGCTTTACAAGATGTCACCTTTTTAGCCTCGCAATCTTTGCTCCAACCACTTAGCCCATTCGGCGTCGGGCACGCGACACACTGGCTATCCTCACACAACCCAAACTTCCCACACCGCTCCGGTAACTGGCACTCGCTTTCACCCGAATCGCGGTCAAGATACGCGTGCACCCGATCCCACGCCATGTTTTGCACATTGGGACTATAGGTGAAGTATCTAAGGTTTCCGTCTATCCCAAGACGAAGATACGTTAAAGTACTGTTGTATCTCGTGTACACCACGTCGCTACTCGGTGGAGAGAGCAACGGGTGCGAATTCGTGACGTTGAACAGGAAGAACAAGTACCAAATCGAGAAATCATCGGGATACCGCGGTTCGGACACTAGAGTTAATTTGGTGAAAACACTAGTGTCATTGTTGATCCATGGGTATTCTGCCCAATAAACCATCGGTCGAGGCGAGTTGTTGCTCGTGTAATACAACGCGACCCTTCGCGGCTCCACCACGAAGCTATACGGTCCATCGACATTGTTCTCGACCGAAGCCCGACTCACGAGCCGACTCACACGGCCCGGGAGTAGAGACTGACCCACCAACAACGTGTCGGTTGGCGAATCAAAGCTTTGCCATATGAAATTACCCTTGGCATCACGAAGAACCATGTTGCCGTTGGGAAGGAGCTCGAACCCGACCACGCCCTTGTTGGCGGTATTCGTTTGCCAGACGACTCGGCCATCGGCTTCCGCGAGGACAAGGTTTCCGTTGGTACCGAGTGAGAAAGTGGCGTTCTCGCGAACGGGCTTTCCTCGGTTAGCCTCCCAGACCCAACGCATGAGATTTTCGGATCGGACCGTGCCCATACGTAGGGCTAGAGTGTATGCATTTGGGGTGGTGTTGTAGAAACAAAGCTGGAATGGGCTACTAGCAATGTCTAGAAAACGATAATTCGCGTTGTACTCGACGATATAGTCTCCGAATTCGCCTTCGTTGACGTAAGTGAATGTCTCCGATGACGGAACTTGAGCTCGAGAGATGAAAAATAAGATATGAAAGCATAGCGAGATAATACTAAAAATGATATGAGAAGACGACATGTTATGGTTTTGTTTGGTTTGGTTTGGTTTGGTTTGGTTTGGTTTGGTTGTGTTACAAAACCATAAAACAACTCTTTATATAGCCGAAGTAATTAATCACTACAAAATTATTAACAACTAACAATAACAATGTGTGTAGGAATGATCGTTAATATTATAATAAAGTGCATTAGACATAGGGTGTTATTTATTTTAAATAATACAATGGGATCAATCGAACACGTTTGTTTTTTGTCCAACGAATATCTTTCGACTTTCGACAACAACATATTGGATAAGGAGGCTTTCTAAAATTAAATATTTAATGTACAAATCTTGAATTTATAATTCCGATTTTAAATATAATGATCGAACATGGTTTTAACGAACGTTTGAACTAATGAAAAATGATCATTTTACAATCTAAAATTATAAACTAACAATATCAATCTTCTTATCTTTTTATTATAATAAAAGATAACTATAGATGTCACATGATATAAAATAACTAGAGATGTCATATTACAACATCATATTCACTCTCGTTTCTCTCTCCTATTAAATAACTCAAATAATTACTAATTTATTATTTAATTCTATTTTTAAGCTATTTTTAAAAAGATTAAGAAAATAAATCTTTTTATTAATGTTTATTTATAGAGAATCAAATTTTTATAAAAAGAATGTTTTGTTTTGATTCGAAATGTTTTGATTTATTTTTTAGAAAAAACAAAGAAAGTTAAAAATAAATTTTAAAAAGTTGATATTATTGTTTTATTACTTATAGTACTTACTCATACATAATTTAAATCATATATTACTTAATAATTAATAAATTATTATTATATTTAATATTTTATTTATTCAACCCATGTAATACACGGATTCACTAAAGTTAGTAAAATATATAGAAATGAAAACCAAGAATAGGTGAATAGTAGGGATTCGATTTGATTTTTTTAATGTTAATTTAGTAATATGTAATATACTTGTTCATTAATAACATGTAATATTTGTATTTTATAAAATACTAAAGACACGACTTATGGTTTTTTCTTTCTAAACTATTTGAAAATAGAGAAATATAGAAACATATTTTTAGTAGTATATATCGTGAATTCACCAATGGTTGAAATGAACATGACATCAGTTTCAGCCTCATTGTCCACTCAAATTAAATTAAAAACAGAAAACCCAAACTATTTATATAGATATATTAGTTGTTAGTTTGTCTCGCTGATTGCATTTACTGTTTGTTATTATTTTATGAAAATATATTAAGTTATTACTATCAATGAAGCATAAGATTATTTATACACTTCAAATTTGCATAATATTGATTTCTATTGTAATTCAAATATTGATTTCCTTTAAACTTGCATATATCAATTTACTATTTTGTAAGAACAAATTTAAAACTAGTGTAATTTTAATAGTTTTTACAAGTAAAGTTAACAACTCCTACTTCAAAATTCTTGAAAATTAATACACGTTTCTATGTGTAATAAGTTTTGTCTTTTACGACCACTTGTACATGTTGGAATAATAATAAACCGACGGCTTAAGCTTCGGATTTATTTAAATATTTAAATTACATTGTCCTTAATGTCACAAATTTGAATTGAAAACCAAGGCCCAAGGGTTTAGTAAAACCATGGGATACGATCACAATAGAAGCTAGTCTTAATAATTATTTGTTATAAACTTAATATAATACACCACTATTTTATTTATCAGAATCTCTCTCTTTCATTTAACAAAATGTTACTTTATTTTTTGGATCGAATCAAATTTTCTTTCTTCTCTCAGTCATGCATTTATAGTTCTTTTTTAGTCATTTACTCAATAGAAGAGTACTTTTAGCGTTATATGATGATACATTTAACCTATCCCTAGATAAACTGCACAAAATACAAAATAAAACGAATTACATAGTGTATAGAACAAAATTTTAAAAATCGTATATCCTCAATTTGTTAGAACCATTTATGCATAAGAACATTAGAAAATGTAAAAAAATAAATAAATATAAAAATTGGTTGTTTTATTACTTCTTCAGGTCAATAGATATGACGTAATTATCGAGTAATGTTATAGTAAAAAGACTATATATATTAATATTAAAAAGAGTAAAAAGACACAATGAGTTGAATACACAAAAATTCTAAATCCTACAATCTAATAACGAAAAAGCTAAACCCTGATATCTAAGATCATAGAAGTCAACGAGTTGGTTCTAACGTCATTTGGATTTGTTCAGTTAGATTTCGTTTGATCTGCTTTATGAGCGGCTAAAGAAATCATCTTTAGGTTTCTTTAACTAATAATCTTTTTTTTGTAAACCATGTTACAAGCATGTGTAATCAACTTCGAAAAAAGTTGAGATAACCACCTACTATTAATAGAATTCGCCTAGAACAATAATTATCATACTAGTATTAAGACGACACCTTACGAGACATTATAATGCAGGAGTTGTCGCCCGACTATATGCTTAACTGAAATAGACTATAATTAGTTGTTTTGAGATAATCCCAAAGACGACTAATAAGATAAAACAACTTAGAGAAATGAAACAAAGTACCCGTCGCTAAAATTTCATCAAAAAATGTATAAATCTACAAGAAAGAACAATGGCATACCGTCATTTAAAAGCTTAACGGTACGCTAAGGTATCATATTCAAGAAATGTGGATCGAAGGCGGTAACGAACCGCTATCATTCCCATAACGATCCACAAAGGACCTAGTTAAGCAATCTACAAGAAGTTGACACGCGTCCAATGACTAACAGTTCAATCTTGACACGTGTTTGAAGACTCGACCCCATAACGAACCGCCACCTAGATTGGTAACAGTTCAACTTCGAAGAATCCTTGTCATCGACATCAGACTAATAGCTTACGTGAATTATCACGATTGTTCTAAAAGATATCGTATACTAGTTTGGTCTAAATGGTAATAAACGAGAATGCCATGATATATAGTATGTTGGTGGTAATATAATTGTATTCTTTTTTTATACTACAATTAGAGACATAGTTCACATATAACACACCTATAACACACCTATAACACACCTATACCCATGGAATTGATTAAGAGACATAGTTCATGCGCTGAGGAATTGTTATGGAACCCATGAAAGGCACCATCCCATATTGTTGGGTGTAATCATCCTATAACAAACCCCTCGGAATTGTTATGGAACCCGTGAAAGACATAGTTCGCCGAAGTATTTTTTGTTTTCCTTTCACATATTGGCGTAAATTTAACGAAAAATGAAGTTGCATTCAAGAGAGTATCTTAACGAAAAATCAAACAACATAGGTGTTTTTATTTTATTTTATTTTATTTTTCGGTTGCTATAGCAAGTGAAATTAAAAAAAAACATGTTAATTATATTTAAAAAATAGAAAAATACCTAAAATCCACGACAACACTCCACGTCCACATAATATATATTAAAACCTTAATTTAAAGGGAAAAATAAAAACTAAGTGAATTAAGTGAAAGATTTTTAAAACTTGATTGATCTAACTAGAGTACTTTCAAAACCTTATTATTATTTCGTTACTTTCTTTTTAAAGTTCAAGCTTTGCTCGTGGAAAGTTTTCCAAGCTCAAGCTCGGCTCGAACTTTTCTCGTTTATTATTAAACTAGCTTTTATATATTTTAATAATTAAACTCGTATATATTTTCAGATATACCTTTCATAAAAAACGTAATTATTTTATCATAACATGTGTATATAATAATTAATTTTATAAATATATATTTAATAGATTAAAAAAAATTATAAATTTATAGAAGACTCATTTAGGCTTGTGAGGCATCTTGAGTTTAATATGTGAAGTTCATGCCCAAGCTCTTTTATTAGATGAGTCATAATAGAAGTTCGAGTATCTCAGAAGCAAAATTACGAGTTATTCACACCTTATGCAGATAGAATAAAAATCACTCACTCGGTAGGTGTTATATGGTGAGTGAATAGTGAGTGATGAGGGAGAATAATTTATTATAAAATTATTATTATATAAGAATAATATAAGTACAATGATAATAAGGGGTGGGGGGTTGTTATAGGATGATTACACCCAACAAGGCGCCGATGAATTGTTATGAAACCCATGAAAGGAACCAAGTCTTTCCTGAAGTACGACTCATATTATTATACATAATAACATGCTTGTTTATAAATTTTGTCTCACGAGCTTACCAACTATAGTTGATATCGTTTAAGTATACTAGTATAAATAGTTGAAAGGTTCGTAAGCTAGAAATGCCATCCTCGGTGGGCCTTGGGAAGCATAGGAACTCGAACATTAGTTATTTTGTAATTTGTTTGTAAACAATACATGTGTATCTACAAAATCTTCTAGTTTTTTTTTGTTGATTATAAATTGTGCATTTCACATGGTCTAGCGGGTAGGTTGTTACATTATATAATTAGAAAACATTGTAGATCAGTTACCACATTGCACCTGTCCTTACCTTTCTATAGCTCCACCTTTCGATTCCAACACCGTTCAACCAAAAGCCATTTTAATTTATTGCAACACGACCACCATGGGGATGAGATTGAATAGATTAGATGGTCAACAACCACCATAGGGATGAGATTGAATAGATAAATGGCACATGACCGCCTGGTGAAGCTTCTGTTTTCTAGAACAGAGGTTCTGACAAAGATTCAAAGAAATGCTAGATTTCAGTTTAAAGAAATTCACATACATATAATGATTCATGCTGTATGCTTGAACAACTATCTTTCTTTTTGTTTGTTTGATTTTTTTGCTGTCGTTTTTGAAGAATTACGTTTTGTTTATGCTTTCAGTTAAATTAAATATGTTTTACAAGTAATGATCATCAAAGCCTTTAAAAAACACCAATACAGCTATCACCAAAAGAAAACAACTTAAAATATGTGTTTACCGGGTGTTGTATAGTAGGCTAGCTTTAATATCAATGAGGAGCATTTGTACAAGGATGGTGACAGATTCCAAGCACGAAGATACAAGTGACACAAAAAGAGCATCGTTTAACATACACTCCCACACTGGATGACGAGACCGCATCTGCTAAAAATGAAAAATGCAAAAAATCAATACAATGTGTTAACCACCACACATTATAAAATTACTATGCAATACATGTAAATTTGCATTTCAAACGATAAGTTCTTTAATTGGTCTATTGGATCATGTAATATCTTAAACGGGTCAGGTAAAAAAGAGACTGTTTGATTACACTGATTGGGTAAAACTCAGTTAGAAGTTCTGACAGAGTATGCATCTGACTGAAACTTGATTGTTTGATTCAATATCTGACTGGAACTAAAACGATTCAATATTTAAGTAACAAAACCCACTGGATTCGCACCACCGGTCGGAACCACCACTGCAAGGGGGCGGCGGCCTGCAGGTCGGAGGGGGTGGCGGCCTGCGGGTCGCGAGGGGGCTGCGGCCTGCGGGTCAGCCAGTCAGCACATTTTTTTTTCAAGGTCTGGGTCAGCCCAGTCAGCCGGGCTCGAAGCTAAAATCAAACGGGTTGACCCGTTTACCGAGTCAGCCGGTCAGCCGGGTCAGCCCAAAAACAAACAGCCTCTTAGCTATACAAGAAACTAGTCCAACCACTCTGAAAAGACACTCAAGGTGTATTTTATATGCATACAACCACGTAAATAGATTTAAAAGAATTGAACTATTATTGTAATAATAATATAGTTTTTAAGATCATATGGTCATGCTTTAATGATTTTCTTTAAAAAAAAAACATGTGCTATGGGTCAACCCAATCTGACCATGTACTGCAAATTCACCTGTTTCAACCCAAACATGCTTTAAACCGTTATGCACCCCGCTCGTTTTGCACCTTTATTTTAATAAGAGGTGTAAGGAAACCAGTATCCATAAGACTGTCCAAGTGTCTTTCTTCAAAGAATCCTCCATAAATGATTATAAAATAGCTCATCCCCCGTTCAAGGTGTGTTTTATCAAAAGGTGACACCATTACAAGAAAAATGGCTTAATAAGTAATTCATTTATTTAAAACCAAAAAATAAAATAACAAACATAAAAAAGAGAAGGAAAAAAAAGTTAATAGTACCTGCCTTTCAGAATTTTCTTTATTAAGGTCCGTAGTTTGTTGTTTTGCAGGATAAAATCCAAATCAAACACCTGAAACATGAAATCAAAATGTCAAAAACATGAATAACAGATTAAAAGAAACATATAGCATGCATTACATGTAATATGTACATGTAGATAGTATTTTTGTGAGCAATACAAACAACCAAAGTACCATCATGAATTGAAAAAATAATCATCTAACTAACAAACACAAAACCTAATTGAAAGCAAGACATAACATGAAGTGGTAAAGCCCTAAGAAAACATAATTTAGCTAGATAAAATAAAATAAATATAATTAAAGAAAACTTACATGTCTTTCAAGTTAAAACACTTGAACCAACATAATAATAATAATAATAATAAAAGTAGTGGCAATTGTGTCAAGTTCATGGGTTGAATAGATGAACCTGAACATGAAACTTGTATTTATTCATGTCCAAGACATCAACCCTAACCCAGACACACTTAAAATTGTGTTACAATATGTGTAACCTACCATCAAGCACTTGTAGTTACATTCAAAATCACAGAAACCATGGGACTGCAGCCACTATATATCAATAAATTCTATTAACATATATCATAAGCTGCTTAATATCAAAGCTATAGTTACAGACGTCTTTAAGCGAAAATATCATTCTTATGCGACACAATGGCTCAGCTTTTACACTCTCTACAAGCAAAAATCACTGTCAGTAACCTTAATTATTCTTAATCCGTCTTGAGGCCAACTGTAGAAACCTTTCTCCAATGAAAAACATAATAATGCTTTCACACCAGTTCCAATTAAGGCCAATTTAGCTTATCATCTAGAGTTGAATATAGCTTAAAATAGATATAATATCTGCCACGGAACAATAAACACAGCTTCGTATCTAATATGCACGTAAAAAGTTATTAAACTGTTGTGATCCCAATCAGAAATGAATTTCAGAAAACAGAGAGTTAAGCGTCCATCAGAAAGTCAAGAAGTCTAAAAGACTGGGTAGCTTACATTAAGTCCTGATTTATATGCTAACAGCATAAACTTGACTCCCTTCTTACACAGCTAGCTATTAATCAAGAATGGAAATATTATGAGGTGAAAATATTAAAATACCCTCTAATGGTTCCAGTCACTTATCAGACAATAACTAGTTACTGTAGTTTAAACCACTAGCAGTTTAGTGTTTAGCCTCCATCATCCCCTAGCAGAAATCACATAAATAGAAAAGCATATTCAGTCCTAGAATGCAAACCATTGTGCCCGTGCCCACTTTCATAAAAAAGTGAAAGTAAAAAGAAGTTTACCTGGTCAGGAAAGAAGTAAACTAATGCACTAAATTATTTCATCAAACTCATCCCTATACCAACTTGTAGAAGAAAGGTGGTCAAGTCATAACAAAATATAGGTTTATCTAGTAGTCCGAGTAAAAACCGAATGTCCTCTAGAAAGTAAAGATGAAACCCCACAGAACAGAAGTAACGCTGATTTGCTCACAAAATTTCATCACTTACTTGACTGTGAAACTCATGCAGGTCTCCGCTCCTTGAGATCTTGTAGCATCATGCAATCAATAATGTTCCTTGAGGCCTTGAGTCCTTGACATTAGACTGTTTTCGGTGCAAATAACCGATACTACACCCACATTTACATGAGATGTCTGTTGATCATCACCCTATCCCAGAATGCATTTCATATTTGCACCATTACATTTGTGTGAAGTTGTGAACAAGAGCCAAGTCTTCCTATATGACCACTTCTCATAACTCAAATGACCATGATATTAATTACAGCATATTTAACAGGTAACCAACCATCACCCTTCATCCTAAGATATGTATTGAGAAAGAAAACTGGTTTTGCTTATGATTGTACACGCATGACAAGATACGATACAAAATGCTTCCCCAAAACAAAACAGAAGTGACTCAAAAGAAGAGAATAGGGCACTGCTGCATGTTAAATCCAGCAGCAAACAATGAGGCATACCGGAGCGGTTTAAACCAGATGATAACTTGGTACATCCTGAAAGTTGAGATGACATGACCTATAGCCATAATATCTATTATAGTCAGCAAACTGTACCACCACACTACTTGCTTCTTGCCATTTTTACAATGATAAAAAAATTGGAAGATTTTTTCAGGTAATGATTCTTGCGTATGACTACTCGATAGTGAAAGTTCAACTGTGAAAAAATATTTAGGAGATTTAGTTTGTAAGATGGGCAATAGAATTGAATATGTTGAAGTTCGGTATTAGATGACAAACTATATGGTGAAAAGAGGCATTCTTTACTAACAAAGTGGAAGAGAGGTAAACCATCCACATAGCATCAATGGTCAAGAAATCTAGAGACTAGGATCCGGACTTGGAGCAAAGTGCTAAGTTTAAAATTGAGAGCTATAAAAGATGGTCTTCATAATTATTTGCCATTCAAAAGGAAATATGATAACCAATTGTGTAACTATAGCTGATTATTGATCACAAGATATTTAATTAGCTCCATAGTTGGAGCTAGATGATAATATATAGCGGAATGTTGAAAACAGGACTAAATACCCTGAACATTAAAAATTACTTCATTTTGACCCAAAAGATTCCTGGGTAGTTAATCCTCAAAGATTTATTACAACGATGATGAACTTGTAAGCAGAGATGTTATACACCACTCACTAGAACTTATATAATATATCATTGAAGATAAATGTGAAAAAGAAAACGTAAAAGGCGCTCAGCTAAGAAATTGAGATGATCATGTGCACACCAATAGCTGATGGACTTGTTTAAATAAGCACCATCTGGAACCAGTTGTGGTAGCATTAGTTCTAAATTATAATGTTGTACCAGTTGCTTCTCATATTTGATAATTGTAGTCACCAGTCATTACAAGAAAAACATATATAAGACAAAATTAAGAAGTACACATCAACATAGGCAGGGTCGCTATTCCATTAATCATCCTAAAATGACACACACTTGGCCCATATGTAACTGAAAATTTGGTTTAGAAATAATAAAAATATCTAAAAGAGATATCCACGAACACTTAACAAACAAACATCAAGTATACAATCTACACAGTTGCATGTTACTCCTATAATTCTATAACGCAAGTACCATATAGGCATTGCATGGGCATAAGATAACTAGCTAAGTCACTAAATTGTGCTTCTAAAGCACTTAAATAGATTGAGCTACTCACCATAAGCCATGGTTATATCCCTTTCATAACACACATACAAAAGTCATGTTGCAAGTGACACCAGCTGAACAGGACACAAGGTTAATAACCAGTTTGAAAACCAAGATTATGAACATTTAAGTTTCACTAGTGAAACAGGTTTATGAAAATATATTCAAAAGGATATAGTATATATGCTCTAGATGATGCAAAAAGCCAATTCTGAGTTCAAATAATCAGCTAGCATTTGCTGAGGAACAAAAATATCCAAAATAGCATGACTATATTAATTAGTATCTCTAATGAGAACATTGTAAACAAACCTAGACTTCAATTTAGAGCATCATTGATTCGATAAGCAATCTAAGAGACCACAGCCTAGCAGAAGATAGTCTATCTGTGCCCTTGAGCCCACTGCATATCATATGAACCCCAAGATCCAGATCCAGCTCCATACTGAGGATACCCTTCTGCACCAGGCTGTACCTAACAGGAGTAAATAAAATTAAAACCACAAAAAGAATAAATTTTTTTAAATAAAAATAAAGATAATAGTGAATGGCAGTGCACACACTAGATTACAAAATAATAACTAAAATAACAAGACAACTTACAGGATTCATTTGATTTGTAGAACCCATGCCATAACTTGGAGGATAAGGATTCCCTCCATAGTTAGCTTCAGCGTTGCCATAATTTGTGTTATAGCCTGTGCATCCACAATGACCATTAAAATGCAAAGTTAGAGCTTACGGACATGTCTGGCAAACTGGCATTGCTTACTGTTTTCTTCTTATTGCTTTTCAACATAAGTTAGAAAAAAGCAACTTTAAACTGCTTATTCAAAACAGATTATTTCACTCATAAACAATCAGATAAGCAATTTAGATAAAGAAACCCAAGCACACCTTAAAGAAGGTATAATCCCCTTCCATACAGTTATACACTCATACAGTCATACCTGGATTTGGAACTACTGCAGCAGCAGCACGAGCCCTTTTTTCAGCATTAGCCATCTCAGCACGTAACTTTTCTAGCTCCCGAGCCATTGTGAGTAGATTCTTCTCCATCACTTGGCCATGTTCATAATTCTCTGCATGCCCCTTTTTCTCATGTTCAATTGCAGCCCTTAAAGAATAATATATCATGTCAATAGACAATGTAAAGTAATAGATTTTTCAGGTGTTGAAGGGGAAATAAAAAAAACAAAAGCAGATTCTGGTTCTCTGTATAAACAAACTTTAACGTCCATTTAGAATGGGTCCTAGACTCCTAGCCACCTTTCAATCAAAATTCAAGGTTCTCACTCTCCCTTGGAGCCAATATCAAAAAAAAATCAAGATTATATGAATGTGTATACACGCACGCACACACAAAGTATCAAATATTGTTATTCAAAGATAAAGGGGTAAAAGGCGCTTCCTATGGACTTTGTTTTAGGTAGAGGCAGGAAAATAGATGGGCCGGCTAATGGTTCAAAATGAATATTTTCTTACAAATTTATAGTCATGTTGACTGACCATAACACGTATTGTCCAGATTTTTTAGATAAACAATGTGTAAATAATGCAAAGAAAGTCAAAAACTATGTTATTACAATATCAATCTAATCTTCTGTGTGTGTCAAAAGTATGTTTTTATACGACTTCTGATAATGCAAAGAAAGTCAAAAACTAAGTTTTAGGACTTTAGACGACTTTTGACCCAAGCAAACCATTTAACTTGTTTTAAGCCTTTGATAAAACATAAACACATAACCTGTTCATAAGTGAATGGGTAGTATGGCCACCTTTAGTTTTAGACAGTAATTGTTAAAAACAGATGGAAGTCAACATATTTGGCTTTTGCTACTTGATGAAACATCATAATGTCAGCACATAAAGATAAGGGAGAGCCTTTTTTTAAAAAATTCACTTTTCATGGCAACCATAGTGAACGTTCATTACTTGTAAATAAAAATAATTTGCAGGCCCATGATTCAACATACATCATCACCTTCATATAACTGATTAATTGGTCCGCCAAAACATAAAATATACAATCATTGATGCAGATCAAAAACTTACCTTGCACGTTGTAGTTCCTGTCTAAGCCCTCCAATTTCTGCCTTAAGTGCTGGAACTTGCTGCAAGTCAGCATTAGCTCTGGAAAGATCTTGGGTCATGGCCTGAACTTGAGCAGTAAGCTTTTGATTTGTGGCAGACATTTCCTTAATATCAGCGTGCAATTGCATAAGCTCAGCCCTCATGCCTTCAACTCCGTTAAGATCATGTTCCATTTTAGCTGACTTTTCATATAACTCCCTCATCTGCATATCTTTCTCCATGAGGAAGTTTCTAGCAAAGTGGTCTGTTTGTTGAAGCTCATGTTGTGCAACTTCTAATTCCTGCTTAAGTGCAACATGGGTTGCAGCTAACCGCTGATTATCAACCATAGCACCTGAATGTCCTGATGTTGGACTGCTAACTGTTCCTCATAATAGCAGGGTGAGGTGGGAGTGGTCTGTGACCCCTTGCAAACTGAGCTTCCCTCATTTCTTCAAGCAATGCAGGGTGAGGCATTGGGCCTAGATTCCTTGCATATGGTGGCTCATGAACGGGCGGCATTCCACCATGTGGGGCGGCTTTCATTGGAATTGGTGGTCCACGATTTCTACCAGACATCTTTCTCAAAAAAATTCAACAAATGAAAGAATATAACTACTTGAAGAGTATGTCAAAACAGACCTAACAGAAAGATAAGAAGAAAAAATAAGCAATTAACCAAAAGAAACTATGTTGCAGTTAATCTAACAAACAAATGTGCAAGCATATAACCAAAACCATGAATTTTAAGCCATTCCAGCTAAAGATTATCGATAATTAACAAAACTAAAAAACTTATAAACAGGTGTAGTGCATTGAGTAGAAAGTAACATCCATCTTTCAATCTTCAATTGTGCTTGCATATAGAAACACGATTTCAAAACCAATTAAAACTTCATATACTACGTTAAATTATAAACCAGTAAGCAATCACAGTATTAATTAACTTGATATTATTATACACGTAATACGTAGCAATGATGAAATCCGATACAAATGGAAACCCTAGACAAATTATACCATATTACCATTCAATCAACAGGGGAATCGGGAAAATATTACAATCGGAAGAGCGACAATCACCGATTTCAGTAATTACAGGAGGTCGCGTAGACATTGTTAAAAGCCCTAATTGACGATAACAAAAGGAGAAAACGCATTTATCGAAGTAAACGATTATAAAAATGCGATTTGAATAGCAATAAAAACCCTAGAAAAACCTGTATTATGTCGATTCTTCGGTGTTCAATGGAGATCGAAATCGAGAGATCGAACTGAAGGTATATAGTTGATATTAAGTTTTGATCATAAAAGAAAAGGGTGATTTTGCCAGATATGATATAGGTTTGTAGACATGTTAAAAGTGAAATTAGGTATATAGTTGATATTAAGTTTTGATCGTACTTGAATATGGATTGTGTGTACACTTTAAAATGTTTATTATTTTTATTCTTATATGCGTCGGTTGAAAATCATTTTGTGCGCAAACGATCTTTTGTGGATTGCTTTATTTCGCGTTTTGTTTGCAAAGCGTATGTTTTGCGGATGAAGTTTAATGCAAAGCAAATTTGGTTTGTATAGGATTAGCTTTCTACGCGTCTATATGTTATTTGAGGCATGAAGTTGATTTCCGTATCTCGTTAAATACATGTGGAATACAAAGATATGGAAATTGTCATTTTGTGTTGATTGTTTTCTATCTATTAAGATGATCCAAACGCAAAAGAGGGCTTTTTAACAAAGTGGTGTTAGATAACGTTGTCAATGTATCAGACGGGGATGACATGTAACGCGTGTAATAGTGCTTGAATGGATGACCTAAATTCGCAACATCTTTGGTGGACATACATCATCAACTTAAGAACATGACGACCTTGCTTTGTAGCTAAATGTATTTATGAAACTGGCACGAGGGTGAAGTCTTCATCCAGTTGTGTGCTTCTTTACAATTGTTCAAGTCTTCTTTTTGTAGGATGACGTTACAATGGGTGCATGTGTATTCTAGAAAGAGAAAATGAATGAAGTAGTGAGGTGTGATCATGGTCGTCATAACGCTATTAAGGGTTTGTACAAGGTGGTTCTAGTGGTGGTTTATGATTAACAAGATGGTTTGGGTGACTTGATGCCCAAACGAGCGTATGAAAATTAGGTATTTGTTTATCACTTAACGTGAGTTATGTATGTTCTTTTTTAAAGATTTGAAATGTTTTTGACTAATTCAAATACAAGTGCTTTTAGTGGTTTTAAAAGTGGATTGTGTATGTCATGTAGTTTCAAATAGAAGGGTGATTACTAATAAGTGGTAGGTTTTAGGGCTATTCTAAAAGTGAGGATATAATCATGGTGTAGATGTTTAATAAATCTTGATTATGTGTTTCGGTGGGACTTATTATGTTTCTAAAGTGGAGGATTGGTTATGCATGCAAGTCTTGACAAACATGGCATATATTATGCATGTAATCATGTGTGGTTGGGCATGAATTGATTAACATTGTTTGCTCATTTTGTGCGGACTAGCAAATGAATTTGTGTGGGAAATAACTCACGAGTGATGTCATGTGTGATGTGTAAATTCAACAAGAGTTACAAGCTCGAGGTCTTGGGTGTAACAACAAGCCAACAAACATGTATAAAATACGCTAAAGCAATTTAACAAAATCAGTGAGTTAGCATATATAGCATATGATATTCATACAAAAGATTGATTCAAAAGGACAAAAAAAATTATTTAACAAAATCAATGTGTTAGCATACATAGCATATGATGTTCATACAAAAGATTGATTCAAAAGGACAAAAAAATCAAAGATAGATTCATTTTCATGTTCATCCATCCACTCATTTAAACACATAATCCTTTTTATAATTTTGTGATTCATCTCCGCCTAAACATACACCACTCGTGTTTTGTTAGATAATTAATATGATGTTAGCACACGAGGTTTTTACTTCAAACACGTGTATAAACTATTACAACTTTTAGGTTATCGTGTTCACCTAAATATTACCAGCTATTTTGGTTGTTGTTCTTCGGGAAATAAACAACCTAATTTTTAGAGTTTTGAAATTTCTTTTGTTGTACTCGTGTTGAACACGAGTTTTAGTAAATCCCTTATTCATCATCATCCTCCGCTTCTAACTTTCTTGCACTTTATTTATTTCAACCGTATTTGTATTCTAAAATTATTTCTTTCATTTGATACTAGTGTTGTATTTATGTTAATAAAAAGAGCTCTATATTTATTTTACAAATGATTTTCCTATTACACCGACTCTTCAAACAATTTTTGAATCGTGACACTTAGTAAAAATCATTATATCATTGACACATAAAATATATAATTCATCACTTCTAAAATGCAGTGACAACCTTTTAAAGTTAGTTGTCTCAAAATAGAATACAACTACAATAACTATTGATCTTAGGCGAAACTTTACTAATCAAAACGTGCGTTTAATGTATATGGTGGCAACGGTGGCAACAAAATTTGTCCAAATGCCTCGAGCATATAAAACGGGACCACATATTATTTTTTTAAGAAGTCGTCTTGCAAAAAGATAATTCTTTTTGAAACAACAACGTACACATACATCTACTTATACATCATAAATAATCGATCTTAATCTAACTCATGTTAGAATTTAAACATTGGTATTTTTTAAAGGCAAATTATATTTTAATAATTCGAACTATTGTCTGTTGGCCGATAATAATTCATACTATTAATTTGATCGATAACACTCCTAACTTTCATTTTTATTACCAACAACAATCTCAATGACATAATTTTTAAATTTTTACTCTTGATTTTTATCTATTTTAGTCTCAATTTAACTTATATGTTTCTTCGTTTCGTTCAAAATTATTTTTGTGAACCGAATCGAGTCCAAATTAAATATAAAAAAATAAAATTATCTTACTGAAATTGTTGTTGGTAATAAAAGTGAAAGTTGAGAGTGTTAACGGTCAAATTGATAGTATGAATTATTATCGGCCAATAAGTAATAGTTTGGATTATTAAAATCCAATTTACCTTTTTTAAATGATATTTTAACTTTTACTACTAGGCTACCGACTTCAAACGAAAAAAATAAAGATAAATGTATGCTTTAGAAACTAGAAAGCAATTAACAGCGTGACATGATAATTTGTTTTTATGTTCGTGACAAGTAGTTTCAACATGAGATCGATACATGGATCATGTTTTGCTAATAGAAAGTTAAAATATAAACGACGTGAAATTATTGCATTCTCTATCTCTCAAGATACCACAAACTCTTTCTAGATACGTATGTTTTTTAAATTTGCCACTTGATTTTGATGCATTAGCGGAGAGATTGTATTAGGATCGACTCAAATTATTAATTAGAATCATCCGATATGATATTGATGAAATAAGCCAACATGGATTAGTATAATAAATAAAGGTTTCATTGGATACACCCTCTGCTGCTAACGTACAAGTGGTATTAATTTGATTGAATTTGACACCATCGCTTGTAACAGGCTTCGTATACACCCGTATATAGGATTGGATTCAAATTAAAACTAAGAAAATTATAAAAACCAATAAATCAAATATCCACCTTTAATGTATCAAGATCAATGGCTCATAATTTTTTTTAATCTTTTGTACATATGATTCCACAAGAGTATAACCTTTTATTTTTCATGAATCATGGTAATTAAACTAGACCAACAAGTGGTATGAGAGTCTACTTGTATTATTCGTATTCATAACTGTTCTTAGTCCTTTCGTTAACTTAAATATATAGATTGACACGTTTGTGAAATCTGTATAAATTAGAGGGACAAATCCTTCTTTGATGTGTAACCCCTTTGTGATCCCAGGAATCATCACCGTCTAATACACACATCACACACGCTTTGTAAAAATAATGTAGCACACAAGTTATATACTTATAAAACCTAAAACATATCTTTAAAATTGATACGTGAAAATAACACATTTTACAATCACTATAGATCTATAGTATCATCAATGTAGCCTTAAGATGCTAAAATAACAACCTTCCATTGTGCTAACACACTAGGCCAGTGGAGTTCGAAGAACATGCAATTCACCGTAGGCCTACTTGAGACCATAAAATGCTTTCTACAAACCTTTCTCAGTTGTCATAAAAATATTGTATTCAACAACATTCGGGATTTAAAATACGACAATTTACATCTAACCACATAAAAGGCTACGCGTTAAAGCTACCACTTAATTATAAATCCCATCATGTTTACACCTTTCGGCTCAAGGCCCACAATACTAACGGACAATCTCATTTAGCCTTGCTATTAAATCATGTTTTACACATAGAATACTTCCAAATTCTGTCATATTCATTATAGAAATCGTTAGCGTTTCAACAATTTTCCTCGTGCTTCAATTATTTCTATTTTTGAATAAAAAGATGTTATCACCATTTCCATTTATTAAATTCTAGCATTTCTCACTAACGGGTTCAATCTAACCATTGGTAAATCATTAACATAAATATTGTTGTTAGTAATTAAATAATTTACTTTTCTTTTGGCCTGCTATACACATTTTCTGCTTTACGAATACTCAACTTTTAAAATCATCACACAATCACTTTACAAGATTCGAACTCACAACCTTTTAATTATAAAATACATTGTTTTATCATCAGGTTGTCCCATTGGAACGGCTAAACACTTTTCACGGTCTTAATTAGTTGTTGATATATAGCATATTTTATAATCCCGTAATTGTTAATTATCATACACTAGCTAAAGAAAACTTGAAAACAAAATTTGGTTACACAATATCAAATATATCAACACATTATTTCCTTAATGATTCACACATACTAGTGAGTTAAATAAGATGACACAAACATTAAGGAAATATATCAAAATTTGTATTTAAACTTTATTTATATTATATTAATTATCTATTATTTTATGTATAATGGTGTTGTATCTTATGCATAGGGAGTTTAAAAAAAGCTGACTTTCACTTTTAACCAAAGGTATTTTCATATTTTGCAAAGCAACCTTCCAAATCTGATAATTATTACTTTAAACTCAAAACTCTTCATCTTTTGCAATTTAATCTTACAAAATTTTATACTTTAAACTTTAGTCCCCTATACGTTTCATATTTTGTAAATTTTCATATTACGTTCGTTCTAGGTTTTACAATTTAAGATGACACAAACATGCATGTGCGATTCACCAAATTTACATTTCGTTTTACGCTTCACTTTATGTTTCGTTTTAAATTATGCGAGTTAACACAACACAATATGTGTGTGTGGTTTATCGTTTTTATGTATATTTTCACCCTTTAACAAATTCGTCGCAACACGTGAGGCTCAAATCAATTTAGTTATATTTTTATATGTTTTACACTTTGATTTTTTTTCGTATTAACATATCGCAATTTCAGTGTTGAAGATCATTAACGGTGGTATGACATTATCGTTATTTTGCATGGTTTTACGCCCAAACAACGCGAGAAGCTTAATTCTAGTTAGTTACTAACCACAAAGTTTTAGATATTTGTCGCATCTTTAATTCCATCTTGGTAATAATTTTTCTTCTTGTCGATCGTTATGCTATTATTAATAAACATTGGAAATTAATAGTGACTTTTTAGGTCTATACAAATTAACACAATATTTTTCTTTTTTGAATTGATTTTTTTAGTTTTGATTTTTTGAGTTTATCCATATTTGTTTTAAATATTTTCACATTTAACTTTAACATTTGTTTTTTATTTTGTTCACTAAAGTTTCAGAAATTTAGAGTTTGGTCACCTAACTATTTACGTTAAAGTTTTACATTCTCGAGTTACGTCAATAAATTTAGTAATTTTACAGTTTGCTCGCTGATTTGTTTTTTTTTTTTTGTTTTTTTTACTATAACAACTAATGTTTATGATTTTAGAGTTTGGTCACCGATTCGTTTTTATGACTTTATCCACTAAATTTTAGGCTCTTAGTGTTTGACCTCTAAACTACTCATAGTGAGGTTTTTCTTGTTGAGTTTACTACTGAAGTTTAGTATTTTTATAGTTTCATCACCAAACTTTGATTTTGTAGTTTTTGACAAACCGAATAGTAAACAACCAAAATAACACTACATTACGTGGAAAAAAACAACCAGCCTCCCGCCATGTATATTTAGCGTCAGATCATTAAAGTTTACTGTTTTGGAGTTTCACGTCAAAACTTTGTTTTTATGGTTTCCAGCAAGCTAACTCGACAACCACCAAATTAACGTAGCCTTGCGTGTGAAAAAATGACTGGACTCCACCGCGTAACGCGAAGAGAGAAAACCTAGTTCATGTTGCTTTTTGCACAACCCCAATAATTTTTGGTTTCATGTTGATTTTGCACAACCACAATAATTATTGGTGTTATGTGGACATTTGTGAGTCAAAAACTACGTCTATTGTTTATGGCGGCGATAACATATATTTTGTGTTACAATAAATAGAAGGGCTTGCAACATATGTAGAACAAGAGCAAAGAAAAATAATCATGACATTAATTAACATTCTACATATGAATGTTGGTGATGGAGAATCAAGTTATGCTAACAACTCCTTGCTTCAGGTTTGAGTGATACTACAAACTTTAGTATACATTTAAGAATGGTGTCTTTTTACACTGTTTTGTTCTTATTTGTTCTCCAGAAAACTGTGAAACGAAAAGCTGTACCGTTTATAAAGCGTTCCATCAACGGTGTAGCTAACTATGGCATCGTCGAGGATTGTTTCACGGTTGCGGATTTAGGATGTGCCTCCGGGCCGAACACACTTTTGGTTGTGTCTAATATTATTGATATAGTGCATGATGTGTTTCAAGAAAACAATCATAAAGTACCACAGTTTCAAGTGTGTTTAATGACCTATTTGGAAATGATTTCAATACTATTTTAATTATTACTTGATTTTTATGCAAACCTTGTTTTGTTTATGCCGTTTCAGGTTCCTTTTATGGTAGACTCTTTCCCGATCATAGTTTGCATCTTGTTCACGTCTCTAATAGTAATCACTGGCTTTCTCAGGTATGTATATCACATAATTTCCAACTATATAACTCTCGTATGTGAGATGATAATAACAAAATATTTTATTATTAGGATGATAAACTATAGTCCTTGTGCATTTGATAGGTGCCTCAAGGCCTTGAAAATAATGATTAAATATATATATGGCGAAAACAAGCGATCCAAATGTTTACCGAGCATATGGAAAACAATTTCATACCGATTTCACAAACTTTTTACAAATGCGCTCTAAGAAAGTAAAACGTGGTGGAAGCATGGTTCTAACATTTCTTGCACGGAGCAAATTTGATCCGACTATTGATGATTGTTGTGCACAATTGGAGCTACTCGGACAATCACTTGTCGAAATGATGAAAGAGGTATATATATGGTTTTGATGTATCTAAATTTGAACTCAAATAAAGAATTAAATATTAGTCAAAAGTTCTTGTTGTTCCGCTCAACTAACCAGCTACACTTAACTCATGTCACAGGGGTTGGTTCAAGAATCTAATATTAACTCATTCAATGTGCCAGTATACTTTCCATGTGAGGATGAAGTTAAGAATATTATTGCATGCGAGGGCTCTTTTTATCTAGAAAACATTAGTGCTTTTAAAGTGAATTTTGGGGATTCGATCAGTGACGTGGATTACACAAACATGAATGATTCTAAGGAGCTTAGCCTAATCCATGGCAAAAACACATCGAAACTGCTTAAAGCAGTTCTTGAACCATTGTTGATTTCACATTTTGGGGATTCGATCAGTGACGTGCTATTTAAAAAGCTTGAGAAGCATGTGGCCGAATATCTCTCAAAAAAGAAAACAAGAAACTTTTTTGTGACAATTTTATTGACTAAGAAATGAACAATTCATGTGTTCAAATCACTCTATTTTTATTTTAAATCTCTTATATGATACATGTATCTTTGGCGTTGTATACAACATGAACCCTACATATATGAAGGCATAGATATTTTGGTAAATCTTTACCTACTTTTAAATGAAAATACTTACATGTTATGTTTGCCTGATTGGGGGCTTCACTAAAATCTTAATTGGTTACTAGATGCAACACTTTCAACTTTTAGAACCATTAAACCCTTAAATAATAATGTTTTAAACATTTTAAAAAAATGCAAAAGTGAGATCCCATAAAACTATATAACTAAATTTATGAGTTATGCAAACAAATTGTATGAAGTTGACACCAAAGACATGTTTCAAAAGGATTAAAAGTTCTACGATAAATTCATTGTTGCTTTCATCCATCTACTTTACTTATTGTTGGATATGAACCTTAGTGTTTATACTATCGATTAAAGGTAGTTCAGATTTCAAATAAAAAGTTCTAACATGGACAACCCGAAAAATGAGTTTTTCACTGTTGTCTTTCCACTGATCGACAAGTAATCACTAGATCTCCGTATTGAACATTTAGTTGTTCTATCTACAATTTTAGTAGCTCACAAGGCTTAGCAGAAGGTGTTTGAGTTGCATTATATTGATTTAACATCCCGTTGATCTCATGATTAGTTATGACTAAATCAAAGATTAATTTAGTGTTGCTTGTTAAACTTGCCAACTTACACATATTTACATAATCTCTTGTCTTTAACAATAAAATCTTTACGTATCAATCAATTATCATGCCTGAATAAATATTTACGAATACAACTGCGCAAACCTGACTTCGCATGTTTCATTGTAACAACAAACCAATAAAATCTTGACATCAACATAAACAAAACCTTTATTTAGTTTCACATGAAAGTGTCCCTGAAGTAATTGTTGTATATGAAAATCCTAAGACTTGTCTAAAATGCATGTTATTTTTAATTTATTAAATAACGACTTGCTAACTCTTAAATTAATTAATATAAAAACATATCACTTTTTTTCCACAAATGTTTGATACTACGTTCAAGTTTTGTTTAAATTAAGAGTTAGCAAATCATCATACTATACTATAAAAATTCACAAGTACGTGTATTTTAAACAAGTTTGAGAATTCTAATATAAAATGATTTTTTTGGTGTACTTGTACAGGGAGATGGATTTTAATATGTATCATTAGCCTAGGAGATTGACTGAATAATAAAATATATATTAATGTAATGTAACTCTTTAATCTTATGATTATACTCAACCATTTTTCATTTTTATCGTTGCTTCAGATCTATTAATTGGTGACGATAATTGGTTTAAGAGTCACGATGCCAAGACTAATATGTTTAATGATAAGAAGATAAATTGGCCCAGAATTAAACAAACATGTTTGAAGTTAAATACCATAAAATAATGAACTACGTTTGCAACTAATTCTTTAAACCGGTCCAACTTCTTTTTCCCAAATTTTATATAGAAAACATCTATGATGTATACTGTATTATTAATCAATATTTGCATAAATAATTAGATTCAATAAAGATAATCACTATAAAAAACCTTAATCACATCATGTATCCTAATTACATAGAGTTAGTTGTCATTTCTTCATTTTTGTCATTTTCATCCGAAAAACTTTATTTTTCCCCTGTGTTCATGACATTCTAGTAACTTGTCATTTTCATTCACTTCTGTTAACGTCGTTTGTTTTACCCATTAAGTGAACATCAACTTTGAATATTAAAAACAATCGAATAATGTTTGAATGTTTGGGGCAATTGAATAATGTATATTTAGCTTTTTCTTTTTCCTGGTGAGTTGTAAAAATACATAAATGCCTCTCACGTAAGTTGCACATGACGACTACTTAACAGTTAAATAATCAGTTAATAGAATTGAATGAAATTTGTAAGTTTTTTAAATGACATATGGGGGAAAAAAATTGTTATCATATGAAAATGACAAAATACACCAAATCTTATCAATTTCATTTTTACCATGACAAGTGATTTTTCAATAGCTTTTCGGGGAAGCAGAGGAGACGAACTTGAACAGGCCAAAAATCAAACCCGACGTAACGCTCAGATCATATTAACTTTTATTTTAAGAAGTGTGTTGTTAGTCTCAACACACATCATCCATATTTAACAAAATCATTATAAAAACTTAGAACTTATTACTTTTTTTACTCCACTTTTTTCGATTCATTTATTTATGAACTAGAATTTAAATCTCCGCACGTTGCCGCAGGGTTCTTTTGTAACGTAGTGATTATCTTACTCGTCCAAATTTACGATCTTTCTACTCTCTCATCATGGTTGGTAAACACCAATTGGCCTAACCATTCAAGTGTAATCAACGTAAATGAAACCATTAAAAGGAACGGAAAAGTTTTAAAAAAAAGGATAAATATAACAAAATTTTAGTTTTCTAAATAGAGAAATGTTAGAAAAAAATTAAGAAGAAACAATGAACCGTTAAAAGAAATAATCTGGTCTATCCTCTCTCTTTCTCTCTCTCTCTCTATTTCTGTCTCCAGATTTTCTTTTTTAAACATAGATTTATTGCATATCATCAATGTTTAGTGGCAAAGCGTGAAAGTTACCATTGAAGTTTATTGTGGCAAATGCGTGAAATCATTGAAATACTCTATAGTTACCGACATACCTAATTAATAATATACTAGAAATAGATCCCCGTGCGTTGTTGCGGGATATGTTTGTAACAGAACAATTGTCTTGCGAGATATGTTTGTAATAGAACAATTATCTTGATTTTACTTCAATTCTCCCATGAAAATTAGTGCATTAGGAAAACATGAAAAATGAAAAAAACAATATAACACTTCAAGACTAAATAAAGATACATGAGACATGTGAACAAAATGTGGAGAATATTATGAACTTTGTTTTTATTTTCATTTTAATCTATCATTTGTGGATTGAACAACAGATGAGAAAACCCAACTTAGAGAAAAAAGAGGCATGTGAACAAAATGTGGAGCAGCGAACAACAGATGAGAAAACCCAACTTAGAGAAAAAAGCCAAGAGAAATAAAATATGAAATGTGGAAGAAGACTTTTTGCAATTGATCAAAGATTTGGTGATCAATTTAAGAAACTTTAAAAGTGGCACGTAGACACCGACATACACAATTAATAATGTATATAATATCTATTTCAAACACGAAAATAATTATACGAAAGCATAAAACCATTTGAATCAATATATACCCTTTTCTGCAAAAGTATACTGATTAGAAAAACTTTGGTCAAAGGGTTGAACTGTAATAAATGATTTTAGTTAAAGGACCCGCTTTGAAAGTTGATCAGATCAATTATTCAATTGGCCATTTGGGCAACTTTCATCCAACTTATTCTATCCCTTTCAGATCAATTAATAATAATAATATAATAATAATAATAATAATAATAATAATAATAATAAATAAAACTTGTAAACATTATTGTTTATTGAATTGATCTTATCATTAAAGTTACCTTATCACCTTATCGTGCCCATACTTTGCTAACATACCGTTAGATGTCTACTTGTAGATGAGTGCCAATGATTCATTTAATATTTTATAAAAGTGACGTCTGTTAAAAAATATATGTATTCATATTTTATCATTGAGTTGAATTTAGGAATGAATGATACGAATATGGAAATGTGTACGTACACAATTGGTTACTTGCAATGACTAGTGTGAAAATTAATCTCAATATGAATGAAATCAAATCTACACGATGATGGAATCTTGAACATTCACTACTTCCGATCAAAAACGGTTATGATCAAACGAATACAAAGAATGAAAGAAAACCTCAAATCAGGTATGATTTGAGTGTACAAGCAACACCGAAGAAGTAACTAACCTAACTACCTTCTCACCCTTTTATAATACGCGTAACCTAGAAAGTTACATATCTCCCCCCTGAACTATCTAACCATATAAGAAACAACTATCAACTTTAACTATACACGATTGTCAATATAAGTCCCTCTAGTTTAGTATAACTAGTTTGACCCATAATCCCAACAACCCCACCTTGGATCAAACTAGTCCAAATTCAACAGCTCCATACAATACTCAAACTTAGGACCCGGTAATGCCTTAGTAAACATATCTGCTGCATTATCAATAGTATTAACTTCTCTAATCTCAATCTCTTTAGATTTAACCACATCTCTAATAAAATAGAGTTTAACCCTGATATGCTTAGTTCTTTCATGATGACTGATTCTTAGCCAATTGCACAGCACCTCTATTGTCATATAGAATAGCTGAGTCATTAACTATCATACCCAGCTCTGAAACTAACCTTTTTAACCATAGACACTCCTTGACAACTTCAGTTAATGCCACAAATTCTGCTTCAGTTGTTGATAATGCAACTGTTGGCTGCAAAGTTGCTTTCCAACTCACAACACTCCCCAACAAGGTGAACTCAAAACCAGTGATTGGTCTTCCATTATCAAGATCTTTGGCAAAATCACTGTCAGCATATCCCAAAATGTTAGTATTCAAAACCTTATCTCTAACAAATACTAAACCAACATTTTGAGTGTCATTAAGATATCTAAATACCCATTTAACTGCCTGCCAATGCATCTTTCCAGGACAAGCAATGTATCTACTTACCAAGCTTACTGCATAAGCTATGTCTGGCCTAGTGCAAACCATAAGATACATCAGACACCCAACTGCATTGGCATATGGAATCTTTTTCATAAAATTCTCATCCTCTGGACACAGAGGTGAGTCTTGACTTGACAGTTTAAAATGTTGAGCCATAGGAGTAGTCACTGGCTTACACTTATCCATGTTGAATCTTTGTAATACCCTTTTAAGATACCCAGAATGAGTTAATTTCAACTGATATAATTTTCTATCCCTGCATATCTCCATACCTAATATATTCCTTGCATTACCCAACTCTTTCATGTCAAACTCACTTTTCAACAGATCCTTAGTGACCCTTATTTCTTCCTTGCTGCTGCATGCAATTAGCATATCATCTACATATAACAGCAAGTATATAAACTTTCCTTGAGCATATTCCCTCATATACACATAACTATCATAATGACTTCTTGTAAATCCATGACTTGTCATATACTCATCAAACCTGAGATACCATTGTTTAGGAGATTGTTTCAGACCATATAATGATCTTTTTAACAAACATACCTTCTCTTTATGACCCTCCACCTCAAAATCAAGTGGCTGCCTCATATAAATGGTTTCTTCCAACTTACCATGTAAAAATGCAGTTTTTACATCCAGCTGCTTCAACTCCAAATCACAATGAGCAGTTATTGCCAACATAACTCTGATAGATGTGTGTCTTACCACAGGAGAAAATATCTCATTATAGTCTACACCTGCTCTTTGAGTAAAACCTTTTGCCACTAGCCTGGCTTTAAACCTTGGTCCTTCCTTGACTTTAAACAACCATTTGCAATCTACTAATTTTTTATCATCTGGTTTATCAACTAAAACCCATGTTTCATTTTCATATAAAGATTTCATCTCATCTTTCATAGCTGAGATCCACTTATCTTTATCTGTTGACTTAATGGCATCATCGAAGGTTAAGGGTTCTTCCATGCTTTCTTGCTCAGCTGTCATAAAAACAAAAGCAGTCAAGTCATTTTCACTTTCAATACAATCAGCTGATTCTCTAAACCTGACAGGTGGCAATACTTGTCTTCTAGTCCTATTCTTAGCTAAGCTATAAGAATTGGTACTAGTAGATCCCTGACTTGTAGCTCCTTCGGCATTGCCATTAGAGCTACCACTTGAATGGTCATTATCAAGTGTTATAGGGTTTGTGTCAGTACATTACTCAAAAGTCTCCACTTCAATTTGTGAACTCTGAACTGAGCTTCTCTCTCCTGCTTTCAAGACATCTTTGTATAACACTTCTTCATTAAAAGTAACATTCCTACTTGAAAATACTTTGTTACTTTCATCTGTTAGTTTATACTACCTATACCCTTTAACCTCCTCAGGATAACTAAGAAATATGCACTTTATTGCCCTGGGTTCCAACTTGTCTTGGTTAACATGTGCATAAGCTACAGAACCAAACACCTTTAAATCATCATATACTGTCTTTGACCTAGACCACTTCTCCATAGGCACCATCATGTTAATTGCTGATGAGAGTGACCTATTAATTAAGTGAGCAGCAGTATTGATAGCCTTTGCCCAAAAACTCTTGGGCAGACCTGACTCATGTAGCATACATCTAACTTTGTTTAGAATGGTTCTGTTCATTCTTTCCACAAGCCTATTTTGCTGAGGTGTTCCAGGCACTGTTAGATGCCTGGACATACCTTCATTCCTGCATAATTCACTAAACTCCTTGTTACAAAACTCAAGCCCATTGTCTGTTCTTAGTTTCTTCACTTTCTTTCCTGTCTGTGCCTCTACTCTAATTTTCCATTCCTTAAACTTGGAAAATATTTCATGCATGTGTTTAAGAATGAAAACCCACAGCCTTCTAGAGTAATCATCAACTATAGAGAGAAAGTAATGAGCACCACCCAAAGAAGCAGTCTTAGTTGGTCCCCATAGATCTGCATGAACATAATCCTAAATACCTTTGGTACTATGTCTGCCTTTTGTGAATTTTACCCTATGTGATTTGCCCATTACACAGTGTTCACAAAACCCAAATTCATATTCTTTCAAGTTTCCTAGTACTTGTTGCTTCTTTAGTTCTACAATTCCCTATCCACCAATGTGACCCAGTCTTCTATGCCACAGCATAGCTTGATTCTCTTTCTTTCCCTCCACCATAGTTGCACTACCATGGACCCTTTTATTACCTTGGCTTTGCCATTTCTTAGATTCACACTGCACCCATCCTTTTCAAAAGTACCCAAAGAAATAAGATTCTTGGTTAGTTAAGGAATGTACCTTACATTGTGCAATTCCATAGTGGTTCCATTGTCAAGTTTCAGATCAACTACTCCATACCCTTCAATCTTACAAGATCAATCATCACCCAATCTTACTTCTCCAAGATCCACTTCTTTATATTCTTTAAAGAACTTCTTTAATGGAGTCGTGTGGTAACAACAGCCGGAATCCATCATCCATGAATTAGCCATGATTCCCTTCGTGACCACCAGCACTTCTGAACTCTCATATCCATCCATTGAACCTTCAGGAGATGTATTACCTTGATGCGTTGGATGACTCTGATCTTGTCTCTGATTCTTCCTTTCTGGGCAATCCCTTTTTAGGTGCTTTTCAGAATTGCAAATATAACATTTCCTTTTGAACCTTGACTTTGATCTGTGTTGACTCTTATTCTTGTACCCTCTTTGATCAGATCTACCTCTGACCATCAACCCACTACTACCAGCCTCTTCTCAACCATCTGATCTTTTCTTTAATTCTCTAGAATTAATTGTAGACATCATTTCTTCCATGGACAGAGTTTCTCTCCCATACATCAGAGTATCAACAAAGTGTTCATATGACTGAGGTAAAGAAGTCAAGAATATAACTGTTTGGTCTTCATCCTCTTAAGTTACATCAATATTACCTAAATCAAGCATCAACTTGTTGAATTCATCTGTGTGGTCTTCAATAGTTTTGCCTGATGCCATATGAAATGTGTAGAGTCTTTTCTTTAGGTATAATCGATTTGCTAAAGACTTTGTCATGTACAATCCCTTCAATTTCAACTAGAACCCAGCAGCTATGGTTTCTTTTGATACCTCCCTCAACACACGATCTCCCAGGCTCAAAATAATGGCACTATGTGCCTTTTGCTGTATATCCTTCCTCTTATCTTTTGCTTCTTTGGCCTCTTTCTTTTCTTGATTTGTTGCTTCTGGTGATAACGTGATCGTCGGACCTCCACCAGACAATGCCTCCACCAGGCCCTAATGAACAAGGAGAGCCCTCATTTTCATCCTCCACAGACCAAAATCATTTCGGCCATCGAATTTTTCCAATTCAAACTTCGTAGACACCATCTTGATCTCTTACACCCGTACAATCTATTCCCCAGTAGATTCCGAGTTCAATTGAGCCTTAACCAGGCTCTAATACCAATTGCGAAAATTAAACTCAATATGAATGAAATCAAATCTACACGATGATGGAATCTTGAACATTCATTACTTCCGATAAAAAACGGTTATGATCAAACGTAAACAAAGAATGAAAGAAAACCTCAAATCAGGTATGATTTGAGTGTACAAGCAACACCGAAGAAGTAACTAACCTAACTACCTTCTCACCCTTTTATAATACGCGTAACCTAGAAAGTTACATGTCTCCCCCCTGAACTATCTAACACATATAAGAAACAGCTATCAACTTTAACTATGCACGATTGTCAATATAAGTCCCTCTAGTTTAGTATAACTAGTTTGACCCATAATTCCAACAACTAGTTGACAACCGTTCAAAGTTGTTCGGTATATAGAGAAAACCCGGGACAGAAGGCTCTTGTGTATCAGGTTTAGTAGTAGTTGTTCGAAGTAGAATGGATAATATTGATTATGCAAGATCACAATAATTATTGGTGTTGGTGAAAGATAAATAGAAGGGCATGTAGCATTTCGTAGAACAAGAGCAAAGGAATATCACCATGGCCTTATTAAACACCCTACATATGAATGTTGGCAATGGAGAATCAAGCTATGCCAACAACTCATTGCTTTAGGTTTGAGAGTTATCGGTCATAAGCTTTCATGTATATTTAACAATGATGTCTTTCTTCATCTGCATTGTTATTATTTTCTCTTTAGGAAACTGGGATACGGAAATCTGAACCATTTTTAAAGCATTCGATCAAGGGTATAGCTAGTTATGACATCATCAACGATTGTTTCACAATTGCGGATTTGGGATACTCCTCTGGCAAAAATACACTTTTGGCTGTGTCTAATATTATTGATATAGTGCATGAGGTGTGGCAAGAAAAGAATCGTAAATTACCGCAATTTCAAGTGTATTTAAATGATCTTTTTGGAAATGACTTCAATGCTATTTTCAAATTATTACCTGATTTTTATGCAAAGCTTAAGAAGGAGAAAGGCGGAAGTTTTGGCTCTTGTTTTGTTTCAGCCGTTCCAGGTTCATTCTATGGTAGACTTTTTCACAACCGCAGTTTGCACCTTGTTCATGCCGCTAATAGTAATCATTGGCTTTCTCAGGTATGTATATTGCATCAACTATTTAATTCACATATTATAAATCTAGTTTATTAGGATGGTAATCTATAGTCCTTGTTACATATAATAGGTGCCTCAAGGCCTTGAAAATAACGGACTTAATATATATATGGCAAAAACAAGTCCTCTAAATGTATACCGAGCATATGGAAAACAATTTCATATCGATTTCACAAAGTTTTTACAAATGCGCTCTGAGGAGGTAGTAAGTGGTGGAAGCATGGTATTAACATTTCTTGCACGAAGCACACTTGATTCAACTATCGATGATTGTTGTGCGCAGTTGGAGCTACTCGGACAATCACTTGTCGAAATGGCCATAGAGGTATATTTATGGTTTTGTTGCATCCAAATTTGAACTCAAACTAAAGAAGAAGATATTGGTTAAAAGTTCGTGTGGTTCCTCTTGACTAATATATTACACTTAATTGATACTGCAGGGGTTGGTTTGGGAATCAGATATTAACTCATTCAATGTCCCAGTGTACTTTCCATGTGACGATGAAGTTAAGAATATTATTGAATACGAGGGATCATTTTATCTTGAAAACATGAATGCCCCTAAGGTTAATTGGGACCCACATGACATGGATTACACAAACATGAATGATTCTAATGAGCTCAGCTTAACGCACGGCGAAAACACACAAACATGAATGAACTACTTAGAGCAGTTCTTGAACCGTTGTTGACTTCACATTTTGGGCATTCAATCATTGACGTGCTATTTAAAAAGATGCGGAAGCATGTGGCCGAATAACTCTCGAAAAAGAAAACAAGAAACTTTTTTATAACCATTTTACTGACCAAGAAGTGAGCAATTCGTTGTTCGAATAACTCTATTGGTCATTTGAATGGAGTAAAGGAAGTTGATACGTACTAAAGACATGATCCAATGGTTACAAAATTCTAAGATTATTCATTGTGGTTTTTTTAATTCATTTTACTTCTTGTTGGGTACGAAATTGTATATGGAAAGCTATTTAGATTTTTATGAAAAGTTTTATAAGGTATGTTCGTATGTCAAATGGAAAAGTGTATGGGATTGATAATTGATCATACCTTGACATCATAAGTTGTCTATCAAGTTCATTAGAAGTTCTAGAACTATATGCAAGTAGAACAATTAGTAACCAAATGTCAAACCAGATGTTCAAATTCTTAAGTTACCACAAAATCTACTATCAAAGTACAAAGTGTGAAGTTTCTATGACTAGAGTTAGAGTATTCACACTAACATCCCGTCAAATCCTCATATTTAAATTATAAGATAAACTTGAAAAATATATAATTTTATTCATCTATCAGGTTTTTTTTATAATCTCATATATTTGTAGGGGAAACCATATTGGCCCCCTAAAGATCACCGTCCATCCATAATATCTATTATTATATATTTTCTATTAGTGGAAAAAAGAAAATATATAATTAATATTATTTAAGTGGAAAAAAGGAAATATATAATTAAATATTATTTAATTGAGATAAGAACAAATGCGAGAAAGCTGATATAAGAGCCTCTAAAAAGGAAATTTTTTTTGGGATTATGGTTTATTGTTAATTTTAAAATATTAGATTTAATAAACTCGTGTATTACATAATTGAATAAAAATATTATTACAAAAATAATAATTTATTAATTATAAAAATAATATTGTAAGATAAGTAATGATTGAATGTTTTTCTTATTATAAATAGAATGAACTTTTTGTTTCAAAAAAAGTTGTAAAAAATTTCTTTTTTTAAAAACCTTTTTATTATAACTTTTACTTTTTAAAAACACTAAATTTAAAATATTTTTTTATTTTTAAAATTTTTTGACGTTTTAAAATTTTTCTTATTTTATAAAAATTTATTTATTAAGAAATAACACAACTAAAAATATATCTTTCTTAATTTGTTATAAAATAATTTAATCTAGAAAAGAACTAAATTATAGTAATTAAATAATTATTTAATAAGAGAAAAAAGTGAGAAAAATTAATAAAAATAAATATGATGCTAACATATGTTCCTTGTAGTTATCTTTTTATTAAAGTAGAGACATTAAGATAAAGAAGCTACTCTTAATGCTCTTAGTATAACAGTCTACTAACCAAGTAATTGTTTTACCATCATTATATACACTTTCACATAATTAATATTAAATTAAAAAAAATAAACAAAAAAAAGTAGTCACTAATCGGTCAATAATTTGTCGTTTTGTGATTGCTACCCCATCGCTAGTTTGCAGTCGTAAACTGATTGCAAAGTATTGTTCACAATACTAATGGTTGGAATTGATCTCAATCACGGCAACATAAGTAGTTGCTAAATAACAGTCAATCGCAAAAATATTGCAAAATGAGACTGCCCACGTGAATTTTTACGACCACAATTTCGATCGTAAATATCTAGCTTTGTACTAGTACACTTTTATATGAAACAATGTTAATTGAAAGGTTTAACTAAGCAATAAAGGTGGTGATGTTTTTTAAACATATGTGAAGTCACTTCTCTTTGCGTCACGCAAACCACGAATATTAGTGTCCAAAAACTGTTTGTTTTCTGAAGAGATTTATACAAACATTTACAAAATAATAATGTTTTAAATAGTTTGACGTTTACAATTTATACAAAAATTTACAAAATATGCAAAAGTGAGATCCCATAAAACTATATAACTAAATTTTACGAGTTATGCAAACAATGTATGAAGTTGACACCAAAGACATGATCCAAAAGGATTAAAAAGTTCTAAGAAATATTCATTGTTGGTTTCATCCATCTACTTTGCTTATTGTTGGATATGAACCTTAGTGTTTATACTTATCGATTAAAGGTTGTATGGATTTGTAATAAAAATGTCTTATGCGATATGTTTGCATATTGAATGTGCAAGTTTACTAGTAAACAACATGAGTACGTAAATGATTGATTATTTTAAGATGTTTATCAAGTCAGATGTTTTAAAACTCTAATTCAATAAAACATCTACTAATCATATAGAAAGTCGGTGTCTTAAATTACAACTCAGCACAAAATCTACTCACGTATCGAGTCCAAAGTTCCTAAAGTTTAAAAGCACAAGTATTCCAAACTATGATTCAGTATAATAATCTAAACTACTAGCCAAGTAATTGTTTAAGAGTTGAATGCGTTACCTTATTATAGAGTTCGAGAGTTATAATTGAATCGTACTCTAGTTAATTTTAGGGTTTGCTATCTTTGGGTAATGGTCTTTGTCAGAAATAGTAAATTCAATCTTTATTTAACCCAAATCATAAACGTTTACACCAGAATAATATCTATAATACTAAACAAAGTATAATTATAGACGTGCACACCATAATAACATTTATAATACTAAAGAACGTATAAATAAACAAAGAACATAGATAAACCCTTGATCACTACTATCAACTCATCAACATGATGACTCGATTTAAAAATTCACAATTTAACTCAAGAACATATCAAATTCATCTCTGTGATAAACCCTAATACAAAAGACAATGTATGACGCAGTGCTCTGAATGAACCCAAACCGACATAGATTGTTTAGAGACAAACGAGATGAGATGGCCACAGAGAACATGTAGAACAAATGATATGTAGAAGATGAAGCTACATATAACACATACCAAGGCTCCATACATAAAGTCAAAATCTCCGGAAACATTTCTAAGCATATTAATACCTCCAAGTGAGCACTTCCAAGCCCAACTCCATGTGTAAGCCCAACCACTTAATGCAAGCCCAAACGTATCATGTAAAAAATAAAAAGAAATAATGATCATGTTCATGAGACGAGAAACATTTATAAGAAACATACGTCTTTGATATTTAGTTGAAACTATATATAATATTTCTCGACGACAAGCTTGTCACTTTAGTTATTTGCTTCTATTGATTGGTTCATAATATGAAATTAAACATCGATAAGATATTGTGTCTATTCATATTAATCATTTTTATCCATTCCCCAATTATATATTACGAATTATTAATTTATTTCTGTATTATTGTTTGTAATTTAGCTTTAGGTGGTAGTATCTATTTTTGGGTTTTTTTTATTTATATTTTTTTACTTTATTCCTAATACTTTTACATTTTTACAATTAAACCCCTATAAAATTTTACTTTCAACCATATAAAATTGTCGTTTTATGTTTCGGTCCAAATTTTACGAGTTAACATGCCGCAACGTACATGTGTGGTTTAACGTTTTTACGCCTAACTTTTCTTGTTTAACAGCCCCGCCACAAGCGTGGGTTTTGGATCGACTTAGGGGGTGTTTGATTTGGATTGACCCGACTGAATGTCAGCCGGTCTGCCTGTTTGATGTGCGTAAAACTCGAGCTGACCAGGTCAAAACATCTGAACCAGACCTGAAATTTCCAAATGCTGACCCGGCCACTCGCCTGCCCCCCCCCCCCCCTCACCTGTGCCGCTTCCCCTTCTCCTTCACCCCACGACAACGCGGAGGTTGCGGCGGTGTTTTTAGGGCTGGATTTGGCGGTGGTGACGGTGAGAGGTCATGGTGGTGCTGGTGGTGGTTTTGCGATGGTGATTAGTGGTGGTGAAGTGTTGTGGATGAAAAGAAAGAAATATACGGTTTTTTAACCGTCAAAGAAAATATTGTTACATGATTTGGTTCTAGTCAGATACTGAATCAGAGAGCCAAGTTTCAGTCAGATGCATACTCAATCAAAACTTTTAACTGGGTTAACTTCTAACTCAGTCAGATCTTATTGAGTCAATGTAATCAAACAACCCTTAATTATTGATTTTCATGTTTTACGTATCATGTGCGTGGTTCAACCGTTTTACGTCTACTTTATGTTCGCTTTTATTTATTTACTAGCTTTAGTAAACCCGTGTATTACACAGCTTGAATAAATAAAATATTAATATAATAATATTTATTAATTACAAATAATATTATAAGATATGTTATGATTGAAATTACGTATGAGCAATGACTATAACTAATTAACAGTGGCATCAACTTTTTAAAATGTTTGTTTTAAATTTTTTTCCAATAAAATAATAAACATTTTGTTATAAAACAAACCGTATAAAAATGACATTTTTAAAAAATTTCAGATTATATTTCCCAAATTAATAATTTTTGGTTTAAAAATTGAACTTAAAAAACAATTTTTGAAATATTTTTTATTTTTAAAAACGTTTTATTATTTAGAAAATATATATTTTATATTTTTTTGTTTATTATAAATAATATTAATAAATAGATCTCTTTTTTAATTTATTAATGCAAAAGAAAGTTAAATAATATTATTAGTAATTAAGGTAGTTATTTAAGATGATAGAGAGACGAGAAAATTTTGATGAGGATGAGTGTGATGATGACACGTGGCACCTCAAGTTACTCTTTTATTAGAGTAAGTAAGATTTTTTGTTTTAATCTTTTTAATACAAGTTTTTTCGATGTTGGTAGTCACTGAAGGTGATGTGGAATTGTTGTTATTTGACACGATTTTATGTCCACACCATAATGCGAGGGACTTATACTAGTATATTATTATTTTCAACTTTATTATGCATTATGATTTGTATCTTATGCTTTGTAGGTTGTATCTTATTTTGTTTTTTTACTTTTAACCCTAATAGTTTTCATCTTTTACATTTAGCCCTAATATTTCTTTTACTTTCAACTTTAATCCTGCATACTTTTCATCTTTTATAAAATTTTCGTTTTATGTTTCGGTTTAAAATTTTCAAGTTAACATGCCATAACAAGTATTGGTTCAACGTTTTAACCTCTATTTTTAAGTTTAACGGCCATGTTGTGTTTTACGTTTCGATTTAATTTTAGCATATTAACATGCCGCAACGAGTGTGCATGGTTCAAAAGTTTTACACCTACCTTTCTTTCCATTTATTTGTATTTCATTTTTTTTCTTATCACAAAAAAATTTGCTATTCCATAAAATAGTATTATATAAATCATATATAAATACGACTAATTATGTTAAAGTTCATAAAAGATTATAGTTTCACTGATTTTTCCAACAATTGTTTTTTATACCCAACGTTAATGATCTACAATAGCTTTCAGACATCCTCGTGACAAGATAATTAAATTCCCAAGCTCCAACGGCTAATTAAATGAAAGTGATTGGGCACCAACTTCAAGCCCAACAGGCCCAATTGTCGGTGACCACCATACATTCATATATCACCACAACAACTACAAACTTGAAACAAATAACTTCTATTGCCCTCATATGCAAAAACATAACTCATAACTCATAATCTTATGGAAGCCCTTTGGAATCTAGAAGCTAAATGCAACCTTTCAACACTAGAAGCTGTGATCTTCTTCTCCGGCACCGTGTTTCTCGTTGCGGTTGTTGTCGGGCTTTGTGTCGCCGCGGCGTTTAGGAAGAGAGATTATGCCAAAAGCATTCAAGATGATCATGGTGTGGTTGAGCCAGTGGGGGCAAAAGGGTCACCTGGTCAGTGGCTAAGGGTGAAGAAGGGGTTGACCGGGTCGGTTCAGTGGAGCAGAGCTAGTAAATGGGACGAGAAGTTGAGTGTGAGCCGGAAAGAGCAGCCCACACCGTTTCTGGCTAGAGGTGGCGGTGAGGTCGGGTGGCCGAGTCATAATGCGGGTTCACCCGTGTGGCAGCGGCCCATACTAATGGGCGGGAAATGTGAGTTCCCAAATTTTAGCGGACTTATTCTTTATGACAAAAGAGGAAAGCCGCTAGATCAGGGGAACTCTACTGATATTCAGGTACGTATTGGTGTATATATGTATATAATGCAAACTCTAAAACATACTATTAAACGTGGTATAACTAGAACGGGTTAGCTAACGAGTAGAAATAAATATATGCGAGTTGAAACAAGTTTTCTAGCATCAACACATACGAGAATGGTCACCCCTTTAGCTTAACGCTAACATTTTCTTTCACTATGATGGTATACAATATAAATTAAATCAACTCATTCGTTTACGAATGAGTTGCAACAGTCACTTCTTACGTTAGACGGACAATACACTAAACTTGTTGTGCTTTTGTGTGATTGCAGGAGCAACCTACTGTAAGAGCTACTTTGAGAGATCTTCTGTAGTTCATTATCAAATTTTGTTCGTGTTGGTATCGATATACGAGTGTAATTACGTCTTTTTCTTTACATTTAGTGAATTCTATATGCAGCAAAGCCTTGAGCACCTTATCACTTATTTCTTTTGGCAAATTCGTACATATCAGAGCCAAATCAGTATTGAGTTGCTTGAGATCAGTTTGTTAAAAGCTTGAATTTTGATTAGTTTAAAGTAGCTACAAGATGTGGGTATAGATGGTTACTAAGAGTAAACTAGAAGTCGTTTAAAAAATATATATGTACAATATAAAAAATAATTATATATGTATATAAATAAAATAACTAAATATGCAATAAATAATAAACGAGGCGACATGAGCTGAGCTCAAGATTGAAAATTCACTCACG
The DNA here is from genome assembly GCA_025506515.1 of Flaveria trinervia. NCBI lineage: Eukaryota > Viridiplantae > Streptophyta > Magnoliopsida > Asterales > Asteraceae > Flaveria > Flaveria trinervia. Next base: position 120,517,131 of record CM046444.1, on the reverse strand, counting down.
AGCCAATTTCGAGCTTCAGCCATAGAGCTTGTTGTGAGCTGAGCTCAAGCTCAAGTCGTTTACAACCTGATCACTCATCAATCCATTGCAAACTCATAAATTCAGCTTCACAAACAAATGTACATTTAGACTACAAAATTCACATATTGTCACAAATATGATGATTCAGCACCCGTTCTTTGATGATAATCAAAGATCACACTGAAGAAACAATCAAGTTCACACAAGCAAATCATCTATGCGGGTTTGATCGTTTACATGTGAAAGATGTGCACTTGAAGTTGTTCACGCAAGCGGTTCAATCAAGGGTTCTCGGGTATCTTGTTTTGATTTGTCGTTGTAGTAGAAATACAAAGCCAGTTGTCCGATTCCGAGAACAGTTCCTATACCATTTGGAACCTAGAATTTAAACAAAATACAGATGTTAGATGTTAATAGACATAGTAAGAATCAGGGGCGGACCTAGAATATTTTTTCTCTGGGGTCGGTTTTTTTTCAGTTTTCGAATAGACGTGTATATCTCAACTCAATGTTGAATTTTTGGTTTGGGTCAGGTCAGGCATATAAAATACATTACAATTATATTATAAGACATTTGACAAAAATACGATTTCATTAGAAAAAAAAACATATTACACTTTATACTTGTTTACGTGGCTTCATCTTTTAAAAAATATCCAATATATTATCAATCGAAACCTTCTTAAAAATATCTTTCTTTTAAAAATGTAGCAAATGCAAACATTGTTTAAGGTATTCTTCTAAAAAAATCTAAAGATAACTAAAGAATGTTAATAGATTAATGAAATATGTGTTAAGTGTTTAGTTAAATAAATGAGCTTAGAAATTTTGTACAACATAAACCTATTGGTGATTATTATGATATTATTTTTCTTAACTAAGTGAACTATTATTTTAATTTTTAGTGGGTTAAACATTCCAATAAAATAGGGTTTAGGGGTTGTAAAATATTTTATAGTGACCGGTATTAAAAAATACACGGGGTCAATAAAAAATCGTCATACACATTATACATAAGGGGGGAAATCTGCGGGGTCGGTTGACTCCTCCCCTCCCTTCTTAGGTCCGCCCATGGTAAGCATGCTCGTTTATGGTTGCTAAACAGGTTGTGCTTGTGGGTTGGCGGGTTGAAACCGCACCAACCATAACACGATATGAACCCAATAACTGTGTCAACCAGAACACGACATGAATATTTGTGGGTTGACACAAATATGACCTCTTTAACCAGAACTTTTCATTTTTTTTTTTCCGTATAAATACAATAAAATTACAAAGTTACTACAAAATATTGCAAATGCGTTATTATGTTTAAGTTATAAGCAATGTTCTTGTGACCGAATCGGACAAGCCAGTCCGACAGGTTCGACCAAGGATTGGTCAGGTGGCCGGTCTGATCTGCTATGGTTCGTTTTTTTCTGGTCGAACCGGCCGGTTCGTCCCGAATTGGTGGTCGGACGGGGAAACCGGACCGGTTCGAACCGGATTTTGGTTTTTTTTTCCGATTTTAATGAGTAAAAACAAGGCTTTGAACCATAAATTAGTATGTTGGATATACAAATATAATTAAGTTTTATATATAACTATAATATACATATATTAATCATTTATAAATTACTTATATTTAATTACATATATACTACATATATAATATATTATATATATAATTATAACGTCATCCGATCCGACCGGTCCGACCACCAAACCAGTAAGGCGTCCGGTTCGACGTCCGATCCGGTTTTGAAAACATTGATTATTAAGTTCATGTCAATATCTCTTATATTTAAATTTTTTTTGGTATAAGATTCCCAAGCATTTTAAGTTATGACATAAAAACACAATTTTAAAAAAACTTAAAAAACGAATAGGTTAAACGGGTCAACGGTCAACCTACAAACTTGTCAGTCCAACCTAACCTAACCTAACCTGTTTAGGTAAATGTGCTCTTTAGTTCAACGACCCGAAATTGACCTCAACCTGTTTAGACTAAACCCAATAAGGTGATATTGGTGTTCGGTTCATGTTGTGTCATAAATTCACACCCGTGTGCTCATTATCATAATATCATTAACCAAAGGGAAATTATGAAGGTTTCTTGTTAAAAGAAGCTTACATAAATGAAAGGATCAGAATTGAATACTCCATACAACAGAAATGAGGTGCTCATCAAGAAAGTTGAGAGTGAGAGGTAAAATGGCATGAATTCAACACTCTTCGTCTGAATCACTAGATTCTGAAAGAACAAAGATTCATTTCAAACAATGCAATGTAACCGAAATGATCAAAATATGGTAGAACTTGAACTTCTTGATCAGATGTCACTATAAGTTCTCTTCTCTATCGACTACAACTAAGTGGTTAAATAACTAATTCATATTTTTTAAAATAAAAACTTTGATTTTATAAGATATCCGACAAATTATTATGACAGTGCGGTCAGCAAACCCCTTGACCCTCCCTTGGTTCCGCCCGAGAGAAGAACATACCATTACAGACAGTGGGGAAGCAAACATTGATATCAGGGAAGCACAGCTTAAAAACCCGATAATCAAACGCCTGAGTTCAGGTTCAGTAACAAGCAAACTCCCGAATGCAATGGCTACAAATAACCCGAAAACCGCAAGCACTAATGCAGACATCTTGAACTGTAAAGATAAGGTCACATATTTAGATAACTTAAACAGCATTTTAATATATTCATGTAAATACAGGATAGTCAAAGTCTAACCTTTTTGTGTATCTCAGCATGTGTTATATAGATAATTATGTATGACAGTTGGAAAACTGCCCCAACAGAATTAACTGTTGTAACTAATATATTATCGTTCGATATCAACGGGCAGCCATACCAAGCACAGATCAGGCAGTTCAAGAGAGCATAAATGTATGGGATTCCTGAGAATTGTTCTGTTGATCGGTTTCGGATGATTCTTCTAAAGGTTGGTCTGGATATTGGAACAAATATATTCTTATAAGTTAGTTTTTTTTTAGATTTCTTTTAAAAAAAATTATTTTCTTTTAAAAAAAATTATTATAAATAAAACCTTCATTTGGGAAATTGTTAGTACTTACATGGGTGACACAAAGAGCCCAAAAGCAAATATGTTCCCTGCAAAAGTTATCAATAATGTTAGGTTTCGAATCGATTTAACAAAAAATTTAACATGATTCAGTCTATGTGACTTATGTTTATAAGCTGCAATTATCGGGTATATTATTATTCTATGCTCAACGAATTACAAGTATATATGATCAATATAATCATAGTCCAACTTTATAATAATAAAAAATATGTTATTACAAACTTTGATAAAATCAGTTTGTATCATGGTCCATTTATATAATCAGTTAACTGTAATTATGCAATCATATATTGTTTATCCCCAAATCGTTACAAATCAAAACACGAATAAACCCTAAAAACCTAATTCGGCCCCAAATCTCAAAAAAAAAAAAAAAAAAAAAAAAAACTCTTCGATTTCTTTCAATCCGAACTGAAATTATGAAGAAACTAAACCTACAGAATCAGAAATCAAACCACATTGCTGCAACTAACAGGATTACGCATAGCATCTCGATAATGTCAAATTCATAAACACATAAGAACTCACATAGATAGAAGGATATTAAGAGATACGAACCAGCTATTCCAGCAGCCTGCTTGTAAGCTTCAAATGTTTGAGGTGAAATTAAACCACCCATTTGCAGATAGATTCAAACTGTTGTTCTTCGATTCTGTTTTCGTTGCAAAATTTCTTCTTTCAGAAACATCACCTGTGTAAGATTCTTCTAATAATCTTCGTGTGATCATGTTTATAATCCAAAATTTTCAAGTTTTATCGTTGATTGGTAGTTTGGTACAACCTGAAAGCGAAATCGAAGGGAAACAAAATACAATACATTGTACAATAATATTATTATATCCAGCGCATGTGCCCCCCCTGCAGTCCATTTGTGTTCCAGTTTTGTTTGTTTTTTTTAAATAAAAAAACAATAAATGTATGCTACTCGGAGCTACATTTCCAACCCTATTAGAAAAAAACTTATTACCGGAAAACCATCAGGACTCAACTTTAAAGTATTTTGTTTAGAATGAAATCTGATTCATAACTTTTTTATATTTATTTATTATGAGTATTTTATATTAACTAGTTAGACTAATAATATTTGATATTTAATTTGCATTCCAGCTATTGTTGTAATAATCTATCTTTATTCTTTTATTTTCAAAACTAGACCTGTGTATCGCGACGAGGGTAAAACCTCAAAAATTATAATGACGAGATGTTATTGTGGACCCGTACACTGAAGAGAAGCATTGATGATGTACACAATTTTATATATAAAAAAACTTGATGTTGTTAATAACATTAAAACTTCATATAAAAAATTAAACTATCACTAAAATGTTGGTTGAGTCCAGAGGTGTTAAAAAATTTCGGAATCAGAGAATCTAAATCCGAATCCGAATTTCGGATATCCGAAAATTCAGATTTGGATTCGGATTCAGATAGTGATTTTCAAAAGTTTTAGATATTCGAATATCTGATTATCCGAAAACAAAAAAAAAACAATTTTTTTTTAAAATTTTAAACATATTTTATTTTAGATTAAGATCTTTTAATGTATATTGAGACTTTTATAATATGAGCTGGTTTTTTATATTATTTTAATAAAAACATATGTTTAATTAGTGTAATAAACAAAAAAAAATGAATTTCCGATACAGATAGTTATTTCTACTATCTGAAATTTTTGGATATTCGAAATTCCAGATATCTGATTTTAAACACCTATAGTTGAGTCGGGACTGTTGATAATATTTAAAATTTTATATAAAACAAATAGTTTATCATTATTTATGTAACCCAATGTGACCAGAATAAAAATATGGATGTTGAGTTAAGAGATCCGAGCGCAAAAAACCGACTCCATTGCATAAACTCTTAGTCGTTAAAGTAATATGTTTCTTCAAATTTATTAAAATGTTATAAGTTTAAATTATAGGACGTGTACGTTTGATAATTTTAAAAGTAAAGTAATTATAACTAAAAATGTGGATCTATCCTAAGGGGTTATTTGGTTCATAAAATTTGTTGTAAAAAAATTGGAAATTGAAGTTGAATTAGAATTAGAATGAAATCTTATTAAAATGAACAAAATGTTTTGTTGGTAATTTTTTTAATCAATTTAAATATTAATTTTAAACATTCTATTGGATTATGACATACGATGAGCAAATGTAAGGACATAGAATTCCGATTAATGTGAGAAGAATATTTAATTCTAATTCCATGTTGTGATCAATCAAACAAGATTTTAAATAAAAAGTTTTTAAGTTTAATTTCAATGATAATATTAAAGAATTTTATGATCAAACAAGTTCTTAAATGAAATCAGTTATTATTTCAAAGTAGAATGAATAATATTGATTTATCAAAACCACAATGATTATTTAAAAAGATATTATCGGCGTTAGGTGAACTTTTAAAAACGTGCGTTTATCGGTGACATCTACTCATTCAACTGGGCCGACAAATAATTGTTTGGCTATAGTTCTATTAAAAATATCAACACGTGACATAATAAAGATTTTAGGTTTCAATTTATTTGTATTAGTTTATAATAAAACTGTGCGGTATTATAAAAAAATAAAAGTATATTATTATGTAAGTGGGGTTTGAGTGTAATTTTAAGTAAAAATTTGTAAGTTGCAACGATATATCAAAAATAATTTGCAATGAATTTAATTTGGGATATTTGATTTTAATAATCTCAACTTTTATTTATTCGTCGGGATTAATTTCAACTCAAGAAATGTTTACAAAAACTTCTAATTTTAAACTTATTTTCTTGTAATGATCTCTTACTAACTGAGAGTTAACGCTCGTTAGGTTTTTTTGATAAAATAAGATCAATGTTGAGTCATTTTCAACTCTAGCGCCGCCTAGTTTCAATTAGGTTCGTTTTCCATTGTCTAACCTTCATCATCACCTGAAATCTACCTCCAACGAGTTCGATGGTTCAAATAAGGAGGTGGAGATTGATGGGTTTTTGGGTGCGAAAGTTTCAAATTGAGGACCTGATGATAGATTTCAACTTTCTATTTAGTGTTTTGGCTACAAAAACAGTCCACGTCATAAAAAACTAACGGGGTTAACTCTTGGTTAGTAAAAGATCGTTAGAGGAAAATAAACTCAAAATTTAAAGTATCTATAAACATTTACTGATTTGGTATTAATCCGGACCAATAAATGTAACTTGAGATTATTAAAATCCAATAACCCATTTAATTCACATATCAAAGTTATATTAAGGTGATCGTAATCAGTTAGAAAACGTAACGAGTTGGAGATGTGGATTATCAAAAATATTTTTGTAACAAAAGATAGCATACAGTACTTTGATGATTCTTCGAGTATCACGATCTTGGAGAAATATCGATCAATAAGTTTTATTGAAATAAAGGGGATTGTGTATTTACTCCGCTGGATCTCTTGGATTTTATGCTCACTCATGGATCTAAGAAGACCATTTCTAAAGAATGAAAATCACTAAAAGGAAATGTGTAACATTCCTTATGCTATTGTCCATTTCATTACTTTGTCATTAACCGAGCATAATGACACATTACATTTCATCTTACATTTTTACTTACGAAATACTACCTTAAATACAAATGCGTCTAATTTGATCAAACCATTTTAGTATCATTTAATTAACCTCACTAGTCAATGTAAAAAGCTTAATTAAGATTGACTCGTTTGTAAACGCTATGGCAAGCTGTCTCGAATTGTAAACCAAACGGAGCTTAAGGCTTGAGCCAATGTAAGTTTGCTAGTTGGCTTGTTTCTTTAGCTAGTTTGAGTGAAGCTACATTTAAATAGTTATAAATTATAACCCCAATAGTCATCTAACCTTAATCTTTTTAAGCTCAAGTTTGATGTCAATCTAAGCTTGTTGCCATGAAGGTTTGGTTAGAACCGTTACCAACGGTTTGGTCCCATTTTGATATACAGTTTTGGCTTTTGATAAAATTAACCTTATGAGGATGTTATTGTATATTCAATTAGGGGTGTGTAAAAACATCTGAATTTAAAATGAAATCCGAATATCCGAATAAGAATATCCAAAAATTTAGATATCCGAAAATTTGGATTCGAAACTAGATAGTCTTTTTGAAAATTTTGGGATATTCGGATGTCCGAATTATTTGATATATTTTCATGATAACTATTAAAATAATATATGTCTATAATAATTTTAGATATATATATATATATATCATATATTTATATAAAAAAAGTCAGATATCCAAAAGTTTCTTTAATTTATAAATATTCAATCTTTACAAAAATTATTAAAATAATACATATTTTCTTAGAATTTAAATATCCATTCATATTCCGAATCAAAACCAGAAATTTTGGATTTCAGATGTTAAAATCCACTAACCAAAATTTTGGAATATCCGAATTTAAATATCCATATATTCAAGCAAACACAATAAAAAGTGAGATCCAGTAGAAACATCAATAAAATTAAGTAAGTTTTGCTGGTATAGCGGGGCTCGTTTGCTTAATCCGCCAAGTCCCTTGGATAATTATGTTCACTCGTGGATCGAAGAAGATGCCTTCCAAATAGGATCTGAGTAAATAGTCTACTAGAATTTATATATAATGACCATAGATAAACAAAGTCGATATACGTATGCAGATTTTACATGAATACATAATGAAAGTTAAGTAAAGCACATATACATACTTGTTGAGTCATCTAGCAAGATGAGATTGAGCTCTAGATGAGCGAATATAAACATCACTTTAATCAAGAGAACTTCCACAATTCAACTGATTGACTCATTTGAGGGTGACATTTACATTCACTCACATCCGCTAGATGTCACGCAAATGACTAATATTTTTATACAAATGCATCTGAATCATTTTCAAATTCCATCCGACTATTCACTGAGATCCTATTTACAAGTCATCTTCCAAGATCTACGAATGAAGATTTTTCAGACGTTTCAATTCTCCAAGCTGTTGGATTTCGACTAGAAATTGGCGGCAGGAAGAACAGAAGCACGAGGATTTGGGACGATGACGAACTAGAGAAAACAAATGAGAGTTGAAATAGAGAATTATGATCGATTGCAACGTGAAGATAAACAATTGGATTTATAATATGGAAAATGTCACAGAATAATAACCAAGTTTCAAAAGTGTTTTAATTTAGTCACTCATGCATATTTTTCTCAAATTGGACCTTCAAACGATCAAATCGAGTCATTACCAAATTTTATTATGATATGAAAGTAATTATGGAAAAGAAATGGGAGTTAGAATTTTTAATATATAAAATTATATTAAAAAATAAAAAAAAACATGTTAATTATGAAAATAATAAAAAAATGTTTAAAATTTACGTCAACGTTCTATATCAGCATCAAAAGATAGAAAAAATATTTTCTAACTGAATCCAAAAGTATAACATGCTAAAAAATATGTTATGACTTTTAATTTGTATAAAATATAAAAATGAGTGATCTGATTGGAACACTTTTAAAACTTGAGTTACTTAATTGGAATACTTTTGAAAGTTGATTACTATTTTACAAAATTACCCTTTTAGAATATCATGTTTTGCATTTAAATGCATCCAATCCAAGTTCATATAAGATTATCTTTTGGTTGGTTTGAATTTTAATTTCATATTTTTTTCCGTTGGTTTAAATTTTAATTTCAAAAGATAAAATGACAATACTGCCTTGTTTGTTTCTTTCTTTGATGGCTACAATTCATCACACAATCTTGTAACATAACATGTTGGTTAAAACATATATCGATTTTAAACGGGATATAATACATTTAAAACTCTATTAAAATATGATTAATTAGAACAATCTTAATCCATTCAAACAACCATGTTAAACAAGTTTACACAAAAAAACAATTTTGTTTTAGACTTAAAGATATTGAGATAAAACTAAACAGTTCTAAAAGCATGAAAAAACACAAGAAGTTAGTAAAGTCATCGCGGATTTAATTGACGGGGAGTAAAAATGTCCAATGAAATTCAAAATTCTGGTAGTGTCATTATAAATTTGAAGGACCAGCAAGAAAATTTCAAACACCATTAAGACCGTTAAGAACATCATGATAGTCATTATATGTAACCCAAGTAAAAGCACTTTAAAGAAACTAAAAAAATATAACAATACCACTCAAGTAAAAATATTTATTTAAATAGTTATATATAAAATTTTTCACATTTTAACATGTATAGGAACATAAATAGTAAGAAAAATATAGATGACTAGCATATTACTATCTGTTAATACCAAATCTTACATAGACATAGGCAGAGTTTCATTAGGGCTGGAAGTGACAACCACTCTTATTTTTTGGTTTTTAGCTTTGATAGTGTAAAATTTTCTTATATACTAAGTTTATCCCTTCTAAAAAAACTTTTTTTCGCCCCCGCCCTTTTATAAACTAGTTCAAACTCCGTTATTATGCATAACGAAATGAAGTTCTTGCAACACTCAAATTATAAGAGTTGTTAGATACAATTTATTCTCATTGATAGAGGTGCACAACTAATGTTCTTTAATAAGCGGTTGGGTTATCAATAAAAGCAATTTGATCAAGTCAAAAATACAATATTTTATAGGCTTTTTAGTTGAACCAGAATGCATGATAAGTACATCCATATCATATTCTTGATTTCTTTATTAAGCTTATAAGGGTATACATTAATACTTTTTTTTGTCATTATTACTTGAGCTCTCTAATACATTGTTGTCATAATCGAACCGGATTGTTTGCTCAAACTGGAAACTGGTCATGGAATAGGTCGATCATGCCTACCTGGAATATTTATTTTAACTTGTTGGTTACTAGTCGGATTGGTGAACCAGATTGTATGGTCGGACTGAGTTTCAAATTTTTAGGTCTTTTTTTTATTTTTGCTTCTGATAGTCACTCTTTTTTATCAATTCAGTATTCTAAGTTGTCATATTTTATTAAAATTGCATATTTACAAAAATAAAAATAAAAAATAGTGTATTCATATTTTTAATAAATATATTTATGACATTATCTGTTTCTTAATTCTGATTAGACCGATCCAACTATTAGATTGGTATGACGATTGGTTCTTTATCCGGTTCGACTACACTAATATTTTGTGTTTACAATATCATTTTTTTGGAATTATATCATATTATTGCTTAGCAATTTCATAAATTGTAATTTGTGATTATATTATTTTATATTGTTAACCATGTCTATGTCATTCATTAACCGTGTATACAAATTTAGATTTAGGGGTTGTTTGGAAGCCTCTTAATCAACATCTTAATGATTCAGATATCTGAATGGTTCAACATCTAATGGTTCAGACTGTTTGTTTCGCGAGCACATACCTGAATGTTTAAGACATTTACCTTTGAATGTTAAGCATTATACTGATGTTGAATGATTAAGAGGTCTAATGCTGAATTGTTAAGACATATTATTTGAATTGGTCAGACATTTGCCTTTAAATAGTTAAATGATATACTAGCTCTTAATGGTTCAGACCTCTTAATGATTCAGCACTTAATGGTTCAAACCTTTTATTAGTTCGGCACTAATCATTTAGAAGTTGTCAAACAACCCCTTAGTCGTTTTTAACAAATCTTTTGATATAACTTAGAGATGCACATATCGGTTTAAAAAAAACAGTTCGGTTATAGTCACAACACTTATTGCCCAACTTGTTTTATAAATAATTTTCTCCAATAATTGGTTCGGGTACTAACAAATCTAATCTAATCTAATGTAACTAACTTATGCAACGTGTTCTGGTAGTAACCGAGCCAGTTGACCGATCCGAAAAACGTTTTTAAATTAACATTTTCAATTTAAAACCATTCAAGTACTAAAAACGTAAACTAAACTCAAAAAGTTCTTTATATATTTGATTTTAAAATTAAAAAAAATACAAAACATGATCTCATTACAAAAGAAATCGAAAATTGAGAAAACATTTATATGATTATCTAATGTTTATCCTCGCCTTTAGGACTAATAAACGTACAAATTCGTTATATGTGATTTTTTCACTAGAAGGTAGAAGCGTCTTCCCTTTCAATACTTCTTTGTTGTGTGATTCTTTGGATAAATAAAACCTTACCACTAAGATAATATGGATTCCATTTCCGACTACCGTAGAAGCTAAAACTGCTTGTAAATCATTGGTCATGGTGGCAGAACGAGTTATTGAGATTTCCTTCATTTTCACCATGCAAGAATATTGAAGTTTTCAATGTCTTCGACCTGCATAAAAGATCACAGATCGATTCATCAGAACCTTAAACACTCGAGCTTGCCATTGAGCATCTTGAAACTTGCGAGTTTGTGAATGTTTTTGCTTTATGTGAGTTTAGAGAGTAGAGAAGTGTTCTGATCAATAAATACACTTAATCTATATATATTAAACATATGATGGTAAAATTGTTAGAAAAAAAACATATTCAAATAGCTATATTTTAGATAAGGTTACCAATAACCAGTTTTTGAATAAAAAGATCGGTTAAAAAACCGATTACACTTTTGAATACCTCTAACTAGCTATAGACCGTTGGGCTGGATAAATTGGAAACTAGTAATTAAGAGATTGGGTATTAGACTGGGTCGGGTTCGTTTAAAACAATTATGATTATTGTAACCTGTTATTTTGTAGGGGTGAGCAAAAACCTAACCGTTAACAGAACCCGAACTATTAACCGATGAAACCGAACTGAAATTAACCGAAAACCGAATTAACTGAAAGTTGGTTTCGGTTTTGTGCCCTTGGTTAACCGAATTAACCGAACTTTGGTTATCTGTTTCAGTGGTAGATTTTCCAAAAATTGAACTTCGGTTATCGGTTTTGGTGATGTACAAAACCGAACTGAAACAATATTTGCACACCCTTATTATTTTATGCACGTCTAATACAATCTGCTTACTAAAATGACCATACAAGTGTTTAACTAAAAGAATCGCGTGCGAGTTGAACTCGACCTTCTAAACATAGCACGTGAACACGACCTATTTAACACAGGTAACAAGTGCGGAGATATTACGAGGAATGTAAAAGTAAAACCAACCGCAAATCAACCATTTGAATTCTAATAAGTTATTCCAAACGTAAATCTACATTAGAATGTCACATAAAACCTATTTATTACACAAACTATTCCCTCTCATTACATATTCACATACATTCTCATGACGCTCTAGAAAGATCCGTTAAAAACGAGACCACGTCATCAGATTTCGAGAAGGAGTACCGAGCATTTGTGCGATTTCGCCCAACCGCACACGAAAAATAATTATCTCCTTTCAGATCAAGTACATTCCATGTTATTTTATCTGGGGATGATGATGATCGTCTTCCACCATTCCCAAAAACACTGTTACCGTTATTGTTACCGTTACTGTTACAGTTTCTTTTATTTTCACCATTGCTATATCCCTTATTTTCAGTATGGCGTTGGTGAGCTTGTTTATGGGATGACTTTGACCCGCATTTTCCAGCCCTACGGTCTCCAGACGGCTTTGTTGCATCATATAGCTTCGGTCTCGTGATGCCAATGCCGTCTGAGGGAAGCTCTGGCTCAAAAATGTGTATAAATCTTCGTCCTGCAAAAATGACATATTATTGGCAGAGGAAAATTCATATCCAAAAACAAATGTAATATTGGATTTAATAGGTTATTACTATTTTCAACAAAAAAAAAGAACTAGAGGGTGAACCCGACCCGACCCAAACCAAACATATGACATGTTTTAAAATGATTCTTTTTGGCCCGAATAATTTCGGCCCGTTGTACACAACCTGTTCATCATGTATAAAATATAGTTAAGAATTCAGAGTACATACCTTCCCAAGAAAATGACCAATGCAAAGGACATAATCAATTGGTGCCGAAATCGATTTACTATGAACAATCTCTCCTAATATACGAACAATTGTAACACCCTGTACATAAATAAAGTTCGATTAATTATCAACCAATTAGCTGACATGGCGACTACCAAAAATTAAACAAGCACCTTTGTAACACCAACGGCTCGAACCTCAACAGACCGGCCTCCTTGTACAACATCAACCGATGCATTAGATATAGGCCCCGTCCAAAGGTGCTGCAACATGTCACGTGCTTGCAGCCTACCAAACTCCACATCTGCATTCACATACATATAATCACACACACACCAAAGAGGTCACACAGTCGGATAAATATACACACTTACACATACACACATACATACCTGCATACTTATAGTTCCAAACGAGTGATGTCTCACGAAGCTCAAAATGAGAACGAGGTGTACGATCAGTGAAATACTCGAAAACATGCTGCGGAAAAGTTATAAAGATTAAACCTTAAAAAAGAGAGAGAGCATAATATGTCGTGTTTACCTTTACACTGTCGACCCAATCCATGTTGGAATGTTCAGGCATTGTTGTCATCCAGTCACCTCTTGTCGAACGTAAAAACATTCCGTTTTCAGCTGCCAACCACATGTTGAACTCTCCAAAGTTCTGGGCAAAACAATACACGCTTATAAAATCAACTTCAACCCATATGGAACTGTACAACTCGGGTCAAACCTAGAAAACTAACTAAAAATGAATCGGGTCAAATAGGTCAGATGTGTATTCCACTTATAATGTCGTTTAATCATTTCATTTAAATTAACTTCATGTGAGATTGCTGATGGTTATTCAATACCATTTTCAAGGGATTGATGAGTCCTGAGTAGGGGTTATAGCAAAATGTTGTTAGGAAAAGCTTTATTTTTAATATAAGATTTTGTATTCATATATTACACATTAATTCAATGATCGACCCGACCCATTTTGACCATGTATAAAAGTGCCAATTTTGACACAACCCATTTTGAGCCTAACCCAATCTGGCCCATTTTGCCATAAAAATGATGACATACCTCATCCAATACGGTTCTGTTACTTCCACTGAGGACAACAATGGTTGTTTTTGGATCACTGCAAAGCTTTTTCAGAGGTTCTTTTAAATCAGGGTGTAATTTAAGATCCATTTCTCTTATTTGATCACCCCCACGTCTATCGGGTGTATCGACTGGTTCAGTCAGTGTAGCATTGAATCCCTGTAATTAAAAATTAATACTCTATATTAAGCCAAAGTTTTACTTACATGACATATTAAACTATGAAACTTGATAATGTATGGCAACAAGAATCAAAGATAATAATATAATAACAATATAATAATATTCAATTAAACTGTTTTGTTTACTTGCCAGTATAAGAAGTCGGTTGCTTGACTGCAAATAACGCTCAATAGCCTCTTCAACTGGAAGACGTGGCGGAGCTTCTCTAGTTCTTTGTTGTGCTTCAACTACGGTATCGTTCAATTCACTACATGAATTTAAAAAATGTTACAGCGTTAATTTTTTTGTCTTAAAATAAAATAAGATTTTGATTTCATTATGCCACTAGAAATATAGAAGCAAAGGCTCCTAGACGTTTAGTGGTTCTAAATTTGTAGATAATACATATATACATGCATGTGTGTGTGTGTGTGTGTGTGTGAAAATGTGTGTATATGAAACAAACAAACAAACATACCAAGTATAGTCCCACTCATAACACAACTATTTGTAGGGTCTGGGGAGGGTGTGATGGAGGCAAGTCTTACCTCTATTACGTGAGATGGAGAGACTGCTCTCGATAGGACCCTCAGATCCAAAGGAAAACCTTTTTTTAATCTATATGACATAACTTATAACTAGTTTCACAAGCCATATGGCATAAGAATGTTGGTACAACCAAATAATGGAAGTTGTAAACTATTGCTAACATACAATGATGAGTAACAATTATACTATAAGCATGACAAACAATCATACATACTTTACAGACTTACGGATAATAAACAACTATGCAAGAAAAGGAAGCACCAAATCCTTTATAAACCAGACATGTTAAGGCTTAGGCGAACAAAAAGTATATAAAAACTAAGGCCACAAAAACAAAAACTAAGGCAAAACTATGCACTAACCAAAACATCCATAACCCTAATACTACGTCTCCATGAACTCTGATCATGCCTTCAAAGAGGTGCAAGCCTAGCAATTTATGTCTAATTCGATTATCCCATCTTGATTAGGTCTCCTCTACTCCTCCTCCTCCCCTCCACATAAAGGTTTTCTACAGTTCTCACAGGCGTCATTCTTAGTCTCCTCTTTACATGCCCAAATCATCTCAATCCTCCTATCTTATTTTATTTGAGATACATGCCACCCTTAATACATTTTTAAAAATCTCATTTCTTACGCGATCCATCCTTGGATGCCCACTCATCCACCTAAGTATCCTCATCTCCGCCACTTCCATCTTCCACGTCTATGTCTTCTTGATGGCCTAACAATCAGTTTCATATAACATAACCGGTCTAACTACAAACCTAAAAAAATTGTCCTTCAATTTTGTTGGAAACCCTTTGTTGCACAACATGCTCGTCCATCCTGTCCCTTTATATGCTTCACGAGTCCTAAGTCCCACCTAGTATGAATCTTCATATATTATATGTTGTGCATACAATATACGAATACATACAATATATGAAGATTCATACTAAAACTCATTTCGTTACAGCAGGTTGATCAAGAATGATAATGGAATCAAGTAATCAATCCATTATCTTGTTGATTCCATTTCTTCCTTTTTATACTTTTCTTCAATTGAACTCATTTTTAAAAAAATCAAAAAAATACCTTACAAAAGTTTCTGCCCATTCTTGAGCAGTGTGGGTTGTGACGTGTAAAAAGTTATGCAAATGACGTTTTTCTCGTTCTTCAGCTGACATATTCAAAGCTTGGCCTATGGAAGCTGCAACTTCGGTTATATTCCAAGGGTTAACAAGAAGGCCCCTGCACCCAGCGACTGTGCTGCACCAGCAAACTACAAACACACCACAAAATGGCTTATTTTAAATAAAATATAACACAAATATTAATAATAACTAATAAAGGCAGTGATAAATAATTACTTCACTTAAAATGAGCACTCCTCTTTTATCATCTTGGCATGCAACAAACTCGTAACTGACAAGATTCATTCCATCTCGTAAAGATGTGACTAGTGCTATATCTAACACCACAAGCACAATAATATCATTAGTTGTGACATCCGAATAATCATTTTTGTTTTATTAGTAAACTTTCTTCACGTATTACAAATAAAATAATGCACTTATCATATTAAATATTACAAAAAGAGAAGATAAGTACCAGTGACAGCATATAGTGCACACAAAGCCTGAAAATCAAGAGAGCGATCCTGCCGATATCACATGACAGATTTTTATTTTACATGAAACCAGATCAAGATTTAGGTTAATGTTGTTCGAAAAAATCTTATGCTCTATCCATTAATTAAGAAATAAAATCTAACCAGATGGTGAATAGGAACAGTAGTCAACGTCCCAAATCTACCATTTATCCGTCCCACGATTTCATGAACTTGACTTGTGAGTTTTTGATCTGCAAAGTTAGATGATCAAAAACCAATATTATATATCAGCTTATAACAAACGATCACTAGCATGAAACAAACATAAATACGACTTATATGGTTAAAACTAAAAGATACAAAATTGTGAAAGCGTACATTCAGGAACATCAGTTCTTGTTGGTACTGCAATCTGTAACAAAACAACTTTATCGCGCCAATATTGATTTTCTTCTAGAAACTTCTCGAATGCCAGTATCTTTTGAGGGATCCCTTTAATCATATCAAGTCGATCAACGCCTAACATCACCTATCACAACAAGGGGGGAAAGTCAAAGAGGCTAAACATTACCATTGAACTTATGTATCAAAAGTCAAAACTACCTTTCTTCCAGAAAACCGTTCCTTCAGTTCTTTAATATGTTCTTGTACTTTAGGAGATTGGAGAGCATGAATAAAACGGTCTGAATCTATACCAATTGGGAACTGTTTTATCATTAAAATAACCATTATCAGATATAAGATCAAGTCAAAGGCTGACTTTACAGAAGTCAACTTTTACTTACTGCAGCAACACGAGTAAGCCTCCCATTATTCTCTACTCCTTCCGGTGTACCCTCAAGTCCCATTATACGAGTACAAGCGCTCACAAAGTGTCTTGCGTAATCATAAGTATGAAACCTATATAACAAAATAATGTCTAATGTGATCACATTAACATCATTAACTAACAAAAATGAGAAAATTACAAACTTACCCAACCAGATCAGCAGCAAGAACTGCACCTAAAAGCTCAGAACGAGAAGGTAATGTTCTATGAATTTCAGAAGACGGAAATGGTGTGTGAAGAAACCAGCCGACTTTCATGTTAGAGTTAAGTTCTTTAAGATATTTTGGGAGAAACATAAGATGGTAATCATGGCACCAAACAACATCACCTTCTTCATAATGTTCATTTACCACGTCAGCAAACATTTCATTTGCTTTTTTGTATGCAGCAAATTGCGATTGGAAGCTTCTGGTTGTTGCCAAACGGTCTTCTTGTGGAAGACCAAGATAATGGAAAAGAGGCCATAATATGTTGTTGCAATAACCGTTATAATATTGATGCACAATTTCTTCATCAAGAAAGACGGGTATGCACCTCTGTATCACGAAACAAAAATGGTCAAATAAAAATATATCTAGTCAGCTGGCTTGAGTTGACCAAAGTCTATTTTTAATGCATACAACCTCCTAAATAGCTTTATCCAAAGATTCAATCTAATACTATAACAATGTGGTTCTTATGATCATGATTAACACATTCATTCTAATAAAAAAATCTAAAATTGGACAAAGATAATGTCTGCGGGTCAACCCAAGGTAAACCATTTGAACCCGAATCCATTTTGACCTGTTGCTCAATTTGCCGGCTTTACAATTATTGATAAATTTTTTTAAGTATTTTTAGGACTTTACCTTCTCAGCAAGTGCTTTAGTTAGTGCCCTCTGTCCAGGCTCATCGGGCACGTTTACACCTGCCCATCCAATCCATTTCGCCTCAACTTCCTTCACACCTTCAAATAAATCAAAACACAACCTTACATTCTCGATAATGTATGTAGGGGTCACCCAAGTGTTTAACTTGTTCACAAAGTCCACCAATATATTGAAACTACTTTATAGGCGTTAATTCCCGGTAAAAGCATGTCTAATAACAAGGATGTCCTTAAAATCCAAAATGACAAACATACACTTGTAGTGATTAGTAAAAACTAGTTTTTACCATTTAATTGTTATCAATATTAACTTAGATTTTAAACAAAAGAACATACCTATCATTTTACAAATGTACTTGCATGAGCTGTGTTAGGACCGATATAAACAAAAACAGATACATACTTTAGTCGCGTTTAAAGTAATTTAAATACATGAATCGCGTACTTTGGTACCCAATTATGAAAAATAAAATCTTAGTTAACAAAAAACTCAAAATAATTACCTAAAAGAGCACTAACAAGTCCACCACCACTAACTTCCAGTGACCAACTTTCTTCTCCTCTTCTAACAGCAGAAACTGGTAGTCTATTAGCAACAACTAACAACCGTTGCGTAAACACACCTCCATCAGGTCTTTCCCAACCGTCGCGTGCAGCAGATGCTCCTTCAAGATACTGCTCCACAAAACTATTGGACTCAAGATCAACAGCCTCATTTCCATTCGATTCATTCGAATACGAAGCTTTGATCCTCCTTTTTAACTCTATTGCTCTCAACCGTCTCTGTATTCGACTTTCTGTGACTGATGAATTGCCATTGTAACCATTTGCAGGCATAACCATTACAACAATCTGCAAATTGAGTGTTCTAACTTCTAAATCATAAAAAAAAACCAAATTAAAGAACTCATCATATCATCATCATCATCATTATCAACACCATCATCATTATTATTAGTATCAGTGAAATTGTCAAAATAAAAGGTATAGACGAAACAGATAACAAAGAATAACAAATGGGATTCACATAAATCGATCATCGTACAAATGGGGCCTACGATTTTGACATTGGTCCCAAGATTTCAACTTTTAAAACCCACGCTTCTAATTTAGGCATTTAGATAAATCTAACGATCATGCGACGATTAAGGGCAAATATATTAGCATCCACAAGTTACATTCAAGAATCAAGAAACTATATCAATAAATCAAGAACACCCGATTCAAAAGTTATCAAATTGAACATCAACTCACCGAAATTGGGTTCGAATGTGAAGATTCTTGCAGCAATTTAGCGGTTGTATCGCCGGAGAAGATTGCCGATTTGGGGGAAACGGGGGATTCGTACAAATGGGCACACTTGTAAGGCTTACAGGGGGTGTGATTGTGTGTGTTACAGCCATGCAGGTGAAATACAAAGATTTATAGTGCTTTTTTTAATCTTGAATTTTATGATAATATTAATTGCTTATGTCACCCGTAAGGCCAAGCGGTGTACACGCGTCCTGTTAATGGGCGTTGAACACCGCTCCGGTCATAACATTATAAAGCGTTCAAACGCAACGCATTTAATGAATTTTTTTTATTTTTTTATCATTTTTTAGGGGGAGGGGATATTATTGGGCGTTTGGTTATCTTTTTTTAGAGATAATTAATTAATTCTTTCTTTATGCCGCTATATACATTCAACTATTTATAGTTCAATGCCCGTCAACAAGAACAACTTGATTTGAAAAAGTCAGAGATGGGGTTGCAAAAAGAGAAGATGGAGATGAAGAAAAAAGAAGAAAAACGTAAGGATTTTCAAATTCTCGCTCAAAGCATTGATCATCTAGCAGGCTTCGACCGTCAATTGACGGAGGAAATCAAAAAAGAGATTAGGAATAAGTACAAGCTTTGATCGTCATAGCTCTTTTTTATTTTACTTTATTTTTTAAATATTATATGCCTTCTTTTTATAAAAGTTTATTTTAGTTTGTGTTGAGTTTTATTATTGTATTTAAGTTAAAGTTTAGAAAGAAAAAAGTGACGGGGGTGGAGTTAAAAAGGTTAAACCATTTTCTAGTGGTGAGTTGGAGTTAAAGGGGAAAAGATGGATGATATAACACCTAGACGGAGTTAAAAGGTGATAAAGTATACTCCTTGGCCTAATGGGAATATTATTGATAGAGGTTTTTTTAATTATATATATATACGAACCATGTTAGTATATATAGTTAAAAAGACTAGTTATATGCTAGACAAAGACAAGATAAACATTACAATTATAAAAATATGACGGAGAGGATAATGCCACTCTTACTGATTAGAAGTAAAATAAAATATCATCTGTCTTTTCTGAAAGAGACTAAATTTAATTTTTACATTTTTCAATCATCCAAAAACCGAAAATTTCATGTAATCCTGAAAGCTGAAGGTTGGGGTTTTCTTTATGTAGTCTTTCTTGCATAAAAATAGTTGTAAGTACTACAAAATTGAGTTGCTAAACCCAATTAAAAAATAATTTAATGTTATAACCCTAGTAAATCTGTTTAATTCATTTATTGATTGATACATGACTAACATTCTCTAGCTCTTCATATTAACCTTTGAGTTTTATCGTGTGCTTTAATCTTTTTGTTTGGTTGATGATTAGGCACGTGATCTATTAAGCATACTATTTCTTTTTTAGTTCATGTTAGCAATGTATCAAACATGTAAAATTATTACATTGAAAACTACTTGAAACAGAAAACATAAGCATATTGCTTTCCAGAGTAAACCGTTAATTCGGTTTCACATGTGTTTAGGTTGTGTTTTATAGAGGAAGAAGCGTGAATCATAATCTTTAATGTTATTATTAACAATCAACTTGTGATTATTTTCCTCAAAAAGTATACCCTATGTTTGTGATATTAAGTAAAAATAATCATGACATAATTGTGGATCATAAGTTCTTAACGTACCCTAAAGTTAGAGTTATCATTTTACAATTTTGTAGTAACAGTAAT
Source organism: Flaveria trinervia (assembly GCA_025506515.1). Taxonomy (NCBI): domain Eukaryota; kingdom Viridiplantae; phylum Streptophyta; class Magnoliopsida; order Asterales; family Asteraceae; genus Flaveria; species Flaveria trinervia. The sequence continues at coordinate 120,496,106 of CM046444.1, read as the reverse complement.
TGCACATGTAATAAAAGGCATATCTACATATGAGGAAATATCTATATTATAAAGATTTTTGTATTATCTTCTATTATTATTTTCATGTAGAGAAAATATCTATTGTTATGATGAGAAAATATTGTGAGAATCAAAGAGACAGGAGGAATGGTAGCAAGTGGGGTACTACAATAAGGTCGGTCGGAATAACATAATGAGTGGTCTATGAAAATTGTCACAAAGTAAAATAATAATAACCAGAAAATAATAAAATATAATCATACATATAATGGATAATGTTATTACAGCACGTTAACCCTAAATCATTACTAGAAAAAGATCAAAGACAAATATCATTTAAGTTTATTTATCATTGATAATACTTTTTAATGCCATCTTTTTCACATGCAACGTAGGTAGATTATATTTGTAAAGAACTCAAACTAATTTGATTATATGTTTTTTTATATCTTAAACAAATCTATAAATGTACGTATAGGTTACACAATTTACACATGATCTACAAATGTGTAGATTATATAAATAACTAAAAGATCAAAGTAATTTATAACTAATTAGTTGGGTTTGGTAAATCAACTAATTTAAAATCTTGACCAAACTATTATAGTACGATTGGTTTACCGGGTAATCATATTTATTACACATTGGAAATAAATTATTGTTTTCTAAAGCTATAAACAAAATGATGTTTTACATTATCGTCTCTATGGATTAAGTTACAGAGCTAAAATTAAGAAAAATGTGCAAAAGAAAGAACCAAAAGGTGATGCAACTTGAAGTGGTAGAAATAGAGTTGGACCATGCAAATGTGAGCAAAAATTAAAGAAATAAAAGAAAAAAATATGACTTTTAAATACGAAATAAATTAAATCAAAAACTTTATCGTATAAAACAATAAATTTATAATAAGAAATTTTGTTTATATGCAAGGAATTTTTTACTTTCACATTTGTGTTTCATTTAGCAACATGCTTTTTATTTATTGATGAATTAATTATTGTTTTTACGAGTATGTTAATTTTTTTCATGAATGAAATATCTTTAGAAATATAAACTTTTTCGAATATAACGTGATTTAGACATGCTATAAGTTAGTTTGAAGTAATTAATGAGCAGGAGTACGATATATGTGATTCAAACAATAAATAAAGAAAGTGATTCATGTTTGTTTATTCGATTTTTTTTACAATTCATAAACATATCATAAAGGTTAAAAAAAATTAATATGTGCAGGTTGAATTGTTAACGTAAACATGACCCGTATTTGTATTTATGTTTAAAACATCAACCATAACCCGAACATAAAAGTATTATACTAATATGTTTATTTAAACATGCCAAACACATTCATGGACTTGCATAAATTACTTGTAAACATGTGGTTGGGTTAGTGAATCATAACAAAATGATTTAAAACGGGTTAAGAGATTAACAATTTAATAACTATATGCCTATAAATGTTTTAAAATATTTTTTTCAATCATGGAAACCTTTTCTCTTAATCACCATAATAATCAAGCATCCTCAAAAAAACTTTCTGATTAACAGAAGTCAAAATTTACAATTGAGAAAACGGTAACCGAATCCTTACACGTATAATATGTGCTATTTATTTATCTAAGATCCAAATATTTCATTCACCCTATCATGATGAAATTAAGATATCAAAACCCTAAAATCTGAAGTTGTGTGTAACAAGATTAAGCAAACCGAAATGCTAAATTACTCGATTCAAATGCGTATTTACTCACGTTTTACCGAAATCATGATTTTCATCTGGTTTCGAGTAACATCCTAAGAAATCTAGTATTTAGAAACGCGTTTTAATCAGTAAACAAGATAGAAAATTAACCTTGATTGATTACGCGACGAGCTCCACCACTTCACACCACCGCAGCGGCCGTTGATACTGGTTGTACCACCAGAAAATGGATTGATGGTTTAAGATGAGGAGAAGAAGTGTGTTCTTTGTCACGACGGTAAAGGAGGCATAAAAGCAAAAGAAAGAAACTTTTGTTTAAAGTTGTTTTGGTGTTTGATTTGTTTAGAATTTACACTCACTATTTTCACTCATATTTCAAATGTATTTTATTTTGTTTGTATGTAAATTTTGAATATAAAACAAGATGCTTTAACGGTTATGTTTTTACATATAAAGCATACATTTTGTCAACTTTATAGCATGTGCAAAGCATGATAAAAAGGTTGTATAAATAAGACCCGATATTTGTTTAGAAGAATTAAAGAAGATAGAAAAAAAAATTCTAGGTTTTTGCATACTGTTTTCTTTAAAATTGTACGCTATAAGAAGAAAATATACCTTAAGTTGGGTGTTCACTTTGATTAGAGTGAGGAAAAACTGATTAACTGGGCCGAACCAAATTAATTAATAAGACTTTGTAGAAAAAACTGACAATTGAAACTTTTTTTTTGTTCTTTTAAAAAAAACAAAAATTCTTGTTTAGATTCGATTATACCTCATTCCATTCTAGAACCCGACTACATTGAAGCTTGAATCCAATCATCCCAGATCGACTTGTTTGAATATTTGTTATTACATTTATGAGTTATTTAACATCTTATTTATGGATCATATAACTTTCTATAATGTTAAGAAATATATTATAAATGGTAAAGCTTAAAAAATTAGTGCTCAGTATGTAATAATAAAGTTGTACGCATTTAGTTTTCGGCTCAATTTTTTTAGGCTAATTTTCTTCTGGCTCAAACATTTCAAGCCAACATGTAACAACAATAAGTTACCAATTCATAAAACCGAAATTCTAGTTTTGCTCACTTTGAGTCATAACCAATACATGTGTAATCCGGACTTATTATAAGATACTTTATTGTGGTACATACATAATATTATAAGATAAGGGTCTATAACTTTCACTAATTTATCCTTCAATTTGGTCCAACAACAATATCATGTGGTTCTAGCAATCAATTTATTGCATAATTTATAAATAATAAAGCCCAAGATTAGCAATACATTAGACAACGGCAGAGAAAAAATAAAATATTACATAATAGGAGTATTTAGCCCCTTGATTCAGATTTTAATGAACTTACTACATGAACTCTTAAACCAAATAAAGGAAAAATATTGAATTCCTCAAACACAATAGATTTTGTTAAATTTCCAGTTTTAACTGCTATTTAATAATCTTTTATGATTAATTTGATAACCTTCTCTACAATAAGTAGCTAATTTTGCGATTAGATAGTTTTTTTTCCGATAAAATACTATATTTGCTATTAAATTCTGAACATCAATGCCCACTCACAAAACATTGTTCGTTGTGTGAAATCAAAGTTTACGAGTGCTTTGAGAACAATTTACAAGTGATATAAGCATGAGTTTTGCAGTTAATTCAAGTGTAAATTTAAACTTCACATTTGCCATCTCAACTATGTGTAAGGATGACAATGGGGCGGTTTTGAATTCCAACCGCATACCCAATTTGAATCGTGTGTCTCATACTCGGCCCCAAATACACCCGGTATGTATTGGGCATATATTAATCGGATTTTGGGCATATCTACGGGTGATTGTGTATGCTTGTTAGTTTCATATATTTTACCCATTGGGTTTATCTGTTGGGTATTTTTTAACACTTAGGTCAAATTTTTTTGTCATATATCTCTTAGTTCAAATCTATCCGTCGATGTCTCGCTAACTCTCTTCAATCATGGCTAGGGTTTGAAGGGAATCTAAAAGTTTGATTCTCGAGCTATGCGAGTAGGATTACTCTATGTGTAATTAAAAGTTTATAAGTCCTTCAAGCTTTTGTTTCTTTTTTTTACTTCAAAAATATGATCTTCTATAAGTTTACAATTCCTTATAAGTATCTATAATTTTATGTAAACTTTATTAAAAAATCAAAGTAAATGTTAATATACGATCCCTCCTCTTGACACATGGGTTCACACATCGGTTGCTATTAATAACCGTCATAATCTTACAACTTATGGGACACACTCATGTGGGCCTCTAAGAACAACTTCGTTGTTTTTTTGTTCGCTAATTTACTCTATGAATAATGACGTATGAGCATATTATAATATTTTAAATTTAGCAACAAAACGATTTATTATGATAACGTGATAAAATAATATCAAAAGCCTTATAGTTAAATTTTATATTACGAAAAACAGTTCAATTATTATATAATTTCGGTCAGACTTTGGTTTACTTTCTATGTTCTATTATTACGCCTTTAGTGAAAAGCGTATCTTTTTACATTGGCCACTTGGATGTCACAAAATCGCAATCTTTCTAGATCTCATTATATTCGTCCTTTTTTACACCTTTTATAAGTTAAACTTTAGGTTTTTTAATTGAAAATAACTTTTGAAAAACAACGATTATAACTATATAACTTCATCGAATCCTATTTTATATCCATTGGATTAAATCTAAAGTTCTTTCACTAAATTAAATCTCAAGTTTTTTCACCCGATAACATGACAAACCTTATAAAAAGTTAAAATCTATAGGTTATATATCATACGGGGCACTCGCAAATGAAGCCGCAAGTGATTTTATGAGTTATTTAGAATTTTAATTTAACTCAAATTAAACCGTCTCATGTATCATTTCAATTTTTCTCAATATATTAATACAATCTGTAATTTAAGATCAACTTTGTTTTTTTTTTCAAATAACTTATGCTCAGATATCTTGTGCAAAGGCAATAACAATAATGCACGAAAAACAAAAACAAAAAAAACACACAAAAAAATGATACTAAGACATGTATGAGCCGCACGCCTTTGTGTCCAAACTGTACTTGTCGATAACACTTTAACGTAAATGTAAAATAGCTGCAAAGTGCGAAATAATTCATACTATTCGTTTGACCAGTATTAATCTTTACTTTCGTTTTTGTTGTGGAAGGGCAATCCTTAATGGCATAAGTATCATCCATGTCTCTTGATTCCCACTCAAATTTCACTCTATTTCGTTTAACGATTCCTTATTTCATTCACAATCATTATCGGTTAAACTAGGTTAGACCCTCGTGGTTTTATTTGTGAAATGAAAGTATACACAATCAAGTTGCTTATAAGTATACACAAGTTGAAAGTATGCACAAGTTGCTTAGACCCTCGTGGTTTTATATGTGTGAAACGGGTTAAACTAGGTTTAAAGCCCGCGCTTCGCGGTGGGGTTTTTGTTGATTCGTTGGAGGTTATGCAGATTATGTTTGTTTGTTCAAAGTGTTGTTATTCGATTGAAAAGCATCCATATACATATATAACCAGTTACTTTTGAGAGTGTTTGTTACAAAATACTAAGACCTTTTTTCCATAGGCTATTCTAGATAAGTGTTGTAATTGAACAAAAGATTTATCAAGCAATGTGCAAGCCTCTTAATGGAGCTAAAGTGTTTCTTTCGAGCTTTCTACAGGCATACGCCTTCCAAGATAAAGTGGGCTATTAATGTCTATGAATACAATGAAAGATGCCTTAAATAAAAGTGTTTTAAGGTTTAAAATATAAACAAGATGCACAACACAAACGGTTGTGAAGACGTTACATGTGAACACCTGCTGAGCAGGGAGGAGACAAAAGAAATCAATTAACATCGCGAAATTAGGGATACGAAGGTGTGACAAGTCGGGGGAAGAATCATCGGCGACCGGAAGCTCGAATAATATAATCGTACAGGGTAAGGGTTATCAGGTCGAAAGGGGCCTTGCAAAAGCTATCAGGAAAAAAATAAAGAAAAAACATAGGCGATGGAGCATGAAGAACGTTGCATATGTGGTATAGATGGCCTGAAATTTATGGAATTAAGAAATTTAAGCTTATAGTGCTAAGTGTTGTATCAACCAAAAAACAAAACATAAAAAGAAGAAAAAAACCCACCAATAGCATAAAAGAACTGTAGATGTTGTTCTTTGTAATATATATAATGTTAATTGTTCAATCTAATCATTTTCTTGATTAAGGTTACTATTATAAAAGAATCAATATACCCTTTTTTGTTCTTCATGAAAAAGTTCCTCGTAGTAATGACATATTAAGATTCTTCGGTTTGTAAAAATGCATACTAAACAAATTCTTGATGTTCCTCCTTGTAGCTTATGTCATAGTAATATAGTATGTATAATAACATACCTACCTGTTTGAGCGAATTCGTTTCATTCCGGTCTGATTCGTAAATTTAAACCCGCTCTAAGAATATACATGTTAAAATCATTTGACTAAACTGGATTAAAACCAAACCAGTTTTTCTTCTTATGAATTGGTTTTATAATCCAAACTAGTTTGGTTTGACCCAAACTCTAACTTTCTAGACTCGATTTGAAAATTTTATTTTATGCACCTCTAACATACTATCATGATTGAGTATATTATCTAAAAGAGCGTTTGGTTGAAATGAATGAAATTGAATTGAGAAACTAATATAATTTTTAAATAAAATTATATTTAAGTGAGCAATTAAAAGTAAACCCAATAGAAAGTTTTACCTCAAATTTTATTAGTTGTGGGATTTCAACATCCTTTCACCTAAAAAGCGAATTGAAATCATACAATCAAGAGAATTTAAGGTGAAATATTCTTTTGGCTTTACATTTTTATTATCCACTCAAACATACTTGTACTTGAAAATTATATTAGTTTCTTAATTTCATTTCATTTCATTCCTTCCAACTAAACGTTCCCTAAGATTTTTGTAAGTTAACAAAACTATATTTTTCTTATACCAAATTGATATATGTGCTCGATCCAATGATGCTGAGCATAACACATGACCTAATACTATTAAAAGCCTTAAATTAATATTTTTTAAAATGTTTTACTGACAACTAATTTTCTTATATCAACTGTCTTTTTAACGCCCACTAACTCAATAGTTATGAACAAATACAACTTTTACTATCACTGATTCACAGTGTCTCTGCTATGAATTAATATTTATTATATAATATTTTTTTTTATTTTGTCCTATAAATACGGACTATTGTTATGTTTTTGCCCGTGAAAAGTGTCTTTCTGTTCCTGGCCCCCTCTTTTATCCTCTAAATTGCATTTTTTTTGCGACCGGATCGGACCGGCCGGTCCAACCGGTGATCGTTCCGGGTCGTTTCGATTCATTTTTTAGGGGTTGAACCGGCCGGTTCTTCCCGAACCGGTGGTCGGACCAGGAAAACGGATCGGTTTTTGATTTTTTTTATTTTAATGGGTAAAAACGGAATGTTAAACCATAAATTAGTGTGTTTAATATACAAATATAATTATATTTTTGATATAACTATAAAAAATATATATATAAATTATATATAAATTACTTATATTTAACTACATATATAAATATAATTAAAATATAATTAAATCCGGTCCAACCGGTCCGACCATCAAATCAGTAAGACGTTCGTTTCGACGTCCGATCCGATTCTGTAACATAAGTTGCTATAATTTAAATTATTCATCGTCAATGACAAGAAAAAACCTTTACGCCTTTTCTAAAAGGTTTTATATATATTTTAGTATATCCACCATAAAAGTGAAAAGAATTGAGAACATGCATGAACAATTGAACATAACACGTCATTAAAGCTGCATACTTGAGACCAAATAAACTTTTTATCTAATACATATTAGCAACACGTTCATTCGTCCAGAGGGGCCAATAGAGTCTTTCGTAGCGAAAAGGCGGGTTTTGAAACGTGGGCATTAGAGGGTGGAGTGTAATACTTAAGCGGTCTAAAAAAACATTCATTCTTCACCCACAAACTTTTCAAAGATTTCGTCTATCTTGGAAGACAAGTTTGTTTTTTTAAATGGTTAACGAATAATATAAGCATGTTCATCCTGGCAAACCAATTGACGAACAACCACTAACACCTGACGAATATATATAGCACTAGTGATCTGGCCTACCAACCATTGCAGGGGAACGCACTAGCCAAAAACCCATCGTGGTATAAGTGTAAAACATCTGATCCACTTAAAGCATGTTGCAACTAGGGATGTAAACGAGCCGAGCCGAGTCGAGCCCGAGCTCGCTTAGGCTCGACCTCGGCTCGTTTTAGTTTAGAAAGCTCGAGCTCGAACTCGGCTCGTTTGAAGTTTTATTTCTAAAGCTCGTCAAAAAATTATCAGGCTCGAGTACGGCTCGGGCTCGGCTCGTTTATTGTTAAATTATTAAATTTTTATATTTTTATAATTACTTTTATATTTTTTTATAGTGAAACTTTCTATATTTAATATAATATATTATTTAATTAATTTTATTATAATAATATATAATAATAAATATGATTTATGTACATATAGATTTTATATGTAAATAAATAATTATATAAAACAAAAAGTTCGTTTAGGCTCGCGAGCCGGCTCGAGCTCGATATCTAAAGCTTAGGCTCGAGCTCGTTTAGTAAATGAGCCATTATGTGAGCTCGAGCTCGTTTAAACTCGGCTTGATTCGAGCGTTTTTCGAGCGGATTCGAGTAGCTTGCAAGCCGGCTTGGCTCGTTTGCAACCCTAATTGTAACAACTAAAACTTGAACCCATAACTTTCATATTAACGATTATAAGATTGAGGTTCGATTAATATGTGATTAAAATTTTCTAAGGCAAGCTATGAACAAGATTCAAAGATCTTTTCAAAAACCCGAGTTCATAACATCAATAAATGAACTGATGTATCATATTTTCTTAATGATAAAGGTATATAGTATATGCTTTTGTTCCGAATCTTTGCAACATCTTTTTTATTCGTAAACTTTTTGCGTCCTTCCAAAAAATCATGATTTTCTCTTTTAGACTTGGAAAAGTGATTTCTTCTGAGGCTATTTATTTGTAAAAAAATAATATTTTTTATTCCATATAACACATGCTATAAAACTATGTTCTATATGATACTATAACTATAAATATATAAAAATAATTATCTATTATTCTATTAATAAAGATATACTAGTCTAGTAACCAAATCATAATCAGTGATAAATTACAATTAAAATAAAAACAAATAGGTTTTTAAGTAATGGGTATACAATTTGATTTTAATTCTTGATATTACAGCTAAGCATATGGTGTCTTATGTTAGAAATATTTAATTATTTAATTTAATAACAAACATATTATTTTTCAGTATGTTGTTCTAAAATCTTTTCATTGTTTGCTTTGCACATTTGCATGTAATTTTATGTTTGTGTTGTGCTGATCATGTGATGTTGCATTAAAAGTATAATGGGCTAGCTGATGAAATAGTGGGCTTAAATTCATATTTGGATTGTTACAGTTGGACTAAAGATTATTACATGGGCCTCCTAGTCTCAAAGGTCATATACCATGGAACATGAATTTAAAGGGGAAATGGTACACCAAGAAAGATACAAATTATATCAATGTAGATGTTATGATTTAGAGTTTTAACATTTTTTTCTCAAATGAAGTAGCAGTGGCTCAAGCCATTCTATAGGATTTCTTTTTATCTACTTGTGTTCATTATGTTCTTGTGTTTGGTCTACAAAATCCACCAGTTCCTAGCAAATCGAGCCGATTGGTTGTTTGTTTGATCTTTTCTTGATCATTGTCTTTATCTATTGAGACTTTAATAATTCATTTTGTTCGATTGGAATTTGTTTGTGTGCTAATACCATTTTGGGTTAATCTTGAAATAGATATAATGTGTTTTTGGTAGGTTAGTTGATTGAATTCATGCACTACACATTCGTAGCAAGACAGAAATCAAATTACGTAATATATATGTAATATGATATACTGTATATATATATATATCATAAATGGTAGGATTTGAATAATAAATTAACTTTGCAGAGTAGTAAACAAGATTCAAGCTGTTTTGGGGTCGGGACCCACTTTCGAATCTGTGCCACCCCTCCCCCACCAGGAAATAAGGGTTCATACACTATTTTGTTATGAAAAAAGACCAAGATTTTGCTTTTCATATACTTTTTTTTATGATTTCATTATTTTTTTTACTTTTAGCTTTTCTATTTTAAAACGAAACCATTTTCTTCACCAAAGTCAGGTTCGTGTTCTTCAATGTTCATGCCTATTTTGATCAACCATGATTTTAAATGCTAAGGTAATTAGCGGTTTTACATGTTTGAATTTTGACAATTAGTTTCTCAAAGTTTGTTTTCGTTATTCTTAACATACATTTTAAAAACGTAAGTTTTCCGTTCCTTCCGAATATATCATCCCGGATATTTTTTATATACGTTATGATTTTAGAAGATAACATGTCGCTAACACATGAAATATATTATGCTACTTCATAATATAAAACACGTGTTGAATTAAAAAGCAATTAAAAATGAAATTAATGTGCATAAGTTTTAAAGGCAAACCGGAGAAAGTTGGGCTAGAACTCTGGAGGTAAATTAGAGGATTAAAATAAAAAGTTTAGTATTGGGCCAGTAGAATAGTAATTGTTTTGGGCCAGCCATCTAGAGTGTTGGGCTGCTAATGAAAGAGAAAGACAAATAAAAGAATGTAAGAAACACGTGGCCGAAAGACGAATAAATTACAATTTTCGTTTTTTTCAAGTTCAACTTAATTTCAATTTTTGTTTGTTAAAACTAAAAAAATAACAAAAAGTAACAATAATAATAAATCCTTTTTGTTTGAGTTTTTGTCTCGGTTTAAGTTCTTTTCATTTTTAGTTCTTACACGTCTCGTCCTTTAAGTTTACCATAAATATAAACAAAAACAGTCATTTATTTTGGACTTTTGGTGAAATAGACTTAAACTATGACAAAAAGATCAAATAAAACAGAAAAAAATATTAATTTTTGTTTTTTTAGGCTTAAAGACAACAAGTGAAATTTAAATAAAACTCAAAAGACAGAAATATGTATCAACTCTAAATTAAAATGTATATAATTGTTAATTTTACTAAGTGACGTATAGACTGACAAAATACATGCAATGTTCACAATCAATAAACTAAAAATAAGATAACTGAAACCGGACCGAGCTAGTTCGGATTGTACATGAGTCGATCCGAGTTAGTTTAGTTTTGCAAGCGGGTTGCGTTGAGTGGCTACAACTTAAACAAGTCAGTTTTGAGCAAAGCTCGAGCCATAAGCTATTTAAATAGCCCAAATCAGTTCTGAGGCAATTTGTGGTTGTCGGGCAAGGTTCAAGAGGGCGTTCGAAGACGACCAGCGCTGCAGCCAACAGGATGTCACAGCCAATTTTGCAAATGAAACGGACCAAACTAATCCACTAAATAAACATTGTTTCCTTTATTAATTGCATGGTCTAGAAAGTATGAATTGTTTGTTTGTCTGATTAAATGGTCTAAGGTTGATATGACATGTCTCATCCACAAGAAGTAAAAAAATTAAACACATTAATAACCTCCAACCTCAAGGTTCTTAAGGTTTCATTAAATCACAAACAATTGTTAATATTGTACCAACACATTTAACTATGCAAAGACAGCATCGCAACATCAAAATGTTAAGCATGAATGAAATTTATCCATATTAAGATGTTTTCTTTATAATCTAAATTGTTTATTTTGATTTTCTTTCAATGACACAAGATAAAGGTTTGCGACAAAAGATTTAAACGCTCAACTTATTTTTCATGGTTAAAAGTTGGTTACCAAACAAAAATATGAAACTATTTTAGTAAAGTAAATGTAAATTTTCCCTTATAAATGTAGAACTAATTAGTACTTTAGTAATTAACCGATTAACATATACGAAAAAAACGCACCCTATGAGTAATTTCCGTCATGTTGTTAAACCTAGTTAACTTCAATAACTTTTTATCCTTAATTTTCACTTAATTGTCACACTCATATTTTCCAATTTAGAAATTGCATTAGCTTCTTTAAGCATAAGATTAAGCAATTTCTCATTAACCTCAATAACACGTTCAAACTCACTAATCGTTTTTTCTCTCTCCTTCACCAACATCTTTAGCTCCTCCTCCTCCTCCGTCACCGCCACCGTCCAACCGCCATAACCACCACCGCCCTCCCCTCTCCTCCCGAAACCACCACCGCATTTCACCACCACAACACCGCCGCCGCCGCAGCCATCACCACCGCCAACCTCCACAAAACCACTAATCATCCTCCCACTACCAACATCCCATGCATACACACCACCGTCATCCGCCACCGTCACTAATATCCTCCCGTAGCCCAACATCACCATCGCCACCACTCCTCCGCCGCGCACTCCGCCCCACACCACCGCATCTCCGCCCTCAGCCACCTCTCTCTTCCTATCAACTTTAAGCTTTCTTCTATACACCACCCCATCTCCTCCGCCGGCGTACACCACCGTCTCCGACGGGTCAACCACCATTGACCATATCTCTCCGGCGAACCCCACCGTCTGCAGATGGCTCCCGGTGATGACACTCCACACCTTACACGTACAATCCAACGAGCTCGAGATCATAATCCCGTCGGACCTCCCAACTCCGGCCACAATTCCGGTCACCGGCGACTCATGTCCGGCGAATGTTCTAAAACTCAAAGATTTTTCATCAATAGAAGAATCTAGAAGCTGGAGGATCGGAGTAACGGCGATTGTTCCATCATCACTCCCCGAAAGAATCAACGATCCATCGGAAGTGATAGTAATGCACGACACAGGCTTCTGATGAGCTGAAAACGATCGGATTAAATCGCCGGAGGGGAGAATTAACGAATGAATGTCGCCGGAGACTCCGCCGGAGAAGATGTACGATCCGTCGGAAGTTGCAGCAAGAGGAGCTACAGGCTCCGGTAGGGGGATGTTATGTGTGAACGACGGTGACCACCAGTAGTAAAGATGAACGGAACCTGCTCCGGTCTCCGGCGAGACGTGGGAGCAAGCGAATTGATTGTCTCCGATGAGGGTGATGCCGTTAGGGGGCATCGGGTGCCGGTAAAGCGCGCTAAGGCGGTTCCGGTGAGCGGATCGTAGGCGGTGATCGGGCCGTCTGGGGTGGCTTTGAGGAGAATTTCCGGCAGCGGTGGTGGTGGCATTGAAGTATGTTAGGTTTTTTTTTTGTTTTAACGGCATATTAGTGGTTAGAAGAATGTTAAATGATGAAAGGAAAATGTAATATATATGAAGGTGTCAACGACATTATTGTTACAAAGGTTTGAATGTTTTTAACTTTTGGTCTTTTTGAGTTTATACTTTTTGGGACAGAGATCAAGAATAAGGGGAAGATTTGATAGATGTATAGCAAGATTCATGTGAATTCTTTGATATTTACGACATTAATGTCTGATTTAGGGGTGAGTATAATTTATGGTTGACTCGAGAAACCTGAAACAAAAACTTAAGAGAGTGTTTGGTTGGAGGATTGAAATGGAATGAAATGAAATTAAGAAACTAGTATAATTTTCAAGTAAAATTATGTTTGAGTGGTTAATAAAATGTAAAACCCAAATGAATGTTTCACTTCAATTCTCTTGGGTGTGGGATATCAAATTCTCTCTTTGGATAGAAGGATTTTGAAATCCCACAACCAAAGGAATTGAGGTTAAACATTCCCTTGGGTTTTACATTTTATTATCCACTCAAACATAATTTTACTTGAAATTATACAAGTTTCTCAATTACATTCCATTCCATTCCATTCTATTTTTTCAACCAAACGCTACCTAAGAGTTAAGACCAGACCGGCCTATTCATTTTACAATTTGTGATCGTATTCTTGGTCTTATGTTTAAAGCTAATTTGATTTTCGGTTTGACTTATTACACACCCCTAGTACTACTACTAATTTAAGAAAGTCACATGTTCAACACATGACCAACTTTGTGAGAATAACAAAATCCATTTGTAAAAATGTTTCATAAATATAGCATCGATTAGAAGAAAATGAAAGATTAGAACGTTTTTTTTATCATAACCTTTTAAAAGCATAAATTCTGCGAAAATTTGATTTGTCTCCTCCTATTAGTCGGAAGAGCGTTTGCGGAGTCCTTTAAGTTTTATGGTTATATATAATCAACTAGAAAAAAAAAGTATATTAAACTAAATAAACGAAAGCACCATGCACTTTAATTAACAATAAAAAGTATATATTTCATTTCTTTAATCAAGAATCGAATAAGTATGAATATATGCCATCTAAATCCATGGCAATTATCTCTATACTTAAATACAATAATAATGTCCTCATCTCAAGAAATTCTCAATACTGGTATAGTGGTATCTATGGTATATCACTTATTTTTCTGTATAAATCCAATAATTGAATTTATGAATTTTCTTTCCCTAAAACATAAGGTTGTATAGCAAAACATTCCATGTATCTGGAACTCCGGCGAGGCACCAGTGGCTGCAATCCATCGCCCCATACCCGTATGCTGACGGGTGACCGTCTTTCCGAAGCAGTGAAAGGTTGGTTATGTCCAACAAAGTTACCGGTTTCTTGATCGTTTTGAGTGATTTTTTAAGAGCCGCCAATGCTGGCAGTGACGCCCCAGGATACGTGGAGCTTAATAGAGGAGTTTTCTGACCGGAGCAAGATTTTGCCTTTGGTTCTCCCCAATCGGTGCCACTATAAGATGAAAATATATTTGTTTGATTTGATGATTTCAGATAAAAGGTGAAAAGTTAAGATGTATTTTTAACACGCCTAGTTTGTAATTTGGTAAGTTGTACCCGTTTTTTATATATATATTGAACCATGAAAATGAAAGAATGGTCCAAAAAGCCGTTAAATATGAAGAAAAAGATAAATGAAACATTTTTATAGTACAAATACAAAATGAAAAATAATTTACATCATGTAAATGCGTATATACATACATGATAGTACGACAGAAATGCATACATTTATTAAATACCTGATTACTATTTTATCAATCAATTTTATATGATAAGTAAAAAACTAACATATACTTTCTTATTATAAAAATGAATGACATGTTTACAGCATATTTTTTATTGATATTAACAAAAACGTTGTCGTGATATCTTATATATTAGTTTAGTATATATATGACATGTGACACCTAATTTGATAATGATTACTTTTAACAATAAAAAATACAATCATTTTTATAATACAAAAAGTATTATATATATCGTATTAAGTAAAGCATCTTTTGCCTAGGTTGTGGCATTAACCAAGTTAGATTTTAGCAACTTGAGGTCGACTGCTGAAATTCATGATAAATTTGCATCAACTTAAATTATATTGTTATAGCTTATAATCAAGAAAATAATATATCTTTTATTTTTGTATTTTACATTATTTTAATAAGGTTTCTTGTAAAGAGATGATGCTATGCCTTGAAAAAAGAAACTTACTTGTAATGAGACGGTGATATCCCTTGAAAAAACACTTTTGTTTTGCTCAAAGTAACGTTAGCATCAACCCATCGACCCCATGTCATAATGGCCTTTCCAAAAGCAGTTACTCGGTCCATGTCTTTGTATATACGTCTCCCGTCTTCTATGTAATCAAATCTACATTCGTGAACGATCTTTTATGAATAACAACTAATAAATTAGTTAGTTAGTTTTAACCAAGATATACCATTCAAGAATGTACAATTCTAATTATTTCTTTTTATGAATTCATTTTTATTTTATTTGTGTATAATACACACAATTTAAAACAAGAATGAAAATTTTGACTTACGGTTGATTGGTTCCTCTACGGGTCCACCAATGCCATGTATTAACACAAGGTAGTCAACATCCAACCAATACTTGCCAGCTGTCAAGGAATCCAAATTCAACACTCTCCCAAACCTTCTCTTCACTATATCCACTAGGTACAAGTTGTGATGGTATGTCACTTTCAACCCATAATCCTACAATTATTTTCAAACACTTATTGATCTTTTTCTTTAATTAAGCATGAAGATGTAAAAAAAAAAAACAAATATATCATAAGAAAAGACATACCGTAAAGGTGTAAGTCGTCATATCTTGAATCAATGAGATATTGACCGCGTGATTTGCTGTTGGCACTGACGAGTGAATCATGCATAACATCGACAACCATTGGTTTCGACTAAGCGAATCTCCTACAAACATAATGGTTTTCCCTCTTAGTTTTTCTAGGAAGTTTCGACCATCATATCTATTACAGAAAAAAATGCATAAATATGTCAATAACATATTAATATTAATGATTTTGGAATATTCTCAAATTGTTTTGATATTAAAGCATATTTTTATTGTTGTAAAATATGTATAGTGTTAGTTGTAAAATGGATCTATCACATGCATGATCACATGAACTTCTTTCATAAATCACATCTCATTGTGGTTCAAAAAATGATGATTTCATTTCAAATTATAGAGATAATAATGGTTGGTACCCATCTTTATCTTAATGAATGGAACCTTTAGATAAAAGTTAAAACGTTTCTTGTGCCCACAGCAACAAATAAGTTGGTAACAAGTAGCGATTAGACCACTTAATTTGTCCACATATCCAGCTAAGAATCTTTTTTATTTATGATTAATATAATCATTGTTTCATATGTGATACCACTACTTTTGTATTTATTAAATATTAAAACTTTTAAAAATCATTGATTTTAAAAACCTCATATCTCCTTCGTGTCTTCTTCACGTCAGCCCATATCAAACACCAACAAACCCCCGTAGACAAGCGCTCTCTCTCATTTCTCTCTCACATTCTCTTCCTGCCCCTTCCTGTGTCAACCCATGACCATAAAGACATGTGGTAAAAAGTTGTGTCATTCTTGAGCCTTCCCGAATGCTCAAACCGCCACTCTACGTTAACTCTATGTCCCCAGAAGGCATAAAGTGACCACCCTCTCAATATCACAAATTTCATAGTTCAAACTCGTATAGCCATATATTTCGATAGTTTATTAATGGTCACCAAAATGATTACCTTTTCATCATTTAAATTTAAAGTTGTCTCTTAACTGTTAAAATGTTATGAATCGTATCATTTTAATAATCATTAAGATGATGACCCAAATTAATCTTACATTAATATTATTTCAATTTTTAAACATCAATATGATTAAATCCGTACGAACTTAATTGATAAAATAAAAAATATATATTGATTTATTGGGTGTATTTTATAGGAAAAAAATAACTTCACTTAATATGGCAGGGTTTGTTTGAAACATTTTTTTCCCTCCACAGTCATAAAAAATTAATAAAGAAGAACTAAGTTTACCTTCAAAACTACAATAACTAACCCAATTGTTTTTCCACAACCGAGAAATTTGTTTGTTGAAGTTTTAGATAATAAAAGAACTATTGTTAATTTATTAGTAGTTTATCTGATGATATTAATATTAATATATAATAATATTAACATAAAATATGCAAGTTAATATATATATATATATATGATTTTCCCAATATTTGGAAAAACCCATTAGAAAATTGTCTTTTTCTTTCGAAGGAAAGATTAGAAAAAAGTGTAGAGAACCGAGGAAGACATCCTCCGTGACAACTCACATCGTAGAACGTGCCATGCTTTTCTACCTCACATGAGCACTTTTTGTCGGATTATTTATTAAGTTATTAAGGTATGGTATAGTATTTTTTCAAAGTCAATTTTAAAATATAGTGGTGTCGGATAAAATGATTAATAAAAGTATATTGAACAAAGTAATAGAGGTAGGTTAAAAGATGGTTAAGAAACTAATTACAAAAACTAGTTAATAAAATAACTAATAATGTAGGTGATCATTACGAGTTAAGGGTTAATTTCACTCGACTAATTAAAAAAGCTGATAATGCTAGTGATTAATATGAGTTAAGGGTTATATATTTTCATTCGGCTGATAAATAATTGTAATAATGTATATATATCTTTTGAAGGACTCTAACTATTCCTAATTACATCTCCTAAATAACATCTTAAACCGGTAGACTTGTTATAGCTTATTCGGTTTACCGGTTTGAATTTATGTGACTTTTTTTATTGTCCATATTCTATAAAAGTTTTTAATAATCAATCAAATATCAAAGATTAAAATGGCTTTTTCGATGAAAGAGGGTAATTACTATAATAACCTTTATAGATACATGCCCTCAATTTCATGTTTTCAATCATTTCCCTTTTTGTTTTATACTTTCTTAAAAATTGTCGGTGGAATATAATAACACGTAATAATTTGTTCCCATGTTAAAAAGGTATAATACAATGTCAAACAACAATATCCGCTAAAAATATATACTATAAAATAATTTATAAAGATCATTGTTTTATACTTGTACCCTCTTAAAGCTTGGTAATCTTATGATACAATCATAACTGTATTTTTCAAGATCAAAGCAAATCTATAGAAACCCTTCATGCTGACATAAAATTCTATTTACATTTCAACAATAACATGTAGTTAGCAGCAAGTAAGGAAACATGTAACTTTTATGAAGAGGGTAAAATTGATATATAATTTATAAGTTGTTAACGTAAGACTAGCTCATTTGAGACTCTTGTCTCTTATATGAAAGACCTAATGTTTACACAAACATAAGATAGAAAAGTTTTGAACAATTTATAAATTATAAGTATGGTAGATTTACAAATTTCATAAAACATACAACTTATAAATTGGCCAACAATTAAAACAGGTTAATAAATGCTTATTAATTACATTTTTAGAAACGACGAACACACCCTCTTAAATTCACCTATTGCTCACTTTATGCAACTCAAACGCCTATCAATTTCAAGCTGACAGACATGAGTGTCACTATTTTTTTTACTTTTTATCTAAATCTTTTATATTCAAAATAATATTAATATACATGTAAAAAGGTATAATAATTAAACTAAAATAGAATGTTTTACCTTTAATTATCATTAACCCCCACAACACCACAACTAAAAAGTTGTACAATGAAAAAAGAATCTAATCCCCACCCAATAAAACACCCAATTCTCTCACAGTCTCTCTTTCACATATGACAGCTATAAACCACCACCATCACCATCACCACCACTCCACTTTAACTGCAGTGGGCCACCCACTTGGTGGCGCGAAAACAAACCGCCACTAGCAGCCACCAGCAGCCACCATCACCACCAGCATCGAAAATCTCGAAACTAAAATAAGGAGACAGACTCTATACATATAAAATTTTCAAACAAAATACACATAAATTTTCACTTCTGGACAAAAAAACAGTCCCCGCGACCCAATGGGGTTCATAAACACAAACATTAATCCAATAACAGTGATAATAACAGTGATAGAACAGAAAATAAGTACCTTGATAGACTGCAGCCATGCGGTTGCCACCGGTATTTGAGATACAATCGATCAGGGCGACCATTGTTGATGCAGTTGAACTCCTTCTCAAGAAAGGGGCATGTGGATTCATTATACAAAGGATACGATCGATCAAACACCCAATTTCCTTGAAACAAATCGCATCCCGTTGTCGCAGCATCTACCGCCATTAATGACGATGATTGGATGGTGATGATGATGAGTAATATGGTTAAATGAGTGTTTATGTTCAGCTCCATTTTTAATCTCCCTTGCAGAATACAGAAATTGCAGGGAGATGGGGTGGGGTGGGGTGGGGTGGGGTGGGGGGGGGGGGGGGTAGGGGGGTGTTTGTGGCTCATTTGTTAATGAATGTGGGGAGGGGGTATTTATAGGGTGAGGTTACCATGTGATGATGATTTTGTAAACATATTTGATTGCCAGAAATAAATATATTGATGGAATGTAGTTATAATTGTTACAAATTTGTTATAAGCATAATCATTACATATATTATTACTGAGATTATGTGTTATTATATATCATAATCATTATTGAGTCGGTTTTAATGTAGTATGTATATATGATGTACCATATGCGTTGGAAATATAGAATCAAACAGTTTTTCTGATCTGATTTCTCTCTTATTTTTATTAATATATAACTAGAAAAATTACTTGTGCGTTGTAGTGGAGTGTTACAATGACTTGTCGAAACGAAAATCTAGAATTTGTAAAATAAAGCTTCAAAGATTTAAGAGAAAAACCAATAAAAAGTATAAATAACAAAAAGTTGAAACAACTATGATGACTTGTACGTTTGCGCGTTGATCACATGTATGGTTGAGTTACAATGACTTGTACATTATCACGCACAATTCAGTTTTAGAGGAGCGGTGGAGGAGGGCAGGAGCGGCGGAGGGAGGGAGGGCAGGAGTGAGCGAGTCGGCTATGTGGTTAGTGAGGCCGATTATATGGTCTCGGTCAGACCCTAGTGACCAGATCAATCGCCAAGATCGGACAAATTAAACGCCCTAACCGGCTAACCTTGGTCACTGGTCAGCCATTGGTCAGCGAAAATCAAACACAACCTACGTCAAACTGGTAAATCCAGAATCTTTAAAATAAATTATACTTTAAAGCTGTAAGATAAAAACTATAAAAAAAACAAAGCCATAAGCAACTTCGACGAATTGTACGTCTTTGCTTCAATGACATCTATGTTTGCGTTGCCATAACTTGTACATTATAACAACAGCTCGGTTTTAAACAAAGATTACACTTGAATTAATTAAAATAAGCATGTGCCAACAGTAATTTCATAATTTGATAGTTATAGCATCTTAAAATTATAAGAGAAAATTAAAAACAAAACAAAACAACATGAGTGCAATATATTCAAATAAAAGAAAGAGAAAAACAAGGTATAAAATTTGACTATATAAAAGATAAGTATGGACAGGCTTAAGTGTAACTTAATTAAAAGGAAATAACCTAATAAATTAAAATTTGAGAATCACAATGTTATTGTATGTGGTGCATAGGTGGACAAATAGGAGGAAACAACAATAGATGAACATCCTAATTGATAGTATATGTAATAATACTTATATAACAAATTATGTTTCCAATTACATACCGGCTGTAAGATGTGTCATATAATTTGAAAGGTTGTTGGGTCAAGAGTTCGAATGTTGTAAAAGATAGTAAAAAAATATTCTAACACTTTACTATTGGGCTTCGCATAAAAAAACATATAACAAATTATGTAATGGATTTCGTAAAAATACAGTTAAATGTGTGTAAACATTTGAACACCGTCAATACTCTGGCACTAGATATGTAAATAGCCATGATGTTTACTATCACTATTATGAAGACAAATGAAAGCTTATGTATAGGACACGTGGGTTATTATCACATTAAATTTTTTTTAAACTGTTAATCTTATTTATCACTTAATGTACATAAATAGCACATGATTCTTTTATAAGTTTAGAAGACGTCTCACTAAAAACATTGCTATAGAGACTTGATGGGACAAAACCACAACTAATCTCTCTTATTGATGATTATTAGTTAAGTTTATTGAGTTGACTTATGTCACTCATCCTAGTCTCATGAATCAATTTTTTAAATATTAAGATAACAAGCGTCTTGGTAAACAGATATATCAAATCCTCACTAGAACAAACTTGTTGTATAATAATATAATCACTCTTTTGCAAGTAATGTTTGAAAAATAATTTTGACAAATACATTTGGAAGTGTGTTTCTATCACCTTTGCTGTATCATTAAGCTGAATGCATGATGCATCATCTTCATGCAAAACTGTTGTTGCATCCTCTTATGAGAAAATACCACAAAACTTAAGAATGTGATGTATTAAATTCCTTAACCAAAAGCATACTTGATTAGCTACAAAGATTGCTAAAGATTTTTGTTTGATTAGATGAAGTGATTGTGTTTGTCTGTTTTATAAAACACCAGGTACGAAATTGAGTACCTCCATTATTTAATATAGTTTGAAGTTAGTAAAATATAAGCCTTGTATCTTTTTAGATGAATATAAAACACCACTATGAAGATTAGACATATACCTTGCATTTGCAAAATCAGACATATGTGTTTCCGAAGTGTGAGTAATATATGGGTTTCGTATCTTTTTAGATGAATATAAAACACCACTATGAAGATTAGACATATACCTTGCATTTGCAAAATCAGACATACTTGTTTCCGAAGTGTGAGTAATATATGGGTTTCCTATCTTTTGTACACTAAAAGTAATGTAATATATTTTTTACTCCATTTGCATGCCTTGTTATCGGATACAAGCTCTATCTTACAAAAATACTTAAAGAAAACAATATATACAGTCAGTATTTGTGGAAATTCATCACTAGAAAATTCAACCTTGAAACAACTTTGATGGTTATCGATCATCTTTCTAATAATCTTTGTTTTGAATTAAATTTACTTCAAAATGTAGATATAAATAACACGTAGCAAAAGTATATATGTTAATTGTTATTATTATTATTAAATAATTAATAAATCACTTCTTGAAATTAAATTACCTAGATCGAATATGAGTTCTTAGAAAACATACGGTTAACAATTATTATTTTTTATGACTTCAATTTTTAAATCCCATGTAAGTTAAAGCCAAGAACCTAACCTTTCGTATGACTTCTATTAGACTAGAAAAAATTTAATGGTCAAAC
Organism: Flaveria trinervia; assembly: GCA_025506515.1. Classification (NCBI taxonomy): domain Eukaryota; kingdom Viridiplantae; phylum Streptophyta; class Magnoliopsida; order Asterales; family Asteraceae; genus Flaveria; species Flaveria trinervia. Next base: position 120,473,695 of record CM046444.1, on the reverse strand, counting down.
ATACAAAAGAATAAGAACAAGAATCCATGCTAAAATCCAACAATGGGCATTCATTAGTGAACCCATAAACCATTACAATTCACACATTCATTTCATTTCTGATCTGAGCTACACATCCCCTCTCCTCATCTCCAAAACACCTTCGCTTCGAACCCATTGCGCGACACAATGGTTGCTGCAGACTTTGTGGTTGGGATTGTAGGTGAGCCAATGTTGTCAACATACATCAAACACAAGAAACAGTTTCTTTTAACAAAAGTTCATATTTATATGTTTTTTTATTGTGTGTGCAGGAAACATCATCTCTATAATGAGTTTTGCTTCTCCCATGTGAGTACTTTGGTTAATTACAATCGAAAGTCGGATACAAGTTTAAGGTTAACTAACTTAAAAACGTACTGACACTCTTAAATCTTAATGTTGTAGAGCTCAGTTTAGGCAAATTGTGAAGAGAAAATCTGCTGAAAACTACAATGGAACACCATATGTAGCAACATTGTTGAGTTGTTCTTTGTGGATCTTGTATGGCTTGCTTGATCCTGATGATGGTCTCCTCATCGTCACCGTCAACGCGGCTGGTACAACCATGCAAGCCGTCTACCTTATTCTACTGTTGATCTATTCCTCAAGGAAAAGAGGGTAACATGAATTATATGCTTTCACTAGAAATGATAAACAAAGATATATTGGATTTAGTTAATCTAAACTATTATTTTCTGCCGATAATAATTCATACCGTTTTGGTTAATAACACTCCCAACTTTTATTTTTATTTTCAAAACAGTCCCAATAACATAATAATAAAAATATTTACATGTGGTTTGCACTTGATTTCATTCAAAATAATGATTATGAATGAAATGAAAAACATATAAGCTAAAATGAGTTTAAAATAAATACAAATCGAGTGTGAAGTATAATAACTACGCTACTGTGATTGTTGTTAATAATAACAAAAGTGAAAGTGTTATCGATTAAATTAATAGTATGTATTATTATTGGCCAATGAGTTATAATTTGGTATTATTAAAATCCAATTTGTCTAAAATAAATGAGTTCAAATCGGGTTTGAATTAAAAAGGAGAATTTTGGTTGAGTTGAAACTATTTGTCCAATAATTTAGTTTTTCTTTCATAATACATAGTGTGTAAGATATGATCATAAAGATCACGTTAGTTCATAACAAAAACATAACTTCTTGAATAAAACAATTTAGAAGATTTTATTTGTGAAAATGAGCTCCCCGTTATACATAAAACTTAACTCCATCAAAGTATAAACATAACTTTTAGATACAGTGTTTGCAATGATATATAATGTAAAATTTTCAGGTTCAATACTTCGGGTTCGTGATATTGGACATAGTGTTATTTGGAATGGTGTTGGCTTTCACCCTTGTTGCATTTGGCGAAGGCGCACGACGCACATTCACTGGAGTTTTATGTTCATCTTTCACCCTAATGATGTATGCCGCGCCTCTAGCTGCACTGGTAGGCCAATGGATGACCCTTAATATTATTGTTGATCATCTCGCGCTTGGTAGTTTTCTTTAATTTTGGTGCACGATAATGTATGCAGAGAACGACAATCAAGACCAAGAGCGTGGAGTATATGCCGATTCTACTTGTTTTCTTTCTCTTCCTCAACGGGTGTGCTTGGTTCACTTTCGCGGTGTTGGTCACAGATATGTTTGTCCTTGTAAGTCCTCTTGTTAAATATATATATGCTCCTTAATGTCTTTATGTATAATGTATAAAGTTATGATATTATGATATGAACCAATGTTTACTTATATCCCTTATGTGAACATTATTGCAGGTGCCAAATGCATTAGGGATATTACTAGGATCCATACAATTCATTGTTTATTTGAAATATAAAAACATGACACCCCAAGTAAGTGAATTGGAAAAGAGTTGTTCTGATAAGCAAAATGAAAGTAGAGGCATAGATATTCAAGATTTGAATGTGAAATCGAATAATGTAAGTAATCAGAAGCGTACATTGACTCGACTAGACGCCTTCCCAGTTATAAGGTCGCCGTCCCTTAGCCCGAACAGATCAACCTCTAATCAACAGCATGAAGATCAAGATGATGATGACATTGAACATGGGGATGTGAATTAAAGATGAAGTGTTTTTCTTTCCTGTTGTCAATCTTCTGCTTCTTCTTTTCATGTTGGGGTTGTGCCATGTATTTTTATAGCTAAATCAACCTTACCAACTTCTGATTTACCAATTGTATTTGATTTCAAAAAAATTATTTATTAAAGTGCACATATAATGTAAACTTCGGGTCTAAAAAAAATTATAAGAAAATATGATACACGTGGTCTATGTAATAGTTTTTTTATTTTGTTCACATTTAAAAAACTTCTCTTAATTAATATATTATTATATAATTCACTATATTAAGTATTACTTTATTTATAATACTTCAAATTAACATTTAAAATTACATTTATTATTTATATTTTTTGTAACTAAATACTATTGAAATTAAATATGATCTTATTTAAGTATATAATTATTCATATATATAATATATATATATATATATATATATATATATATATATAATACCCAAATTTAATGTGTTTAGAAAAAAAATGATTAATAGTGAAATTGTATGTTTTCTTTAATGTTAACACAATAGTTTTCTTTCTTCAAACTAATTAGAAACCTACTTTGTTTTTCTATAAGTTTACATTTGAAGTTTTAAAGATTTTCTGAACCTAGCCTCAATATATATATTTTTTTCAAATTGAGTCCATACTCATTAAACTTTACACTTAAACCCTTGAGTTTATATCAAATTTACACTTCATTTTATGAACTTTACTAAAGTTTTCTCTATTTTTCTTAATCAATTTACAACACAGTCTATTAACTTTGATAAAGTTACCATTTACGTATTTATTAATTCAAATTGTTTCGTGGATTCATTTTTTAGAGTATTATTTTCCTAAGAGGTTTTATGTGTTTTAACAATGTTTTCAGAACCGAATCGGACGTTAAACCGGACGCCTTACTGATTTGGTGGTCGGATCGGTCGGACCAGTTGGGCCAGATTTAACTATATTTTAATTATATTTATATATGTAATTAAATATAAGTAATTTATATATGATTTTCATATATATTTTATAGTTATATTTAATACTTAACTATATTTGTATATCCAATATACTAATTTATGGTTTAACACCCCGTTTTTACTCATTAAAATAAATAAAAAATAAAAAACCGGTCTGGTTTCCCGGTCTGACCAGCGGTTCGGGACGAACCGGCCGGTTCGACCAATCCAAAACGAATCGAAGCAAACCGGACCGGCCACCGGACCGATCCCCGGTTGAACCGGTCGGACCAGCCGGTCCGATCCGGTCGCGAAATCATTGTGTTTTAATGTTGTTTGGGTTCATAGATTGGGATTTATGTAGTACATCATGAGGGAATGCAGAGGCTCCCACTCAATTCTTGCTTACTAGCCTAAAGTTTATATCATATGCATTAATGCCCCTGTTAATTTTAGTAACAAACCTTTAAAACTTTTAACAAACTAACTTAGACACCTAATAATTTATATAGTAGGCCCTTGGTTTTACTTCAAAATCAGAAATTAAATGTCAATCAAAGATAACTATGTGCTAGTCGAGCGACATGTGGTAGAAGCAATGTTGTAAAAATCGCTATGTGCTAGTCGAGCGACGAGGTAGGGACTAGTGATTAATCAGATTGGAATTTTCATAGATAACTTTTAGTTTTATATATAAATATACATATTTGACTGGATTTTCTAAGTTTTAGCTGGAATTTTTGAAAGTCGCCGGAATCCCACCGGAACCCTACCGGAAATTCGCCGTAATCACCGATTTTTGGCCGATTAAGACCGCCTAGGTCCAATTTTGACCGATTACCGATTAGTGCCTCCGATTAAGTGAAATCACCAAGGAAGACTCCCGATTTGTGATTAATCGGCGATTAATCAACGCCTACCTAGAGCTAATTTTTGCAACACTGGGTAGAAGGGCCTAGATATGAGCCATTATGTTTGGATGGTGGGGACAAAAATTATCGATAACGCTAAGTCCCTGTGATGGGCGTAACACCATAGGAAATAAGAATATTTTCTTATCTTAAATACTATTAAAATGTTTCAGACGTTTTAACTTAGAATTAACTTAGAATCAGATGATCGATAACTTCAGAGTCAAACATGTTTTGGTGAGAATTATAATTTTCTAAATGGGCGATTGCTTAAAAATTATGAAAATGTGTATGAAAATTTGACTTATAATTAGTTTGTAAAATCAATCTAATCATTTTACCATTCAACAAGAAACAATAATAAGGAAATAAAGGTGACAATATAAGCGGATGAGTTAAAGACGAAACAAGACAAATAAATTTGCTTAAGAGTATTCATAACTTATTTTTTATCTTTATTTATATAATTACACTAAAAATGATTATTTTTTTATTTTTTAATTAAATAATATGTTTTATATCTATATCATTATTTTTTCTTTATTCTCCACTCACGACCACTTAAAATATATTAAAAACATTATAGGGTTTTGAACATTGGATCTAAAAAATACAGATTAAACAGGAAATTTTTTATATCATTCACTCACAATCACTTATAACTATATATCATATAACATAGGGAATACGCTTATATAAATTTAATAAAAAGACTATGAATGCTCTAACATCTCATTTACCTATCATACAATTATACCTAATGCATAGGATAATAAATTTGTACATAACCAAAGAAAAAAATAACTACTTTGTCATTATTTAGAACATATATCTTAGTAACTTTTGAGTGGTGATCTCTCAAGCAGATAAAAATTAATGATTATATTGTAATATTACGTTTCTAGACAATGTTTAGTGAGATCATAACGAAATTGAAAAATGATGTATCCAATGCTTGAGTTATCTCTCATTTTGAGCAGGGATCGAGGAGAAATCATATTGCTTCCCGAGCTAATGTAAGAAGTTTTAGCCAACACTTTATACAAGAGATTATTTTTCATAACTTAAACCCATAATATCAACGTCACAACTAACAAACTTACATGTTGTTCAAGGTCCGTTCTCTAACATATAATTTAGAAATAACAAAAAAGTTGCATACTATGGATGTAACAAAAAAAAAAGTTAATATGTAAAAATGAAAGATCTATTTGGGTAAAGGACAACACTCATGTTCACGTGAAAAGAGCACACATAATACATATCACCAACACATGCATGACGGCGAACCAACTTGCATACTATGGATGCCAACCATATATTCTTCTTTTGACCTTTAAACAAAATAATATAATATAATATAATAGCTAGATTTATATACGATGTTGCAAATAATTAAATATATATTGTAAGGATAACAATTATGTTAGTTTTCGAATAACTTATAATTTACTACTATTAATTACGTATATCATAAGATTTAAACACTCAACTTTTTACCATTAGGATGTTTCTTGAAGACAACAATATATGTTAGTTGTTAACTGTTGACGAATCCACATAAACCAACTAACTCAAAATATTGTCATGTAATTATATTGAATAGTTGAACATCATTGTGTACATATAGAACTTGAATACAAACCCTACAAGTTAATTATATACAGATTAAACAACCGTGTTTGGTGTGTTTATTAAGAAGTTAGCCCGTCTAGCCTCAACCCTAAAGCGTTTATTCCGTATAGATTAAAAATATAAAGTTCAAAGAAAAAAGGGAAAGAATATATCGATTAAAATTAGATGTTAATTTTTTCAAATTAAATATATAATTAAGAATATACAATTACAAAAAATATAAATCGCAATGTGTTTGATAGAGAATGGAATGTGTGGTCCATAGCAGGCCGATCACCGATGTATTATTGTCTTGTGTCTTATCATTTCATGCTCATGCTTGTGGGACCCATCTTACAAAAGTTATAGATTCAACCCCTTATGTTATGTTGTATCTCCACAAAAGATCCCCGCTTTTTAAGAAGATAGAACCGACACCCCCACAAACTTTAACAGTATATTTCCTAATTCGATCCTTAGATTGTGTAATGGTGCACAAGATCGGAAGAAGACGGATACCATCTTTTGGTGTCTTGTTTCTTTGCAGAAGAAGTGTGTGATAATAATAATAATTAGGGATGGAAAATCACACGATTAAACTTGTTAAACAAAAAAATATTTTAATGTTTTTATGTTTTTTAAATAATTTAAATTAGGAGGCTAGACTTCATTATTTCTCATTTTTTATGCGTAAAAGCATTTTAAAAAAAATCATTGGTATAATAAATAGATAGTTAAACAAATCATTTTTATGTTTGATACTTGTATTACTCGCATCAAAGATAACCTGTTAAACACAATAAAACATGTTTGACCAGCCCTAGATAATATCATATTATGATGCAAAGTTACATCTGAACCACTTCCCATATAAAAGTTGTAGAGCAGATCAAAACAACAATTTTTTTATGGATCAAGAACATCAAGAAGCAAATAATCTAGGATGATTTACTTGGTGTATTTTTGCCGTGTACTTCAACAAATTATGATTGGCTTTGTGATGGTACGCTTTCTATGTTAGCATCTTGCTAGTTCTATATCTCATAAAATGCCCACACCTAAAAATAATAATAAAACACTTGATAGTATATTTGAACCAGTTACATCCATTTTTTGTAATTATATATGTTTATTTTATTTTTGTTTTATATTTATATATAGTCTTACTTTTATCGGACCGAGTCCTATAAAAATATTGAATATGGGTTGACCCATGATAATTAGGGGTAACTTTGTAAAATAGTAACCAAATTTTAAAAATGTTTCAATTAAGTAACTCAAGTTTTAAAAGTGTTCCAATTAGATCACTCATTTTTATATTTTATACAAATTAAAAGTCATAACATATTTTTTAGCATGTTATACTTTTGGATTCAGTTAGAAAATATTTTTTCCTATTTTTTGATGCTGATATAGAACGTTGACGTAAATTTTAGACACTTTTTTTATTTTTTTCATAATTAAAATGTTTTTTTTATTTTTTAATATAAATTTATATATTGAAAATTTTAACTCCAATGTCTTTTTCATCATTACTTTCTTGTCATAATAAAATTTGGTAATGACTCGATTTGATCGTTTGGAGGTCCAATTTGAGAAAAATATGCATGAGTGATTAAATTAGAACATTTTTTAAACTTGGTTACTATTCTGTGATATTTTCCCTAAAATTAATATAAAAATACAAATAAATATAAGTATATCGTAATATCTATTAGATTTATACAATCTTTTAAATTAAAAGTTATAAAATAACAAAATTATATGTTCTAAACAACAACAGAAAGTTAAAATCAAACGGTAGAATTAAAAATGTACACTTTGTAATATAAATGCCAAATAGCAAGATCAATCAATTTATTTCTATAATTTAAATATATTCAATAACACCGTTATCAAATATAAAAATACAACCTATCAAAATCTATGTAAATAAAAGCCCATCATAATGGTACATTTAATTATATAAGTTAATAATTTTGAAGCTATAAAAGAAAAGAAAAATTATATACTTCAAAAAAAAACAGAAGAATTAAAATTAAACCGTAGATCTAGTTGAGTGCACCTTGTACTATAAAGGGTGTAAAGAGCAAGACGCAAGCTGTTTATTTGTATGTATAAAGTATTCAATACCAAAAAATATAATATACAACCTATAAACAGAAATAAAAAACATCATATAGTGCTTACAACTTTATAAACATATAAATTTGAATCTCAAACAAATACTTTATATCCTTACAACCAAGGTCTTCGATGGTCTAAGATAACAACTTTGTATTACTGTCTCTCTTCTGTAGATACACGCTGAATCCATCAACTGGGTAGAGATCGACAGCAGACGTTGAAGAATCAGTGTACGCGAATGACATTTCCACCTTTTGGTTCTCATCATTATTCTCAAGTTGCTTCATCGTTCTATCACGATTCATTTTAGTCATTGAGACGCTTTGCTTAGCAATAAACGTTTCAGGAACTATTCGTCCTTCAAGCATGCTAACCACTGATGACATTGTTGGTCTATCAGTTAGACAAATGTTGTGCACATTAGAGCCAAATTCATTACTACCATCATCTCCAAGATATCATATCCTGAACCCAGCTTTGGATCAACTAGATCCATCAAATTACCTGTAGCTTTTAAAGCAATGGCCTAATATAAAGAAACAAGGGGAATGTGGAATGTGAGGCATAAATGTAGATTTGTTGAGTTAGCATGTCCACCCATAAGCAATGTTTTCTTAACCAGACACGTTGTAGAACCGATAGCCTTACAAGTTGGACCAGTTTCAAAAACTAGATTACGCGTTAAATAAATTATGCCTTTATATATCTGTGTATAAAATTAAATTAAAACAAAATTTGAAACAAATTAAAACTAAATAAATTAAATATGAAGTCTGCAGTAGTAAATAGATTAACAAAGGAGATTTAGGAAGGGTTAAACAATAATTTTGAAATCTGGTCCTGGTTCGGTTCACATGTTCGATTAGTAACTAACAGATTCAAATGTAGGCAATTCATACAGACTCAACCGGACCGGTTCAAATGAAGGCGTAACATATAGACTCAACCAAATAGGCTATGTATCCGGTCAAGGTCAGGTTGGGCTGGTGCTGAAAACATTTCAAGTTTTAGCTGGAATGAAACACATAATATGAGTTGATTAGGTCAAAGAGTATAATATGCTTAATATCCTTAGAATTATTCTATCAAAAGAGTTAGATAATTATTTGAACATTATTTTTGAAAAAGTTTATTTAATGATATAACAAATTATACAATTCAAAAGATATGAACTAAAGTGTTTAGTCTGGTTGGTTTGAACTTGGTTAAAAAAAACATTTGAACGGTTACCAAACCTGTCAACTAAAACGTGTTACTTACCCGCTCAAGAAGAACAAACTGATTTTCCTTTGCCCTGTCAGCAATGTTAGCCACCCCGCTTACAATCTCTAAAAGGACAATTCCATAGCTATAGACATCTGCTTTATTAGTAAGGTAGCCACGCAGTACGTATTCAGGAGCCATATATCCACTGAATATTGTAAAGAAAAGTGACATTTTTGAAGTGTGATAATCACATCAATTTATTATAAAAAAGGTGTAAACTAGGGTATTAATGACTCACTAAGTTCCCGCAACAGGGGTGTTTATATGGGCATTGTCCTCTTCATCAAGCTTAGCCAAACCGAAATCCGAAATTTTAGCATTTAAATTCTTATCAAGCAGCACATTAGTGGCTTTGATATCTCTATGAACAATCTTCAATCTTGATTCTTCATGTAGAAAAGCCAACCCTCTTGCTATACCAATGCAAATTTTGTACCTTGTAGGCCAATCAAGTTCCAACTGCCATTCTTCCGGCCCTTCAACCCACAAGCCCAACAATAAATTCTAATAATATGTGAATGTTTAGTCAAGCATAAATGTGGACGATTCAACCCATTTACATAAGAACATGTTGATTCTGGTTATGTCATATCTCTAACATATCAAAATAGGTCCCACTAGTCAAATAAAATGAAAGTGTACTTTTAATGGATTGATATCTTTTTATGTCGAAACCTGACATGAGAGGTCATGTTGTCTCACAAAAACATTAAGATATATTGCAGGACCCATTTCCCCCTAAAATATAGGGTCTGCCTTTCTTTTTGTTAGACAACATCACACCTCATGTAGATTCAACATAAGAGGATCTCAATCTATTCTTAATACATAAAATTATCTAACGACCATATTCAAAAATACTAGACTAATTACCTTAACCTAATATCATCTTTGAAATCATGGTTGACGTATTAAATATCAATATGAACCAGATCGTTTTGGGAAAAAAATTGTTTAGGTCAACCAATCAGTTTCAACCATAAAATCCGTTTTGACATGTTCCCAAACACGTCATCTATTCACTTTTCCACCTCTGTTCAAGTGATTTTATATGTCTAAGAACGATGCATTTATGATCCAACATAATAAGAAAGAGGGTTAAAAAAACATGATGAAATTAATAAATGAAGAACCAATCATTTACCAAACAAAGCACGGGCTAGACTATTATTTTCCAAGTATTCATATGCTAGCAACAATTGGTTTCCTTCAATACAGCATCCATACAGCTTCACAAGATTCGGATGTTGCAAAGCAGATATCATGCCTAATTCATTCAAGAACTCTCTATTTCCTTGCTTTGATTTGGAGGAAAGCTGTTTCACTGCTATTAAGGTGCCATTTGGTAATACTCCCTTCATTATAAGAGAACATAAACACTCAGCATAGTAAGAGACTTTTTCCATATTATGCGATCGAAAAAGTTGTGAGTACCTTGTAAACAGATCCAAAACCACCTTCTCCAATCTTATTAGCTACATCGAAATTGTTTGTTGCAGTTTTGATTTGTCCAAAAGTAAAGGAACCATGTAGATCTGTGATCCACAAATGTAATTGAGAACGCGCAAAAAGAAGTTATGAGAATTAGATTTACGATTCAATAAGTACGTGTAAATGTGACAAGGTCATCATTTTACTGTTTTACTTCTAAATTTCAACTACTAATAATTATTTATGAAAAAAAGTGTTTATGGTCAACCCAATGAACAGGCTGTTCTGAAGCAAATCCCGTAGTCACACCTACCCAACCTGTTCCTCTTGCCACCTCTAAAGTACGGGCTTATCACGTATCACATAAATACCTAGTTCCGTATTATCTCTGTGACGTAAATAACCACACCACCATAAAACTCCAAAATTTAGGATGATGGCACAAACTGCTCCAACCACTATCCCCACCACAATCGCTATAGACACACCGTTTTGGTTTCCCCGCAAATGTGGAACCTGGAAATCTAAATGATTGAAATAAACAAAGTTTGAGACAGTCGTTAAGGAGGGAAATCAACCACTAAATGTCATCTTTTGGGATGCTAATATATACTGTTATAAAAGACAGACAAAATCTGAGCTTTTGGATGGATAACACTATGTAAAAAAGATTTACATGATAGTCATTTAAAGCTGCATATGTGCTCTATTACGACCCAAATGAAATTTCACTGAAAGTAATGAGCATAAGATCAAATACAAATCATCCTGCTTTCTGCAAGCTATTAACAATTTCTCCAAAATAACCTACTTAGGATAGCTAGTTTTAGACTGTTGATTGAGATGCATTATAAGTAGTCTGTCCAGGGCCTGATATTGTAACCGGTTTCTCGGTTAGCCCTGGCAGTCCCTTAACATCTCCGTTCAGGAACAGCTCAAGGATCAGTTATAGAAAGGACAGGTTGATGTTGGGCTTCTTCAATGAGTCTCATTAAGGGTATTTGGTTACTTATCAAGTATAGTTGTTGTTTGGTTCATTTTCTTATACCATTTCTATCAATAGTCCCTAGTGTTGTCAAAATTTCATTTTATACTATAATGTTGTAACCAATTTCATGAAAGTTGGAGGTAGAATCTAGTTAAATGAAAACTTTATAACTACTAAAGCCTATATAACCATTAACTAATTTAAAATATAGTTAAATATGATATTATAAGCTATTAAGTTACCAATTAACATCTAACATGACAAATTAGATAAAATACAATCATACATTTTGATTGTCACACATTAGTGGTGTACATAGAAACGCCACTTGGGTCATCACAACAAAGAATTTTAGTCCACTAATGTTATTTTAACCTGATGGCTGGTAATACACCTAATTAGTTTACTTTTGTTCTACTTTAGCAATTGAAAGATGGATTATTGTTTCATTTGGGTAATTTTTCATAGGTAGGATCTCGATATTAACAACCATACTAATACAATATGGAACATTGGAAGAGTAAAGTTACTATCTTAACTAATTAAAGTTATTTCATAAGCCTAGAATGCACTTTGTTATGTTGCCAGTTATAAACTAACCAAACATTATTTGACAAGACACAAGTATATTTGGCAATCTACCAGCTACCATAATTGCTATAAATATAGTATACACTCGAAATCATGAACACCACATAAATAATCAAACACAAAAAGAGTTTATGTTAGCTTACTCGGATCCACAGAAATAGCCGAAATAAGAGGGCCATATACTCCTCTAAATGGGATGTTGGTTGTTCCTTTTCCTGCCCAATAGAGACGGATTTCCAAACTACTTGTAACATTTACGGTATAAGTTGTCACGATTTCTTTCATAGTCCCACCTGCTCTATCACTGATGTCGAAATCCTTTTGCACCAGCACACCTGACAGAGTATCAACCATTTATAGTCAACCATCACATAACACCAAAAAGAAATGAAACTGAATCCTATGTCACAATACTTCACTGACAAAGTAATTAAGTAAATGCCCATTTTTTTATCATAGTATCAAGAGAGTGCAATAAGCTATTAAATAATTTTATCTAGTTCGTTATTAGTAGAGATCACAACTTTGAACCTCTACTTATAATTAGCCAAACGGTCGGTTTTAGTTGTAGTTTATATATGTCATATGGATAGAAGAAAAGTCTAGCCATTAGTCAAACACATTAACAAGTCCACCAAATTCTATTTATATTACAAGACAAGGGAAAATGCCCCCAATAGAAGGCAATTTTACCAGATAAAAGGCAGGTTTAGATTTAGCGGAATTTCAAGAACTGGAATATCATTCGATATTCCTGCATCTAGAGGAGAGACCTAAGTTCGATGAAATAATTTCTATGATCTATTACCACATTCCCAAGGGTTAGGCCACTTTTTACACGTCAGTAGAATCTTACGGACCGACATCGACATGTCCCCATCTTTAAGGAAGAGACCCCCAAGTTCTTTTACCCAACTCAGAAGGTCTTGATCAAGTGGGTATGCCAATAACCACTTGACCAAGTTTTTTACACTATAGTCCAACCATACTTTGGTATGTGTAGCCCATATTGTAATTTCTTTTGAGAGATTTCAACTTTCTAATGATTTACAATATTTCAAGCTAATTCACTGTATGTGTTTTTACTTTTTTTCGCAATTTTGTTGACATTTTTGCTGTCAGTTTGGGAATACTACAGCTCACCTCCACCACCATTGACGCCACCATGAAACTCCAATCCAACCACAAAAAAACTAACAGGTAGCACTGCAACCATGTGCCACCTAAGTAAAATCATGTATTATCGTTTGAACATGAAGATCATCAAATTGTATTAAGGTGTTAACCACAATTACAGTACACAACCCCTATTTATGTTAGTTAGAAGTACTAACCAACTTATTTACATTTTACACTTCTAGTCCCTAGACTATGAACTAATACATTCTGAACACAAAATACAAAATACTAAACAATACAATGAATTAACTAACATTCACCCCCTAATTCTTGCATTGTTCCAACTCCTAACTTCAACTTCATTTCTGCAAACTTGATCCTTGATAAAGCTTTAGTCAACACATCTGCTTTTGTTCTTCTCCACTTATATGCTTTATTACCACTAGATTCTTTTCAACACATGCCCTAATATAGTGATACCTCACATCTATGTGTTTAGATCTACCATGGAATACAGGATTCTTCATCAATTGAATAGCTGATTTGTTGTCTACATACAACAAAATAGGACCCATCTCTTGATCTGTCAACTCCTCTAGCAAGCCTTTAAGCCACACAGCCTGCTGAGCTGCGGCTGTAGCTGCCATGAACTCAGCCTCACATGAAGATAGAGCCACTGTTGCCTGCTTCTGACTTACCCAACTCACTGGACCACCACCAAAATAGAACACCATTCCAGTAGTACTCCTTCCATCAGACTTAGTAGGAGCATGTGAACTATCACTGTAACCAATTAGCTCTCCAACAGCCCCATACTCATACCATATCCCATTTTCAACAGTCCCCTTCAAATATCTAAGAATAGTCTTGATAACTTGCCAATGTGATGCCTTAGGATCTGCCATAAACCTACTAGCAATCCCAACTGAATAACACAAATCAGGTCTAGTCTGAGTAATATACCTCAAACAACCTACAATCCTTCTATACTGAGTCACATTCACAGACTCAGCATCTTCATCTTTGCTCAACTTTAACCCTGGATTCATAGGAATCTTTGTAGAGTTGCACTCCACATCTTTTGATCTTCAAGAATCTTCTTAGCATACCCTGATTGAGTTAAGAAAATCCCTTTATCTGTCTGCTTAACTTTTATTCCCAGATAATAGTTGAGTAATCCCAAATCTGTCATTTCAAAACAAGACATCATCATAGACTTAAACTCTTTAATCACACCATCATTAGAACCTGTAGCTATGATATCATCCACATAAACACCAATTATCAAACTTCCCCTTTCTGTGTTTCTTTTATACACTGCATGCTCTCTTGAACATCTTTCAAACCCAAACATAATCAATGTATTATGCAGTTTTTCATTCCAAGCTCTAGGTGCCTGTTTCAGTCCATACAGAGCTTTTAAGAGCTTGTAGACCTTCCTCTCACTTCCAGGTTGTATGAACCCCTCATGCTGAATCACATACACCTCTTCTTTCAATTCCCCATTAAGGAATGCTGTCTTTACATCAAGATGATGTACTTTCCACTTGTTCACTGCTGACATAGCCAATATCAGCCTGACTGTTTCCAACCTGGCCACAGGGGCAAAAACTTCTTCATAATCAACACCATATTGTTGTACATACCCATTCACCACCAGCCTAGCCTTATGCCTAGTCACCTTACCCTCAACATCCTTTTTGAGCTTGAACAACCACTTCAGACCTATAGGTTTCACACCTTTAGGACAGTCAACTAACTTCCAAGTGCCATTCTTCTCAATACTTTCAATCTCACTCTTCATGGCTTTCATCCATTCTGGATTACTTTTAGCTTGTTCATATCTCACAGGCTCTTCCATAAGTAACATCAGTTCTGATTCATCAAAGATAGGAGGTTTAAAAGGTACTCTCTCCAAGATATTAGTTCTGTTAAACACATCATCCAGAGAAGTAAACCCTTTAGGTGGGGTATCATCATATGTTGATCTAGGTACATGATCATCATTTGATGTGAAATCCCTTTCATCACCTCCTGAGCCTTGCTCCAACCCATAGGGCTGATCAGGTTCATTGCAACTATCTTCATCAAAAGAAGAAGGCACAGCATCATGACTGGACTGTGTTTGTTCAAGGCTGGCTTCACTAGTGGAGTCACCACTTTGTTCTGGAACATCTACTTCACCACCAAAGCTAGCATAGCTTTGGTTGGATTGAGCCACATTGGTTGTGTCCCACTTCCAAGGTTCACTTTCTTCAAAATGCACATCCCTGCTGACTACTATCCTTTTAGTCACAGGATTGTACATCCTGTAAGCCTTTGTACCAGACTCCAACCCCAAATGCACCATCAATATGCTCCTATCATCCAGTTTTCTTAGCTGATTACTGACCCTCACATGAACTATGCACCCAAACACCCTCAAGTGTTTTACCTTAGGTTTCTTATCAAACAATCTTTCATAAGGGGTCATGTTAGTCAATGCCTGGTTGGACTTCTATTTAGCAGAAAGACCGAATGTCTTACTGCTTCTGCCCATAACCACAGAGGCATATTCATAGCTTTGAGTATTGACCTAACCATACCCATTATTGTTTGATTTCTCCTCTCCACAACCCCATTCTGTTGTGGAGAGTAAGGTGCAGTTAGGTACCTTTTAATCCCATCTAGGCTGCACAGTTGCTCAAACCTTTTTGATGTGAACTCCCCTCCCCTGTCTGTTCTTAGTGATCTTAGCTTGAAGTTTGTCTCCACCTGAGTCTGAGACATGAAGGTTTGAAAAGCTTCAGGGGCCTCATCCTTTGACTTCAAGAAATACACCCACATGTATCTGGAGTAGTCATCTACTAGCAGCATGAAGTATCTGTTCCCTGCGGGGGTAGGTGGATCCAGGGGACCACACAAGTCTGCATGAACCAGTTCCATGGGCTTGTTTGCCCTGTATTTGCTTGTTGTAGGATAGGGGTGTCTTCTTTGTTTCCCTACTAGACAGCTTTCACACAGTTGGGACTTGTGATCAATTCTAGGCAATCCCCTTGCCATGTTGAATTTGGACATGTTCTTGATTGAGTCAAAGTTCAAATGACCCAATCTTGCATGCCATATCCAGGCCACATGTTTCATTTCTCCCAGCAGGCACTTAGGGAGGGTTACATCCATTCTGATCTTGTAGAGCCTGTTTTCTCCCTTCTTGACCTTCAGGAGGGTTCTTCCAGTCTTCTCAAATACCCACAGATATCCATCTGCATCAGGATCTTGCAGCCAACTTCATCTAATTGGCCTAGGCTCAATATGTTGCTCATGAGGGCAGGGATGTAGTACACGTTGGTGACTACTCTGTGGTCACCATTCTTGCACTGAAAGCAAACTGATCCCCTACCTTTTATGACAACAACAGAGCCGTCTCCAAACTTCACTTTCCCAGTGATTGTTTCATCCAGGTCAGTGAAGTGAGATTTGACACCTGTCATATGGTTACTAGCACCATTGTCTAAGTACCAGGTGCTGGCATCTTCTTCTGTAGTCATCTCCCTCGGGTAGACACTGTTTTCTTCAAGCAGACCCAGGTCTTGCATTACCCTCACCATCAGCAGAGTGGGTTCTTGATCTTCTTGGGTCTGGGTCAAATGGGCTTCATCATTCCTTGTCTTTGGTGCCCTGCACTCACTTGAGAAGTGCCCCAGACGATCATAGTTGAAGCATCTCATGTTCTCTTGTCTTTCTTGGGAGGAGCCCCTTTGTCCCCACCTTCCGAGCGGGGCTTCAGATTCCTACCCTTCCCAGTTCTTGCACGGCCTCTGTTTCTATCCCTTGACTCCCCAGAACTTGACTGCTTGTGGCTGTCACTCTTGGACTCACACTTAATCCTTTCTTGCCATTCAGCCCTGGTCAGGAGTAATTGACCAGAGGAGTTCCTTCCTTGGGAAGGTGGCTTGATCCTCTCCTCATACGCCTTCAATCTTCCCACCAGTTCCTCGAAAGACATTGTGTCAAGATTTGAGAACTGCTCAATGGCAGCCACAATCGGGAGGAGTCTCTCCGGAGCAGCCTTCAAGAATTTCCTCACTTGTTTGGAGGCTGCGATTGTGGTTCCCAGAGCACGATATCTTGACACGAGTTCTCCCATTTTCCCTGCGAACTCGTCGATTGATTCATTCTCGGTCATCGTCAGCATTTCAAACTCGTGATCCAGCGTTTGGATTCTCGCCTGTTTGACCCTGTCTTCTCCGATGAACCTCTTCTTCAGGGCTCCCCAAATGTCTTTCGCACTCTTGAATGCAGCAACCTGCATTAGTACATCCTCGGGCAATGCCTGGAAGATGAATGCTCTGGCCTTCTTGCCGAGCTTCACGTCGACTGCCGCGGTCGTCGGAGGTTCAATGGCATCCCAGAGTCCCTGGGCGTCCATGAATGCTTCCATCTTGATTGCCCATGAGGTGTACGTGGTGGGCGTTAGGATCGGAATCTTGAACGGAATTGAATCGTTCAGGTCTCTCAGGGCTACTTGCCGATTGCTGTCCGCCATGGGATCGAGTCACAGGTCTTCGATTGAGGCCGAGTTTCCGTCAATTGATCGCGCGCTGCCTCGATTGCAATCCGTTAGGATTGCCGTTGCCTACGGATCGGGAATTCGATCGGGAGAATCTTGGTGGGAAATCGCCGATTGGATCGAGAGCCGTTAAAAGCTCTGATACCAAATATTATCGTTTGAACATGAAGATCATCAAATTGTATTAAGGTGTTAACCACAATTACAGTACACAACCCCTATTTATGTTAGTTAGAAGTACTAACCAACTTATTTACATTTTACACTTCTAGTCCCTAGACTATGAACTAATACATTCTGAACACAAAATACAAAATACTAAACAATACAATGAATTAACTAACATCATGCACACAAGTTTTTACCTAGGTGGCATGTTCCATACACAAAACACATAGGTCCGCAATGTCTCAAATCCGGTCCATTAGCAAGAAGGCTACTAACCCATAGTGAAAAATGGTTTATGATCTCCTAGAGCACCGATCCGAACATAATGGTCTCGCTAGATTTGGGAACAACTATTAAAAGTACAAAATCCATTAAACTTGCAATTCAATCCACCCGATTCAACCATCTTTCAGTCAAGAGATAACCATCACTTATCTCTATATTTATTTAAATTCAAATATATCATGTTAGTTGTAGTCTTCCATGTATATCTCCTTAGTTCGCATTCACTTGATTTATATCATTCTTGTATCTCACGTACTACAACTTCGAATAAACAAAACAACAAAAGCTTTTCTATCATATTGCCTTGGGCGCCATTTATACTTTCTTCCTCTAGTTATTATATAGTAGATATATTCTATATCCATTCAAAAACAATACTTGATTTGAGATAACATTTATCCATGAGAACTCACCTGGATGTAGATATCAAATACACGTCTCCCAAGGCTGCTATATGTTCCATCATTGGTAAAAATTATCTCAGCAAAGTGAAGGCTAACATTGTAGCTTCCACTTAACAAACAAAAACCATGATACGTCAAAGATAAGGCGGACACTCGGGCGTTCATGTACAGTTCAGATGAGTTCTTTGGGACCCCATAAGGTTTTCGAACAATAAAACTATCACGACTATCGTCATCCAAGAAGTTACCAGTATTGCTAAATCCCCATCGACCTTCTACTGCAGAAAAATATGACGCTTGACCTGGTTCCATGTCACTTGATACTCCTTATCTCCAACCCTAGTTTCCCTCCACCACAGTTGATATACAAGGAAGTTACTGGATCTAACACAAGAACTAACTAATTATTACATAAATTTCATCAAGATGTGTAATAATTATATGTAACTTTAACATACTTGTTGGACAAAAGTTATTTCCCAAACACAAGGCCTTTCTGCTGGTAAAAATAAAACAATGGCAGAAAGAGAATGTCACGCATATATAAACATCAACAAATCTCCATTCAGATAAAATAATTCAAAGCAGATGAACTTACGAGGTTTTATCGATTGAAGACCAAGCAAACAAGTTCCTACACAAAATAAAAACACCAACATTAGGCGGTGTATTAAGAAATGCTTGCAGAAAGATGCAGCTGTTCTTACGTTTCCCGCATTTGGCACCTTAAATCCCTGAAGCTATCAAATGTAAAATTGTTGTATGACAGATCACTGGAAGAAAAATCACAATATTCATCAATTTATTATACAACCATATAAGGGAACCAGGAGCTTTAAAAATTCACACCAATCATTATCTTCACAATATGAGATCATATCAGTTGATTGATATGGATTGCATCTTATATGATAAACCAAGCATGGCCCCCAAGTCCCCAACTTTAGCTATGTAATTAATACAAAATGGTATATAAACTTACATACTATCTCCTAAAGTGATCATCCAATTAGGTACACTTCCTGATAGGGAGTTCCCAGTAAGATAGCTAAAAATCAAAACAATAAATTAGTATACCTTGAATGTTCAGATAAATAATGATGGTATCAAAGAAGTCATATTATAAATATGCAGTATGAAGCTGAGCTCCAGATAAAAATATATATATATTAATTCTCCTTCCCTTTATTAGTTAATAAACAAGTACATAGACAGAACGTCCGTTGAATCTTTCTGGGATTCCAGTTATGTGTCAACCAATCTTCACTTACTTCTGCATGATGTATGTTTAATTCACAGGGGAAGATTCTTTGGACATGAAGCAAGGATGATCTTGCAGTTATATTAATGAATATCTTATTCGAACTTAGAACCATAAACCATATACACAGCCTCATCTGCATGATCTGTTGTAGATAGCAATTAATACATTAGAATGGAATGCTTACATAAATTCCGTGTCATTTAGATCAATGAACCTTTCAGGAATGGGTCCACTAAGTTTGTTAAAGCTGAAGTCTCTGAAAGAGCAACATAAACCATGGAAGTGTGAAATCTGTTAAAAAAATTGAACTAATATTACTAAATACAGAATAACTACTAACATGAGGTAGGTTGAAGCAATAGATTTTGGTAATTCCCCAACAAGATTACAACTCCTCAAGATCCTGGCAAGATTGTGTTAATTTAGAACACGTTATTTAAAGTACTTAAAATCAAGACATATAAACGCAAAACTGAATAAAAAAGAAATAAAATAAATTAGTCAAACCAACCATTCAGCCTCACTTATTAAAAAATTTCAACCAAATAGAAATTACAAATGGAGTAATAGTCACTCAACACCCAAACATCACAAAGATACTAGAGTGCCCATACTTTGAGTCGCACTAGTATCTCTAAGACTCTTGACACTCACATCATCCCCTTCTTTACATAGGCTATCTGGTATTGTATCAAGACTCCATACACTTTTCTTGCAACACACACCACAGAAGTCACATGATAACTTTTTCTTACTATGTGTGCACAAGTTGTCTCATGCAAAAGAAGACCTTTTATAGGAAACTATGTAACATCTAAGAGTATAGTTCCTTTTAAACGATATATACATTTTAACTTAACAAACAATACAAAACATAAAATCTAGCATGACTGATGCATGACACCACATATATCTCACTCTCTCAATGCTTTTGGAATACTATGTTTTCAATTTGTCTACATCATAGACTGGTGGCAAGGCATCATATTTTAACATGGAATCTTGTCATGACTTTTATACACATGTGCGTCATCTTACATTCTCTCGTGTTCTTTGATGTTTACCCCTCTTATGTTGTAACTTATGTTTAAGTAAAAACCCAAACGTTGCCACTTCACATAATATACATCACAAAGTTGTTAACAATGTCACTAAAATACACCACCTAGATATGAGGACCACATGCGTTGCTCTAAACATGGACGCTTAGACCCATAATCCAACAATAATAAGAAAAATAATCACAACTTCACAGTTTAGAACCATAAAGGAAGAACTGTGCCTTCATGCTCTTCGAACCAAAGATAATAAGCCTCATAGTCATCTAGCCTTATGAACCAAGATCATGACTATGGAATTAAGGGTTTCACGTTCTTTCTAGAGATAAGTTGATTATCCTTAGATAGCTTTGAAACTTATGGTGGAGATCATGCACTTGGATGAAAAGCTTTGATCTTTTATATGCCAAATATTTCAGATATATTTTGTTTTAATAAATAATGACAAATATAATAATTTGAGATTTCAACACACAACTCATAGTATATTAAAAAAAGCAATTCACTCACAGGTTCTTGAAAGGTGTGCTTTTAAAGGGTGGACAAGGGGTGTTTGGTCCTCTCAAGTCGCTTATTCTCCTGCATGTCTTGACTAAGTAAACACAAATACTTGATCAAAATGGCAAGCACAAAATATATTGACAAGATTAGGAATTACTAACAAGTCTTTTAAAGTTGTTAGGAGAGTAATGCTAGGTGGTATTGGTCCTTCCAATCCACTGGCCTGAATCCTTCTGTAATTCAAAATTTTATTTAGATCTAATTGCTATAGACGAAAAAAGGGAGATGACACAGTAGGGAAACGCCTCACAAGCTCTCAAGACTTGTCCATTCTCCGATGAAATCAGGGATCTTCCCAGAGAAGTTGTTAGCACCAATCCGACTACATAGAAAAAAAGTAGTCAACTACATTCAGCCATATAACAATGAATGATCAAATATCCAACAAGGTAGGAGAACTCACAACTCCTTCATATTGACCAATTTTGCAAATGATGCAGGCAGTTTCCCAGTGAAAAAGTTGGAGTTCAGTAATCTACAATCAATAATAGAACAGTTGATACAATCATAACACAATGAGATGCCAGAAAGCAAGCACAACAATACCAACAAATTTCACCAACTCTTACAATCTCTCAATGCTTGTAAGATTCCCAAGTTCATCAGGAATTGCTCCAGACAGCATATTGTCCTCTACGGTTCTAATTAACAACAGAATCGTGGTCACAGGCAGCAAAAAGCAATAACATCTGTTACAATCATAGAAAATTTAAAGTGTATAACAGATGACTAGAAACTTACAAAGATTTCAATGTGCTGATGTTTCCGAGTTCCTTTGGGATTGATCCAGTTAAACGATTCGCGAGAAGAGTTCTGCAGTGATTTTTTGATGTCAAATACAAACGTAGTACTTTAAGATCCAAAATCTATACAGCATGTTAAAGGTTACACTAAAGTAGGATTACATGTTTACAATGTGCTCCATAGAACCCCATTCCGGAGGGATGCTGCCACTGAGACAGTTGCGAGTTAAGTCTCTGTAGGATGAAATGCACAAATCAGCAGTCAAACACAAACAACAAAAGCATTAAGGTACGGAGGATGTACAGATTTTGGAGATAACGAAGATTGACGAATTCTGGTGGGAGAATGCCTGATAGGCTTTGTCCTTTGAGGCTTCTGCATCACGAACCAATCGATAGATCATTCAGTATAACAAGATGACATGCTTGTTTCAATTCAGAAACCCTAATTTTGTAAACAATTGTGACGATTTTTCGATTCGAAGACCCTAATTTATGTTTTACTTTCGAAGTGTTTATTGCCCGTTGAGTGTCTAACTAGTTGGTTACACTAGCGTTGGAGCGAATTATCCCGGCAATTCTTATATACAAATAAACGTTAACTTTATCAAATGAATAAAGTGGTTAACATGGGATAACTAAGATAATTAAATATAAAAATATTTTGGGTTTGAGTATTGTTTGGTATAAAAATGTTTTGGATTAAACTAAAATGTTTTTTTAGTTATAGGTTTTCTTTTAAGGTGATTGGACGTGCAGGGCTAGTTAAAGAACGAATCAATGTGTCTTATTAAAATAACATATATTATTCGAAACAAGGTTATTCATTTGACGTTCAAAAAATTAATTGTTATGTTAATGTTTAAATCCAAATGCAAAGGAAAAATAACGGATACATGACGAGAAACTTATGATAAAAACAGGAGTTCTTAACCATCAAGGCTTTGTTTTACCTACCCTTAAGACTAGAACTAATTGGTTGTTTGTTGTGACAGCTAAGGTCCGAACATTATCAGTCTACTTTTCCAATTAAACAAGTGTTATCCTCATATAGTTGGTACGTGTTTGACGGTAAAAGAAATAGAAAAATATAAATTTGATGTCTTCAAAAATCCATGGAAAAAACTTCCTCGATACCATGATTGTTTTTGTGTCCTTTTAGATCCAACATGAAGCTACCAAGCCATCTTGAATTTGAGTAAAAAAAATTGATATCTTCGAAAACGTTTCTAACCATACTAAATTGTTACTTAAAACTTATTCAATCAAACAACATGCTTTGGTTTCAAGTGCACCATTTGATTTGATTGAAAAATTATCTGAAATATATTTTATAACAATTTAACAGAAAATCACATATATAAGATAGAAGGAACTTACATGCTAGCGATATGACATGTCATATTATATGATTTCGCGGTGCAAGTCACATTGTTCACATATGTTATGTTGCTATAAATGTCCCAATCACCACACGGATCCTTATCGAAATCCCAATCTTTACCTAGTTTTCTTCCTATTCCTCTTAGTACAGCCACTGCAAATAGATAAACAAACATTCTTAAGTAATTAAACCACAAAGCACACAATATACAATCTCGAGCTCATCATACCTTCTTCAGCAGGCAGACAAGTTGTGTTGGTTGATGCAAAAGTAAAAGGTAACAATGTAACACAAAGAACTATGAACAACATCTTGCTTAGATCTATAAGTATTTTTAAGAATTATGCATAGATTGAAGTACTAAAATCACAAATATCCAAAGAATTGAGAATGATTAAAGGAGTTGGAAAATAAATGCAGGCCGCGAAGACGAAGACGAAGACTTTGCTATTTGAATTATACAACGCTACAAACAACTTTATTTTTGTCGCTTTCAATAATAATTGTAATATGTCCCATCTTATGTGTGACTTTTAATTACAAGGAAATAGATGTAATATATACATGAGATATTTTTGTTAAATGTTGTTTATAAAAAGCAGGAAAAAGGTAAATATGTAGGGAAAATGAAAGAAAAATATAGCAAAGGTCGATGAAAATTTTACTATTTTTTCAATTACTTAGCATCATATAACAATTAAAAAGTGAAGTATAATAAACAAAGTTGTAATTGGTTTAGTGGTTGAGTTTTTCTTAGACCTTGTGTTCTAGCCTTCTAGTCATGCTTCTGTTTTTCAGGGAGCCCAAATTATTTTTTCTTTATTGTACATGTTTATTGTTTGAAAAAACACATCGGCTCAAATATAATACGTTTCATTTTAACAGTATAAATTTATTTCAACATAAATTTAATTCTGAAACAAGTTTGGTCAAATGTGATACGTTTCATTCGACGATATAAACTACGTTTTGACGTAAATTTAATTCAGTAACAAGTCAAACCTTTTTGTAATATATACTTTATCACATCGCATACGACGTCGATGCACATGCTTATAATGTACGTTGAGTTAGTTTACACTTCGACATAAATTTGTTTGGTCTACGTACGACATAAATTTGTTTGGAAAAGAGTCAGGTAAAATATAACATGTTTTTATTCAATGGTATAATTCAAGTTACTCTACGTTTCGATGTAAACTTAGTTGGAAACAATTCAACCGATCGTAGTCTATGCTTTATCATGTTGTGCACGCTGCCGAAGCACGCGACGGGTAAAAACCTAGTTAATTATTATTTTCATATAAATTTTGTTATGTATCCTAGAAAAGTATTGTATTTAATATGATTATATGCAACCCTGATTAGTGATTACGATGATAATACGTGAAATCTTACAAACAATTCATCAGAAAGAAAGCATTGTCGCAGAGTCACGGGGCGACGTTGTGGTTCTGAAAAAAAATATTGCAACGGAACAATGGTGCATCAAAACTACTAATGGTCGCTATAAGTGGTTTTGATGCTCACCTTTTATGAACATCTAACTTATGACTTTGATTTATATCATAGGGTATGTTTGATTTCGGCTGACCGGCTGACTGTCCGTTTGATATGCAAATGGTAGCTGTTGATCGAGTTCTTTGCAGCTGACCCGAACCTGAAAAAAATACATGCTGACCCATTGCGCAGCGGACTGATCCACCCCACCCACCCACCCCCTTTGCGCAGCCGACTGATCCACCCCACCCACCCACCCCCTTTGCGTAGCCGGCCGAACCACCCCACCCACCCTCCTTACGCAGCCGGAAGATCCACCGCCAAGCGCCTCCCCTGCGCGAGCACCGCCCCACCGCGATTCCTCCCCTTCGCGACCAAATCCTGATAGGAATAATATTTTATTTTATAGTTTAATGTCAGTTGTCTATTCTAGAAGGGTGTTTAGTGCAACTTTTATATTATATAAATAAGTATTATTAAATCCTAAGAAAAGGGGAGGAGAATTAGTGGATTTGTTGGCTCTTTGCAATAGTATTGAAAAGGGCATAGCCCTGGACCACTTTTGTGGCGGTGACTAAATTTTGTTATCATCATCTCCTTCATTTTGTTATCATCTTCTATTCTGCAATACAATTCATATTTCTATCTGATTATTCCATTGTCATCCTCAATTACAGTTAATTTTACTCTCTTTGATTTCAATTTCCATCATTGGTCCGACCTGCACGTCGACCTGCCGCTCCATTGTTCTGTTACTCATCTTATTCAACGTTGGAAACTCGCACTAATTCTCGTTTGGACGCTCAAGATGCTCAGATTAAACAACTTCAAGTGGATGTTGCTGGTATTCGTACGTCCTTACACTCACTGGAAGGAGACCGCACTGAAGCAGTCGCAAGGTGGTCTTAACTTGGATGGCAAAACAAGAGAAGAAAGTAGTCTCTGATTCATCGGGTTCAGGAATCTCCGGTGAGGGTCTTCAGTTTTCAGGTACTCGTTCCAATCCGAACCTCCTGACAACAAAGATTCTTCAATCTCTTCCTTGGACTGTAAAAAAAAGGTCAAACTCTCAGAATTTTCGGGTTTCGATCCTCAAGGATGGATCTAGAAGGCTAATCTATATTTTGATCTGAACCACACCTTAGATGACGATCGTTTGCAACTGGCTCGCCTTAGTATGGTGGGTGTGGCCTAACATAGTTCACGATTATTACTCAGGTGTGTGACAACCCGAGTCTTCGGGTTAACATCGTTTTTATCATCTAACATCTCTACGTATTTTATAGTTAATCAATTTTATTATTATAAAAGAATAATAGTTGTTATTAGTATTTTACTACTTAACTACAAACTAATTAAACAAAATTAACTTTAAAGTGCAAACTACATAAACTAGAGGGACCATTAAGCATAGTCGTTTCCTATCGTTAAAGTCCATTGGAACTCAAAGCGTGGACCAGAGTTTACTTGAGAACGCGAGGATCAAATGAAGAAGAATATCCACAACTGTTCAAAGATCTACCAAAACCTTACAAAGTCTTACACGTTACAAATCGTTGAATCTCATGCATTGACTGAACTTATCATTCTAATTTTCGACGAAAATTTTTTCAACAAAGGGATGATGTGATAACCGAGTCTTCGGGTTAACATGTTTTTATCATCTAACATCTCTACGTTATTATAGTTAATCAATTTTATTATTATAAAAGAATAATAGTTGTTATTAGTATTTTTCTACTTAACTACAAACTAATAAACAAAATTAACTTTAAAGTGCAAACTACATAAACTAGAGGGACCATTATGTTAATTCACAAGGTTAAGTTATCTTTAAATAACCAACCCAAACTCATCAATCATCTTCAACACCCGTAACCCTACTTTCACCTGCCGTTTTCGAAACCGTGAGCCACAACCACAGCGAAATCATCACCTATTTCCTCCCTACACGTACTCCTTCGACAATCGCAAGTCTCCGCCAACCGTGAGCCTTGATCGTTGCAACCGGTGTGGTAGGTCTTCTTCTTGTTATGTTCTTTTCTTCACGATACGCAATGGTGCGATCCGCTCTCGGTTCTTGTACGCGACTATGGGTTCAGTTGGGGGAGGGTGTACGTATGTATATATATAGTTTCCTGCTGTGGGTGTGTGTGTGTTCTAACGTGTGGTGTACGTATGTATATATAATCATGTGTGATGCGCTTTATATATATATATATATATATATATATATATATATTATATATATATATATATATATATACATGTAAGCTGCGAATATATTTATGTATAGGTGAATGTGTGCGTTTTGTTTTGGGTTCTGCAATGTATACAATGATGGATGCATATATTTTATATATGGTTGTGTTAATATGAATGCTTGAATATGTGTATACTTGGGTGTATGAATGCATGTATATTATGTGTGTGTGTTTTGGCAGATTCTGTTAGCCAACTTGTGCATGTTATAATTTGATGATAACAACCTTAATCATTGCGTTTCTTGGGTCCAAATTATGTATTTTTGATCTAGTTTCCAGAAAGGCCAACCACAATTAAATTGGACCTGTAAAACTAAAGTTATTGTCTTTTTAGTAAAGGTAGGTCAAACTGTTCTTTTTGACAACAAACAAAGGGTCAAGTGTTTTGATACATGATTTATATTTTGATAAAGTTATGGTTAAAGTTAATGACTTGGGAAGTAACTCCATGAGTCTTGGAGCACCTCCAAGTGGTTTCATCTTAAAATAGTGTATAGGTTTGTGTTTAGAGAAGTTATAATAAATGTATGACATATGAGTTTTATTATAAAAACTTTTATAATTAAAGATATATAAACAATACCTTCATGTATGGTCCAGTGGGCGTATGAATAATTGAGTTTTATATGCTAGTGTGAGTTTGTGTATGCTTGCGTTTGCTTGTGTATGGAGAGTCATGTTGATTAGCCGACACCGTAACCGAACCGTGATCGTGAACCATATCATTCTATTCCAAATAATTAATTCCATTACTAATATTTAATCTCAATTAAATATTAAATGAAACCAGGTTAATTGGAACCCGATCCTTATGCTTACACTTATTTGTTACAACGCATTCGAGGTGAGTCTTCACGACCCCTGTTTTACATTTCTTTCCTTTTTGGGGGAGAAACAT
Source organism: Flaveria trinervia (assembly GCA_025506515.1). Lineage (NCBI taxonomy): Eukaryota > Viridiplantae > Streptophyta > Magnoliopsida > Asterales > Asteraceae > Flaveria > Flaveria trinervia. Next base: position 120,445,494 of record CM046444.1, on the reverse strand, counting down.
GCAAACTTTATTTATAAATGGTTTCTAGTATTATTGTTTATCGCCTGTTACGTTAGTGCAAACGTACTTAAAAGTCCTTACATTCTCGAACCGTTAGTAATGTGTAGCGAGGTAACTCTGAGTAGTACTACTGGTTTTGACAAACCCTGCCCGAGCTAGTCGCGCTAGCTTGATTGGAGGTCAAACAGGTGCGTTATTGACCTAACATTTGTCACTGTCTGGGTTAGACGTGACGGGAAGGCAACAAACATACAAACAGTCAGCTTCGGTTTGAAACGCTAAGTAACTCGTTATAGGCTAGCTACCTATCGATATGCTTTAATTACTTTACCATTCAAACAGTTACAAACATTTTTATCTGTTATTAAACCTGTGAACTCACCAACTTTATGTTGACACACTTTAGCATGTTTTCTCAGGTCACAGGAACGCTTAAGCTCATGTTGCACAATTGATGAACGCACTCAGGACATGCATCATCAAACTCATTTATTTTGCTTTGAACATTTTGTTTTGGCATAGTACTTTGGGAACTTTTAGTATTGGTTTACATTCGTCTTTACGCTTCCGCACTGATGTTTATCTCGTTTATGTTTACTCTGATTTAGAGTTTAAATGTTTTTTTTAAGTTCATATAGTGTCGTTTGATATGACCGTGTCTAAGATCCTTATTTGTCACACGCCTCACGATAATACCCCGCACGTGGAATTTGAGGGTGTGACAGATTGGTATCAGAGCCATTGGTTATAGAGAACTAGGATTGCATTTGCATCTAGACTATAGCCTTGGACACAACACTAGCATTGCATAGACACTCTTACTTGCTTATGAACTTTGTACGAACATTTAATGGCATACTCGCGTTACATTACAGAATAACCATATCATCATCGCTGACACCATCCATGTCACTTGTATCATTTTCGGCTAACAGAGAAACATAGGATTTCGCTCGTCTGCCTTCGGCATCTACACCTGTTTCTTCACCCCCGGAGTCCAAGAGACGCTGATTTGAGCCTACCGTTGCCACTACAGGGCACGAGAAACCCTTAAATGCCCACGACTCACCTAACACCCACGATTAGGACTGGTTACCAGGATTGATTCCCGATGGATTAGGGAGGAGAATGTACCCTACCCTCCTACCCCCTTCACACCTACTTCTACTCCAATCCTACCATATATTCCTCACCCTCCTGAATAGTCATTCGCCGCCTTTGTAGCTACGATGAAACGTGAGATACACAATATGCGTCAGACAACCGGAAAGATTAGAAACCTGTCAGAGGATCAGGTTCGGACACATAGACGATTAGAGCTTGAGAAAGAAAGCCTTGAATTCACTGACAAGTGCCAGAATAGACTCGTTAAGGAATTCAAACAACTGGTGGCCTGTGTTAACACTTTAGAGGCTAGAGCCGTGGAATCTGAGCAATAGTGTATTCAAGCAGCAGTGAGGATTGCGGAACTAGAGGCACAGGTCGAAGCTCTTGTTGCATAACAAGAAGAAGAGGATAGAGAAGTATATTGATGGTTTAGCTCCTTAGATTTAAGCTGTGACATCCTTCACCTTAAGGTCCGTCGAACGACATAAATAACATGGAAATATTTTAATTAATCTTCCTTTTCTTCATGAACTCCTGCTTTACGGAGTCATGTCTGCTTATTTTTCCCTTGTGCCTGTACTTCCTTCGAGAACGTGTGTTAAGCATAAAACTTTTATAAATTTCATCACCATTACCACCAAATATATCATTTTTAATTTCGACCATTGTCACTAATAAAACCATTTTAGGCTATCAAATGCCAATAAATACGCTTTTAACCGTAATATAACGAACATTTTAAGATCGTAATCAAACGAAACAATTTTTGGGAAACTTGAGGGTTAAGTGCAGGGACTAAACTTGTAATTTTGCAAACTTGGGCTGGGTATATAAGCCCCATTTCTAGCCATCCATCCTCATCTTCATCTTCTTCACCTTCAACCTTTTCTCCACTTTTTCTCTCGATCTAGCACCAAAAATCGACACGATTGTCGCGTTTTCACTACCAAATCTTGGGTATCATCGTGTGTACGCGTTCCTAGCAGGTAGACAACCTTGTTCAACCCGTTTTTGGTTCGGTTTTACTGCTGCGATTTCTAGGGTTTCGGGTGCTCGGGTTCATCCGAGCACATGAGGTCGAGTGGGTGCGCGTGAGGTCTTTCTACTTGTGTTTCATGTTTGTGTATGTTAGTGGAGTGTTTCTGGAAGTCCTCGTGATATAAAACCCGCGTTAGAGCAGCTCGGGGGCTGCTCAGCCCGACCACAGTCGCGATTCTGCAGTTCGGGCGACTGGGTCTGTCATGCGATTGAGCCGTGCGTCTGAGTGGGTCGTGCGACTGAATCATGCGTCTAAGTCAATCGTGCGACTGAGTTGTGCGACTAGGCATGTCGTGCGACTGAGTCGTGCGACAGGGTGTCTGTATGCGATTGAGTCATGCGTGTGGATGATTGTGTGCGATTGAGTCAGGTGACCGACTGAGTGTATGTGATTGTGCGTGTTTCGCACGACTGGATTCCAATCGCACGAATGAAGGTTCAATCGCACGAAAGTAGCTAATTCGTACGATTGAGGGTTGATTCGTGCGCATGGAGGTTGGGTCGTGCGAATGGGTGTGTTGTGTGGTGCGACTGAGTCCAATCGCACGAATGAAGGTTCAATCGCACGAAAGTAGCTAATTCGCACGATTGAAGGTTGATTCGTACGAATGGAACGTGGTTCGAGCGTCTGGTCCCGTCGTGTGTCTGATGATGCGTGTGTCCTCTTGTGTGTGTGCTACCCATGACCGAACCGATACAACCCGAAACGACCAAACATTACTATACGCTTTACACATGTCATTAATGTTTGACAATAACTGTCAATAGGTGTTTGACCGATCATTGCATTCAACTGTTGGAAATCTCGACTTTCATACTTACCACTTAACATGTGAGTTTCGTGGCCCCTTTTTATGCTTATACTATTTTACAAACATTTACAAACATGGGGGAAAAGTATGCTCGCCCGTTTTCTATGCTGTACAACATACATACAATTTTCATACAAGGAATCAACGTGATACTGTGTTACAAGTACTTATCTGATACATGCTTGGGTCTGCTGTGTGGTTCTATCTTTGCAACTATTTAATTCCAGTGTGGGAACCGACGGTTAGGTATGGTAGTACTACTGGGTTGACACCCCCACCCTCGTGTTGGTATACTAGTTAGTACCAACAATAGCCAGGTACGGGTCTTGAGTGAATATACGCCGACAATTTCTTTGTGTACGTCGCTAGTTTGGTTGCAAAGCTCATGTCATGTGATTTTACTTGTGTATATAACTGTATTCACGGTATTCCATATCATTTACTTTATACAGCATCACTTACATTTTTATTACTTAAACCTGCGAGCTCACCAACAATTTGTTGACCATTTTGAGCATATCTTTTCAGGTGATCAAGCTAGCTGAGGTTCTAGGTGTGCTGCCTTAGTGGAGACCCTAGGATGCATTTTTGGACTAAACATGTTTGACAAACAGTTACTTTGAAAAATGTTGAACCGTGTAAACTTACAATCTTTTGAAACTTGTTCCCGGGTTATGGAATTTACATTACAATTTCATCTTTATGTGATTATGTGAATCGTTTATCCTGTTATGCATATGGCTTGTTGTCGTGAACATTGACTATACACGACACAAGTCCCCTTGTTGTCGGGTGTCGTCATGACACGCTTGTCATCATTTTATTATTGCACCTCTATCGCTTACCATGTGTTATGACGATTCCCGTCTCGTCGCAACCCCGTGTTTCCGCTCTTAGCGGGGGTGTGACATAAGCTAGTGCCATAACTGCTAATCCTGTTACTATTCAGCAAGCTATTCGGCTAGCTCATAAGCTCACCAATCAAGTAGTGGCGCAAGGCACTCTACCTAAGCGTGGCACAACATCTGGTTCATCTGACTGTAAACGAAAATGGGATGTACCACCATCAAGTCCTCAAACTCGAACAACACTCAATAACAACAAGTCAGAAAGTTTGATTCCTCTAGAAGCTACACAAATAATAATCACAGCACCAACAACAATGGTCAGGGATCGAGTAACTATGCAGGCAAGTACCCAACCATCATGGCCAGTGTGATCGTTTTCGTTGCCAAAGGTGTGGAAGGATGGGTCATGCTGCTAAAGACTGCAAGGGTGAATTGATGACTAGACAACAATCTTAGCAACAACGACAAGGCGAAACGACAAGGGGTTGTTTCGAATGTGGCAAAGAGGGTCATTACAGGAAAGATTTCCCACAACTAAAGAACGGGAACAAGGGCAATAATGGAAACAACAATTATGGAAATGACGCTAAGGGTCGAGCTTTCGTGATTGGGTCTAGTGAGGCAAGGAATTATCAAAACGTAGTTACGATACGTTACCTCTGAACGACTGTTTTGCTTCTGTATTAGTTGATACCAGTGTTGATAGGAGCTTTATCTTTGCCAAGTTTAGCAAACTTCTATATGTAACGTTACCGAAATAGAACCTAGTTACACCGTAGAACTAGCTGATGGTAAAATGATTGAGGCAACACATATTCTCAAAGGATGTAAACTAGGACTATCTGGACATAACTTAGATATAGGCCTCATGTCTGTTACACTTGGTAGCTTTGACGTGGTCGTCGGCATGGACTGGTTATCTAAGAACCAAGCTGAGATTATCTGTCGTGAAAGGTCGTTCATGTACCACTTCCTAGTGGTGAGATCATATATGTTCAGGGCGAGAAAAGTGGTGTAGTCTCTGGCATCATATCGTACATGAAAGCCCAGAAATGCTTACGTAAGGGCCATACCGCTATTTTAGCTATGATCACAAAAAGACTATCGAAGAAAAGAAGATCGAAGATATCCCTATTGTTCGTGACTTTCTGGAGGTTTTCCCTGAATACTTACATGGTCTTCCACCGCATCATCAAGTCGAGTTCCAGATTGATTTGACACCTGGAGCCGCACCTATTGCGAGAGCAGCATACAGACAGCTCCAAAAGAACTGCAAGAACTGTCCACTCAACTACAAGAACTTTTAGATAAGGGATTTATCAGACCCAACTCATCACCATGGGGAGCCCCAGTCCTGTTTGTCAAGAAAAAGGATGGGACTTTTCTTATGTGTATTGATTACCGTGAACTGCACAAAGTGACGGTTAAGAATTGTTATCCTCTTCCCCGTATCGACGATTTGTTTGACCAACTTCAAGGGTCGAGCTTCTATTCCAAGATAGATTTGAGATCAGGATATCAACAATGAGAGTCCGAGAGGAGGACATATCAAAGACAGCATTCATAACTCGTTACGGTCACTACGAGTTTTTGGTTATGCCTTTTGGGTTGACCAATGCACCGGCGGTGTTCATGGATCTCATGAACCGCGTGTGCAAACCCTACCTGGACAAGTTTGTCATCGTTTTTATCGATGATATCTTGATATATTCAAAGAACAAAGAGGAGCATGAGGAACATCTTCGATTGATTTTGGAATTACTTAAACAAGAGAAACTGTATGCCAAGTTTTCGAAATGTGACTTCTGGATTCGGGAAGTCCAATTCTTGGGCCATGTGGTCAATGAGAAGGGCATACATGTTGACCCGGCAAAAATAGAAGCCATAAGGAACTGGGCTACGCCTAAGACTCCAACTGAGGTACGACAGTTTCTTGGGTTGGCTGGGTACTATAGAAGATTCATTGAAGGATTTTCGAAGATTGCTCAACCACTTACAATATTAACTCATAAAGGCACAATGTATAGTTGGGGTGACAAGCAAGAGTCAGCATTTCAGTTCCTAAAACAAAAGCTTTGTACGACACCGATACTATCCCTACCCGAGGGAACAGATGATTTTGTAGTATATTGCGATGCATCCATCCAAGGTCTTGGTTGTGTGTTAATGCAACGCGAGAAGGTCATCGCATATGCCTCCTGTCAGCTAAAAGTTCATGAGAAAAACTACACGACACACGACTTAGAGTTGGGAGCCGTTGTGTTCGCACTCAGATATGGAGACTTACTTGTACGGTACCAAGTGTACCATTTATACCGATCACAAGAGTCTTCAACGTATTTTTGAGTAGAAGGATTGAATATGAGAAAACGTCGCTGGGTCGATTTTTAAACGACTATGACTGTGCGATCAGTATTATCCGGTAAGGCTAATGTAGTAGCTGACGCCTAAGTCGAAAGAAACACCTAAGCCAAAGTGAGTTTGAGCATTTCAACTCACTATCCACATCAGACTATCTGATCTGATACGTGATGCTCAATTGAGGCTTTAAAGGACGAGAACCTGAAAGCAGCAGTCCATGCGAGGCATGGAAAGGCAGCTAGAGATCAAATACGATGGAGTTTGTTATTTCATGGAATGAATATGGGTTTCTTGTATGGGAATCTATGAGAACTAGTGATGGACGAAGCCCATAAGTCTCGATATTCTATCCATCCGGGTTCAGACAAGATGTATCATGATTTGAAAGTTCTTACTGGTTGCCGAACATGAAAGCTGATATCGCCACCTATGTAAGCAGATGTTTAACCTATTCTAAGTTTAAAATGAAGTATCAAATGCCATCTGGTCTACTTCAACAGCCGGAAATTCCTGTATGGAAATGGGAACGATATTAATGGATTTTGTCACAAAGCTACCTCGAACTCCTAGTGGATGTGATACCATTTGGGTTATAATAGACCGCTTGACAAAATCTGCACATTTCCTACCAATTAGAGAGACTCATAGAATGGAGAAGTTAACTCGTATCTACCTGAGGGAATTAGTCTCTCGGCATGGTGTGCCAATTTCTATCATCTCCGATTGTGACGCTCGATTTACTTCTCACTTCTGGCAATCTTTGCAATGATCATTGGGAACACGAATAGATATGAGCACCGCATATCATCCTCAAACTGATGGTCAGAGTGAGCGTACAATACAGACACCGGAAGATATGTTACGTGCTTGTGTCATTGACATTGGCAGCCATTAGGAAACTCATTTACCGTTGGTTGAGTTTTCTTACATAACAGCTATCACACATCGATCAAAGCTGCACCGTTTGAAGCATTGTATGGACGTAAGTGTCGATCACCTATTGTTGGCAGAAGTTGGAGAATCAACTTACCGGTCCTGAACTTGTTCATGAAACAACTGAGAAGATAGTGCAAATTCGTTATCGCATGGCAGCGGCACGTGACCGACAAAAGAGTTATGCAGATAAATGGCGCAAGCCGTTGGAATTTCAAATGGCGACAAGGTACTTTTGAAAGTGTCACCTTGGAAAGGTGTAGTTCGTTTCGGGAACGTGGAAAGCTAAACCATGCTACGTTAAGCCTTTTGAGATTGTCAAAAGGGTTGGCCCAGTAGCCTACTAGTTGAACCTACCAGAAGAGCTTAGCGGAATACACAATGTGTTCCATGTTTCGAACCTAAGGAAATGCCTTACAAATGAGACTCTTGTCGTTCCATTAGACGAGATACATGTGGATGAACAACTGCGTTTCATCGAGGAACCGGTGGAAGTTATGGACCGAGAGGTCAAAACCCTCAAGCATAGTCGTATTCCTATCGTTAAAGTCCGTTGGAACTCAAAGCGTGGACCAGATTTTACTTGGGAACGCGAGGATCAAATGAAGAAGAAATATCCACAACTGTTCAAAGATCTACCAAAACCTTACAAAGTCTTACACGTTACAAATCGTTGAATCTCATGCATTTGACTGAACTTATCATTCTTGTCACACCCCAACCTTGACGGCGGAAACGTCGAGATGTGAGGGTTAAGATTGTTCACAGCCACATAACGCTATATTAAAATGTAAATATTTTTATCATAAATCTTGAAATTAAATACAATCATAAGTCTCAAATAAGTAATAAGTTCAAACATAACATAACATAATGTAAACTTTTATTTCATAACTAGGTCCAAGTCCTAGATTATTGCATGCTTCAAAGGATCACTTTAAACTTGAGGTTGACCTGAAACATGATAAAAATAAGAGTCAACTAAAAATAGTTGGTGAGTTTCCAGGTTTTCATACATAATATGAAAAAAAGGTTACAAGTAGCAATTCATGTCATAGGTCATAAGCAAGTAAGATTATAGAACACATATCGTTACAAACCAACCTCGAGATTCCATTATAAAAAATTGGCTATGTATTTGGTTCCCATGATGAACAAGCATACGTCATCAGGAGCCGAAATACCTCGGCTTTAGCACCAAATAGGCTTGTCAGGCCCAGATCTAAGACGTCGTCAGGCTAGCAATATTTCATGATTGTAAACAAACTATGTATCTCATATAATCACTTACAATACACAATAACCATGACAAAATAATAAGTTTGAATTGCATGTGATTTACAAGTCTCAAATGTGATAAGTGTATCATGTATAAGCTATCATGTTTCACCCCAAATTAGTGTGAAACATATAAAAAGGGGCAGGAAACTCACTGTTAAATAAGGCAAGAATGAGATTATAAGAATAATAACCATACGTCGCTCCAAGATGTATCGTCACAAGACACCTAAATATCTCTGTTTACAGATAAAGCTTTACCATAAGTTTAATGAATTAACAAGGACTCTGAATCAACTTGATGTTATGGGGTTTTTGTTGATTATAATTTGCCAATAAGAACTCAATTATATTTCGTGGAAACGATTTATTTATATTTTATATAAATATATGGATTAAGAATAACTTTTAGAATAATTTTGTCATGTTTCTAACAGTTTAGATAATTTTATAATTAAATAAAATGAACACAAATTAAACAGAAATTTAAGGCAAGTTTGAAATAATAGCTCGTGTACATTACACTACTATTTAAAGTCTAATTTTATATAAACATAATGCTCACCTAATTATTTAACTTTAGGATCTGAATAAGAATATAAGGTATTTTTATAATAAATTTAGCAGAAACATGATTAACATATAGTTTTTAAACAAGACACAAAGTTTATGAAATGATTTTTCCATAATTTTTAAAAAAATTTACATTAAAATTGAAGGCCAAAAGGTCCATAAAAAATACATTTAGGTTCCCCGGATTCGAACCGGGACCTCCATGTTTTGAGGACATGTGTTTACACCAGTGAACCAAAGGCTCTCAGCCGCGGTAAATATTGGGTTTTAAATATTATAAACCCGTTTAAAAAAACTTCCCCAAACCTTAAGACCAACCCTAGCATCGTTGATTCCAAAATCGATCCCCAATTTGATTCAGAACATTAATTAACCTTGGGCTTTTAATCCCCAAGTAAACTTTTGGACCAAAAGAACCAATGAGCCTGATCAGAGAAACCTCTAAGTCCCACAAGACATCACAACAGCTGAAGAAGACCTGATCAGCTGTTCTACAAAGTCTGAAGAATACAACTGCTGAAGTACGTCTGAAGTACTGAAGACAAAGACTGAGACAACAGCTGAAGATCTAAAGTCTGAAGACTTCAACAAGTACTGAAGACAAAGACTGAAGATCAACAGCTGAAAGACAAAGTCTGATGTTCAAGTACTGAAGACATCAGCTGATGTTAACAGCTGATGACAACAGCTGAAGAGGGCTTCTTCAGTTGTTGTGATGGTTTTTCTTCTTCAGTAGTTTTTTTTCCTTTCAGTAGTTTGTTTATTTTTCTTTTCAGTACTTGTAAACAACTGAAGAGGTTGTTCTTCAGTTGTTGTAGTTTCAGTAGTTTTATGTTTTTCAGTAGTTGTAAATAGATGTTTAACACTTAGGAACATTTGTAAGAAGATGTCAGTTGTTGACATCTTCAGTAGTTGTTAAACATCAGTAGTTATAAAACGGTTACATGTCACTTTCAGTGACATCAGCTACGTCATTCTTTCCTTTATAAGGAAGATGACTCACCTGTAATCGTGCCTTTGAGGCCGACAATCTTAATGCAATATTCCTTTTGTCGGATATTTCTCTCTCTATAACAAAATTCTTTTATCGTTTTATATCAATTGTTCTTGTTTGAATTTGTCTAATTCTGAGCTATTCCGCTGCTATATCTGTTCAATCGATTAAACCAAGGGCTGAGATCCTAACAAATGGTATCAGAGCAGTTAATCATTGATCGATCTAACAATTGATCATTGAAACTGTTCAATCGCTCTAAGTTTAATCGAATTAGCAAATTCGCAAGGATCTGTTATAGAGATTGAGAGTGTATCGCTTCTGGCCGTTTTATTTGAGGTTCTGTGTGGTTTTGAGCTAAATTTATTGTGATTTTACTTGAATCTGTCTGATTTTCCACAATGACTACTTCTTCGAATGATCCTTTCAATACTGGATCCTCTACCAAGCCTCCGATCTTGGTGAGGAATGAGTATAACATTTGGCAGAGAAGATTGCTCCATCACCTGTCTGTCAATAGCTCAGGTTGTTGGACATCTGTGGTACATGGACCACATAAGCCAATGGTGAATGATCCGGAAACAAACCAGTTGGTTCCAAAGAAGAAGGAGCAATACTCCGATGAGGACAAGAAGTTGTTTGAAATCGATGCAAAAGCCCATGGAATTTTGGCTATGGCTATTCCTAATGAGATTTACTCTGGGCTTCTGCATTGTGAGTCTGCTCATGACCTCTGGAATGCCATCAAAGAACAATTTGGTGGTACTGATGAGGTTTTAGCAAACAACAGGGAAATCCTCGCCCAACATATGAGACTTTCTCTCATAGAAAGGGTGAGACTCTGACTCAACAATTTGAGCGGTTTTCATGTTTAATCTCTGAATTGAAAATGGTTAAACATGAATATACCAGGAGTCAGATGAACCATAGATTTTTAAGATCACTGCCTGAGAGATGGAACACATATACCATTGTTCTACGCTCAAATGCTGATGTTGATCGCCTATCTCTCACCCAACTTCATGGGAAACTGCTTACATTCGAGAGAGAGATAGAGCAGAAAAGGAAATTGGTTTCATCTGGCAAGCTCACTGAGGATTTTGTCCAAGGGAACACTGCCCTGATTGGACATCAAGAGTCAGAATATGCGTCATCTGAAAGCCAGTATGATGAGCATATTGATTTCTCTACAAACACTTCTGAGCCTGCCTTTGTGAGTGTTGATAGTTATTCTGCTGGTAGTAATAGTGACAATCTATGTTTCATCATGGATGATCTCAAGGGGATTGCTGATGATGACTTAGAAGAGATGGATATTTTGAGCCAAATGGCCTTGATAAATATCAGATCTCAGAAGTTCTACAAAAGAACTGGAAGGAAATTCCCAGGACTCTCTGGCAAAACCAAAGTTGGTTTTGACAAGAGTAAGTTGAAGTGCCATAAATGCCACAGGCTTGGGCACTTTGCAAGAGAATGTAGATCATCTGGATCTAACTCTCCTGCACCTTTTGTGACTTTCCCTGGCAATAGTCAACAAAACAGAGGGCAACAACCTGTCAATTCTGGTTATCATCATCAACCACAATCTCCTGCATATTTTGTTCCACAGGGGCCAATGCCATATCCATACCCCTGCTATTACATGCCACAACCAGGCCAGGTTCAAGCACCCACTGCTCAGCAACCACATGCACTCCCTGAGCCTCAACCATCCCAATCTCATCAACCTAATCAACTTCAACAACACAGCTTCTTCACACCAGGAGTTGTTGACTGGAGCAGTTTACCAGATGATGTGTCTGGTAATGAACAACTGTTCTCAGGTGCTGGTCAACATGGTGGTGAGCATCCTTTTGGAAATCTAGCTCTCATGGCTTTGGAATCCTCTGATGGATCATCCTCAAATACCTCTTCAACACAGGTATCACAGGTATCCTCTGAGGCTAAGGCCAAATTATGTTCTGAAACTTGCATAGCAGCATTTGCCTCTATTAGAGAAGCAAATGTGGCTTTAATCAATAAAAATGTAGAGCTAGAACAAACAATTTCCAAAAATAAAGCTGAGTTTGAGTCTGTGCTAAAAGAGAAAACTGATGAGATTTACAAATTAAAATGCCAAATTTCTGATGATAAGGCTAGGGAGGATGTACTCTTAGAGAAGTACAAAGACCTCAAAGATACTCTTGCTGTCACCCAGGTAGAGTGTGATCGATGGGTACAATCTTGCAAGGGCTTTGAAATGCTTCTTAGTAAGCAAACAGCTTCCAATGTGAAGTTTGGAATTGGTTATAATCACACTGCTCCTCCTACAGTTTTTGCTTCAAGAGCAGGAGCGGAATCTGATGGAGAAAGTAATGACCAATCCACCTCATCATGTGATTCACTACTTGATAAAGCACCATCAGTAGTTGAAGTCAGTAGTAATCCCTCTGTGAACCTATCAGCTGATATTGATGGTTCAACTGCTGACACTCACATGATCAATGAGTTGATCAACCCAAGTGTTATCCCTAGAAGTACTGAGGGTACTGGAGAGCAGGGGATAACATCTGGAGTTCAAATCCTAATGACTGACAGCACTGAAGAGAAGAAAACTGTCAGTAGGAAGGATTTGAAGCCTACTAAGGAAGTTGACAAGAAGGCAAAAAGTGCTTCTAAACTGCTGAAGAGCAAGTCTTCAGTAGTTTCATCTTCTTTAGTGATGATCAACAGAAGATGAAGAAGAAACCATGTGAAATATGTGGTCTATTCAATCATCTCACAGATGATTGTTGGTACAAAAAGGGATCCAAACTCAAACAAAAAGAGAAAATTAAAGAAAACTTGGCTAAAATGAAAACTGAGTTTGAGTCCAAGTTTGTACCAGCAGCATCAAATCCTGTTACTCCTATGACCAAAAAGAAATCTAAAAGGAAGGAGTGCAACAGGCAATAGCTGAGGTTGCTCAAAAGAAGATGGTGCAACACAAGAACTCATCATCAAACACCAATACCAATGTGTCTGAAGAGCTGAAAGCTCTCTCCCAGAATCAGACACAGCTGGTAATGATGGTTCAACATCTGTTGGGAAGAGTTAACCAACTTGATGGCCCTGTGTTGAAACCCCAGAAAAGGAGATCCAAGCCGAAGGATTCCTCTTCTACACCATCTCCTTCACCTCAAGCTATTGTGTCCAATAAACCTGTTAGTTTACCATCTGTTGATGAGACCAGGCCCAAAACCAAAAAGGTTTGGGTCTCCAAAACTAACTGATTGTTTATTTATGCAGGTTTCTTCTTCACATGCCAAAGTAGCATCTGGTATGTAGACAGTGGGGATCTATGCATATGACTGGGAACAACTCACTTCTTAATGACTACTCTCCAGGAAGGAAGGGATTTGTTTCTTTGGCAATGATGCAAGAGGTTACATCATCGGGAAGGGCTTTGTTTCCAATGGGGAAATAAAGTTTGATGATGTCAACCATGTGGAAAATCTCAAGTATAATCTTTTGAGTGTCAGTCAATTGTGTGACAAAGGCCATGTTGCCCTTTTCACAAGCCAGAACTGCAGGATTCTGTCATCCAAAGTTCTGAGTTTGATTGACAAGGTATTGGATGCTCACACTCTCCTGAAGGCCAACAGGACAGGAAGAGTGTATGCCTTAGATCTTTCCAAGAAAATTGATCTCAAAGGCCATCCTTGCCTATTTTCCAAGGCCTCTCCTCAAGAATCTAATCTATGGCATAGAAGGCTGGGACATGTTAATTTCAAGAACATGAATCAGCTGATACACCATAGTTTAGTAGGGGAATGCCTATGAAGGAGTTCAAGTGTGAAAACAACTGCACTGCTTGTTTGAAAGGAAAACAGCACAAGTTTCATTCCACCTATTGAAGAACCAAAGTCCACTGCCTGCTTACAACTTCTTCACATGGATCTCTTTGGTCCTGTGAGAGTGATGAGCATGGCACAGAAAAAATACTGTCTGGTAATTGTGGATGATTACTCCAGATTTGTATGGACTTTCTTTCTACATTCAAAGGATGAAGCTGCACAGAAGATCATAAACTTTGTGTTGTATGCTGAGAAGCAGTATTCCCTCTCAGTCAAGTGTATTAGAAGTGATAATGGAACAGAATTCAGGAACAATACACTTGATGATTCTACCTTTCCAAGGGAATAAAGAGACAGTTTAGTATTCCAAGAACTCCTGAACAGAATGGAGTTGTGGAGAGAAAGAACAGGACCCTCATTGAAGCTGCAAGGTCTATGTTGGCTGATTCTGGACTGCCATTGACCTTTTGGGCTGAAGCTGTCAACACAGCATGCTATGTGCAGAATAGAGTGCTAATAAATCAGAGGTTGATGAAGACTCCATATGAAGTTCTACATCATTTGGCCCCTCTCATTTCATTTTTTAGAGCATTTGGGTGTCCCTGTTTCATTCTCAACACAAAGGATCAGCTCCAGAAATTTGATCCTAAGGTGGATGCAGGGTACTTTGTTGGTTATTCATCAACTTGCAAGGCATACAGAGTCTTCAACTGCAGAACAAAGATGGTTGAAGAGACTTTACATGTCAAGTTCAATGAATCTCCAAAGGACAAGATTCCACAAAGCCCTGTGGAGCTCTTTGATTTGGACATACTGCAATATGTTCCTTATCAATCTCCTGCTGTTGCTCCTGTCAACAGTTCACCACCTGGTGTTACTACTGAAGATGATGATGATAGTAGTAATCACCTCTTCAGGTTTAGTGATCAACTGCCTGAGTCCTCTAAACCTGATGCTCCTGTAGCTCCAGCCGCACCATCCACAACAAATGCTGATGAGATTTCTGCATCCTCAACTTCATTTGAGTTGCCACCATCTTCATGGTTTCAAGAATCTGCATCAACATCTGCTGCTGCTGAAGACCCTACAAACACTTGCACAGATTTGATTGTTTACCAAGAGCTGAAAAATCACCCAATATCTCAAATCCTTGGTGATATCAATGCTGGTGTCTCAACCAGAAGCCAGTTGTCCAATTTCTGCTTCTATGCTCTCTTCATCAGTCAGCTAGAGCCGAAGAACTATCATGTTGCTTTGAGGGACAATGGATGGGTTGAAGCCATGCAGCTTGAGCTTCTTCAGTTCAAGAAACAGCAAGTGTGGGAGCTTGTTCCTCTACCCCCAGGTAAGTGTGCAATAGGCACTAAATGGGTGTTTAGGAATAAAACTGATGAAAATGGGCTAATTGTTAAGAACAAGGCCAGACTGGTTGTGCAGGGTTTGCACAAGAAGAAGGTATTGATTATGATGAAACCTTTGCCCCTGTAGCCAGACTGGAGGCAATTAGATTGTTTTTAGCCTATGCTGCACTCCACAATCTTAAAGTTTTCCAAATGGATGTCAAAAGTGCTTTTCTATATGGTACAATAAAAGAAGAAGTTTATGTGTGTCAACCACCAGGCTTTGAGGATAATAAGCACCCAGAATGGGTATATAAGCTTGATAAAGCTCTTTATGGGTTGAAACAAGCACCTAGAGCTTGGTATGAGACCTTATCAAACTTTCTTCTACAGAATAATTTCACTAGAGGCTCCATAGATAAAACTTTATTTATTAAGAAGGTGGATCAGCATAAGCTACTTGTTCAAATTTATGTTGATGATATTATATTTGCATCCTCTGATCCCCAATTGTGTGAGGATTTCCAAACCTTAATGCAACAGAAGTTTGAAATGAGTGCAATGGGAGAATTACAGTTCTTTCTAGGTTTGCAAATCAAACAAAAAGCTGATGGAATTTTCATTCATCAGTCTAAATACACAAAAGATCTTTTGAATAAGTTTGATTTACAAAACTGTAAATCCTGTTCTACTCCCATGTGCAACACCACACAATTGGATGTTGATCAGAAAGGTAAAGGTGTTGATGAAACCCTTTACAGATGTATGATTGGTTCCTTGATGTATTTAACAGCTTCTAGACCAGATATTATGTTTGCTACATGTGTTTGTGCTAGATTTCAGGCTGCACCTAAGGAGTCTCATCTGATTGCAGTCAAGAGGATCTTTAGATATCTGCAAGGCACACAATCTCTAGGCTTATGGTATTCCACTGGACATTCTTGCAAATTAGTTGCTTTCTCTGATAGTGACTATGCAGGATGTAAGTTGACCAGGAAATCAACTTCTGGTGGATGCCAATTCCTAGGCAACTGTTTGATTTCTTGGCAGAGTAAGAAACAAACATCTGTTGCTACATCCACTGCTGAAGCCGAGTACATTGCTGCTGCAAGTTGTACATCCAAATACTCTGGCTTCAGAATCAACTTTTGGATTATGGCATTACAGAGACTAAGACTCCATTATTAATGGATAGTGCTTCAGCTCTTTGCATTGTCAAAAATCCTGTCCAGCACTCTAGGACCAAACATATAGAAATTAGACATCATTTTATAAGAGATTGTTTTGAAAAGGGTCTAATTAATCCTATGTTTGTGCCTAGTGCTGATGAGCTTGCAGACATTTTTACTAAGCCTTTGGATAGTTCAACTTTCCACAACCTGGTGTTAAGGCTTGGTATGCTGCAGCTAGAATAAGTGACAACTACTGATGATCTCAGTAATTACTGATGATCATTGGTAACCATGTCACATATAAGTACTGATGAGTTATTTTACCCTCAGTAGTTTTTATAACTACTGAAGGCTAAATGCTTTAAGTACTGTACTTTATCTGTTCTACACTACTGATGTAGTTACAACTACTGAAATCAGTAGAAACAGATAAGTACTGATGTCCTATGAAACAACTGAAAACAGCTAAAAGCTGATGAGTAAGTGTTGAGGACAGTATGAAACAGCTGAAAGGCTATGAATTGACGACAACTACTGATGAGTACTCTCTCTTCAGTAGTTCACAAACTGCTGTTTCTTTATAAACAACTGAAGCAATACCATGTCTTCAGTAGTTTCACAACTACTGATGACTAACACCAAGTCTTCAGTTGTTTACAACAACTGATGGCAAAACCACGGTCTTCAGTAGTTTCACAACTACTGATGACTAATACCAAGTCCTCAGTTGTTTCAACATCTGAAGTCCAACTTGTCTTCAGTAGTTTTTAAAACTACTGATGCCTAAATCAGAGACTTCAGTTGTTTCAACGTCTGATAGTAAACACCATGTCTTCAGTTGTTTTATAACTGCTGACCACACCAATACCATCAGTCGTTTCAAACGTCTGAAAGTTAATACCACGTCATCAGTAGCTTCAAATACTGATGACTAACACCAAAACCTTCAGTCGTTTCATAACCCGTACCCTATATATACCTGATCCCTCTTTCAGAGTTTTTCATTCTTTCACGACCTAACTTTTCAAAAGCTCTGAAAACCTTTCACCTTCATTAATGGCGACCATGCAACTCAAACCTCGACACAACTGTGTCGCGTACCTCACAAAATCGCCCTTCTGGACCAAATTTGAAATGCTATAGATCTTATGGTCCAATCCCCACTAAAAACGGCTTTCCTTTTAAATCCAATCATTTATGCCGATTCGCTACGTCAGTTCTGGATGAATGCGACCGTTAATGGAGAATCTATCCATTCATCTATCAACTCGCATAAGGTGGTCATCTCTACTGCTACCATCCACCATAAATTACTGTTAGATGATGCTGCCTACCCTGTTGGATATCCTAAGCGCCAACTTGATCTTTCCTTTGGACAACATGGATATCAGGGTGATCTTAGTGCTTCAACAATCCTGAAGAAACATTTTCCAGATGCTGAACGATTATTATTTCATATGGTAAATGTTTGCCTGGCTCCGAAGACTTCCTCTTGGGATCAACTGTCTTCCAGATGGCAACAGGTATTGTTCTCTATCCTTGAACAAGAACCACTAAACTTTTCTGAAATAATTTTTCTTGAACTCAAGGATATGGCCACAAAACCACTTTCTAACCGTTGGATACTATATCCTCGGTTTATAATGGCCATAATAGAGAATCAGCTTTCTGCTGAGGGACTAGTTGGTCTGGGAGTCCCTGCTTTGGCTGTATTGCCGGAGGTATACTCCCGACACAACACTGACCAAACTCTCAAACAGGCTGCCAAGCTGCGCAAACCCACGCAGCTGGAACCCACAGCCTCCACCTCCACATCCAAAGTCCCCTCCAAACCCACAAAGAAGAAGCCTAAGAAAGCTACTCAGGGAATTGAGTCCCCTGTGGATGCTCCTGCTGCACCAACGCAGGTTATCTCTGCTGGAAATAACCCCCCAGTAGAGACTGTGACTCCACCAACTGAAGCCGCTCAGGTTTCCTCTCAAAAGGAACCTGAAGCAACCACTCAAAGGGAAGCCACAATGCTGGGATCCTCCTCACTTGAGGGGATTACCATTGAAGAGCACCACCTGTCCCGGGTGCACACTGCTTCCACACCCTCTCCTGATGCAACCGCCCCTCAAAGCCCTACTATCATTGTTGCAAAAGTGCTGACGCAGTTGCATTCCTCACCCCCCACCCAGACACCAATTACTACTGGGATAACCTCAACACCTGAGGGGGAGGATCACAATGCTTCTGTCAACCCACAGCACAGGGGTTATCATGTTCCATCTTCTAGTGTAGATAAGGTGCGAACTTCTGGTGAGGCTGCCACTGCTCCTGACTCAGCAAATGACCAGGATGCAGTTGGTAACATCTCTAAGTCCTCACCAGTGGCAACAGCTGATGAAGGACATAGTCCTGAGGCTGGAAGTCCCCAGAACCGAGAACAAGGGGCACATGCTACAATTGATCTACACTCAAGGCATGTTCATTCTGACTTGTCAGGAGGTCAGGTGATTCAGTCACAACTGATGATGACCTGAGCTTCTTCTATGATGTAGTTGCTCAAAACACCATTCTAGAGGATGAGGTTAGCAGACTCAAAGAGCTGCTGGCCAAGATGTCTCAGGATGCAAGTCCATCTGCCACCACAATACACCCACAGATGGCACCTTCTTCTGAAGGTCCCCTACACACTGAGCCAGTATATACTTCCAAGCCACCAGCCTCTGCTTTCGGCACTGATTCTCAGGAACAGAACCATCCTGATCAATCAGTTGCTACCTTTCAAAATTCCCTACCTCTCATCACTCCCATGATCACAGATATAGTGATCAAAGCCATTGATGAGAGGCTTCCTACAATAATACAACCCTTGGTGGAGGAGTTGGTGACTAAATCCTTTCTACTGCTCAAACTCAAACCCTTGCACCCAATGCAACCAAAAAGGGGGAGAGTCAGTTAGTTAAAGGAAAAAGGAAGAGGATAGATGGGGAGAAGGCGAAAGAATCTGAGGTTGTAAATGAGAAGGAGAAGGAGAGTGTGAAGGGAGCTGAAGTGAATGAAAGTCAAAAAGACTTTCATGTCACATATCAAAAGAAAAGGAGAGTCTGAGAAGGAGAAGGAGCTGAAGGATATGGTGAAAGAAGCTGACGCCAACCATAACCGTTCAATGGATAAAATCATTGAGCAGTTGTATAGGCAGGTTTTGACATCAAACAACTAGACTCCGAGATCAGAAGGATGGAAACAGAGGAGATCAATTCAAGATGGGCTAGCTATGATGCCTTAGAAAGAGAAGGCTGGAGATAATGATCAGATTTATAGCTAAATACTTGGGAAGATCTCTAATGGAAATAAGGGCCTGGACCAGGGACAACATCTTGGCAATAACCACCAAGATTTGTTCGTCTGAAGAATACTCCAAAGGTTTAGTGATTGAGGTATTGAATGAAGCTGGGGTTGGGAATCGAAAAGAACTGACAAAATTTACCAAAGCCTCCCTTACAGCCAAAATGCTAAAACAGTCTGAAAAGCCTCAATCCTCAAAATCACTATCTCCACAACCCACTAAAACAACTCCTTTACCCTCTAAACCAACCATCCAACCCACAAAACCAAATCCTTCCCTCTAAACCCATTGCCAGTGATGTACCTAGCCAAAAGAAAAGAAAGGTACTGAGGCCTGATGAAGATGAAGAGGAGGATGAAGACAGACTGCCACTCTCTGCAGTCATTACTTTGCCTAAGGCTAAACCAATGTCCATCACTCCTGCTTCTCAAATGCATGATGTAATGATAAAGATTGAAGAGGAACAGATGCAAAACATGATGAGGAAATGCTGAAAAGCATTGACAAAGCATATGCTACATCCTCTTCAATGATCAGCATGAAGAAAGAAGTATTAAGATTGTACACCCTTGCTAATACCTTTCAATACCAAAGGGAAAGAGTAAGGATATGGCCTGATCCTAGGGTGGCACACCGGATTGTCAAGAAAGAAATTCCTTCAAGATACAAGGGCCAAGTGAAGAGAGTTGTCGACGAAGACATCACTGTGGTGCTTGTAGTGTCCCCTTGGGAAATTGTTGAAGAGTTCAAGAAAGCCTATGAAGCCAAACAACCACCTCAAAAGATGTTAGAGAACAAAATTATAAAGAAGGGATTGGTTTACAAACGACTTGAAAACTTCAAACAAGAAGAGCTCAACCTGCTCTTAGAAGGACTCATCCAGATGAGTTTGCTTATAGACAAATAACCACGGTTGAGCTCAAAATGGAAAACAGGCCAAGTACATATCTGAAGTGTATGGCCGAGAAGGATTATTTGATGGTGTGCCCGAGGTGCTGACAATGGATGAGCAAATCATGTTTTTAAGGGCTTACACCAGGGAATCATATAGGCTGATACACGGGAAGTAGATCTCATGGTTGGGGCAACAGCTCGGTGTCCAAGTCCCCAATACAGAGCTCCCAACCATATCATGCCAAACAGATCATCAGAGACTTCTTCCCAGGCCGGTGCTGAAAAAGGGTCACTTCTCATCTGATCAAGAGGATAAAAGACCAATCTATCTGCCAAAATAAGTGGGACTCGTCAATAACTTAGAGGTTTTGGCTGCATTGGTTCAGGGGGAGTTTGTTGGACCAAAAGAACCAATGAGCCTGATCAGAGAAACCTCTAAGTCCCACAAGACATCACAACAGCTGAAGAAGACCTGATCAGCTGTTCTACAAAGTCTGAAGAATACAACTGCTGAAGTACGTCTGAAGTACTGAAGACAAAGACTGAGACAACAGCTGAAGATCTAAAGTCTGAAGACTTCAACAAGTACTGAAGACAAAGACTGAAGATCAACAGCTGAAAGACAACTGATGTTCAAGTACTGAAGACATCAGCTGATGTTAACAGCTGATGACAACAGCTGAAGAGGGCTTCTTCAGTTGTTGTGATGGTTTTTCTTCTTCAGTAGTTTTCTTTTCCTTTCAGTAGTTTGTTTATTTTTCTTTTCAGTACTTGTAAACAACTGAAGAGGTTGTTCTTCAGTTGTTGTAGTTTCAGTAGTTTTATGTTTTTCAGTAGTTGTAAATGAGATGTTTAACACTTAGGAACATTTGTAAGAAGATGTCAGTTGTTGACATCTTCAGTAGTTGTTAAACATCAGTAGTTATAAAACGGTTACATGTCACTTTCAGGTGACATCAGCCTACGTCATTCTTTCCTTTATAAGGAAAGATGACTCACCTGTAATCGTGCCTTTGAGGCCGACAATCTTAATGCAATATTCCTTTTGTCGGATATTTCTCTCTCTATAACAAAATTCTTTTATCGTTTTATATCATTGTTCTTGTTTGAATTTGTCTAATTCTGAGCTATTCCGCTGCTATATCTGTTCAATCGATTAAACCAAGGGCTGAGATCCTAACAAAAACCGATCAAATCCTGTGTTTGTTACCCGTTTTTGGTTGAAAAAGTGTTAGAAACAAACGGGAACAAGCGGCGGTCGTAGGGGCACATGGATGACAATCTCAATGTTACCCAATTAAACTTGTGGGAGCTTGTGTTATGTCCTTGCTACAAAAGCCCCTTGTCAATTTTGAAATTTGAAGCTCGGAATAATGGTGTTCGAGCACGGCTAGTGTGCACAAAAATTGTGATGAATTTGAGATTTGTTTGTTGTAAGTGCATTGAGAGTTGGGATTGATTATAGATAGTTATCGTTCGCTCTGGTTTACTAATTTGAGTAATTATGAGGTTGATGGCTCGAACAGGTTTGAGATTAGGACTTTTGGTTACTCGATTGTTTTGGGATCCAAACCCACGTTTACCACATTACATCCTAATTATGTTCAAACAGTTTAGGCGAAGCGTTGATCGATTCACAAGAAAAATCAAGGTTTTAAAAACGTTTTTTTTTTAAGGATCGCCGGCGCTCGCCGGAGCTAAGCCGGCCGACGGCCGGAAAACGAGAGAGATGAAAAACATGGTTTAAGTTTTCATTAATTACACAATGTCCCCCTAGGTTGTAGTTTTATCATTTTATGTTTACTTAGATTCCTAACTTTCAATTGGCCATAAACCCCCCCGGACTTAAATTAATCTTTAAGTTTAAATATTTTAGACTTATTAATTATTATTATTAGATTATTATACTTATTAACTTATTATTATTATTTTAATCATTATAGTTGTTATTATTAGTATTTATATCATAATTATGACTGTTTCATTATTACTATTATTATATTACATATTATATTATGGTATTTTTAATTTTTAACTTTCTTACATTAATAACCAAAGAGAATAAGCATAAATAACACAAATGAGTTTCATAGTTGTCATAATGACCCTTATAAGAATAAACAAGTTAACGTTTATTAACAAAAATACGAGATGTTACAGTCTCCCCAACTTAAAAGAATTTCGTCCCTAAATAAAGAAATGAAACTATACAAATAAAAACGGGTATTTCTTCTTCATGTGCTCCTCACGTTCCCAGTAAATTCAGCGCCACGCTTATTTTCCCAACGAACCTTGACGATTGGGGTTGTTGTGGTTCTCGTCTTCTTCATTATGCGGTCCATGATCTCTACAGGTTTCTCGACAAATGTAATGACTCGTCAATCTGAATGTCTTCCAACGGAACATACAGACTTTCGTCGGCCAAGCACTTTCTTAAATTTGAGACGTGGAACACAGGATGAACTCCACTAAGGTCAGAAGGTAGTCCAGTTTATAAGCCACTTTCCCAATCCTTTTCAGGATTTTGAAAGGTCCTACAAATCTTGGAGCCAATTTTCCCTTCTTTCCAAAACGAACAACACCTTTCCACGGTGAGACCTTTAGAAGAACCATATCCCCAACTTGGAATTCCAATGGCTTACGTCGCTTGTCAGCATAACTCTTTTGACGACTTTTCGCCACTTCAAGGTTCTTGCAGATAATAGAAACTTTTTCGGTTGTCTCTTGTATAAGTTCAGGACCAGTGATGAAGTTTTCACCAATGTCGGTCCAACAGATCGGTGAACGACATTTACGACCATAAAGTGCTTCAAACGGTGCCATCTTGATACTCGAGTGATAACTATTGTTATACGAAAATTCCGCGAGCGGTAGATGCGTATCCCAATCACCACCAAAGTCAAGAACACACAGACATAGCAAATCCTCCAAGGTTTGGATCGTTCGCTCGGTTTGACCATCAGTTTGAGGATGGTAAGCCGTGCTTAGGTCCAATTGAGTACCCAAGAGTTCTTGCATAGACGTCCAAAAATGCGAAGTGAAACGAGCGTCTCGGTCGGATATGATGTGCAGAGGTACCCCATGACGACTTACAATTTCATCAACGTATATACGGGCTAACCATGATGTCTTGTAAGTGTCACGTATAGGTATAAAATGTGCCGATTTGGTCAATCGGTCAATGATCACCCATATGCTATCATGTCCTCGAGAGGTTCGGGGTAGCTTTGTTATGAAGTCCATGGATATGTGTTCCCATTTCCACATAGGAATCTCGGGTTGCTCAAGTAATCCACTTGGACGTTGATGTTCAGCTTTAACCTTCGTACATGTGAGGCACTTAGCTACATAAGTCGCTATGTCTTTCTTCATTCCAGGCCACCAATATTGACCACTTAGGTCCATATACATCTTATCGGAACCAGGATGAATAGAATAACGAGTTTGATGAGCTTCGTTCATAATAAAGGTACGAATGTTATCGCGATTTGGAAACCAAATTCGATTGGCGAAGTACATCAACCCATTGGTTTCGTTTCCAATTGGGTTAGAAGATTATGCTCCAATTCATCCTTCATTCTTCCTTCTCATTGAACCATTTGTTGAGCCTCCAGGATGCTAGACTCGACGTCACTATCTATTCTCAGGTTTTGTAGCAGTACGGTGGTCTCGTCGACATCTAGTCGGATCTCAGTATCGAACTCACCCAAAGTGTCAAACCATTGACGTCGATCGCGAATTTCTTGGAATGAGATCATCTTGTTGTGAATCTTTTGGCTTAGTGCATCGGCTACAACGTTTGCTTTACCAGGATGGTAACGAATGTCACAATCATAGTCACTAATCAACTCCACCCAATGACGTTGTCTCATGTTGAGATCTTTTTGATTAAAAACGTGTTGAAGGCTTTTGTGATCGGTGTAGACTATACATTGAGTACCATACAGGTAGTGCCTCCAAATCTTCAAAGCAAATACAACAGCACCAAGCTCGAGATCGTGTGTTGTATAATTCACCTCGTGAACCTTTAATTGTCTCGATGCATAAGCTATGACCTTCCCTCGTTGCATGAGAACACAACCAAGGCCTTGTTTAGATGCATCACAATACACGGTGAAATCGTCGTTTCCATCGGGTAGGGTCAAGATAGAAGCATTGCACAACTTATGCTTTAACGCTTCAAAAGCTTCTTCTTGCTCGGAACCCCACTCGAATGGTTTATTCTTTTGTGTCAAAGTAGTGAGCGTTTCGCATCCTCGAGAAATTGGCAATGAATCGCCGATAATACCAGCAAGACCAAGAAAAGAACAAACTCTGGTAGGAGTTGTAGGAACACACCAATTCTTCACAGCTTCCACCTTTGCAGGATCAACGTGAATTCCTTGGCTATTCACCACGTGCCCTAGAAATTGAACTTCCTCGAGCCAGAAATCACACTTCGAGAACTTTGCGTACAATTGCTCTTTCTTTAACAACTCAAGAACCAATCTCAAATGCAGTTCATGATCGGTGTTGGACTTGGAATAGATAAGTATGTCATCAATGAAGACGATCACAAACTTGTCTAGATAAGGCTTGCATACTCGGTTCATAAGATCCATGAAGACAGCAGGAGCATTGGTTAAACCAAAAGGCATCACCATAAACTCATAGTGCCCATAACGAGTACGGAAAGCGGTCTTTGGATATCATCATCATGGACTCGTAATTTATGATAACCAGAACGTAAATCAATCTTCGAGAAAATAGCAGCTCCTTGAAGTTGATCAAACAAGTCATCGATGCGAGGAAGAGGATAACGATTCTTGATGGTAAGCTTGTTAAGCTCACGATAATCGATGCACATGCGAAACGATCCATCTTTCTTCTTCACGAAAAGAACAGGTGCACCCAAGGCGAAGAACTAGGACGGATGAAGCCCTTCTCGGACAGCTCTTGAAGTTGAGAGAGAGTTCTTGCATTTCCGATGGTGCAAGCCGATATGGTGACTTAGCCACGGGGTTTGCTCCCGGTATCAAGTCAATTTAAACTCGACTTCACGCACAGGGAGTAAACCACTAAGGTCATCGGGAAATACTTTAGGAAAATCTCGTACGATAGGGACATCCTTAAGTTCTTTCCCTTTGACTTTCGTGTTGACCACGTAAGCCAAGAAGGCCATATACTTCTTACTTAAGCACTTTCGGGCTTGAGTGCAAGACATGAGTTTAAGTCCTTTGGAAGATTTTTCACCGAACACTTTCAAAGTATCTCCGGAGGGTAACGGTATACGAATACACTTCTCGAAACAAATGATCTCAGCATGGTGTTTGGCTAACCAATCCATACCTATGATGACGTCGAAGCTTCCAAGTTTCATAGGGATAAGATCGATAAGAAAATCATGCGTGTCGAGACTTAAGATGCAATCACGAATAATGACGTCAACGGTGATCGGTTCTCCATCGGCAACTTCAACAGTAAGGGGTCTTTCTAGTCTCGTATGTGGCTTAGCAAGTATGGGTTCAAACTCTAACGAAACAAAACTCTTATCGGCTCCAGAATCAAATAGGACATAGGCATAAGTTTTATTAATAAGGAACATACCTGTTTAATTTTTAAGGTATTTAACGATACAGGTAAAGTATGAAATGAATCGGATCACAAAAGTTAAAGGTGAGTCAACGTACCATTCACCACATCGTTGTTTGCTTGTGCTTGGTTAGCGTTGATGTTGAAAGCACGTCCTCGGGCTTGTGGAACATTACCCACAAGACGAGGGCATTATGGGCGAAAATGACCAGGTTCCCCATAGTTGTAGCAAACACGGTTTGTGACCACAGCGGCATTGTTAGGTGCACGGTGGCAAGTCGCCACCAAATGACCATATTTACCGCATAAGGTGCAAATGCGGCATGGTTGATTCCCCGGATGATGATACCTACACGTGTTGCACATAGGCTGAGGACCAGCATAAGCCCTAGCCCCAGGCACTTGTGCCACAGGTGCAGCCGCATGTACAAGTTGTCTTTGGGGTTGTTTGGGTGCAGCCACGGCATAGTTGCGTGCCGGTGTGAACTTGCGCTTTTTGTTGTTGTTGTTGTCATAAGACGGTTCAGCTTTGGTCTCCTTAACAGTCTCGGTAGCCGTCTTCTCTACTTTCTTTGCACTCTTCACAGACATGGTGCCCGCTCGTATATGGTTCTCGGTGAGTTGAGCGGTGATAGTAATGGCTTCTTCCAAGGTTGTGGGTCGGCTACCCACCACAGCATCTTGAATTTGGGGTGGTACACCCTTAATGAACTTCTCGATGTTGCGGGGGATAGTGTCGACTATGTGAGGCAACAATATACTCAACTCAGGATGCCTAGTTGAGTAGGCCAAATGATCACCATCATTTTGCTTCAAGTTCCAAAACTCTTCTTACAACTTTTGCAATTCACTTCTGGGCAGAACTTCGCGATGGCGAGTTCTTGAACTCTTCCCAGGTAAGTGCTAGCATAGCTTCAGGACCCGGTTTCTCTTCTCGCTATTCCACCAGGTAAGAGCCCTTTGTTGGAGCATACTAGTGGCATAACGAACCTTGAGCGCATCGGGACACTCACAATTGATAAAGGTATTCTCCATGCTTTCGAACCACTCAAGAAGACCAGTGGCTCCTTCCTTGCCACTAAAACTAGTGAGCTTGCAAGAGCTAAAGTGTTTGAAAGTGCAAGTTTGATTATTCCCGTGTTGATTGTTCCCATTTTGGTTGTTGCTATTCTCTCCATGACCATTTCCATTGTTGCTAGCGTTGGTCATTAAGGTGCTATTAAGTTCAGCAACCATGGTCGGGATGACAGCAGCCATTTGTCGAGCAATCATGGCGGCTAACTTACGATCGGAACTTCCACGCTTTTCATGATGACGAGACATGCTAGAATATACCAATGAGTTAGATATGAGAATTGGAATAACAAGGATTAATGTTCAACAAGGATAAGGAAAAAGTTGTAAGGCACATGGAATGGTTCTATTTGGTAACGCATTACCATTTGGAAACGTTGACACGTCAAGGTAAGTTGACCCACTCACCTTAGAAATTTGTGTATGTTGACCATAGTTTATCACTCATCCCAGAAATCCCCAGGTAAGCATAACTAGTCCCGTAGGATTTATGCGATATGCTTGCCTTAGCCCGAGGGCTTTTGCCAGGAAATCCAGAATACAGGTGTCCATGTGTCACACAAATTTCTTAGGTTCATGAAATCAAAACCTTGATGAGATTTAACATAGATTAGACATAAGTCTAAGGATCCAAGTCATAAGCATAAGTATACAATTCCATGTGTCGTCGAGAATAAGATTAGGAAGTTTCATTTGTCGGGGAGAGTCAAAGTGTCAAAGGTAAGTTTAGGGAGACAGGTAAACAGTTTAAACAATTACAAGGCAAACCTATGCTAAGGCATCATGTTGCACATAAGTAAGGTATAGCATTATGTAGCATGTAACAATATATATATTTCCAAGAATATAATATTATCCTATGAGGTTCATGCATAAGCTATAGTCTAAGTCACCATTTCTAATAACCTAGATCCCTATAGTTATGAGCTCTGATACCAATCTGTCACACCCCAACCTTGACGGCGGAAACGTCGAGATGTGAGGGTTAAGATTGTTCACAGCCACATAACGCTATATTAAAATGTAAATATTTTTATCATAAATCTTGAAATGAAATACAATCATAAGCCTCAAATAAGTAATAAGTTCAAACATAACATAACATAACGTAAACTTTTATTTCATTAACTAGGTCCAAATCCTAGATTATTGCATGCTTCAAAGGATCACTTTAAACTTGAGGTTGACCTGAAACATGATAAAAATAAGAGTCAACTAAAAATAGTTGGTGAGTTTCCAAGGTTTTCATACATAATATGAAAAAAAAGTTACAAGTAGCAATTCATATCATAGGTCATAAGCAAGTAAGATTATAGAACAGGTTTGAGATTATGAGCTTCGGTTACCGATTGGTTTGGGAGCCATAACCGTCGTTTAACCACATTAAACATCCTAATTATGTTCGAAACACGTTTGCGAAGCGATTGGAATCGATTCAACAAGAAAAATCAAGGTTTAAAACGTTTTTTTAAGGATCACGGCGCCGCGCCGGAGCTAAGCCGGCCGGCGGCCGGAAAACGAGAGTGAGGGGGAAAACATGGTTAAGTTTTCATTAATTACACAAATGGTCCCCCTAGTTTGTAGTTTTATCATTTTATGTTTAAACTTAGATTCTAACTTTCAAAATGGCCAAATAACCCCTGGACTTAATTAATCTTTAAGTTTAAAATGTTTTATGACTTTTTATTATTATTATTATTATTATTATTATTATTATACTTATTATTATTATATTATTATTATCATTATAGTTGTTATTATTAGTATTATTATCATAATTATGACTTGTTCATTATTACTATTATTAATATTAACATAATTAATATTATTTAGTATTTTTATTTTTAATTTTCTTACATTAATAACCAAAGAGAATAAGCATAAATAACACATGAGTTTCATAGTTGTCAATAATGACCCTTATAAGAATAAACGAAGTTAACGTTTAGTTAACAAAAATACGAGATATTACAATTCTAATTTTCGACGAAAATTTTTTCAACAAAGGGATGATGTGACAAACGAGTTTTCGGGTTAACATGTTTTTATCATCTAACATCTCTACGTTATTTTATAGTTAATCAATTTTATTATTATAAAAGAATAATAGTTGTTATTAGTATTTTACTACTTAACTACAAACTAATTAAACAAAATTAACTTTAAAGTGCAAACTACATAAACTAGAGGGACCATTATGTTAATTTACAAGGTTAAGTTATCTTTAAATAACCAACCCAAACTCATCAATCATCTTCAACACCCGTAACCCTACTTTCACCCTGCCGTTTTCGAAACCGTGAGCCACAACCACAGCGAAATCATCACCTGTTTCCTCCCTACGCGTACTCCTTCGACAATCGCAAGTCTCCGCCAACCGTGAGCCTTGATCGTTGCAGCCGGTGTGGTAGGTCTTCTTCTTGTTATGTTCTTTTCTTCACGATACGCAATGGTGAGATCCGCTCTCGGTTCTTGTACGCGACTATGGGTTCAGTTGGGGGAGGGTGTACGTATGTATATATATAGTTTCCTGTTGTGGGTGTGTGTGTGTTCTAACGTGTGGTGTACGTATGTATATATAATCATGTGTGCTGCGCTTTATTTATATATATATATATATATATATGTATATATATATTATATATATATACATGTAAGCTGCGAATATATTTATGCATAGGTGAATGTGTGTGTGTTTGTTTGGGTTTTGTAATGTATAAAATGATGGATGCATATATTTTATATATGGTTGTATTAATATGAATGCTTGAATATGTGTATACTTGGGTGTATGAATGCATGTATATTATGTGTGTGTGTTTTGGCAGATTCTGTTAGCCAACTTGTGCATGATATAATTTGATGATAACAATCTTAATCATTGCGTTTCTTGGGTCCAAATTATGTATTTTTTAATCTAGTTTCCAGAAAGGCCAACACAATTAATTGGACCTGTAAAACTAAAGTTATTGTCTTTTTAGTAAAGGTAGGTCAAAACTGTTTTTTTTGACAACAAACAAAGGGTCAAGTGTTTTGATACATGATTTATATTTTGATAAAGTTATGGTTAAAGTTAATAATTTGGGAGTAACTCCATGAGTCTTGGAGCACCTCCAAGTGGTTTCATCTTAAAATAGTGTATAGGTTTGTGTTTAGAGAAGTTATAATAAATGTATGACATATGAGTTTTATTATAAAAACACTTATAATTAAAGATATATAAACAATACCTTCATGTATGGTCCAGTGGACGTATGAATAATTGAGTTTTATATGCTAGTGTGAGTTTGTGTATGCTTGCGTTTGCTTGTGTATGGAGAGTCATGTTGATTAGCCGACATCGTAACCGAACCGTGATCGTGAACCATATCATTCTATCCGAATAATTAATTCCATTACTAATATTTAATCTCAATTAAATATTAAATGAAACCCAGGTTAATTGGAACCCGATCCCTTATGCTTACACTTATTTGTTACAACGCATTCGAGGTGAGTCTTCACGGCCCCTGTTTTACATTACTTTCCTTTTTGGGGGAGAAAACATGCAAACTTTATTTATAAATGGTTTCTAGTATTATTGTTTATCGCTTGTTACGTTAGTGCAAACATACTTAAAAGTCCTTACATTCCCAAACCGTTAGTAATGTATAGCGAGGTAATTCTGAGTAGTACTACTGGGTTTGACAAACCCCGCCCGGGCTAGTCGCGCTAGCTTGATTGGAGGTCAAACAGGTGCGTTATTGACCTAACATTTGTCACTGTCTGAGTTAGACGTGACGGGAAGGCAACAAACATACAAACAGTCAGCTTCGGTTTGAAACGCTAAGTAACTCGTTATAGGCTAGCTACCTATCGATATGTTTTAATTACTTTACCATTCGAACAGTTACAAACATTTTTATCTGTTATTAAACCTGTGAACTGACCAATTTTATGTCGACACACTTTAGCATATTTTCTCAGATCACAGGAACGTTTAAGCTCATGTTGCACAATTAATGAACGCACTCAGGACATGCATCATCAAACTCATTTATCCAGCCTCGGGTCAGCTAGCTCCATCAGATTAGCAGTTATTTTCAAAACATTGGCCTAAAATGAAGAGACAAAGAGGATATGATATATTATTGCAAAGTTATAAGTTGAAAAGGGATCGTATTAGTTACCTGATCAAGAAGAACAATATAATTCAATAATACCATTATAAAATATAAAATACAACCTATAAACAAGAAATAAAAAACAACATAAAAAGCTTACAACTTTATAAGCATAGAAATTTGAATCTCAAACAAGTACTTTATATCCATACAACCAAGGTCTTCGATGGTCTAAGATAAGAGCTTCTTTGCATCACTGTCTCTCTTCTGTAGATACTCGCTAAATCCTTCAACTGGGTAGAGATCAACAGCAGACGTTGAAGAATCAGTGTACACGAATGACATTTCCTCCTTTTGGTTCTCATCATTATTCTCAAGTTGCTTCATCATTTTGTCACGATCCATTTTAGTCATTGAGACGCTTTGTTCAGCAATAAACGTTTCAGGAACTCTTCGTCCTTCCAGCATGCTAACCACTGATGACATTGTTGGTCTGTCAGATGGAGAGATTGTCGTGCACATTAGAGCCAAATTGATAACTACCATCATCTCCGCGATGTCATATTTTGAACCCAGCTTCGGATCAGCTAGATCCATCAAATTACCTGAAGCTTTTAAAGCAATGGCCTAATATAAAGAAACAAGGGGAATGTAAAAAGGGAGACATAACTGCAGATTTGTTGAGTTAGAAAGGTTGATGTAGATGTGGCAATGTCCACCCTTTAGCAATGTTTTCATTACCATACAGGTTATCGAACCGGTAGCCTTACAAGTTGAACCAGTTTCAAAAACCGAATCATGCAATAAATAACTTATTTCTTTGATATATATATGTGTGTATAAAACTAAATTAAAACAAAATTTGAAACAACTTTCATTTTTTGTTATGGGTTTGCCATGTTAATAAAGCATGAAGCCTTAAGTAAACAAAATATGAATCTGAAGCAGTAAATAGATCAACAGATGAGATTGAGGAAGGAAAAAATAAATAAATAATTTTGAAATCTGGTCCAATCACCTGGTTTGGTTCACATGTTTGATCAGTAACCGACAGGTCCAAATGGAGACGGTTCAAATAGAGTCAACCAGACTAGTTCAAACAGACTCAACCAGACGGTTCAAATTGAGGCAATTCAAATAGACACAACAGTACAGGCTATGTATCGGTCAAGGTCGAGTGGGGTGCTAAAAACATGTTCATAAGCCTCACACAGGTCAATTTGATTGTAGCAGAGAAACTTTTTCAAGTTTTAGCTGAAATGAAACTTCAACATATGAGTTGATTTGGTGAAATAGTTAATATTTCCAAATGCTTATTATCTTCAAAATCATTCTATTAAAAGAATTATATATTTCAACATTATTCTTATATAGTTGGTTGAACCTTGGTTCAAAATTTTAACATTAGACCGTTTACCAACCTGATGACCATACATTTTGCCACCTCTAAGGTCATGTTAGTTACCCGCTCAAGTAGAACAAACTGATTTTCCTTTTCCCTGTCAGCAATGTTAGCCAACCCGCTTACGATCTCTAAAAGGACAATTCCATAGCTATAGACATCTGCTTTATCGGTAAGGTAACCACGCAATGCGTATTCAGGAGCCATATATCCACTGAAAATTGTCAAGAAAAAGGATATTCTTGAATTGTGATAATCACATTAAAAGATAATAAAAATGGTGTAAACTAGGGAATAAATGACTCACTAAGTTCCCGCAACACGGGTGCTTATATGGGTGTTCTCCTCTTCATCAAGCTTAGCCAAACCAAAATCAGAAATTTTAGCATTTAAATTCTTATCAAGCAGCACATTAGTGGCTTTGATGTCTCTATGAACAATCTTTAATCTCGATTCTTCATGTAGAAAAGCCAATCCTCTCGCTATACCAATGCAAATTCTGTACCTTGTAGGCCAATCAAGTTCCAGCCGCCATTCTTTAGGCCCTTCAATCCGCAAGCCCATCGATAATTCAGCAAAATAATAAGTGAATGTTTAGTCAAGCATAGATGTGGACGATTCAACCCATTTACTTATGAACATGTTAACTCTGGTTATGTTATATCTCTAAATATCAAAACGGATTGCTATCTTTTTATGTCAAAACCCAACATGAGAGGTCATGTTGTCTCACACAAACCGTAAGATATATTGTAGGACCCATTTTCCCCTTAAAATAGTGTCCGCCGTTCTTTTCGTTAAACAACATCACATCTCATGTGATGTTCAACATAAGAGGATTTCAATCTATTCTAAATACATAAAGATATCTAATGACAATATTTAATAACACTAGATCGATTAGCTTAAACTAATATCATTTTTGAAATCATGTTTGACGTATTAAATATCTATATGAACCAAATTTTTTTTGGAAAAAAACATGTTTAGTGACACCCAATCAGTTTTGACCATAAAAGTCGTTTTGACATGTTCCCAAACACGTCTTATCTATTCACTTTTCTACCTCTAGTCCTCTACTCAAGTGGTTTTATATGTCTGAGAACGATGCATCTATAATCCAACGTAATAAGAAAGAGGGTAAAAAAAACTCATGACGAAACTAATAAATGAAGAACAATCATTTACCAAACAACGCACGGGCTAGACTGTTATTTTCCAAGTATTCATATGCAAGCAACAATTGATTTCCTTCAATACAGCATCCATACAGCTTCACTAGATGCGGATGTTGCAAAGCAGATATCACGCCTAATTCATTCAAGAACTCTCTATTTCCTTGCTTTGATTTAGAGGACAGCTGTTTCACTGCTATTAAGGTGCCATTTGGTAATACTCCCTTCATTATATAACACAACATACATTTTCAACATGGTAAGATACTGTTACATATCATCTGATCGAAAAAGAAGTTGTTGAGTACCTTGTAAACCGAGCCAAAACCACCTTCTCCGATCTTATTAGCAACATCGAAATTGTTTGTCGCAATTTTGATTTGCTTTAAAGTAAACGAACCAGTATTAAGCTCTAGACCATGCAGCTCTAGACCATGTAGATCTGTTGATCCACAAATTATTAGAGAGCATGTAAAAAAAGTTAGGAGATCTAGATTTACGATTCAAAAAGTACGTGCAAACGAGACAATTTCAGGTCATTTACCTAAAAACGGCCTCATTGGGGCTGTTTTCTATATCATATGGGTTAAACAGTTCAAATGGGTGACAAGGGTCAAGAGATGGCCAAAGTCTAACTTTAATGCATTCATCATCTTACTATGTTATTCCTAGATTTAGACTACTATTTTAGTTTAAATACTTGATGCAATAATACTTTATGAAAAAAAGTGTTTATGGTCAACCCAATGAACCAGCTGTTTTAAAGCAAACTCGCTTTAACTCGTAATCACACCTACCCAACCTCTTCATCTTGCCACCTCTAAAGTACGGCCATATCACATAAATACCTAGTTCCATAGTATCTCTGTGACGTAAATAACCACACCACCATAAAACCATTAAAATTAGGATGATGGTACAAATTGCTCCAACCACTATCCCAGCCACAATCACTCTAGACACACCGTTTTCGTTTCCCCGCGAGTGTTGAACCTGGAAATCTGAATAATTGAAATAAACAAAGATTGAAACAGTTGTTAAGGAGGGATATCAAACAATAAATGTCATATTTTGGGGATGCTAAAATAAAGTTTTAAAGACAGAAAATCTAAGCTTTTGGATGGATAACACTATGTAAAAAAGATTTACATGATAGTCGTATAGAGCTTGCATATGTGCACTATTGCAACCTGAATAAAGTTTTAAAAAAGACAGAAAATCTGAATTTGGATGGATAACACTATGTAAAAAAGATTTACATGATAGTCATATAGAGCTTGCATATGTGCACTATTGCAACCTGAATAAAGTTTTAAAAAAGACAGAAAATCTGAGCTTTTGGATGGATAACACTGTAAAAAAGATTTACATGATAGTCATATAGAGCTTGCATATGTGCACTATTGCGACCTGAATGAAATTTTATTGAAGGTAATGAGCATAAGGTCAAATACAAATCATCCTGCATTCTGCAAGCTAGTAACAATCTCTCTAAAACAACCTACTTTTGATAGCTAGGTTTAGACTGTAGAAATGCATTAAGGGTATTTGATTATTTATCAAGTGTACTTGTTGTTTGGTGCATTTTCTTATACCATTTCTATCAATATTCTGTAGTTTCTAGCTAAATGAAACTCTATAACTACTGAAACTTATATAACTATTAACTAAATTAAGATATAGTTAAATATGATGTTATAAGATATTAAGTTATCAACTTATCAATTAACATCTAACATGACAAATTAAATAAAATACCAGCATACATTTCAATTATCTCACACTAGTGGTTGTACATAGAAATTACCACTTGGGTAATCACAACAAAAAAAAAATAAATTTAGTCCACTAATGTCATTTGTAACCTGATGTCCTGATGACTGGTAATACACTAGTGATTGTCTCATTTGGGCCATTATTCATAGGTAGGATCTCAATATTAACAACCTTACAAAAATAATATGGAACTGTAAAGTTACTATCTTATCTAATTAACGTTATGTTGTAAGACTAAGATGCACTTTGTAATGTTGCCAATTATAAACTAACCGAACTTAATTTGACAATACACAAGTACTTATGGCAATCTACCTGCTCAATATAGTACACAGTCGAAATCATGAACACCACATATATAATCAACACATAGAGAGTTAGTGTTAGCTTACTCGGATCCACAGAAATTGCTGAAATAAGAGGACCGTATACTCCTCGAAATGGGATGTTGGTTGTTCCTTTTCCAGCCCAGTAGAGATGAATTTCCAAACTACTTGTAACATTTACAGTATAAGTTGTCACATTTTCTTTCAAAGCCCCACCTGCTCTCTTACTGATGTCAAAATCCTTCTCCATCAGCACGCCCTGACACAGTACCAACCATTTGTAGTCAACCATCACTTAAGCACAAGAAGAAATGTAAGTAAATCCTGTGTTACAATACTTCACTGAGAAAGTAAAAGCCCATTTTTAATCATGGCATCAAGAGAGTGCAGTCAGCTACTAGATAATTTTATCTAGTTAGCTAGTAGTAGAGATGACAGTTTTCCCCCCTCATTATAATTAGCTAAATGGTTGGTTTTAGACTTTTAGTTGTAGTTTATATATGTCATAGAGGATAAAAGAAAAGTCTAGCCATTAGTCAAACACACTAATAAGTCACGCCAAATTTCATTTATATTACAAAACAAGGGAAGATGCCCCTAATAGAAGGCAATTTTTTGAAGTACCAAAACACAGGCAGGTTTAGAGTTGGAGGAATTTCAAGAATTGGTATATCAGTCGATATTTCTGCATCCAGAGGGGAGTACGTTCGATGAAATAATTTCTTTGATGTATTACCACATCCCCAAGGGTTAGACCCACTTTTTGCAGATCAATGGAATCTTTCTTGACCGACATCGACACACACCCAATCTTTAAAGAAGAGTTTGACAAACCCAAGTTCTTTTAACCCAATCAGAATGTCTCAATCAAGTGGGTATGCCAAAATAACCACCTGACCAAGTCTTTTACAGTATAGTCCAACCATGTTTCGGTATTGTAGCCCATATTTCAATTTATTTTTCGAGATTTCAACTTTATAATGATTTACAATATTTTAGGCTACTTTTTTTCGCAATTTTGATGACTTTTTTGCTGTCACTTCGAGACACTACACATCTACATAATTTGGCATCATACTACGGCCCACCGCCACCACCACTAAGCCACCATGAAACTCCATTCCGTCCACAAAAAAACTGACAGTCAGCACAGCAGCCACTTGCCACTTAACTAAAATCATGCACAAATGTTTTTACGTAGGTGGCATGTTATATACACAAAACACATAGGTCTGTGATGTCTCAAATCTAATCCACTAGTAAAATGAAATGTTTAACCCTCAACCCATTTTAAACTTGTAATTCAATCCACCTGATCTGACCATCTTTTTTCCTCTAGTTATTATACAGTAGATATATTACTATATCCATTCAGAAACAGTACTTGATATTGAGATGGCATTTATACATGAGAACTCACCTGGATGTAGATGTCAAATACACGTCTCCCGAGGCTGCTATATGTTCTATCATCCGTAAAAATGATCTCAGCAAAGTGAAGGCTAACATTGTAGCTTCCATTTACCAAACAGAAACCATAATATGCTAAAGATAAGGCTGACACTCGTGCGTTCATGTACAGTTCAGATGTGTTCCTTAGGACCCCAGAAGGTTGTGAAACAATATAACTATCACGACTCTTGTCATCCAAGAAATTACCAGTATTACTAAATCCCCATCGACCTTCTACTGCAGAAAAATATGACGCTCGACCTGGTTCCAAATCACTTTCATACTCCTTATCTCCAACCCTTAGTCTCCCTCCACCACAATTGATATACAAGGAGGTTTTCAGATCTAATACAAAGAACTAATTAATACAAAAAAAGATCATCAAGATATGAAATAATAATATGTAACTTTAACATACTTGTTGAACAAATATTATTCCCCAAACATGAGACCTCTCTGCTGGTAAAAATTGAACAAAGGCAGAAAGAGAATGTCACACAGATATAAACATCACAAAAAACCATTGGCAAGGCAGAGAAACTTACGAGGTTTTATTAACTGAAGACCAGGCAAACAAGTTCCTACACAAAACAGAAACACCAACTTTAGCTGGTGTAATAAGAAACATTTGGAGAAAAATGGGGCTGTTCTTACGTTTCCCGTATCTGACACCCTAATTCCCTGAAGCCATCAAATGTAAAGTTGTTGTATGACAAATCACTGGAAGAAAGATCACAATATTCATCAATCTATTCTTCAACCATATAAGGAAACACAGAGATCTTAGAAATTCACATCAATCGTTATCTTCACAGTTCACGATATTATAAGGGATTGCATTTATTCAATAAAACCAAGTATGGGAGTTTGCAGTAAGATAGCAAAAAATCAAAACAAGTATGCTAAAAAATCGTTATCTTCACGGTAGATAAACTTACATACTATCTCCTGAAGTGATCATCCAATTAGGAACACTTCCAGATAGGGAGTTTCCAGTAAGATATCTAAAAATAAAGCTATAAATTAGTATACCTTGAATGCCTCAGACAGATAATGATGGTATCAAAGAAGTCATAAATATAAATATGTAGTATGAAGCTGAGCTCCAGATAAAAAAAATATTGATTCCCCATCCCTTTGTTAGTTGAATAAACAATTAAACAGATAGATCGCTGTTGAATCTTTCTGGGATTCTGGTTATGTGTAAACCAATCAAACCTTACTCATCTGCATGATCTGTTATGAGATAGCAATTAATACATTAGAATGGAATGCTTACATAAAGTCCGTGTCAGATAGATCAATGAACCTTTCAGGAATGGATCCACTAAGTTTGTTGTAGCTGAAGTCTCTGAAAAAGCAACATAAACAATGAAGGTGTGAAATCTGGTAAATATTAGTAAATACAAAATAAAGAATCGCACTCCCAGACTTAAATGTTCTTTTAGAAGAGGGGTAACAGTATTGTTAATATAAGTTCCATAGGTGTATAATTGAGAACTTGGGGGCAAAACTTCTTGTTGAGAAAACCAATGTTTAAACTCATATGTTGATTAATACGTGATAACTCAAATGCTCAAATGAACAAGGTATTACGAACAAATGTGGAGGAACCAACAAACTAAAAGCAACACATGAATTACACGGTTTACTAACTTGATGTGGTTGAGCTACGTCCACAGTTGGCCAAGCAAGATAGATTATCAATTTCCATATTGGTACGTGTTTATAGTCTTAGTAATGTTGTATATATAAAGGCAAAATTAGGGAGAACGACTTGTTCTTTAAGGATGCAATCACCCTTCAACAGACTTTCAAATCAAGCGTAACATTCCACACAAGCCCAGGGAGGACCATGAAAGTCTAGAGTGGGACCCTTATTGAGGATGTTAAGACTTCATAACCTAGCAATCTCCCCACTTTGAGGATGATTATCAAACCAACAATCTTTGAACACGTGTTAACTCTAGTAAACCTAAAACTATGTAACATCCTCTCCCTAGATCGACGTTTTCTCATCTATCATTTAGAAGACCAATTGAAACTATGCAAAGCTTCAATATCACCAAGATGAAGCATAAATAACTTCAAGAATATATCATTGCAAAGAGTTGTTTTTATAACACGGATGATTAGAGGAAAAGGTAATAATTACTAACATGAGTTGGGTTGAAGCAAGAGATTTTGGTAACTCGCCGATAAGATTGCAACTCCTTAAGATCCTGACAGGATTACGTTAATTTAGAACACATTATTTAAAGTATCTAAGATACAAGACATATAAACATAAGGATGAATACAGAAAGAAATAACATAAATTAGTCAATGATAAAATAAATTAGTCAAACCAATCAATCGTATTTTAGCATGCAATCATGTCATGAATTATATACATGTGCATCATCTTGCATTCTTTCGTTTTCTTTGTTTGCCCCTCTTACGTTGTAACTTATGTCAACGTAAAACACACAAACGTTGTCACTTCAAATAATACATCACAAAGTTGTTAACAATGTCACTAAAATGCATGAGGACCATATGCGTGCTCTAAACATGGATGCTTAGACCCATAAGCCAACAAATAATAAGAAAAACAATCACAACTTCACAGTTTAGAACCATAAAAGGAGAACTGTGCATTTATGCTCTTCGACCCCAAGATAATAAGCCTCGTAGTCATCTAGCCTTTTGAACCAGGATCATGACTACGGAATTAAGGGTTTGGCATTCTTTCTAGAAATAAGTTGATTGCCCTTAGATAGCTTTGAAACTTATGGTTGATTTCATGCACTTAGATGATAAGCTTTGATCTTTTAAACTTATCAGAATATATATATTTTTAATAAATAATGACAAATAAAATATTTTAAGGGTTCAACACACAAATCATACTATATTAAAAGCAGTTCACTCACAGGTTCTTGAAAGGTGTACTTTTAAGGGGTGGAAAATGGGTGTCTGGTCCTCTCAAGTCGCTGATTCTCCTGCAGGACTTGACTAAGTAAACACAAATTCTTGATCGAAATGGCAAGCACAAAAAATATTGACAAAATTGGGAATTACTAACAAGTCTTCTAAAGTTGTCAGGAGGGTAATGCTAGGAGGTATTGGCCCTTCCAATCCACTGGCCTGAATCCTTCTGTTATTCAGAAACTTATTTAAATTTAATTGCTATAGATGTAAAATGGAAGACGAAACAGTAGGAAAACGCCTCACAAGCTCTCAAGACTTGTCCATTCTCCAATGAAATCAGGG
The DNA here is from genome assembly GCA_025506515.1 of Flaveria trinervia. Classification (NCBI taxonomy): domain Eukaryota; kingdom Viridiplantae; phylum Streptophyta; class Magnoliopsida; order Asterales; family Asteraceae; genus Flaveria; species Flaveria trinervia. The sequence continues at coordinate 120,404,861 of CM046444.1, read as the reverse complement.
ATCTTCCCAGAGAAGTTGTTAGCACCAATCCGACTACATAAAAATAAAATTAGCCAACTACATTCAGCCATATAACAATGAATGATCAAAGAATAATTATATCCAACAAGGTAGAAGAACTCACAACTCCTTCATATTGACCAGTTTTGCAAATGATTCAGGCAGTTTCCCAGTGAAAAAGTTGGAGTTCAGTAATCTAAAATAAAGAATAGAACCATTGTATACAGTCATCACATAATGAGATACCAGAAACCAAGCACAACACCACCAACAAATTTCACCAACTCTTACAATCTCTCAATGCTTGTAAGATTCCCAAGTTCATCAGGAATAGCTCCAGACAGCATATTATCCTCTACGGTTCTAATTAACAACAAAATCGTAGTCACAAACAGCAAAAAAAAACATTTACATATGTTACGATCATGGTAAATTTAAAGCGTACAACAGATGGCTAGAAACTTACAAAGATTTTAATGTGCTGATGTTTCCTAGTTCCTTTGGGATTGATCCAGTTAAATGATTCACGAGAAGAGAACTGCGAGTGAGTTTTCAATGTCAGATTTAAACGTAATACTCAAAGATCCAAAATCTATATAGTATGTTGAAGGTTATCGGTAAAGTAGAAGTACATGTTTACAATTTGCTCCATGGAACCCATTCCGGAGGAATGGTGCCACTGAGACAGTTGCGACTTAAGTCTCTGTAGAATGAAATACACAAATCAGCAGTTAAATACAAACAACTATGGGAGTCAAATTGACTAACAACAAAAGCATTAAGGCACAGGGGATGTACAGATTTTGGAGATAACGAAGATTGACGAATTCCGGTGGGAGAATGCCTGATAGACTTTGTCCTTTGAGACTTCTGCATCTCGAATCAATCAATACATCATTTCAGTATAGCAAGAAGTTATGCTTCTTTCAATTCAGAAACCCTAATCTTTGTAACCGATAAACCTTCTTAAGATCTTCCAAATTAGAAACCCTAATTTATGTTTTTGGCTTTATTGCCCGTTGAGTTTAAACTGGGAGCAGCGTCAAAACATAAAAACATTAACACACATATATAACTAGCTATCGCATCATAAAAACCCTCGTTCATTTAAAAAATCATAATCCTCTCTAATTAAAATAAAAATACTCAAAAGCACAAAATACGAGGATATGTTAACACCATCTTTTTAATTATCTTTCTATATGTATGTTTAATATAATTATAAAAATATGTTGGTCTCACATCCCTTTCATTTTTTACGTTCATGATGAAGAACTTCTCATACAAAAACATAGTCCTCAAAAAGGTGAAAAACGACGCCATGCAATTCTTGACCTAAAAACGACTTCATGCAATTCTTGACCTAAAAACGACCTCATGCAATTCTTGACCTAAAAACGACTTCATACAATTCTTGACCTAAAAACGACTCCATGCAATTCCTGACCTAAAAACAACCTTTAAAAACGACCATTGAAGATGGTCTAATGGGTTGGTAGTTTCTTTAACGGCGTTTAAAACTAACTTAATTAACATGAAGTGCCAGCTCTTTGTATTGATTATAATGCTTAAAAATTTAGTTTGCTTAGAAACATCATACCGAAAACAAAAACAAAACAAAAAAACAAAACACCCTTATTACCTAAGACCTTAAATGATTCAAATCATCACTTATATCACTCATATCAATCAAAGGTTACTGGATCAGAAGGCATTTGATAATATGTCAGCGGTTAAGTGATACAAATATCATCAAGATGAATAGTAGCAAGTATGTGAATGGTTGTTATAAAAAAAGTTTAAGAAATTATAATCACAAATAAGATGTCTAAAGCTTTTTCCAAATATATTACATTCTGGTCCATCAAATTTTAGGATTTGACTTTATTATTTGATTTATGTATTTAAAGTTTTATAAGCTCAAAATCCCTTGAAATTTACAAGTATTGTACACTGATTAGAAATTTACGTTTATATTTGGAGTATTATACAATGACTTTAACTTCTCTATAAATTGATTTTAATAATAGTAATTTTAAAATAATTTAAGAGTTTTAGGGCTCTTAACATATTGTTAGTTCTAAAAAAATTAGTTATTAAAATGATAGAATAAAATTCAAGTCTATCTAAATTCATTTCAACTAGTGGTGTTCATTTACGCGTGGGATGGACACCAGTCTTAAATCTAGTAAGAACTGAACTCGATGCAAATAAGAAGTAAAACATTCGTAGTCTAAACTCGTCTTAGGCTCTGAACATGCTACCCGTGGCGGCTGCAAGCAAGAAATGTTGCCACGCCAAACAACGGGCTAGCATTTTGGTTTCATTACGGCCTTGATACAGTGTAAATAACTATAACAACTTTCCGAACAATTGCCCAAATACAAACATAGTCTCAGATGTGCAAAGGCCCGTCATCATTGACAATTATCCTAACAGCAGCAGCAAGGCGATACCAAACATACTCGTATCAAACATAATTAACCATTGGTAACCACCGGAGAAATGCAGCCACTAGCGCATCCACCGTACCGCCACCACCGAGAATACATAGAGATGAATGAAGCATATCACGAATCTTAAAGAAGAAGCACAATACCCAATAACCAAGGATATACCCAAAACAACCCCATAGACATCAAAGAATGGAGACTACATGCACCATACGGGTCATAAAGAAGAGCTCGGTACCCAATGACCAAGGAAATACCCAAAGTAACCCCATAAATCAAAGAGTTCAAACAACATGCACCATGCGCATCAAGGATTGTACCTACTACTGTTCATTGCATTGGGTTTTTCATATTATGTAAAAAAATTTCTAAGCAAAATAATATGGTTGTTTGATACGATCCTTAACCCAACTGGTTAAGATGAGTTACTCATGATATGTAAATACGTGGGAGGTCATGTGTTCAAATCTCACTCTGAGCAAAATGTTCAGAGTTGAGCTAGAGGGTTTTCTTAGCAATGAGTTTCCTCATGTGGGAGTTGGGGGTGCGGTCCCAGTTGGAAAACGGATAGATGGACCCGATTAAAATAACACTTATCTTCCGAAACAGTGCCGTACATTTACCGTTTAAAAAAAGTAATCTTTTGATGCAAGTTTGATAAAACTAAGTAAATTCATGTAGTCATGCTAAAAGCAGTCATCCTATTTTCTCATGGAATGCAGCAGCGACACATCCGATTTTCTCATTTTCTTCGGTTTTCCCCATCTCGCGAGGTGTCCAATTTCCTTGTTTCCCCGTTTCCTCAATTGGCAACCGTCACAACAAAAAAAAAGAGTCGATGGTGCCCAAAAAAAGTTCACCGAGGTTTGGGGATTTGGGTTTCGATATTCCGCCTGGGGATAGGTTTCTTCAACCCTTCCAAAGCACGACATCATGTTCTCTCAATACCAAAATAGTTTCATTTATTTTAAATCCACCATGAAGCTACCAAATCATCTTTAACTTGAATAAAATTTTAGTTACAAAATATAGAGTAAATTTTACGATTGATCTTTGCAGGTTTATCTAAATCATAAATTAATACGTTGAATAAAAATAACCAACTATAGTTTGCAAAAGAAATTCAAAATAACTACTACACCCACTAGGTGATATGATAAGATAGACATAAACTTGATAACAAATACGTGAAACAATTAAGAAAAAGTAGAACATGGGTAACTACAAGTTAATGGAGCAAGTTGAACGGCACGGGTTGTTAGGATGTAAGTCCGATGACCAAGTTGAAAGATGGACCCAGGGATGACGTGTACTTTTTTAATTTTATAGTCAGAGCGTTGAGATGGGTTGGAACTTGGAATGATAGAGTCAATGTTTTGGAGACCGGATCGGACACCGGTTCGATCGGAGATCGGTCCGGTCTGCTATGATTCGTTTTTAAGGGGTCGAACCGGTCAGTTCTTTCCGAACCGGTGGTCGGACCGGTTCGGATCGGTTTTTTGTATTTTTTTATGTTAATGGGTAAAGACGGGGTGTTAAACCGTAATTAATACGTTAAATATACAAATATAGTTAAATTTTATATATAACTATAAAATACATATGTAAATCATATATAAATTACTTATATTTAATTAGATATATAATATAGTTAAATCCGGTCCAACCGGTCCGACCACCAAACCAGTAAGGCGTTCGGTTCGACGTCCGATCCAGTTTTGAAAACATTGGATAGAGACGATGAACAAGATGGGTGCTACAATTGTTAATAATATTTATTTTGTTTTCTAAAATTAAAACGATTAAAATACCCCTTTTGACAACGTTTGCTTTTAACAAAAGTTAAAAATTGGACTAAAAAAAAGAGAAATTAAAGCTTGGGGACAAAATTTACAAAATTTAATGATTAGAGACTAATTTCAAGATTTAGATAAAAACACAAGGACCGATCCTAAAGTTTACTCTAAAATATATATCCAAAAACAATTCAAACTAAGGTGCTACTTATAATTTTGTTTAGTCTAATCAATCAATCAACAACATGTGTCATTTGATATGCCAAAATATCTATAAGACTTTAGTTTAAATAACAAATACGTATGAAGGAGAAAATTACATGCTAACAACATGGCATGTCGTGCCGTTTGGTTCCGCGTTGCAAATTAGATTATTCTCATATGTTTTATTGCTATAAACTTCCCAACCAACACATGGATCCTTTTCGAAATCCCAGTCTTTACTGAGTTTTACTCCAATTTCTTTCAGTACAACCACTGCAAATAAACAAATAAAACTTCTTAAGTAAATAATCACGAGACACACAAATAGACAATCTCAAGCTTGTCATACCTACTTCGGTGGGAAGACAAGTTTCACTTATCAACACAAAAGTAAATGGAAACAATATAACACATAGAACTATGTATAATATTTCGCTTAAATCTATTAGTATTTTCAAGAATTAAATCATGAGACACACAAATAGACAATCTCAAGTTTGTCATACCTTCTTCAATGGGAAGACAAGTTTTGTTGATCAACGCAAAAGTAAATGGAAACAATGTAACACATAGAACTATGAATAACATTTCGCTTAGATCTATTAGTATTTTCAAGAATTATGCATAGATAGAAGTACTTATATAACAAATATCTAAGCAATGATAAATGATTAGGGTAGTTGGGAAATAATTGAAGGCTACTAGGACCAAGACTTACTATTTAGAAGGGTCAGGGACACCCACTCGTTAAATCGACGCCCCTTTATACGCCGTGTATGGTTCATACGTAACGTATAGGTTCGAATACACCGAAAACAAAGAAAATTCAGGGGGTTGTAAGATAGTTATACGACACATGCAGAGTTATAAAACATGTATAACAAATTTTGACATTGACTACGAGAAAAAATTCAGAGTGATATCAAAAAGGTTATACGCCCCGTATAGGACTATACGATACCCTCTATAAAACACGTATAGAAATTTAATGTGTTAATTTATAATTTTAAAGTGTCCACAATATCACACCTTTTGAATTATACATCATTACAAACAACTTTTTGCCGCTTTCAATAATAAATTGCAAGATGCCCCATCTTATGTGTAGCTTTAATTACAAAATAGGCGTAATACATTCTTGAGATGTTTTATTAAATTTTTTTGTTTTTAAAAATCAGGGGAAAGATAACTATGGAGGAAAAATAGAAGAAAACTTAATTTCCTTAAATTCATATAAACTTTTTTATGTTTTTCTAGAAAAAATATTATACTTTATACGATTTGATGCATTATTGATTACCATAGAAAAGTATGGTCACAAAGTTACACACAACATGATTATTAGAAACCGATGAGATTGACAAAATTTACGAAGTTTAATGCTTGTTATGAGTGGTTTTGAAGCTCAAGTTTTATGAAGGTGCGTTAAACTTTACAAGTTTGAATTACCATTGCAATTAGTACTAATACATAAAAGATTTAAACACAGCGCGTCAAACTCTAAAATTTGATTCACTAATTGTAGTTGGGATTTTGATACTCAAGCTTTAAAAGAACGCGTCAAACTCAAATCACTTTTGTACATTACTACATCACATAAAGTCTTATCGCATTATTACATTCACACACACGTTCATGTATATAAATATAATAGTGGAAATGTTCGTGCGTTGTAGCAGTACGGCTATTACGCGATTTTTTGGAAATTAAATTTTAGTTAGTATCGGCTCAGTGCGTTATTATGTAAATTAAAAAAATCAAAATAAAATTATTGAAAAAATTGAATAAAAAAGAACAATTACATATATTACAAAAATATTTAACTATATTATCACAACAAGATTATTGAAAGAATGGGTGGTCTTTGCAGTCGAAAAACACTTATTACCAAAATTTTAGGGGAGGTGTTCATTTTATGAATATAGGTTGGAGTTTTATAATAATCGGATGCAACTTTCAATGATGATTAGCATAGACCGGATAAAGTTAATAGGGAATTTATCATCATAAATTACCATATTAATTGTTATTGAGCTGTTAACAACTAACAAGAGAAAGGAAAATATGGATTAGTGCTCAATTGCAAATAATGAACGAGATTAAAAGTAAATGACGGTTTTGTTTGGCCACATGTATATTTGTATCATTTTTATTATAAGCATTATATTTTATACTTTATTGTAAGGACATAAATGAAATAAAATGGTTAATCTGTTGAAATTTAAGCATAACTTTTCATATAGGTGTCTTAATTTATATGTAAAATTATCATTAAATCCTCATTTCACTTTTATTATAAAAGATATAGATTAATATTAAAAATATTAAATTCATAATATGCCTCTAAAAAATATTAGTATTATAGTTATTATAAATATGAAGATATATATATAAGTTATATACTTTAATATTTAAATAAAATAATATTCAATTTAAATAATATTTAGTTATAATAATATAACTAGTATATATAAATTTAAATGTCAGTTTAGAGTATCATGAATAAAATAAAATTTAATAAAATGAATTAAATAATGTCATATTATAAAATAATGTATTAATGTTTATTAAATACATAAAATAATAAATGACAAAAATGTCAAGATATGTATTTAATTTAACGAATAAATTTACCATATTGCATCTAAATTGTCTTAAAATCTTAATCAATTACCTATTCTAACCCTTTTTAATACCTTCCACTCCTTTGTATATGTTGGTTCAAAATGTATATGTTTGGCAAAATTACCTCTCTATACAAAAGGATGTATTATATAATAGTATAAATATAAGTATTTAAATCAAATAATATTTGATTTAAATAGTATTTAATTGTAAAATTATGATTATTAACTATAAATTTAAGTGTTAATCTATATTATTAAAATAAAATAAAATTTAATGAAGTAAATTAAATAATACCATATTATTAAATAATGTATTAATAATATATATTAAATAATACCATAATTAGAATAAGTTAATTAAATGGGGGCAAAAGTGGAAATATTACATTAATCACTTATACTTTATGATTAAAATGTTGTATATGTGTCTTATACTTTGAATAAAATTACTATCTTATCCTTTTAATATATATTATACAGTAATATAAACTTATTTAAATAGTATTTAATTATAAAAATATGATTAATAACTACAAATTTAAATGTCAATTTATATTATTATAATAAAATAAAATTTGTTAAAGTGAATTAAATAATATCATATTATTAAATAATTAAATAACAATGTGTAATTAAATAATACAATAATTAGAAGAAGTTAATCAAATAGGGGTAAAAGTGAAAATATAGCATAAAACATTTATGCTTTATGCTTAAAATATTGTATAGATGTATTACATTTTGGAATGAAAATATCATATTATCCTTCTAATATGTATTATATAGTAGTATAGATATTAATATAGGTGTCTAAGATTTTGAATAAAAATTAACATCTTATCCTTCAAATATGTATTATATAGTAGTATATATTAATTTAAATAGTATTTAACTATAAAAATATGATTAGTAACTTAAAATTAAATGTCAATATGTTATTATAAATGAAGTAAAATTTAATGCAATGAATTAGATAATATCATATTATTAAATAATATATTAATAATGTGTATTAAATAACATAATAACTAAAAGAGGTTAACTAAACGGGGGCAATAATAGAAATATTGTATTAAGCACTTGTACTCTATGCTTAAAATGTTGTATATGTGTCTTACACTTTGAATGAAATTACCATCTTATCCTTTTAATATGTATTATATAGTATTATAGATATATATAATTATATATAATAATGGAATGATCAAATGAGAACTCATTTTTTATGAGAATTATAATAACCAATGTGAGCCACTAATTTTCAATAAAAAAATTATAATTAACAAAAATATAATAAAAAAATTATAAATTAAAAATAACATAAAAATAATAAAATAAAATACAAAAATGTTTTAGTCGTTTCCCTTTTTCATAAAAATTAAAAAATTTAATAAAACTTAATAAAAATTAAAAAATTTAATAAAAATTTAAAAAGTATCATTTTTTTTTCTGAAATTCATTTTACACATGTGTAATACCGGATTTATACATATATATAGCCGATTCACAAATTGTAAATAATGGGTGAATGATTTTTTTATAATATATATCAGTATATATCAATAGCCGACACAACCGAACTGAAAAAACAGAAACCAATAAGAAACTGATGGTTTGGTTTTATAATTTTTTAAATACCGATTTTTCGGTTCGGTTATGGTTTTGCGTGTAATAGAAACCAAAAAACCAAACCGCAACCATAAAACCGAACTTGTAAATTTCCAAGTATATTCATACACTTATAAACATAACTAGCCTATAAATTATTATTTAATTTATGCTATCTAAAATAGATAGATCTTTAGGTTTCGAGCATAATTTTTTAATTTTTTGTTTTGGTAGATTAAATTATTTTATTCAACTTTTTGTTATTGTATTTTATTAGTTGTAATTAATTTTAATGTTAAGTATTATAAGAATCTATAGATTATGTTTAAATATCAACAAAATGATGTAAGGTCAAAGGTTTTAGCTTAAATTTATTACTTTGAACCAATTTAAATAAAAAAACAAAAAAAAAACTTGAAGTCTAAAAACAAAACAAAAAAAAAAACCGAACCGAAGTGAAAACCGAAAACCAAAAACCAAAAAAAACCGAAACCGAATGGTTTTAAAAACCTAGAAACTAAAATATCGGTTTTTTGTTTTGGTTTTAGCTTATAACCGAACCAAACCGACCATGCTCACCTCTAGTTCTGAGTGGATGAGAGAGAAAAAAGTAATGATGATGGTATAAAAAATATTATTTAATTGAACATGAGAGAGAAAAATAATAATTTTTAGTTTAATTATATAGATAAAGATAATAAATTTATTGTAATGTTCTTATACTTCAATAAACAATACAGTTTACTCATCAAGGTATTTTTGTGATTGATTACAATGTAATCAATTTATAATGAAGAATCTAATAATATATTAATCAAATTCTAAAAGGTTAACATTGAATATGCATATTCCTAGTATAATAAAAGGGTAATTAGAAGTAACACGTTAATTACTAATAATATTATTTAATTTTCATAATATATTTTGTGTTTATCTCTCTTATTAAATAATGACTTTAATTACTAATAATATTATCTAATTCTTTTTATTAAATAGTTTTCTAATAAATTAAAAAAGGGATATTTTTATTAGTGTTATTTAAAAAAAACAATTATTTCATCAAATAAGAAAATTTTCTAAAACATTAAACTTTTAAAAATACAAAAAATAATAATTTTGGTGTTTTTAAAAAGTAAAATTTTCATAAAGTAATTAAATTTGAGAGTTATAATAAAAATGTTTTTAAAAAGTGATTTCAATCATATACTATCTTAAAATATCATTTAAAAATAATAATTTTCATTGTATTTAATATTTTATTTATTTAACCAGTGTAATACATAAGTTTACTAAAGCTAGTCAATATCATACATTTCATAATTACTAAAATGATTTTAATTAGTTAAATAAAATTATGGTTGTATTTAATCTTTTGTCTTATAACATAGTGCATGGAGACAGTAGCGAATCTAGAAGTAAAGTTTAGGGATAACGTAAATTTTGTTCCGTACGTTTATGTTAATAAAGGGGTTCGAATGAAAACCATTCAAATCAAATCCATTTGGGATCGAAGGAATTGAACTCAAAGTAGTTGTTGACCCATTATCATAATTATTTTAGAACCAATATCCTACTTTTGCAAAAAAAAAATTTTGAACAAAATTTTCAATAACAACTTGTTTATTCATTTTTCAAATCTCTAATTTTATAAAGATAACATAATAAGATTACAAAGTGCATTTACAACATAACACAATTCAAATACCTAATTTTAATATCAAACCTTTGATTCATCTTTCAAATCCCTACTTCATATACGTAATTGCGTAAACCATATATTTTAAAAATTGAACCAAATAACTATTAATTTTCATAACAAATGACACTTAAATATTAAAAATTGAATAACATAAACCCTAAATCCGTAATTTCATAGTGTAATAGAGAAGAAAAACTAAAAATGTTAACTTGAAGTGGGTTGTGAATTAGTGAAAGATCACATGTGGGTGATGGTAAGGGCCGCCGCAACAGGCGGAGTTCGGTGGTGGTCGGCTGGACGGACGACGGTAGGGATGTGGGTGATCGACGGTGTGGGTGGATGGTGGCTGATTGGCTGTGGCCTATGAGAAGGGACGAAGGGTCGATGGGGGCATGGGGTGATTGATGGTGTTTGATTGGGTTATGGTTATTTAGATTAACTAGTTAGGTTTTTTAAAGTTTTTTAATGTTTTTTGGGTTTATATTCATTTTGAACTTGTTATTATTATTATATTAGACTGTTGGGTATTTTGGGCTTATTAGTTATTTATGTTTTTATAAAATGTAATGTGTATTTATAAAATATAAGATTAGTTTTTGTAAACTTTAAAACTTTATATAAAGTGTTGAGTTTTAAAAAATTTAGGGGTACGTAAAATCGTAATTTTTATTTTACATAAAACCGTAATTTTTTCTCTTTACGCTATCCGTAAAAACCGCTACCCCTCTGCTCTTAATAGGTTTGCCCATGCATGGAGACACATTTACTTATTCGACGTCCGGTAACTACTATCGTGTAGTGCAAGGAGATAACATTTACTTATTAACATTTTCTAAGAAAACAAAATGTGTGGATTTGTCTTTTTGTCAATGTTCCGATATAATATTTTGAATTGATTTGTATTCAAAACCAAGTATTATTTTTGATTTCATAAGCTATAGCGAGTGCGTTATTGTTGCGGTATCATGATAAACCGAATTGATTATGAGCAAACATCATTGTTGCCGGTAATGGTATTATCGAAACCATTATCGCATATTCTTTTTTATAGTTTCGGATGAGTCAAACCAATAACGACCAAATCACGCCGTGTCACGCAATGGAAAACATCCAAACTCTCAAAGCGTATCACGGAGGAAAAAACTAGTTTTGATCGTATGATTCAATTGTAATTTAAGAAGACTGTCTCAGTTTAAGCATATGAAATAACAAAGCAGAAGCAAAGTTCACATCCAAAAAGTTAAGATGATTTTTTCACATCATTTCAATCTATATAAGTACAAATGTTACAAACAATACACAAATTATAATATACTATAATACAATATAAAAGTACAAGTTGCTACAATCAATTATAAGCAATATTATAGTCAAATTAGAGGATTTTAATTAGAGTTGTATTTGCAATTATGTTTTGCTAGACTCAACCAATTATACAACCAAACACACAAGTGGGAAAGTATGTGGCTTATTTGAAGTTTGTGAGTCCACAAGTTCCAACAAACATTACCATACCTCATGTAAAATTTTGTTTTACGTAACATGTTAACCTTTTTTACTTTACGTCGTTAAGAACATGTAACACTTATATAATCAGATATTTTAAAAGTATAGTATCAATGCTCAAATAATCAAAGTGACAAATTTTAGTCTCAACACCACCGATTTTAATAGATATTACACCAAACATATGCAACAAATTTAGGATAAATTTTGATTTGGACCATATCTTCCTTGCCTTGTACATACATTCAAGTGATCAGAATATTACAGCCTGAAAGACTTTTGAATTGCTTTGTTCTTTCGTTGGAAAATAATCTTTGAAAACACCTTTGTTTGGAAGATCATCATCATCAACTCCATCTTTCTTTCGAGGTATATCATCTTCGTCGTCGGTTTCATTTTTATTTGGAGGATAATCTATCCTCAACTTTTTGAACACAACATCTCTATCTCATGATCATGTGAACTTCATCCTTCGTCTAGTCGGGTACATTTTCTCAAACATCCATTTTCATAGCCTCAAGTTCAATACGAATATACGATTACATTCATAACCTTGTGGACGCGATGTTAAAACCAATCTTCCTTTGATGTTGCCACATCACCTATCTTCCCCAAACTGCACTCATCAAAACTTTGTAAAGTAGATGCGATGTTGTGTATTCAAGTTTATTCATGCAGCATTTTAGTTCACATACAGACGGTTGGTCCCAGCAATTCAAAATGAAAAACACACTTACGACACAGTGATAAATAAGCATACAAAATGGAGTGTACACATACATTTGACATCATGACGATAAATGAGCATCAAACATCTTTCAAGATTTCTCCTCCTCATCACTGTCTCTTTTCTGCAGATACTCGTTGAAACGTTCGACTGGGTACAAATCAATAGCGGACGCAGAGGAATCAGTGTATGGGAATGAGATATCCTCTGTGTGGATCTCACTTGTACTCTCAAATTGCTTCATTTTCTTGGGATTCATTTCGGTCACTGAGACATTTTGTTCGACGACAAATTCTTGAGGAACTATTCTTCCTTCAAGCATGCTCACCACTGATGACATTGTAGGCCTATCGTTTGGAGCAATTGCAGTGCACGCTAACGCTATATTTATAACTACCATGATCTCTTGGACATCATATTTTGAATCCAGCCTTGGGTCAGCTAGCTCCATCAGATCACCCGTTGTTTTCAAAGCATTGGCCTAACATGAAGAGACAAAGGGAGTATGAAATAGGATGAATAACGAAAAGTTATAAGTTGAAAAGGGTTCGCGTAATCGTGTTAATTAGTTACCCGATCAAGAAGAACAAAATGATTCTCCTTTAACCTGTCAACAGTGTTGGGCGTCCCACTCACTATCTCTAAGAGAACAATTCCATAGCTGTATACATCTGCTTTATCCGTGAGGTAACCACGTAACGCGTATTCAGGAGCCATATATCCACTGAAATTTGTAATGAAAAGAGATTTTATATCCATGTTTCTGAATTTTATAAAGAATTAATGTATCAGATTTGATAATATTTTTATATATAAATTAATACTCACTAAGTTCCAGCAACGCGTGTGCTTATATGCGTGTTGTCCTCTTCATCAAGCTTAGCCAAACCGAAATCTGAAATTTTGGCATCTAAATTCTTATCAAGCAGCACGTTAGTGGCTTTGATATCTCTATGCACAATCTTCAATCTTGATTCCTCGTGTAGAAAAGCCAAACCACTCGCTATACCGATGCAAATCTTGTATCTTGTTCGCCAATCAAGTTCCAACTGCCATTCTTCTGGCCCTTCAATCAGCAAGTTCAAAAATAATTCAAAATTATGATAAACCAAAGATTCTTGTGGTTTTATAGCAGTTTATAGTTTATACCCCTAAATTTTGCTTTCATAGTCCTACTTAGAGAGCACTTATTCCCATTGGATAGATGTGGAAATTTTTACTAATTTACTTATACATTATGATTTAAGTTGTAGTTTATTCCTAAGCCCTAAATGGGTAATTAAAATAAAAATAGTTAAAGAGAAACATTCAAAATTAGTAGTCACACAAAACGGTTTTGAAGTAGCCTTACGGTCATAAATCATTTTAATTAATAGTTAGGTTAATATGATAATGATATATTTTTTTCAACCATATTATAAGTATAAAATAATTTTTTTTATGGATCAGCCTAACCCAGCCAGTCTTTTTGAATGCCCAAGATCGCTTATCAAAAGGGGCTTCACTGAAACGATCATACGTTAGGCTAGAAGTCTCCGTTTTGGGTCTGTGACCAGTCAAAACGACCGTCCGAGCGAGGAGCCCGTTTTCACAAATGGCCGTAGGCGGTTTGGGTCATCGTTTCGGCCCAAAAACGGCTTATTTTATGAGTTATTTATGCTTTTGTCTTATTTTTATATTTTGTTGAACTTTACATTTGGCCCAGTTTTCAGTCCGTTTATGTTTTGTGTCCCATTCAACTTTTGCTTTGTTTTTTTATATGTTTGTAAGAGATGGGTGAAGGGATTATTAAAATTTATAAAAAAAATCTGTTTTCTCTCTATCACCGTGTGTGTTAGTGTAACCTGATTATCGGTATTCTTTGTGAATCAACGATAGTTAGAAGAATTAATCCTGGTATTCTCGTTGAATCAACAGGTTCAATTATCTATCTTTCTGTTTCCGACTGCATCATCTACCTTATAATGTCCCTCGAGTTCAGATTTCAAAAAAGAAGTAAAGCGACAAACTAAATGAATACCAAGAGAAAATTTTACCAAACAAAGCACGAGCAAGACTGTTATTTTCCATGTATTCATATGCTAGCAACAACTGGTTTCCTTCAATACAACATCCATGCAGCTTCACAAGATGCTTGTGTTGCAAAGCAGAAATCACCCCCAACTCATTCAAGAACTCCCTATTTCCTTGCCTTGATTTGGAAGAAAGCTGTTTCACGGCAATTAAGGTTCCATCCGGCAATACTCCCTACGTTAAAAGAAAATTTTCAGATTCCAACATAGAAGAAAATTTGTCTGAAAATTATGTAATAAAGAGAGTAGTAGATTACCTTGTAAACAGGGCCAAAACCACCTTCTCCAATCTTGTTAGCAACATCAAAATTGTTTGTTGCAGCTCTGATTTGCCTCAGTGTAAATTTACCAGTGTTAAGCTCTAGGCCATTCAAATCTGATGAGCGAAAAATGAAATTGTGAACATGTAAAGAAATAGGAGAATCAAGTATAAAACATAGGAGAATGTTATTATGCATGGGTCGATTTGAGTTGTGTTTTATGTCGAAACGGTCAAATGGGTCCAAAGTGGCCCAAGCATATATTTTTGACGCATACAACCTTGTAAGTTATTTTACTGAAATGATGATATTAGTATTATAATAATACCGTTTTGTTTCTAAATCATCCATTACTGTATTAATTATTTGAAAACTTTAAACAAACAAAAGTGTTTGTGGGTCAACCCAACCAAACCCAGACCATTTCAAATCCAATATTGCCACCTCTAGAAACCGAGCTTAGCATATACATACCGAGGCCACTAGTGTCTTTGCGTCGCAAATAACCTAAATACCATAAAACTCCAAGAATTAGGACAATACTGAAAACTGCTCCAACCGCAATTCCAGCTACAACACCTCCAGACACACCTTTTCCATTTTCTTGAACGCGTGGAACCCGAAAATCTAAATATTTAAAATAAAGAAGATAGAAACTATAGTTTAAAAAACAATCAAACAACAAAGAGAATTTGTTTGTGCAGATTTTGTTACAATTTTGTATACTATAAAACTAATATGAACTTATTTCAAAAAGATCTTTAAGACATTTTGAATCTACCATCATTGTCACTAGTACAGTGAACTCCAAATCATGAAAACCATATCAATCATAAAACAACCTTGTAAACGATAGCTTACTTGGCTCCACGGAAATAGCTGAAATAAGAGGACCGTATGTTCCTCGGGATGGGATATTTATTGTTCCTTTTCCAGCCCAATAAAGGCGGATTTCCAAAGTTCTTGTAACATTGACAGTATAAGTTGTCACAACTGCTTTCCCAACCCCACCTGCTCTATCACTGATGTCGAAATCCTTCTCCACCAGCTTACCCTGACCGATTATAACCAACAAATATTTAAGCAGTCAGAAGAAAGCAAGCTAGAATACGCGAATCTCATTTCGCTATAATGTGGTTTACAAAACATTTAAATTTTTATGTAATATTAATCGAAGACAACTCACCTGAATGTAGATGTCAAAGATGCGCCTACCAAGGCTGCTAAACATTGTATCATCAGTAAAAACAATCTCGGCAAAGTGAAGGTTTACGTTGTAGCTTCCATTAAGCATGCAGGAGCCATAATACGTCAAAGATATGGCTGAGGCTCGTGCATTCAAGTATAATTCAGAGTTGTTGATTGCGATCCCAGAACTACTTGTCAATATATAACTGTCAGGGCGGTCATCGTCCAAGAAGTGACCAGTATTGCTAATTCCCCATCGATTATTAGTTGCATAGAAACGTGCAGGACCACCAGGGTCCTGGTCATCTTCATATTCTTTATTGCCAACTGATAGTGTCTTTCCACCACAGTTGATATACAAGGAGGATGAATCTAACTCAAAAATAGTTTCATGAAATCAGAAGCAAATTAGTATCTATCTTTCTTATGTGTTTCTAGTATTATACTTGACCATAGTAACTTTTATGCTAAGAAAATTGATATCGCCTCGATTATACATATTTATACAGCGATTTTGTAACACTTTTAAAACATTTTTCATTTCAAGTACAATGATTTTGAACTGATCTGTTTAATATTTGTCACTGCCATGGTGAACACCCGGAATTTGTTCATGACTGTTTAATCCAATAAATAGTTGAGGCTTGGGGCCAGAACTAGTAATAGGATGGAGGTTGTTAGCATTACAACTTGAATATGGTTGTCTATTCATTTTAGAACTTAGAAGAACCTCTTGTGTAATTAGTAATTACTAATACTTAATACACCAAGCTTTTGGTGCGTGTGTTTGTTTTTAGGATATAACTCGGATTAATTATTAGTCGATTCTAGTTGAACACTTGTCATTTCCTTTATCACTTTTGGGTTACTCATTTTATAATTCATAGTGTTGTTTTCCAGCAGTTTTTCATTCTAATAGGAAGCACTAATGATGGTTGGACAGAGAACAATTAAGCTAACAAATGCATAATTAAACTTTCTTGACTGATTTGAACTTGACAGTACAAATGAAAGGGTATACTAAATACAGTTATTCTTGACTGCATTAACGAGCGTTGCCATAAGAACAACATCATCAATGAATCAAGTATAACTGAATACGAATAAACATGTCACAAAATTTCATCAACATATGAGAAATAATTAGTAATTTCAACTTACATGTAGGACAAACGTTGTTCCCCAAGCACGAGACCTCTATACTGCTAAAATGGCACAAATAAAAAAGAGTGTTACAAAGAAGTGAACATTGACATAGCTTTATCTAGAAATAGAATTCATGGCATAGAAACTTACGAAGTGTTATCTGTTGAAAAGGAAGCAAACAAGTTTCTACAAGAAACAACAAATACTACAAAATTTAGCTGGTAGGATAAACACTTGGGAGTTCAAAGATAATGCCTTTAAGAAAAAGGGAATTGATCTTACGTTTCACGAATTTGACACCTTGAGTCACTTGTGTTTGTAGATGTGAAATTGTTGTATGATAGATCACTGCAAGTTATATAACATCAATCATTAGATTATACAACTATACAAAGGAACAATGATCATAATTTACTTGTACAGATTCACAACAATGTCACTCAATATACCATACACTTTACATGTACATATGATCCCAACATAATTATTTTACTGTTACAGACTTATAGTAGATTAACTTACATATTATCTCCTGAAGTGAGAATCCAATCAGGTACGCTTCCGGTGAGCAAGTTTCCAGTAAGATAGCTAAAATTTTAAATAGTAAAATAGTAAGTTGTTGCCATAAGCCATTATACCTTGACTATCTCAGATAAGTGAATATTACAGATATATAATTTAGATCTTTCATAAAAAGGCGTTGGAATTATAAATTATATTGTTTCATCTGTCACACTAACTAACTACTGTAAAAGTGGTATTTTAAAAACCATTGCTTCCAAGCTGCTTGATCAGCTAAATTACCATGCCAACCTAGGGTAAACCAAAAGTATCAGACATAACAATACATCAGAATGAGATGCTTACATGTAGTCGGTTTTCCTTATATCAGTGTACCCGTTAGGAATGGTACCATTAAACTTGTTAAAGCTAAAGTCTCTGAAAGCAAAACATGAATAATGATCGTATGAAATGCGATAATATTGTAACTAACAGAATTAAACTCAAATAAACAAGATATATCTTGATTTAATAGTCTTTCCAAGACACAACTATAACATGTTTGTAATAGTATTTTCTTTAAGCATTTATATCGCATTAACATTGAATCTACACATTAGTATATATGGCTGTTGTCAGTTTGATTGATAAAAAAACAACTCAGAAGAAATAAAAAAGATATATTTTAGTTATCTTAGGTGCACACAAGTATATACTCATAGGTGATATCACTCACGAATCATAAATGCACCATACATTCCAACAAGTTCATAGTAGCTATAAACCTTGTATCAAGGGTTTTAGGTTCAAAAGTCATTGTTGTAATTTATATTAGATTAGTGTATAGTTAATTCAGCCAATTGTTTCTCAGATGTGGTAAGATGGTTCTTAGTTGGTGGTTTTCATTTGAACGCCATTGTTTCAATATGCATCTAGCTTTCAGACTCACACAGAAAAGAAGTCAAGCATCAAATAACATTCACAACACATGAAATGGCTAAACACACCAACTCCTATGAAAACTTAACCCCAAGGGGTTAAACACGTCTACTGTCTACTTTGGTTTAGCTTCTATGTGTATTATACGTATCTACAGTCTGTCTACGCTTCCATTCTATATGACACTTGGTAGCTTGCAGACCGTCTTATGTCAAACACTAGCACAGGTCAAAGGCTACTGGACAATGGACATAGTGCTTATGTTGTATTGTTGTTGCGAATAAATTTCCTTTATACATAAATAATTTGAGGAAAAGGTAAAAGTTACTAACAAGACTTTCAAGCTTGAAGGAAGAGAATCTGGTAACTTTCCGAACAGATTGCAACTCCTCAAGATCCTAGCAATATTAAGTTTACGATAAATTAAAAAAAGGAAACTGGTAACACTAAACACTTCACTAAAAGAAGAAATTCAACTACTCACAGGGTCTTGAAAGATGTGTTACCAAAAGGTGGACAAGGCGTGTCTGGTCCTCTCAAGTCGCTAATTCTCCTGCATTTCTTGATTCGTTCAGCACAAATGATCACAATTGCAATCAAATAAAATACATGATATATGAGGAATTACTAACAAGTCTGTCAAGTTTGCCAAAAGAGTAATGCTAGAAGGTATTGGCCCCTCCAATCCACTAGCTTGAATCCTTCTGTTATTCAAAAACTCTAATTAACTATAATTTCTGCATACAACAAATCGAAAATAGAACAGTAGGAAAATGCCTCACAAGCTCTTGAGACTTTGCCATTGGCCTATGTAATCGGGGATCTTTCCAGAGAAATTGTTACCACCAATCCGACTGCAAAGGACACAAGCGTCATTATGTTAAGCAATACATTCAAATTCAATGAGACAATATAACTCACAATTCCATAATAGTGGTCAGTTTTGCAAAAGATTCAGGCAACTCCCCACTAAAAAAGTTGGAGTTCAGAAATCTACAATAAAAAGACAGAACAAACGTAAATAAAGTTGATACAGTAACGAGATACAGAGAACATTAAACAACAATAATTAGATAATTAAGAACGCCTTACAATCTCTCAATGCTTGCAAGATTTCCAAGTTCCTCAGGAATTGTTCCAGACATCATATTATCCTCTACAGAACTATGTAACAATAAAATTGACACCATAATCAACAAAAGTAAGATAAATAAGTTATAATTAAGTAAAATTGAGAGAGAAGTTTACAAAGTTGTCAATGTGCTTATGTTCCCAAGCTCCTTGGGGATTGATCCAGTTAATCGATTTCCAATCATAGAACTACAAACAGTTAAGTAAACCCATGTAACATAGAGTACCAAAATAAACAAAAGAAACGAGCTTTTTGATACCAAATCCAGTGCTTAAAGAACTTGATCTAAAAAAGCATGAGGCGCTCCGAGACATTTTTGGTCCCAAAGACCCAGGCACGTTACATACGTGAGGCGCGCATTTATGTACAACTAAATAAGCTTTATTTACAGCCAAAATCTACGCCTCTTTCATTTGTTTTACATACAAAACTATTTATCAAGTAAACCTCCAAACTACAAGAGACGCGCCTTCATGCACTGTTGTATTTACATCAGACCCTCTCGCACGCCTCACGCATTAAAATAATAAAGGAAAAAAGTACATGTTAAAATTTGCCCCATGGAACCCCATTCTGGAGGAATAGTACCACTCAGAAAGTTGCGAGTTAAGTCTCTGTAAGAATGAAACACACATATCAAGTTATCAACTATCAAATACAAAAGTAACGAAACATAGTGTCTATAATATTAAAAACACAAAATCAATTTTAGGAGCGTACATATTTTGAAGATTAGGAAGATTGGTGAATTCAAGTGGAAGAATGCCTGCTAAACTCTGTCCTTTAAGACTTCTGCAATTCATATCATACAAACCAAAACAACACAAAGAAATAATAGTCAACTCTACTTCTGTAACTCCAATATATTCTATCAAACATTAGGTAAAATATTTAAGGATGCATAAGAACTTCTCAACTTAACTAGATTCAATAGACAATCATGATCACTCTAAAATAGTTTACTTTCATCTCACTCCTCTTAAGATTTAGTTCAAACTCCGCTACTAGATGAGTTACCGAGTTAACGAGTTGTGCCCAATGGTTAGAAGGGGAATCGTGGGCTCAGATTTGGGTCCAGCAGACTTAAAACAGGCCTCCAATTGTGGGCCAACTAGAAACATTTCTAAGCTAAAGCCCAATCTTCCAGCCCAAATATGTTCTTTTTTCTAGTCACAACCCAGCCCAAATATATTTATTCATGTGGATGGGTTAGAAACGTTGAATATTCAACCCGAAGAAGACTTGTATATTTATTTGTGTCAAAACGACAA
This sequence comes from Flaveria trinervia, assembly GCA_025506515.1. Classification (NCBI taxonomy): domain Eukaryota; kingdom Viridiplantae; phylum Streptophyta; class Magnoliopsida; order Asterales; family Asteraceae; genus Flaveria; species Flaveria trinervia. The sequence goes on along the minus strand of CM046444.1, from coordinate 120,383,732 downwards.
CTCCTACGCAGACACAATTAGAATCATGTAACTAAAACACGACTTTTAACTCATTTATTTAAACGTGTTGAGAGTGTACCCCTAATTTGCTCGCCCCAACATATAGTGACCCATCAACATCCTACCATATAATGGGTAGTTCTTCATCATTAGGAAATATTGCATTCTTTCATATGACTAGTGGCGGAGGATTGTACCAAGGATTCGGCCTTTGATGAATCTATACTGACTTGAGCGTTGGAGGATTGTACCAACACATGTCAAACGGGGTGATGGGTTGACGAGTAGGAATCAAGTTTGTGAATTGTGATAGACGGGTTAAACAACTCGTAAGTGGTTTGGCGGATCAACCTATTTAATTAAATAGATTAAACAGAACATGACACTGTATAATTAGAACCTATGTATATTTTACCGAATTTAAAACCTAAAAGACACGAGTCGTAATTCATCGTGCACCAGCACCACTACAAGTTCAAACTTGATAATTTCGAGTGAAAAGAAACTTACACGCTAGTGACATGGCAAACCGTCCCGTTTGCTTCACAGCTGCAAAGGACTGTATCATCATATCCGTTACTGGTATTAAAACTGACCCATTCAACACACGGATCCTTGTTGAAATCCCAATCTTTACCTAACTTACGACCAATACCCTCAACGCGTCCACTGTAAAAAAACTACAGCTTTAAGCCTTATAACAAGAAACATCAGATCTCAAGTTACAAGTGTATAGTCGTCAAACCTTCATCGGATGGTAGACGCGTTGTGTTAATAGATGCAAAACCAAGGGGAGCAATGCAAACCATAGAATTGTGACCAACATATTGCTTAAATGTTCGGTATCATACTATGATTACTTATCTATATAAGAGCCACTTAGGAAATAATAAAATGCTGTAGATGAGAAGACTTTTTGATGATTAATATTTTAATGTCATGTTGTCACTCTAGAGCAATGCAACCCATAGACTTGTGGACAACTTGTTATGTTAGTCTTTTGGGGATCAAAATATGCGTATTTATATAATAGTCAAATGGATGTAAAAAAATCAGTAGTATTTGGAACGTAAATCAAGTGAAGACGAAGACTTTTGGTGTTTAATGCTATTATTTAAGTCGCTTTCCGTATTTTATATGTACTAAATGTTTTTTAACGACTAATTGTATCACTGACCCATCTGATCATTTTCACTACTCAAGTACAAAATCTTGGAGTATTAGGCTGCCGCGTTCCCGAAGGAAAATTCGTATATCAGTCTTTCCCATCAATAGGAAATCTTAGACCACCATAAGTTACAAGAAGGAAAAAAAAACAATTGTTCTAACATGATACTAAATATATTATTGGTTTATTTCATGTGAGGAAAAAAGAAAGGGTTGAATATAAGTTTTATTAAAAAAAACAGTGCTTAATATATTTTTATTAATCATGCACCTTAAAGAATCTAAACTCATATCTTGAGAAGAAGGGGTCTTCTTAGTTCCTACCATTAGAATATCTCCATAGGATCACCCAAAAAGTATAGTATGTACATTTTTATTGAGAAGTATATTTCACGCGTAAGTCTTTATCACTAAATAACTAAATTTTTAAAAACGCTAATATTTCTTATCTACCTACTCTAATAAAAATATATATTGGGATGACACATGGCAGCACCACAATTATTTTTATCAAAATTTTATCGCATATCTTTCCTATTAAATAATTACCTTATTTACTAATAATATTATTTAACACCTTTTTAGATTTTATAAATTAAGAAAGAAATCTATTATTAATGTTATTTATAAATAAATAAATTTTTTTATAAAATAATAAATTTTTCTAAAGCATGAAACTTTTTAAAAATACGAAATATTTAAAATTGATATTTTTAGAAATTCATTTTTTTAAAAACAAATAATAATCAAATTTGAGAGTTATAATAGGAAAAGTTTTGAAAATGACATTTTTATACGAAATGTTTATTTTTGAAAAAGTTTACAAATTTTTTAAGAAGTTGATATTATTATTTTATTATATATTAAAATATTATTTTATAATTAATAAAGTTTATTATATTAGTATTTTATTTATTCAACCCCGTGTAATATAATAAAATGATTCTGGCAATAAGAAATGAGCTAGAACGCCGATAGAGTACAACAATATTTGGATGTAGAATCTACGTCTCGAACAATCTAATAAAGACTATTTTCTACCCATAAAAATCCCAATGATTTAATTTCTCACAAGCTTTTACTATTCATTTATAAGACCTTTTTTTTTGGTCCACATATACAACCAGATCGATCGATTTTCACCAAAAAAAAGTTGTGATCCGTAGATTTTGGTTTCAGGTTTTGCGTCGTACCCGAAGAACATGTACAACCGGGTTTGGCCCAACCGGGTTTTTTTTACCCAAATTGAGGCGAAACTGCGCTATACCCGGGTAGGGTCAGGTCCGAAACCAGGTTCAACCAGGCAGGGTTCGGTTCGGGTTCTACTAGGTCCGTTATAAAACTCAAACTCTAAAACCGGCTTCAACCTTATGGGTTTAAACAGGTCCAACTGGGGTACACCTCACATCGGTTACTACCCGCACCCGGGTCCGGTTAGGTCCGAACCCGGTTTTTATGCCCGCCTCTAATGGGTACAACTACTAGTTTACTACAAACCTCTTTTGGAGAGAGCTTCCATGGTTCAAAATGTATTAAAACGTGTTCGCCAAGATCTATAGTAACTAAATACGTGAAATAACTTATGATACATACTGTATTTTAGCTCAATCTACTTTCGTATCATTGTTTATAACGCCTGTTATTATAGTAATATTTTAGAATGTAATTTTTTTAAATCATTTATTTATATTATTCCTTTTCAATTAAAAAAATATCAGGTAATATAATAACATATGAATATACTGGGGTCCTTATCATACAAGAAACTAGCAAAGTCTTGACGTCACCAAGGGGGGCTAAACAACGAACGAACTCGAACAATGTATTGTTTATGTTCGTTTGTTAAGAAATAACCTTGGTCATGAATTGTTTAAGAACATTTAACGAACGCAAATAAGCACAAACAAAAACAAACAAACATAAAACTGTTCCTGAACATGACGAACACAAAGAAACTCATGAACAAAAACAAATATAAATTATTAAGATTTGTTTTAGAATAAAATTTAAATTTTTTGTTACAAACATTACACAAAATCAACCAAAAATAAATAAGTTAAAACATAAATATTTTAAAAAAACACTAGATATAATAGTTATAAAAAAAACTGACACAAATATTAAGAATATAAAGGAACTTTTAAATAACATAAACGAACACATTATCGAACGTTCACGAACAAACATTAGCGAACACATTATTGAACATTTACGAACATAGATGAATGAATGCGGCTTGTGTTCATGTTTGTTTGTTTAGCTAAACGAACAAAATTTTCTTGTTCGTGTTCGTTCATTCACTAAACGAACGAACATAAATTTAAAGAATTTTCCGTCGAACCGTTCACGAACTGTTCACTGAACATTCAGTTTGTTTGCGGCCCTGGTCACGCTCACGCACCATAAATTCTCAAAGAAGTTGTTTCGTCCATGTGCGATAATTTTACCATCATGTGTGAGAATTGTTCCAACCATAAGTAATAATTTTATTATTACATATTGATATTGATTCCGTACAACAAGCTATCAATACTTTCTATTGTTTTAGCCTTTTGCATTTTAGACTATGAACTTCAAAAGCAGAAAAATATTACTTTATAAAGTTTGATCAATGTTTTACTTTATTTCATTTGTACTTCTTTTTGTTTACATCTTTCTACAACTTTCTCATATCTTTTTATTTTCGGGTATATTATTTATTTGAGTCATTACTATTACTATTTGCATACATTTTTTTTCCATCTAACTCTTCAAGATTGTTATAGTCATTTAAAAATGTTAACTTTGTTAATTTAAAATGTTAAATATTTATTATTAGAGGGGGTGATTATGTAATTTTACATAGAAAAACAAAATTCTAATTTATGTTCAAGTCTTGCTGATTAAATTTTATTAATAAATTACTATTTCATTCACGAAACTTACATTGGATCTTTCATTCTTTTTTTTTGAACATTTCATCTATCTAAATTCTAGTGTTAGTTGAAACCTATTATAAAAATATTGTATAATAAAAACCACGGCTTCTAGTCATCCTCTCTCCTATATCATGATTCCCAATCACAACCACGCAATCAATCCTATTATGACACAGTTAAGAACTTGTCAATTTAGATAAATAAACATATTAAATTAACAAAGTTAACATTTTTAAATGAAAATGATAACTTTTTAAGGAGCTGGATGAAAAAAAATGTTTTTTAGAATGAAAATTATAAAAGTATCAAATGATTCAAATCACATAAACAAAATCAACAATTTACTCTATTTATTTTTTAACATATTCATTTTATTTTTGCATATCCACTCTATTTTATAAGACTTGTTAACTTTATTTCACCGTTTGATCACTAGAAGTTGAATTGTGGTTTGTGAAAGGACTTAATCGTGAACTCCTGGATTTTTAAAGTCAAAGTAAAAATAAATTGCAAAAAGTCAAATATAATTACAAACAGTGTTTAGAACTGGTCAAAACGGCACTATTTTTTATTTTTAGATATATAACTAAAATATGACAATAAATAAAAGCCAAAAATAACGTACTCGTGATCAAATGTTGAAAACCATTTAATATAACAACTTATTTGTATCATTGGATCTGTTTTGCAGATAATCACTAAAACGGTCAATCGGGTACAGATCAACAGCAGATGTTGAGGAATCGGTGTACGGGAGTGACATTTCCTCGATTTGGCTCTCGTTTGTATTCTCGAGTTGCTTCATCATTTTGTCACGATCTATATCAGTCATCGAGCGGCTTTGTTCAACAGAATATTCTTGAGGAACTATTCTTCTTTCGAGCATGCTAACCACTGTTGACATTGTGGGCCGATTGGTTGGAGAGATCGCAGTGCAGGCTAGAGCTAGATTTATAACAACCGTTATCTCTTGGACGTCATAGGAATAGAGCTTCGGATCAACTAACTTCATCAAATTATCCGTGGCTTTCAAAGATATTGCCTAAAATGAAGAAACAAGAGGGGAATATGAAATATGATGAATAAATGCAGTTAAAAGGTTATGCATGCAATGGCAACCCACTAGCCCTAAGGCTCAATACCATAATAAACTACAAAAAAGTCCATTGATCTAATTTTGGTATATTCCTCAACTTGTAAACAAGTTAAAGTCACGAAACTAATTTTTGTATATTAACATATATCTAAACTCGTCTAAACTGCACATACTTGTGATTTTTTCATCTAAATAATGTTTTTTTCTTAACTACTTTTGAAAGATAACAAGTCACTAAGTGCATTTTAGACATTTTGAGAGACTTTAATGATATTAACCCTAGTCTTTAACATGGGACGTGGGTAGACTTGGATTGTATTTTATCTACAAACGGTTTGAAACCCGGTTGAAGTGGTTTAAATGCTTAAAAATCCTAATTATTTATCAAACCCAAAATGGACAAAAAAATATTGAAGGGTCAGCCCAACCAAGATCCATCAATTCTGCCACCTCTACTTTATGTTACTTACACGTTCAAGAAGAATAAATTGATTTTCCTTTGCCCTGTCAGCGATGTTAGCCATCCCACTTACGATCTCTAAGAGGACAATTCCAAAGCTATAGACATCTGCTTTATCTGTGAGGTAGCCACGCATTGCATATTCGGGAGCCATGTATCCACTGAAAATTCAAAACAAAATTATTTTTAAGAAGCATGGTTGTTGCAACACAGGTATTGGAAATGCAACAATTATTTATAAAAAAGAAGTGTAAACTAGAATCTAAATGACTTACTAAGTTCCAGCAACACGGGTGCTTATATGGGTGTTATCCTCGTCATCAAACTTAGCCAAACCAAAATCTGAAATTTTGGCATTTAAATGCTCATCAAGCAGCACATTTGTTGCTTTAATGTCTCTGTGCACAATTTTTAATTCTGATTCTTCATGGAGAAAAGCAAGACCTTTCGCTATACCAATACATATCTTGTATCTTGTTGGCCAATCAAGTTCCAACTGGAATTCTTTAGGCCCTTCAATCCATAAGGTCAAAAATATTTCAGAAAATAATTACATAAAATACCATTAAACCCTAAAATAATAAATCTACAAGAAAACAGGTTAAGCTGGTCAAACTAGCAAAAAGCGTATTCCCCAATACATTAAAGCCTCCAAAATCAATTTATCAAAAAAAATGTATTATTGAAATTATATAACTTCTGCAAACATATTTGATGAACTAAGTGCAAAAAGTCAAAAAAAATACCGGATAAAAGCGTTTTAGGACAACCTAGCCTGACATGCACCGGAAAGTACATGTTTTGACCTGTTACTCAACACATCCAATTTGCCACTTATACTCAAGTAGTGTTAATGGACAAAAAGCATATCATTTACCAAATAAAGCACGGGCAAGGCTGTTGTTTTCCACGTATTCATATGCTAATAACAATTGGTTTCCTTCAATACAACATCCATGGAGCTTCACGAGATGTGGGTGTTGCAAAGCAGAAATCACACCTAATTCATTCAAGAATTCCCTATTTCCTTGCTTTGATTTAGCGGAAAGCTGTTTTACTGCTATTAAGGTGCCCTCTGGCAGTACTCCCTTCATAAAAGAATATTTCCCAACATCATCAAAAACATGTTTAATATTATCTGATCAAGAAATATACTAGATTACCTTGTAAACAGGGCCAAAACCGCCTTCTCCAATCTTATTAGCAACATCAAAGTTGTTTGTTGCAGCTTTGATTTGCCTCAATGTGAAGAAACCAGTGTTAAGCTCTAGACCATTCAGATCTGTTGAATGACAAATTAGTTTGGACATGTAAAAATTTCAGGAGAGATAAAATTAAGGGGAGTTTGGCATGTTCAATTGATATTCAATTTCAAAATGCATATCTAATCCCCTTACTCTTTGGGAGCAACCTCTTTATCCGATTGGGAGGTAAGGTTTGCCCTCATCCCACCCTTCCCAGACCCTACCATACGAGTGAGTTTATGCTAGGAATGTTTGCTTGTTTGTTATATTCAATCCCTCCTTTAATATGTAAAGTTTATCATGTAAATACCTAGTCCCATAGAATCTTTGCGTCTTAAATAACCCAACCGCCATAAAACTCCAAGTATTAAGATGATCAGGCAGAGTGTTCCGACTACAATTCCAGCCACAGCGCCTCCAGACACAGCATTTCCATCTTTTGGAATCGGAAAATCTGAATAATTAAGAGGAAGATAGAAACAATAGTCAAAAACCGTTAAAGAACAAGAAATAGCATACAAGAAGCAATATCCAATGATCAAAAAAGCCATTTAACAAAGATACATCCTTTTGAAAATGTTGAAATGCTAATATTATGAAAGACATAAAATATGAATATGTTCTCATATCTAAAAGGTAAAAACACAGTATTCCTAGATAGGATAATTGCATAAATTTTTTAGATTATAAGTCATTTGTTTGTTTATGTTATAGCTCAATTTGTAGCCCACTCGGCTTTACGGTTTAGCTTAGGAGTGGTTACCTCCTCTATATACACACAGGTCTGTATAATGAAGAAGAACACATGAAATACACTTCAAGTACTCATATTTTGTTATATGTTTTCAAGTATCCCGTGATTATAGAGTTGAATTCTTCAAGTATCCTGTGAGTGCACCCAAGCGGATATCATCACTACAGCCATGAGTATCATCACCCACCTGCCAGTCTGCCACCCTTTCAAGATATCCTATTCCAGTCTCAAGTTCTGCTTGATATTTTTATTTGCCTCAAGTTTGTGGTGGTGATTACAACTTCTCATGTATGGAAATAATACGTATACTCCTGTGTACGTGGTTCCGACGTTGTTAATATCTTTATGTTTATCTTATTTTCCATTTAAATTACTATCTAACGTAACTTGCAGTGTCTTATTCCTTCCCGGTTCTTGTGTCTTCAAGATCTATTGAAGAATGTATCATTGATGATAGGAGAGAATTTAATGGTTTATATATGCTTAAAGTTTAAACATCTACTCTAGCATGTTCGGTAGCATGTGTTTTATCTGAGATACACGACTTCACCTCACTAAACTGCATATAACATCTCTCAAATGTGTACTCCTTGGTTACTCTCCTCCCTAGAAAAGGTATTGGTGTTTTTACTTCTAGCATTATAATGTTATATTGTATGTTGTGATGTTACTTTCCATGACAAGGTTCTGATCTTAACACAGCGCTCATCCTTCACAAAAGATCAACAAATCATGGACTACCAATGAGAATTCCCAATGAGTGCCCTCAATTCAAACCTCACAAAAAAATCTTGATCCCTAAGTTTCAGAAAATAAAAAGTTTGTGCACATTGGTGCTATTTGGAAACACTAATAGGTTACATGGTATAATTGATATTTCAGAGCTTGTACATATGCACATCGTTTCTATTTTGCACTTATTAGAAACTATTTTGAAATTATTTAATAAAGATCTTAAACATTTTGATAAAACTACTATCATTATCACAAGTAGCTCAATCAACTCCACATCATGAACACCATATCAATCAACAACACTTAGGAAGTAAATAATAGCTTACTTGGATCCACAGAAATAGCTGAAATAAGAGGACCATATGTTCCTCGGGATGGGATATTTATTGTTCCCTTTCCGGCCCAATAAAGTCGGATTTCCAAAGCACCTGCAATATTTACAGTACGACGTAACACAATTGGTTTCCCAACCCCACCTGCTCTCTCACTGATGTCAAAGTCCTTCTCCACCAGATCACCCTGACACAGTACCAACCATTTAATCCAACAATTAGTTAAGCGCTCAGAAGAGAACAAGCTAGAATGAAAGAATGAATCCCATATCACGATGTTCTGTTCATGAAACATAATCTTTGCATAATATTTATGTGTGAGAACTCACCTGAATGTAGATATCAAATACACGCCTCCCAAGGCTACTATATGTTTCATCATCAGTAAAATAAATCTCGGCAAAGTGAAGGCTTACATTGTAGCTTCCATTTTGCAAACAAAATCCATAATATGTCAAAGATAAAGCTGAAACTCGTGCACTCATGTACAATTCAGGGTTGTTCATCAAGAGCGTAGAAGTATTTTTCAGAGTATAACTGTCATCGATATCGTCATCCAAAAAGTGACCAGTATTGCTAAATCCCCATCCACTATTGGTTGAAGTGAAATGTGATGGACCACCTTGTTCTATGTCACTTTCATAAGAATGTTCTCCAATATTTAATCCCTCTCCGCCACAATTGATATACAAGAAGTATGAAGCTAATCCAAAAGATACAGTTGTATGTCATATAAACTTCATCAAATATGCAAAAGTAATATGTAACTTAATCTTACTTGTTTGACAGCTACTACCACGTGAGCATGAGGGCCTGTCACTGGTAAAAATTTACAAATTAAGAAGAGAGTCGCACAATAATGAACGTCGCCAGATCTTTAGGCAAAGAAACTTACGAGTTAAGAAACTCTGAAGACGAATCAAACAGGTTTCTGCAATAAACCAGTAGAAACCTCAATACTTAGCATGTCTAAAAGAAACGCTTTAAAGAAAGATGTGGTTGGTCTTACGTCTTCCGCTCTTGACAATTAAGAGGGTTATTAAATGTAAAATTGTTAAATGACAAATCACTGCAAAAAACTTCACAACATTAGTCATCAGTATATTCTACAACCAAACAAAAGGACATGTCATGACTTCAATTTTTGTATTCATGATACAAAATAATACGAGCTGTAATCGTATAAAAAAAGTACAGCTTGTTTACTTACTATAGCTGCACATGTTTTACATTAGATACACTTACATATTTTGTCCCAATCTGAGCATCCAATCAGGCACGCTTCCAGATAACAAGTTTCCAGTAAGATAGCTATAATTTAAAAATAAATTCCAGTAAGAAGTACATTGGATAACAATAAATTAGAATGAAGAGTATGTGGAATGTATAGTATTATGAGAACTTACATGTAGTCTGTTTTCTGTAGATCAGAGAACTTTGGAGGAATGGATCCGTTAAGCTTGTTAAAGCTAAAGTCCCTGAAGAGCAACAAAAAGAATTACATAAAATTAAATACAAATAATATAAATAAATAAAATTTGACTAATAGTCTTTTCCTAGCAGAGCTGTAACAGTTTTGTGAATATAAGTTGATTTAATAGTCTTTTTCTGGGTACAGATATACAAATGAGAATCAATGGTCCAAAAAACTTCCCCCGCCCCACATTTCCATAATCATATTAAACAAAAAACAAAATATATTAGTGTTACAATAAGCTACTGGTTGCATTCTTAAGATGAAATTGGATTTGTGTTTTGTGAGAAAATTAAAACTAAGTACATGATTATTATTAACTTATACATATGAAAGAATTTTAAGTGAAATTCGTAGTATGGTTTTATATATTGATATTAGTTGTGGTTTTCATGAGCCGGAACCAAAGCATAAACTGATATAACCCACACAAAGAAAAGACTAGCGGTTAGGTTTTAAAAAAATCCAAATCCTTGGGCTAGGTTTCAGAATTAGTTATATTTTATTGTCTGGTGGGCTGAATGGTGGGACCCCAACGGCCAACGTGTAGATCTTTCACCGTCCACAATTGACCTGTTTTGAGCCATAACCGAAATAACTAAACCATTGTAGCTTAAACTCAACAATGTTTGATTTTAGGCCATTACCAACCCAAACAAACCCATACCCAAAAATTAAGGTAGCCTCAAATTTCATCCATCTACATAAAGAGATGATTGAATAACTTTAATTTTGTAAAATAAACAACTCAATACGACTCTAGCAATTCACAAGCTCTCTCTATTCTCTAAAAAGCAACTACCTTGTTCATACTTAGGAGTGTTGGGAATGTGGGAAATGCATGAAAATAACTAGAATTCAAATTGGGAAGTATTTTTAGTTATTTTGAGGTGAATTTTAAATTTTGAAATTTGGTATAACCTTGTCCTCTCCTGTATAAAGGACTCACCTTAAGGAAGTTTGAAGTATGAATTTTAAATTATACCAATACATTACCTTTTTAGATAGTTGTAAACATCAGATAGGTGCTGGAACTATAGTGTTTTTGTAGTTATTACATGAGAATATAGCCTTTCAGTTTAATGCTTTTTTTAACATTCCAAAAAGAAGTGATATCAGCATGAGGTAAAAACTCACAGCAGAAGATATACATTTGTCTCTTAACGTAGATGCAGATAGATTTCATGTATAAAGTAAATAACTGAGGAAAAGGTGCACGTTACTAACAAGACTTTCAGATTTTGCGATGCAAGAGATTCTGGTAACTGGCCGATTAGATTGCAACTCCTCAAGATCCTAACAAGGTTGAGTTCAGAATACACTAAAACTAAATATATATATATATATATATATATATTATTTAGGTTTTAAAAAAGCAATTCAACTTACAAATTCTTGAAAATAGTTGTATTACTAAAGGGTGGACAGAGACTGTCTGGTCCTCTCAAGTCACTGATTCTCCTGTTTCTCTTGACTTAGTCAGAACAGATATCTGACCAGATTTGCACACAAAATAAAGACTATATAAGAGAAACTACTCACAAATCTGTTATGTTTTCCAAGAGAGTAATACTAGAAGGTATTGGCCCCTCCAATCCACTGCCCTGAATCCTTCTGTTATACGGAAACTTAAATTATATACAACTTGTATATACAGTAAATGTGAAACAAAACAATAAGAAAATGTCTCACAAAGTTTGGAGACTTCTCCATTGCCCGATGAAATCAGGGATCTTCCCTGAGAAGTTGTTAGCACCAATCCGACTGTTCAAGAAAAAGAGAAAAAAGATAGTTAATTACAGAACAATCAGATCCAACCAAGTAGCATATACAACTCACAATTCCTTCATAGTGGTCAGCTTTGCAAACGACGCAGGCAACTCCCCAGTAAAAAAGTTGGAGTTCAAGAATCTAGAATAAAAAACCGAAACAATTCATATACAAATTCAACAGGATAATGACATACAAACAGCATCAACAGCAAATCTCACGAAGTCTTACAATCTCTCAATGCTTGAAAGGTTCCCAAGTTCCTCAGGAATAGTACCAGACATCAAATTGTCCTCTACAGTTCTAAATAACAATAGAATTGAAACCAATACATAAGTTAATATGACAGTCAGATCGATGAATCATGAAATAGCTTATGTATAGAAGTTTACAATGTTTGCAATGTGCTGATGTTCCCGAGTTCCTTCGGTATCGATCCATTTATACGATTCCCAATAAGAGATCTGCAAGTCATCATTCTGATGTCAAACTTGATAGTCTTAACACATAGATGCAAAAACGAGATTGAAGGATACAGATCATACATGTTTCGAAGTTGCCCCATGGAACCCCATTGTGGAGGGATGGTACCACTGAGATAGTTGCGAGTTAAATCTCTGTAAGAATAAAACGAACCGATCAGCCATTGAACACAAGCAAACAATTGAAATTGGGGAAAAAAACCCTAATTTGGTAACATACATGATTCGGAGGAAACGAAGATTGACGAATTCGGGTGGGAGAATTCCTTGTAGGCTTTGTCCTTTGAGACTTCTGCAACTCGTATAAACCACAATAATTAGCGGGAACCATTTGTACCGTTGCTAACATATAGCATCATTCTGATTCTGATTACACTGATTGCTATTGATCTTGTAAATATACACTTATTTTTGTTATTTCCCCATTAACTGCAACCTCCTAAATTATGATGATTTTCGTAACTATTACTGTTGTGGTTCCATATAAGGGTGTTAAACAGGTGGTGTTTTTGGGTTGTTGTCTAACCTCACCCTCTAAAAAGTTTACTGAACTCGAAAATTGTGTTAGAAGTGTCAACTCGAATACGATACGAAAATTTACGGGTTGACACGAACACGACACGTTTGACACAAAATTTTAATTTTTTTATATTTATTTCACTTATTAATACTTGAAAATCATTATGTTACAATAAAAAATACCAATTAATATAAAACAGTTATATTTTAGTGATAAAATCTTATGTCAATTTCTGTTTATAGTTCAAAATTTTAAAATAAAACATATAAGAAACTTAATTTGTGACACAAAAGATATTAGAAAAGATAAAATATATAAAAAATAGGTCAAAAGGGTCAACCAGCCAACCCGTTGGGTTGAACCAGAACCCGCCTTGTTTAGGTAAGTGGGTTCACAGGTTCGACCGAAATCTGACCCGAAGCCGTTTATAGTAAACCCAAACCCATAAATTTCGTGTTAGGTTTGTATCGTGTTTTCGAATCGTATTAAAAATTCACACACTGAGTTTTATAAAGTTAGAGATAGCTTATTTGTAGTTGTTGTTTTAGTTGTAATACGTTAAAGGTATCTCACGTAAAATACTTCGAACAAAATATCATTGGTATACAAAAGTCAACTGAATCGTCACATAAATATTTGGAAACTGGAATTTGGTGCCGACGCTTGGAGACGAAAATATTATTTATTTATTTATTTTAAGAGAGAAATACTATTAGAAAAAATCAAAAATAATTGAAGATAAATAAAGTGCATTTGTGTCGGCAAAATTTCATGATAACACACAACATCAACCACATCTATAAGGCTATGTGTTGCCGGAGCCGTGAACCTGGGCGCGAGCCACATGGCCAGCCACCCTGGTCGCAAACACCGCAACCAACATGTGTGATCAGGTCGCAAGGCGTGATTGAGCACATGAACCATAACAGAGTCAGACTACTTGATCAATGTCTCTATCTAGTCAATCAGTATCACATGTCGTAATATTACAGGATAACCTCATATGAAGCTCTATCCCACAACGCCCAGACTAATAACTTAATCTCATCAATAACCATTTTGGTTAATATATTCAATATAATTCAGTTAAGTGTGAGGGACAAGAAGATTACATGGTAACAACGTTGCATACTGTGTTGTTCACTTCACAATCGCAAGTTACAGTATTATCATATGTTCTATTAGAAGTACTTGTCCAATCACAACACAAACGACCTTCGAAATCCCAATCTTTACCCAACTTCCGTGCAATCTCATTCAAAGCATCACCTGCAAAAAGTAAACAAATCACAAAACATAAAACCCTATATATCAGCTCAAGCAATGTTTGAGATTGTTTACTAAAACTATTTTTCAGCTCGATCATTGTGTTTTAATATAAGCTATGACGGTAATTAAGCAGTTTTGAGAATACAATATCTCTTAACCAAACCACTTACAAACAAAACAAACGATAAACAACTTTCATAAACGATACATGAATCATAACACCTCGTAACAAGGATAATAATATCTTACATACCTTCATCAGCAGAAAGACATGTTGTGTTTAAGGACGCCAAACCAAACGGAAGCAACCCGAAGCAGAGAATTATGAACAACATGTTGTGTAGATCTTTACATATTTTGGGACCTCATGAGTTTATATAAATAAGTAGCGATTGGAAAATAATTGTTGTGAAGACTAAGATGGAGGGTTTAATTGTTCAAGTCAACACATTTGGATAGTTTAAATGTTTTGCAACTTGTTAACGTCTCTTCATAATTTTCTATTCAAGTGTCCCACATGTCACGGACTAGTATAAAAGATAAATGATTCATGCATTATGTCAACTTGTTGTATGTGAAGGTTCCTCCATAGTCATCTTTTTCTCTAATAACCATTTTCTAGACTACTTTTATGAAATTTCGTTTAAATTTTCAAACCTTTTTATTTTAATGTTTGTTGAACTTGCTGGTGTTCAACCGACTCTGGTTGTCTTGGAGTACTTCAATCATGCCCAATGTTTTTCGACTGGATCAGACCGGTTCGCTATAGTTCGGTTTTAGGTGGTCGAACCAGCCGGTTCGTCCCGAATCAGTGGTCGGACCGATTTTTGTTTTTTTATTTATTTTAATGGGTAAAACGAGGTGTTGAACCATAAATTAATATGTTGTATATACAAATATAGTTAAGTATTATATACAACTATAAAATACATATATAAATTACTTGTATTTAGTTACATATATACTATATATATATATATATATATATATAATATACTATATATATAATTATGACGTAATCAGGTTCTTAAATCCGGTCCGACCACCAAACCAGTAAAGTGTCCGGTTCGACGTCCGATCCGGTCCTGAAATATTTATCATGCTTCCAGTGCTTACAAAACTTGTTAGAAGATTGCATAAGGTTGAAGATCTTGAAAACACCGTCTGATAGTTAAGTCACAATTTCTCTATACGTATAACGTAGGTATATATTACATGATGGTAGGTTGAAGTAGGTGGAATGTAAGAGTACGTTTTCAATAAATTATACTAGTTATATTAATATATTAATTGTTAAATTGCAAGTGTCATAATTTGATAAGATTCTAGACTTAATTTAATTATTAGGAGTTTATAAGAAAGAGCCATGACATTATGAGTATTTATATTTCCCTCTTAAAAAGTGATGACAGATTAGTATGGCTTTTACAGCTAGGGTTTAACGAAGCTAAACCCAACATGTATCTGTTTCTTCTTTGTATTTGCAGACTCTCAACAGTGAAGTTCATACTATATTGATCTTTGATTACTACAACCATATTAATAATTGACGTAAAAGTGCACATAATCTACGACATAAGCATAATCTTGCTAAATATTTCATTTTTTATTCTATGTAATCAGTCAAATCGATAGATTCAAAAAAGGCAGTTGCTTTTGTGAGAAGATATTTATATATTTAAAACTGACTATTTACGTAGGTCCAACTGCGTAATTGAAAAAACGTGTCGGTAAATAATAATATTGTATTCATCTACGAAGGAGCATGGAAGACGATGTTTTAAAAAGCCTTTTAACATATTAGGGTCCTTCACCTTTTTGCTGCATAATTGTTTTTCACTTTTCATATTTCTTTTGTTTTTTTTCAAAAAGAAAAAGTCTAATTTTATAAATATTAAAAACCAACTCATTTGCTACAGTAATTTTTTTTAATTTTAGTATTAGCCACCAACAGTAAGAATTTACATGTAATCCTTACATTGTATATTTGTTGTTTTCGTTTTTGGCCACATTGGTTCTTTTTTTTGGATTTGTTTATTTTAAATGTGAAATGTCATTTTTATCCCTCTTTTTATAATATATGGAACACTTGGTTTTATATGATTATATAATCTATTGTGTTTTACCTTTTTAAATAATATTAACGTGACGTTCTGAACTGATTATGAACGGAAAGCAACATTGTGTAATTGATATTATCTTAATTGGTTTTGGTATTTGCTATTATGATTTTTGACGAGTTGAGAAGATAATGACCAAACTCACGTCGTGTAGCTTGGGAGAAAACCACCAAACTCCAGTCGTGAAACACGGGAAAAAGAACTAGTTTGTTATAAAAGATGAATCAAATAAAAAAATAAATTCAAGTAAACAAACATATTAACATTCACTATTCCACCTTTCTTGGTCTAGCTAACAAGTATGTTTTATATATATGTAACGAGTCTAATGACTATATTGATATCGTATACGTGTATTGTGAATTAGGGTTCAAATGTTTAGCGTTTTAAGTTCACCATAAAATGTTTTAAAAATAATCATTGAAACTGGCTCATATGATATTTTGGCAAAGTTGGCTCGTTTAAATTTTGAGTCGAGCTCGATCAACATGCACGACACTACCTACCTTTATAGATTTGAAGCAACGTGTTTTCTCATCTTCGTCTTTCCTTTGCTTGTTCTCTTCTTCAATTCTTACAACTTCCTCCTCTTGTAGTTTCTTTGAAATAAATTTAGAGTATATAAAATTCCTTTAAGCGACAAATATAATGGAGAGATCACAAATCCGAGGGGTTTGGTGCATATATGTACACTATTTTACTTAAAAGTACGATGTTAAAAGGAGTTTTCAAACACATATACTTGAAGCTCGCTCGATGTTCGTTCGAAATTTGTTCGAAAAATGCTCGTTCGAATTTTTGCTCGGTTGTAAACGAACCGATTGGCTCGGATCGGTTTGTAAACGAGCCGAGCATGAGCAAAGGTCGCTCGGTTTGGTTCAACTCGAATTAATATGTATAGATAGTTTATACATAGCAATCTAGTAGATTTGATTCATTATATACAAATATATAATTATATATTTATGCATATCTAATCAATCAATCTAATAAAGAATTTTACATTAAATAAGAAAGTGAAATCCTAAGCCATGAAAAGATATTTTTTTCGATCAACCTCCCGCTCTCATCTTTATCGTTCTTTACAATATGTTCTTCGCTTTATCGACTATAGTATTTGCCTCATCGTCAGTTACAACGTATTGTTATTCATAAAAATATTATGTAATGAAATATGACAGATTTTTAAGTTATTAAACACATAGTTGCAAAACTCGCTGGGCGCTACCAGGTCAATCGAGTGGGGAGTTGTGAGTACTCGGCTTAGGCGGGGAGTGATAAATTATAAAGAAAATAATTTTTCAAAAATTATAAATATGTTAAATATCACAAACTTAATAAATATTTATTTTAAAAAAACGTGAATATCAATATAAATAAAAAAATACATGTTCACATACAAAAACATTTCAAAAAGTAATATTAATTATTTAATATTATAGACGTAGTAATCATTTGATTGTCATCTTCCAGTGTATATTAATGAAAAACAATAAGATCCAATAAAAATCGGTGAAGAACAATGAAAATCGGTGAAAATTAGTGAAGATCCGAGTTGGACCGAGTTGGCCGAGTTAGGTCGAGTTGGACCCAGTAGGGCCGAGTAGAACTAATTCCGAGTAGTGTTGACCGAGTTGATGAAAAGCACCTTGGCACCTTGTCGAGTACCGAGGACTTGGCCACCTAAACAGAGTTTTACAACACTGATTAAACATTATTCGATGAAGTATAAATATTATGACATACAAGATAGTTGGGTTGTATAAAATTTCCGCCATCGTTTTCGCTCGCTCGACGCTCGCTCGAAATTAACGCTCAAAATATGCTCGTTCGATTTTCCGTTCGATTGTAAACGAGCTGATTGGCTTGGTTCTGTTTATATTATGTTTAAAGTATACATAGATAACCACGAGAATTATATAATGCATTTATATATTATGTTTATATTATGTTTAAAGTGTTATACTGAATATGGTTACATAATTTCCTACCTTACGGTATCACTAAAACATTAATGCACTACACACAATTACTGCTTTATGGGGTTAATTGTCAAAGACATACGGTTCTTAACATAAAATTGATAAATGAAAATAACATTTCATATATATACTCATGATTATTTGTTTTTAAGTAAGTAAAAAAGTATGTTTTAACTAGTTTTTCAATAAAATTCCTAGTTCTTAGAGTATTTACAGTGAGGTTTTTATATATTTGTAAGTGTATATCATTTATTATAGGAAATAGTTGCAAGTGAAAAATGTGTAAAATGCTACTATTTATTTGTATATTCACAAGACACTACTCAGTCCTACTAATTTTTTAATATATTTTAAAGATTGTAGTGAGTGGATGAAAGAAAAAAATAATGATAAATACATAAAAAATATTATTTAATTAAAAAACATTAAAAAATTAATGATTTTTAATATAACACAAGGATAATGATATAAACTTAATGTGAATATTCTTATGCAATCAAACCGAAAATAAAGCAACAATCCATATAATTATGAATATGAAGTTAAGTTTGTTTACTTTTCTTTTTTTAACCATTGAAACCTGTGTCTATTAGTTTACATTACCCCTCTTTTTTTATTTTATTGTTGAACGGCAAATTAATAAAGTCCGGCTATCCGTCCAATGACGAAAAGGTATTCAGCTGGGTAGTCCAAACCCACCAACCATCATTAATTCAGGGGAAAATCTGTCACCCGAATGTCCACTGCATTAAAACCCGACCTACCAATAAAATTTTTATTGTTGACAGGACTCGAACTCACAACCTCCTTTAGAGGAAATCATAAGGCTACCACTCAACCAAATGGTTTGCAATACCCATCAATATGTTTTTAGCTTACAGACAATGTTTTCAAAATCAAATCGCACAGTGAACCGGACGTTTTACAAGTTCACTGGTTGGACCGGATAAAATTATAATTATTTTATAAATATATGTAAAAAATACTAAAATATTAAAAAATATATATATGAAAAAACGGTTCTACCGGTCCAACCCCCGGTTCAACTGGTCCGACCGCCGGTTCAATGCGAAAACGGTTTTAAGCACCGACCCGGACCGGATTGGAGTCCGTTCCCGGTTCAACCAGTCGGACCGGCCGGTCCGATCCAATTTTCAAAACAGTGCTTACAAGGGTGTATCTGTATATGAGTGTGGAAATAAGCGTCCAGAAGATGAAGATGAAGTTTTTATGGAGTGTTCCAGCTTTAAAACGGTGGCAGATACATGAATTTATTTCAATAGTCATTATTTTAAAACATTTTAATTATATAGTGAAGCGGATATATAAATTGTTGGGTTGGTTCGGGTCCAATCCAGTCAGGTTGATCATATAATAATAAAAAGATACAATAATAATAGAAACTTCATCATTAGAACGTAAAAAAACACATAATATAAAAACTATGGTTTTCATGAATTGAAATAAAAACATTTTGTAGTTGTTCCATAGGAAGTTTTCATTTTCTGAAAACATAGCATTACATCTTTGCATAAATAAGTTATCTTAATAAAACCATAATCTTATGTGAAAACTAAAGAAAACTAATAAAACCGGTCACGTAATTTATATGTTTTATCATTACCGTTTATATTTTTATATGTGTATATAAAATTAATGGTATCGATCAAATAAAAAAACGTAGCATGGTTTTACATATATGTCATATATATGTTACATATACGTAACCATTTTTCATTATATAGAGTGTTATGTACACGTAACACTCTTTATTTTCGTATTTATATTCAACATATATGTAATAAAAACTTAAATACCCTTTTAACAATTAAAATAACAAAAAAATATTAATTATGTTATTGGTTTAATTTCTGTGGTTTTCATTGGTTTTCACTTAACTATTTATTTTCTCGAGAACCCTTCCCTCTTAGCATAAGCTTATTAAAAGAACTATTTTTCAATATCAAAATGCAAGAATTATTCACGTGTCCATCACCAATATGATGAAATGACTCCGTCTTCACATATTCCATTAAAGAAAAGCTTTTTTAAACAACTAACCGGTTGATTGTCGACAATCCCTTAGAGTCTTGATCATGTATTCCAATCAACAAATCATCTCTTCTACCTTTTGAGTTTTGATTCCAATTTGAAAGTTCATTTTCTAAAGTTTTTTTGGTGGGCTAATTTAATATATAACTAACTCATAAGCTTTATGATTATTTAATGAGACTTTAGTTAATTAATTAATTAATTAATTAATTAATAATTAATTAATTAATTAATTAACTCGTAAGCTTTTTTCAAGTTTTGAGTTTATTGTTTATTTTTTAAAAACTAATAGAGTCACTGTCAAAAAACATAAAAGTTATCACTCAAAAAACTCATATATACTACTTCATATATGAGCAAAATTTACTATATTACTGTGATTCTGGTACGTTGAAGATAAGTCCGATATTGACTTTAAATTCGATTAATTTTAATAATGTGAATATTTTGGAGTTTGTTTACGCCTCTTTTTTATTCTACAAGGGTCCCATCACGGCATCACATGTCATAAAAAGTAAATAAGGATCAATGCAATTATGCATGCATTATGATCACCTTTTTCTCTTTTTATATTTGAATAATTAAAATAATTTGACTACGTTTAGGAAATTGTTTCTTCCATTTATAATTCTTTAGTTTACTATTCGTAAATTTCAGTAGTACTGTTAATTAACTAAATTATAAAGAAAACTAGCTAGGGGTGTTCCCTACCCACGTTGCTCGATTGTGACTTTCTTGTTTTTGTTCGCATTATCAAAAGTTCATTTCATGTATTTGTATGTACATGAGCGTACCCCTTATCTGTATGTCCAAACCAAAAGATATTTTATAGCATTTAAAACCCGTTTTTAAAATTATGTGAGTGTATTTATTAAATTATATGATATGGTTATAAATGGTTGTAAGTAAAAGATATGAGAAAATTTGTTGTTCAATTTGTATTTTTGAGAAACTTATATAATGTTTTTAATATATTTTAAGTGGTTGTGAGTGGATTATAAAGAAATAGTAATGATAAAGTTGAAAATGAAAAAAAGTAATGATTTTCAATATAATTATATGAATAAAAATGAAAAATGAATTGTGAATGCTCTTATAACTTCAAAAGCAAAAGCTGACAGACTTACTTATTTATTTAAAAAGTAACTTTTGAAAAGTTAATCCTATTAACTTTTCAAAAAAAACTTATTAAAATCAACTTTTTAAATTTTTACCAAACATATTTAATAACTTATTAATTTTGAAAAAGTTGATAAGTAGATAAGTGAGGCAGGAAAAAATTGGTGTTGATTTATTCACCGTTTTAGTGCATGTAACTCATGCCCCAAACCTGCATTTATGATATAAAAGTTCATTAATAATTCTCACTTATTTCGTAAAAATATTTAGAACTATGATTACTCCTATCTGTAGTTATATTTTAATTTAAAATTTTATATTTTAGAATATACAATTGCATAGGTAACCATCATAGGCGACTTTTAGTTCAAAAACTCATATACAATCAGACCAAAGTCTTATTCATTTGCAGATGGAGTTTTTCATTTCTTCGTCAATAATGTTAAATTTTAGTCTAGCAGTATACATTTTCTGTCAGGTAGTGTAATTTTATATAAATATCGAGTTCGCCTCAGGTGGTCCCTCTTTTTTTTATCGGTAGTGTTAAATTTTAGTCCAATAATATAAATTTTTCTATCATTTTCTTTATAAACATAGAAAGATGTATGGTTGACTAGAGTTCTTGTTATTAAAAAAATAATATTACTTTTGAAAGATCCTTGATTTATTGATAACTTATTACAACTAAATATGTATGAGCTAATGATATTCGTGAGGTGAGATTGTGTTCGGTAATAACTCAAATGAATTAAAATATAACAGATAAATTAATTTAAACAAAAAGTCCTAATAGTTTGGGTCATGTCACATCCTACCGATGGCAAAATCATCGAGGCGTATGACTGTGAATCGATTACGCATATCACATGATAGTAAATGCGTTGAAAAGATATTAAATGTCATTTTCATTGAATAAAATTAATCAAATAAACAATTAAATAAACTTTCAAGTAAACATAATGAATTTGTCTTTATATTTGACTAAGTGCAAGCCCTAAATGTGCATTTACAAATCCATTATCTTCATTTTTGAGATCATGTAAAAAAAATAACTAGTCAGCTAACGAATAACTAGTAAGTAAACACATATTTGCATACATGTATAAATTGATTAAATTATTGAAAATGATTCCATTCACGTAACAATGTGACGACTTATAAATGCAATATTATAACACAAAACACAAACCAAACACAATCAAACCAAATAATTGAATTGACTCGATTTACAGAAGGAACCTTATGATTGATTGATTGACTCCGGTTTCAATCATCACTCGAATATTTATACGAGATGGGTTGTCAAACCGATATATCTATTATCACCACTCGAATAACCATATGAGATGGTTTTATCAAACCAGTAGATCAACAAGTTTTATAATTTCAAAATATGTCAGATGCTACATTTCACCTTGTCTTTTTGTTTCGATAAAATCAACAAATTTTAGTACATATGCTATGCGACAGGACAATAATTCGTAACATGAGTGTTATAAATTGTAACATAAAAATAAAAGAAAAATAAAATGTTTTTACATGGTAAAACAAAATGTAAAAAAACTATAAAAAGACAAAAGAGCTAGAAAAAAACAAAAGTAAAAAGTGAACTATAACTAACAGTAATAAATTTAAAAATAGAAATGATAATTTCAGTTTTGCTTTCTAAGTTATGACAAAAACAATTATTTTTATTTAAAAATTTAAAACATCAATCTCAATTCAAAAATTTTATTTTTTGGATTAAAGTTAAAACAATTTTAAAACTTTTGAACTGAATGAAAACAAGTTATGAAACTTTGAAAGATAATTGAAATAACTTATAAAACTTTTAAAGAAAAAAATTTATTTTCATTAAACCTCGTATATCACAATCGAGTTTAAGTCAAAATAGATATAAGTAATAAAATCTGTTAAAAAAATAAGAAAAACCTCCCCTTACTAGAGTGGCCAAAAAAACCGGTTCGGGAACCGGTTCGGCCAAAAAAACCGGAACCGGTTTGAGGCCCAAACCGGTTTCAAACCGGGCCCGAACCGCCGGTTCTTGACCGGTTTAACACCTCCTATTTCCAAACCGGTTTCAAACCGAACCGGTTTTCAAACCGGTTCCAAACCGGTTCCAAACCGGTTTCCAAATGTGACATCCGTCACCTTAAGGTCCGTCGAACGACATAAATAACATGGAAATATTTTAATTAATCTTCCTTTTCTTCATGAACTCCTGCTTTACGGAATCATGTCTGCTTATTTTTCCCTTGTGCCTGTACTTCCTTCGAGAACGTGTGTTAAGCATAAAACTTTTATAAATTTCATCACCATTACCACCAAATATATCATTTTTAATTTCGACCATTGTCATTAATAAAACCATTTTAGGCTATCAAATGCCAATAAATACGCTTTTAACCGTAATATAACGAACATTTTAAGATCGTAATCAACCGAAACAAATTTTTGGGAAACTCGAGGGTCAAGTGCAGGGACTAAACTTGTAATTTTGCAAACCTGGGCTGGTATATAAACCCCATTCCCAGCCATTTATCCTCATCTTCATCTTCTTCACCTTCAACCTTTTCTCCACTTTCTCTCTCGATCTAGCACCAAAAATCGTCACATTTGTCGCGTTTTCACTGCCAAATCTTGGTTATCATCGTGTATACGCGTTCCTAGCAGGTAGACACCTTGTTCAACCCGTTTTTGGTTCGGTTTTACTGCTGCGTTTTCTAGGGTTTCGGGTGCTCGGGTTCATCCGAGCACATGAGGTCGAGTGGTGCGTGTGAGGTCTTTCTGTTTGTGTTTCATGTTTGTGTATGTTTGTTGAGTGTTTCTGGAAGTCCTCGTGGTATAAAACCCGCGTTAGAGCAGCTCGGGGGCTGCTCAGCCCGACCACAGTCGCGATTCTGCAGTTCGGGCGACTGGGTCTGTCATGCGATTGAGCTGTGCAACTGAGTGAGTCGTGCGACTGAATCATGCGTCTAAGTCAATCGTGCGACTGAGTTGTGCGACTAGGCATGTCGTGCGACTGAGTCGTGCGACAGGGTGTCTGTATGCGATTGAGTCATGCGTGTGAATGATTGTGTGCGATTGAGTCAGGTGACTGACTGAGTGTATGCGATTGTGCGTGTTTCGCACGACTGGAGTCCAATCGCACGAATGAAGGTTCAATCGCACGAAAGTAGCTAATTCGCACGATTGAGGGTTGATTCGTGCGCATGGAGGTTGGGTCGTGCGAATGTGTGCGTTGTGTGGTGCGACTGAGTCCAATCGCACGAATGAAGGTTCAATCGCACGAAAGTAGCTAATTCGCACGATTGAGGGTTGATTCGTGCGCATGGAACGTGGGTCGAGCGTCTAGTCCTGTTGCGTGTCTGATGATGAGTGTGAATTTCTCCTAGAACGTCTGATGATGATAAGGCAACATCAGTAATAGTGTCATTGCTTGACCCCAAAGATTAAGGTCAACGCTACCAACATGCACATACTATTTCAATTGAAATAAACCTAACATTTTACAATTATCGACAACCCATTTGAAACTACAAATACTTAACAAGTGTCATCTTTAATAACAAGGAGACCTTTACAAGGATGTCGTAAGCAATGACGACTACTCGTAGTACTTGGATCTACATAAGATCTGATACGTGTGTCCGCTTGTGTGTGTTTGCCACCCGCGACCGAACCGATGCAACTCGAACCAACCAAGCATTACTATACGCTTTATACATGTCATTAATGCTTGACAATAACTGTCAATAGGTGTTTGACCGATCATTGCATTCAACTGTTCGAATCTCGACCTTTCATACTTACCACTTAACATGTGAGTTTCGTGGCCCCTTTTTATGCTTATACTATTTTACAAACATTTACAAACATGGGGGAAAAGTATGCTCGCCCGTTTTCTATGCTGTACAACATACATACAATTTTCATACAAGGAATCAACGTGATACTGTGTTGCAAGTACTTATCTGATACATGCTTGGGTGTGCTGTGTGGTTCTATCTTTGCAACTATTTAATTCCAGTGTGGGAACCGACGGTTAGGTATTGGTAGTACTACTGGGTTGACACCCCCACCCTCGTGTTGGTATACTAGTTAGTACCAACAATAGCCAGGTACGGGTCTTGGGTGAATATACGCCAACAATTTCTTTGTGTACGTCGCTAGGTTTGGTTGCAAAGCTCATGTCATGTGATTTTACTTGCGTATATAACTGTATTCACGGTATTCCATATCATTTACTTATTACAGCATCACTTACACTTTTAATTACTTAAACCTGCGAGCTCACCAACAATTTGTTGACCATTTTGAGCATATCTTTTCAGGTGATCAAGCTAGCTGAGGTTCTAGGTGTGCTGCCTTAGTGGAGACCCTAGGATGCATTTTGGACTAAACATGTTTTACAAACAGTTACTTTGAACAATGTTGAACTGTGTAAACAATTACAATCTTTTGAAACTTGTTCCCGGGTTGTGGGAATTTACATTACAATTTCATCTTTATGTGATCATGTGAATCGTTTATCCTGTTATGCATATGGCTATGTTGTCGTGAACATCGACTATACACGACACAAGTCCCCTTGTTGTCGGGTTTCGTCATGACACGCTTGTCGTCATTTTTATTATTGCATCTCTATCGCTTACCATGTGTTATGACGATTCCCGTCTCGTCGCAACCCCGTGTTTCCGCTCTTAGCGGGGGTGTGACACCAAACCGGTTTTCAAACTGGTTACCGTTACCCAACGGCTATATAGCCGTTTTTTGCAATTTTTGACCATTTTTTTGATGTTTTTTTACCATTATACCCCCACTAGGTTACTATATATATGTATTTGATGTTTTGGTTGAATCACAACAACTTATAACACTATCTACTCTCAAAAATCTCAAAAACGCTCTAAAAAACGCTCTCCACAAATACTTTCGTTTAAAACGCTCTCAAAAACGCTCTCACAAAAATCTCTGAAATGGCTTCAACAAGTGCTCAATCATCCGTTGGTTGTGAAGCGTCTTCAAGCAACGTGGTGATAGCAATCCTTCCTACGAATAGGAACCCCGAAGTATGGTCCAATTATGATTTATGTCAAATGGCTAGCGGTCCAAACAAGGCTCGTTGCAAGTTTTGTCATAAGTTTTTCAAAAAAGATGCAAACACAACGTTGAAAAACCATATTGCAAATAAATATTGTAAAGCGTTAAAAGGTGAACCTTCTCAAGGTCAAGCTTCGATGACAAACAAAGGAAATATTTGGGCTTATAACGTTGATGCGGTTCGGGAGCAAATGGCGCAATTTGTAATTCAAGAAAGCTTGCCATTCAAACATTTCGACAACGAACGTTTGACTCGACTCATTCAACGAACTCTCCAACCGCGTTACACCAATGTAAGTCGTGCTACTCTTTGAAGAGATTGTTTAAAAATGTGGAAAAAAGCTAAAAATGAATTAATATCTTATTTTGAAAATTTACAAACCGGTGTTAACTTAACTAGTGATGTTTGGTCGACACCTCACGGTTCACCGACTCGTACATTTGTGTCACCGCCCATTGGGTTGAACCCGATTCGTGGCAAATGATGAAACGTACGATTGCGTTTGAATTGTTTGATTATCCTCACACCGGCCAAAACATTTTTTATCTTATTGATAAAGTTATTGAAACGTATAAATTAGAAAACAAAATATTTTCTATATCTTTTGATAATGCTTCAAACAATACTCTTGCGATAGATCATTTGAAATTAAAATATAAACCAATATGTGAGGGTGTGTTTTTTCATAGTCGATGTGTTGCGCACATCATAAACTTAGTCGTGCAAGACGGTTTAAAAACGATTGAAACAATTAAAGATTGTTTTAAAAGAATGTTACGTGATATTTTTAGTAACAACAAAGATATACTAAATATCGCAAGTTTTGTAAAGACGCAAATACTAAATGTTTAGGTCCGAATCGGGACGTACCAACACGATGGAATTCCACATGTAACATGTTTGAAAAGGCTATTGAACAAAAAGAAAGTTTAATAGCCTTTCATAATAGTTTGGTAAGTTGGGGAAAGGCAAATTCTTACCATCCATCGGGTTGGGCCATCATCGAAGAAGTAACAAAAATGCTTCAAGTTTTTAAAAATGCAACTATATGTCTTTCTGGAGTTTATTACCCAACGAGTCCGTTGGTACTACACCAAATTTATTTAATGACTTCAAAATTAAATGAATTGTCGTGTAGGGGTAGACCTTATTCCGATATGATACCCCCAATGAAAGAAAAACTTAAAAAATATTTTGAAGAAATGCCTCCCGTTATTACATGTGCCGCTGCTTTAAACCCTTGTTTAAATTTGTCGGGGGTTGAAACTTTACTTGATAAAATTACTTTTAATTTGGATTTAGAAGTTGATAAACCAATGTATAGTAAAACTTTAAAAGCGACTTTCAACAAACAATTACAACAAATGTATGATGTTTATTTATTAAAATACGGGGAAACATCACAAATCCATGATGCTTTAAGGCATGCGGCAAATGCCAAATGTTCGAATGATCCAATGTTTGATTTATATAATACTTTAAGGGATGAATGTAATAAACGTCAACGTGGTAACACTCCGAGTAGTGAACTCGGGAGATATGGTCTTACAAACTTTTTATCGACCATGAATCCACATGAATTTAAAAATTTTGACTTGTTGGCTTGGTGGAAAGGTAAGGAAGATCAATTTCCCATCCTATCCACCATGGCCCGAGATTTACTAACCGTCCAAGCTTCTACGGTAGCTTCGGAATCTGCTTTTTCTGTTAGTGACAGGATTATATCAATAAGACGAACTCGACTCACTCCACAAGCAGTTGAAATGTCAATTTGCTTGAAAGATTATTTGGATGCCGCGGAAAGAGTACAAGACAAACGATCGCTTGAAGGAGAACTGGAATACGAAGCAGAATTATACGAGGACGAGGTAGAGAGCGGATTGACACCAGGAATGACTGATGATGAAGCGGCATATGATCACTACCTTCGTAACAGTTCCGGTTCTGGTGGCGAGGAATAAACGTACAAGTATAACACGAACGAAGAAACGACTATGTTAAATGTTTAGTTTTAAATGTTTAAATTATTTAAATGTTACGAATTGTTAAAATGTTTAAATTGTTTATAAATGATATAAATTGTTTATAAATGTTATTAATTGTTAAAATGCTTAAATTGTTTATAAATGTTAATAAATAGTATATATATATATGTTTATAAATGTTATAAATTGTTTAATTGTTTAAATCGTTTAAATGTTTAAATTGTTTAAATCGTTTAAATGTTTAAATCGTTTAAATGTTTAAATTGTTTAAATGTTTTAAATGTTTATAAATGTTATAAATTGTCTAAATTATATAAATTCTTTTAAATTATATAAATTATATAAAAATGTTATAAATATTTATGTTTTAATTAAAAGTTTAAAATTTCGTTTGAATATAACAAACAAAAAAAAACCGGTTTGGGCCGAACCGGTTTGGGAACCGGCCCAAACCGGTTTGATAGGTTCGGTTTTTACGGTTTTGAAACCGGTTTGAACCCGAACCGGTTTGGGGCCAAACCGGTTTTGACCGACTTTGACCAAACCGGTTTCGGTTTGGGACCCGAACCGGTTTGGGCCCTCAAACCGGTTTGTACACCTCTACCCCTTACCCAGTACCCACCCAAAATTCGGCTCGGGAACGAAACTTGCGCTTATACTAGAGGGCTATCACCCACTTTATTGCAATAACTCGTGGGGACGCAATACCATGAGAAAATTAATATTGAAATGTTGTCGTGAATCTACGTTTTGAAGAGAATTTGATATCATACGTAACTTTATATAAAAAAGACAGATTATGGCATTATTGATAGTATTCGGAACCTTATATTAAAAGTCGAAACATTACATTGCGGAAAAGACGACAAAACTGTTGGAGAAAAGTAACGTCAAACGCCGCCAGAACCCTAGTGTTAGTAGCAACGAAATTTTATAAAGAAAACAAAACATGGTTGTCATCGATGATATTCAAAGTTTATGCTAAAAAAAGAACTACATGCATTAATAGTTCTAGCATAATTTATTGTACATCAAGCATAAACTCTTGTATTCACTGTAGATGGGGTTGTATTTTGTATAGTATATCTTATATTAAAAGTCGAAACATCACATTGCGGAAAAGACGACAAAACTGTTGGAAAAAAGTAACGTCAAACGTCGTCGTGAACCCTAGTGTTAGTAGCAACAAAATTTTATAAAGAAAACAAAACATGGTTGTCATTGATAATATTTCAAAGTTTATGCTAAAAAATGAACTACATGCATTAATAGTTCTAGCATAATTTATTGTACATCAAGCATAAACCCTTGTATTTCACTGTACACGGGGTTGTATTTTGTATGTATGTAATGTAATATACAATGAAGAAAACGACTTTGGAGGAATATTTAAAAAGTTTTGTCCTCCACCAAGACACCCAATCACTTCAAAGTAATGTAGACGTCTTGCTACATTGTACGCATCTTGTATTTATATAATATAATAATTACTAATTTTGATATTTTTAATAGGTTGTATTATGTGTTTAGTAGGTTGTATTTATTTTTGTTTTTTTTAACTTTAATTTTTTTTTAAATTTTAACCTACTACTTTCACATCTTTTACAATTTAACCTTTATATTTTATTTTATTTTCATATTTTATTATTTACTTTTCATATTTTACAATTTTTTTGTTTTGCATTTCCGTATAAATTTTACGTGTAACAATCATAGCGTGTGTGTGTGAATCAACATTTTTACCCTTATATTTTTCCCGTTTAACGACATTGTTGCAATGCGCTGATCTTGATCGACTTACTTATTGTTTGATATGATTTACGTTTTGCTTACGTGGTTCAACTTTTTTACGTCTTCTTTGCGTTTGATTTTATTTTATTTGTTATTTATTTTTTTAATACGAGTTTTTCCGATGCTTGTGGTCATTTTTGATGGTGTGCCATTGGTACTACTTAACACGATTTTACACCCCAGCTGCAACGGATGGGGCTTAATACTAGTACATTCTAATTACCAACTTTTGTATACATTATAAGTCAACATGTTTTATGGGTTTGTATTATTTCTTTTAATGTTTATTTTTTAAATTTTAACCGAATACTTTTATATATTTTACAATATAGCCCAAACATTTTTTTTATTTTTGACTTTGGTCTCTATATTTTTTATGTTTAAGAAATTTCGTTTTATGTTCGGTCTACATGTTGCGAGTTAACACGTCGCAGTGTGCATATGTGGTTCAATGATTTTACGTTTACTTTTACCCGTTAAACGGTCCCGTCGCAACGTGCTGATCCAAAATTGACTTACTTATTGCTTTATATGTTTTACGAGTCGTCTAACGGTGGTGTGTCCTTTGTTTCAATCCAATATCGGTTTTTTATACAACTTTTTCGGTGTTGTTGGTCACTAACGGTGGTGTGTCTTTGATAATAGTTGACATGGTTTTACGCTTCTCACGACAACTCGTCATTCTCTGATTGTTCTAACAGTGTGAAAGTTATATATATCTCGTTTGTAAGTGTCGGGAGGTTTTTCACCGGCACGTCACATGTCGTTCTCTTGTTTAATGTTTTTTTCCTTTACTTTTTTTGGCTTTTTTGGTATTTTTAATGGTTACGTATTTTCTTTTCAAAGACAAATAACAAATTGAGGCTACCAACTTTTTCTTGTGTTTTTTATTTATTTTTCTTAGATGTTTTTGTTTAAATTATTATATTTAAATAGTTATGCCACAGGTGCGAGTAAAAAAATATCGAATTTGTGTTTCGTAACAATCGTCTTTATAACTACAAAACTTTCGTCTTTCTTTCGATGTGTTTTTTTATTTTACGTGCGGTTTCCTTTACATAATACTATCTTCTATTTATGTTTCAATCTTCAAACCAATCTGTAGTAATGCTTTTTTTACGCATTGAAACATGTATCTGTTATCATCACAACGTGTGTAATAGTGTTTAGAAATGTGTCCTTACCCATGCGAATAACATCGTACGACCCTACCGCAACAGCGGGTGAAAAAACCCGCTATAACCAAAAGTCAAATGTTTGTTGCCTCTAGTTAAATCATCAGTTGTGTCATTTTGTTATCGAAATATATATTATTTCGTAAATTACATGGATGGAAAACTAAGGGGACGTTTGGTACGCAGGATTTCAATGAAATTCAATGAAATTGTAATCTGAATTTTATTAGTAATTGTGTTTGGTTGGTAGGAATTCGTGGGAATTGGAATTTGAATTCCACTTTGCACGTGTTTAGTTGAGAAAATAGTTAAAATTGGAATTGGAATTGGAATTAATTCCCTCAAATTCCTTCCAACGAAGGATTTCAATTTTTTTTCAAATATTGAAGGATTTCAAATTCCACCGACCGCCACCTACCACCCCGCCCACCGCCAACTAACACTACCGACAACTCCAACCGTCGCCCACCGCTACCTGCCTACCCTGACTGTCGCCTCCCCCCGTCGAGCACCGCCTCCCCCCGCCGTGCACCGCCGCCCCCCACCTGTAACATCTTGTATTTTTGGTTAACTAATAGTTAATCTCGTTAATTCTTGTAGGGACTATTAATGCTTCTTCATGAAACTTGTGGGTGGTTGTGTTTATCTATTATTAGTCTTAATCCTTTAATGTAAAAGATTACAGTTTATCTATTGAATTGAACATAAAAATAAATAATAATGGTAAATAATATCTTATAATAAAAATAATAACAACGTTAATAATAAAAATAATATTAATAATAATAATAACAATAAATGATAACTATAATGATAATAACTTATAAAGAATTATTAAATTTAAAAATGTTAAAACTTAAAGTAATAAAGTTGAGGGGGGTGTTTTGTCATTTTAGAAACTTAATATGGGAGTTTTTACATAAAATAATAAACATTTATAACTTGAGGGGCTATTTGTGTAATTTTTGAAAAACCAAATTATTTTCCCCCATAAAACCGGTGACCGGCTCCGGCCACCGCCGACCATTTCCCCGTGAACTCCGGCAGCCCTAAAACCCTTTAAAACGTCAATTTACGAACCTAAAACCGTTTCCAATCGATTCATGGGCATGATTCGACACTAGAGGTGTGTAATAATCGAGTTTAATCGAGTTAAAGCTTCGGTTTCAGGTTTGAAACATTCTATTAAACTTGCTTTCAATCATCGGACCGTTTGTGCATTAAAGTTCAATAATAATCAAATTAATTGAACCCACACAATCATCTAACCGTTTCTACTCGATTCCTATGTACAATTTTAGTCTAAACACCTGAAATCATCACACATAGAACCCTATTCCATCGCGAAACTGAGTCTGACTGAACTCCAGTCTTCGAACGTTTATCTTCTAATTAGTTGAGGGCTTAGAACCGTGAGCATCACTCGAAGATTCACACAAGTTTAATTTGGTTAACATCAGCAATTGCACCTTGAACGAATTCAAGCCTCGGTCGCAACTCGTCTGCAAGTGTTCTTATCTGCATAAACATCGAATCGGGTAATTAATTGTGTCCGTAGACTCGAAATCACATGGGGAATCAAAGCCCCATGTTCATTCACGAAAACAGTATCGTTTCGATCTTCGATTTTGGGTTTGATCAATCTAGGTAACTAAGGAAATTGGGGATTTCTGTGTTTATTGTATTTAACTTTTTAA
This sequence comes from Flaveria trinervia, assembly GCA_025506515.1. Classification (NCBI taxonomy): domain Eukaryota; kingdom Viridiplantae; phylum Streptophyta; class Magnoliopsida; order Asterales; family Asteraceae; genus Flaveria; species Flaveria trinervia. Next base: position 120,350,486 of record CM046444.1, on the reverse strand, counting down.
GGCAGAGTTTTAAACGCGGCTGGATGCCTTGGTTCACTGGTTCCCCACTCACATTCCGAATTAGAGGTCCCGGGTTCGAACCCGGCGACCTCCAATTCAATTGTTTTTGGCTTTTCAGCCTTTAAAAAATATATAAAATTTTCTAAAAATTATAAAAAGAGATTTTGTAAACTTTGGTTATTTTTAAAGCTATCCTATTATTTTTTCTACAAATTTATCACTTTAAACACCTTAACAATTTTTTTATAAAATAAAATTTAACAAAGTTATTTTTATAAGAATAGACTTTATATAATATTGGTAAATCATGCAATTATTATTTAAATACTAAACAATTAAGGATTAAATATGATAATTATAGAATTTATATATTTTATAATTAACCTTCACAAATTGTTATAAAGGATTTAATTTCCTTAAAATTGGATACATGACATTTTCTCTTAGATTAAGCATATATATGATCTCTCTAACCAACGTCATTTAAAACCCTCAAAATACCAATTTGAAACCCTAGTCTCGTTTAACTATTAATTATATTAATTGTAACCTTGTAAATATATACTTGTTTTAGGTGCGTTGTGAAGGTCTACGTTGAACGTTGCTTGTTATTATTCATATTAATCATCAATTATATATTATTTGATCATGTGAGTACTTCCATACCCCTTTTTTTCATATTTTTACACTTTGGGGTGGAACATGTTATCCTATTATCATTACACTTGTACACATTTTTGAGACTTGTAAACGTTATGGCAATTCCTCGTGTAAGTTGTGGTTAGTTGGACTTTTTGTGATTATCATGTTATGGCACTATATGTACAATCATTAACTATTGCTAGCCCAGTGAAGTCATAGATCTATGGGCAAGACAAGCCTACTTTGGTTGATCCAAGTACACTTAACTGATCGTATATACTTTAAACATTTGAGACTTGTAAAATTTTGTCGAGGTTTGATTGTTGCATTGTTCATGACATCCCTAATCACTATGTTCACTAACTTATGACTTGAATTGCCATCTTTTATATATGCTATGTATTTAAAACTATGGAATGCTCACCAACATTATTGTTGACCCCTTTATTTTTAACATGTTTCAGGAAATGCCCAAGTTTGATTATCTACACATTGAAGCTTGCACATCTAGGAATGGACCTAGATTAATAAATAAAATAGGATGAATTGTTACATTTTATGTTACGTTTTTATATCCTTTGAGACTTATATTTGTAATGTGACAAATGAAACTTATGTGTAAAATATATTTGGATTTTTAATAGCGTTATGTGGCTATGAACGATCTTAACTCTCACTCCTCGACGTTTCCGCCGTCAAGGTTGGGGTGTGACACCACCTATCCCGACCGTCGCCGACCCCCGCCTACCCCGACCACCACCGCCCCCCTCAGCCTCCCTGCCGACCCCGGCCCTGGCCGCCCCCCATCGACCCCGACTGTCACACCCCAACCTAGACGGCGGAAACGTCGAGGAGTGAGAGTTAAGATCGTTCACAGCCACATAACGCTATTAATAACCCAAATATAAATTTCATAAAATTCAATTGTATCATTACATGCTTAAGTCTCAAAGAAAAAAAAAACAAAACATAAAAGGGTAACAAGTCATTTTATTCTCTTATTTATCTCGGTCCATTCCTAGATGTGTAAGCTTCAATGTGTAGAAATCAAACTTAGGCGTTTCCTGAAACATGTTAAAAATAAATGGTCAACAATAATGTTGGTGAGCATTCCATAGTTTTAAATACATAGATTATATAAAAGATGGCAATTCAAGTCATAAGTTAGAGAATAAAGTGATTAGGGATGTTATGAACAATGCAACAATCAAACCTCGACAAAGTTTTACAAGTCTAAAACGTTTACAAGATTATACGATCAGCTAAGTGTACTTGGATCAACTAAAGCAGGCTTGTCTTGCCCATAGATTTATGACTTCACTGGGCTAGCAATAGTTAATGATTGTACATATGATGCCATAACATGGTAACCACATAAGTTCAACTAACTACAACTTTGCATGATGAATTGCCATAAAGATTACAAGTCTCAAATAAGTTTACAAGTGCAATGATAATAAGTTAACATGTTCCACCCCAAAGTGTGAAAATAAGCAAAAATGGGTATGGAAATACTCACACGGCTAAAAGTATAAGTATGCAGGTTAATAGGTTTGATAATAACCGTTGTTCCAAGATGAACGTCACAAGGCACCTAAATATATATATACACAAGGTTAAAGTTTAATTATAATAAGTTTAGCGTTTTAACGGGAACTAAGGTTTTAAGTGGAATTTGAGATGTTAATAATTATATCCAACTAACATGGTAATTTTGATTATGCTTTGAGTCAATATATTATTTAATCGTTTTAATACCAAGAAATAAAAGAAGCCATTTGTAACAAGGTCTAAATATAATTTAAACAACTTTTAAATTAACTCTTATTTTAAATAATAATATATACTTGTTATTTGAACAAGTAATGATTTAGTGAGTTATAACAATATTAAATGCCTATTTTATAAGAAAAATAATTTAAATATATTATTTGAACAAATAATGATCTAATAAGCTAATCAACATTAAATATATATATATATATATATATATAATATATATATATTATAAGAAATTGAACTAATTATATCATTTGTTTTATAAAAATATACAAGTATTATAAGAACATAAATTTCTCAAAAATTAATTAAGTGACTTAAAAAATAATTTAAATTTACGAGATTGATTTTTATTGATTTTCAGAATTTTCTATTATTATTTTTTTTAAAGGCTAAAAAGAATCCAAAAAAATGTTGGAGGTCGCCGGGTTTGAACCCGGGACCTCTAGTGTGAAATGTAAGTGGGGAACCAGTGAACCAAGGCTTCAGCCGCGGTTGAAATTGGTTTCCAAAACTTAAAAGCAATGAACACAGAACCCGCCCAAATTCACATGAACCCTAGGTTCGATTTATCTCAAATTGGTGCACAAATCGACTCCATGGACACCGATAACCATAGGGCTATTGTTCCTTATGAAGAAACGAACGTGTAGGTTGTTTCAATTACCTTTTTGAAGTTAACAAGTCAAGAAACGATGGAGGAACAAGCTGTGATGAAATTGGAACCCAATTCGTGTGCAAATGTTAAGGAATTCAAATTAACTTCGTGTGAAGCTTCGGATAGTGTTCCCGATGTAAAGCCCTCTATCAATTCGTAGTTAGCAGGCTTGTATGGTGGTGTTCGAGTGGTGTAGATTCGCGATAAAGATGAAGTTCAATTCGAAGATTGTGATTGTTTCAGATGCAAATGAGGATAGTATTCGATTAATGATTGATAGAGAGTCGTTTAGGTTAGTTTAATTGGACTATTATGATGTGTAAATGCTCGAACGGCCATATGCTTTAATGTATTTCGGTTATGCGATCGATTAGGGTTGAAACCGATGTTTAAACGTAATTTAATCGTGTATTCAAGTTCGAAACGTGCATACGAAACGATTTGGGTCGATTTTGGGTTTCGAAAACGAATAATTTTGAGTGTTTGGCCGTCGCCGGAGCTCGCCAGAGCTCCGCCGGATTTCTGGCTGGAAACACGACTTAGGGGGGAAGTTTAATTTGGTTTTTAATAATTTGCACAAATGGTGAGTTAACGTACCATTCATCACATCGTTGTTCGCTTGTGCTTGGTTAGCGTTGATGTTGAAAGCACGTCCTCGGGCTTGTGGAACATTACCCACAAGACGAGGGCATTGTGGGCGAAAATGGCAAGGTTCCCCACAGTTGTAGCAAACACGGTTCGTGACCACAACGGCATTGTTAGGTGCACGGTGGCAAGTCGCCACCAAATGACCATATTTACCGCATAAGGTGCAAATGCGGCATGGTTGATTCCCCGGATGATGATACCTACACGTGTTGCACATCGGCTGAGGACCAGCATAAGCCCTAGCCCCAGGCACTTGTGCCACAGGTGTAGCCGCAGGTACAAGTTGTCTTTGGGGTTGTTTGGGTGCAGCCACAGCATAGTTACGCGCTGGTGTGAACTTGCGCTTCTTGTTGTTGTTGTTGTTGTAAGACGGTTCAGCTTTAGTCTTCTTAACAACCTCGGTAGTCGTCTTCTCTACCTTCTTTGCACCTTTCACAGACATGGTGCCCGCTCGTATATGGTTCTCGGTAAGTTGGGCGGTGATAGTAATGGCTTCTTCCAAGGTTGTGGGTCGGCTACCCACCACAACATCTTGAATTTGGGGTGGTACACCCTTAATGAACTTCTCGATGTTGCGGGGAATAGTGTCGACCATATGGGGCAACAGTATACTCAACTCATGATGCCTAGTTGAGTAGGCCAATGATCACTATCATTTTGTTTCAAATTCCAAAACTCTTCTTCCAACTTTTGCAATTCACTTCTTAGGCAGAACTTCGCGATGGCGATGTTCTTGAACTATTCCGAGGTAAGTGCTAGCACAACTTCAGGATCACGGTTTCTCTTCTCATTATTCCACCAGGTAAGAGCCCTTGTTGGAACATACTAGTGGCATAACGAACCTTGAGTGCATCGGGACACTCACAATTGATAAAGGTATTCTCCATGCTTTCGAACCACTCAAGAAGACCAGTGGCTCCTTCCTTGCCACTAAAACTAGTGGGCTTGCAAGAGCTGAAGTGTTTGAAGGTGCAAGTTTGATTATTCCCGTGTTGATTGTTCCCGTTTTGATTGTTTCTATTCTCTCCATGACCATTTCCATTGTTGCTAGCGTTGGTCATTCAGGTGCTATTAAGTTCAGCAACCATGGTCGGGATGACAGCAGCCATTTGTCGAGCAATCATGGCGGCTAACTTACGATCGGAACTTCCACGATTTCCATGATGACGAGACATGCTGGAATATACAAATGAGTTAGATATGAGAATTGGAATAACAAGGATTAATGTTCAACAAGGATAGGCAAAAAGTTGTAAGGCACATGGAATGGTTCCATTTGGTAACGCATTACCATTTGGAAACGTTGACACGTCAAGGTAAGTTGACCCACTCGCCTTAGAAATTTGTGTATGTTGACCATGGTTTATCACTCATTCCAGAAATCCCCAGGTAAGCATAACTAGTCCCGTAGGATTTATGCGATATGCTTGCCTTAGCCCGAGGGCCTTTTGCCAGGAAATCCAGAATACAGGTGTCCATGTGTCACATAAATTTCTTAGGTTTATGAAATCAAAACCATGATGATATTTACATAGATTAGACATAAGTCTAAAGATCCAATTCTTGAGCATAAGTATATGATTCCACGTGTTGACGAGAATAAGATTAAGATGTTTTATTTGTCGGGGAGAGCCAATGAGTCAAAGTTAAGTTTAGGGAGACAAGTAACAAAGTTTAGACAATTACTAGGCAACCTATGCTAAGGCATCAAGTTGCACATAAGTAAAGTATAGCATTATGTAGCATGTAACAATATATATATTTCCAAGAATATAAATATTATCCTATGAGGTTCATGCATAAGCTATAGTCTAGGTCACCATTACTAATAACCTAAATCTCTATAGTTATGGGCTCTGATACCAATCTGTCACACCCCAACCTTGACGGCGGAAACGTCGAGATGTGAGGGTTAAGATTGTTCACAGCCACATAACGCTATATTAAATTGTAAATATTATTATCATAAGTCTTGAAATGGAAATTACAATCATAAGTCTTATACAAGAAATAAGTTCAACATAACATAACATAATGTAACTTTTTATTTCATTATCTAGGTCCAAGTCCTAGATTATAGCATGCTTCAAAAGGATCACTTTAAACTTGAGGTTGACCTGAAACATGATAAAAATAAGAGTCAACTAAAAATAGTTGGTGATTTTCCAAGGTTTTCATACATAATATGAAAAAGAAAGTTACAAGTAGCAATTCATGTCATAGGTTATAAGCTAGTAAGGTTATAGAACACATATCGTTACAACCAAACCTCGACTTGATTACAAGTATAGAAATTTGGCTAAGTGTATTTGGTGCCCTAGTGCACAAGCATACGGCTCCTAGGAGTCGGCAATACATCGACTTTAGCACCAAATAGGCTTGTCAAGCCCAAAGATCTAAGACGTTGCCAGGCTAGCAATAGTTAATGATTGTAAACAAACTATGTATCTCATATAAACACTTACAATGAACAAATAACCATGACAAAATAATAAGTTGAATTGCACGTGATTTACAAGTCTCAAACGTGTATAAGTGTATCATGTATAAGCTATCATGTTTCACCCCAAGTTAGTGTAAAAATATGAAAAAGGGGCAAGAAAACTCACTTGTCAAATAAATATATAATGAAGATTAATAAGAATAAAATATGTCGTTCCAAGATAAAACGTCACAAGGCACCTAAATATATAAATATTATAAGATTTAGGTTAATAATAAGATTAACGAGTTAACATGAACTAGGGTATTAGAATTTTGAGGATTTGTATAAAGTTAATAATTTATTTTAAAAAAAAATACTATTTATGAAATTTACAAATTTATTTTTAAGGAAATTGATCCTTTGTAAATAACTTGTGATTTCATTTATACAATTATATTTAAAATCCATAAATATCATGATAAATCCTAAACATAATATTAATTTAATGTTTTTAAGTATTATATAACAATCTAATAATAAAAATATTTAATTATTACACTTGTAAATAATTTTATATTAAAATTTTACAAGAAAATTTTTAAGAAATAATTAGATGACTTTAAAAATATTAGGGTTTATAAAATTCATTTTTATAATTATTATAAGTTTGCTATAATTAGTTTAAGGCTAAAAAAAGGTTTTAAAAATATACATGAGGGTGCCCGGGTTCGAACCCGGGACCTCATGTTGAGAATGCAATGTCTTAACCAATGAACCAAGGCCTCAGCCGTGGTTCATATTGGTTTCGAATTATTATAACCGTTTAAAGAAAGTTTCCCCAAATCTTTAAGAACCCTAATTCCACAATCCTCAAAATTGAACCCGAATTCGTTAATGTAAAAGCTTGTAATCATGGGGCTTTTGTTTCCCATGCTAAAACGAGCATATTCATGTATGTAAATTACCCGAACAAGTTTGAATTGAAGGTGAACCCATGATGCACAAGTCGCGGTCGAAGGAGATGCAGAAACGATGTAAACGTTGATGATAACACAATTAACCTTGTGTATAGCTTCGTATGACAAACTAGACCCAAAGCCCTTTATCAATTGCAGCTTAGGTGTGTCGGAAGGTGCAAGTCGGTGGTGTTGCAGGCTGCGGCTTAGAGAGAATCAATTGGGGTGTTTTGTGTTTGTTTCAGGTACGAATTGAGGGTTGTACAGGTTAGAGTTAGTTAAACGTTCGATCATGTTTAAGGCTCGAACGCCTCTATGATTAAAAGCTTCGGTTACCCACTCGATTGGGTTTAGTAACCGATGTTTAAATGCAAATAAGGTTCACATTGGGGTTCGAAACGAGTTCACGACGGTTAGGGGACGGTTTTAGATCAAGAAAACATCGATTTTTGGCGGTTTTGGTGCCTCGCCGGACTTGGCCGGAGCCCGGCCGGCGAGGTCACCGGAAAAACGGGGTAAAGGGCGGGTGGTTTGGGTTTTAATTGAATTTTACACAATTGGTCCCTGCAGTTTTGTTTTTTATTAATTTATGAACAAACTTGCATTTAAAGTTTTAAAAACAACAATTTACCCCCCCTAACTTAATTGTTTTAAGTTCTCATTATTATTATAGTATTATTATTATTAATATTATCATAATTATTATTATTATTATTATTATTATTATTATTATTATAATTATGACTTGTATCATTATTACTATTATTAATATTAACATAATTAATATTATTTGATATTTTTTATTTTTAACTTTCTTACAGCCATAACCAAAGAGAATAAGCATAAATAACACATGAGTTTCATAATTGACAATAATGACCCTTATAAGAATAAATGAAGTTAACGTTTAGTTAACAAAAATTCGAGATATTACAGTTCAATTGGAATCAAACCGTTCTAGGGTTCTTGGTAATTTGAGGTTTTTGATAATTGTTGTTTTATAAACAATTAGGTCGAACTTTTAACTAGATCGGGTTGTCGCCCAACTGGTAAGTAACAAGGTTTATGGCTAAGAGGTCCCGGGTTCGAACCGGGCCTCCACCATATTCTGTTTTTTTATTAGCTTTCTTAACATTTTTATAATTCTGAAAAATTGTATTATATTGTTAAATCACAATAAAAATTATTTTGTTAACTAAATTATTTCAGAAAATAACAAGTTACTTTTAAAGGTTTTAACACTTATAACTCTTAGATTTAATTATTTTTCTTTAAGAATAAAAAGTTATAAAAATATTATTTAGTCATTTATGTTATAGTTCAATGATTATTTAATTACTTATTCACTGGTTATTTAAATAATAAATTATTTAAAGTTTTAATTAACTATATTATATCATAAATAGTTAATAAATCTACTTCTTAAACTTTTAATTAACTTATAAAACAACATATTATACTTTATTCTTGAATATTTGTATTATAAGATCTTCATAATAAATCATTTAAAAAGTTTAAAACTCTATAAAATAATTTTAATAATTTTAAAGTCATTAAATAAGTATTCAATTAATCACCTTTATCAAGATTTAAATAATTAATTATTAAATTAATTATTTCTTTTTACACATTATATTTAATTTCTATTAAATCAATAAATTAAATTATTAAAATATTTTTAATTATTCTTAAACTTAATTGATTTATATTATTCTTATTAAACCAAATACGATACATTATTTTTCTTAATTATTTAAACCCTTAAAATTCTAATTGAAACCCTAGTTCACGTTTATTCATTAATCTTACCTTTAAACTTAACCTTGAAATATATATATGTTTAGGCAACTTGTAAAAAAATTGTTGGAGCCTCGTCTACATTCTTATCATCATATTATTTACATCTTGTGAGTTTTCCTTGCCCTTTTTTTATCTTTTCATACTTTTTGGGGTGAAACATGGTTATTTGTGTGTTGTAAGTAATTATGAGATACATAGTTTGTTTATAATCATTAACTATTGCTCGCCTGACGACGTCTTAAATCTTTGGGCCTAACAGGCCTATTTGGTGCTAAAGCCGAGGTATTGCCGGCTCCTGATGACGTATGTTTGTTCATCATGAGAACCAAATACACTTAGCCAATCTTATATACTTGTAATCAAGTCAAGGTTTGGTTGTAACGATATGTGTTCTATAACCTTACTAACTTATAACTTATGACATGAATTGCTACTCGTAATCTTATCATATTATGTATGAAAACTTTGGAAACTCACCAACTATTTTTAGTTGACTTTTTATTTTCATCATGTTTCAGGTTTGATGCTTGAAGATCTTCTAGTGCTCCTACAGGACTTGGACCTAGTTTAACTTAACATATTATTTCTTTGTTTTGTTGCTTTTGTATTGTAATTACTTATTTGTTTTGTAATGTTAAATGAATAATGACATTTATTAATATTTCAACTTAATTAGTTCATGTGCTATGAGCAATCGTCTCCCATTCGTCCGTCCCGGTGATTCCGCCATCGGTCGGGTGTGATACCCTTAACCATTGACTGTCGGTGACCTCGGTTACCGAACTATGTCTCGACGACGGGCGTCATTGGTTGGTGGCGGTTGTGGGGTACGGTCAGTTTTCGACAATGGTCACGATCGATTATCGGCGATGATGGCGGCAACGGTCGATGGTATGTAGCGGTGATGATCGGTGGTCATTGAGATGATGACAATTTGTAACAGGTGATAAATTTCAATTCTTTTATAAGTGTTTTGTCTATTTCCAATTCCTTGATAAATTCTAATTCCTTTGAATTACAAATCCTATAGAAAATATTAAATTTCAATTACAAATCCTTTAAATTCTAATTCATATACCAATTTCAATTCCAACAAATTACACGAACCAAACGCCCCTTAAAATATTTTATATTATCCCTTCCACTCTAATTATATGTTTCAACTTCAGCCATTTGAATTCTTGATGTCTTTTTTTATTTATCATATAATGAATAACATTGTTTTCAGAAAATCTTGCTATTTTTAGCATGATATTAAGAAATCTTATTAATTACTGTCCATTCATAATTATTGGAATAAATGTTCGAGACTGATAATAGATACCCAATTAGGCTGGTGGTGGCACTTGCGTCGAGGCCGGGGGCCAGTGCCGCGTCGCAACACCGCCGCCGGTCCCTCACGTCGTGAAAACCTCACGCCGTCCCACACCCTCACAAACCCACCCTTTTGACGGTTGATGACAGACACTTTTTTTATTGTTTGAGATGTCAACTCCACCCCACCCAAACAACTATATGTTATTATCAGTTATAAAGTGATGCGTGAAAAAAAAACAAAGAAAAAAAGAACGAGAAGCGTTTTGCATGAAAGTAACTGAATCTAAATTGACCTTACTCTACTTACAACGAGAAACGTTGTTTCGCGAAATGTTAGGTCGGGACATGAAGATTTCCTTAAACCGTATGACGATGTCCTCGAACTGATGTTGAAGAACATACTTGAACGCAAATTTCAAATTGCCCGGATGCGTGGTGGGAGTTTAATTTGTAGATATTTTGTTTTAATACTGTCATATTATTTAATTTTATGTTTTTCACTTAATGTTTTTTTTGTATTAATAATTTGCAATTTATTTATTAATGAAGCAATTTAAAAAAAATTGATGTGTTATAATGTGATGTGAATAGTTTTTAAATTGATGTGATGTGATGTAATGTAACATGTTTTAATTAGTGGATGTTTCATGTAGTATGATGGGTGTAATATGGGTACACCCACCATCATTAAAAACCACCGGAAGAAGTTCCACCCATTATAACCCGTTTTAGAATAGAAATGATACCAAAATACGCAAACGTTTAAACTACTCAAAGCCAACTTATTCGCCAACTTTAGATTGAAATTGTCTAGGTCCTTTCACTAATTAAAACTTGGTAAAATTCACGTACTATTTAATTTTTAAAAAATAAAAGTCTTACAATATCACATTAATATATAAGATAAAAAAACGAGAAAAAGTCAATAACACAGACAAACTTTTAATGATGTATACAACATTAGTGGTATACAATATTTTAAAAGTGAAAACGTGTATATAACAACCCAACTAACAACTCGATTGAAGGAAAAACAAACAACATTACGGAATGAAAAAGGGCTTTGCAACCATCGAACCCGACTAATATTCCTCTACTTTTCTGTTGACAAACCAACAAAATGAGAATTGACAATAAAAGTAAAAATAATATCACACGTCTTTATGTTATTTTCATACAACATAGCATTCCGAGAGCACCTAAGGACCCATCATGTCATACAGAGTTAGCTTTATAAACTATTTTTTGGTTCAGACAAAATGGACGAGTTTAACAAATCAACAAGCTAAAGCGGTGTTTTAAAGATTGGAAATGCCAAATTAAACCACTGAGCAATATCGTTTCATGTTTTAACCGCTATAATAATTCTCCAAACAAGTGATTCATCTTTTCTAAATGAAAAAAGTAATTCAGGTATAAAATAGAAAAAAATATTCAATCTTTTATTTAATCAAATACAAGCGAGTAGGCAGATGATCAAGAAGAATCATTCACATTAAATTATTCAACTTTTAACAACAAAACAACTCCCCCTCGTTGACCTCGTCTATTAGGAAGAAAGCCTTTCAATGTGTGTTCTGATCGAGCTAACCAAGAATTCTTCTTTGACATCCAGATCCCAAATTCATTTATCATTATTCCTCGTAATAAATTAAATCTTTTTCTAGAATCGTTAACTCTTTTGTGCAACTAGATATGTGCTACGTCATAAAGATCTTATTTATGGTAAAAAACAATATGTCTAACTAACAGAACTCTAAAAAGTTATTTTTCTAGTATAAACTCTAAACACAAATAAAACGAGTATAAAATGATCATGTAGCATTCTTATCCCCTTAAGTATATTTCAAATTTATTTTTATTACTAGCAGGGCCGGCTTAATATTTTTTGAGGTCCCAAACGAATTATTGAAAATGAAACCCTTTTCTAAAAGTTGTTTTTATTCAAATTTATAAAAGCTCTCAAGCAAAATCACATAAGATTTGAAGCAATAACAAATCAAATGCATTAAAGAATTTAATCAATTTTTTCAACCTAAGACAATAAACCAAATGTTCAAAGCAACGTATTCAAATCTATGAAAAGCATTTGAGAGTTAAGAAGTAATTAATAAATCAAACTATCAAAGATTCAAAACAAGCTAATCAAAAAGTAATTTAGCAACGTATGATTTTTTTGAACAGTAAATCAAAGGCTCAAAAGTTACAAAAGCAAACAGTAACATAACCAAATTTATCAAAAAACAATCTAACCAAAAGCAAAATTTTCAAAAACAGAGGTCCATCAAAGTCTAAATAGACCACTTACTAACCTTTGTGGGTGATTAGGTTGTTTAATCGATCGTTGGATTTTGTGGGTCATTGGGTCGTCTTACTGCTTGGTGTGATTGCCTTGGTTTCGTTTTCAACATTTAGACTTCATGCGTGCAACTTGCATGTCATCAATTTTGAGGTCGGCTCCTCTTCCCCTTTAGAATTGTGTGGCCTTGAAGCTAAAAACTCTTGGAAGACCAATGAAATCGGTGGAATTATGGAAACCTTTCAATAATCGCATCATTATTTATCCATTAATGTACAAGCCTATTATCAATATAATTTTTTTAAATAGAACCCTTAAATTTAGGGGACCCCAAACCCAAAACATCTCTCCTCACTCTATTGGGTCGGCCTTGATTACTAGTCAATTATGAAAACAATCCGAAAAAAATAATTCAATAATATTAATTTAATATATATTAATTACCAAGTTAGTCATGTATCATGGGTTGTACATTGTGTTTAGCGGGGTTGTACTTATCTTTTTTTGTTTTTTTAATCGTTAACCATTTTATTTTAAACAAATACTTTTACATATTTTACAATTTAATTATAATATTTTTTATTTTTAACTTTTGTCTCCTATACTTTTTATATTTTTACAAATTTCCTCTTTTACGTTTCGGTATAAAATTTGCGAGTAATCGCAACGTGCGTGTGTGGTTCAAAGTTTCAAGCTCATTTTTTCCCTGTTCAACGGCACCGTCGCAACGCACTGGTCCCGAATAGACTTATTGTTTTATATGTTTTACGTTTCGCCTACGTGGTTCAAAGTTTTTATGTTTACTTCGTTCGGTTATATTTTTTCGTTTTTTGTTTTTTTAATACGAGTTTTTTTGGTGTGGTTGGTCACTGGCGATGGTGTGTCATTGGTGTTATTGTGCTACTTGACACGATTTTACGTATCCCGCTGCAACGCGATTGTAACATCCGTCATTTTTTCAAGTTATTAACCCGAATTCATTTTGAATTTTCATACGATATAAATTTATTTATTAAACTTATTTAATCTAAAGAATTATATGAATTATAAATATAAGCAACATAAAAAAAATTATGTTATTAAACCATTTTAACAATACATAATAATTTTATAAAGTAAGCTTTTTAAACTTACAAGGTTAATTGTCTTTTATGGGATTTGAGATTTAACTAAAATTAATAGATAATAATAAAAGTATTTTATGTTAATTATAAACTTTATAAAGTTCAAGTGGACAACAAAATTTCATTACAAATTGGGTTTAATAAGTTAGGGGTTAAAAACATAATTCATGAAACTTTGTTTTAAAGGTTGTTCATAAAATAGTAAATACTAAAATCACAGGGACCAAATGTGTAAAGTTGGTTAACACTCAAACCCACCCCGTCGACACCCTTCTCCGGCCACGAATATCGACGGCCCTCCGACGGCCCTTTTACACCCAAAACAACCTCTTTTATCCCAATTAAATAGCAACGAATCATCTCCTCGACTGTTTCGAATCAAACATCCAAATTAATTTGGATTAATCACTTGTTAATCAATGTTACAACAAAACCGAAACCCACCTTCGAACCATTAACTCGTGAGACATGAAACGGTCATAATCGAGACTAGATAATCATGTTAAACCTTCGAATTAACTAACTTAAACTTGCTATGACATCAATTCCATTCCAAACATGCACCTGCACCATGTTCGATTGTCACTTTCATTTCAGACCTGCAACTTGGTCGACGACTATCCTCGAAGCATGGTAACTCAAAATTGGTTGAGGGCTTTCACTTATCATCATCAACCGAAGCTTTACACGAGTTTAATTTGATTATCATTGAAGATTGCTCATCCTTTGCGCACCTACGGCCGTGACTTGTTCTTCGTTCGTTCTTAACATCATATCAAATCAAATCGGGTAATTGAACACATCCATACACTCAATTTCACCTAGGGAACAAAAGCCCTAAGTTTGATTTCACTATCTTTATCGAATTGATGCTCAATCGAATTCAATTCAAATCTATGATTCATGAGAATTTGGGGATTTAAGCAATTAATGTTTAAAACATTTTAAAGAGAGATTTTGAACACACTTGGGCTTTAGCTCGACTGGTAAACAGCATCCATCATAGGCATGAGGTTCCGGGTTTGAACCGGGCCTCTGCCATCTTTTTAGTTATTTTTTAACTGTTTCTTATATTTTCTTTTATGTAGAAAAATTATAGTTATACTAAAAAATCTAAATAAAATTTTTGTGTTAACTAAAAACATTCTAGAAATTTAAGTTAATTTTTTTGAAACTTATAATTCTTAAATTTAAGAATAAAGATACTATAAAAACAATATTAAATCGTTTATATGTTGTAAATATATTATAACTCAAACTTAAATTATCCTAAACGTTGCATGTAATAAATACGTGAATAATAAACTACAGAAATGATTATTTAATAAGTATTTAAATCTAATCATTTAACCATGTTATATCATAGTAACTAATAAATATATTCTTTAAACTTTTATTTAAATTCTTGAAATTTATAAAACAATATAATTTGCTTTATTCCTATTCTTAAGGTTTTGTATTATAAAATCGTTATAATAAATCATTTAAAAAGTTCAAAACTCTATAAAATAATTTTAAATAATTTTAATATCATTTAAATAAGTATTTAATTAATTCTTATTATCAGGCTTTAAATAATTATTATTAAATTAGTTAGTTATTTTCACATATTATACTTAATTTTTATTAAATCAATAACTTAAATTGTTGAGACGTTTTTTTAACTATTCTTAAACTTAACTGATTTATGTTATTTTTATTAAACCAAAAACGATTCATTATTTTACTTAATTATTTAAACCCCCAATTTCCAATTGAAACCCTAGTTCACGTTTATTCATTAATCTTACCTTAAACTTAACCTTGGAATATATAAACGTTAGGTATCTTGTAAAAAGGAATCGTTAAAGCGTCGTTAATTTCTTACTATCATCTTTTTTGATTTCATGTGAGTATTTCTATACTCTTTTTCAGATTTTCACACTTTGGGGTGAAAAATGTTACTTTATAACCATTGCACTTGTAAACGTTTAATTCTTGTAAACTTATGGCAATTTACTTGTGTGTTGTGGTTAGTTGAACCTTGTAGCTACCATGTAATGTCAAATATATATACAATCATTAACTATTGGTAGTCGACGTCATAGATCTATGGGCCTGATAAGCCTGCTTGGTTGATCCAAGTACACTTAGTTAATCGTATATACTTGTAAACGTTTGAGACTTGTAAAACTTTGTCAATGTTTGATTGTGTATTCTGTCTTACATCCCTAGTTACTTTGTTCTCTAACTTACGACATGAATTTCCATCTTTTATATACTTATGTATTATAAACTATGGAAATCTCACAAACTTTTAAAGTTGACTTTTTATTTTTAACATGTTTCAGGTTTACTACTTGAAGATCTCTTCGTGCTCATATAGGACTTGGACTTAATTAATTGAAAGTCTTATATTATTGTGTATCTTTTGTTTGTGTTGCTTTTACTTTATTGTCTTGTAATATTCAATAAAAATGATATTTAATATTATTATAACTTATTTAGTTTCATGTGCTATGAACAATCGTTTCAATTCGTCCGCCTCGATGATTCTGCTGTCGGTCTGGGTGTGACAACGATGAGCTTAATACTATTTATATATTACTAATTACCAACTTTTCTATGCTTAATGAGTTGTAGAATATTCTTAATATGTTGTACACACCTTTGTCTCCTTTTCTAATACTTAACTTATTTCTTATTTTAATCTAACACTTTTATACTTTTTATCATGCGACCCCGATATTTTTTTGTACTTTCAACTTTGATCTTTTTTATTTTTCTTATTTTATAATTTTTTTGTTTTTCGGTTCAGTTTAAATTTTGCAAGTTAGCTCAGTGCAACGTGCGAGTGTGGTTCAACGTTTTTACCCTTATACATTCCTAGTTTAATGACCCCGTCACAATGCGCTGGTTCTAGGTCGACCTAGTTATTGTTTTATATGTTTTATGTTCCGCCTACGCGATTCAACATTTGTACACCTACTTTTCGTTCGTTTTTATTTTATTTTTTACCACGAGCATGTTAGTGGTTATTGACGATAGTGGGTCATTGGTGTTACTTGATAAGGTTTACGCCCCCGCTCAACGCCGATGCTTAAGACTAGTATAACTCTAAATTTGCTTCTTTTTTTCCTCTTTCCTTTCTTGAATCAATGAGAATTTTTTTATTTTAAGCATTCAATTTCACCGATCCTGCGTTCACAAGATTTGCAAAACATATATGAATCAAGAAATATGCTTGGCCAATAGAAACCCGAGTCGAGTACCTTATGTGCTGTCCGTTTTAGGCCAAAATGCCCACCACAAGCTTGTGAGTGGCAAAATTCTAGAATGGAAGGTACCTCACTCATGTCGACACATCTTCGTATAACTTGATCGGCGCAATACTTCCAAAGGTGTGGTTCATCCCAAACATATCTTCTTGCTTCCCTTTTTATCTTATCTTTTTGCGCACGGGAAAGATCGAAGGGAAAAGTATTTGCCACTTTGTAGTTTACAATATTGGCATACCAAGGAGTGGTGATTTGAGTAGCAAATAGATGTTCATCAGGGAATGAGTCATTTAAGGGCATTGGTTCCTCATTTTTTATGATCCTGCTTAGGTGATCAGCCACAAGATTTTCCTTTCCACTTTTATCTCTGATTTCCAAGTCGAATTCTTGAAGTAAGAGCACCCATCTGATAAGTCTTGGCTTAGCATCCTTCTTAGTCATGAGGTATCTCAAAGCTGCATGATCAGAATATACAATTACTTTAGTACCCAATAAATATTGTCTAAATTTCTCTAAAGCAAAAACAATAGCTAAAAGCTCCTTTTCAGTGGTTGAGTAATTGCTTTGAGCGTGATCCAAGGTTCTTGAAGCATAATAGATCACGTATGGTACTCGATCCTTCCTTTGACCCAACACCGCTCCTACCGCATGATTGCTTGCATCACACATGATCTCGAATGGCAAACTCCAGTCCGGCGGTTGGATAATCGGTGCACTAACCAATGAAGTCTTTAGGGTATCAAAGGCTTGCTTGCATGCTTTTGAAAACACAAATTCTACATCTTTTTGTAGAAGCTCGCACATTGGTCTTGTTATCTTGGAAAAATCTTTGATAAATCTTCGGTAAAATCCTGCATGACCAAGAAAAGAACGCACTTCGCGCACACTATTAGGATAAGGTAAAGATTTAATAACATCAATTTTTGCTTTATCAACCTCTAAACCTTTTGAAGAGACAACATGACCTAAAATAAGACCTTGATCAACCATGAAATGACATTTCTCATAATTTAAAACAAGATTAGTCTCAATGCATCTTTTTAAAATCTTAGTCAAGTTTTCCAAACATTCTTTAAAAGAGTTTCCATACACGGTGAAATCATCCATGAAAACTTCAATTATTTCTTCAACATAATCAGAAAATATGCTTACCATGCACCTTTGGAACGTGGCAGGGGCATTGCAAAGCCCAAAGGGCATTCGCCGATATGCAAACGTGCCAAAAGGGCATGTAAAAGTTGTTTTCTCTTGGTCCTCTGGTGCAACGGGTATTTGATGAAAACCAGAATACCCATCTAAGCAACAATAGTGGGACTTACCTGCTAATCTTTCTAGCATTTGATCTATAAATGGTAGTGGAAAGTGGTCCTTGCGAGTTGAGGCATTTAGCCTTCTATAGTCAATACACACCCACCACCCGTTTTGGACACGAGTGGGGACCAATTCACCTTGTTCATTTTCAGTCACAGTTATACCTGTTTTCTTAGGCACAACTTGCACGGGACTTACCCACTTGCTATCGGAAATAGGGTAGATCATGCCTGCATTTAGCAACTTTAGAATCTCCTTCTTCACAACCTCCATCATTGGAGGGTTCAATCTTCTTTGTGCTTCTCTTGTTGGCTTGTAATCCTCCTCCATTAGGATTTTATGCATGCAAAGTGATGGGCTCAAACCTTTTATGTCGGCTATGGTCCACCCAATTGCTTCCTTGTATTGCTTGAGTGTGTTGATCAACTCTTTTTCTTCCTCACTCGTCAGCTTATTAGATATAATCACCGGTAAAGTTTCTTTCTCTCCAAGGTATGCATACTTTAGATGATTAGGGAGAGCTTTAAGCTCTAGCTCGGGTGCCTGCAAAATAGATGGAACAAGCTTTTGGTTAGTAATTGGAAGTTGCATTTTTTGTGGTTCATACCTTGCTTTCTTCTATTCTTCCATAAATGTCACTACTTCCATCAACTCTTCCCCAAGCTTGAACTTTTCAGTGAGCTCTATTGCTGTTACTTCATCAATGCTTCTATTTAACACCATTTTTAGAACATCATGGTTAGATAACTCAAAACAATCATCAGTCAAAGGTTCAATAACATCTAACCAATTCAAAGAAGAAACATCACTTGGATATCGCATAGCATCATATATATTAAAATGGATAACCTCACCATCAAATTCCATTGAAAGAGTGCCACTATAAACATCAATTTTTGTTTTTGCGGTTTTCGAAAATGGTCTTCCTAACAAGATGGAACTTGAATTTGAGACATCATCATCTTCCATGTCCAAAACATAAAAATCTGCTGGAAATACTAATTCATTCACTTGGACTAATACATCCTCTAGTACACCTTTTGGGTATACTATAGAACGATCGGCCAATTGAATGACTACCCCGGTCCTCTTTAACGCTCCTACATTAAGTGTTTTGAAGATAGAGTATGGTAGGACGTTAATAGAAGCTCCAAGGTCGAGCATGGCTCGAGGTATGCTAAGATTCCCCAATTTGCAAGGAACCGTAAAGACACCCGGGTCCTTACACTTTGGTGGTAATCTTTTTTGTAAAACTGCAGAAATATTTTCACCTACCTTGACTGTTTCATTACCTTTAAGCTTTTTCTTAGATGTACAAAGTTCTTTTAAAAACTTAGCATATCTAGGAACTTGTTTTATAGCATCAAGTAATGGTATGTTTACCTCTACCTTACGGAATGTTTCCATAATCTCTTGTTCTTCCTTTGTTTTTGTGTACCTTTTAGTCTTGAAGGGAATGGAGGTGGAGGAGTATATTTTGCCTTAACTTCATCGGGTTTTGGTTTATCCTTCTTTTCCACGTCATTCTTCTCAACCACAATCTCTTCTTCCTCCTCTTGTATTACCGGATCATCATAACTCTTTCCACTCCTCAAGGTAATTGAACAAGCATTATGCTTAGGATTTGTTTCGGTTTGTGCGGGTAGCTTACCTTGGGACTCTATCTTGCTTACCGAGTTGGCCAGTTGAGTTATTTGTTGCTCCAAATTCTTTATGCTAGCCTTTGTTTCTTGCTGTAACGTATGTGTGTTGGTTGCTAAACTCTTGACAATATCTTCTAAAGACATCCCTGAGCTTCCTTTTTGTTGTTGTTGGCGAGGCTGAAAGTTTTGTTGATTGTTTTGCATCTGAAAGGGAGGTCTTTGATTGAATTGTGGGGCTCTTTGTGGATAACCAACATTGGGTGGTTGTCCCCAATTTTGGTTATTTCTTTGTTGTTCATAGGGTCTTGAATTCTGCCCCGGATAACCTCCTATTGCTTGTGCTTCTTCAACGTCCTCTTGAAGTGTGGGACACATATCAGTGGGGTGTCCAAATTGTAAGCAAATTCCACACGCTCTAGGTTTTTGTTCAGCTTCCTTGCCTTTTGTAAGCTGCATTACAGCTTTAGTCAACTCAGCAAGTTGGCTTTCAATGTGAGGAGTGCTCACTTCTTTAACCGCCCGTGGTACATCGTCATACCATCCATCTTCTTGTGAGGAATGTTTGGTATCTTCAGCTATGGAAGTTATCAATTCTCTGATTTGGGTTGGTGTTTTATCAAGTAAAGCTCCTCCACTAGAGGCATTTATCAAACGCCTTTCTAATGGTGCTAACCCTTCACAAAAGTATTGAAGTAATTGATGTTCCGAGATGCCATGTTGTGGGCATCGAGCACAAAGCTTCTTGAATATTTCCCAATAAGTATGCAAAGCTTCTCTTTTTGCTTGTTTGATCCCGATGATCTCCTTGCGTAGAATAGATGCTTTGACTTCTGGGAAGTACTTGTCTAAAAACAGTTTTGCAAGATCATTCCATGTGTTTACCGACCCCGGTGGTAGGTAATATAACCATTCTTTAGCTGAATCTTGCATAGCAAAGGGGAATGCCCTAAGCTTTATTTGGTCTTCAGTAACATTGTGCGGCTTCATTCCAGAACACACTACATGAAATTCCTTGAGAAACTTATGAGGATCTTCATTCTCAAGACCTCGGAAGAGTGGTAACAAGTGGATGAGACCGGATTTCAACTCAAAGTTCACCATAGCGGGGTAGTTTATGCAGAGAGGTTGTTGGGTAACATCGTGGGTTGCCCATTGTCTAAGGGTTTGTTCGGCTGGAGCTGCCATGGTTGGTTCGGGTAAGGGTGGTTCTTGATGGATAGGTGATTGTGGTGGAGTGGTGGTTGTTTGTGAGGGTTGTGGTGATTCGGTGTTGGATTCGGATTCACTTGACAAGGGTATATCTTGCCAAATATCTGTGACCGGTCGTTGTAGTATAGTGGTAAGTATTCCCGCCTGTCACGCGGGTGACCCGGGTTCGATCCCCGGCAACGGCGCCAATTTGTTGGTTGTCGAATCCAGCAAATAAATAATAAAAATGTGAACCTACCGTACACACACTAATAATAGTATGAGCGGAAGTAAAGTTCGGGTCCTCAGGGATACGTGTCAATTATTTTATACCAAAAACGTTTTAGCACAGTTACTTTTGATTGATTATGGACTAGGGAAGGTGGGGGGTTTAACTACAAACTAAAACTTAAAGTAATTTGCAAAAAGTAGAAAAAAAATTCCAGTGACCCGACACGGCCGTGTCAAAACTGTAAAGGAAATTCCATGCGGCCGTGTTAAGGTTCTGCCAGAAAAACGAAAATTGACATTTCTTTTGTATTATTTTTTTATTATGAAAAAGAGATTATTGAAGTCGTTAGTTAAATTATGAAATAATTCAAATATAAAAACTAATTCCAACACTAAGGTAATTTCTTGATTTGATTTGGCTTACGATCATTAACGATTACGGTGCAATGACAATTTTCAATTAATGGTTTGTATCGATACTAGACATCACGCCTTTCAGATATCCCCTCTATCTACTGTCCAATCAATCGCAGTTCGTTGATTGGAGCCAACCCGCTACTCTAAGCTCACGCCGTTCGGATCTTAGTGTGCGGGTTGCAACGATAGAAGTATCGAGTATAATTAAACACACACGCCGTTCGGTATGCCTAACTAGATTGTGTGATTCTATAACGAGAATGAATTCATAGACAAACTCAAACCGTTAATTGTTCCTTATATCAAAAAGCAAAAGTTGATTAGGGTTTTAAATTTTTGAAAAACTTTATTGGAAAAATTAATAAGTTGATCAGGTTTATTAACAATCTAATATATATCGGATTAGATCCGGGTTTTAAGATCAAGAATCAAACAAACAAACCACTAAAATAAAAACATCTCATAGACGCTTCACATAAGTTCAAAACGAAATCATAGAAATTGAACCTTAATGTTGAAATTAAAGAGTGCCCTAGCCGGACATGATGGCTAGATTAATGAAAACAAAAACTTACGAAAACAAAACCTCAAAAATAATTAATTGATCTTCAAAAGTGGAGAAGAATAGATCCTCCTTTTGTCCTTTCTGCAAGTCTTCAAGAACTTCTTCTTCTTTCCTTGTAGTTGATGCCCAATGTAACCACAAAAAAAAATTCTTTTCTTTCTCCCTTGATCGATGCCTTCCCCCTTGCTGCAACTTTTCCTTTTATCTTTTTGAGTTCCCTCCTTCTTCTAACCAACTCTCCCATTTTTTTTGTTTTAAAGTTTGGATCTTTATCTTTAAAGTTTGAGTCTTTTTCTTTTTCAGCCATTTGATTATTCTACAAAAACCAAAAATACACAAGAGTAGATTACATCCTACCAAAACTACTTTTTTATAATTAAAATAAAAGATGCATGCAATTAATGCAAAATATATGCTGAAATACAACCTAAAATTACTATAATTAATGACAAAAAAATATAACTAACAATAGCAGATTGTAGGTTGTGAGTTGTCCATTGTTACATCAACGGTTGTGGTCCACTATTATCTTTTTCGGGTTTTGTTCTACTTGAACTTTTACATATTGTTATCTACAGGAGTTGAATGATCGAATGGTGTTTGGTTGTAAAATTATCTAAATGTTTAAAAATGAAATAAATGAACAACAGATTGTGGGTTTGTGAGCCGTCCATTGTTACGTCAACGGTTATGATCCATTTATTATCTTTTTCCTGTTTTGTTCTACTAAAGCACGCTGCTTGAACTTTTACATTTTGTTATCTACATGAATTGAATAATTGAACGACGTTTAGTTGTAAAATTAGATTAATTAATTAATTAAATTTTGAATCATATAGATGATACATATATTTATTTCTAAAAGTGATTGTGAAATTAGATGATGAGCAATGTCATAGAATTGGTCCGTTTGTGTGTACTTAGATCGTTTTTAGTTGAATCGTCTGCTTAGTCGGATCAATGAAATGATCATACCGACCAGGGTGGTTGGATCAGATTTTAATTTATTATTTATTGTTTATATTGAGATCCATTTTTTATTTAGTAGTTTATGATATATATTTATTTTTATCAATGCTCGTGTTGTATAAGAAAGTGTAAATCAACCTTAATACATATAATATTTCTATATTTTGTTTTTTAGTTGGATGTATAAATAATATTAATATTTTTTTATATATGACTTAATCTGATTTTTAAATCTAGTTCAATCGTCCGATCAACGAATGTGTTGCATGTAGTAAGTTAATTCATGTCTTTTATTTAATTTATTTTCAACTTGTCAATCATAACTTGTAATGTATATGGTGGAAAAATACAGACATTTCTTTCTTTATGTTATAAACACTATATTACTATTACTTTAAAAAATAAGGTTGGAAACACATTTTTATTTTTAAGTATGCTTTGAACTGGCTTACGTTTCAATATTAATCTTGTTTGTTGCGGGTCAAATATAATACATTTTTCATTCAACGGTATATATATTCAAATCACTTTATGTTTTGACACTAATTTGGTTCGGAAATAAATCGGATCGATCTTAGTCTAAATTTATCACGTTACGTATGACGTCGCCGCAACAAACGACTAACTAAAAAAATTAGTTTTATTGGTTTCCTTCAAATCGGACGGCTCTGTTTGCCTCAAAATATAGAATACAATAAACTAACGAAGAGAAAATATCTAAGGTAAACTTAGAAACTAAACGAGTAGCTACAAAACAATCAAGTGGACAGATCACTAGGGAGTGGTTTTCATTCAGTCTATTTATCTGATTAATGTTTACTTATTTAAATTTGAATGGAAAAACTATTTATATGTATCTATTATATTTAAAATATAAAAAGTTTTTTTTTTCGGATATAACAATTTATTATTGATTTTTTAGAAAAAGATTATTTTTTAGAGTATAATAATACAGATAATCTATAACCCAAATATATTTAAAAAATGTTACTTTAAGTCGTCATCCGCCTCTACTGTCTATACATTCCATATGGTCCAAATATAGCATTATGGCCCGTATGATTAGGGAGTAAGACACCCATACAACACGTATAACTCCTTATCGACACTTATAATCCATACAATCAACGATTATAACCCCTTATACGGCCCTTATGATGCATACGACTGTATTTTCTTAACAATGATATCACGCTTTAGAGTCCCCTAATTTACTCTTAATTAGATTTGAACTTGGATGGTCTCCAAAGAACGTTTAACTCTTACAACTAGCTTGCCAACTAAAATAACATCAATAACGCGTCATGGTGTATGGTTAGTCAGTTGCGCGCTGGTGTGCATATAGTCTGTCTCATGTAAACTCAATAACAAAAGATTGACTATAGCGTGTACAACATAATGAAATTGACCCTACATCAATAACTTGTAGTTGTGATTTCTTTTATCTAGTTGACAATAGGAATGAACTTAAAGGGAAAGAAAAAATGCTTCATGCATTTAACAGTTACTATTATTATACGAGACGATTGTAATCTAATATTAACATAATATTAACATAATTTAATAGTTACTATTATTATACGAGACGATTGTAATCTAATATTAACATAATTTCCGGCTGATCTTAATTTGTATTTGAAGCTACATCTATAGTTTCTTTCAATCCGTAATGACATCAAAATCAATCCGAAATAACCTTATCAAATTTCAATAGATCTGCACACTAAACAAACACATAAGGTATTATAATGAAAAGAAGAGGGTGTTCATCGTAATAATCCTCTGTTGTGAGAACAAGTATTCAGAAAATGAAAATAGTCGAAGAAGATGAAGCTAGTGAGAGTTTTTTTAAAAGAGAGATAGCATGATCTTTTTCTTACCTCACTATTTCCTTTTATAAATTTCCAGCTAAAGGTTTCAAAGAAGATTTTATGTGAAGTGTGGTCCCTACTCATATTTGTGTAACTTCTTTCAATCTTTTTGCTGGGGTATACCTCTTTACCTAGTAATCCATGATAAAATGCTTTCATGATAGGGAAATATGTCGGTAATGTTTTTTTACCCATTCTTTGTGACGTAAATGGGATTATGACATATTTTAGCGATCAAAACAGCTATCACTAAGTTGTCAAGTGCCATCATTTGTGACTGAACAGTTTGGCGATCGAATTAGCAAACGGTTTTGTTAGCGTCTGAGTTTACAATCGAACACTATCTGATGGATTTGTAATAATTGATAATCAGTCAATAATTTTGAAAAGTCTTACTCTTCCGATTCTTCGTATTTTCCTGCTTACAAATATTTTTAAACTGCATTATATGCTACCACTGTTTAGTACTTAGTTGTTAGGTTCATCTTTAAACTGCTAGTTTAGCATTATTGGGCTTTTCTTTGGTTGCTTGTTGTCCTTCGAGGAAATGTCTTAAAGGGTGAGCTTGGTTTATAGCACTAAATTATTTGGTATTTATATATTTTTCATGTTTTGCTCTTTATCTTAAATAACGCACACAGACATATACACACACGCACAAAATATCATAATATTATAAAAAATACAATAACTATACCATTATTAAATACATGAAGGCCTTTAGAGTGGGTGACCGTCCAGGGCTCAATATCATCATGGGTAAAAAAAATTAAAAAATAAATACATATTATATATGTTTGTATATATAAAAACAACTATAGATTATTAACAAATTAATTAACAAATTCAATAACAGTTTAATTATCTTGATCAATTGAAAATTAGGATCCATTAACATTTTAGTTAGTTTAGTCGATTCAATATAAACTCAATTAGAAACGCTGGGGGAGCCTTAATATTCGGTTAAGTAAGTGAATTAGATTATTTTGCTACAATACTTTTATTTATTGGTAAAATAATTATTGTTGTATTTTGGATTTTTAACATATTGTTTATTGACACTATATTTATAAGATCCATTTTTTCAACTCGACCAGGGTCTAAAATTATTTAAACATTCTCGGGACCGGCCCTGATTAAATATAAACAATTACATTTAAATGACCCGATAAGAACCACTACTTCAAAACCGTATGATCTAACAATACATGTTTTAAGTTTTAACCATCCGAGCATATGTAATTCTTTTATTTGCAATACTAGTATCACAATGAGTAGGATGTCATGATTTTCCTAAAAGATTCTAGGCTTTAGCGGATTAAGAAAAACTAGTATTGTGCTCATGACTACAATGAAGAAATTTGATTTATCACAAAAAAATGATCGTATAGTAAACAAGAAGGTTAAAAACATTAAAAAAAAACATTACACATTACACACACTAAAATATTAAACAGGACGTAACTAATTGAGATGTGTGCAAACATATTAAATGCATACCCCCAGTTTCAACAACCACGACTAATAATAATTTTTTTAATATCACATATTGGGTTTGAATCTCATCACCTCGATGGTTTTCAGACGGTGTTTTACTTTATCACTAGAATACCAATTATTAATAATCATGATCAAATAACTACTATAAGTTTTTATCACTAGACTACCAATTATTATTAATAATAATTTAATAACTACTATGAGTTTTTATTAGGGTCAAAACTAGATAAAAAGGTTTTGCTTACAACAATTTTAGACCATGATAATTAAGTATCCGTCTATTAGAATCAGTCCCAAACCATTTACGGTTATGATTGTCTGTGTATATATATGAATATGTTTGACCTCATATAAAGTATAAGCTATGTTACTAGACAATAATATTTTGACCATTTATGGCTATGTTAAACTAGTTATGATCAGGGCCGGTACAAGTAAAAAGCTAGTAAAACTAAGTCTTTGGACTTTCAATTTTAAAATGCCTTTAAATTTTGTAAAGTAAGTTTATATATAAAAGATTTGATTATGCTAGACACTTTATTAATTTATTGAACCTTCAATCTAATGAAAATATACACTCATATGAAAGTGTACACTTTATTAATTTAGTTGGCATTCAATCCAATTAATTTGTATTATATAAACCAAGAAAAATAGATTTAGTATAAACATCTATACATACACAATATATAACTTTTAAAAAAAGATCTCCGCCAATTATAACTTCTATTTTGATGTAACTTGACAAAACATTATTAATTGTAATTTTGCATTCAAAAAAAAAGAGAAGGGTTCTAATAAAAAAATTTCAAAAAGGGCCTCAATTTTTTAGATAAATTGGGGCTGCAAAAACATTAAGCCGACTCTGGTTGTGATCATGTTTGACTAATATCAGACTATACTTGACTAATAACGATTATATCTAGCCAATTATGGCTATGTTTGCTACATATTTTGTCATTGGCTTAATAATTATGTTGCAACATCAAGCGTGAAAGATTAGTGATGCAAACCACTTAAAAACTTAATCCTCCTTGAAAGAGTAAGAAGGACGCTTGCTTACAATTCATTGAGAATGATGTGTGCCTGTTTGAAACAAATAATTAGATATCCAATAACACTTTTGTCGCAATCTAGACAACAAACCAGTGATTCAACAACAAACTGTCAGCAGTCTTAGAAATCTTACGAAAACCGAATCAGACAATAAACACCAATTAGTCGTCCTAAAAGTATTTATTAAGCACCATGTATGTGAAACGAAAGAGATATTTTGTTAAAATATTAAAAAATGAAGTCTATAGTAATATAATAAACTACGAATTAAAAATAATAAACGACATAGAGTAGATGAACACATAACAGTTAAGCACAGAGCCTTCGTTTTTGAAACTGTGAATGCAAATAAAAAGCAATCTATATCAAAAATTCAAAAAGATTAAATGACAACAGAGCGAACGACGTGTGAAAGCTCATTTTTCTTATCTTAAACGTTAAAATAAGATTTTAATTACCTAATTTAATCACGTTGAAGAGTCAACGTTCAGCAACGGTGGTTCGTGTGGGCCCACCAAAAAGACCGTACACGGTTTAAGTTAACAGCGTCGTTAATAACTATAGTGTATTTGCCGACGCGTATTTAACGCACGTTATCGTTACCAACAACGTGACAATTTTCATTTTAACTTATCAATGATTCAATTCAGTTTATTCCCCCTTATCTCTCTCTCTCTCTCCACTCAACTGTAATCTCCGATCATCTCACCGGCGTTTTTCCTCCGGCGATCAACTTCCGGCGACTCAGTTATCTATTACACACACAGGAACACGTTGAGGAAGACGGAGGACTATAATCGGAGCGTTGATTTGGCTAACGGAAGTCGCATTATGGAGTCGTCTCGGCGGACGGTGCCGGAGTTCAAGTTAGTCGTGCTCCTTTTGTTGTTGTGGATGAGTCTCTGTGATATTAGATCTGTTGCTCAACAATTACCTGTTGAAGAAGGTACGGTGCTCAGTTTGATTTTGATCTGTCTCTCTTCGTCGTTTGGCGTTTTCTTCTACTGTTGCTCTTCGTTTTTTCATTAGATTTTGGATCTGATTGTTTAGATGAAGTTGATTGTTCGTTAGATGATTTGATTTAGGAGAGAGTTGGTTATTGGAATATTAGTGATGATAATTGTTAAAACGATATACTGTTGTAGTGTTGTCAGATTAGTGCCTCTGTTATTAGCTTTGGAAGTCGCATAACTGATGTTTTTGGAGCTACTTTTACAATATTTGTTAACTGCAGAAGAAAACGATGATGAAATTATTTGACTACTAGTATCAATCATTCAATTGGATGTATTATAAGATAGAGAATTGTGAAGATGCTACTCCAGAAGTTTGATTGTTGTTTTATTCCTTTTGAGTTTTGATTTTTCACAAATGCTTCGATCTTCTCTAGAAAATTGTGAAGATACGATTGCACACTTATTTTAACGGTTACTGTTTCCTTGTTGATTAATGTTCCGTTATTAGTCGAGAGCTCTAAGATGATTACTCTGAGCAGATGCAGCTTAAGATTTTCACCAAGGAAAACTTAAATTTTGATGAGAGATTGAAAAATAACTATTGCAAAAAATCGAAAAATACGGAGTGTTTTCTGATTTTGACTTCTTCAGTATGATCAACCCAAAGGTTTGGTATATTGATGAAAACGAATGATGTAATATTAAATTATTAGTAAAGTATCTTATTATATTTTAACCAATAATAAATGCTATGCCATTGTAATTATCAATGAATTTGTTTAGGATGATACCTGCTGGATATTATTAGAATTATTAGATGTATTTTTTCGCTATGAAATCATGAAAGATATTTGTAAATATTTAATTCTTGATGCATGGACCTTGACAATTTATTACAACTTGCGTCCCTATTGAATGTGGCGCCAAAATTATTGGTTTAAGATAACATGTTTAATGTCAGCCTGATAGGCCCCTTTTACATTTTTTATTTTACTTTCCCTGATTTTGACTTTAGAAAATGTGACTTTATACATCCGTGCTCTATATGGTCTAGAACTGTGGCGCCTATTTTTTTATTTCCCAGAAGGTTGACCATGTTTTATTGACTTTAGCCAGTTGGCTACTGGCATCTAGATGCATTTCAGGCTGAACGGATATGGTGTTGTTTTGGTCAGCCATGCAAAAATATAGATTTGTTTTCTGCTTTTTCTCTCTTGACTATCGACTCCTCACGTGTATTGTTGGTTCCTGGTCCCCTGTCACGTGAGGTTAGGTTTAACAATTAACACTTCCTCCAAAATTGAACTTCTATGGTAATACTTCAATGAGATATCACCTAAACTTCTTCTTGAACGTTGAAGATTATTATTGGACTTTTCTTAATCTGATTGGCGTAAGAATGACCAGACATATTATTATTTTTTATGTCAATTCATGTATTTTTCTTTTTCTGTTTGTAACAGTTGAAGCCATGAGGTCGATAGCCTCAAAACTACAATATAACAATTGGAATGTTTCTCCTGATTCATGTAGCAGAGGTTTTGGACTTAATGACACAGTTGTCTTAAATGACAGACGGCTTATGGAAATTGGCAGCAATGTGACTTGCAACTGTACCTCCACTGTTTGCCACATATTAAGAATGTATGAATCTGCATGTCCGTCAAATCAAGCCACTATTGGGAACTAAAGGGATCACTTTTAAGCCTTTGATCATGGAACAAACAAAACGAGAGAGTGTCACGATTCATGGAGTAAAATAGAAATAAGAGAGAGATCTCAACCATTTATTGAAATATGACCATGGAGTAAAATAGAAATAAGAGAGAGGTCTCAACCATCTATTGAAATATGACCCAAAGGCTAAAAAGTGGTTCCAAATATTTAATGGTTCTCTTTCAACTTCACCCATGTAACTGGTTTGCTAATTTAATTTTTCCATCAAAATAATTTTGTTGTTTGATATCCATTATTGGGATGGCTTTCTATCCAGTTTGTGCTGATCAGTGTTTTGGATGTCTTTCCATGTTTGTTCTTAAATTGCAGCCAACTAAAAGGACTCAATTTGGCAGGTGTTTTACCTGAAGAATTTGTAAATCTCACTTATCTGACAGAAATGTGAGTTGCCCATTAAGCTTTCATTATGCTGGAAGTAGTAAACAGTATATCCAATTTTACTACATATATCATATTGTTTGTATATGGTAACAATCATTTTATCTTATTTGAGTTTAAGTTTTGTACTATTTGTTACACAGAGATCTATCTCGCAACTATATAAATGGCACAATTCCGTCACGTTTCAGTGAGCTTCGCATTAGCGTTTTGTAAGATTTGTAATTTGCTTCAGTTTTTACGTTTCTTCAGCAGAACTCTGTGAATTTACTCTTTGAGACACTTCATTTTCCACAGGAGTCTTTTGGGGAACCGAATCAGTGGGCCCATACCTGAAGAAATAGGTGATATTTCTACACTTGAGGAGCTGTAAGTGAAAATCCTTACATGACAAATTTATTTACAACCTTCCATTGCTTATTTACAATTTTAATCTGTGTAACAGAGTCTTAGAAGACAATTTACTTGGAGGACCACTTCCTCAAAATCTTGGTCGTTTGTCCCGCTTGAGAAGATTGTATGGTTACTTGACCTTTTACCAAATATTGTTTACCTTTTTGTTCATTGTTATAATAAATTAATTATAATCGTTCTTGCAGCCTTGCTTCTGCTAATAACTTTACAGGAACCATACCGGAATCCTATGTCAATTTGACCAACTTAGAAGACTTGTAAGTCATATTTGGTTTCTTTTGACCTAAGTATTTTATCAAAATTGTGAAACATTTGTACTCTTCTTGCAGTAGGATAGACGGGAGTTCATTATCTGGGAGAATACCTGATTTTATCGGAAGCTGGACAAACATTATGAGACTGTGAGTATTATTTTGCTTTTGTTAAATAGTTCAAGTTGCATACTATTATGTTATATAATCTATTGTGCAGTGATTTGCAAGGAACTTCAATGGAGGGACCACTTCCTTCTACCATATCTCTGTTGACAAAGCTGAAGGAATTGTGAGCATGTTATCAAGTCTCCAGTTTGTTTGTTTTTTTCCCTTTTTTTCCTCCTTTTATTTGAGTTTTCATATATCCATTTTGGTTGTCAGGAGGATAACTGATTTGGCTGGAGCATCAAGTTCAAGATTTCCTGATCTGCGAGCTCTGACAGAGATGACTAGATTGTAAGTTGATAGTGTGACAGCAAAAGGAAATAATGATTTAATTAGCTTGATCAAGTGTGTTTAAAGTATATTTACTGCAGGATCCTGAGAAATTGTCTACTTACTGGCTCCATACCTGAAGCCATAGGACAAATGAGCAAATTGAAGACTCTGTAAGTCTTCTTTTTATCTGTTGGGGTAATAAAGGATATTAAGGACTTGACCGTTATTATCTAAAAAAAATGTTCATCCGAAATATATCTTTTTGCAGAGACTTGAGCTTCAACACTTTAACTGGTCCAATACCCAGTTCAATTCAGACACTAGAATTTAATTTCTTGTATGCAACTACTCCGAAATATTTTACACCTAAATTCACTGTTATCTTGATTTTTCAATACAATTTGAGGTATGAAGTTTTCTTATGAGTTATGACTCCATGGATGTAGGTTTTTAAATAACAACTCGCTATCTGGAGAGATTCCCAATTGGATATTTGAAAGCAAACAAAAGATGTTAGTAATTCCCCTTAGTTATTATAGATTTATAATTGTGTTATGTGTTTTATACTTGTGAACATATTGTAGAGACGTCTAATTTGTATCCCCTCCATATCTTTTATTGTAGCGACTTATCTTATAACAATTTTACAAGGTCTCAACGAGAGAACTGTGTGTCATCTAGTTTGTAAGCTTTTTTTTTATCCTATTATTTACTATATGTAAATATAACTTTCTATTTTTGCTTCTCACCTGGTACCTTTACTGCAGGAATTTAGTTTCAGCCCTTTCACCTTCAGCCACGAGCAACGAGTATGTCCCATCACTAGCCTAATATGAATACACCCACACATTTTGTTTTGTATATAATGATGTGACCTAACTTGAACTAATTTTATAGAAATGCTTGGTGTTTGAATGACCACCATACTTGCAGCAGAAAACCCAACCGTAAGTGACAATATATGCCTTTCCTTTCTGTTTTTTTTTTCTATTTTCCTTGAGGTGGCAAAATGATGGGTTAAGTAACCAGGCAAAATGATGGGTTAAGTAACCAGTCAAAATGATTGATCAGGTTGTGTTGTATATAATTTGTTGGGGAATTCTCGAAAATTACTGGATAAATCTGAAGTCGTGTGATCACTTTCGGATCAAACAATTGGAGTGTCTACCAACGTTTGATTGGATAAAATCAGATTGATTCTAGATTTTCGTATGAATTTTGATTGAGCAATTTTGAGAAGATAAAGAAATCGAGTTTCTTTCAGGGTATCTAGAAACCGAATATGCAGGAGCGTATTTTTAGTTTTCAGGAAAACTGCTTCTTGGGGTAAATTACACCTTTAGTCCCTCAAGTTCCACGAATGCATATTTGGCACGAAATTAATTTTCTAATGCATTTTCGATGAAGGACTTTTGTCTAAAAATAAAAATTTCCAAGCTGACCTGGTAGCTCGACCCCAGCCAGGGGCTCTGCCTCTTGGACCCCGCCAGGGGCTGCCGCCCCTTGAACCCCGCTTCTCTCGGGGGCGCTGCCCCCTTGGATCCCCCGTTAGACCCGATGACATTCAAACAAGCGTGCACTCTTATTTGAATGTCATACGCAATCTCAAATTACACTAAAATATCCAACATAATTAATTTGTTCAATGTGATTACACAAAGTATATTATTACAATAGTTGTTTATATCTTTTAAATAAAGCAATGTAGGAAGTGGTATGCATTAGTATACTTTGTTGATTTTGACCAGTTTGATTTCTAAAATTTATAGTTTATTGATAAATCCAGACTAAAAACTTAACACAAATCGATCCTTTGTGTGTTTCAATCTTCACCTCATTTTTTATCATATCAACTCTAACACATTCACAAATGCAATACATTGCAGATCATTCTTTATTTATTAATTGTGGTGGAACCAGAACAAACTTTGATGGAAACGAATATGAAGACGATCAAACAGACGAACAATCTTACTTTTATTATATTCCAGAGAGATGGGCTTATAGCGCTAATGGTGTTTTCATGGGCAATGAGAGAGCTCCATTTGTTGCCAGCCGAACAAGCGTTACAGGCGGTGATATTTATAAAACAGCCCGTTTTTCTCCCACTTCGCTCAGGTACTATGGACTATGTTTGCGGCAGGGGAGTTATAAAGTGAGGCTTCACTTTGCTGAAATAAGTTATACTGATGACATGACTTTTAGTAGTCTTGGAAGACGCTACTTTGATATATCCATCCAAGTAAGTGACATGCCAACTTTGTTACATTCTATATTTTATGAACGGGCAATTTTTCTAAACTTGCAAAACTACATCTATCCCCAAATCTTACTTGAAGACCATTGCATATATACATTGCAAACTTGTGTGTTGAGGAAATATATAATTTTTCAAGTTTAAAAGACAATATAAGTAATTTCCCTGTTTATAGATGGCAAATTGTAAAATTTTGTAAAGGTTAAACACTGCCAAAAATTCTTCAGGGTTTGTAAAGAACCAGCTTTGTTAAGATTCTATAATGATTTATATTCTTTTAATAAAACTTAATACCCCTTGGTGATTTCCATTTTGTTGAACCATTCAATCTGTTTCCTTTTAGCCAGCCCGAATCAACCCTCTATTAACCAGATGAACTGAAATAGCCACTTTATATTGGAGAATTAGTTACAAATTTAATTTGGCTTTTCACATAGGGAGTTGTGCAAAGGGAAAACTTCAACATTGTGGAAGAAGCTAATGGTGTTGACAGGGGTATTTTCATAGATTTTGATAATGTTATGGTTAACGGTACCTCCCTGGAGATCCACTTGTACTGGGCAGGGAAGGGGACTACCGCGATTCCAGATAGAGGTGTATACGGGCCTCTTTTATCCGCTATCGCAATAACACCAAGTTAGTACCATCTTTCCATTTTCTGATGTGGCAATGGTTTCCTTGTTTCATGCCTTGCCATTGTCACATGTATTTTGATGCTGACATGGGTCTTCCTTTAACAAAAAGCCTTTAATATTGTTACTAGTTTATTTGCTTTCATTTTGTTACTTTCAAGAGCACGTATAACCAACTTATTCTCCCTTATGCAGATTTTGATGTCAGTACAGGATCAGGACTCTCTGGTGGAGCTATAGCCGGAATTGTGATTGGTTCGTGCGCATTTATTGCGATAATTTTAGCTCTGCTTTGGAAGAAAGGTTATTTAGGTGGAGACAAAGAAGATAAAGGTATGAACAGCATGTAATATTTTGCAAGTAAATTTCCTTTTTCCTAGAGATGGCAAGATAGGCGAGTCTGGCAACATGTCAAATAGATTCCAGTTAAAACAGGCCGTGATAGGTTGCTGTAAACAACACTCTTTTGTCTACCTTTTGATTGTTTTGTAAATAATTAGCGTCACTTATGAAAAAGCAATCGTTATATAATAATAATTTAAATCATTGCGCACAACAAATTAGGAGAATGCATGGAATAAAAATAACTTTTTGACGAATTTCAGCCCATTTGACTCGTACCCTCTTTAACTGTTTTTTAGTTGGTTCATTCAAAGTAATCCGGTCAAAATTCTCACCTCTAGCTCTTGTATGTTTCAAAATCATCTGTTATCCCTTTCTCTTCAAGCTAAATCATTATTTTTGTCATAGAACTCCGTGCACTTGAACTACAAACGGGTTATTTTAGCCTACGACAAATCAGAACTGCAACTCATAATTTTGATCCTGCTAATAAGATTGGTGAAGGAGGCTTTGGACCTGTTTACAAGGTGAAAAGAATCAAAAGATAATACTTTCAACATTATTTTTTGTTTACTTGTATATTTAAGGTAATATATATCAAAATCTTCTCTGTTTCTTTTTAGGGTGTACTCCCAGATGGTTCTGAAATTGCTGTTAAGCAATTGTCAGCCAGATCAAAACAAGGGAACCGTGAATTTGTCACTGAAATAGGCATGATATCTGCTTTACAACATCCAAATCTTGTAAAACTTTATGGATGTTGCATTGAAGGAAAAGAATTGTTACTGATATATGAATACTTGGAAAATAACAGTCTTGCACGTGCCCTATTCGGTAAGTGTTTCACCCTCCTGATACGACCATGTTTTATTAAGGGTGTAAACAAGACGAGCTGAGCTTGAGCTCGGGCTCGTTTAACTTAACAAAGCTCAAGCTCAGTTCATTCTCGGTTTGTTTACTATTTTATTAATTAATTTATTTGCATACATATATTATTGTTTTGATATATATTTATTTTTATACTTTTTGTAGAAAGAGATAATTGGTATAATTCCTTGATCCTCATTATCACCAAACCGATTACATATATACACAGGAAATCCCCTTTAATTAGGGATGAAATCAACTAACAATATTATCTATATTTAACTGATTTACATGCCAACTATACAATATCTATTAGACCCCCGCAGTCGAAGCTGGAGGTTCACGAAGGCTGAGACTGGTACGAAAATCTTCAAATAGGGCTTTAGGAAGGCCTTTCGTAAATATGTCAGCAATCTGGTAACGGGATGGAACGTGAAGAACGCGTACGAGACCTCGTTGAACTTGTTCACGAACAAAGTGGATGTCAAGCTCAATGTGTTTAGTTCGTTGGTGCTGGACTGGATTACCGGATAGGTAAATGGAGCTTAAATTATCACAATACACCAATGAAGCATGAGTGAGTGGCCGATTGAGTTCTAGAAGAAGGTTTCGAATCCAGCAAATTTCTGCAACAACATTTGCAATACCTCGGTATTCGGCTTCCGCGCTTGAGCGCGAGATGGTTGATTGGCGTTTCGAGGACCAAGCTAGCAAGTTGTTGCCAAAGTATACGCAGTAGCCCGACGTGGATCGACGAGTGTCGGGACACCCCGCCCAATCGGCATCGGTGTAGGCACGTAACGAGGTCGAGGTCATCGGTCCAAGAGTAAGTCCAAGATGAGAGGTGCCCCGAATGTATCGTATGATACGTTTTAAACTATCCCAGTG
Source organism: Flaveria trinervia (assembly GCA_025506515.1). Lineage (NCBI taxonomy): Eukaryota > Viridiplantae > Streptophyta > Magnoliopsida > Asterales > Asteraceae > Flaveria > Flaveria trinervia. Next base: position 120,313,667 of record CM046444.1, on the reverse strand, counting down.
CGGAAGGCGCGGGGAATGCATGTGCATGCAAACCTGTTGGACCGCGTACGAGATGTCGGGTCTCGTAAAGGTGAGATACTGGAGGGCTCCGGCCAAGCTTCTGTAAAGGGACGGGTCCTCGAATTCTGGGCCATCAGAAGGAAGCTTTCCTTTAGTGTCAACCGGAGTTGCAACGGGTTTGCAAGAGGTCATGCCGGCTCGATTTATTATGTCTTGCGCGTAATTCTTTTGTGAGAGGAACATTTCGTTACCCGTTCGTTTTACCGAGATCCCCAAGAAATAGCTCAACGGTCCCAAATCTTTCATTGCGAATTCCGAGCTTAAACGGTCCATCAGATTAATACGAAGTTGCTCGGACGATGTCGTGAGAAGTATGTCGTCCACATATAAAAGCAAATACGCGGTGTCGAAACCGTGATGATAGGTGAACAGTGAGTTGTCACTCCGGCTTTGCTTGAATCCCAATTTGAGAACAAATTCGGTGAAACGTTGGTACCAAGCTCGAGGTGCCTGTTTCAAGCCGTATAAGGACTTCTTAAGCAAGCAAACGTGATCCGGGAATCTTCTATCTCGAAAACCCATAGGTTGATGCATGTATACCGTCTCGTTTAGGTTCCCGTGAAGAAAAGCATTTGTGACGTCAAGTTGATGAACGGCCCACGATTGAGATAGTGCGATAGATAGGACCGTTCGGATGGTTGCCGTTTGACAACTGGGCTAAAAGTTTCACCGCAATCAATACCAACCTGTTGACTACGACCATCGCACACCAAGCGCACTTTATATCGCTCCAATGACCCGTCGGATCTGAATTTATGCCTAAATAACCACATGCACCTGATAATATTCATAGTCGGTTGTCGCGGGACTAACTCCCACGTCTCATTTTTAATAAGGGCATCGTACTCGTTTTGCATAGCGTTTCGCCATACAGTAGTGGACAAGGCAATTTTTGGGGAGTTGGGTATTGGTTCGACATGTGTAGTGTTAAGGTTGAAGTGTGGTTTCGGTTTCAAGATCCCGTCCATGGCACGTGTCCGCATGGTACGAGTGGGAGGGGGGGCCGTAGGCTGTGATGTGGAGTGTGTTGGCATTGGGGCCGTAGGCTCGGTGGTGGCTGCGGCTTTCGGACGACGAGAGTAGGTGAGAATTGGTGAAGGTATATTAACCGAAGACGGTTCAGCTTGGGGAGAGGCCGGTTCGTTGGGAGTTTGACCAGTTGTTTGGGGAGTTTGGGGAGAAGTCGGTTCGTTGTGATAAACTGGTTCGTTTATTGGATTGATGGGTGGGGTAGTAGAGTCCATGGCAGTAGGTGGGTTTTGAGAAGAGGGTTTGTAAGGAGGGTTATGGAGGTTCGACCAATGGATGGATGTGGTGGTTCGGACAGGAATATGTACGGGTCCGATGTCGGTTTGGTGGTTTTGGAATATGGAAAAACGGTTTCGTCAAAGATTACATGTCGGGAAGTAATCATTTGACGGGTATTCAGATCGAAGCACCGGTAGCCGCGGTGGTTTGGTGGATATCCGAGGAAAACGCATGCATGTGACCGATGTTCAAGTTTATGTATGATGGTGGATGGTTTGAGTGGGTAGCATAGGCAGCCAAACACTCGAAGATGAGTGTAGGATGGTTGACGGTTATATGGGACTGTGGTTGGGTTGATGAGATTATTTGGTTTGTTGGGTAGGATGTTTAGAAGGTAGGTTGTTGTTTCAAGAGCATAGTGCCAATAGGTGTTTGGTAGGTTGGATTGAGCAAGAAGAGTGCGAACCATGTTGTTGATAGTGCGGATTTTGCGTTCGGCCCTACCATTTTGGGAGGAGGTATGAGGACACGATAGACGGAATGTCATACCGTGTTGATTAAAGAATTGAGTAAATTGATTATTGATGTATTCTTTGCCGTTATCGCATTGTAATTGTTTAATGCGTTTATCAAATTGTGTTCCAATCAGGTTATAAAATTTTTGAAAAATGGAGAAAACCTGTGATTTCCTACTGATCGGGAATGTCCATATAAAATCAGAAAAATCATCAATAAATAAGATGTAGTAGCGGTGACCCCCGGAACTCAAGATCGGTGAGGTCCAAAGGTCACTGTGAACAATTTCAAAAGGCAAATAAGTACGATTACATGAACGAATAAAAGGGAGTTTGACACTTTTCCCAAAAACACACGGTTCGCAGACACGTTTATTAGACTTAGAAAAAGAAATAAAAGAAGACTTCTTGAGAGATTGCAAAGGACAAGAGCCAGGGTGGCCAAGACGTTGATGCCACAGTGTTTGTGAGATCGCCACATTTGCTGATGGAGACTTGATTTTTGAGAGCATTTGTGGCGTCAGGAGATACAAATCACCGGTACTGTTGCATCGGAGGATACGGGTCCGCGTCTTGAGGTCCTTCACAGTAAAGCCGAAAGGGTCAAATTTAACAGAAACCCAATTATCTGTGATTAAACGTCTAACAGATAAAAGATTATGGATTAAATTAGGTGCATAAAGGACGTTGGTTAATTTAAGTGGCGGAAACGGTGGGGGTAAGGTTTGATTGCCTTGTCCAAGAACCGTAACAGTTGTCCCGTTTCCAACGATAATATTACGATGAATGCCATTATTAAAGTAAGACGTGAAGTTACCTGGCTGGTTTGTCATGTGGGTGGTTGCTCCGCTGTCCATAGCCCATGGAGTATCCGGTGGATTAAGTGACATTGTATATAAGGCCTGGTCAATGTCGGTCGGGGTGTAACCTGCTGTAAACGCCTGATTCGGTCGTGGGCCTAGGATACCCGGAGAATGACTACCAGTGGACCGAGGGGTGGTTGGATATGGGCACGGTGGTTGATTGGACCATTGATTTGCATGTGAACCGTGACCCCATGAGGGCTGGAAAACCCATTGACCTTGAACCGAGTTGAATGGATTTGGAGGCTGTGAATAGGTGCGGTTGGGTGGTCCTCGACCACCAAAACGACCACGACCCCTACCACGGGACCTACCCCTACCCCTACCGCGGTCAGCTGATGCGTCAGGAGAGGACCGCTGGTCCGACCGAGGGGCTTGAGTGTCGTGTTTTTGAGAGGTTGTAGCATGAAGAGCGGCTCCCGCGTTCTGTGATGCATGTAAGGTCATGTTCGTTTTTCGATCATATTCCCGCATAAGCTTGGAGCGTGCCTCGTGAAACGAGGGAAGCGGTTGAAGGTTGGAAATCAACATAGCAATCCCTTCGTATTGCTCGTTTAACCCGGTAACAAGTTGTTGAACCATCTTCGCATCCGTTAATGGCGCCTCAACATTAGCAAGTTGGTCGCATATGACCTTGACCGCTTGACAGTAGGCTGCCATGTTTTCAAAGTTATCAAGGCGGGTATTATTAAGTTTCTGGGTAAGGTAGATGGCTCTGGATGATTTGTTATCTTGGAATAATGTTTCAAGGGTGGTCCAAGCTTCATGTGCAGTCGTGTTGGGTTTGAGGATGGTGTTGATAAGGTCAAGAGAGATGGTGCCATAGATCCATTGAAGGACTATGGCATCTAACCGATCCCAAAGGTCGGCGGCAGCAAGGGCAGCCGCTATGTCTTCGGCGGTTTGTTTTTCCTTGGACGCGGAGGAGGCAGCAGGGGCGGGTTTTGGCAATAGGTGATTGTAAACCTGATATGCACGGCAATGGATCTTGAATAATTCCGACCACGATGTATATTGGCCGGTCTCGTTATCGAGAAGAATTGGGACAGCATGCCTGATGTTGGAAACGGTGATTGCTGGGTGAAGTTTCGATTCCATTGTTGGTGAGTAGGATCGAGGGGGTACCGCCAGCGAGTGAAAGAGAGATGATGGAGGAGGGGGTGGGCGGCGGCTGTGATTAGGCTAATGATACCATGTAGAAAGAGATAATTGGTATAATTCCTTGATCCTCATTATCACCAAACCGATTACATATATACACAGGAAATCCCCTTTAATTAGGGATGAAATCAACTAACAATATTATCTATATTTAACTGATTTACATGCCAACTATACAATATCTATTACTTTTATATGTGACAATGCATACTATTTACTTAAAAGTATATATTTATACGAATAACATGCTCGTTTATGCTTTCTAGTCTAGTCAAGCTCGATATATGAAGCTCAGGCACATGTAAGTTAATGAACTGCAATTCAGGCTCGAGTTTGTTTAACCTTAGCTCGATTCAAGCTTTTAGCGAGTAGTTCATTAGCGTATTAACTCGTTTAGACCCTTATGTTTTATACCTATTTAAGGAAACAATTAGTCAATAATAATATGTTATAGGTCGTGAGGACCAGAAACTTAATTTGGACTGGGCCACAAGAAAGAAGATATGTATGGGAATAGCACGGGGATTGGCTTATCTCCATGAGGAATCAAGATTAAAAATAGTTCATAGAGACATAAAAGCCACCAATGTGCTTCTTGACAAGGGTCTTAATGCCAAAATATCAGATTTTGGTTTAGCAAAATTGGATGAAGAAGAGAACACTCATATCAGCACACGAATTGCTGGAACAATGTGAGCCTCAGGGTTATTTTTCTCAGCTTATTTTACATTTTGCATGAATTGGAAGAATTATTCAAATCTGGTGATGTATATTGGTGTGACATTGTAGAGGGTATATGGCTCCAGAATATGCAATGAGAGGGTACTTGACGGATAAAGCAGATGTTTATAGTTTTGGAGTTGTTGCATTGGAGATTGTTAGTGGGAAAAGCAATACAAATTACAGGCCAAAGGAAGAGTTTGTCTACCTCCTTGACTGGGTAAGTTAATCCTTCAAACCTTTAATTATTTTTTAAACTAGAGATGGCAAGATATGTGGGTCGGTAATGTGTGTCTTAACTTTTTTTACTTGCTTATACCTACATATACATAAGAGTTTATGTTGGATTCAAAAATCAACTTTCATCATTTTGTCGATTTAATTAACGAATCTTTTTAAACTAAAATGACTTGTAGGCTAACGTTATCATAGTGTATAGTAAAGCTAGTCCTCCTCAAGTAGTTAAGGTATCTAGTTCATGATGGATATTGGTGTAGATTTAGAAATAGGCTTAGAGAGTGTGTGATTTAGCCAACAAATTAACCCTTTTTAACAAGGCAGAAGAGTTAGAGAGACCGAAACACTAAAAAAAGCCAAAAGGTTTAAACCATTAAAATTTGAAAGTTTCGTTTTCATTATTATTAACCCTTTTATGTATAGATAACTTATGATTAAAAAACAGTGTTGTTATGATAATAATATAAATCTTCATATGGAAACAACTTAGGAGCTTCAAGATTGAATATGCTTTCGATGATTTAAAAGACACATTCCCATCTTAGCTATATATTCTTTAATTTGACCAACTGTTTAAGATACAAACAACTAATCATTTTTATTTTCCTTTGTGAAGGCATACGTGCTACAAGAGCAAGGAAATCTTTTGGAACTAGTAGACCCTAGTTTAGTAAAATACTCTAAAGAAGAGGCAATGATCATGCTCAACCTTGCTCTTCTATGCACAAATCCATCTCCCACTCTAAGGCCACCCATGTCCTCCGTCGTCAAAATGTTGGAAGGCAAATTGCCAGTTCAGCCACCGATGGTCAAACGAGGTCCAGGGAACCCCGACATGAGGTTCAAAGCCTTTGACTTGACATCACATGACAGTCAAACACAAGCCTCCACTGTCTCAGCTGACAGTATGGATCCCAGGAGCATTTCTACAGATGGTCCATGGGTAGATTCATCAATTTACAAGGATGATAGCAAGGACACTTCTCCTTCTGAAAGGAAGCTTCTTCCTGATCTTTATGATGTCAGTATGTGAATCAACAGGTAAGGTTTATGATGCTTTTTATTCATTTGTTATAAGTATTTATATGTCAATTTATTATTGTTGATAAATAATTGGAAGTGTGTAGTTCTGTAAAATGAATAACTGTAGATCGACATTTTTGTTTTGTTTAGGTCTACGTTGATTACATTGTATGTATTTTTGTTTTGTTTAGGTCTATTATTATTTCACTTAGTTTAGCTAGTGATTTTATTGTCTTCATTTTGATCCACTTAATCTTGACGTACTTGTATCTTTATATGCTATCATATTTTTGTTAGCATGTGATATGCTCTGCATGCGTACTCTATCTCATTATGGTTATCTTATTGTACCTTATTGTGTGTTGTATCTTTGTATGATATCTATTATATGATGCAAGTGTCGCTATTATTTTCAAAATATTTTAAGTTAGGGGTCTCATTGGAAGAGATTTTTTTTATCATTCAGGATAGACAAAAGCTTGATCCCATCCTATCTCTTCTAGATCCTAAACATAATTAGACTAATGTGTTAGATATACCGGGCATGCTTGTTTGTTTATTGTGTATTTATGTAAAATTTTGCCTGTTTTGTTATCCTTGGTAGTAGTGTCAGTATGTATATATAAATTCTAATTTGTTGCATAAAACATCAAAACGAACCTAGGTTGGTTATTAACAGTATTGGTTTGGGTTTTTGGATTAATCAGTTTGTAACTAAATATTGAACACTCCTACCCTAAATCGACTCGTTTCTACACGACTCTATATTGTCATTTTGTCCCGAACAAGATTGATGCGTTCTATAACAATCGTTTTGGCCTAAAGCCTAAACTATTTTGATTATAATCCGTTTTGACTCGTTACCAGACCCGACCCACCCGTTTTACCAGGCTTAATTAAACTATAGTATTTATTATACATATGAAGTTTCAATAGAGAGATTTGGGCAAGCATACTACAACAAAGAAACGTACAGAAAGGAACAATTTCACAAACTAGCATTGATCCATCTTCCGACCACCCTCATATCTTCTCCAAGTTGCATTTCATCTGCAACAAGCATGAGTTTCAGATATATATACGTTTTTTTTTAAAAAACTATATATTATCAAAGAAAACTGGTTACAACATACCTAGTTTTTGAATTTCCAAGAGTAAGCTCAAGATCATCGGCCCCGCAAACCTCGTGAATCCTTTCTCCTTCCCAAGGCTTCACCTTACCAAATGCAAATTCATCAGAAACAACTTCTGACATTGGAATGTCAGCATTGTTATCAAAGCCTGCAGGAATTACAGGAGAACATGTCCCACTTTGCCCGGGTGTCCACATTCGCGAGCCACCGTGAGACAAGCCCGTTCCTTGAACCCGAACGGGTTCGGTGCTACGAGGCTGAAAGTTGGTGATGTTGGACGAATGCCAGTGAACCATTCGGACGTAGGTGCTCCCCAAATGGTGCTGGTTTTGATCCGTGTAGGTGATCGAGCCGTTGGGGAGCTCATGGGTGGAGTCACGGGTGCGCTAATGGACCCGGTGTGGATGTAAAGATGGGGAAGTTTGGTTGAGTGTGATGATGAGGATGAAGAAGAAAGGTTCTTGAGCCATGGGATGAGTGAGTCGGGGTGGGTGTGGGTGCGTAAGAGGATGATGATGGGCTTGCAATTGAAGACGATGGTGGGCTTGGGTGATAGGACGCATATGGGCTGGGCTGGTATGATGAACATGGGCTTTGTGATGCAGATCCACCGATGTCCATCCGCTCCATAGGCTTGCATCCCTAGAAATATTGAAATAAAATTCAAAAGCTTGTTTTGGAACATTGAAATAGGTAATAAATATAAAAAGTAAAAGTGAACACACATAGGGAATGGTACATGCATCATGCATGAAGCGTCATATCATATAACTAAAAAGATCAATTTATACTAGAATTTATATGTCATCCACTTCTTGCTATCCTCCCCGTCACAACCACTATCATTTTCTGTCTGTGAACGTCCGTAACAACATACTTCTGCCATGAAAAATTGTGTTGTCATTCGCCTCTTCCACCTCAACGCCAACTCAGCCTATGTGCATCTTAGAAAATGACCATGAATGTAACAAATTTTAAAATACAAATCTTTTACTTCAAAAGGTAAGTCACATTAAAGCAACCTCTTTAGTTACTTTCAGAAATTCAGAAAAGAGGAATTCTTTTGCTTTAATCTTTAAACACGCCGTAAAAGACATTATATGCATTTGACTTTAGCACCTAGAAGATAACAAGTAATTTATTATTCTACTAGATGAACTTGAGTTCTTTGTGGAAGTGGAAACATGAAAATAGCCATCGATTGGTAATGGACTTTATAGAGCTAGTACAAACACTACCAATATCAGATGACACCCTAAATTATGAAGATATGTCCTATCAATTCTCAATAACACCACACTAAAAACCAAAAAAACTGCACGTCATTATAACACTTCTTTTTTATAAAATTTACACTCATGTTTTTTTATAACTATTTGCACAAGTAATTTTACCATTATTAAAAGAGACGGGAAAAGAAGTGGAGATTGTTGGTTAGTGATTGACCAGGTAAAAAGGAAAGAGTATGTAGCCTGAAGAATAAACATTGGAGACAATAAAAATATCCTTTATTTACCAAATTCTAACAGAGATCAATCATCAAACATAACGTATCCACTAATATTTCACTCCTAAAATAAGGTCCACTTAAAAATAGAACAAAAGCTTAGCGAAATTTACAATCTCCTTTATTTCTTACATATATATATATATTACATGAATCATGAGTAAAGCTTAGGCTAATAGGCTCAAGCCTGAAATAAGTCAGCTTGAGTTAGTTTCAGAACCTTTATTGAACTTAAACTTGGGTTATTTATAACTCGAGCTTGCTTGATGGACCGGCTCAAAATTAAAAGAGAAGGTAGCTAGAAAGCGGTAGCGGCTAGAGGGACCAAAGATGAAAATGAGAAATGGGGAGTAGATAGAAAAAGCAACATTTCTAAGGTTTTTCCCCCAAACATGAACCAGGTCCATTCCATTAATTTTTCTACATTTACATGAACGATTTCATACCAAATGACCACAAAAATCAAACTAGTTATATATTATAGCTATTTAAACAGTTGTTTATTTATATTATATTATAGACTTGCAGAGTGTAAATAATATTACACTATTTGAGCAGAGCCCTATGTTTTGTATTTGAAAATTCAGCTCTAGCAGAAGAAATAACCTTTTATGAACATAGAATTCAATTATTTACAGTTTTGGTACACATGCTTACTGAAAAAGGACCTGTGTGAAAAATTAAAGCAAAAGAACCAGATGAAAAAAATGCCATTATTTATCAAAATTATTTTTGTCTTTTTGGCTGATTTTAAAGTATACACCATACCAAGTAACTTTTGTAACAGTGACAACAAAATTACAAAATGGACATAAATATCCCTTTGGTCAGATCCGAAAAAAGAGTTTCTCAAAAATCTAGGAGGGTAATATCGTCTTTTCGTTTTTTTTTACTTTGGGGAATCTTTCAGATTTGCACTTCTACGGTTCTACGAAAGAAAACAAAGAAATGGATAAAAATGCACCAAAAGTCTTAAACAAATCCGGGCCGGATCTAATGTACGCCGGGAGTGATCAGTATCAGAAAAATAAGCAGTCTTATGACCTAAGCCTAACCGTATCTGGTCCAACAAACGTCCACTAAAATGCGCAGGGGAACACAGGGACAGTACACGTCAGCATATTGCTAAACGCGCCACCAGTCCATCGGCAGATCGAGACCGCACGGAGCACATTCTCCAACCACTTAGTAAAAAAACTGTGCCTCGTGACACTTTAACATACAAACCAACTAATCGACGGTGTAGGTTCATTTGACCCGGATAATATTACGACTAAAATCATTACAAGATATAAGACTTAAAGTCAATTATATACAAAACATATATGAGTTTATAAACAAAATAGACTTAGTCTTTTTAAGTTGAGTTCTTGTATTAAGGAGTTGTTTGTTTGTATCTGTATTAGCTTTTTAATGATTCAAATGTTTTAATGATTTAGACTGTTTGTCTCACGAGCTAATACTTGAATGGTTCAAACATTGACTCTGAATAATTAAACATTATACTATTGTTGGATGGTTAAGAGGTCTAATGCTGAATGGTCAAAACCTCTTATCTAAATTTGTTAAACCTTGACTTTGAATAATTAAACGACATACTAGCTCTTAATGATTCAAACCTCTTAATGGTTCGCATTGACCTTTTATTGGTTCAACACTTAATCATTCAGAAATTGTCAAACAACCCTTTAGTTTTTAACCGTTTTATTAGAGCAAAACTCAAAATGGTGGTACGGAGAAAAAAGACTATGAACAAGGAGGACGTTGACTCTTTAGAAGAGTGGAATGTTACAAACTAAGATCATTGTAAGATATAAGACTTGTTACATGTTAGTCGTATAGGTAACAAATATAAGGTTTGCATACTAAATACAGTTCATCACCCGTGGTTGAGTTCTCATGTTTTCTCCGTAACAAAAAATTTCTGTAAATTATGAGTATTAGTTATGTAATTTTGTTCCATCTTATTGTTAGATTTCCGGACAAACTAACTACTAGAAAGCATTTGAATCTTCGAATTCGTATGACCTCAACAAATTACTGTAAAACGATGATCCTAAATCCAATTTCAACTACAATCAACTGCGAGATCGGAGATGTAAGAGCTATACATACCTTACGATACGTAGTTCCATCTGGTTCGACGGTCCAACCAGCTTCATCAGCGAGTGCTTTGAGCACTTCATTGTTGTCGCAATGCTTCGGCAGCTTGTAGTTACCGTACATCCTCAAACCGGTGAATATCTTCGCAGCGATCGCTCTCCTCCTCCTCTCTCTCCGCTTGTTGTTCTCCCGCTCCTTCCACGTCGGCATCCTCGTTCCTGACGTCATCCTTCTCGCTCTGAACACACGCAACGATAGAGATAACTGATAAGAGACGAGTGTTTGAGTGATAATAATGCATATGTCGATCAATTGTTCAATACAGTAATGAAAGAGTATAATCGCAGGAGGATTTTTGAAATGAGAAACTGAAATACTGAATCGCTTTTGTTTTGTAGCGTTATGATCATAAATGCGGTTCGATTTCAGCAAAACGAACTTGATAAAGTGAAACTGGAATCAATTAACGAGTTGATGAACGAAAACTGAAGTGACGGAGGAATTACTTGAGATTAATGCGACGGAGGAAAGCGCCGGAGAAGAAGCTGATCTCCGGCGAGGTTTAATCGGAAATTGAGAGAGAAACTGCAGAAATTATAGATTTATAGGTGAAATTTATGAATAATGCATATATCGATCAATACAGCAACGATAAAGTATACACCGCGGGGAGATTGTGAAATGAGATGCTGAATCGCTGTTTTTGTAGCTTTATGATCATAAATGCGGTTCGATTTCAGCAAAACGAACTCGATAAAGTGAAATTGCAATCAGTTAAAGAGTTAATGAACTAAAACTGAAATGGAGGAGGAATTACTTGAGGATTAGTGCGGCGGAGGAAACCGCCGGAGAAGAAGGTGAGCTCCGGCGAGGTGGCTGAGCTCCGGCGAGGTTTGATGGTGAATTGAGAGAGAAAGTGGAGAAATTATAGGTGAAATGTGTGTGCGTGTGTAAAGAGGAGGTTGGACCGTGACATGTAAGCTGTGAAATGTTGCTGTTTATTACGCTTCTGCCACTGGCTTCTTGTAAAAGAGCCATTGTTGGATAAAAGTGCTTTGGATGCTACTTCATATGACCCACCCCATAAAGTTCTATTAAAACATATGTATTTATAAACATAAACACACAAATGTAATATGGTATATGTATACATATAGATGTGTTTGTATGTAAGTTTTAACTCAAATGGGCGTAGAAATATTAAACACGAGTAACTGAAATTATTTAGGTTTAGAATCACTTTGATAGTTATTTCATTGAATGACTTGTTTTATATTTTATTTTATTTTATTGAAAATTTTACCTTGTCGTTTGTCTTAGCAATGTGTACGAAAAGACGTAGTATTTTTGCCTCTCTCCTCTACAAGCACTTCCATGTCGGCTCACAAATATCGTTCGCCTTCTATTACGGATGATCTTTGCCCAGTAAGTCATATGCCTGCAATTTAGCACTAGGCTAACCTTTTGTTGATGTCAAAGTCATTGTCATCTTATCAATGCTAATTTTGATATCGATCTAACTTTCCACTCAATATCATATATGATTTGCGTTTCAACTAATATCATCCTGAAGTCTTAGTTCATATTATTTTTTAATTAGCCATAAATTGAATGATTAATAAGTGATACCACAACCTCACCAATAGCAGAGAAATCCTATACTATTTTTAATCTTTATGCAAGAAGTATTAGTTGCGTTTTGCAAGCTAGAGAATTTACTGTCACTTATTTCTAGGCATAAATATCCATTTACTGTCATTCAACCTATTCATTAAACAAATAAAAGTGACAACTTTCAATACATCTTACTCTACACAACAATTCAATATTCACCGAGGCCCTATAAATGGTTTCTTAAAACACGTTGTAGATTATTTCTATGCCATAGTTTTAGGTTTACAATACAAACATTGGGTTTTGGATAAAAAACGAGTTCGATCCATATATTATGGTCTGTAAGTTTCACTGTTACAGTGTTTTGACACTCATTGTCGATATTGAATGTGTTGCCATACAAAACCAAACGTTTTCTTATAATATTGATAATTTAAATGTTTTATTAAGGTTTCTTTTGATTTATTCTATTAAAATACTCAACAACCGACCTTAGCTCAGTTGGTAGAGCGGAGGACTGTAGTGTGTTCATGGCTATCCTTAGGTCGCTGGTTCGAATCCGGCAGGTCGGAAATTAAATTTTAATTGTTTTATTTAAAAATTATGAAAAGACAATTATGTTATTATTCCTATCCGTTTGTTTCAGTTTTAAAATATGACGTTATTTTTTTAATATATAATTAAGCACGTTAAAGACATTTGTAACTTTTAATAAAAAATGCAACTGTGTGTTTTTCAGCTATTAATTAATATTGTACATTAGAGTACAATATCAGGTAAATTTTAACAATACAACAATGAAAATAGTGAAAAAGAATTCTTATATTTCATGATTTGTTAATTTCTTTTTGAAGTACAATGCATGTATTAGTGTATCACTTTACACATTTTTATTTATTTACATATGTAAAATTTTGCAATTCGTTATGAAGTTTTCTAAACTCACGGTTGGTTGGTTTTTGGTTTTACGTATTCGAGAACAATTCTAAAAGTAATGACATTAAGCTGGATTATGACTTCTTTTATAAATTTTATGAATACTTTAATCTATAAATATTAAATATAAATAAAATTAAGTAATGTAAAAAAGGTATGGATGTATTTCGAAAAATAAATATAAAGAAGGAAAAAAAGGAAATATTAAGAAAGTATAAACACCATAAAGTATTTGCCTTTGCCCATTTTGAAATTTGCGACGTTGAAAAAGAAAGTAAAACACTAAAACCTGAAAAAAGAAATTTATGCAGAAATCTTTGACCCAACTTTACAATAAAAAAATTCAACAAAATCCAAGCAAGTCAATAGCCCATTAAATGGTAAAGAAAATTGCATTATATATTTTTTTGCTACGTATAAAACTAAAATAAAATTTTATTTATATATTATAAAACATTACATTAATGCATTTAAGTATATAGTATAAAAAACTATATGGCTGCAATAACCAAACTGAGAATGATGGTCTACATTAAAAGTCATAATGTGAATAATCTTTAACATATGGATGAGTTATTTCAAAAGCATAGTTAGACTAACATCATTAACATATATATAAGTTATTTCAAAAGCCTAGTTAGACTAATATCATGACTCATAAGGCTCGTCACACCTTACCATCCAACTAAGAAGCATTTGCCAAAAAAACATTTTTGATTTAATTAAACAAGTAGCCATGCTAAGCTAATACACATCATTTTATATATCCATTTATAATTCGACATGATGAACATATCAGGTGAAACACGTCCTTCCCTTTTATCAGATCTAGATGTCAGACCAGCATTGACAGCAAGCTGGTGTCGCTCCCAACGCTGGTTAGTGCCCAACACTGCAAATTCTCCAAGCTTCTTTTTAACAATTTAATTTTTTCGTTTTTCACATTCCGATTTACTCCAAGTGTTTAATTTGATTAGACATGATGTACACATATATAAACAATTAAAATCACCCAAGTTTTCAATTCACTTTTGTATATAATTATAAGTTCATTGGCACATATGACACCGTATTTTCACCTCAATTTGTTCATTAGTATTTGTGCAAGTCTCAGCTTTCATAAAAAAAATTTTGAAGTTCATAGACCTTACTCGGGTCAATCAATGGTTGTTTCTTACCCTCATGAAGTTCTTTGACCTCGTTTGTACAAGTTAAATTCACAACCATAAAGTAAGAGATTTAAAATCTCATTAATGAACCATTCATACCGTATGTCTCGATATAAAGTTTTTAGACCTCATTATTGAAGCTTTCACCATCTTTTTTCACCAATAAAAGTCATGTTTGCATGTCTTCTACATTGTGAACTTAATGAGTGATTCAAGTAGATAGCATGTAATTTGAAATCAATTTAAATCATCGAGGAATCAAATAATTTTACAAAAACACAAATGTTCTTACCTTCTATCATGATATGAAGTTCTTATACCTCTTTTTTTTAAGGTTTCACCACCTTTTTTTAGCATACTTTTACACAAACTAAAGTCACATTAATTATCTTCTACATTATGAATCTTCTTATCTTTTTATTCTAATAAAAGAGTAAATGAGAGTGTCACATGTCATCACTCCAATCTTTCACATCAAAATTTTCTCGCCTCTCTCTCCTATTAAAAAATTTATTATTTACTAATAATATTATTTAATACTTTTTAATATTTAATAAATCAAGAAATAAATCTATTTATTAAGTTTATTTCTAAATAAATTAATAATTTTAAAAAGTCATTTTTTTAAAAACAAAATTAAACAAATTTGGAAGTTGTAATAAGAAATTTTTAAAAAAATGTATTTTTACGGTTTGTTTTAAAACAAAATGTTTATTTAAAAAAAATTAAAAGCAATATTTTAAAAAGTCAATATCATTTTTTATTATTTATAGTCATTTCTCATACGTAATTTAAGTTATATCATATCTTATAATATCATTTTATATTTAATAAATTTATTATATTAATATTTTATTCATTAAACTTGTGTAATACACGGGTTTACTAAAGCTAGTTTAACATATAACTCAATTAGATAGCATTCACAATTCGCAATCAAGTTAAATCATCGTATGATCACTTAGTTTACATAAACAATTTTTCATGTTATTTTCATCAAAATTATCTTTTAGCATTTTCTCTGTCAAAAGTCTAAAGAAGACAATGCAAATGGCTATGTTTCCGGACATAGGATTAAACTTTTAATAAAATAATTGGGTTTCTATTAATGTTAATTTTTTATGTTGAAGGTTATTTTTGAATAGTCTTCCGACTTTAGTTTTATTGTTGAAGACACATATCAATATTTCCGACTCACCTTTGTGTTTCTATGCCATGAATATAAGAAAATCATTGGGCCATCTAAATGTAACATATCCAATTGCACAAGCGATGAGATTTTACATCCTTTTGGTGGACTCCATTTTTTATTATTTAATGAGAAAGACCTTCTCCACTTTCATGATCTGCTTGACGATCATCAACATCTAAGAAGGTAATATACACGGTTATATAGACTAATATCTAGTGTTTATGAAAAAACAAGAATGAGTTGTTATTTAATAAAAAACAGTATCAATATCGCAAAGATGGTGGGTGAAATTAAAGTTCTTGGATTTCTTAGGCTTAAGAATCAATAGAAAAAACAGGTTCTTGAACGGGATCAATGGTGTAATTTTAATGTATTGAGTATGAGATTATGAAATAGTTTATATTGATTTATGTAACATGTAAGGCTAAATTTTTCTTAGTCTACGGTGTAATCTATTTACTCTAATAAAAGAAGGTTTTAAGTTGCCACTTGTCACAATATTAAACATCTTAAATCTTTATTTTGTGTTTCTTTCTCATATTAAATACTTATATTAACTACTAGTTATATTATTTAATTTTTTTAAGATTAAAATAGTTTTTAATAAATTAATAAAGAGTTATTATTATAAATGTAATTTCAAAAGAAACAATCTTTTGTATAACGTAAGTAATTTTTTAAAACATAAATTTTTTTAAAAATACAAAATATTTGAAATCAATGAATTTAGAAACTAAATTTTTTATGAATCATAAAAATTTAAAATTGAAAGTTATAATGAGAAATTTTTAAAAATTGACATTTTTAAAACGTTTTGATTTAGAACAAGTTTTTTTAATTTGTTTAGATAAAAATAATTTAAAACAAAAGTTAAAAAAATTTCATTTTTTATAACTGATATTCCTTACTTATACGTAAATTTCAATCATATCATATTTCAAAACATCATATTATAATTAATAATTTTTCATTCCTCATTATTTAATATTTATTTATTTTACCCGTGTAATACACGAATTACTAATCTAGGATAATTATATTGTTTGCCTTTCGATAAAAGCTTCTACTCACCCTTAGGCTTTGGACTCTCCAATTGCATGTTCTCTTTATTTAACATTTTAAGAGGCATTAATTAACATAATCCAAAATAATTCATGTGTTGAACTAGTTAACCAACCTAATCACAAACACAACCACAAGTTCAACGACTTCGGTTGGCGAATTAGGCTCATGAAGTTGTCATGGAACGGTAATATTACCGTTGGAGTTTTAAAAAGCCCCTCTTTATACACTGATTTAAACTATTTTCTATCAATATTGACACCAAAAAGTAAAAATTATTTCGCCTCTTCTACTCTTTTTTCTACTACTCTTTATTACTGCTGAACACAATGAGACGTCAGGATATTCTTTCACCGTCATCATCTAGCTTCGAGTCATCTTATGCCAATGTTCTTGAATTTTTGCCAAAGATTTGGCCGCCGCATCCGAAGTCGACGATAATATCATTTGGGGGTTGTGGGATTAAGAAACACATTTTAGCCTAAAGAGTAGTAGATTGTTCAAAAAGTGCTAGTGTAGTATATTGTTTAAAACATGGTGCCGCAATCCTTAAGGATAGTAAATGGTTTAAATAAGATGACACCTTTTGATTGTAAAGAGTTGAGGGTTTAATGGGTTGGGAAAAACGTGCCCTTCCACCCTTATGCCAACAAATGCACCATTTTGGAATTTAAAATCTACTTTAGGCATAAATTATCAACTTTATAAAAAAAGCATCGTTGTCACACGTCAATCAAATTTTTTGGGTCACCACATTTCAAATGAGATTCTAGTTCAATCACAATGATATAAAGCGCCATTTTATGCAAAATCTTCTTTTAGTTTGAATTAACTCAATTTTATTGATTCTTATTATCGGGAGTATTTATTCACTACTATAGATTTTATGGGTTTTGGAAGCAAATGGAATAAGTGGATTAAAGCTTGTTTGGGTTTGGCTACTTAATCGGTTTTAATAAATGATAGTTCAACCTTAGAATTTATTATAGACAGAGGTTTGAGACAAGGTGATCATCTTTTTTCGTTTCTATTTATTCTGACAATGGAAGATTTAAATGTGTTTTTTGATGATTTAATGGTTTCGGGTTTGTTTCGAGGAGCGACAATTGGTAAAGATAACCTTTGCATGTCCCATTTATTTTATGTAGATAATGTTATTATCATGGAAGAATGGTTGGTGAAAAATTGATCTAATTGTTTTTATTTTACATCTGACTTGAAGATTAACATACATAAATCATCTCTTTTCGAAATAGGGATTACAAATATTGAAGTCCAATTGATGGCTGCCATTTAGGTTGTAAATCGACTCTTCTTCCTTTTTGGTATTTGGAGATTCCAATTGTGGACAACCAGAAAAATAAGAAACAAAAGAAATATATATTAAAAATAAGAAAAGCAACTTAAAATAGGAAACTCAAAATAAATAACCTAAGAAAATGCATAAAATTATAATACCCGGTCGAAATGTTGATGCAAATAATCGAAAGCTAGTGGGAGTTATGGGAGGTAAATGGTTTACGACAGGGCAACTGCCAACGTTATAAGGTTTCGTAGTTGTAAAAGTATTTATAAGATCAAGTTGCTTGAAAATAAAAAAAACAAAAAAAAAACTACCATCGACTCTTACAATTGATTGGGTTCAATTTCACCAAAAAAAACTAATTTTGATAATATTAGATTTCATCATATAAATGAAACAAATGGATTCTCATGCCTTGACATGAAAAACAAATATTTTTCATTTTTATAAAGTGAGAATAAAAGTGAGAAACCTTCTCTTAATCAATATAGGATTATTATACTTAATCAATATTGGATGATTGTACTGATTTATATATAATCTAGACCACTGGGTTATTGAAACCAAAAACATCCTTTCTAGTGATAAATGTGACAAAACCTTCACTCAACCGATCTTTCATTAGAATGTGGGTGTTAATTGCCTTTGATTGATCTGTGTCTAGAATTATTATTTTGAGTTTAAACCCATTTTGACCCGATTCATCCTGACTCAAATCTATCATGATCCGAACTCATTCTAATCACAAAAGTTGGGTCAACTGAACTGACTCAAAACATCTTTTCTAGTGATAAATGTGACAAAACCTTCACTCAACCACTGACCATGTTGACCCCTCATACTTCATTTATAGTGTTTTAATCACAAAAGTTGATGTTTTACACTTCTCACCTAAATTTCATCAACTTTTCCAATATAGTCCTTTAACTATAACTCATTTACTATATGATATACTTGACAAGATGGACGGGTCGAGTTGAGTCGGGTGTCAGTCAGTTGGGGTTCGGGTAAAATGTAATACAATTTCATTATCGGTGCACATTCAAGTTTAGCTATGTTTTTACATAAATTTAGTTTGAAAACAAGTGAGATTGTAGTCCAAATTTTATCACACCACAAATGGCACCAACACACATGTTTATTTTTACGTACATTTTGAGTTGATATACGTTTCAACATAGGTTTTATTTTGAAGTCGTGTCAGAAATAATATGTATTCATTCGACGATAAAATTCGTCTTTTTAACTTAAATTAATTCGGAAATGAGTCAGATCGATTATAATATTTACTTTATCACATCACAAATAATGTGTCGCAACGCGTGACGGGTAAAAGCCTAGTTTAATGTTATATAAAAAAACATAATATCCAAAGTACATAATACCAAAAAAATCAAGAAATTACATTACACACACTTTTTACGTATCTAAATGGATTGTATCCATATTGTAACATGTTAAACACGTTGAGGGTTGTAAAAATGAGTTAAAATAGTCCTATCGATTAACTAAAACATGACCTGTAGGTTAAACAGATTGTAAACATGTTTTAGGTTAGCGTTAATTACGCAAATGGTCTTTGTGATTTATAGAAAATAACAGGTTTTGGTACTAAATGTAACATCTTGTAATTTTGGGTTAATTTAAAGTTAACTTTGTTAAATTCTTGTATGGGTTAGTTGTGTCATTCATGAGACTTATGGGTTACTTATGCCTTAATTGGTCTTTTAATCATTTAACTTGAAAGATTATAATTATTAAGTAACAATAACTAATATAATGATTTTAATAAATGAAATAATAACAATAAAAATTATAGTAATAATAACAATAATAATAATAACAATAATATTTTATTAAGTTTAGTAAACTTAAAATGGTTGAAACTTAAAAGGAAATAAAGTTTAAGGGGGTTTATTGTTAATTTATAAACTTTAATATAAAGGTTTGGGCATAAATAATAACAAATTAAACTACAAGGGCCAATTTGTAACTTTAAAAGTTACAACCCAACCCCCGCCCACTTTTAAACCCGTGAATCCGGCGAGAGCTCCGGCCATTCTCCGGCCGAGCTCCGGCGGCTTCAAATCACCCGTTTTACTTCAAATCTTAACCCAAAACCGACCCAAATCGTTCCTTTTGCACGTTTCGAACTTAAATGCCTGATTTAATTGAGTTAAATCGTCGGTTATTACTCGAATCATAGAGTAACCGAAACCATCAAACGCAAAGAACCGTTCGAACGTTTAAGGCTAATAATAATCGAATTAACTAAACCTAAACAAACGTTTATCTGATACTAATCATTACAACTCTTAATTTCATCTGAATCAAACGCGAGCATAAGCATTCGATCATCATCTCTTTCGCGAACCTGCAACTACTCGAACATCATCTTCAGAGCTTCAAACTCAAAATCAACATAGGGCTTTTCATCATTTAACTTATTCGAAGTTTTCCGTGAAACGAATTTGAGTTTCATCATCGATTGTAACCTGAACGAATCGCAACACAGTCGCGGCTGTTCTTCGAGTGTTCATCATCAATCCGTGCGAAATTCGGGTAATTGAACATACATACATGCTCGATTTCTGTTGGGGAACAAAAGCCCTAACATTAATTCGATTAACAACTTTGATTTGGGGGTAAATTTGAATCCAATCGAAATTAGGGTTCTTGGATTTGGGAGTGTTCGGTCGATTAAGGATAAATCAAATTGGAACCGGGTTATACCGCGGCTGAGAGCCTTGGTTCACCGGTTCACACTCCACATTCCAACTTAGAGGTCCCGGGTTTGAACCCGGGCACCCTCTTATTATTTTTAAAATGGCTTTTTAGCCTTAATTTTATTTTAGAAAAATTCTATTACATATAAAAATGATTTTTACAAACTTCTATTTTTTTTAAAATCAACAAAATATTTTCTGAAAACTATCCTTATAAAATATTGTAATATTTTATTATAAAAGTTATAACTAAGTGTTGTTACAAACAAATGGTTTTATATAAAAATTTGAATTATTAATTATTATTGAGTCTTATGTTTTCTTTGATTAAGATATATGTTTTGTTGCACAAATTATTAGCAACGGCAATTTTTTCCCTTAAAATTTTATAAAACTTCTCTATTGAACTAAATATATAAATGAGGGTTACTAAATTGTTTATAAAACCCCAAAATCCTAAAATTCTTGTTCGCGTTAAAACGTTAATTTTAATAATATTAACTTAAAAATCTTATAAATACATATATTTTAGGTGCATTGTGAAGGACTACGTTGAATCGACTCTTTTGAATATTTTCTTATTAATCATCCAATAAATACTTTTGATCATGTGAGTATTTCCATACCCCTTTTTGTTTATTTTCACACTTTGGGGTGAAACATGTTATCTTATTATCATTGCACTTGTAAACATCTTTGAGACTTGTAAACTTTATGGCAATTCATCATGCAAAGTTGTGGCTAGTTGAACTTTTTTGTGGTTACCATGTTATGGCGTTATATGTACAATCATTAACTATTGCTAGCCCAGCGAAGTCATAGATCTATGGGCAAGACAAGCCTGCTTTGGTTGATCCAAGTACACTTAGCTGATCGTATAATCTTGTAAACGTTTGAGACTTGTAAAATTTTGTCGAGGTTTGATTGTTGCATTGTTCATAACATCCCTAATCACTTTATTCACTAACTTATGACTTGAATTGCCATCTTTTATATAATCTATGTATTTAAAACTATGGAATGCTCACCAATTTATTGTTGACCCCTTTTTAACATGTTTCAGGAAACGCCCAAGTTTGATATCTACTCTTTGAAGTTTGCACATCTAGGAATGGACCTAGATAAATGAATGAAAAATGAATGACTTGTTATCTTTCATATTATAGTTTTATTTAGTTGGGTTTTATGTTTGTATTGATACAATTGAATTTCATGATTAATTTATATTTGGGTTATTAATAGTGTTATGTGCCTGTGAACGATCTTAACTCTCACTCCTCGACGTTTCTGCCGTCAAGGTTGGGGTGTGACACTAAAGGTTTTTTGTAACAAGTTAGGGTATTGGGTTTTCAAATTGTAATGAGTTAAGGTATTAACACTAACAAACGTTAACTTTTCTGTTAAACATATGGTATTTTCGTCTTTTCGCTTAAGAAGGATTACTAATGTAACTTAAGGGACTATTTATGTCATTCAATATATATAAGGGAGTGTTTTTGTAATTTGCTACATATACACACAACACGTACTATATATACACACACAATGTATATATATTCAATATTTGACCACCACCACCAACCCACACATCGGGCCCTATCGTCGGCTAGCACCACCAACCCCACCGTCAACCACCACTGCTAGACGCTACTATTGGGCCCCACCTTGTCACATCGTCCTATTCACCACCATCTTCTCTTTAAAATCAAACAACACTATCACTGCCATCTTCATCATCGCATCATTGGTACCATCTCACCACCGATTCATCTCGAGTTAACCACCACTGCTGCAAAGAACTTCTAATTAGGCAATGTTTAATTTGGGTTTTAGGGTTTTAAACAAGTCATGGTAGATAGGGGAATCACTGATGTGTTTGGATCTGGTTTTGGTAGTGTGTTAAGAGAAAGAAGGGTGCAACCAGTTAAGAGTGGGCAGTGACAGTGTTCTTGTGGTGGGGGTGATGGTGATCCGAATATGAGTGGGAGGGAGACGAAACTGGATGGGTTTGGGGGTTTTTGGGGGTTAACAAGAGAAACGGAAGAGGGATTTGGTAAGATGATGTTGATGGTGTGATGGTGGAGGTGGGGATGATGGTGATGTTGCGATGGTGGTGATGATTCAATGATGGTGGTTATTGTGGTTAGATGGTGGTGATTGTAGCCTTCGTGTGTATTTGGTGGTGGCTGATGAGCGTAAGGGTTGGGTGGTTGTAACGATGGGTATATGGTGGTGGTAGTGGGTATATGGTGGTGATGGTGGCTGACAGGAAAAATGGTTGAGTTTTTAAAAGTTGTATGTAATTACACTAATGGTCCCTGTATAAAATTAATATATAGAATTACAAAAATAACCCATCAAAAGGTATTTTAGTTATTTCATTTAAATTTAATAGAAAAACTAACGTCTGTTGTTATTTTTAATATCTTAACTCGTTATAAAATTTAAAACACAATGCCCCAACTTGTTACAAAAAAGTCATAGTACCAAAACCTTTTATTTTGATTAAATCATAAGGACCATTTATGTAATTAACTCTCTAGGTTAAGTATAAGATTTTCTCACTTGTAGGTTTCTTTTTAATAGGTTGAAGATGTGATCTTGATTAGAAATAAATAAATGAAACCGATTAAAATAACATATATTTTTTGAAACAATGATATATATATTTCCCGTTAAAAAGAATATGATTAAACACATAAACACGAATTTTATTTCAGAATTGACACTCTAAACAGTCTACCAAAAGGAAATAAATGGAACTTTTATTGCCCTTCTTTTAATTTATCCCGATAAAAGAGGTGAAAAAAAAAACAAAAAGTAAAAGAAAGAGGGAAAGTGGTGGTGTGTGTTCCTCGATAACTGTGAAGTTATTCTGTGTGGTGAACAGAGCAATCGAACCTCAGCTCCATTTGGGGCTTCAACACCACCTTATCCACCGGAGATCCATCAACATCGAACCTCCATTGCCGGAATATTCTCCCTCACCCGCCGGAACACCATCTCCGATCTTCTTCTCCGGCGAGAGCCATGAGTGCTTCACTCCTTTATCTCATCTTCTCAACCTTCATCTCCATTTACATCTTTCAGTTTCAAGCTCAAGCAGCTCCTGCTGGTACATACACACACACACATTCTCTCTCTCTCTCTCTCTCTCTCTCACACACACACACACACTCACAGACTGTGATTCAGTTGATTTTGCGTTAGCTAGTAGTATTCATGGTTTTGTTGTGATTTATCAGCTCCGGTGATTAAGCAATTATCTTCGATTCTCAAGTGGACAGCTAGGGCTTCTTCAAAATCGCCGTTATCAGGTAACTCTTGCATCTAGATTTTGTTATTTTCATTATTTTATTGTTTAGCCCTAGATTTTCTTTTTTCGAATTTTCAATCTGATTTGTTAAATATAGAAAGTGGATTGTGTGATGATATAGGTGTAGGTTATGTGGATTATGGAAGGAGTTTTGATTATTTAATTTGGTGATTCAGATGGGAATATTCTTCAGTTTGAAGATGGTTATTTGGTAGAAACTGTTGTGGAAGGGAATCAGCTAGGGGTTGTACCTTATTCGATTCGAGTATCGCAGGATGGTGAGCTCTTTGCTGTTGATTCAGTCAATAGCAACATTGTTCGAATCACTCCTCCATTGTCTCAATGTAAGCTTCTTTTAGAACCCTGTAGAAATCACTATCTATCATTAGTTTAGGGTATATGGTTCCTAAATGTGTGTAAATTGGTTTTGATTTTGCGTGCTTGTGTTGATGTATTTCGATTGTTTGTCAATACAGACAGTAGGGCAAGATTAATTGCAGGGTCTTTCCAGGGTTACACAGGGCATGTAGATGGAAAGCCGAATGATGCTCGTTTTGATCATCCGAGAGGGGTTACTATGGATGATAAAGGAAATGTTTATGTAGCTGATACCACTAATTTTGCCATTAGAAAGATCGGTGAAGCAGGTTCGCCATCAGTCTCATATCACAGATCTAAGATAGATTTAGTCATTTAGATTTGATACATGTTTAATAGTTTGGTCATAATCTTATCTCACAAAACAATAACTTAAGTAGGATAACTTCTGTCATTTATGCTCAAATGATTCAAAGATTATGAAAAACTAATTGATGTATAGGTGTAACGACTATTGCTGGAGGGAAATCAAGTGTAGCAGGGTACAGGGACGGGCCAAGTGAGGATGCGCAGTTTTCATCTGATTTTGATGTAGTTTATGTGAGGCCAACATGTTCATTGCTAGTTATTGATCGAGGAAACGCTGCTCTTAGACAAATTTCTCTCAATCAAGAAGATTGTGATTTCCATGACAGCTCTGATTCCTCCACAGGTTTGAACATCATTCAATGTTAATAAAGAATAACTTATCCAAAAGATAAAGGTAGATTGTGATCCTGATTTGTTAATGCACGACTCAAATTTACTCGAGTATATTCCATGTCAAGTTCATACCTATATTAGGGTTCAGAATGCCTTCAGATGTAACTGTATCACTTGTCTATTTAAACCTGAAATCGTAATGAAAATTTTATAAAAGTATGATGCGTCTTTGAAACTTGTTATCGTGACTTAATCATGATTATATAAATGTACTATTTGGACATTAGTAATCTTTTCACCCTTTTTAGACAATCTCAACTTACATTTTATGCACTTGACAGATCTCGTTTTGGTGATCGGTGCCATCTTGATAGGATATGTTGTATGTGTGCTTCAACAAGGATACGGTTCATCATATTTCAAAAAACCGGTAAGTCGTTTGTGACCTAACTACAATATTGTTATGCATGTTATTTTTGTGATCGCTAAATAATGTGTATGTACAAAAAATATTTTAATTATTATAAGCTAATCTGGCATGTAAAATGCAGGATACGGTGGAGAATGATAATAAAAGACCAAGCAAGGAAAATTTAACTAAAGTTCAAACTGTGGAAACTTTTAAAGAAGAACTAGAAGCCGGATGGCCATCTTTTAGTCAGCTTGTTTTGGATCTATCAAAACTCGTTCTGGAAGGTTTTGGGAACATTTTTGTTTCTTTCACCCGTTCAGAAATTCCAGAAGAGGCCTCACTCCAATAAAAGATCGCCTCATAATGCCTGAAGACGAGCCTGCTCATCAGCCCACATTACTCCAAAAACACAGAACCCCAACCCCACTTTCAGAAACCCGTCACGCCCACAACCCAAATGAAAAATACCCCGAAACAGCAAAACCCGTTAAACTCAGATCATCTAGCGTAAAAGATCCAAACAAGCATAGAGTTTCAAAAAGAGAAGAATATGCAGAGTTTTATGGTGCGAATGGTGAGTCTAATCATGTTCGGTCCAAAAGCCAAAAAGAAAGAACAAAGCATCGGGTCAAAGATAAACGAAGCGAAACTGTGCTTGGAGAGCAAAAGCCTGTTGACTTAAAACCGGTCAACTACGATGACCCCAAGTTTAGCTACATGAGAAACAAGTTTGGAGATTCATATCGTTACAGTTAAAAGTTGTAAAATATTTGTATTGTTTGTATTTTGTAAACCATACATTATCAAACATGGGCTTTTTACTTGAGCTTGAGATATTTCCTTCATCTGGGTTGTTTGTCTTGTTGCTTTGAGTGGTTGTACAGTTGACCAATAGACGCATAATGAACTTGTACCATCGATTGACTGGCGACGATTGGCTTGTGTTCTTGACCTTGTGTTTTCATGAGATTGATGATCACATGAATCTGAATGGTTAAAGGTGAAACTTTTTATCACGAGAAAGAGTCATGAATCTGCCCCAACTACTCTTATTTAAATCTCTCTGGAAAATGGAACTTATATTATTTGCCTTGAATATAACCATAAAATGCCTCTTTCAACTTCTTAATGAGCTCACTGAAGATACCGAAAATGGGTTGCTTTGGATCGTCATTGAATAAGAAAGGCCGTAAGTGTTTGATGTTTTTCTTGGTTCATGGAGTTTGATACCGATAGATTTCTACGCTATACTAAAAAACTAGGATGCATCATTTGATTTGTTTTCAATTTTTATAACAGAACCAACAAAGAAAATAAGAAAGCCGAAGCCATGGGAGTTCCCACGGCCGTTACTTGGAGTCAGTTGGTTCAAATGCGTGACGAGTTTTGGGATTCAGCTCCTCACAATGGCGGCAAAAAAGGTAAAATTGTAAAGATGACAATGTACATCGAGGCGGTAATACGATATGAATTCGTTTTAGATAGGTCGATTTGTGTGTTATCTGTATTTTATAAGATTAAATATGTGAAGATTTAACTAAAAGAAAAACAATATGAGAAGAAAGAATAGTTGGGCCAAAGGGCTAAACTCATGTGAGATGGGTTCAAAGTTTAAACATAACAAAACTTTTGAATCGTTTTATTAAACACCAAGTCTACATAACATTATTATAGCATTCTTTTGTAATCATATGTAACCATTAACATATTAATCATTCACTACTTCTGAAAAAGAATAAATGGGTGTTGACTTATGCCTATGGGGTTAGATCATTACAAAATATTTTTTCTATTTTGAAAATCAAAAGAAACATTAATTTATATAAATATAAAATAACTAATCATTAATTTACATAATTATAAGCTAAGTCTAGTGATATTTGATTGTTTTAAATAGTTTATTATTTATGTCTGATATCACATATGTAAAATAACTCAAGTATCACTAAATATAATTTACATTTATGTAAATCAATGATATTTTGTTCTTAAAATAAACGTGATTTTATAATATGATTCTAACCCTACCCCTATAACTATTAATATAGAAACACATTCCCCAAAAACCCAGGTTAATCCAACCTAAATTGTTTCCAACATATATTACAATCTTAGTGGTAAAATGATGTATTATTCAAATAAAATGATGGGTTTAAATCCTGTAGAGCATAGATATCATAATTATAAAAGTAGAATAATTATAAAGTAAAAAGAGTGTTTACCAATAAAGAAATATAATGTCCCGTTACCCCACTAGCTCAATGCACGAGTATTTTTAACCTTTGAAGAAGCAATAGAAGTAAAATCTCAAAAGAAATTAACATTTTAATATGTTATGCATTTGTTTTTCTAATAACTTTTTATATGAATTATGTGAAAAGAAATTTGGGACGCGATACATGCAGCAGCTGAAGCTGATATAGAGCTCGCTCAAGCAATTTTGGACAGTGCAGGGGTCATTGTTCATAAACATGATATGACCATTTGTTATGATGAAACAGGTCATTTGATGCATCATTAGGTTGTACCGTACAACCCCGCAATCTTTAAACCTTAATTCCAGTTTTCAAACACCATGCTTGTTGGAATTGATGGTCAAACGGATTGTTTGGTTGTACCATATAATCTTTAGACTCCATTTCAAAGCACTATTTTTACAATTTAAGCACAGTTCATGTAAATAATGTACATATTTTTTGTTTTTTAAATTTTCAGGTTCCAAATATAAAGTACCAAGATATGTGTTGAGTGAGCCAACAAACTTGATACAACTAGGTTGAAAGAACAAGAAGCAAAAAGCACAGCCATAGATAGATACATCTGTTTCTTGCCAATAAGCCTGGTCCACTTCTATTTCTTACTTTTACAGGATTTTGATTAGTTTTTAGGGATAATTTTTGTTATGATTTCAAGAAAATTCGATGAAAATAAAATTAAAACTTGCAACTTGCACCCATTTATGTAATTTGTGCAACCCTGAAAGCCAAATGTACTTGATCCCATTGTTAGCAGGGTATTGACAAGTAATGTGAATAAAAAAAAACATTTGAGTCTGGAATTAAAGCAATAAGTGTTACACTGTTACATACCTAATGAATACATAGTTCCATGAATACACTTGAATCATTAAACCTTTTCTTTGAAAAATGACATGATATTTCCCTGTTTTAGATCTTTGGTATTGGCTTACTTGTTTCCTGCTTTGTCTGGGGCAATAGGGCATTACTTACTGCTGGTGATTCTTAGGAGCTGTTGCAGATAACAAGCTAAAACGGTTTATATTGGTATGATTTGGCTTGATCAAAAAATTGTAGTCAACAACTCTCTTTTGGATAAGTAATTAGCGTGTCAAATATGATTACAAAATATTAGTTATTTTTAACTATTAGTTAATATTTTTAATAGCACAATTTCACGAAGTTGTACGAAAAATGTTTTCTTTCTAGTTAAACTTATTGATGTACCCTTTACTCTTATAGAAATAAAGACATAGAACATAGCCAGATACACTCATAAATAAGTGGATGGAGCAAAATCCTCACCTCTAGAGAAGATCATATTTCTCAACAAATAGCAAAAAATGCTTCAGAATGCAAAATGTAAAAAAAACAATGTGCTCTCATTGGTATTCATTCACATTAATCTAAATTTAAAAACATCATTTGAATAGTTCCTAATCCTGAAATATTCTATTTGTATAACGCTATCATAGAACATATTAGCATCTTCTAATCTACAACCAGAATATAATATGCACTAGTATGTATATGCATACAGAAATGAATCTCTAGGTGGTGCTACTTGGGAAGTAAATATGAGTTATATTACATATAGGACAAAAGAGGTCTAATGATAAATATCCGTTCACAACATTGTTTGCGGTATTACAATCACCTTTTATATTTTTTGTATTTTCATAAGGTCTTGTGTTTATCATCATCCTCCTAAATAACCTTAATTACCAGAGGTGGGAGGGGCGCCCACGCCAAGAGTAGCGATGGGCCTCGGTGTGGGGCTGCGACACCGTCGCCACCCCCTCTTCACGCTGCACATTGTAGTAGTCACGACATGTGCTCGCCGTGGAATCCCCCTTTATTACCATTAAACTAGCCGATAACACACCCCTCCTCCCAACACCCACCCACCCACCCTAACCAAACGACTCTTTTTAATTAATTTTAAAAAAATCTCTACAATATCCAAATAAAATTTTAACTTTTACACCACTCTAATTGTAAATCTTTTATATATTTGTATTTTTTACATTCATAATATATGAAGATCCCCCTACAATTTTATATTATCTCTTCGTCTTCAGATAGTTCCAAGTCCGACGGGTTGGAATTTTTTACCTTCTAGTCGAACACGTCGACAAGTCTGAAAGTTCCAGAAAATAGATCTTGAAATATGATTTTGTTGCAGCTAATAATGTTTTATGAACGATTATTTTGGGGAGGACCTAAAATACAAAGGCAATATGTTTAAAAATAGGTTTTGATTGACTTGGGATTTCTTTCTACGGAATGTTATATATATACGCAAAAACTTTGAAAGGTTTCAAGTAGAGTTTGATGGGAGGTGGAAAGAATTATCATGCCAATGCAAAAATGCACATCGTCAATTCATCAACTCACAACATGTAATTCACCCGACACATACAATGAATATTAAACTATGTCAAGTAGGAAATCAGCGTCATTAGAGATCTTGATTCGTGGTATCTTCTATTATTGTTTGTAAATATGGTGTATCAAGTTATAACTCAAGTTATAAACATAATGCATTAGTAAAAAACTAGCAAGGCGCTAGAAATTACAAGAGATATCAAAAGAAGTTAACATTAAAACTACACCATTCATCCCACGTAAAAATTAATCTATTTTAGGATTCAATTGGACCAATGAAAGACGGACTCGTCCTGAGGAGAAAGCACTATATCGATTCATTTTCTCATTGACGAAACAAAAAATATACCAGAGGGATCACCTTTCCACGACCACACATCACTTTTGGTTGAGTGCTTGTGATTTCGAATATCAATTTCACATCTAGTCATTTCCTCCGCCACTAGGATCCGCGATATTCATGTTTTTTGGCCAAATTATCTTCGGTATGAATATTAAAAGGCAAAACAAGTGAAACTTCCGAAGGTTAAGTTTCTTCCGAAGCTTAACATAGTCTTCCGAAGCAAAGTTGATTTCTTCCGAAGGTTATGTTTGCTTCGGAAGGAAGTTGAAATGTACTTTGGATATCTTCCGAAGTATGTATATTTTAGTAGTGAATCTTCCGAAGGGTTACTTCTGTTCGGAAGATATAGTGTGGGGTGCTTAGGGTAAATTTTCAATTTTTGTTGAGTGTTAGTTACAGTTAGTTAAACACTATAAATAAGAGAGAGTTGTAATCGGTGAAGAATCTGAAATCATTCAGTTCATAATAATCATTTGAAAGTTCTTGTTCACGACTTCATTCTTGTTTGTATCATATTTGTATTGTTGATATTTCGTGTTCGTATTCTCAATTAGTTTTATAACAATTGGTATCAGAGCCTGGTTATTGGCTCAAATTGAGAATCAAGATTCAATCAAAGATCGATCGGCGGCAACAATAGTGTCTACGAAGTTCGAAGTTGAGAAATTCGACGGGAAAAACGACTTCGGGTTATGGCGGTTGAAGATGAAGGCATCACTCGTTCACCAACGAGTGGTGGATGCCTTGGCCGGAGAATCCAACTTGCCGAATACAATGTTAGACAAGGAGAAGAAGGAAATGCTGAAACAGGCACACTGTTCAATCATTTTGAGTTGGGGAATCGAGTACTCAGAGAAGTGTCGAAGGAGACGTTTGCTGCAGGGGTCTGGGCGAAATTGGAAAGTTTGTACATGACGAAGTCTCTTGGAACAGGTTGTATCTCAAGAAACGGTTGTTATAATATCTGCCATTTTTTTAAAATTATAAACCCTAACCCGAACCCATTTTAAACTTTCATGCGAAGGAAAATTCATTATTTAAAATTATTCTATTTATTTTGATGAACCAAAATACTTTATAAGCATAGTTTAAACAATATTGTGAATTTATTTTCTTATTTCAAATCTTCATTTGTTAAATCATCTAAAAACCTTATAATAAGATATTGATTAATAAATAATTATAACTAAATGGAGAAGCCTTATTAAAAATTGTTAAGGTTGATTAATATTTTATAAAATAAATGGAGTTATTATTTAAATTAAGTTTAGGGTGAAAAGTGTCATTTATATAACTTAAGTTATAAGTTTTCACATAAAATAATAACTTTTAAAACCATAGGGGCCATATGTGTAATTATGTTTAAAACCCAAACCAACCCCCCCCCCCCCTCCCATACTCGCCAAACCTCTGTCTCCGGTCACTAACTCCGGCCATGTCTCCGGCGAATACACAACTCCTTTTTCCCTTCGAATTCCCATCCAAAAATGATCCAATCGGCTCGTGAGCACGACTCGAAACCGTATAGTGTCAGACCCTCAAATTCCACGTGCGGGGTTTTACCGCGAGGCGTGTGACAAACCAGGATCTCAGACACGGTCATATCAAACGACACTAAATGAATTTAAAAATAAACGTTTGACCTAAATCAGAGTAGCATAAAAGAAATAAACATCAGTGCGGAACCATAAAACTGAAATGAATAACAGTGCGGAAGCGAATAATGAAATGTAAACAATACTGAAAGTTATAAGTGCTAAGTCAAAACAAATATTCAATGAAAGTAAATATGTCTGATGATCCATGTCCTGAGTGCGTTCCTTAATCGTGCATCATAAGCTTAAGCGTTCCGGTTACTTGAGAAAACATGCTAAAGTGTGTCAACATAAAGTTGGTGAGCTCACAGGTTTTATCACATGTAAAAATGTTTGTAACTGTTTGAATGGTAAAGTAATTAAAGCATATCGATAGGTAGCCAGCCTATAAACAAGTTACTTAGCGTTTCGAACCAAGGCTGACTGTTAGTATGTCCGTATGTTTGTTGCCTTCCCGTCACGTCTCACTAGACAATGACAAATGTTAGGTCAATAACGCACCCGTTTGATCTCCAATCAAGCTAGCGCGACTAGCCCGGGCGGGGTTTGTCAAAGCCAGTAGTACTACTCAGAATTACCTCGCTACACATTACTAACGGTTTGAGAATGTAAGGACTTTTAAGTATGTTTGCACTAACGTAACATGCGATAAACAATAATACTAGAAACCATTTATAATAAGTTTTCATGTTTTCTCCCCCAAAAAGAAAGTAATGTAAATAGGGGCTGTGAAAACTCACCTCGAGTTTAGAGCAACAAGCAATTGAAACCACAAAAGATATGGTTTTCCGATTAACCTAAATGTACATTTAATATTCAATTAATATAAAATATGAATAATGTGAACGTACGGTTTCGCGTTTCACGACTCGGTTATGGTGTCGTTTATCGACATATTTTCCACGTACAAGCAAACACCATCACATACAAACTCATACAATTATATAACTCAATTACCCATGTTTGTTCCGTTTCATACACAAATGTACCTTATATATATACACATTTTACTAAACTTCCTTTTTATATATATGCTATCATGTTTTATAACGTGTAGTTACAAAACCCCCAAATGCATAACGGGTCCCGATTCATATTTGTTTAACTAACTAGTGTATATATATATATTATATATATATATATATATATATGTATATATATTTGTACGCTAGTGAAAATAATTCATACTAGTTAGTACCCAATATAAAATACACTCACACACACACACTGTCAACATACACAAAATCATACAACACAATTTTATTGTTTAAGAACTAACCCACACATGTAACATCTTGTATTTTTGGTTAATTAATAGTTAATCTCGTTTATTCATGTAGGGACTATTAATGCCTTTTCATGAAACTTGTGGGTAGTTGTGTGATCTATTCTTAATCCATTATTATAAAAGATTATAGTTTATCTTTTGTTTTGAACATAAGAATTATGGTAAATAATATTTTATAATAAAAATAATATCAACGTTAATAATGAAAATAATATTAATAATAATAACAACAATAAATGATAACTATAATAATAATAATTTATAAAAAAAAAATCATTAAACTTAAAAATGTTAAAACTTAAAGTAATAAAGTTGAGGGGGTGTTTTTGCCATTTTAGAAACTTAATATGGGAGTTTTTTTGCATAAATTAATAAACATGCTTAACTTGAGGGACCATTTGTGTAATTTTTGAAAAAAAAAAACAAACCATTTCCCCCTAACCCCGCTTTTCCGGCCAAGCCTCCGGCTACCGACGGCTATGGCTCTGGCGAGCGTCAAAAACGCCTCAAAACACTCGGTTTTCACACACAAACCGACCCAAACCGGTTCGTTTACGTGATTCGAACCTGAATGCGCACTTTAAACGCGTTTAAACACCGGTTACAAACCCAAATCGATCGAGTAACCGAAACCCATTAATCTTATAGCCGTTTAGGCATTAAAACTCTGTAATAATTCAATTGAATGAACCTAAACGGCTATCTAACTACGATTAATCGTCCACACCTCCTAATTACACCTGAAATCACACAATCAGAGCTACACGATTATCCTCTCATCGCGAATCTGCTACCATTCGAACCCCATCTTCCAAGCTTCAAAACTCGAAATTGATACAGGGTTTTTCATCCTCGAGGTCATTAGAAACTATCTGTGCATTGAATTTGATTATCATCATCATTTGAGCATCAAACCGGTTTACGTGGCCGTGAATTGTTCTTCGTCGTGTTCATCTCAAATTCATCATAAATCGGGTAAATAAACAACAATTATATACTCGTAATCACATGGGGAATCAAAGCCCCATGATCATTCACGAAAACAATATCGTTTCGGTCTTTGATTTTGGGTTTGATCAATCTAGGGTTCTAAGGAAATTGGGGATTCCTGTGTTTATTGTATTTAGCTTTTTAAGGCGAAGTTTTAAACGCGGCTGGATGCCTTGGTTCACTGGTTCCCCACTTACATCCCGAATTAGAGGTCCCGGGTTCGAACCCGGCGACCTCCAATCCATTTGTTTTTGGCTTTTCAGCCTTTAAAAAAATATAGAAAATTTCTAAAAATTCATAACAATTAATCTTGTAAACTTAAATTATTTGGAAGTCATTTAACCAATTTCTAAAAATTTATGTTCTTATTATACTTGTATACTTTTATAAAACAAATGATATAATTAGTTAAATTTCTTATAAAAAATAAATTTTAATGTTGACTAACTTATTAAAACCATTATTAGTTCAAGTAATATATTTAAATTATTTCTTATAAGTTAAACTTAAAATATAGTTTTAATCTACTAAATAGTTGTTTGTTCAAATAATGTATATAAACTATTTTTTTTATATAAAATAGACATTAAAAAATTGTTATTGTTATTGGCTCACACTTTATTTATATTTTTTTTACAAATAAAAAATATAAAAAGATATCTACACTTTATATTTTGTTTTGTCAACCATATTAAACGATTCAAGTTTATGACCTCATGACAAATTATTAAATCAATGTAATTCTTTGTTAAAAATATATATATCAAGGAATCCCAAATTTTCTCTTAAAACCCTAAATCATGTTTAAACGTTAATCTAAAACTTAAATCTTGTGAATATTTTTACTTAGGTTCGTTGTGAAGAACTACGTTGGAACGTTGCTTATTATATTTCTTATTAATCGTCTTTTACATACATTTGATCATGTGAGTATTCCATACCCCCTTCTTATTTTATTTCACACTTGGGGTGAAACATGTTAATTTATACTTTGCACTTGTAAACTTATTTGAGACTTGTAAACTTTATGGCAATACATCATGTTAAGTTGTGGTTAGTTGAACTTATGTGGTTACCATGTTATGGCGTTATATGTACAATCATTAACTATTGCTAGCCCAGCGAGGTCATAGATCTATGGGTAAGACAAGCCTGCTTGGTTGATCCAAGTACACTTAGCTGATCGTATATACTTTTAACGTTTGAGACTTGTAAAACATTGTCAAGGTTTGATTGTTGCATTGTCCATAGCATCCCTAATCACTATACTCACTAACTTATGACTTGAATTGCCATCTTTTATATACTTATGTATTTAAAACTGTGGAATGCTCACCAACATTATTGTTGACCTCTTTATTTTTAACATGTTTCAGGAAATGCCCAAGTTTGATTATCTACACATTGAAGCTAGCACATCTAGGGATGGACCTAGATTAATAAATAAAATAGGATGAATTGTTACATTTTATGCTACGTTTTTTTATATCCTTTGAGACTTATGTTTGTAATGTGACAATGAAATTTATGTGAAGAATATATTTGGATTATTAATAGCGTTATGTGGCTATGAACGATCTTAACTCTCACTCCTCGACGTTTCCGCCGTCAAGGTTGGGGTGTGACAGATTGGTATCAGAGCCCATAACTATAGGGATCTAGGTTATTAGAAATGGTGACCTAGGCTATAGTATGCATGAACCTTATAGAATTATATTTCTATCTTGTAACTAATATACTTTTCATGCTACATAATGCTATGCCTCTTATGTGCAAATTGATGCCTTAGCATAGGATTGTCTAAACATTGTTATTTGTCTCCCTAAACTTAACTTTGACCCTTTGACTCCCCCCGAACATGAACTCTCTAATCTTATTCTCGTCGACACGTGGAACCTTATGTTTATGTTATGACTTGGATCTTTAGACGTTACGTCTAATCTGTATAAATCTCATCAAGGTTTTGATTCTATGAACCTAAGAAATATTGTGTGACACATAGACACCTGTATCCTGGTTTTCCTGGCAAAAGGCCCTCGGGCTAAGGCAAGCATATCACATAAATCCTACGGGACTAGTTATGCTTACCTGGGGATTTCTGGGATGAGTGATAAACTATGGTCAACATACACAAGTTTCTAAGGTAAATGGGTCAATTCACCTTGACGTGTCAACGTTTTCAAATGGTAATGCGTTACCAAATGGAAACATCCCGTGTACCTTAAAAACTCTTAGCTTATCTTTGTTAAACTACTATCCCCTGTTATCCCCGCTCCTGTAACTAACTCATTTTGTATATCCAGCATGTCTCGTCACCATGGAAAGCGTGGAAGTTCTTTCCGTAAGCTAGCTGCTATGATTGCCCGACAAATGGCGGCCGTTCTTCCGACTATGGTTGCTGAACTTAATAGCACACTAATGGCTAATAGCAACAACAATACCAATGGGAACAATAGTGGTGCTAATGGAGACAATAGCAACAATCAAAACGGGAATAATCAACACAGGAACAATCGTACTTGCACTTTCAAACACTTCAACTCGTGCAAACCCCTAGTTTTAGTGGAAAAGAAGGAGCCACGGGACTTCTCGAGTGGTTTGAAGGTATGGAGAACACATTTATTATTAGCGAGTGCCCCGATGAGCTCAAGGTTCGCTATGCCACAAGTGTTCTTCAACAACGAGCGCTAACTTGGTGGAATAGTGAAAAGAGAAACCGGGGAACTGAGGTTGCAATGGCGATGCCCTGGGAGGAATTCAAAGATATTATGATCCAAAAGTTCTGCCCAAGAAGCGAGTTACAAAAGCTGGAGGAGGAATTCTGGAACCTTAAACAAGATGGTGGGAATCACTTGGTTTTTTCCACCCGACATCATGAGTTGAGTATGCTTCTACCACACATGGTGGACACCGTGACCCGTAACATCGAGAAATTTATCAAGGGGGTGCCACCTCAAATTCAAGATGCTGTGATGGGTAGTAGGCCCACAACTTTGGAGGAAGCGATTACTATCACGGCACAGCTCACCGAGAATCATATAAGAGCTGGCACGATGTCGGCAAAGGGTTCCAAGGCTATGGTGAAGGTGACACCCGAGGCAACAAAGGAGGTAAAGGCCGAGTCATCTTCTCAAAACAAGAAGCGTAAGTTCACCCCGACACGCAACTACGCTGTGACCGCCCCTAATGCTCCTCAAAAACAAATGGTGGTTGCGAATCAAGCTCCCATGGCTAAAGTTTATGTTGGTCCACATCCTATGTGTAACACGTGCAAGTACCATCATTCAAGCAACATTCCATGCCGAGTCTGCTCGCTGTGTGGAAAGTATGGTCATTTGGTGGCTACTTGTCTTCGTGCACCAAATAACACTGCCATGCTTACCAACCGAACCTACTACAACTGTGGCGAGGCTGGCCATATTCGCCCTCAATGTCCTCGCAATGCGGGAACTGTGCCACCGGCTCGTGGAAGGGCTTTCAACATCAACGCCAACCAAGCGCAAGCCAACAACGACGTGGTGAATGGTACGTCGTTAAATTATTTTTTTTTCTAGTCCTTTTCTTGTTTTGCAAAAATTTCCTATCTATGTCCATCATATCAATAATAGGTTGTTACCAAACAGGTATGTATCTTGTAAATAATCATTATGCATCTATGTTGTTTGATTCGGGTGCCGATAGGAGTTTCGTGTCCTTGGAATTCGAACCTATACTTTCTAAACCGTGTGCAAAACTGGAGAAATCTTTCACGGTCGAGGTTGCCAATGGAAAATCTATTGTCGTTGATGTCGTGATACGCGACTGCACCTTGAGCCTTAACGAACACGAGTTCTCCGTCGACATTATT
The DNA here is from genome assembly GCA_025506515.1 of Flaveria trinervia. Lineage (NCBI taxonomy): Eukaryota > Viridiplantae > Streptophyta > Magnoliopsida > Asterales > Asteraceae > Flaveria > Flaveria trinervia. Next base: position 120,275,659 of record CM046444.1, on the reverse strand, counting down.
CCTATGAAATTGGGAAGCTTTGATGTTATCATTGGCATGGATTGGTTAGCCAAGCACCGTGCGGAAATTCTATGTTTCGAGAAGTGTATCCGAATTCCGTTACCGACTGGAGATACTTTGAAGGTCTTTGGGGAGAAATCATTCCAAAGACTCAAACTCATGTCTTGTATCAAGGCCCGTAAATGCTTAAGTAAAAACTACATGACTTTCATGGCATATGTAGTTAATACGAAAGCCAAGGGCAAGGAGTTGAGGACATTCCTGTTGTGCGAGACTTTCCGAAGTTTTTCCCGAAGATCTTAAAGGGTTACCTCCCGTGCGAGAAGTTGAGTTCAAGATTGATTTAATCCCTGGTGCAAACCCTGTGGCTAAATCGCCTTATCGTCTTGCACCTTCTGAAATGCAAGAGCTCGCTAGTCAACTACAAGAGTTGACCGATAAGGGTTTTATTCGCCCTAGTTCATCACCGTGGGGCGCACCTGTACTATTTGTGAAGAAGAAGGATGGGTCATTCCGTATGTGCATCGACTACCGGGAACTCAACAAGCTTACTATTAAAAACGATACCCTCTTCCTCGAATCGATGACCTCTTCGACCAACTTCAAGGAGCAACTCAATTCTCGAAGATCGATCTACGTTCTGGGTATCATCAATTACGTGTTCATGATGATGACATTCCAAAGACCGCTTCCGTACTCGATATGGACACCACGAGTTTATGGTCATGCCATTTGGCCTGACCAATGCGCCTGCGGTGTTCATGGATCTCATGAATCGAGTATGTAACTGTATTTGGATAAATTCGTGATAGTGTTTATTGATGACATCCTTATTTATTCCAAGACAAAAATCGATCACGAGACACACTTGCGACAAGTACTTGGACTTTTGAAGAATGAGCAATTATACGCCAAGCTTTCCAAGTGTGAGTTTTGGTTGGAAGAAGTTCAATTCCTAGGGCATGTGGTGAATAGCCAAGGAATTCACGTGGATCCTGCTAAAATTGAAGCTGTGAAGAATTGGTGTGTTCCCACAACCCCAACCGAGGTTCGTTCTTTTCTGGGTTTAGCGAGATATTACCGTAGGTTCATAGCAAATTTCTCGAAGATTGCTAAACCATTAACAACGCTAACCCAAAAGAATCGACTTTTTGAATGGGGACCCGAGCAAGAAGAGGCTTTCGAGACATTGAAGCGCAAGTTGTGTAATGCTCCTATTATCACACTACCCGATGGAAACGACGACTTTACTGTATATTGTGATGCTTCTAATCAAGGTCTTGGTTGTGTTCTCATGCAACGAGGCAAAGTTATAGCATACGCGTCGAGACAATTGAAGGTTCATAAAGTTAACTACACAACGCATGATCTTGAACTTGGTGCGGTGGTTTTTGCATTGAAGATTTGGCGACACTACTTATATGGTACGCAATGCATAGTCTACACCGATCATAAGAGTCTCCAACACGTGTTCAATCAAAAGGATCTCAACATGAGACAAAGACGTTGGATTGAGTTGATTAGTGACTACGACTGCGACATTCGCTATCATCCTGGAAAGGCGAATGTTGTAGCTGACGCACTTAGTCGCAAGGTCCACAACAAGACTGTCTCACTTCAAGAAATCCGAGATCGAAGGCAATGGTTTGATAAGTTAGGAGAATTTGATATCGAGATTCACGTGGATGTCAACGAGCCTACTATCATGCTCCAAAACATAAAGATCGATAGTGACCTCGAGTTATGCATTCGCGAGGCTCAACAAGCGGCACTAACTGACGAAGGAAAAGATGAAGATTTGATGACTAACGTACGGTCACAATTGGAGACAAAACCGAACGGCATGTGGTATTTCTTGAATCGACTCTGGATCCCGAATCGCGACAACCTTCGGCACTTTATTATGAACGAAGCTCATCAAACCCGATACTCCGTTCATCATGGCTCCGATAAGATGTACATGGACCTGCGTGGTCAATATTGGTGGCCTGGAATGAAGAAAGATATCGCGACTTATGTTTCCAAGTGCCTCACGTGCGCAAGGGTCAAAGCCGAACATCAACGACCAAGTGGTTTACTTGAGCAACCCGAAATCCCTATGTGGAAATGGGAACATATATCCATGGATTTCATAACCAAGTTACCTCGTACACCTCGTGGTCATGATAGTATTTGGGTCATTGTTGACCGTTTGACCAAGACAGCACATTTCATACCCATACGAGATACGTACAAGTTTCAAGGCTAGCCGAATCTATATTGATGAAATTGTGAGTCGTCATGGCGTGCCCTTACACATCATTTCCGATCGAGATGCCCGTTTCACTTCGCACTTCTGGTCTTCGATGCAAGAACTCCTGGAACTCAATTGGATTTAGTACGGCTTACCATCCTCAAACCGATGGTCAACCGAACGAACAATCCAAACCCTTGAAGATCTGCTACGTCTTTGTGTCCTTGATTTTGGTGGTGATTGGAAACGCATTTACCGCTCGCGGAATTTTCGTATAACAATAGTTATCACTCAAGTATTAAGATGGCACCATTCGAGGCTTTGTATGGTCGTAAATGTCGTTCTCCTATCTGTTGGACTGCCATTGGGAAAATCTTATCACGGTCCGGAACTTATTCAGGAACGACTGACAAAGTTTCCAAAATTCGAAATAACCTTGAAGTGGCTAGAAGTCGCCAAAAGAGTTATGCCGATAAAAGACGCAAACCATTGGAGTTTCAAGTCGACGACATGGTTCTTCTTAAAGTCTCTCCATGGAAGGGTGTTGTACGTTTTGGGAAGAAGGGTAAGTTAGCCCCACGTTTCGTAGGACCTTTCAAGATTTTGAAAAGAATTGGGAAAGTGGCTTACAAACTGGAGTTACCTGCTGAACTTAGCGGAGTTCATCCTGTCTTTCATGTTCAAACTTGAGGAAGTGCTTGGCTGATGAAAACTTGCATGTTCCACTAGAGGAATTCAAATTGATGAGTCATTGCACTTTGTTGAGAAGCCTGTTGAGATTATGGATCGTACCTGAAGAAGACCCGAACAACTACCACACCTATCGTTAAAGTTCGTTGGGAAAACAAATGTGGAGCTGAGTTCACTTGGGAACGTGAGGATCATATGAAGGAGAGATACCCGCATTTATTCTCTTAGCTTATTTCTAATTTCGGGACGAAATTCTTTTAAGTTGGGGAGACTGTAACATCTTGTATTTTTGGTTAATTAATAGTTAATCTCATTTATTCTTGTAGGGACTATTAATGCCTTTTCATGAAACTTGTGGGTAGTTGTGTGATCTATTCTTAATCCATTATTATAAAATATTATAGTTTATCTTTTGTTTTGAACATAAGAATTATGGTAAATAATATTATAATAAAAATAATATCAACGTTAATAATGAAAATAATATTAATAATAATAACAACAATAAATGATAACTATAATAATAATATTTATAAAAAAAATCATTAAACTTAAAAATGTTAAAACTTAAAGTAATAAAGTTGAGGGGGTGTTTTTGCCATTTTAGAAACTTAATATGGGAGTTTTTTTGCATAAATAATAAACATGCTTAACTTGAGGGACCATTTGTGTAATTTTGAAAAAAAAAACCCAAACCATTTCCCCCTAACCCCGCTTTTCCGGCCAAGCCTCCGGCTACCGCCGGCTATGGCTCCGGCGAGCGTCAAAAACGCCTCAAAACACTCGGTTTTCACACACAAACCGACCCCAACCGGTTCGTTTACGTGATTCGAACCTGAATGCGCACTTTAAACGCGTTTAAACACCGGTTACAAACCCAAATCGATCGAGTAACCGAAACCATTAATCTTATAGCCGTTTAGGCATTAAAACTCTGTAATAATTCAATTGAATGAACCTAAACGGCTATCTAACTACGATTAATCGTCCACACCTCCTAATTACACCTGAAATCACACAATCAGAGCTACACGATTATCCTCTCATCGCGAATCTGCTACCATTCGAACCCCATCTTCCAAGCTTCAAACTCGAAATTGATACAGGGTTTTTCATCCTCGAGGTCATTAGAAACTATCTGTGCATTGAATTTGATTATCATCATCATTTGAGCATCAAACCGGTTTACGTGGCCGCGAATTGTTCTTCGTCGTGTTCATCTCGAATTCATCATAAATCGGGTAAATAAACAACAATTATATACTCGTAATCACATGGGGAATCAAAGCCCCATGATCATTCACGAAAAAAATATCGTTTCGGTCTTTGATTTTGGGTTTGATCAATCTAGGGTTCTAAGGAAATGGGGATTCCTCTGTTTATTGTATTTAGCTTTTTAAGGCGGAGTTTTAAACGCGGCTGGATGCCTTGGTTCACTGGTTTCCTACTTACATCCCGAATTAGAGGTCCCGGGTTCGAACCCGTCGACCTCCAATCCATTGTTTTTGGCTTTTCAGCCTTAAAAAATATAGAAAATTTCTAAAAATTCATAACAATTAATCTTGTAAACTTAAATTATTTGGAAGTCATTTAACCAATTTCTAAAAATTTATGTCTTATTATACTTGTATACTTTTATAAAACAAATGATATAATTAGTTAAATTTCTTATAAAAAATAAATTTTAATGTTGACTAACTTATTAAAACCATTATTAGTTCAAGTAATATATTAAATTATTTCTTATAAGTTAAACTTAAAATATAGTTTTAATCTACTAAATAGTTGTTTGTTCAAAAATGTATATAAACTATTTTTTTTATATAAAATAGACATTAAAAAATTGTTATTGTTATTGGCTCACACTTTATTTATATTTTTTTTTACAAATAAAAAATATAAAAGATATCTACACTTTATATTTTGTTTTGTCAACCATATTAAACGATTCAAGTTTATGACCTCATGACAAATTATTAAATCAATGTAATTCTTTGTTAAAAATATATATATATCAAGGAATCCCAATTTTCTCTTAAAACCCTAAATCATGTTTAAACGTTAATCTAAAACTTAAATCTTGTGAATATTTTTACTTAGGTTCGTTGTGAAGAACTACGTTGGAACGTTGCTTATTATATTTCTTATTAATCGTCTTTTACATACATTTGATCATGTGAGTATTCCATACCCCCTCTTATTTTATTTCACACTTTGGGGTGAAACATGTTAATTTATACTTTGCACTTGTAAACTTATTTGAGACTTGTAAACTTTATGGCAATACATCATGTTAAGTTGTGGTTAGTTGAACTTATGTGGTTACCATGTTATGGCGTTATATGTACAATCATTAACTATTGCTAGCCCAGCGAGGTCATAGATCTATGGGTAAGACAAGCCTGCTTGGTTGATCCAAGTACACTTAGCTGATCGTATATACTTTTAACGTTTGAGACTTGTAAAACATTGTCAAGGTTTGATTGTTGCATTGTCCATAGCATCCCTAATCACTATACTCACTAACTTATGACTTGAATTGCCATCTTTTATATACTTATGTATTTAAAACTGTGGAATGCTCACCAACATTATTGTTGACCTCTTTATTTTTAACATGTTTCAGGAAATGCCCAAGTTTGATTATCTACACATGAAGCTAGCACATCTAGGGATGGACCTAGATTAATAAATAAAATAGGATGAATTGTTACATTTTATGCTACGTTTTTTTATATCTTTGAGACTTATGTTTGTAATGTGACAAATGAAATTTATGTGAAGAATATATTTGGATTATTAATAGCGTTATGTGGCTATGAATGATCTTAACTCTCACTCCTCGACGTTTCCGCCGCAAGGTTGGGGTGTGACAACACATGCCTGGATAAACACTCATAATTTATTCACAGAAACCCCCATGCTTACACACTCAACATAACACACACACAGTTACATTCATATACGTACACACACATATATATGCATCTATGCATATATACAACACATACAACAGAAAGAAAACTCACTTAACTATACCTAATCTTTGCTACCCCACATGCATAGCATCTATTTTCCATTGCAACACACACACATATCCAATACACAGGATAGAACACATGCATACACTAGCCCAACCCCATTCCATCGACCCACTAGGAACATGCACCCACACAATGCCTCGGCAAAACAATTCCATGACAAATCAATATACACGCAACACACACCATCATCGGTTAACATTGCACATATGCACACCGAAGAACAAGCAACATGCACATACAAACACACCAACGCAGAACTTATACATTCGCACATACGCAGAAATATATATACCTTCATACATATATATATATATATATATATATATATATATATAATATATATATATAATATATATATATATATATATATATCGCGACACATACACACATATATATCGCAGCACATACATACATATATATATATACTATATATATTACATATATAAACATATATATATACATATATATATACATATATATATACATATATATATATACATATATATATATATATATATACATATATATATATATATATATACACAGAACTCGTTAGCAACCGATTAAAGCAACCGATCGTCATGACTTCTAGAACCCGTTTGTCCCGAACCACTGTAACCGCATACTCACGACTACTCATAATGAACATGAGTAAAAGAGGAGAAGAGATCGTACCGAGTAGGGCTGCCATGGTTGTTTCTCGCGATCGTCGGGGAGGTGGAATAGCGCCGATGGTGGTGGTGGTTTAGGGTTTCGGTGGTGGTAATGGTGATGATAGGGGCCGAATGGGTGGGGGTTGGTTATATAGAGATAATTTAACTTTTTTTTTGCTAAGTTACACAATGGTCTCTTAAGTTGATCAAGTTACTCAATGGTCCCTTAATTTGATGGTATTAAGATAATTAGTAATTTGATTAATTATTTACTTATTGTTTTGTTAATTATACGTAACGGAGGGAGGTTAGATTATGGAAGTAAGGTTAACCAGAAAAAATTCAGGTTGTCACATCATCCCCTTGTTGAAGAAATTTTCGTCCCGATAATTAGAAAATCGCGTTTAAATGGAACGTCAAGCTCGCTCATGATAGGGTTTCTGAGATTTCTAAAATAGACCCAAAATAAAGAACGTAAGGTTTCACGAGAGTTGTGACATATAGGGACTTTAATCGTGTTTTAAACCACGATTACGAACTCGAATGACCCGAGTAATCGCCGCATTCAACAATCGATCCGTTCAATCATTAACACTTAATAATAAGCAAATTAAATGATTTATAATCGAACGTTTAACTAGTCTTAAGCTGTTATCCAACCTAATTTCATCTGAAAACCACAGTTTCATCACAATCAAACACTCCCATTAACCGCGACCTGCACACAACCATGGAGCTTGTTTCAGTTTGTCTAAACTGAAATTGGTTGAGGGGAAATCATCTTTAGCACCCAAAGAAGCTTCCCACAAGTTTAATTCGGTTATCATTGAAGATTGGTCATACTTTGCGCACCTACGACCGCGGATTGTTCTTCATTTGTTTGTGTTGATTCAAACAATCACTTGGGTAATTAAGCACATCCTTACACTAGGTTTTACATGGGCAATCAAACCCTATGATTGATTCCATTATCGTTATCGAATTGATACTCAATTGGATTCAATTTAAATATAGGGTTTATGTTGAATTTGAGGGATTTGATAATTGATGCTTTTAAATTTTAAGTTGAATGTTTAACCAGATCGGGCTGTAGCCCAACTGGTAAGTGGCATAATTCTAGCTAAGAGTCCCGGGTTCGAACCGGGCTCTCCGCCATACTTTTGTTTTAATAAGTTTTCTTTATATTTTTTATTCAAAAAATTAATATTATATTGTTAAATCACAATAAAAGTCATTTTGTTAACTACATTATTTCAGAAAATATTAAGTTAATTTTTAAAAGGTTTTATAAACTTATAACTCATAAATTTAATAACTTTTAAAGAATGAAAAGGTTATAAAACATTATTAAGTCTTTTATATATTACAATATAATATAGTCCAAACTTGGATTATTTTTAAAACGTTTCGAACCTACATATTACAATACTTGAAATGTTTTACCATATAAATGATTATTTAGATAAATATTTAAATAATTAATTATGCATTTAATCATGTCATGTCATATTTAGTTTATATTCTCTAAACTTTTTATTTGAACTCTTGAAACCTATAACACAATATATTATACTTCATTTTTATTACTAAAATATTGTATTATAAGATTTTTATAATAAATAATTTTAAAAGTTCAAAACTTTATAAAATGATTTTAAATAATATTAAAGTCATTTAAATAAGTATTTAATAAATTCTCTTTATCAATACTTAATTATAAATTAATTATTTCTTTTCACATATTATACATAACTTCTATAACCTAAATTTTTAAATCATTCTTCATTATATTTGGTCTTAATTGATTTATATAATCTCTATTAAATCAAAACATAAACATTATTTTTACTTAATTAATAACCCCCAAATTCTAATTGAAACCCTAGTTCATATCTAATTGATAATGCTTATTATCAAACTTAATCTTGGAATCTATACGTTTAGGCAACTTGTAAAAGAAATCGTTGGAGCCTTATCTACATTCTTGTCATCATATTATTTACATCTTGTGAGTTTTCCTTGCCCCCTTTTATATTTTTCACACTATTTTGGGGTGAAACACGATACTTATACATCATACACTTATAAACTTTTAATACTTGTAAAGCACTTGCAATTCATCTTTATATTTTGTCATGGTTATTTGAGTGTTGTAAGTGTTTATATGAGATACATAGTTTGTTTACAATCATTAACATTGCTAGCCTAGCGACGTCTTAGATCTTGGGCCTGACAAGCCTATTTGGTGCTAAAGCCGAGGTATTGCCGCTCGTGATGACGTATGCTTGTTCATCATGGGAACCAAATACACTTAGCCAATCTTATATACTTGTAATCAAGTCGAGGTTTGGTTGTAACGATATGTGTTCTATAACCTTACTAACTTATAACCTATGACATGAATTGCTACTTGTAACCTTGTTATATTATGTATGAAAACCTTAGAAACTCACCAACTATTTTTAGTTGACCTTTTATTTTTATCATGTTTCAGGTTTACTTTTTGTGGATTTCTCTTCGTGCTCATATAGGACTTGGACCTAGTTTAAATTGAAAGTCTTATGTTATTGGTTGTATTTTGATTGTTTTGTAATTACTTATTTGTCTTGTAATATTTAATGAATAATGACATTTAATATTATTTCAACTTAATTAGTTCCATGTGCTATGAGCAATCGTCTCCCATTCGTCCGCCCCGATGATTTCGTTGTCGGTCGGGGTGCGACAGTTGTACACATTCCAAATGGCTCCTGGGAAGTCAATTGAAAATCATACTGATGAATTCAACAAGTTGGTGTTGGATATAGAAAACATCAAAGTTGAGTTAGATGATGAAGACCAAGCAATCATATTCTTGACATCTTTGTCATCCTCTTATGAGCACTTTGTGGATACGTTGATGTATGGTAGGGATACTCTTACCATGGAAGAAGTGTTGGCAGCTCTCAATTCAAAGGAATTGAAGAAGAGAACTAATTATAAGGAAGATAGTGGAGAGGGATTGGTAGTCAGGGGAAGATCTGAACAAAGAAACTTCAAGCAGAGAAGTGTCTTAAAGTCCCGGTCCAAGTATAAGAGGAGGTGTTATGTGTGTAGATCTGAAAAGCATTTCAAGAAAGATTGTCTTGACTTGAAAAGAAAGAAAAGTGAATCAAGTGGATCTAAGACTCATTCTGGACACAATGCACATGATGATTCATCTGATGGATATGAAAGTGCAGATGTGTTGGCTGTCATAAGTAGTGGCAAGGAGGATGAGTGGATTATGGATTCAGGGTGTTCATTCCATATGACACCGGTGAAGAAGTTCTTTAAAGAACTGAAAATTGAAGATCTTGGATCAGTTAAGCTAGGGGATGATAGACCTTGGAAGATAGTGGGTAATGGTACAGTGACTCTAAAGATGAAGAATGACATGGAAGTGGATCTTCATGATGTAAGGTATATTTATAGTCTTAAAAAAGCTTGTTGTCTTTAGGGCTGTTGGATAGTTTTGGTTACCATGTTAGTCTTAGAGATGGTAAGGCTAAGGTGATAAAGGGATCAATGGTAGTATTGTCTGGGAGTAGAAGGGAGAATAATATCTACTTGTTAGATAGTGCTGGTGTATTAGAATCTCAGATGGCATCTGCCTTAATTGATAATAGTTCTAAGGCTATGTTATGGCATAGGAGGCTTGGTCATATTAGTCATCAAGGACTGGTGGAGTTGCAGAAGCAACAAGTGATGACTGAGCTACATAATTGTGATTTTGGTTTTTGTGAAACTTGTATTCTTGGTAAACACCAGAGGGTAAAGTTTACAAAGGATAGGCACATCACAATGGGGTATTAGACTACATTCATTCTGATCTATGGGGTCATGTTAAGGTTGATTCTTTGGGTGGTGCTAGATACTTTATGACCTTGATTGATGACTTTTCTAGGAGAGTTTGGGTTGTTGTACTGAAGAATAAGAGTGATGCTTTCAATAAATTCAAGGAATGGAAAGTTCTGTGGAAACTCAAACTAAAAGAAAGTGAAGAAGTTAAGAACTGATAATGGCTTAGAGTTCTGCAGTCATGATTTAATCAGTTTTGTAAAACTCATGGTATTGCTAGACATAGAATTGTGCCAGGAACTCCTCAGCAGAATGGTTTGGCTAAGAGAATGAATAGAACTTTGCTTGAAAAGGTGAGGTGTATGTTGGCTAGTTCTTGTTTACCCAAGATGTTCTGAGCTGAAGCTGTTTCAACTGCAACATATTTGGTCAACAGGTCTCCATCAGCAGCTTTAGACATGAAGACACCTAAGGAGGCATGGTCAGGAAAAAAAAGGTGACTATGGGTAACTTAAGGTGTTTGGATCTTTGGCTTATGCTTATGATAGCCAAGGGAAGTTAGAACCTAGGGCATGCAAATGTGTTTTTCTAGGATACCCTGAGGGTGTTAAAGGGTATAGATTATGGAGGCTATAAGGGAACAAACCTAAGGTGATAATGAGCATAGATGTTATTTTTCAAGAGAGTGTCATGTATAAAGACATTCAAGAAAAGGGAAGTCAAAGGTTGAAGATCAGAGTGGGGTTCAGATTGAGGTGGAGCAGCGAGGTGTGAATGATCAAGGTACCTCTGGGAGCTAGGGAGATGGTATAGATAATTACCAGTTGGCTAGGGATAGATAGAGGAGACAAGTGATACCTCCTCTCAGGTTTAGAGAGGGGATGGATTTATCTGCATTGGCCTTTGTTGCTGCTGAAGAAGAAAGCATTTATGAACCATTGTCATACTATGAGGCAATTTTTGTAAAAGAAAGTGAAAAATGGTGTAAGTCCATGGAGGAAGAGATGGAATCTCTGTACAAGAATGGCACATGGGAGCTGGTTGATAAACCTGAGTGTCACAAGCCTATATCATGTAAATGGTTGTTCAAACTGAAAGATGGGATTTCTGAAGGTGAACCTCCTAGGTACAAAGCTAGACTGGTGGCTAAGGGGTTTACACAGAAGCCAGGTGTGAATTATAATGAAATATTCTCACATGTGGTGAAACATTCATCTATCAGGGTTATGCTGTCACTGACTGCTTCTATGGATATGGAGCTACATCAGTTGGATGTGAAGACTGTATTTTTGCATGGGAAGCTGGATGAAACTATTTATATGAAGCAGCCAAAGGAGTTGAAGTTAAGGGGAAGGAAGAGAAGGTATGCCTCCTGAAGAAGTCTTTATATGGGATAAAGCAATCCCCTAGACAGTGGTATAGAAGGTTTGATGAACATATGGTGACTAATGGGTTTAAAAGTGTGACATCCGGTAAAAAAATTTCCGTTACCAAACTCCGTTAGTTCCGTTACGTCTTGCATACACGTGTCATAAGCACACACTAGTTGTCGTTTAACGTTGGTGACCTAATAATAATTAGTAGTGTTAAATTAATGATAATCTAATTGGTTATGTGATTATGGTATTATGTTTATGTGTTTGCATGTTTTAAATGTTAATTAGAAATTATCACGTAACGTGGAAACATGTCTATTTATTCGTATGTCTTGTGTTTTTATAAAGATAAAATTATAATTATTTTTATTAGTTTATATCCTTATATTATTAAGTTAAAAACACTTTACAAAGAGTTTAAAGTCTAGTTTTTATAAAATACCAAAACACAAGGTTTTAAATGGTAATTATGTAATTAACTTAAGCAAAACCCCAAACCCTAATTCCCACCCCCCCATTCGGCCGCAAACACCACACACACTCCTCCCTTTGCAAAATCAGCCTAGAACAAGCCAAAGAAACTCGAATTGAATTGATTTCAAGGGTTACTACACGTTGGAATCATCAAGTACAAACCATTACACTTTAAAGGTTATTTTACAAGTTTTTATGGAATTCTTGTTAGGGCAGAACCCTAATTCGTTTATGGATCTTCATGGGGTCGAATTTGATGTTGTTTGATGATGTTAGTATGTAGTTAGATTGAATACATGTTGTTTAACGTTGATTATGCATGAATTGTATGTTTCTAATGGATTGATCGTGAACTTTTGTTTTAGGCAAACCCTAATTCGAAATTGGTGAGATTATGGATGATTGATGATTGTTTGATGAATGTATGATGATTAGTAGGTTGTATGAATGCTAGGATACATTGATCTTGCAAGATGATTGTTGTAGGTGTTCATAGGTTACTAATAATAATAACTTTATTTCCATGACTGATAATCTGGTGATAGATTGATGTTGTTGATGTGTTCATGATGAAAATTAGATGTTAGATTGTTGATATAAATGCTAGAAATCTTAGAATGAATGTTGTTGTTCATATCTTGCCAAAAGTAGAAACTTTTGTTCATGATGATTAATAGATTATGATGACTAGGTATTGTTAATCATGTCTAGATGTTGTTATGAGCTTGAGATGGTATTATTGTAATGAATTCATGAATACATTGAGTGTTTGATAGATGTTGGAATGTACTTTCCCAAAAGGGAAACTTTATTTGCACAAAGTTTGAAGGATGATAGTTGGAACATGTTGGGATGCTAAGAGCATGTTAGTATGTTCATGGATGAATTCTAATGTGATAGAACATGTTAAATTAGTTGTATAGGATGCTTGGATAGTCATGAGTGATGTTTGGACTTTGATGATCATGTATGATGTTGATGTTGGTTAGTAGTTAAGACATCATGTTTGGGACTGAAAATTGATTGTTGTGGTGTATGTTGAATGCAAGGAACATGGTTAATGAATGTGAATGTGATCATCATACACGCGTGCGAATCTGAGGCCCCTACTTAGTAGGATGGCAGGGTTTAGGATGTGAAGTCGTGAGTGGCTTCACATGGCATGTGGTGCGTGATTTGATCTTGTGTGGCATGTTAGTTGTGTTATAACTAGTAGACATGTTAATGTTCTAGATTCGCATGACTTGTATGATACTTGGCTGTATGATGATCTAAGTGGCACACCTGGATAATATAGCATACATATATATATGTGTATGATTGCTTGAATGGTTTACAACACATAAAGTCACCAATGGGTCAAACGGGTCAACTGGGTAAAACATGTCTGTTTTTCTGAAACCTTGAGTCCTTGGTTGTAGTGTACTTAGGGTTTCACATGTTCTTTATTTACACGTACTCATATACTTATATGATATAGGTAACCTCTGAAAGTTGTCTGTCCATTCTGTCTGTCAAGTAAAACTCTAAGTGTCTATCACACATATCAGGTGAGTTCATTCCCCACTCTTTACTTAATCTCTTTTGGGGGAGATAGCATACTGGTAAACTACAAATGCTTTATATATTCAAGTTGTGTATAATATTAATATAGTGTTGATATCATGGAAAAGTCCTCACACTTTCGAATTGTTAATATTGAATAGCGGGGAAATTTGGGTAGTACTACTGGGTCTGACGAGCCCCACCTGTGTGACTCGAGGTCAACCGGGTGCGATTTGTCCTATTGAACATTGTCATGACCTGTTAAGTCATGACAGGAGGCAATAACGTAACACAGTCAGCTTCAATTGCGAAATCACTATGAGTTAATATTTATTGTTAATGGACTAGTTATTTGTTACAATGCACTACTTTTATATCTTTGTTATTAAACTGCTTATGTTTGAATATCACTCTTGAACTCACCAACCTTTGTGTTGATATTTTAGCATGCTATTCTCAGGTCATTAGCTTGCTTGCCATTAGGAGCACTACATGGTTTCACTTGCATTCTAAGACTCGGTCTTCAAGACATCTTTATTGTTTTAATGGTTAATGTTTACTCTTTTGGGTTGGCGCATGTTTTGCCATAATATACATTTTTATTTCTTTGGGTTGTTTTACAAAACGTTTCCGCACAGTATAAAGTTTATACTTTGGTTGATTTTATTTTAATTATGGCATATAGAGTTGTTCTGAGTAACTATTGACTGTGATCCTGGTTTGTTCACACGCCTCGCGGTAAAACTCCGCACGTGGATTTTGAGAGTGTGACAGATTTTTCACACCCCCGCTAAGAGCGGAAACACGGGGGCGTAACGAGACGGGAATCGTCATAACACATGGTAAGCGATAGAGATGCAATAATAATAATGATGACAAGCGTGTCATGAACACCTGACAACAAGGGGACTTGTGTCGTGTTTAGTCAGTATTCATGACAACATAGCCATAAGCATAAACATGACACATAGAGCATAATACATAGATGATAACATTGTATGCAATTCCCACAACCGGGAACAAGTTACAAAGTATAACGTTGTTTGGAAAAGATACATCAATTGTTTTCAAAATGACAAGTTTGGCCCAAAAATGCATCCTAGGGTCTCCACTAAGGCAGCACACCTAGAACCTCAGCTAGCATGATTACCTGAAAAGATATGCTCAAAATGGTCAACAAAATTGTTGGTGAGTTCGCAGGTTTAAAGTAAATAAGTAATTGATGTTGTATAAAGTTGTTGCAGAATACCGTGCATACAGTTATAAGTAAGCAAAATCACATGACAAGAGCTTTACAACCAAACCTAATGACGTACACAAAGAATCTTGTCGGAATATATTCACCCAAGGCCCGTACCTGGCTATTGTTGGTACTAACTAGTATACCAACAAGAGGGTGGGGGTGTCAACCCAGTAGTACTACCAATACCTAACCGTTGGTTCCACACTGGAATTAAATGGTTGTAAGAAAGAACCACAAAGCAGACTCAAGCATGTATCAGATAAGTACTCACAAAACAGTAGCACGTTGATTCCAAGTATGTAAATTGTATGTATGTTGTACAGCATAGAAAACGGGCGAGCATACTTTTCCCCCATGTTTGTAAATGTTTGTAAAGTAGTATAAACAAAAAAGGGCCACGAAACTCACATGTTAAGTGGTAAGTATGAAAGATCGAGATTCCCAACAGTTGTATGTAGAGAACAGTCAACACCTATTGACAGTTATTATTAAGCATTAATGACCTGTACAAAGCGTATAGTAATTTTTGGTCGGTTCGGGTTGTATCGTTTCGGTCGTGGGTAGCACACACACACAAGCGGACACACGTATCAGATCTTATGTAGATCCAAGTACTACGAGTAGTTGTCATTGCTTATGACATCCGTGAAATGATCTCGTGGTTAAGAAAGATAGCACTTGTTAAGTATTTGGAGTTCCAATTGGATTGTCGATAACTGTAAAATGTTAGGTTGTTTTCAATTGAAATAGTATGTGCATGTTGATAGCGTTGACTTTAATCTTTGTGGTCAAGAAATGACACTTTTACTGATGTTGCCTTATCATCATCAGACGTTCAAGGGGAAATTCACACTCAACATCATCAGTCACACAACAGGACCAGACGCTCGACTCAACGCTCCATCCTTACGAATCAACCTTCAATCGTACGAATCAGCTTCATTCGTACGATTGAGTCTTCATTCGTATGGCTGGCATTCAGTCGTACCACACAACACACATTCGCACGACCCAAACTCCATGTGCACGAATCAACCCTCAATCGTGTGAATTAGCTACTTTCGTGCGATTGAACCTTCATTCGTGCGATTGGACTCCAGTCGTGCGAAACACGCACAATCGCATACATTCAGTCGGTCACCTGACTCAATCGCACACATCATTCATACGCATGACTCATCACATACACTTATTCGCACGCATGACTCAATCACATACAAACTCACAGTCGCACGACTCAGTCGCACGACATGCCTAGTCGCACAACTCAGCCGCACGATTGACTTAGACGCAAGATTCAGTCGCACGACTCACTCAGTCGCACGGCTCAATCGCCTGACAGACCCAGTCGCCTGAACTGCAGAATCGCGACTGTGGTCGGGCTGAGCACCCCCGAGCTGCTCTAAACATGAGTTTTACACCACAAGGACTTCCAAAAACACTCTACAAACATACATAAACATGAAACACAAGCACAAATACCTCACACACACCCACACGACCTCATGTGTTCGAGTTGAACCCGAACACCCGAAACCCTAGTTTGGACAGCCGTGAATAAGCAAGGAAAAGGGACAACCAAGGTCGTCTACCTGCTAGAATGGAGTAGACTAGGCCGTAGATGGAGTCTAGACAACAAGAACAAGACCAAGCGGGTTGGATTTGGTGCTAGAATGGAGAAAATGTGTGTGTAGGGAGTGACGAGGTGAAGAAGATGAAGTGGATGAGGAATGTGGTTAGGAAGGGGGTTTATATACCAGTCCAAATTGGCAAAATTACAAGTTTAGTCCCTGCACTTAACCCTCGAGTTCCCCAAAATTTGTTTCGGTTGATTACGACCTTAAAATGTTCGTTATATTAAGGTTAAAAGCGTGTTTAATGGCATTTGATAGTCTAAAATGGTTTTATTAATGACAATGGTTGAAACTGAAAATGATATATTTGGTGGTAATGGTGATGAAGTTTATAAAAGGTTTATGCTTAACACACGTTCTCAGGGGAAGTACAGGCACAAGGGAAAATAAAGCAGACATGATTCCTTAAAGCAGGAGTTCATGAAGAAAAGGAAGAATAATTAAAATATTTCTATGCTTATTTATGTCGTTCGATGGACCTTAAGGTGACAGATGTCACAAGATTGGTATCAGAGCCATTGGTTGTAGGGAACTAGGTTGCATACACACTAGACTATAACCGCACACAGTTATTAGTTACTTGTGCATTATTCTCATCTACTGTATACTCATTGGCATACACGTCACACTCTTTGCAGCATGGCATCGTCATCGAGAGCTCCGGGTAAGCGACCTGAATCACCTTCACGATCTGAATCCCCACCTCCCGCACCTATACCTGACAATGGATTCGATTGGCCCTGACTAGCTTATCCTCAAGAGGAGATTGACTGGGATCAACCTTTTGCATTGATGGAGCGTGACCCTCCATGAGACTAGAGTTTCTATCCTAGATTCGTTGATCATATTATGTATAGGGAGCTACCTGTCCCGAGGCCCAGGGCTAGGAACAACGCCGACCAACCAATGCCTTCACTCCCACGGACGGTGCAGTCCAACGAGCAACTGATTGATGCACTGGTGGCTGCACTGGACACTGAGCAACATCGAGTCAGGCGGCTCACGGGTGATGTATGTACACTGTAACATGAGGTGTACAAACTAAGATATCAAATGAATGAACTCGATGAGCAACACGGGAAGACCCTAAACGGGTGTCACCATATGCAAGATGGTCTCATAGCACTCCGAGGGCGCTAGTGTAAATTCTCAATTTTTGTTGAGTGTTAGTTACAGTTAGTTAAACACTATAAATAAGAGGGAGTTGTAATCGGTGAAGAATCCAAAATCATTCAGTTCATAATAATCATTTGAAAGTTCTTGTTCACGACTTCATTCTTGTTTGTATCATCTTTAATTGTTGATATTCCGCGTTCGTATTCTCAATTAGTTTTATAACATTCAGGATTTGTTGTCATAAACCAATCGAGCGTGAACACAATCATTTTTAATGGGTCAACTTTGAATCGACTAGCATATTTACGGAGGCGGAGCTTGAACATCCCCGTGGGGGGGGGGGGGGGAGGGCGCAAATAATTTTTTTAGGGGGTGAACTCTATATTTATAAAAAATTTACACTACAGGATCAAAAGTTTAAACTAACGTACTAACATTTTACACTACTGATGAAAAAAGAGGGGGACGGTGACTCCCCCCCCTCCCCACCCACCCGGTCTTCACAATGCGCCGCCCTTGGATATTTATTCTCCAATGGTCCGTGCAAGCAAGCCCAGTTATCGCACCAAAACAATGCACTATCAGTACCTTTACCCGCAATGCATTTAATAGAATAAAAAAATCAATGTTTTTTTATACGACGAATTAGTTGTTAGTATCACAAAGTTAGTAATGTTCACCTATGTCAAGGTTTGAATCTTGGATAAAAAAAACCTCACACATTCCCCTTGACCATTAAGCTAAGAGATCATTGGCTAAAATAATCAATGTTATCATCCTTCATCTCCACGGCAACTTTATTAACGGAACTCCACACTCCAGGCAACGATTTTTTTTGCATGAGAATGCCTGAGGCTTTCTTTTTTATGAAATAATCTTATGAACGAGACCCACATGCTTTGTTTATCCGTTTTTAGCCTTCATAACCACTTTGATAATAATGTTGTTTTGAGTTGTGAAGATGGTGTAATTACTCTACTTGTATGTGACCCAACATAGTTTTGGGTGACGTTGGGCATTCATTGGGGTCAGTCATATTGTTTTCTGTATGGTTGTGGTTGTATTCTTTGAAACTCTCCATTGGTTTTCTTTTCTTAATAAGATCAATTGTTACTATTCAAAAATTAAAAGTTAATTATAATTTATGCCTTCAGGTTGACTAATAACATTTTTAATCTTCATTTTGTTGTCAAAGACAATTTTAATAGTGTAACTACCATTAACTTTCAATTGATTTTGCTAACAAAAACAGTTTCTATTCGTAAGTACCATAAAATTTCTATTAATTTTCATTTTGTTATCATTATAAATTAAATTAGGTGGATATTAAGTGTAAATCTATGATTATAATACAAGTGATAGTTAAAATCGTCTCTATTAAAAATTTTCAGAATCTCGTAATATTTGATTTGTCTTGAAAATTAATGGGTAAAATGAATATTTCTATACCTATACTTTTTATTTAATTTTTCTAACGACAAATTATATCACAGACGTCCTACGGACCCACCCAATCATCTCTATTACCCGAGTATGTAACTGGAAACCACCATCAAAAGAAAACTCACATAGATAAAAGAAAATCGCTCAACTTGAAAATTTTTTTTCATCACATATAAGATTTGAACTCAAAAACCTCTCATATTTTAATACGGTATTAAGGTACCTCATTATAAAAGTAATGAAAATTTATAAAGTTTTTATATTTTTGTACGTTGTATTATTTTATTCAATCTAACCGACCAAACACTGCCCTGATTTTTGGTGCAAAAGATAGTAAATTACCACACAGCCCCCAACTAAACCCTTAAATAAGCCAAATCCGTCAAGGACAAAACGGTAAACTCAAAAAGGACACCCAAAACATTATAAAATCTCGATGTCTCTGCTTTCTTGAGCAACTAATTGTCCGCTAAACCCCAATATTTTACCTCCTGTTTCTTCCACTCACACTTTCCCCCTCTTTTTATAAATATCCGCCATTGATGACCTCAAAATCCTCTGTAAACAGCGGTTGAAGACGATGAAAATCAAACAAATGTTGAATTCGATATCAAATCTCTAACAATCGCACACACTCGAAGCTTCATTCTTGTGATTTAGTAAGTATTCGATTCATACTGCATTTTCATTACGGTTTCTCTAGAATCTTCCTGCAGATGCATTATATTAGTAGTTTATTCGCCTCATGTATGGATATCCTTCTTCTATAGCTGATTAATCTTATTATAATCTGCATTTAATATCACAGATTCGAGCATATTGTTTACGCTTAACAGTTGTTTTATCGAATCGTCGATTTGCTATATATTGAGAATAGAACAAAAATTAGGGCTTCAAATTGTTTAATTAGCGCTTTAGCTTCCGCTTACGTTTCAATTTCTTCTGCTTTAGGTTGATTTCTCATTGTGGAGGTAAAAACTAGACGACTGTTGTTTCTGATTTATCACTATCGATCGCCATTAGAGGAGACGAATTTCTGCTGTTACCTTGAGATTTACGTTGATTTTTGCAACTTTTCGTCAAGCAAAGGTAAATTCTGTTGACTAATCTTAACATGATTAATTGAATACTTTCAAATGCTTTTATAGGGTATGAATAATGAAGTAAGTGTATATGTATATTGATTGATGTTAGGCTATTAGGTATACCTTCATATTTCACATTCTTCAATACCGGCACACTAACACTGTGCTATATCAACGTCATATCAGTTTTTATAACTAATTCACACGCATTCATATTCTGGGGAGTGGTTTTCCGTTTTTCGCACTATTTTCACCGGCTCACCGCAGTGTCATATTTGTTATTTTAATTATAGTAGCAATTTATGTTTTGACAAATTTGGAACTAAAAATAACAAAATGGATGCAACTTAATAGATGATTTCCATTTATAAATTACAAATCTTGCTTGGTCAGAACTAGCAACACACATTGTAAAGTTTATTTTTATGAAATTTTAAAGTTTTACTCAATAGTTAATTAAAATGCTCAACGGTTGTTTACTAATAACTTGTACCGTTAGCTTTAAAAAAAAATCTAAATACATAGTGTTTTCAATCAATACCCACCTCATAGGAGTGCGGCTTTCCTGCCTCCTTGCTGCCAATCACCTTCACATCACCCTTCGCGCGCACTTATGGCTAATACTTTTAGGGGCGTTTGGTTGAACGGAATATAATTGAAAAATTAGTATACTTTTCAAGTAAATTATGTTTGAGTAAGTAATAAAATGTAAATTCAAGGGAATGTTTCATTTTAAATTCTCTTGGTTGTGAGATTTCAAATTCAATTTCATTCAATTCCATCCAACCAAACGCTCATTTAGGCTTAGTTTGGTTTATAGAAATTGTTGTAATTGAAATATATTTAATAATTTTCCATCAAATCATCTGATAGAATTTGAATTGGAAATTTTTACTATATTTTTTAAAATTCACTTTCTTTTTACTAATACAATAAAATGTTCAAAATTAATCTTCCATTCCATTGAAATATTTACCAACTAAAGACATTATAATTTTAACAACGTATAATTCCAGTTTTAACAAGATTTAATCCCAATTTTAATAAGATTTCATTTAAATTTCATTTCAATTTTTTTAGTAACACTTCTACGAATCAAAATACCCCTTAGGGCCACTTAGGGGCTGTGGTAGATGCCAATAAAAAAGTTAATTTCGACCTGCAAGTAAGACGAATCTGGTATTTACCGTCAATACTCTGAACCAGTGGTTGTGCGTTTTTATTATGAGCCAAAATGAACCACATGTTAGAAACAGTGTTGCAGAAAAGCGAGTCATGACTCATGATTCACTCACGAGTCATGAGTGTGGGATAGACCAGCTGATCGGCACGTGATCACTTTCTGACATACCTGACTGTTTTGCAACTTTTGCTTTTTGTAATTTGGACTTAATACTGCAGTGCGGGCCTCTTCATGGATCCATGAAATTAAAAGGGGCCTTTCATGTATAATATGGGTCATGATTATTAGTTTATTACTATATAAACATGTGGGCCCAATAAATTTTAACACGTTTTATTATTTTTTATTTTTATTTTACCATTACAGTATAGGACCCATTGGTAAAGTGTTCATTGACACAAGTTTTTTTTTACCGTAATGCCATGAATCATGGAAAGGAAATGAAAATATTAATTCTTTTAATATATACATATGTTAATGAAAATTTTATATTGCTTTTTATATTAGAAAGGTAAACGAATCTATAGATGTGCTTTATTTGGCGAATGTTTTCGGTAAAAGTATAATTTTTAGCCTACTATTTATTTATTTATTTATTATCGTACGTTCTTTCAAAAACATATTAAACTAGTTAATAACAAAAAATATTTATCCTACTATTTATTTTTTTTTATTATCGTATTATATTTCATGTACCTGATTTTATATTTTTTTAAAACTAGATCATTTTCTATATTTCAAAACATATTTAATTACACTGGAAACTAGTTAATAAACTTGTAGGATATAATTGCAAAATGGTAACCGAGTTATATATGTTTCAACATAGTCAATCTTTTTCTTTCCAACTATACAAACCATTTAAAAATTATAAGTTTTAAGAAATTTTCATAGTTATAAATCAACTATATAAATGTGACAAGTATTAACTTTTGTTATTATTCATTTAAATTTCTCTATATAATTGCCTCCTATGGTACTTTGGATAATCTTGAAAAATCAATCGTATTATTATAATAAATGACTATGTTTTATTCAAATGAATAAATTCTAATATGTATTAAATATATTTATAACAATGAAACATTATTTATTCAATGATACTTGATGATTTGTTTATACAGTCTGAAAAAAGTCCGTATGACATTTTTTCTGTATATTATAAGCTTCAAAAACTATTATTCTCTTGATATTTAAATCCAGCCCCAGAAACTTTTATATAAAAATACAATATTCCATAAACATCCTCGATCTATGAATTAAAGCATTCTGCTTTCCTCTAATATACAGTAAATTCAAACACTTTATCATCATTGTTTTAGTCTTTATGAACATCCCCATTTGCCTTTAAAATATTATTCAGATTGCATAAATCATTACACCGCCATTGCCAATCTCTCTACTATCACCATCTCTGAATAACAACCCCAACGTTTTAATTACAGATGGATTCACATTCACTCAATCAATCCACTCTAACCCCAAACAAAACCAGATTATCTCGTACATTTGCCAAAGTTTTGCACATCCAAAAGTTGAAGTCAAAAGAAAAAGTCAAACAAGATAAACCAATTACAACATTTGATCAACATCATCAAGATGAGAAGCTTCACAACACTGCAACAATGGATGCATTCATTGCCACTGTTTTCGCCACCGTTTCATCGGTTAAAGCAACATATGCCCAATTGCAGGTTGCTCAATCGCCTTATGATCCTGCAGGAATTCAGTCAGCTGATCAGATCATGGTGTCTGAACTGAAAAGATTATCTGAATTCAAACAGTTGTTCTTGAAGAATCACCTAGAAGACGACATTAACGACGTTGAAACCACTCGAATATTAGCTGAAATTCAAGAACTAAAGAGTCTCGTACAATTGTATGAAATAACAGCAAGAAAACTCGACAGTCAGAGAAAGCTCAAAGATTCTGAAATCATATTCTTAAAAGAGAAATTAAACGAGACCCAAAAGGATAACAAGATGATCGAGAGAAGATTAAAGTTAAACTCAAGTGGGTCTTTTTCATCTCACGAAAAGATCAAATTTTCATCTCTATCGACAAGCAATTTCTTGATGTCTCTTCATCAAACAACGAGATCGATCAGAAGTTTTGTGAAGTTGATGACGAGTGAAATGGAAGATGCCAATTGGGACTTAAATGCAGCTGCAAGTTCGATCCAACCAGATGTTGTGTTATCTGACACAAGTCATACATGTTTTGCATTCGAGTCGTTTGTTTGTCGAGTGATGTTCGACGGGTTTAATAACCTTACGTTTTCGATCAAGAACGATGGGCTTGATCCGGATTCAAACTCGCATTCGCGTTCTCCTCGGTTCTTTTTCGACAGTTTCATGGAGCTGAAATCTTTCAAACCAGAAGAATACATCACATGGAAACCAAACTCCACGTTTGCTAAATTTTGTTGGTCAAAGTACTTGAACTCGTTCACCCGATCATGGAACACTCTCTTTTCGGGACCTTGAATCAACGAAATCTGGTGTCTGCGGGAAAGTTCCCGCAGACAAACTTCTTCGCGTCGTTTGCTGACGTCGCAAGAAGGGTTTGGCTCCTGCATTGCCTTGCATTCGCATTCGATACCATCAAACCGTCAGCTTTTCAGGTTAGAAAAGGTAGCCCGTTTACGGAAGTATACATGGAGAGCGTTAACGAAAATGAAGAACCATCGAACACCTCTCCGAAAGTCGGGTTCACAGTGGTTCCAGGGTTTAAGGTGGGTGGAACTATTATACAGTGTCAAGTGTATTCAATTTGAGCCCGAAGCTGTTAAAGATTTGAAGTCCTATCGTCGATGTTAATGTACATTTAAAAACTCATATATGAAAAAGGTATGTGAGTTAGTCGTTCTGAAATAAAAAAAATTAAAAGGTTTGACGATGATGAGATCGGACGGCTGTAATTTTATGTGGGTCCAGAAGATAACGGCAGATCCACATGGTGGGAATTAAAGCATGAATCGTGATGGAAAGCGGCATGGGACGATCGAACGATGTGGACCTTAGGGTCAAAGGGTCGATTTTGAACTCCTTGTTGTTGTATAAACTTAAAACTATAAAGAATATAATCTCCATGTATATATATTATATTTACCTCTAGTTTAGTTTTAATGTATTTTAATTTGTTATAATTCAAATCTTGACCTAGAGGGACATATCTTGTTTTTATCTTTTTTTACCGGTTAGATGAAAAGCTATATCATTTTCCGGGGTTTAAATATGAGATCTTTTTAAGGTGCTTAAGTCTCTATCACTTTTATCTAATATAGGCAATTGATTGATTATTAAGCATATGAACAAAACTATATAAATGTTTGTAAAAGAAGTGTATTACATAATATGCACTCACGCGTCTTTAGTTTTGCTTTTGCAAATGTCACCTTATCTTACATGCTTTATTCCTATAGATAAACCTAGTAATGCATTTAGGCTAAACATATTCTTTTATTACTTGTCATACCCTTCTTTTAGAAAATAGATTAAAAATGTGCCGTATTCTATCCATAGAAAAATCTTTATTTTTAAGAAAGTTATATGAAAAAAAAGGTTAAAAAAACACTTTCAATAAAAAAAAGTATTTAAATAAAATAAAAGTTCTGTGAAAAATTAATATAATAAAAAAAACTCTCCGAAAAACTACCCATTTATATTTAATTAAATGAATTTTTTTTCACACTTTTTAAATTAAGAAAAACTATCTCTAGAAATTAATTTCAAAATATCAAAATTTCAAATATATGTTTAAGTTAGTTTTTCTTCCTCTAAAACTTTTAGATATGAGCTTGAGCAAGTTCAAGTTCAACTGCATTTGATTTTTTGTGAATCCATCCCGAGTTACATACAAACCGACTTATAAAATGGTTTAGAGTAGAAAGTATATGTTAATCAGTACGTAACATCAGATATGTGTTTTAAGCCTTTAAGAAGAGTATAATATATAGCACATAAGAATCATACACTTTTATGCAAAAACACTCGAAACCGGGTAATGGTGGGCAAGGATGGTTTTAGACACTTCTATTCTAGGATGCTCTTAGTATGTCATTTTTTTAAGCTTGTATTTGTTATTTTCCTTAGAATATTTCAAATGTAAAATTGTTAATATATATACATGCATCCAAATAAACGTGAGAGTTATGATGTGGGCTTGGTTTTCTTCAAAGGATTCCTGACAGTTTAATTTAAAAAAGTGTAACTGCTTAAGATGAGGAAACAAACAAGCAGAAAAGTTTGAAAAATTTGTCCATAACAAATCTATTAAAGAATTATTGAGGTTTTAAAAAACGTGGCATGGAGTACATCAACCTCATATATGGCCAATCCTGTTGTCCCAATCCATCACCCCGGTAGAATTTACTATACCATTTTAATGAATTATTAAAATTTTGGTATATAAAGTAATTTGGTTTGTTAAATCATCAAGTGTTAAAAACGTTGAGAAGTAGCCATGCATTAGGGTGGTGTGAGTCGTCCCAGTTGAGATAGTGGGAAGAAAACTGAGGGTTTGTTTGACAGCATCTTAATTAGCATTTTAATAGTTCAGATGTCTGAATGATTCAGTATCTAATGGTTCAGACTGTTTGTTTCGCGAGCAAATATCTGAATGATTCGGACATGTGCCTCTAAATACTTAATCATAATACTAAATGCTAAATGGCTAAAAAGTTCAATGCTTAATGGTTAAGAACTCTTATATAAATTGATCAGACATTTACCTTTAAATAGTTAAACGATATGCTAGCTCTGAATGGTTCAACTCTTAATGATTTAGATATTTTATTAGTCCAGCACTTAATCATTCAAAAATTACCAAACAGCCCCTAAGAGTTCATTGGAAGGTGATGAAGTGTAGTTATGGATCAGGGAGATAAGGTTAAACCTGGTGAATATATAATATTCACCGGGCCAGGAAGAAAAAAGGGTTGATGTCGTCGGGGGAATTGGATTCGCGGAAAACTACTCCCATGAGATGGTGTGATTAGCCCGTATAATCATGAACGTGAACTCACTGATTATTTTTACGTTTTCGTACAACACATTTACTTTCAACCTTGATACATGTGTTGATTAAGCACTTTTTATTATAACTATGTATGTTCATATAAACTAGATCTATATGCTACATAGGATAAAAAAGATCATATTCTCTTGCATTTATTGATTATAAAAATATATAATATACTACTTAATATTAATATGAACACATTAAAAACAACTGGAAATTTTCAAAATTAACGGCTATTAAAAAAACGATGATAAGAATAAAACAGTGCATTGTTGTGTGGAATCTCGATCTACTTGCACGCATGAAATGTTAAAGTAAAAGACTACAAGACATGAAACTTCTTAACAGGCTTCAGGATTTTGTTTATTATTTTTTATTCAACAATTTTATCATTAAGATAATATATATCTGTTATTCTCATTTCACCATCTCAAACCATAGTACAAAAGCAACATTTTTATCGTATATTTTTGTTTGTTTGTATGTTTAAGTTATACATTTCATTGGTAAAGCTAATATCTTTCTTTAACATCTCATTCTTATGTAAGATTTTTGTTATTTTCTCGTCTGTTAGAATTTGTCTAACGGTTAAAAATAATTGATTGAATATAACAGTTTTATAGGATAATAATAAACTTATCTATATTTAAAGTTATAAGAGGTAAAGTGATATATAACTTCAAAAGATATGATGATAATGTTATAATTGAGGGAACAAGTACGCATGGTAAATGTGACATTTTGTATTGTTCATTGAATGTGGAACAGACTCATTCTCTAGGAACATTTCACACCCATCCCTATCTTCCTTTTTATTATCATAACTATTTTATTTATTTATTTTTGGATAAAAATGTTATCTACAACATTATTGTACTATGACATATCTTCTTGCGGTGAAGCATGTATACAAATGATACATACTTACGTCTATACGTATTAAATGGTACAACATACACTGACATGTATCACACCTATACATTAGCAGTTGTTGTATCTATAAGGACTACAAGCACATATGTATTACCTTTTCAACACATAAGATCACTAAATTACAAGATGTCTAATAAAATATACGTCTTACATTGATTTTACGGGCTTACTCGTGACTATAAGATCTTCGTGTGGTGACTATGACTGGTCAAGTTTCTATTTATTAGAAAGTTGGTGTTATCTCATCACAAATTCTCACACGAACAAGATAACATAAATAAAACTTGAATGGAAAAAAAAAAGAAACACATTAGTTTATGATTATTTTCAAATTAGAATATCATAATTATAGTAAATTTGTAGGGCACCCTCTACGGTTCATTCGTCATCCGACATCAAAATAGACAAAATCTAATGATTATTCGTGAGCCCAATATAGCATATATAAATATGAATATGATACACATTTGTGGATCTTAAATAAGTGATTGCCTCGTAAATTAAAATGGGCCTATTAGCCCAATACTCTAAAATAAGAAGGAAACCATCCAATCCCTCCCTCAAGATTTTGAAAGTTTTCACATCCTAGCAAAGATGAAGAAATAGGGTGAAAAAGAACCAATCAACTCAACAAGTTATTTGAGATCGGATCGATAGATAACAACAACTGAGACTTAAATTACATGTACATGATTCATTACCATGTGAAAAAGAACCAATCAATCTCAGTGAAACTGTTCGTTAACTTAGTTTTTTATGAGGTACCACATAATGTGGCTCGTGACATGACGTATGATATAGTTATAATTAAATGTAATGTTCTGGCGCTGGTTTAGTAGCTTGGAGACAATGAGCCGTGAAGATTAAGTGATATATTTTCTAAAGTTATTCATGTTACATGTCAAGTCACGTGTAATGTCACGTGCCACGTCATAAAAAACTAATGAAGTTAATGAACAGTTAGATTAATATTGTTATTGATAACAAAATCAAATAGAATTAACAATGGTTAAATTGTTAGTGAGGATTGATACTGACCAATAGTCAATAGCTTGATTTATCAAAATTCAATTTTCCTTATATATTTTATATATTATAAATGCTATTTAATTGTTTTTATCATAACTTCATATGTAATAATAATTATTTATATAAAAATATTTTTAATTAAATAAAAACAATAAATAAATAGCCAGTTTAGGCTTGTGAGCCATTGTGAGCTTGATGTGTAAGGCTTGGATTTGGACTCGATAATTTATTGAGCTTTTTTAGGTTGTGGGCTCGGCTCAAACCTCAAAAAGGTTGGTTAGTTTCCAGTTTTCTATCAATCCGATCTCAAGTAGCTCAACGTGAGATGATATGTTCGAGTTATTGGTAGATGAATTTTTTGACGTGTCTTTAAAGGCACAAATTGTTTTAGTTGTGAGATATGTGAAAGATACATCTTCTTCAACTCTTAAACAAGCCATTGTTTATCTATTAGTAAATAACGAGTTGAACATAGATAAAGTAATAAGTTCCATACTTTCATTACATAAACTTTATTAGAATTTATTTGATTTATCTTATTGTTTATTTTTGTTAAAACATGCCAGGAGTTAAGGTTATGATGATGCATGCAACATGTAAGGAGAGTTTTATGACTTAAAAACTTAGATTTCCAGAGATAATTGAACGCTTTGAGAAAAAAATAAACAAAATGATTTGCGAAGAAATCAAAGATGATATGTGTAGGTTGTTTGTAGACGAGTCTAATGACGTATCTTAAAAAAACAATGGCTATAGTTGTGAGATAAGTTGATAAATCGAAGTTATTTAAGGGAGTTTTATTAGAACTGCTTGTGTGAAATATGTCTTTAATTCTTAAACAATTCATTTTTTCTTTATTAGAAATTAACCAGCTGATCATAGATTAAACAAAGTTTCATATTTTCATTATATAAATTTAATAAAACTGGATTTATCTTATAGTTTATTTATAATAAAAAATATCAGGGGCAATGTCATGATGGTGCAAGACACATACAATGAAAAGTTTAATTACTTAAAAGTTTTTATTTTGAGAGATAATCTATCAGCACATTATATATATTGGTTTTTTCATCAACTTCAATTAGTGATTGTTGTGACTATTGTAAATAAAAAAACAAAAAAAAATAAATAAACATTCCAGTGTTTAAACCTTCTATAAATACTTTTTCATGGTTTATGATTACGATTTATGCTTCTTGCGAATAAAAAGATATGATGTGGAAAGGAAAAAAAAAGAGAGTGAAAGAAGGTATCTTTCAAGATGAAACTAAGATAAAAAATGATTAAACCAAAGGGTTTCCCTTATGAAAGCTCGAGATACACAATGGCTTAATATCATGGAACAATCATAAGTTTGCTTAAATTATTTACGGAAGTTGTTATAATAAAAAGGAAGGAGATGACTCTCAACATGTTCCATTAAGTGTACACAAAAACGTATTCTATCATAGTGTAAAAAAACTTAAAATTTGTCTTTTATGTACACTTTATAGAAGATGTTTTAGATCACACAAATGATCTCTCAAAAATCTCTAGAAAAAGTTAATACTTATTAGAAGTGGCTTTAATAAACGGAACAAAGCAAGCATCAAATGATTAAAGACAAAATGGCTTTGTGTTGGTGTTAGAAAAATAACTTCTTTTTGTGAAGAAAAACAATATTAAGATGTTAGATATGACGGAAAGTATGGTAACTCAAGAAATCAGAAGAATGTCATTACTAATTGAAATCATTTTAGAGTTAAAGTTTTTAATACTGTTTTGGATATGCATATTCAAGATTTGAGAAATCAATAAATGAGGTAACAACTACTTTGACAGAATATATGTCGGGTTAAGTCCTTAGATTGGTTTTCTATGTTTGACATGTCTAAGATAATAGCATTTTCTTAGATTTATCCAAAAAATTTTAGTACGAATAAAAGATTGTGACTTTTGGGTGATTGTAAAGTTTTTTGGTCGCTCTTTAACGAAAGATGATAGATTTCCAATATTGGAAGGCATATGTGACATTTCTCGTTTAATAATGGAAACATGAAAAAAACTTTCTTTTGGTTTAATCAATCTTTGAAGCTAGATTTGATTTAAAAGCTTATCAAAATTGATTTAGGCTGAGGATTATTTGAATAATGCTTTAGTTTGTGTGGTCAAAACAGAAACATTTGATAAAGTAACAGATGATGATGTATTGGTTCGATTTTAAGCTTTTAATACCAAAGATGTGAGATGTGAGATTATTTATTAGGTATTTGCTTAACTTCATTTGTTATTGTATTTTCTTTTTTGTTTCATTTACATAAAGGTATGATAAAAAAAAGTTTTTTTTAATAGTCTTAAAGTTTTGTCCTAGATCTGCTACCGAGTTTACGAGTGACACAACTTATTTGCACATTTACTTGTGTGTACATATCATTTTATTTTATGTACAAAATCCCCCTCTTTTATTTATGCATAAAGGATTCACAAATATATAATTGTAAATAAAACAAACAAATGAGGTCACACCCCCCTATTGATTTTAATAATTAGAATTAGAATATAAAATAAAGATGATGAAACGCTAAAATGACATTTAATTTGGATGTATATAGCCATATAGGCCATGTTATAATTGTTGGCTGACGTGGATATCATCCAAACACGTTGGGTTGGGTATTATTTAAATTGTTACAGTTTAGAACAATGTTAATGATATACTAATCATGCGTCTTAACATCTAGCATTATTGTAGAAATATATGTATGTTTCAATTTAATATCAAACATATATTTTATATTATTTTGTTATATTTTTTAATTGTTAATATTTTTTTTCATGACCTCTTGGGCTGCTGATATCTATCTGGAGTGCTGGAGTACTAATAACTTAGAAGGTTTGTTGGACTGGATTATTTGGTTCTCGTACATGGGCTTTGGATTGTCATTTTATGGGCTTCTCATTCTTCATCTTTAATGGATTTTGTATCTAAGAGAACGAGAGAGAGACGCATGATATATTATCTGTTATTCACCTGAACTCGAGAGTTCTAAAGAGGATAGTTGCTGTTGCACTACATATTATCAGCGGCTCCACATTAGTTCTTCAAGATTAAGATTATATGTCTGCATCAGTTCTTCAAGATCAAGATTATGTCTTCATCAATTGATTTTTCATCATATATACCATCTCTTGTAGCTCTTAGATATCTTGATTGTCATCTCTGTTAGAGTTTTGATTTATTGTTTATCCTGATGAAACTACTTGTTCAGTTGTATCTGTATAAGGTATATTACATTGATAACCTAATTTTGATATAACATTTTTGTTCTTGTTCAGTTGTTTTATTCTTTTTGTTGATTCTTGTTTGTAAACATATTTGGTTTGGGTTTAATAGAGATGAAATCCAGATTTCTTGACAATTATTTAAAAACACTATGTTATTTATCAATTAAGATGTTACAGTATTAGCACATCTGAAAACTAGAGAAGCTATATGAACATTTATATATATATATATATATATATATATATGTAAATATATACATGTTAAACTATTTTTAGTACGTGAAATTATTTCATGCATGTATTATTTCGTGCTGTATTTTGCCGCTGCTAGCTTGAGTTGTTTTTTGCTGAAATAAAATTCTGCCTTTTAAAAAATATATTTTGTATAAACCTTGATCTATTGATCTATTTTACTTTGTGTTGTTTTATTTATTTATATGCATGTATTTTAATTAGCTCATAGTATTCAAGTGTTAGCCAGGACAACCTATATGCCATAAGGTTCAAACATCCATATAAGTTCTTCAAAATATGTCCCTTAAAAATGCACAATATGAAACTAAAATTATCTTATTACTTATAATACATACACATCAACCTTACATAATCATCAAAGTCTAGAGAGCCAACAGATCTTGCCGGATCACGTACCCTTATTGAAAGGGCAACTAGCGGCATTCGCTGGAGAAGCATCTACCTCAGTGTTTCGTTGTTCGGATATCAACGGTCCCTTGAGCAGCTTCGCGATTAGATCCGCTGGATCGTAATAGATCTCAACATCTTCTGCCCTCAATTGTTCATCAACCTTCCAATTTCACCACAAAATTAAAATTAATTCTAATGGAAATAAATCTTAGATTGAGATAATGTAAGACGATAAAAAAAAGCTAAAATAAATATTATTAAATAACGCATAACAATGCATATAGAATAAAATGCAATATATGATTCCGTAGACTCATACTAATAAAACTTATATATCTAATATAAGAATCGTACCTTGAGGATCCCCATACCATAGAAATCAACCATTTCACCGGTCGGAGCATGGGCTTTGAACGGACCTTCGAAGTATCCCCAATGCCGGAATTTGTACGTTATCACAGGCGGTCCGGAGTGCACGCTGATCACCTCCCACGCAAAACCACGTGGGAATGCTGATCGGAAAATGTCATGAGATGATTCGAAGGTCTCTTCCTCTGCTTTGTAGTACTTGTACTCTTCTGGAAGCGTACTCTTCAGTAATGCGTTGTAACTCCCCACCTTCAATGTTTCCTCTGCGGACAACCCCTCTCTCCCTGATTTTGACTTTTTTCGTTATTTTGACTGTTTTTGTTGAACTTGACTTGTGTAATTTTTGTAACAAAAACAATATTTACATGTAATTTTGCTTGATTATAGTTTTATGTAGGCTTAAATCTCGTGTTGTCGAGTCAATTTTAATTCGTTGAAGTTAGTAAAATTATGTAGATCATATACACAGCTTAAATTTTCTATTGGTTTATTGTTAAAATTATATGTATGTCTTAATTATTTAATAAAAGGTTATATAAAAAATGGTTGGCAAAGAATAATGATTATTTAATGCTATTTTGTGAATTCGCGTGTTACTTGTTCAACTAATGTACGGAACTAACACAAAATGATCACCAACCGAATATTAGATATTTTTTTAATAATTGATAAGTATCATATGATTCAAACTTCAACTTAATATGATATAAGAAATCAATAAACTTGGAATAATGTTGTATCAGCATTGACAAAATCCACAAGTCATTTTCATATATGATTTCTATCATAGTTTTCATTGTTTAAAATCGTTGTTGATAGAATTGATATCAGCGAATTATTGGTGTTAAATTAGTTATATTAAAACGTTAAATACTCAAATCAAACATGAACTTGAGAATTGTAGTTGAGTACTGATACAACACTAATTTAAAATCATGTTAGACATATAAACATAAATATGACGTATGTTTTTGTGGCTGAAACTACACTATCACAGCCCTAAAACATAGATGTATATGATTTAGTTGTGCTCAAACTATAGAACCCAATGCATGCTTCTCTTTTAAACTTAAGACATGATCATATGAAACATTTAAAAATTCAAAGTTTGAAGTAAAGTATCTTTTAATAGATTTTATAAAAACAAAAAGTTCGACCCTCTAAGTTACTAGGCCAACCCTTTAAGTTAAACATCTTTATGATTTCAGCCCAAAACTAAAGCAAGCTCATAATAAAATCTAGGGACATTTACATACTTCTTTTTTAATTTTTCATTCTAAAACATATATATTACATATTTAATTTTACCCATTCTATTAAAACTTTCTATTGAATCATTATTTTACTCGTCTTTTCATTAAAATATTTTTACATATTTTACTTTCTAAGACTATCAATTACATGAATCCTCATGTTCAAGTCTTCTATATAAATAGAAACAACAAAATTACATGTCGTTTAAAACTTTATTCCAAAACTATAATAACCGATAATCAAAGTTATATCTCCCAATACAAATCATAATTATCAAAAGTTTTAAACAATTATAGTAATAAAACATCAATATATAAAATCTCTTAGTAAAACAACGTAAAATAGTTATTTAATAGTTTAAGTTTAATGAAATGGATAAATTTGTAGTATATATGTTTTAAGAAGGGAAAGTATGTAATTAATTTTTTAGCTTGAGAAAATATATAATTTATAGTGTTAATAAGGGGAAATATATAAAAATCCATTAAGTCTAGACTCACAAATTTTATTTCAAGCTCATGTCATGTTTTAAAAATATAACGTATTACTTAATAAGATAAAAAGGATTTTAGTATCATTCGTTGTTTCTAATTTTAATTCTAAATAATTCACATGCCCGTTTTTTAGAATAGATAACATATAACATATATGACCAGAAAAAGTTATCTTAAGAATTTTATTTTTGTGATAATTTTAAGAACCGTTTTTTTCTATACAAATATACACACGTGTAAAAGAATTCTGAGAACTATAAAAATTAATTACACATGTATAAATATTTGTAAAAAAAAGTCTCGGATCTTTTTTATGAAAAATAGTAGTTCTTTTTTTTTATCATCCCATTATTCACAATATAATTTTGTCTTATCAAAAAGTTGCTATACTTATATTGCATTGAAGAAAAATTATAACCGCAAAATCTAAAATGATATACTTGAGTTCTTTTACCCATATATTTGTAGTATCATTTTAGGATTGTATATCGAAAATTGGATTATTTACAACGTTATTAGTAAAACTTGAATAATTCAAGTGACTTGCTAAATTTTGTTGACAGGTGTGAGGTGACCCTCTCATATTAATGTTTCAATTATTATGTCCATCGTATGTGTGTTTAAATTATTATGTCACTAGTATTTATATTTAAGTTATTATGTATTTATTTTTAAAATAAAAATTATGGCACTTATTTATCTGCTTTTAATTCTACAGCACAACTAATTTATATTAACCTGTAATATGTGAGTCTCGAACCTTAACCTTAAAAGAAGCTTTTCACTCTAACTATTTATTTTACTACTAGATACAACCCCCAACAGTAATATGTGGCCTCATGTATTTAAATCAAAGGGAATTTATATGTATAAATCAAGACACAAGTTTACCGTTAACTATAAGCTTGAACCTCTCTGGGTTGATGGTCTTGAAGTCTTGTATTCGAGTCTTATGGCTGAGTTCCATCTCCCATGATTTTATTGCGTTTTGAACCGTTTCTTCTAGTGATCCTTTTTCCCATACCTACAACCAAATTACTAAGTGTTACTTTTAAACCTTTTAGACAACAAACTATACAAAAAACATGAACACACGCATTTATATGATAACATATGATTAAAAAGTAAATACATGATTGTTATATGTATATCGAACTAACCTTGGTTCGACCTTCTTCGAAGAGTTGGTTAACCACATCGTAGATAGGTGGACCGCCATGTCTCCAATGGGTGTTTTTGGCTTCTTCATGGAGAAATGATCGATACTTTTCTCCTGCCTTGTGTATTGTTTCTTCTAGCTTCAAATTTTCCATCTCTTACTTGCTTTTGTGAGATACAAGAGAGGAGTTTTTATAGATATGATAAGGCTAATATGGTATTTGACTATTCCATATCTATAGTGGAATAGTATATTAAAAATAAATAAGTTGGTCAAATTTGTATTTATTATAATAACTTAAAAAAGTGAGGGTCGTACTAGGTTTTCCGGGTTTCACATAAGCGTCATATCAATTTTTTTATTTTTCTTGGTCTTCCCTTTTGTTTCTCGTTTTATAGACAATCATCCAAATTTTTCCTTAGTTTTTTAATTTTTTTTAATGTTTCTAAGTTCATCATATCAAAATGTTTGTTTACATATCGTGTTCAGGGGTGATGTTCCCACTCGATGATAGCTGGACTGGTATTCCCACCCTTCTCCGATTCTCACTCCGTCCCACCTTATAAATATCATGAAAATGATATTACAATAGCTTTCGGCCGAAAGAACAAAAGGTGAAGGTCCTAACATATTAATCAGTGCATTCATGCCACTCATAGATGAATTGCAAACTTTGAAACTTGTAAATTGGTTAAACCTTATATTATGAGGTTGTTTTAAAAAGGACATCACATATTAAACCCCGGTTGTTTTATTTTTGTTAACAACGGGGCAAAAAGATATGTCACTGAAGGACTAACACGTGGTTAGTATCCAAAGGTACGGTACAAACAACAATAAGAGGAAATGATAATAATTACATGTTACACTAAAAAGACATCCACTTTTCCTATCTCAAACCATTCATTTGGAATTAACTTTTATTTTTTGGAGTACCTTATTAGTCATTTCTGTATTTCCATAAGCTGTAAATGGTGAATAATGGCTTGGATGATTTCTTTTTCTCTTTTCCGCCATCAACTGTTTGCAAGATTTCGAACAAATCTTTAAACTAGAATGCGATTATAGGAGAATTTCGACCCATGAGCTAACGACGCTCCTTTAGTTTGCTTGATAACATGAGGTGGATGTATGATCAACGGTTTTCGTGTTCTCTTCGCATAAAGAGCATGAAGTGTTTGGAACAATAATTTGTATTCTCTAAAGGGCATCAAGAGTAGGAATTGATAAGTAATTGGTGAAGGTTAATTTTGATTAATTGTTAAGTGTTAGAACATTATATTTTATTGGTACGTTTATCTTTGTACAAGATCGAGTCCAATAATAATAACATGTTAAGTTAATTTAAGAGTTGGTATTTGAGTTTATCCAATTCCCTTGTTTGCTTGTTTAGTATTCATGTTAAGTTAATTTAAGACTTAGTATATATGTTAAGTTAATTTAAGACTTGGTATATATGTGTTAAGTTAATTTAAGACTTAGTATATATGTGTTAAGGTATTGTATTATGTGTTTTGATCGATACAATAAAGAAAAAAGTCATAAGAGGTTTCTTACAAAATATCAGAGTTCTTTCATGCATTCATTATCGATTCGGGCCAACAGTACGTAAAAATGGGCACTGCCCTATGGAGATCAATTATCAAAAGCAAACACGAAATTCATCATGAATGTAATAAAATTACGCTATTTTAGGGGCCAAAGGTATTTGACGTTCTTGATTTTACGTCTAATATTTTTATAAAAATATCATCCCGTAATGTTAATCTTAGTTGCTTGCATAGACTTTTATCAATTATAGACTTTTTTTCTTTATATTTCACCTTTAATAAAACCAACTGAAAATAATTACAAATCTGCTTACGAGGCACGCATGAATGCCACCTTTCGCCACCTACAATGGTGAGGAGTTCATCGTGTCGGGATGCTCGTGTGCTATTTCAGAATCAGAATTCATTAAAATTGTATAAATAATCTGATATACGGAATAAGTTTATAATAATTCAATGTAAGGTTTTTTTCTTCTTTTTTTGGCATCGATAATTTTCACTTCTAAACACTGCTTACGACTTAACCTTACACTTACAAGAATTTAAACCAACACACTTTTTGTGAACGAGAATTATCAATATCAATAGGCTACAAGAGGCTTGAAAAAGATAGTTTGGCGGTAATTATATAATCGATCATGAAATCATGAAGTGTGTAGGATTGATAATTATTTTTCTAGTAATAACATTTATTGATAAAAATTAAACAGTGTGACACTAAACGTTACCGTATCTTGTCATATCAAAACGAAACATTTGAGCACATGAGTATAAAATATTGGGTTGTGTAATACCGTTTAGGGGTTGTTTGTATGTTTTGTATGGACCAGACCGGATTAGAAGCAAGAGAAATGGTAAGTCAGAAGCAAAAAACTCGGTCAGAAGGTGAGGAAGGAAAAACAAACAGTCTGACTACTAACCTGGTCAGCAGCCAACTTTGACTGGACCGAATGAGCTTATATCAAACAACCCCTTATTGTGAATTTGGTATAGATTTAAACCCAAATTATTCTGTATACCAAACTCAAACTTTGGACAAACTTAATGTTTCATCAAAATGATGTTAACTGGACACATGTTGCTCATGTGTTAAAACATATTGTAAAATCTTTTAAAACAAAACCAAATGTGTTTTTTTCTTTCTTTTTGACTTAAGTTTATCACACATCGATCATTATAAATAAAATAAGTCTTATTGCTTGAGAAAAATTGAACTATGCATGACTTTAACGTCCTTTTTGGGTAAGCTGGGTAACCAATTATAAGTTTTGGTTATTGATTAATGTTTTAGTACAAAATTTTAAATTTTTAACCGAGATTCAAAGCTTGCTTAGAAAAAACTCGGCTTAAAATTGACTCGCTTGTAAATGAGTTGAGCTAGCTCGACTCAGCTTGTGAACATGTCAAGCCTAAGCTAGACTGGGTTTAGCTCGTGGTCTTCGCTGCATCACGAGGACACGTTACTAGTACAACAAAATTAGAAACGCTCATGAAAGGTTCTCTTGGTGATGGGGAAGCTATTGGTTTTTGGTTAGACAATTGATGTGGTAATGGGCCTTTAAAGAACATGTTCCTAATTTCTTTAATTATTATGATAAAGTGGTACAAATTGGGTAGCTTATTTCTATGGTGGAAGATTTTCGAAGAATCCAAGTGAGGATAAATATTGGGAATTCTTGGTGAAATCATTAGCACACATTTTGGAGTTATACGGATATCGACGGATCTAAACCCACACAAATGATTATTGTGGTCGGGTACTAATGAAAAGTAAACTGTTTCTTATGAAGGATGACTTAAAAGGATTCCATCTAAGGAGTGTTTGGACACAATCGGAGTTTCTTTGGTGACATTGATTTCTTCAATGTGTCTTGCGGTGGCGTGGCGGAATGGGTTAAACATATTTTCCTTTTCTGTCCGTTTGTTGTGTAGATGTGTAATGACGTATCGCTACTTTTTGCTATAATTTCATAAAAACAGACAAAAAAATTTCCGAATCAGTTTGGGTCGGGTCAATAAATAAAAAATCAAAAGCTAAATTACTCTTAGGTAAATACCATATATCATTTTTTCTTCTTTAGATAAATCTGTGGTATCACTATTTAAATTTTTGTTGCAAGTTTTGCAATCTTTGTAAAATAAAATCCTGGTGAACAATTTCTTTCCTTTTTTTTCTTATACTTCAGTTTAAGTTTATCTTTTCCATCAAAACCAAAACCCAATAGAGTCACCATCCAAAGAAAATTGATGTCACTAGAAAAACCCGTACATACATCCTTATATACATGCGAAAGTTCACTGTATTTATGTGATTTCGATGTCATCTACATAAGTCCGCCCCTATTGATGTGGTCTAACATACTTCCTTGGTGCTGCGAATTCTTGGCTACTTTTAATTTGATTACATACTTGTTATTGGCTCCTTTCTTGTTACCTGTTCCATTCAAACAACAAAAAAAGGTGGTTTATTCTATATCTATGGCAACATCAGGGGTAGATCCAATGTTTGGGGTGGGGGTCTCTTGCACCCCATGTAATTTTTTTTGTAATGCTATATATATGAGTAAATATCAATGGATTCCTATAAAACTTTGAGCCGACATCAAAGAAATATTGACACCGATCTCAAGAAGTTTTAAGACTGGCACATTAATTTTAAAACCAACCTCTATGAATATATTAACAAATATAAATCAATTATTAGTTTGGATAATATGTCCACTAAAACCTATTTTAGATAATTTAAATTTACATTAAATAATTAACTTCTTAGTCCATACTCGAATAGTTTTTAACTTAGCAAGTCATTTAACAAAACCCAGGTAGAGAAGCTTAACCAACCTGAGCTTGTCTAGGCTTGTTGAGATAACTTTACCTTAAAAGAACTTAAGTTCATGTTTTAGCTCGACTCGTATAGAACTTTAATCTAATACTTAAGCTCGAGTAATATAGCAGAGTGTTTTTAGTTTGAATTTTTTTCAATTTTGAGTTCGGCTTAGGTTCTCTTGTTTATTGATTAACTATTTTTTTATCATCAAAAAGTCATGATAATAATTATTTTTATAAAATATTTTAACAGGTTAAATAAAACTTATATAAATAAAATAACTTGTTTAGGCACACGAGCGGACTTTATACGTGAAGCTCCAACTCGAGCTCGTTAACTAAATGAGCCCTAATATGTGCTCGAGTTGTTTAAGATCGGTCGGATCTTAGCTTTTTACAAGATTATCCGAAGTAGCTCACAACCTAGATTGAGTGTTTACAACCTTAGTGTTATTTGTTAATATTAGAACATAAAACAAAAATATGTTGGTGAATCAATTTTTAGATTATTTGTTTTAATTTAGATTTTTTATTTTCTTAATATGTGATCCGACTTTACCACTCCCGACTTTACCTGATTACACAAAAAGAAATTATATTGGATGATATACAACTGTCCTTTTAAAATTTTCCAACCCTCATAAAAAGATTTTTGGATCTGCTACCAAATAACGTTATAATTATTTAGAATGCCAATAGTGATGACTTATATCAAGCCATTTCTCTTATGTGACCGGTGTGATAGATGAAGTTATTCTTTTCATGTATGAGGTTTAGGCGCAAAATAGTGGATTTAGCATGGCATAACTATTGTTATTGTTATTATTATTGTTATTATTATTATTATTATTATTATTATTATTATTATTATTATTATTATTATTATATTATTATTATTATTATTATTATTATTATTAAATTTCCCGGCGTATTTTGCATTCTGTTTCGTCCTAGCTCCGCCTACTTTTTTAAGTAATATTATTGTTGTTTGGAAAAAAGATAATACAACAAAATAGATATCTAATCTAAAATATAATATATGAAAATGAAGGCTTGGAAAAGGCAACTTTGAATTTTAGTGATCATGAAATTCAGTGCAACTAAACAAGCAAAAAAATTATAATTTTTAACAATGATTTTTTACTCTTAAATAAAATTAAATCAAGTTGCACTTTCAAGCACTAATACTACTTTCTTAAAGGACCTCGTCAATTCCACTAAGTTATGAGTACCTTCTCAAAATGTTTTCTCTATAGTTGTTTCTTATTGATATATAAGGTTAGTTAAACATACTTTCTTAAAATTTTAAGTTATCATCTTATGAAACCTTCAAATCAAAAGTTCCTATTTTGTTTCTATTATGAAAATAGTGGAATTTCAGTGACGTAACAAGTTAAAGGTGAGATTGTGCAACCATTAAAGAAAGATACCTTTCGCACAACATATCACATGTAGATGGTCTTACTTGCAACCATTAAACCAAACATCTTTAGTTTATTATATGGCTTCCAAATTCCAAGGTGTTAAACATATTCACATATTGTTTTCTATCAGCTTTAACAAAAATAATCTGAATCCTGTACAAAAGTATATTGTTATAATTATTAAATAACGTACAAACTTATCTTGTTATGATTAATAAAATAATATAGAGGAATTAAAATTGTAACTGATATTAAAACGTATTATTATATATCAATGATAAAGATTATTAAACTAAGTTGGTTTTTTGGTTACAATCAACCTATTGTTAAACTTTATTTTTTGACTTTGTGTTTCTATAATATTATCTTTCACTTTCTAAC
This sequence comes from Flaveria trinervia, assembly GCA_025506515.1. Lineage (NCBI taxonomy): Eukaryota > Viridiplantae > Streptophyta > Magnoliopsida > Asterales > Asteraceae > Flaveria > Flaveria trinervia. The sequence goes on along the minus strand of CM046444.1, from coordinate 120,233,768 downwards.
ATTGATGACAGTTCGAAGAGGGTGGAACTAAGGATGTTCACGAACCGAACCGAACCGAACCGAACGCAACTTCACTCGAACTCGGTTCGGTTTTAAACCGAGCGGCTCGGTTCGGTTTTAAACCGAACGGCTCAGTTCAGTTCGAATTTACAATTCGAGCGCAAACTTTATGCTCGAACTCGGTTCGGTTTTAAACCAAGCGCTCGGTTTCGCTCGGTTTTGTTTGGTTTTATTTATAATTTAAAGCAAAACTAATAATTCATTCAAAAGTTTCAACTTTCAAGTCTAGACGTTGTATCTTCACTAATACTTGTGTAAATGTTCTTTAAGAACCAAATTATTAAAAAAATCTAAGCTCAAGATATCGCGAGTAGAAACAAATGAACAATGTCGGGCTTCGAACAAGGTCAAACTTTGCACTTTGGAGGTGGATGTTGAAGGTGGGATGCGCGATCAGACTATTGCAGGTTGGATTGCCGAAGGTCGGGGTCGCATGTCAGAGTGCTAGAGGTCGGGGGATACATGTTCGAGTGTCGAAGGTTAGCGCCTCGACAGTCGGTAAGGAGGTGGGGGATACGGGGACGACTGGAAAGTGGTGATGGGTGGAATGGTGGAAGTAATTTAAAATGTGAAGTGATGATTTGATTAGATAAATACAACTTTACGTTTAGGGTAGTTGATCTTTTGACTTATTAATTAAAATAGTAGTAAGTGGTAAATAACTAAATAAATTAACAAATATATAATACATAAAATCTAAACCAAAAATAATTCGAGCGAAACCGAGCGAGTGACGAGCGAGCGTACCTTTGCTCGTGCTCGGTTCGTTTATAGTCGAGCCAAAATTTGAACGAGCAAAAATCCGAGCTTTTTTCGAACGAGTTCGAACGAGTTTCAAGCGCCGAGCTATTGAACAGTCCTAGGTGGAACCAATCATTTGTGGTTGTGTGGTTGAAATTTTTAGTTATAATTATGTTTTCATTAATGATTTTAGATACTTATCATATAATTAATTCTAGTTAATTATTATGTAAAAACCTGGTTAATCTAATTATACAAGGTAATAGTATATTGTATTTATATGGTGCCTGTAATTATTAAAACATGTCTTGCTTGATTATAAAAGTTAGTTTAATGAATTTGTTTGATTATGAAATCAAACAACAACTAAACTAAGTTGCATCTAGTTAAGAAGCAAGAAGCGAAAAAACACCAATCTTATATTGATTGAGTGGATAACCCTAGGCATGGGGTCATCTACAAAAATTGTGTTTCTATCAAAACAATAACTAATAACATAAACACAGGCAAACTGCATTCACATATTAACAAGTATGATGATTCAAACGCTTGAATCAAATTCATGACATAACTCGATATTTGATATAAATGTTCGATTGTTGCGCGCATAGACGTATCTTATATTGATTCATTGCACAGCTCATAGCAATTTCCCCAACTACTAGGGTGAGATAACACCATTAGGAAGTCAACGAGTGTCTGCGATTAACACAACCAACATCACAAGAATACACACACTAACCAAAATCGTCATAGTTTGATAAGATTCAAAGAGTCAAATATAAACAATAGGCTTCATTACTGCATATGAATCTGTTTCTTTAAGCCCAGTTGAGTTAATTTCTCATATCATGTCCAAATTACCAAAAAACTCAATGCAAAGCCCATTTTCGTCATGTATCTCATTTGAATTTTCAAACAACAAAACTATGATATCTCATTTTAATCAATTCAGTTTCTAGTTTACTTTCAACATGTAAATTCTATATCTATACTATATATAATAAAGAAGTAACTTATGTGTCACGTGATATTTTTTTAGAACATCACCTTAGCTTATTTACCCGTTAAAGTCATGTTTCATGATTGGTTTTAAAATCTATTTCTAAATGAAATTAATTAAGTTAAAAATCACATATTTATTTTTCTTAATTTAATCATGACTTGAAATTAAAAATTAAAGCATACTATACATAAATTAACTCTAGAAATCAATACTGACTTAATAAAAAAATCATAATATTTTTTAAGTCTACATGTATCACCCTATTTAATTTCCTAAATAATTTTATTTACACTAACTAATTGATTCTACTTATTGAAGTTATTACAAATGTTTGACTAGCTCGATAATTATTAATTTTTTTAAATCATTTTAACTACCAATTAGTAAATAATTTTACATTACTGCCTTTTGTGATTTTAAAAAAAGTTTCTAATTTTCTTTGAAAATTAATATAATACAATATTAATACAGTATAAAACAAAGAAAGTAAAGCTATTAATATTAGATAAAGATGTTAATCTTATAAATACAATATAAAATGTTGTATACAAAATATAATTTAAATTTTATGAATTATGAACATTTTTTTCATTTCGCATTTTCTCATTTATTCAGTCTGTGTATTACACAGGTTCTAACCTATTACAGTAATATACGTAAGTAAGGCTAAATCATAATCATTTTTATTTCTTTGATTTAGTTTAGCTTACATTGTTTACAGAACTAACCCGTAGTAAAAAAAAATATAAAATCACATGGAAGTAACATATATTATGCAAATAATAAGGTGATTTAAAATGGTATTGGTGAAATCTATAATCTATAATCTATAATAAAAAAATATTTTCTCAAGACACGTGTTATCATTTTAACATATCAAATGACATGTGTTATCATTCTAACATATCAAAAAATTTATTTTCCCGTCTTTCTCTCATAATAAATACGAAAATTTGAAAACAATTTATTTGACTTTCATTTTTAACTGAAATATGTTAAAACAAATATATTATATATATATATATATATATTATATATATATATATATATATATATATATATATATATATATATATATTTGTCTCTCTCATATTAAATGATAATTATTGTAAATAAGTAAACTAAACTATTAAACATTTAAAAAATAAATGTAGCTATTTTTAATAATTTATTAATACATGTTAAATATAGAGTAATAATTTCTAATTCATTATGTGTTATAACTTTTAATATTCATTAAATTATTATTTTACCAATGGATAATAACATCTAGAAAATAAAATATTTATAAAACTAGTGATATTAATATGTTTTATTTATTCCACCCATGTAATACATAAACTCTAACCTAATCTAGTATGATTTATATAAGATTGCATTTATTAGTCACACATACAGTTCGAGTTATATTATCTTGACGACTTAATCTAGATTACATTTCCATCCTTAAACTAAAAGAAAAAATCTATTTATGTTTGTATTTTGTCACAATTTAAGTCTTTTCTACTAAAATAAAGAATATTTTTCTTAAATTTCAGGCGATAAAAGACAAAAGATGAAAGGGCTTAAGCTAACAAAAACAAAATTGAAAAGGAGTGTTGTTTTGTTTTTTTAAAAACACAAGGTTATTTTATATAGGGTTAAACTTTAAACAAATCAAGTTGATCTTAAGTTCATTTTAAGCTTGAGCTCAGCTCGAGTAATTTAAGAAAATCAAGCTAGGCTTTTTTAGATTAGCGTCTTTTAACACTATAATTGTATATACTGATCAATATTTCTAACACTGAACTTTTATATGCAATGAGTCTTCTCTAAATATAGTTAATATATTAAATAACGAGGGTTTGAGCATAGTCAAACTCGATACGTGGAAAAATTATAATTTTAAAAGGGTGAAAATCAATTCAATAGCACACTAGCCTTTATAAAAAAAGTTATTTTCTATTGAAAGTAAAATTTTAATCTAATAGCGTTGTTTCTTATGGCATCTATTATTTGTACACAAACAAAGGATTTTCGACACCGCTAACACTTATATGAATTATATAGGTCTATAAGTTCTTTACGATTCATATAGTCCTATACGAGTCGTATGGTTATTCGACTATTCGATCGTAAACAAACATAATTAGATTAATGTGATAGAAGACAATTTTATCATTTGAGATAAGACTATATAATTCTTACAATAGAAAATCATCTTTCCTAATCACCCTTTCCTACATCCCACAAATGGAAGCTTCAAACCTATAACGATACATTGATACATCAATTGACCACCAATTGATGCCATGTTTATAAAACGTTCCCAAACATAAAATCTTCATTGTAAAAAGCAAAAAGAAAGGCGAAGTTTGTGAGATAATCAAAACTAAAAGGACCAAACATGTAAACACCCACAACACGCAAAATCACCTTCGAACCTCAACAACAACACCTATTACAATTTGGGGCAAAGTATAATACTATAACACACCCATCAAAATGTTCACCGGAGACAACAACGGCAAAAAGCTCTTACGCCTGTTGTATTTGATCGGCGCCGGAAGTAATTAATCGATTTTTTCTCTCTAATCTTCTGCATAACATTGTAATTTTATATAAAATTTGACTTCAATTAATCGAAAGCTGATGATATTATTGATTGTAACAGTCGTTTGTACGGCGGCGATTAACAAATGGAGAGCGATAAAGAAGTCGGATTACGACATCAACAGCACCGACGATTGTTAGAGGAGCCATCGAAAGCCGTTGATTGAGATTCAAGAAGTTCGTATTACGGTACGCTTTGATTAGGGTTTCGTATGAATCATCGAAAGTTTTTGTTATTGAAGTCTTATTTTATTAGTTTTTTTTTTTTCATTTTGAATTTAAAGTCGGTTCGTGTTGGTACTCGTGTTGGTTGGATCTTTTCAATTCTTCATTTCTTCATTATTATAACACCTCAATTGTCGATTTGTTGGTCGGTTTGAGGTTTGATCTTATACCCATATCAGTTTTTGTTTAAATTTGGATATGTGAATGTTGATGAATCGAATTGTTGTTTTCCGGAAAAGGAAAACGAACGGTGCGACTTGTAATTTAATAATCGTCGGCGGCCAGTTGTTGAAATTTGTGCAAATGTAAATGCGTATCGTTGTCAGCATTAGCGATTCCGATGAAGAAAATTGGTGGCATTGATTGTTCGTGATGAGATCAAAGGATCAATGATTGGTTTTGCAGATTAAACAGGATTGAAGAAAGAGCAAGAGACAAACAACCTTAAGGAAATCAGTGGGTTCTTATCATGATTCATGAGCATATGTTTATCCACACTTAATTGATATCGGTTCGAGTTCTGATACGTGTATTTTAAAAGTAGATGTTAGAACGGTTCGTAAGTTCATTTTTAGAAAAATCTTAAAGCATAATATAAACGTAATATATATTGGATGATTCACACATTGGTTAAATATATCTTCTTTCATTTTGACACATGTTTTAAGGGTTGTTTGAGAGCCTTTTCAATTAGTTTTTTAATGATTTAGATGTCTAAATTATTTAACCTTTAATGGTTCAGAGTGTTTGTTTCGCGAGCAAATGTCTGAATGGTTCAGATATTTGTTTTTGAATAATTAAACATTAAACTAGTATTAAATGATTAAAAGATTTAATGTTAAATGATTAAACATCTTATCTGATTTGATCAGGCATTTATATTAGATACAACTCCATTTTAGAACCCAATCTCTCACATAAGCAACATGATCTTTTAAACACTAGCTACTCACTTGCCTCTAGAAATCTTATGGAGTAACCACATAAATAATGTTCACTTGTGAACACTAGTTGCCGGCGAAAAAACACAAGTCACCGTCATAGGTTGTTCTTCACCATCAATTGTAGATGTCACGATACATTTTTTCTCACCATCACTATATCACATTCTACAAGTAAAATCGTACAAAAATTACATAAAAATCACCACTTTCGCATAGTTTAAACTCGTCGAAATAATCAACTTCTAGCTGGATTCTTTATTAGGTCTACGTGCCCATTTTCACCATCTATTTCTCTCTCTCTCTCGTGTCTTCATCTGGGGCGTACGGTCACATCTAAAACACATAAAACTTTATCCCTTATCACCACCAATACTCTAAATGTTAGCTTTTTCTACAACTAGCACATAAAACTTCCACAAACTTGCTTTATTTAATCCTATCTTTTCACGCTGGAAAAGCATGTGAAAATTGATTAATGATACAATTGTTGATATCAGTTAATGTTTTGCCAACTTCTTAATTTCTCAAACTTACTTCTATTTATATAGAGTTAACTTCGGTTTTTTCTTCTTGAGATTTAACCAAAATAATTATTTTTCTTTAAAAAATTAGAAATATCAATTACCTCTAATAGTTTTATAATTTATTTTAATTTTAGTGTAAAAGTTCTATTATTTGTTTCAATTTAAAAAAATGTCACATAATAGTAACAAAATTTTAAAAGTGTTTTAATTTAGTCACTCATGCATATTTTTCTCAAATTGGAACATCAAACAATCAAATTGAGTCATCACTAAATTTATAGATGTCAAGAAAGTAACGGTGGATAAAATGTGGGTCTTAGAATTTTAATATATAAAACTATATTAAAAAATAAAAAAATATATTAATTATGAAAAAAATCAAAAAGTACTTAAAGTTTACGTCAACGTTCTATATTAGAATCAAAAGATAGAAAAAAATATTTTCTAATTGAAACAAAAAATATAACACACTAAAAAAAGAATTTTAATTTATATAAAATATAAAAACTGAGTGATCTAATTGAAACACTTTTAAAATTTGAGTTACTTAAATACTTTTAAAAGTTGATTACTATTTTAAAAAGTTACCCCTAAAACCAAAATAATAACGATTTTGGACTAAAGTTGAAACAAGTTTAAAAACTTTTGTAGTTAAATTGATATTTATAATATTTTGAAGGAAAATAATTACTTTTATCAAAACTTCTAGAACAAAATTAAAATTAACGCTTTTCTATATCCTAGCTTATGAGAGGGCTAATTACACGAGTTATATATTTTAATCCCTAATGTGTAATGTATTTATTTGTAGGGGAAAGTGAATATGGAGCTGTCACACATGTAACCTTACATGCGAAACACTTCAAAACTACGCCGTTTCGTATAATTAAACATCAAAACTACATAGTATTGATTCATTTATTTTGAACTTACTTTTCTAAAATTACCCCACTAATAAATTTAAATATCACACATGATCTTTGAATTGATTTATTTGCTCACTTCCTATACGTCAACCGTATGCTAATTTCATTTCTTAAGTATCACTTCTCAATTTCCACCATGAGTTTAGATATTAATTTTATATTTGAATGAAAGTAAACAATCATGGCTTCAACGGAATATGTAAATTGTCTTTCTAAAATGATCATTTTTAATACTTATGAAGTATATATGGTGGTATTAACCTCCAACATTAGTAATTTTTTATACATTATATTCTTCTTTATTTTATGAAGCATTCTTTAGAAAAATAAGTTTTATTTTACCAGATTGGGATTTTTAGTGATTTTTTCAGTGGTTTTTTTTCTGAACCGGTTATTTAACCCAGCTAAAAGAAGTAAAAATTCATTGATAAATGCCATTACTTACGAAAAACAAAAAACATTCTCTGATTAAATCATATATATATATATATATATACACACACACTACTAATAACCAAGTTACTTATAACCACATACATCGTAAATTAACTATTACCACACTTACAAAAAAATATTTCCTAATTCCTAATATCACTTACATATTAAGTAAATATAATATAATCCACAAGTTGCAATATATATCAAGTAAAACCCGCAAGTTGCAACATTATAAAACCCATGGACACCAAAACTTGTTTTCCCGACGTCGTACTTCCCGTCAACCGACACAAAAACAATCCATATATAAATCAAATGCAACTCTTAACCATCACCCCCTTGTATTAATAACCCTTTGATTTCACTCCAAATGGACTTCCACCGGTTCTACCAAACATGGTACGAGCAACTCCACCACCACATCCGCCACCTCACGGAGGCCCCTCGGCCACCCACCACCGATAACCACCGTCAACAACTCACCCAACTCGTTAACAAAGTCATGTTCCACTTCTCCGAGTACTACCGAGTCAAATCACTCGCTGCTAATCAAGATGTTCTCTCGATATTCTCCGCGCGGTGGGCCTCCACCCTCGAGCGGTCTCTGTACTGGATCGCGGGCTGGCGGCCCACCACGGCGTTCCACCTTATTTATACGGAGTCGAGTATTCTTTTCGAGTCGCGTATGGTGGATATACTCCACGGGCTTCGAACCGGTGACCTTGGGGACCTATCGCCCACGCAGTTTACGCGTGTGAGTGAGCTGCAGTGTGAAACTGTTCAACAGGAGAACGCTATAACTGATATGCTCTCGGAGTGGCAGGCATGCAACTAATCTATTTCACATTTTTACTCCATATTTCTTCAAAGATATATAAATCCTTATAAACTACACTGCCGTCGTCTGAATATTAAAGACTATGTTGCTACCTTTAACATTTTAACATTCACACGGCCGTTTAAGGATCTGTAACGGCCGTTTGAAAACCAAAATTCGCATTTTCAAACGGTCGTTCAGGAAACATGATTCTCAAACGGCCGTCTGATTAGCCTAGCCCAGCAGTCAAACGGCAGTTTAAGTAAACCTTAAACTGCCGTTTAGACCACAACGGCAGTTTAAGTATCATTATTCTTAAACTGCTGTTTAGATTACAGGGTTTTATACGGCCGTTTAAAAACAGTGTGAGATTATTTTGTTTGAAACTGGCCGTGCCCGGATCATAATAAGATTTGATATTTTAATTTTATAGCAGGATGAGGCATGTGAGATACTGGTAGGCACATGTGTGGAACTTGACAAGAAGATCGAACGGCTGGCTAAGATCGTGGAAAAAGCCGATGAGCTGCGGCTGAGGACGTTGAAGACGGTGGTGGAGCTGCTAACGCCGCAGCAGGCGGTGGAGTTTCTGATCGCGGCGGCGCAGCTGCATTTTGGGATACATCGGTGGGGCTTAAATCATGATCGACAACGTGAACATGCAGATAAATAACCTACATTTCCGGCGATAATTGACGGTCAACCACCGTAAACTGCCGTAGCCGCCGGAGACTGAGATAGCCGATTAGCCGCCACCCTTTTTGCACTACAAGTTGGTTGTATGTTTCTTAACTTCGAGATCAATCGTCATTATCCAACTCAGAATTGTGTTGGTGGTGATCATAATTTGTGCTAAACATCTTATGATTGTTGCGAATTAATCCATTTTAATAAATAGGAAAACGTCACATAATAATGAAGTTTTTTTTTAAATTTGGGTGTTTGTGTATTTCTTTTTAAAATTTTATGTCAAGAGGTGAAGACATAATGTGGAAATTTTCGGAATTTTCAATATATGATGTTTGATGTTATATTAAAAGTTTGTTAGTTATACTGAAAAGTTAAAGTAATTACCCAAATTTATCTCATCATTTCAGACGAAAAACAAAATATTTTTTAACCGAAATAAAAATTATAATTTAAATAAAATAATATTTTTTAGCCGAAATAAAAAACATGAAAAAACTTATAATTAAATAAAATATAAAAAAGTAAGTGTTTCAATAAAAATTTAGTTATCTAATTGAAAATTTTTAAGTAAAATTACCCTTTAATAATATAGCATTATAACTCTTCATTTTTTTTATTATGGTTACTAGTTAAGCAAATTTTAATTAAATGAAATCGGTGACGAAAGTATATTTTTGAATAGTTGCGACGTGGCCATTTGCGAAGATCAACCTTGCATGCAGAGAAACACGTGTCACATGGTACGGTCCACGTGTTTCGAACTTCCGAAATATCGACCAATTGCTTTTCAGTGAAGGTTGCTCTTCGTTATTTGCCAAAAATAATTTTCAAAATATTTTGTTATACTAATTACTAGTTTTAGTAAACTGGTGCATTACACGGAATCAATAAATAAATATTGATATAATATGTATATTAATTATAAAATTATATTTTAAAATATGATATGACTGAAATTACGTATGACTATAAATAATAAATAATGATATCAACTTTTTAAAATTAATTAAAAATAATATTTTAATCTAAAATAAACCGTATAAAAATGTCATTTTTAAAATTTTCTTATTACAACTATAAATAATTTTTGTTTTAAAAAAATAATAGATTTCTGTTAATTTTTTAAACTATAAATAATAGATATGACCCAAATTTTATTAACTTTTGTTTTAAAAAATTGACTTATTAAAAATATCAATTTATTTTTATTTCTTTATTATATATAATAAAATGTATTAAAATTATATAATTAGTAATTAAGGTAATTATTTAATAGAAGAGAGATGCTGATGGTGATGTTGACACGTGGCATCCCAATTTACCTTTTTATTAGAGTAGTAAGATAAGATAAGATAATGTATAATGTATGTATGTTATATTTTTTTAAATAGATTATATGTATATCTCCTAATTTTTTGAACATATATTTTTAACGATTTAAACTTGGCACTTTTTCTAAGAAGACAACTTTCTTTCTAATAAGAGGGAAAGTAACCTGTTGCATCTTATTAGTTTAATGCAATTCATAAGTATTTTTTTTAAAAAAAGATTTTTGTATAAATTAAATGTTAGTTGAGAAATGAAGCTAAAAAATTCCGGTTGAAGCAACTAAGGTCAAAACTAATCCTCTCGTAGTTATTACTCAAGAGAATAATGGGACAGTTGGCTTACAAATATTTTGAGTCTTAAATCTTGGGAAAGATGATTCAAAACTCAAAGGTGGGTGCATAGCACCATCTCTTTGTTTTGACATGCACTTCAATATGGATTCTAAAATTGTAATCATAAAATGACTATATGAATCAATTACTTGTATGGTGTAGAAAGTCGGTAAAAAAGTGAGTCGAATTGAACCCAAACGAGCATTAAGACCGGACGTAGTGGTGCTCCTAAGGGGCGTTGAATTTGCTGATGTGAATACTGTTGTGGCGTTAAAGTTATTACGTCTTAGTTAAAGAGGGGCTCCATACTCATGTTTAAGGAGCGTTAAAACAAACGAATGAATTCATTTTCCCTCACTATTAACAATTTTTAACAATTTTTAAGTAGAAAGAGCTTTAACACATTACATTTTATTTAAAATGATTTTAATAAATTCATATTTGCCTATGTGACATTTTAACTATTTAAACCACCGCACATAATGTATACTAGGTAGGCGTTATGAATCATCTTTGTTTTTTTCTTTTCGCTATGAGAAGTTGGAAACACTCACAAGACTACTTGATTGAGTAATTAGTATTATATTATTGACCAACCATAAACATGAATCGATTTTGTGATTCTTGATACCACTTACATGTTTGGATCACTATCATTGATAAAGAACCCACTGCTGCATGACGATCTCTATGTGGACCTTGTTAAACATGCTATGTGTTAGGGATGCTAAGTGTCTGAACTTCCTGCTATCAAACCCAAGGATCGTGTTGTTCTTTCGGCATAGGTACACCATGAAGAGGGATAATACGTGAGTCCATATCGTGTAATGTGGATTTCACTAGGTGAAGATATGTAGATGAATGTACCACATTTTTGCCTTAAATAAGTGACTGAAAAATGCCTTTTTAGTCGCGGTCATATGATACAGTTTCTATTTTTATATTCTAGTGATGCAACAATTACTTTTTCATTGTTGATCGATGTAATAGAAACCTAAAACCGACTTGCCTTGTAATTAGTTTTCGAAACTCAGAAGACTCGAGTTGGAAACTTAGCGGTATTTTGACTATTATTCTCACCCATGACCATAATTAGTAAAAATCTAAACTACTCGTAGAATTTAGTTCATATCTTCATAAGTTATGCTTTATTCGGTTTTTAAATTTAAAAAAGCTATGCTTAATATCTTCAATAATCCCACTATTCTTAAATATCAATTGCTCTTTATCTTGGCTTTAAGTTTTTGACAAATTACAAACGAGTGGTGATACTATAATTAATCAGCCTTTTATTTCTTTCTAATTCATCTAATCCTTTTGGGCCTTTTTATCTTTTATTTCGTTTAATCTTTTTGGGCCTCATTTTTTTTCGTCTGACGGTTTGACTCTCTGAGCTAGTTTAAAAGCCCAAAAACTAATATAAAAACAATTCAGTTTATAGTTTTATACATAACCATCGACACAGAAGTATAATTTTATAAGTCGAAATATAATCAACAACAAAAAAAGTCAAAGAGGTCTTTACCATTGACTTTTAGTCGGGTCAAATACGAAAAAGCTTAGATATACCTTATTAAGTAAAATTAAATGACCTAAATCACATATATTAGGCTTTTTAGCGGCTCCCAACCTATATATATGTGTGTAAAACTTAAAAATTTTGTCAATTTACAATAATATTTAACATAATCCTACTAGAAGCATGATTCTGATAGTAACCACTTTGAGATAAAAGAAGTGTCACAAGTTTGTTCTCACTCGAAGCTAACTCATTAACTGAAATCGAGACGTTTTGAGCGTGACAAGAGGCCTCGAGTTTTTATCCAATGCTTAATTTTGAAAGATATATGAATTCAGGACTTCGTTGATCAAGGTTTCCCAACAAATTTTAGAATTACACATAGCAAAAAAGAAAAGACACATATGCATATTAACGACAGTAGGTAGTTTGGTCTGACTATCGGACTTAGATTCCAACATTTAATCCGTCAATTAAGTCAACCCTGTTCTCAAATTTCAACAATCTTCATTAGTTTTCTTGTAAAAATACATTAATAAAGTAAATATGTTTTTATTCTTGATTACCCAATCAATTTCTAACTTATATTTTTGGGTGTGACCATTTAGACGTTTCCTACTTTAGAGATTATTCACTTTTATTGGCTTCTGATATATCTCATATATAACAACATGATTTGAATGTTGTATCAAATTAAAAATATGCCGTTTCAAAAAAAAATTAAATTAAAGATATTATAGAGAAAAATTAAATTTGGAGACAAGTAGGTAGTTGATGAGGTGTTAATGTTTCACAACATAGCAATCATTGTATGTTTATGTTGCTTGTTTTGTTTTGGTACTTACATGTGTACATAGTTGTGTCCATATTTGGAACGTTTGTAAATTGTTTATATCTTATTACTCTCTATCGTATCAGTGTCACATGCTACTTCAATTGTCAGTGATAAATGCAAAGTATCTTAAAGATTATTTTTGGAATGACTTCCAAAGAAATTTTTTTTGAAAATATACCTTTGGTTATATTTTTTTTACTTGTTTTTTTAACCAAATAATCTTTAAAATTTCCCACCAAATAGAGTCACATTTGATCATAAAACAGAGTAGTTGATGAGCGGGCTCAGATAAAGACACGCATATAAATAGGATCATTATGAAGAACGTGTTTCCGTTCGCCTGAACAAACTTACGGTCGTCCGCACTTTCGTAATTTTGTCCGAACAAATTTACGGTCGTCCAAACCTTCGTAATGACCCAATTTAGACATGTGGATTCATCTGAACCGCTTATCGGTGACGGATCAAGAAATATATTTCAGGGGTAACATAATTTAAAGTTTTCTTTATCGTACATTGATATAAATAAATAAACAAAACATGATAATAAAAAAGTTAAAGAAATACCTAATTGATCTCAGAACTCTCATCTTCGGTTTTTAATAGCTTGAAAACGAAGCATTACATCCTCATTTGTCACTTCGTCAAACATTTCCCTTTCAACCACACATTCAAGAATTGGGAAATCGATTTTTAATACGATTGAGATGACACATTCCATTCAAATTTGTAAATTTATCATCTTCTTTTACTAAATGATAAAACACTTTAAGCTCACCCAAAATACATCATCTTTCATTCATATTAAAATCAACCCGATACATTTCAGAAAAAAACCACTATCTTAGATATGACAAATTTTGAAAATCTATTACAAGGACTTATACCCGACATATTTTCTACTAATATAGTTGATACCTCGTTAAACTGATTTCCCAATTCTTGAATTTGCATATTCAAATCCGTATTAAAAATCTCAACCTCAAAATGATGTCGATTAGTAACGACATTCTTTCGGTTTCTTGGGTTACGATAACTTTTCATCATATCCAACACCTTAATATGATTTTTTTCATAAAAACAAGTCACTTTTTCCAACATAACATCAAACCCCTTTTGCCTTAAATCATTCAATGTTTGTTTTGTTCCATTTATCAATTTACTCGCTTCTAATAAGTCTTATTTTTTTAAAATGTTTAGATAAAACATTTGTGTGTCTCAAAATATGTTCCATCAAGTGTGCATAAAAAGCAAACTCAAAATTTTTCAAATACAATATAATACCTTTTGCACTAGTTCATTGTTGACTGTTATCTCCTTCTTATTTAACATATCGAAGCACGTCAACAACTTTCGGATTAAGCACACTTTTGATTATTGCATGATGAGAACCCCATCTTGTATCTCTCGCTCGTACTATAAAACTTTCTTGATTTAATCTTTTTCCGGTCTTAATTTCACCTGAAAGAATTAATTCCTCCAAACTCTTTCTTTTTGCCTCCCGTAACATATCTTTTCGTTTGCAAGAAGCAGAAACCATATTAACAACCATGTTAAGATAATCATAAAACTCTTTAACACCTTCATACTTTTTTTGCAACTGCCACAAGAACTAGTTGTAGTTGATGAGCAAAGCAATGTATATAATGTACGATGGATTATATTTCATAATCATTGCCTTTAAGCCATTAAACTCGCCTCGCATATTGCTCGCGCCATTATAACCTTGACTCCTAACTTGTTTTAAAAAATAAACAATTGCAAAAAAATAATTAATTTATATTAAAGTTTAATTGTAGAAACTAGAAAGTATAAAATTAATACTTACTTGATCAATAGTCAGCTGGTTATTTGCTAACAAAGAAAAATGTATTCTTTAAGAGTAGAAGAATATGTATCTTTCACATGAGCAATTTTAATAAAACTTTCTTTAACAACCCCGAGTTTATCTACATATCTCAAAACTACAGCCATTTGTTTTTTTCAAGATACATCATTGAACTCATCTACTAACAATCCAAACACATTATCCTTGATTTCTCACAAATCTTTTTGTTACCTCTTTCACAAAACAATCAATAATCTCTTTTTGTATTGACGAAGCCGTTAATTTTTTATTCTTCTTTGCATTCCCTAATGTGTACTTACCAATCTCCAGATTACTCTCACTAACCAACTTAATACTAAAAGAAAACAACCCTTCGAACGAGATTTCTCCAATTTACCATGACTTCAAAATGGTAAAGTATTTTCTAGGAAAGTCTAGCACTAATAATAGATCCCAATAATCTGTACCGGTTTGCAACTTTTCTTGATCACTTATCGTATTTAACTTAACATCCATAGATTCTTTTTGTTTCAAAAGTTCATCACATTTTTGCATCGCCTTATTATGATAAATGTTAACTCATCCAACATGTTATTTTAAGGCATCTGATTTACTCCAATTACAAAATCCTTCACTTGAACTTGAAAATGTATTTTGTCCACCTTGATTGCCAACGTTTTCTTTAAACTTATAACAATATAAGCAATAGGCTTTGTCCACTTTAGTACTATAACGGATATGCTTCAAAGCATTTAACATTAAAACATCTTTGCGCTCTAGAATACTCTTTCAATGGAAATTTATGATTTCGTGGTTGAAAAACCTTTTCAACAAGATAGTGTTTTCTTATGTCATCCATTTGATTAGAATGATAACTAGCAATAAGAGGCCTATCAAAGGGTCAGAAGGAAGATCATTCAAATCAAGTCCATTTGGGATCGGAGTAATTGAACCCGAAGGAATTGAAAGTGAGACAATTGAACTCAAAGGAGTTGTTGATACAATATTATCATCATTTTTAGAATCAATATCTTGCTTTTGAAATTTTCTTTTAAGAACTTGTTTTTTCATCTTCCAAATCCTTAATTTATAAGAAATAACATAATAATCAATCTTTTACTCTAGAAATAACACAATTCAAATTCATAACATTTTAATATCATATCTCTAATTTCAATTTCAATCTTCTACTCTAGAAATCTTGCAAATAAATCAAATAACGATACAAATCCCTAATTGTAAATAAAATCTAAAGTTTAAATTAAATGAAAATTAAACTTAGAAAGTGAAAGATTACTTTTACGGCTTCAAGCAGCAAGATCGCAACAAGCAGCAACAACAAACAAGGGGTGATTTGTGTTTTTTACTGTTAAATAGGTTTGTGGGTGGGGAAAGGGGTGATTTGTGTTTTTTACTGTTAAATGGGTTTGGGGGTGGGGGAAAGGGGCGATTTGTGTTTTTTACTGTTAAAATAACAACTTTATAAAAACTCAAAGACCTAGAAGAGAAAAAAACTTTTTGAATGAAAATGACAAATCATATCAAAACTTTGCGACAAAAATAACATAAGTGGAATCCTTATATTATATGAAATAGTTGTGTGTGATTGTAACTAGATGAGAGAAAATTTTAATGTTTATTTGTAAATTTGATTGTTCAACTTTTAATTTTTTTTAATATATTTGAAAATAGTTGTGAATGGATGTGAATGTTTTTATTATAGTTTAAAAACCTCATAATAGTAATACATCATTATCACATCACTCTCGTGCTACATATTTTATCACATGTTTTAAATTTTATTAGAGCATCTGCAATAGGACGTTTTTAGTCTTAAAAAACATCACATCATCTGTTTTTTAGATTAAGAATCATTAGGTGGAAATGTTTTTTATGCAATTATTCTTTTCCAAGAACACCATAAAATGAATAGATGTCGGCATCATGTATTATATATATAGATAACTTAAAGAGAGAAAATGAGTGGTTACAAATAAAAAAGGTGGCGATGATGTCGTGATTATTTTGAGTTTTCTTATTGAAGTGATTTTTAAAGATTTTAAAAAACGTGTGTTTTTCTGACGTGTAAGCACATTAGACATGTTTTTAGTGGTTTTAAAACTTGCTATTAGTGATGGTTTTAGGACTAATGGGGTACTAATGCCACATCCTCCCGTCACATCCACCCCACTACAACACCAACAACTCAATTAAATCTTGTCATATCACACTATAGCACACAAAAAGATTTGATGACGTCGGTGTTGTCACATCATACCACATAAAACTAGCAGTTGATCGTCGTTAATCAATGGATTTGTTGAAGAGAAGACACGATGAGTAGATGCCAAAAACGCACGCCATACGACATGCAGTGACGGATATTGAATCAAAGCTTAGGGGGGCGGGGGCGAAAGTAAACTATTTTAGGTGGGGGACTCTCTATTTATTAAAAAAATTCCACTACCGGACTCAAAATTTACACTATCGAGCCAAAAATTTATACTACTGATAAAAAAAAGGGGGCGGGGGCCTCCCACGCCCCCGTAAAGCTTCGCCCCTGATGACGTGAAAAGAGAGCGACAACGATGGTATTGTCGGGCAACACCGAGACATGTGCCTCACGCCCCTTCACCCTTCTACCAATTATTTATTGTTTAAACTTCTATTTTAAATTCTTTTACAAATAATGTATCTCTTCTAAGTTATATATATATAAGAATACTAAAATTCAGAAAGGTCTTTAGAAGAAAAAAAAAAACTTAATAAATGACTCAATAAAAACAAACATACAGAAATATCTTAATCAAAATCTCTTAAAATTATATATAATATATATATATATATATATATATATATATATATATATAAATATTATATACATATATATATACACACACACTAATTATCAACTTTGGTATGTACTTAATGGCGCTCATTTTCAAATTATAAACCCAAATCCATTTGAGTCAATTTAATAAATCAAATTCATTATTTAGTTATTTTATTATTTTTATGTTTCAAAAACAATAAATGTGTCATTTAATCAATTTAACTTAAATTCTATAATTTATAAAATAAATTTTATAAATGTTAAAAGGTTATTAATATCTATAAGATTTTAAAGTTTATAAAGTCTATAAATATTTAATTAAAAAAAGAAATTTTAATTAAAATTAGAGTCTTCATAAATTTAAAATTTAAATTGTAAGTATTATTTATTTATTTAATTTGATATTTATTTTAAATTTTAATCATAACTCTCTTTTGAAAGACATGTAACTTACATTTAACACTATTCATAACCTCTTCTAACCTTAACTATAAAAGAAAGTTTTAAGCCTCACTTTTCATTTGCTCATTCTCCAAAAATCTAAGTGACCTATCTTTCTTTCATCCATAAATTTTGATCAATTTCAAGAATTTTCTTTTTTTACAAGAAATTTCAAGAATTTTCTAATACTAAGGTAATCTTATATTGCTTTCATATTATGCAATTCTATATTGTTTCAATCATCTTAAGATTCATTTATTCTCATTACTTTACGTTTTTACTTTTATCTTTTATTCTACTAAATCTCTTTTAATTTTAATAATTATCGTTTGATTATTAACCTTCTAACATTACTAACCTTATAACAATCACTAACATTCCTAAATCAAGCTAACAACACACTAACGTAAATAAAGAATCTCGTTTGCATATGGACGGCTATGTCGCCGCATTCGGTTATTTCACAAGATTGTTTCTCTAAGTGAGGGCTATGCCGAAGTCTTGGAATATTTTTCTATAACTCAAATAAAGTGTAATATACCATATATCGACATAATAAATTTGTTCTAACCCGTTTCATGTTTTAGCAATTTTAAAAGGGCACATAAGTGCCTTACTATAATTTTAACAGAATATAGTTTGACTTCAACTGACCATAACTTGGTCATAACTAATTAAATTTAAGTAAAATCACACTCCAATATTAAGTTCATCGAATAACCTTTTCAACGAAAGTTTATACGTCTTCAAACTCAATCGAATGACTCAACAATAGCCTTCACAAGATAAGTGCGTATTTCAGCACCTTCTGTCTTCTGATTCTGTTTTGACTTATGTACGAGTCTTTTTATATAACCAATTTTAAACGAAAGTTTTCCGGAAGACTCTGAACTAGTCAAACGTAAATTTTTAAAATTTTATAAAACCATTTTCTATTTTTAAAACCTGTTCAAACACGTACCAAATATTCTGTCCAGAATCTAAAATTGGTGCAATAATACTTTTTCAATCTACTTTTCGCTTTTTGGCATTCTCTAAACGTCCTAATTCTTGTAATGAATTCTAACATCAAATTATTGTTTCTTTTTACCCTACAAGATATCATCTTTGACTATTGAACATCCAAGCTTCCTTATGTACTCTACAACCATCATTATACAATGTGGGTTTTCATGTCTCTTTTTACCTTATTTCACAAATTTGGGGTGAAACATGTTAACTTTATAAACATATACTTGTAAACATCTTGATTTTTGTAAATGCAGTAGCAATTTGTTTTTAAACTTGTCACGGTTATTTATAATATTGTGAGTCTTATATGATATACATTTTGTGTAAACAATCATTAAATATTGCTAGCCTAGCGACGTTATCGATCTATGGGCTTGACAATCCTATTTGGTGCTAAAGCCGAAGTTATTGTCGGCTCCTGATGACGTATGCTTGTTAATAATGGGAGCCAAGTACACTTAGTTAATCGTTATAACTTATAGTGACCATCTTTTGTCAAGGTTTGATTGAATCATTATGCTATATATATTCTCGTATTATTTCTTAACTTATGACATGAATTGCCTTTTAAAATTTGTTTTTATACGTATATACAAATTCAAGGAAACTCACCAACATTATATGTTGACCTTATTTTTTAACATGTTTCAGGGTTGCTATTTTGAGAATTTTTATTTCTCATATAGGACTTGAACCTAATTTAACCAAAGATTTTATGTTGTTGTTTGAATCTTGATTGTATTGTAATGATTTATTTGTTTAGTATTATTCAATGAAAAATGACATTTAATATCATTTCAACTTAATTGATTCCATAGACTATGAACAATCGTTTCACATTCGTCCGCCCCGATAATTTCGTCGTCGGTCAGGGTGTGACAAATGGGTTGTATCATATGTTTTATGGGTTGTACTCATTTTTTCTTTTCTAATCTTTAATTCTAGTATTTTAACCCAATAGTTTTATATTTTTTAAAAATTAGCTCTAATATATTTTTTACTTTCAACTTGGTCTTTATACTTAACATATTTTATATTTTTATATTTTTATATTTTTATTTTGGTCTAAATTTTGCAACTTAACATCCCATAGCACGTGTGTATGGTTCAACATTTTTATCTTTTTCTCGTTTAACGACTCTGTCCTAACACGTTGTTTCTCGATCAACTTATGTTTTATATGTTTTACGTTTTCCCTACGTGGTTTAACTTTTTTACGCCTAGTTTTTGTTTTGTTTTACTGTTTCATTTTTTAAATCTTTTATTATGAGTTTTTACGGTGTTGGTGGTCACTAACGTTGTGTGTCATTAGTGTTACTTGATATGATTTTACGCTCCTGCTGCAAAGCGAGTAGTGACAGAGCTTGAATGATGGTATTTTGGGGGGGGTTGGGGGGCGAAAGTCTTGAAATCCAAATTTGGGGGGCTGGACGTGATATGTATAAATTTTCGGCCGAAATCGCATAAATTTATAACTTTGAGCGAAAAAACAGTGGGTGCCGAGGCCCCTCGGTCCCTCACAATACTTCGCCCATGAACGCGAGGAGTTTAATACTAAGATGATATAATTGCTAACAAAACCTTGGTAGCTCTACAGTAGTTTTGAAAGGGAGTCGTCGGACACACGAAAGTGATTATAGTGTCACGTGCGAGTATAAAGGCTTATTTTTTAGCGTATGTTTTTACCCGTGAATACATATTCTACTCTACATCATTGTACTTTTAAAATCATATACATACGCACTATAGTATTTGAAATCATTATACATACACGTTGTAGTATTTGAACATAAAACCTTCAAGTTAAACAATAAATCATTTGACAATCTAAAATTTAATATATATTAATTATCAACTCAAGTTTGCATATATCGTTATACTTTAAGCATTGAAAGTTGAACATAAATTTTTTTATTTTTTTAACATTTTATTTTAAACCCAATACTTTTATATCCTTATAACTTAACCTTTATACTTTTTTACTTTCAACTTTAGCTCCCTATAAATTTAGTTTTTACAAATTTATCATTTTACATTCGGTCTAAATTTTGAAAGTTAACAATCGTACTATTATGTGTGTGGTTCAACGTTGTTACACCTATTTTTTCCGTTTAATTGCTCCGTTGCAACGTGCGGGTCCTAGATCGACTAAGTTATTGTTTTTAATGTTTTACATTTCTACGTTATTTTTTGTTTGATTTTATTTTTTAATTTTTTCTTTAACACAAGTTTTCTTGGTGGTAGTGATCGTTGACAATAATGTAACTTAAGTGTTATTTGGTAAGATTTTACATCCAGTCGCAACGCGAGGCTTAATACCAGTTACATTTAAAACTATTCTTGAAGATATTTGACAAAAAAAAGTAATAACGTGATGTTATAATCGCGTAAAACATGGCTGTTTATGTGTAATTTTTCAACTTTATCTTAAACTTATAAAATTGGTATTGTTTAATTTCTCGAAATGATTAGATGTCGACCATTATGGTAATTTAATAATGCGTATTTACTATGATTGGCTCCTCCACATGACTTTGTTTGACTAATGTTGCACCATCCAGTGGTCCTTTCAATTTTGGCAACTTTCAATTTAAAAAGTCGACCAAATCCAAAAAAAAGGTTTTACAATTATTTATTAATAAAATTTTAATCGCCGTTTTATTATCCTATGTTCTATTTGTTTTTTTATTGAATATCAAATAAAACATCAAACCTAATTAAAAAAAAACCATACATACAAGCCCCTAGTTTTATCAAAAGTATTACTAATATTTTGTTAAATACTTAAACCCCACTAATACTATAACATAAATAAGGCCTACAATCATATACGAAAATACCTACTCTTAAAAATGTATTAGTATAAATAGGCATTATATATCCTTATCCAATATATCAAAACACTTGTCACAAGTAGCTATGGCTCATTTATCTTCTTCCTTTTCATTCATCTTCTTCTGCTTCATCTTCCGATCATTCTCCGTCTCCGACGCTGTTGTTCCGGCCAACGAAACCTTTCGTTACGTCAACGAAGGCGAATTCGGAATCTACGACTCCGAATACGCACCGACATACCGCCCCCTTCCGCAATTCACCACCCCCTTCCAACTCTGCTTCTACAACACCACCCCAAACGCGTACACACTCGCTCTCCGCATGGGGACGAGGCGCGACGGCTCTGTCATGCCATGGGTCTGGGAAGCCAATCGAGGCAAACCGGTCAGCGAAAACGCAACCTTTTCCTTAGGCTCGGACGGAAACCTCGTTCTCGCGGAAGCAGACGGTCAGATAGTGTGGCAAACCAACACCGCCAATAAAGGCGTTGTAGGTTTCGCCATACTATCTAACGGAAACGTCGTGCTCCGTGACTCAACAGGTAGTTTTGTCTGGCAAAGCTTTGACTCTCCTACTGACACTCTTTTGGTGGGCCAGACTATTAAAGTAAAAGGTGACCCCACCAAACTGGTCAGTAGAGAGTCAATCAGTAACAACAATAACGGAGCTTATAGCTTCGTTATGAGCCTAAAAGATTAGCTTTGTATTACAAGAATAATATGCGTTATTGGTCAACTACTTTCACCGATCTATACACACAAAATTTGAATATTGTAAATGCAACGTTAGATATTGCGGAAACTGAATATGAAGAAAACAATTTTCACACACTAAGGTGTGGACTTGATAAACCAAGTGTTACCGTATACCTTCTTTAGATTTGGGTACGGTTCGGTACAATAGCTCGTTATCGTATCTTCGATTGGGGATCGACGGGAACCTAAGACTATTCACTTACCGCGCGAATGTGCGAGGGAATGCGTGGAGCTTGTTGTACACTTTGTTCGATAGGCGTATGAACGAGAACGGGATGATTTTCGAAGACGAATGCCAGCTACCGAATAGGTGTGGGAAGTTTGGGCTTTGTGAGGATAGTCAGTGTGTCGGATGCCCCGCGCCAAACGGGGTGTTTGCGTGGAGTAAAGATTGTGACACGAAGTCACCGGGTTGTAACACGAGTGGGTTTAGATATTATGAGCTAAAAGGGGTGGATCATTTCACGGTTAAGTATACGGCTGGGAGTGGACCGGTGAAACAGAGCGATTGCGAGAGTAAATGCACGAAGGATTGTAAGTGTATAGGTTATTTTTATCATACAGATAACTCCAGGTGTTGGATCGCTTACGAGTTGAAAACATTGACGAGGGTCGGGAACTCGACTCATTTGGCGTACATCAAAACGCCTGTTCGCTAGATCAGGTTTTGCTAGAAACCCGGAATAAAAAATGTTAAGATGAAAAGAAAAGAGAGTGATTGGTTTTAAACCTTTTTTGACGTGTGTGTTTGTTTTGACGTGTGTGTTTGTTTTGACGTGTGTGTTTGTTTTGACGTGTGTGTTTTTTTGACGTGTGTGTTTTTTTAACGTGTGTGTTTGTTTTGACGTGTGTGTTTGTTTTGTATTGAGTTGTAAAAAGAGAATAATTTAATAGAATGCACCTTAATAAGGTAATTTATTAAAATGGTCATTTGACCAATTAAAATTTATGTAATAGTATTTGACTAAATAAAATATCAAAATAGACAAGCAATGAGAAATGGCCACGTCGCACATTATTTTCTTCCGGCGATAAATATACATGATATATCGTCTCCGTCTCGCACAAATTAAAATAATAATATAATAATCTCGCTCCAATCTCGCCTAATATGGATAGGTATCGTCATTAATTAAAAGTTTAAAAAAAATTATAACATGAAAAATTATAACATGGGTTGGGCTTAAAATGTTAGTGGGATTTTTTAAGATGGGTTAGCGAGACACATGGGATATTGTTTCGCCCATCACTACAAAAATTCTTAATAATAGCGGTGATACCTTTAGCGGCGACATCTTTAGCGGCGAAATGTCGCCGCTAAAGATTGACGATCGTCGGTATACTTTATTGATTCAGATCTGGCCGTTCATCAGCCATTAGATTTAACGGCTGAAATTAAAAAGTACAAAAACCATTAGCGGTGACTAAAAGATATACACGGACTACCAGCCTCTTCTCCTTCACTTTCCCTCCACACAATTCCAGCCACCACCCACCACAGCAACTCCGACTTCGACGCCGACACCACCGGCTGCCACCATCCACAGCCACCACTATCCGGCTCCACCACAACCACCATCCACAACACCCGCGAACCTCTCCATCCACAGCCACCACTATCCGGCTCCACCACAACCACCATCCACAACACCCGCGAACCTCTCCACCCACCAAGCCACCACTGTCGCCGACCACCGGCAAAATACCACGAGCCGAGCATCGTCGCCGCTGATGAAATATCTTTCTCCAAGCGAAAATTGAAGTTAGAATGGTTTGTTCTTGATAGTTGTCAAGAAGTCAAAGACTATATGAAGTAAGAGTTTCTATCTTTAAGTTTGATCACTAGTTAAATATATTTCGTTCCTTACTTTTTATATATACTTGTCAACAATATAGCGAATTCAAATCTGAAAGCCCACATGTGGATGTCATAACCAAATTTCCATCATGGTTTCTCGAGAAGGTAATCCGTGTATAAAATTCTCTTAGGTTTCCAACATGAATTCAAATCTATATTTGTTAGCTAATTTATACATAACATATTATTTTCTTATGTTTATTCGATGAAAATACAAAATTCTCCAGGTTTTCACTCAGAGTTGTATGCTCTTTCAATGGGTGTGGACATAAAAGCCTATAATTACAGTGCTTGCATAGTCAACGGTGTTAGGTTTATGGTACTTGCACGTGAGGCGCAACGCACAACACAAAACTCCAATGTTTTAGTGGAGGGTGAGAATAGTGAGAAATATTATGGCCAAATTGAAGAGCTTATTGAGTTGCGCTATGCAAACGGGTATTCCACGGTCCTAGTTCATTGCAAATGGTTTGATACTCGAAGAGGTGTTTCATACGACAATAATATCACCAGTATCAACACCGAATGCAGATAGGACAAAGACGATTAACTCATATTTGCTTCCCAAGCTAAACAAGTGTTCTACATCCGAGAATCTTCTCGGAGAAACCAAAACAATAATAAGCGGTGGGTCGTCTAGAATGTTAATCATTGTAAAAACTGGGATCGACCTCCATCTAATGATTGCGTCGTGAATAATATTCAAAATTTTGATAATGACTTAAAAGAAGATCTTGACGTCGTTCATAATCATTCTTCATCTAATAGTGTACTTTCATTGACTTCATCCAATACTTTCAAGATATTCCTACTTATGTAGTCGATGACGAGACTCGAAGTAAAGTTAATCCACCAAATATTACTGCTAATATGATGTCCGAGGACGAGGATAATTATGATGAAGAGGACTTTGATTATGACACTGAGGGGGTCTGACAACGAGACTTCAAGACTGAAGTATACGAGGGAGACTTTGATTA
This sequence comes from Flaveria trinervia, assembly GCA_025506515.1. Lineage (NCBI taxonomy): Eukaryota > Viridiplantae > Streptophyta > Magnoliopsida > Asterales > Asteraceae > Flaveria > Flaveria trinervia. The sequence goes on along the minus strand of CM046444.1, from coordinate 120,208,249 downwards.
AATGATCTGTTACAATTTTTATATGTATATATTTCATATAAAACTTTGTTTGTATTTTTATATTGTAGTTAATAACTTTATTATTATAATTTGTATATCATATAATTTTTGAATACATGATATCTTTTTGAATTGCTTTGTTATACCTCATGGCTGATATAATGAGCCATGGAGGTGATGACGCGGGGGATCCACCACTTCTTCCTTTTGGCGGGCCCGGAAGCTATCAGTTAGATGGTAGTATTATATATTCTTGTTTATTTAATTATTATCAATATATATTGTAAGTATTGATTTTTTTATTATAAATGTAGGTTTGCCTTCCTGGAAAACAAGAAGGAAGACAAAAAATAAAAAGTTGCAACAGGAGCTGGAAAAAAAGGGGACCTTTATCTATTCATTTTGATAGAGCTGCCACGTATACCCCAGTCGGTGAACTTAATGATATGTTTGTTCGTGAGGTGTGGATATACGTGGAGGCTAATTATCCTTTTAATGTACATTCATGGACTGATCTTTCAGATGCTTAGAAAAATGCGTTGGAGGAGCGTTGGCGGTAACTTTTATATGTTTTATATTTATTTTTTGGTATTTATTTAACTAACTTCATTTTGTTTAACTTAAATGTAGTGACGCTTTGATATTGATAATATATTGCGAGATCGTGAATGCGCTTAGATTGAGGGTGGCATTCGTTTTATGTATCTCAAACGATTCAAAGATCGAAAAAATAATGCGAAAAGACACTTTGAGCGTGTTCGAGGATATGAAGACGTGGAACAAGCAAGGCTCAACCCTCCAAGAGGAATAAATCATGAAAATCGAAGAAAAACAATTGATTTTTCTTAAGTGATGGACACAGAAAAGGCTCATCATCAAACAAAGCAAACCGACAACTACAACAATACGCTAATCGTGGGGGGACTGTCTCGTATAGTAGTTATTGTTACAAGAAGGTAATATTTTAATTATTTGTATGTGTATTGTATAGAAGTATTTATTTAATATATACTTATAAATATTAAACAAAATAAGAACAGACTTGAGGCGTTTCAAAATGCTCATACCAGTAAAGATGGAACATTTGGTACGAAGATAGCAGAGCAACAATAAGTAAGTTTTATATAAAGTGGAGTTTTGAAATATTAAATATGGGACCTTTGTATATATATATATATGTATATATATATATTAAATTACTTTTTATTAATTAATATAGAATCAGCTCAAAGGACGGTTTGATGAGCTAAGTTAATCCTAAAACAAAGAATACTTTTAAATCAACGCCAAATGAGGTCGAAGTTTTTGAGTCGGTTTCGGGAGAACGCCGCGAACATATTAGAGGGATTGGGCATAAACCGTCTTCATCTGCAGGGTCAAGTTCGTTTGTCCATGAGCAGAAACAAATACCTCAGACACTTTTAGAGGTATTAAAGTTATATAAGTTGAACGGGTCAAAATGGGTAAAAATAAACTTTAATTGCTTAAACTTGAAGATGTTAAGTGTATCATTGTTGGTTTATCTTAAACGGGTCAAAATGGGTAATTTAAGTTGAATTATGTGTATTTTGGTTGAAATGGGTCAAAATGATACAAACACACTTGATATAGTTAAAACCATGTTAATTTGACTTAAAACGAGTCAAAATGGGTAAAAATAAATTTTAATTGCTTAAAATTGAAGGTGTTAAGTGTATCATTATTGTTTATCTTAATCGGGTCAAAATAGGTAATTAAGTTGAATTATGTACATTTTGGTTAAAATGGGTCAAAATGATACAAACACACTTGATATAGTTAAAACCACGTTAATTTGACTTAAAACGGGTCAAAATGGGTAAAAATAAACTTTAATTGCTTAAACTTGAAGGTGTTAGGTGTATCATTGTTGGTTTATCTTAAACGGGTCAAAATGGGTAATTTAAGTTGAACTATGTACATTTTGTTTGAAATGGGTCAAAATGATACAAACACACTTGATATGGTTAAAACCATATTAATTTGACTTAAAACAAAACAAAATGGGTCAAAATAAACTTTAATTGCTTAAACTTGAAAGTGTTAAGCGTATCATTGTTGGTTATCATAAACGGGTCAAAATGGGTAATTTAAGTTGAATTATGTATATTTTGGTTGAAATGAGTCAAAATGATACAAACAAACTTGATATGGTTAAAACCATGTTAATTTGACTTAAAACGGCTCAAAATGGATAAAAATAAACTTAAAGTGCTTAAACTTGAAGGTGTTAAGTGTACCATTGTTGGTTTATCTTAAACGGGTCAAAATAGGTAAATTTAAGTTGAAAGTGTTAAGTGTATATTATACAACAACTTATAATGTATGTTTTGTTCTGTAGGCTCAAATCGCAAGTTTGTTTCAAAATGCAAACTTTATGTCTCAAATGACTCAACTTATTGCCTCTTAAAAAGCTACATAACAACCTAATGAAGATGATTCGAACGAGGAAGATAAATAGGGTAGCGGTCTAAGTAGTTTAAGTAGTTTAAGTTTGTGTTAACGACAGTTAATGTTGAAGTTTAACAATATATTAACATACTTAATTAGTTAACAATCATAGTGGACTTCTTATATTATTTGTATGTGTATGTTTATTTGTGTTATTGGAAAATCTAGATTTATTTTTAAATACAATTTTATTCGGTTATTAAAAATGGAAATTAAAAAAGAAAAAAAATAAAAAACAAAAAAATTGACTATTAGCGGCGACAAATGTCACCGCTAATGGCCCCTTTCCCTGAATTCTAAACAAAAATTCTTAACAAACACAAATAGCATCAACAGTGTCGCCGCTAATAATATTAATAGCGTCGAATTATTAGCGACGACATGTCACCGCTATTACTAATAGCGACGACATGTCACGCTATTACTAATAGCGGCGACAAACCCCACTAATAGCGGCGAAATCTGTCGCCGCTATTAGTCTCCCTTCTTGTAGTGCATGTCACGCTTTTTTTAATTCTTTTAAATCGATTTAAGCGAGACGCGTGAATTTGTATCGTCCAGTGACGATATATTGACTACTTTAGTAATATTTGAAGTCAATTGTTATTATACAAAACCAGATTAATCAAATGGACAATCTGATAATCTTCACCCTTAATAAATTGCCTCTTTCTAATCAACGTACAACTCAAATGATAGTGCAAAACAATGTGGTCTTTGTATGATTAAGATGGTTTATGCGGATCATTCTTTTATTATTTGCATTTTTTCATTAAACGTATATGTGTAAGTGCTTGTGTCCTAAAAGGAATATCTAACAAAGCTTACAAATAATCAATAAGATAAAAAAATATAATTAAATAATTAAAGTACAGAAACGAAGGTATATAAATATTTCTTACTGGAAAATGATGCAAGTGCTTGTGTTCCTTCCATTTATTATATAATTAGAATAAAACTTAAAAAGTAATTAGTTATATATGTTAAATAAATTTCCTCCTCAACTATATTGGCATGATCTGCTTTAATAGCCTATTTTAAAGAACTTTTTAAGTAGAAGTTTGATTATCTAAAGTTTTAAGTACCATTTAACCAAAAACTCAAGTCAACAAATTAAAAAAGCAGCAATCGTTTTAAAACAATCATAATGTTTACTAAGCAAAAAAATTCCTATGAAAATATGTATAAAAGTTGCGATCAAGAATATATATATATATATATATATATATATATATATATATATACATACATATATATACATGTATATATACACGTATATATACACATACATATATATATATACATACATATATATATACACATACATATATACATACATACATACATATATACATATATACACACATACATACATATATATATACATATATAATATACATGTATATACACACATACATATATTACATGTATATATACACGTGTATATATATACATACATATATATATACACATACATATATATATATACATGTATATATACACGTGTATATATACGTGTATATATACGTGTATATACATGTAATATACATGTATATATACATATAATATACATGTATATACACGTATATATACACGTGTATATATATATATATATATATATATATATATATATATATATATATATACACACACACATGTATATATATATATACATACATATATATATACACATACATATATATATATATATACACATACATATATATACATACATAATATATATATATATATATATATATATTATATATATACACATACATATATATACATGTATATATACACGTATATATATATTACATACATATATATATATATATACATACATATATATTACATACATATATATACATACATATACATACATACATACATACATATATATATATATATATATATAGGGGAGGGTTCAAATGAGAACCACTTTTTTTCTAAGAACTCTAGAAACTAATCTCAGCCACTCATTTTTCATCACACGCAAATCACATGTCATTTTCCTTTTTTTTTAAACGTTCGTAACTTTTTTCACGACATCATTTTTTTCAAAAAAAATTCACCATAAAATTCAGTATTTTTTTATCTTTCCAACGCCTACCATATTGATATATATATTTCTAAAAAAAATCATACATCCGTTGTTTACATATGTGTAAATCTAGTTATACACATGTGTAGTACTAGATTTATACATGTGTAAATCCGATATTACACATGTGTAAAACAAATTTCGTTAAAAAAACGGAAATTTTTTATATTTATATAAATTTTTTATAGTTTTTTATGAAAGAGAGAAAGTTGGGGAACATTTTTGTTTTTTTTTTTTTTTTTTATTTTTATGTTATTTTTTATTTATAAAATTTTTAAATATGTTTTTGTTAATTATAATTTTGCCATTGAAAACTAGTGGTTGAGATTGGTTCCTAAAGTTCTCACAAAAAAACTAGTTCTCATTTGATCTCTCCCATATATATATATATATATATATATATGTATATATATATATATATATATATTATATATATATATATATATATATCCGAAAGATGCAAAAATAACTAAACTATAATGTGTTGATTGAGGAAAAAGTTATAAAAAATAGGTTGATTGAATTAAAAACAAAAATAATCAATATTGATTAGGTATGTTAAAACATCCATTTTGGTAAATAAAGAATGTATGTTGAAACATCCATTTTGGTAAATACTATTCAAAGCACCCATTTTACTTTTATCACATTTTTGTGAAAAACTCTTGTTTTTTGGGTCAAACAAGATATTAGCACAACTTCGTGTAAAACTGGAAAAACATAGCATAAGAGCATTCACAACTCGTTCTTTAAATTTATTTGAGTGTATTTCTTATATTATATGGTATGGTTATAAGTGATTGTGAGTGAACGATATGATAAATTTACTATTCAATTTGTATTTTGGGAAAACATTATTCAAAACCTTATAATGATTTTTAATATATTTTAAGTGTTTATTAATGGAGAAAAGAGAAAAAATAATAATAAAGTTAAAAAAGAGATAAAAAAATAATGATTTTTAGTGTAACTATATTTATAAAAATAAAAAATAAGTTGTAAATGCTATAACTGAAGAAAATAAAAAATTTGACGTGTCAATGTAACTCGAGAAAAAAGCCGAGGAAATGAGGAAACGAGACGATCCTATGGCGTGAAAAGGGGCATGCTAAGAAAAAGCATGAAAAGCTACCACCACAAAAAATATGATGTTAGAGATGAGGGAGCTATTCTAGTCCCCCAGTTGTTTTGTCATATTTTTCTCTTATACTTTTTAATTTTTTTTAAATGGCATCGTCCTATTTTTTTATCACTGCCCGCCACATTCTCCATGTGTTACATCGGGTGGTATAATACATAAAAAAATATTGATGGCTTGCGGTGAATTTTCACTAGCTTCTGTGTGTCATCGGGTTTACGGATGGTATATACCCGAGCCGGTCTGGGTCGGGCTAACTTTCCCCTACCCGCCCTCGGGCTTGACACCGTGTACTCTAATATCAAAATGCATCCAATTATTTTGTTATTTATTAATAAGGGTAAAATTTTCAGAAAATCTTAATGTAATACTCCAGTAAAAATATTAGATTATAATAATCTAAAGTGTTGTTTATTAACTGATATATAATCTATACTATTAATATAAATGGTAATACTTTTAACTTTCATTTTGTTACTAATAACAGTTCGAGTAACATAATTACCGTATATTCATACTCGATTTGTATTTGTTTTCTGTTCAGATTTGTTTGTATGTTTTCTTTACTTTTCGGTAGCTAATAATTTAAGTTATTAAAATTTATTTACCTACTATATTTGATAAACGTATAGTAGTTCTCAATGGTCACAAAATCTTTACACACCGTTGTAGGCACTTTGGTTCAAACAAATTATTTTTTTAAATATAGCAATAACTAACATATATTTAAGTTGGAAAGGATAAAAGGATAAAATACATGAGTTTATAGTGTAAATTTTAAAATAATAGAAAGAAAAAAATTAGAAGCAGTTAGAAGCATTGAATGGTAGACTTTTCTTATCTTCTTCTCCGGCATTAAAGGATATTAAAGGGTTGTTTGTTAAATTTTGAATGATTAATTGTTAAACTAATAATAGGTTTGAATCATTAAATGGTGAACAATTAAGTGGTCTGAACTATTAACAGTTAGCATATCATTTAACTATTCAAATGTAAATATCTGATCAATTCAGATAAGATGTCTTGATCATTTAGATTATACATTTTAATCATTCAGCGCTATACCTTTTAACTATCCAACACTAGTATAATATATAGTCATTTAGAGACAAATATCTGAATCATTCAGACATTTGCTCGCAAAACAAACAATGTCCTATAACTTGAAACATGTAATGCTGGAAGAGTATGATGCATGTATCTCGAGGTGTTCTGTCTATGCAAGGTATTCATATAAATCCAAATCAACCGATGGATCCGTTTACCTTACCTGGGAACCCTTGGGGTGAGTATCTGCTTATAGGTACACATGTATTCATTAAGGATGTAGTTGACCTAATACTTGGATAAGTCAACTTAATGTTTTGGTTTGTAAACCGAACGTTACACTCGAAACATCTTGTTATTTTGAACTATTTCATCATTGATTTTGTACCCCTGAAACTTAAAACTCATTATCCCATTTTTCTTAATGACCCTTATAAATCTTTCTAAACGTCTTCCCCTCAAAACCGCACTTATCCTGAAAACCTATTACAATGATACTCTTATTTTAAATTGAATCTTTAATCATAACAAACACGATTCTCGTATCAACTTTAAGCCAATAAAACTTTGTAAACTCAAAGACATAAGTAAACAAAAATCGATCATCTAAAACCCCGTAAAAGTTATTTGCTTGAGAAGCATCTACAAGTTTACATCTCATCCAAAAGTGTCTTAAAAATATTTTTTATGTTCGTTAAGTCGAGTCTCTTATCAAACTAATACCTGGTATTTCCCTCATGACAAGACCATCTTAATCGTCTTGAACCGTCTAAAATAAAAAATTTTATTAACTAAAATTCTAAAATAAAGATCTTGCTCACTTTGTCAAGAAACATCTGAAATTATGAATTATGATAATTAAACAAACTTAAGCGTAGCGAAATATCATAATTAAACTTATTGAAATTAAACGCTTCCAAGAGTTCCCTTGCAAACACAAAATGAAATCTAAGTTTTCAAATAACCTTGAAATTAATTTTCTCGTGATTAAATTTCAGGACAAAATTTTATAAAGTAGGGAAAACTGTAACATCTGCCCATTTTGGAAAATAAAAACTCAAACCCGAATCCGTTTGGGTCAATTTTTGGAAAATCAAATACGTTAGTTAGAAATTTAATTTATTTTAATCTTTCAAAAAACAATAATATACTATTTATTCAACTTCTATTTATTAAATCAATTTATGGTAATTTTATGATTTATAGAATAAAATTTTATAAATTCATGAAGTTTATTTGTCATTCATGACTTTTAATTATAAAACTAAAATAAAGGATTAAAATCAAAGATCATTATTTTTACAAATATGTAAGGTCTATAAAATGTTATTAATATTTATATCATTTTTAAATATTCAATTAAAGTAAATAATCAAATTACAAGTTCTTATTAGATTTATAAAGTCTACAAAGATTTAATAAAAAAGAAGATGTTAAATTAAAATTAAAGTTTTAATAAATTTAAAGTTTAAATTGTAATTATTCTTTTATTTATTTAAATTATTTAATTTTATATTTATTTTAAATTCCAATCATAACCCTCTTCTAAAAGACTTATAAATCACCACTAACACTATTCATAACCTCCTCCTAACCTCAAGTATAAAAGCAAGGCTTAGACCACACTTTTCATTTGCTTATTCTCTAAAAATCTCACTCTCATATTTTCTTTCATCCATTGGTTATGATGAATTTGAAAAATTTTATTTTACAAGAAATTTCAAAAATTCTTAATACTAAGGTAATCTTTTATTGCTTTTATATTATACATTTCAATCATCCTAACATACAATTGTTCTCATGACTTTATGTTCTTATTATTGTTCTTTCTTCTACCAAATCTTTTTTTATTTTAATTATTTACATTTGATCATTAACATGTTAATAATCACTAACCTTATAACAATAACTAACATTCCTAAATCAAGCTAACAACACACTAACATAAACAAATAATCCCGTTTACATATGGACGGCTATGCCGCCACATTCGGTTATTCCACAAGATTATTGTTCTAAATGATGGCTATGACAAAGTTTTATAATATTTTTATAACTCAAATAAAGACTAATATACCACATATTGAAATAATAAAATGTTTCAACCCGTTTCATGCTTTAACGATTTTAAAATTGCACATAAGTGCCTTACTACAATTCTGGCAGAATATAATCTTACTTCAACCGACCATAACTTGATCATAACAAACTAAATTTGAGTAAAATCATACTCAAATGTTAAGTTCATTGAATTAAATTTTCTACGACAGTTTATACGTCTTCAAACTCAATCGGATGACTCAACAATAGCCTTTACAAGATAAGTGCGCATTTCAGTACCTTCTGTCTTGTGCTGCTTGTTTGATCTATTTAAAGATCTTTTCATAAAAAAATTTCTAAATGAAAGTTGTCCGGGAGACTTTGAACTAGTAAAGTATAAATTTTTATAATTTTATGAAACCGTTTGTTAATTTTAAAACCTATTCAAACACATACTAAACATTCTATACAGAATCTAAAATTGATGCAATAATCCTTTTTCAATCCACCTTTCGCCTTTTAGCATTCTCTAAACGTTCTAACTTCTTGTAATAAATTCCAACCTCAAGTTATTGTTTTTTTAATCATTTGAGACATCACCGTTGACTCTTGACATCCAAGATTTCTTATGTACTCTACAATCATCACTATGCTTGTGAGTCTTCCATGTGAGTTCTCCATGCCCCTTTTTACTTTATTTCACACCTTTCGGGGTGAAACATGTTAACTTTATCAACTTACACTTGTAAATATCTTGATACTTGTAAATGCACATGCAATTCATCTTTACCTTTTTGTCATAATTATTTGTGTTATTGTAAGTCTTATATGAGATACATATTTTGTTTACAATCATTAACTATTGCTAGTGTAACATCTTGTATTTTTGGTTAACTAATAGTTAACCTCGTTTATTTTTGTAAGGACTATTTATGCCACTTTATGAATTGTGTGTTTCTTATGCTTATTCGTTTGTTGGTCATTAAGTATTTAATATAAAACTTAATAACATAATTACTAAATTGACAAATAATAATTATAATAATAACTCTAATAACAATGTCTATAATAATAATAGTAATAATAATAAAAGTTATAATAATAACAATAATGATAATAAATAATAATAATAATAATAATAATAAGTTATAAAAGTTAACAAATGGAACTATGTGAAACTTAAAGTTTAATTAAGTCAAGGGGGCCTTATTGTCATTTTATAAACTTTAAATAAAAGGCTTTTGCATAAAATAATAAAGATGGAAATATTGAGGGACCATATGTGTAAATTATTTAAAACCAACCCAACCCCTTTTATAATCGCTTGTATTTCCGGCCACCTTTCCGGCGGAGATCTGGCGATCTCCGGCGACGTCCAAAAACACTATATTTTGACCATTTTTTAATCCTAAACCGTTCCAAACCCTTTGTGCACATGATTCGACATTGAATGAACGCATCAATGGTGTTTAAACCACCGGTTACAAGTCTAATCGATCAAGTAACCGGTGACATACACCCCATGACTGTTCGAACATTTACTACTAATAATAACCTAATTAAACGAATCTGAACAAGCATCTAACTATCTTTAATCGAATACAACGCTCAATTGTACCTGAAACAAACAAAATCATCAAATCCCGTCGACCTCTTGCATCGCGACCTGCAATTATTCGAGCACTATCATTAGGGTTTCAAAACTCGAAATAAACGGAGGGCTTTTCATCTTAGTGATCATCTGAAGCTACCTGTGCAACAAATTAGATCATCGTAAACGTTTGATCATTGATTGGGCACAAGAAGTTCGCGACCTGTTCTTCGTGTTGAATACCTTTGATTCGTCATCAACCGAGTAATTAATCACATGAACACACTCATTTAATCATGGGTAACAAAAGCCCCATGATTGTAAGTGTTAACAGAATCATCTGAGGTTGAATTGGATCGAAGATTGATTCTAGGGTTTATGTAATTTGGGGGTTTCTGGAGATTAAGTTTTTAAGTTTTTAAAACTAAAGTAAACCGCGGCCAAGGCCTTGGTTTACTGGTTACCCACTCGTTTGTCAATCTAGAGGTCTCGGGTTTGAACCCGGGCACCCTCAACATATTTTTTTAGGTTTTTCAGCCTTTAAAAAATATAGAAAATTTTTTGAAAATTATAAAAAGTAGTTTTTTAAACTTTGTTTATTTTTAAAGTTATCCTATCATTTTCTACAAATTTATCACCATAAATACCTTAACAATTCTCTTATAAAATAATATTAACAAATATCATGCTTAGTTTAATCATATAAAAATAGACTTTATATATATATATATATATATATATATATATATATATATATATATATATATATATATATATATATATATTAAATCATTTAATTTGGACACTAAACATTTTGTATTGATGGATTAATCATGATTATTATAGAATTTATATATTTTTATAAGTTAACTTCACAAAATTGTTATAAAGGATTTAATTCCTTTAAAATTTCATATATGATATCTTCTTGGACTAAAATATATATAAGATCTCACTAGCTAACGTTATCTAAATGTTAAAACACCTAAATTTTCATCGAAACCCTAGATCATGATAAAATATTAATCTTATTAACCTAAATCTTGTAAATATATTCATACTTAGATACCTTGTGAAGAACTTCGTTGGAATTATTGCTTATTATTTCTTATTTATTCATCAACTATATACTTATTGATCATGTGAGTATTTCCATGCCCCCTTTTGCACATTTTTACACTTTGGGGTGAAACATGTTACCTTATAAACATTGCACTTGTAAACACGTTTGATTCTTGTAAACTTATGGCAATTCACTTGTATGTTGTGGTTAGTTGATCTTTGTAGCTACCATGTAATGTCGATTATATGTACAATCATTAACTATTGCTAGCCTGGCGACGTCATAGATGTATGGGCCTGACAAGCCTGCTTGGTTGATCCAAGTACACTTAGCTAATCGTATATACTTGTAAACGTTTAAGACTTGTAAAACTTTGTCAAGGTTTGATTGTGCATTCTGTCTTACATCCCTAGTTACTTTGTTCTCTAACTTACAACATGAATTGCTATCTTTTATATACTTATGTATTACAAACTATGGAAATCTCACCAACATTATTATTGACCTTTTATTTTTAACATGTTTCAGGAAATACTCAAGCTTGATTTCTACTCTTTGAAGCTTACATATTTAGGAATGGATCTAGATAAATAAATAAAATAAAATGACTTGTTCATCTTATGTTATGTTTATTTTAATTTCTTTGAGACTTACGATTGTAATGGTACAATTGGAATTTATAATTAATATATATATTTGGGATTATTAATAGCGTTATGTGGCTGTGAACGATCTTAACTCTCACTCCTCGAAGTTTCGGCCGTCAAGGTTGGGGTGTGACATCTAGCCTGGCAACGTCTTAGATCTTGGGCCTAACAAGCCTATTTGGTGCTAAAGCCGATGTATTATCGGCTCTTAATGATGTATGGTTGTTCATCATGGGAACCAACTACACTTAGCCAATCTTATAAACTTGTAATCAAGTCAAGGTTTGGTTGTAACTATATGTGTTCTATAAACTTGCTAACTCATAACCATTGACATGAATTGCTACTTGTAAACCTTTTTACACACACACACACACACACACACACACACACACACATATATATATATATTATATATATATATGTTGTGTGTGTGTGTGTGTGTGTGTATGTGTGTGTGTGTGTTTAACCCATGGAAACTTACCAAATTTAAAAATTGACCCTTTATTTTTAACATGTTTCAGTTTACTACTTGAGGATACTTTTCTTGCTCATATAAGACTTGGATTTAGATAAATTAAACATTTTATGTTGTTGTTTATATTTTTGTGTATTGTAATAACTTAATTGACTTGTATTGTTCAATGAATATATTATTTAATATTATTCCAACTTATCTAGTTCCATGTGCTATGAACAATCATTTACATTCGTTCGCCTCGATGATTCCGCTGTCGGTCGGGGTGTGACAAGGTTTTTGTGTGCCGCTTGTCACAATTTTAAAAATACTAAATTTTATTTTCCCGCTTCTCTCTTCTAATAAATATCATATTAAATACAAATTATATTATTCAATTCTTTTTATATTACATATATACTTTTTTAAAGTGATCTTTCTACAAATGCAATTTGTAAGTAAATAATTTTTTATAAATAAGAATGTTTTTCAAAAAAATTTAAAACTTCAAAAAAACATAATATATTTTAAAACCTATGACTTTTAAAAAATAATTCTTTTGAAATAAAAGTAACTAAATTTCAAAGGTATAATAAATAAATTATTAAAAATGACACTTTTTTTAAAAAATGATTTGTTTTGAAACAAATTGTTTTAAAACCAATTAAAAAAAGCAAATGAATTAAAAAAGTATAAAATATGATATCGTTATTTTATCACTCGTATGTAATGTTAATCATACCTATAACTTCTAATAAAGCAAAGAATCTTTTACCATTTATCATTTTTTTAACTTATGTTTTTGTCACTTGTCAATTTTCTAGATATTCATAAATCAATTTTCACTCCAAAAGAATATTATAATAATTTAAATTCTCATAGAAATTTCTCTCTCTTATTAAAAAGAAATTTTATTAATTGTTATGTTTCTCTCTCTTATCTATTTTTTTTAAATCAAACTATCTTCTTTTGAAATAGAAGAAATCATTTCTTTTAATCAATATCTAAATAACAAGAAACTAAACTTTTATATAATATGAAATTTTCTAAAACATTAAATATTTTTAAACAAACTATTTTAAGTTAGTTTTAAAAACAATTATAAACATGTGAAATATTTTAAAAAATCTAAAACACTAAAGATATTTTTTTATGAAAAATCTAAAAACTAATGTTTAAAGTGAAACCTTTTACATAAGAAAGTTAAAAATAGTATAATTGTTTTATTTTTAAACAAAAATATATATAATTTAATTATATTTTAAATAAAAATATTATAATTAAAATAGCTATTTATACGTAATTAACATCATATTTTATCTTCAAACATGATTTTATAATACATAAGTTTTTATTAATATTATATAATATTTTATTTATTCAATCCGTGTAACACGAGGACTAACTTAGTATGGTATAACTTCCATCAAACTTGCCACATGTCACAACCTAATTAGTTATCACACTTTTATTTTTTTATTTCTTCCGAACTAGTATGTGCTAAATAATTTTTTTCAAATGATACCTACGTACTTTAATTTAATGCAATTGGTTAGATGTATTTCTTTAGAAGCCGCAAGGAGGGGTTTAACCCCTACTGTAGACATTATATATTGGATCAATTGCATATATAATCTTTTAGACATCCTTTAAATGCATATATACCCAACTAAAAACTTTAATTGTATATATACTAAATTAATTATTATAACATATTACCATCCATTAGTTTAAAGCAAAATCATCAATCATCCATCTCCTTCATTCTACATCGATCATTGATATCCCTCAATTCATTCAACTTCTGCAATCGATCGCTCATTCATCTCCTTTGCATCCTTTCGACATCAATCATCCATCTCCTTCACATCCATTCGACGTTGATCATCCTCTCTTGCATTTGCCTCTCCCTCTATCAGATATGTTTTGGTAGATTTTTTAATTTAGTAGATAGTTTAAATTAATCCATTGAACCCACACATGTGGGATATACATGTGATGCATGTATCTATCTAAACATCTATACTGTAGGTATATAATCAACGATTTTTTTAATTGAATAGTTAATACTAAATTGTTCAATAGTGGAATATGAGATGAATTAATGTTCTGATTTTGTCTTTTTCAAACATTCAAACTAGTTATAATATTTAATTCTAATTATGTTCAATGTGGAATATTGGATGGTGAATTCAATTATTTGCAAAAGCTAGTGATTATGTTATACAATCTTTTATGTAATACTCTTAATGGTGTTTAGATAACTTTTGTATATTATACTACCCAGTTGGGTTTACTAATAGTTTTTTATCGATATTGAAATTCCATCAAGTTCCTTGGTTTTGTTTAATTATTGATAGTTTAATATTGTTTTTTTATAAATAGTTGATTCGAGATAGGAGATGATAATGTACATATAATCCCAACATGAGAGATAATACCTCAATCACCAACACTAGAGCCATCGAAGTATAAGATGAAATTAAAATATGGAGGCTACTTTCGGTTTGCTAAGAACTCATCTAGGAAAAGATATTGTTTTGGTTATAAAAAATGTATTTACATTGACACATACATGTACAGTTTTGATGATTTAATCAAAAATTTTAGAAAGCGTTATCCCTCAAATAGGAATCTGGTTTTCACAATTTGTTTTGTTGAAATTAGAGCAGAAGTTAATTTGGGGAAAAGCGTTAGGAGATAATACTTGATGAGCGAACATGTAGTTGCAGGGTTTGGCAAATTAAAGGTGTTTCATGTATACATGCATCCGCTTTTATTGCATTTATAAGGATGAATGAGATAAATTGGTTGATTTTTACTTCACAATTGAAAAATATAAACTGGCTTATACTCTAGAAATTGCTCCCATGCCTACAAAGAATCAATGGGTGCATACCACAGAGAAAATTTACGCACCTAAAATCAAACGGGCTCCTGGGAGACCAAGATAGAATAGAATTGAATTGAATCAAGTGATGAGCCATCAAAAAAAGACATAAATTTGGGCGTTGTGGTGAGTATAAACACCATAAAAAAACTTGCAAAAATTCGGCACCTCAGGATAAACGTAATGGATTAAAAAATTGGTATTTTGTTTTGTTTTTTTAGATATTGTTATTTTACTGTTTCTTGACTATTGCCACTATTTTCATGACTATTGTTATGTAAATGTTTTTTGAATACTATTGAAATTATTGCCTACAAATATCTCCATGATTTAAACTATTGTTTAGGTGAAAAAAACCTCACCTAATAAACAACAAATACTACATATTATGAGTAAGGTTCGACATGAGTATAAGTAATTTGGTTTACGAAGTTTTATTACCTTTAATTAGTTTGACTACAAAACACATAAATGCAAAAAATAAAATAGTAAACACTTATAGATGATAAATTTGCCAATTATTAGGTTTGTAAGTGGAAAAATTGTCAATTATGAAGTTTTAGCAAGAATAAGAGCAAATTAGTCATTATATAAACTACTTTTAATGAAAATGGGTAAATTCGTTAATTACGAGGTTTTGTAAGAGGTATATGCATTATAATTTTTTGTTTGGGTATATATGTCATTAAAGAGTTTTAGAGAGTAAAATATGCTTTTCACCCTTATATATTTAAATTACTTTTTTATAATTTTTAGGCCATGGTTCTTCTATGTTCTTAAGTGTGTTAGTGTTTGTGCCGCAACGCGTGATACAAAGACGCAAACACGCTGTTATGTATGGTGACGCTACATCATGCAGGCAACGTTGTTTGCACTAATAAAAAAGGCGACGAATATAGGTTGCTTGCTAGCCACTATTCATTCTTAATTTATCCAATTCCTCCATTATTATTGTAACACTGAATCCAATTAGGCTGACATATCACACAATATGTTAAATAGACTTAATAGTAGATTGAAACATACAACTTCTAGTCATCATTTATAACGATCTTATGAAAAACATAGTCTAAAGTTATTCAAACATTGTAACTGATTATTTAAAATTCTCATCTTTAGCCGTGAGTACCTTTTATAGAAATAAGAGAAAAGAACAAAAGAAACATGGTTGTAGCCGAAGAATGCTTAGTAAAGAAATTAACAATAGCAATTGAAAATCAATAACGATAACAATAACATAATAAAAAAATCCAATACTTAATAAGATTATTTGTATGGAAATATCCATGTGAGACAATAACAATAAACAATTTGTACATGAGTTGCATTTACAATGCACTAATGTATGAGATGGGAATGTGAGCACGAACATCAAATCATATCACAAAAACAATAACATTAAAACCTAGGATAGATTCATACGCATCCTTAACAATAATTAATGTCCAAACAACTCAACATGTGATGACAAAGTAGAGACGTAGTTATCGTTCCAGCACAGATAAAGCATGATATATGTGCCATGATGCCCTATGTCCCCATAGGCCATAGTTGGATGTGCACAGGTATTGGGGTTAATGACACAGTACACTCATGTCAATAGCAATGCAAAAACAATACATTAAGGCTTGAGATCATCAACTAGTATAAATAACAATACTCAATAATCATGGAAGGATGTGACAATGAATACAATGAACTAACCTATTACATGTATATTTGTGACAACCAATAGTTTCAGGTTAATATCCAACCACAACTTATTCATAACTACACATAATTACACATATGATACGTGAATTTCAATTGAGTTTCAGGTTAATACCCAACCCCAACATCACATGCATCGGTGATTTCAACATAATTACTAGCTTACACGCGGTACAATTGACACACAAGAACGATGATAATAATTAATATATACATACTAAACAATAATTTAAAGTATTACAAAGTATTTTGGAATCCAAATTATATAAGTTAGAAAAACCTAAATTATTAGAAAACCTAAAAGAGAAATATGATTATTTACCCGGTGTAAGTCCTTTTAACGTAACTACTCGGTGTAAGTCCTTTTAACGTAACTACTCGGTGTAAGTCCTTTTAACGTAACTACTCGATACATGACATATTATTAACGTATCATCAACACTAAAATATATGATATTAAAATATACTATCACAATATTTGATATATTTTAGAAAGTAAAAAGTGAAAATATAAAATATGTAAAATTATCCATACTTACAAATACCACCAAAAATACCAATACTACACAAAAATAAAACACCCCCTCCCCATGCATGTTGACCGTCCACCCTCCACCCCCTCCTATTTCACTTTTCTTTTTTATCAAATCCTCGTATGATTTTCTTAGTTTGACTTGTTGCTTTTGAAAACTTAACATTTATACAAAAGATATACACAAAGGCTTAAAGCATGATGTAATCCTTACCTATCTTGACCTCTCTTCGAAACAATTGAGTTTACCAACACCATATAGGTTATAAAGCAATTTCTAAGTTATTTTACAAGTATTATTATGAACATTTATATATTCTACATGTTATAAATAGTTAGTAAGTTGTAAATATGTTATTATGAAAGTTGAGTTATGACTAGATGTAAAGGATGACATATTACTAAGTTATTTTGGCATTGGACTTGGAATATAAATTTGTGAATTCTATAACATAGATATTAAATTACTTAAAATGTAAGACAAATAGATAAATTAACTGACTACGTATTTTTATCAAGAAATTTTACTATGAATTTTTATTAAATTCGAAATATAATATTATTATTTAATAATTTAGAGAAACCCTAGCTAATCATAAAAGCGAGGTAAAATAAAATAATAATTATAACAAAAATATAATTACATAATTATTTTGTGTGCAATATATATATATATATATATATATATATATATATATATATAATATATATATATATGGGTTGTAAAAATATAAAAACTAGTGACTTTCCTTAGATGTTATCATTTCAAATTATATTTTAATTTATATAATACAAGCATTATTCTACTTAAAATATGAATTTCTATCAAAACTCCAGTTTCCATAATTCATATGTAAAATATATAATTAATTACCAAGCACACGGGTAACGACTCGGGTCGAATCAAATGATATTTAAATGCCCAAATAATTCATTTTGCCCATTACCGTTTGAAAAGTTTTCATTTTCTTCACATTGCCAACTATATGACTTTTACATGTGTAACATGTATTTTTTTCCCCTAATGTCATCATCCTTTAGCGGTAAGGGTAAATTAATATTTGTTAAAAGAAGACGACCATTCAGAATGTTACTTGTTAAAAGATGCACAACTTTATTGTGTTGTTTTAAAGTTTTAAACATAATAATTTTATTTTTTGAATTCTTTTTTGTTACATGAGGTCATGGATGTTATCAACGTCCCTCTTCAATGCACCAATTCGTGACAACATTTTGATATTTTCTATAACTTTACGCATATGCCACAACACACAAGTATTTATTCTAGTTACCGTTATTATCTTGTTTGCTTTTATTCATATATATATCTTGATATTTCATATTTTAGTATTTTTTTTTTCTTTTTGATTACGATATAACAATTATTATGCAGATAATGTTTTGCCATGTAACAAAAATATCTACTTATAAAATGTACTCTCTTTTCTATTTCATAAATTGGCATAATAAACTAGGGTTGTTAAAAAAATGATGTCCGAAATTATTCGAAATCCAATCCGTACCCAAACGGGGTGTTTGTGTGCAGTAAAGATTGTGACAGTGTTAGCTACCAATAGGTGTGGGAAATTTAGGCTTTATGAGGATAATTTGTGTTTTGGATGCCTAACGCCAAATGGGGTGTTTGCGTGGAGTAAAGATTGTGACACGAAGCCACCGGGTGTGACACGAGTGGGTTTAGGTATTATGAGCTCAAAGAAGTGGATCATATCACAGTTAAGAATACAGTAGGGGGTGGACTGATGAAATAGAGTGAATGTGAGAGTAAATGCATGAAGGATTGCAAGTGTATGGGTTACTTTTATCATATGGATAAATTGAGGTGTTGGGTCACTGATGAGTTGAAAACATTGAAGAGGGTCGGGAACTCGACTAGTTTGGCGTACATCAAAACACATGTTCGTTAGACCGGGTTTTGCTAGAAACCTGGAAATAAAAAGATTAAGGATGAGAATAAATGAAAATGTCTGGTTTTTAAGCTTTTGTTGGGTGTTTGTTTTTTGTTATTTAAACAAAGGTATTGATTAAGTTATAAAAGGTGAATAAGTTAATATAATGCACCTTAACTATGTCTGTCTCTGTCTAATCAACATACAACTTAAATTATTTGTAAAACAATGTGGCTACTAAAATCCGCATATTGTATGATTAAGATGGTTTATGCGGATCTTTCTTTTATTCTTTGCATTTTTTTCATTTAATGTATATGGTGAAAAGTTCAAAGATATCCACAACTTGTTAGATCTAGTAATAAACAAAGTATACTTTACTGATGGGTCCTTATCCAATTGAATGTGTGTTTCAAGTTTGCATGTGGCGCACCTTTAATTTAAAAGACCAAGAGCATCAAGAAGAAACCTTTGAAAATATCTAAAAAAAATAGTTATTTTAAATTTAGGTCAAAATTCGATCAATTTTATCTTATGAAATAAGAATTGATATCTTTGATACACTTTGTAGAGAGAATCAAGACCTTTAATCTTACTCTCTCTCCAGTTAAAAGTTAAAACTAATTGATCTTATTCCTAAATCCTAAATAATTGTGAGATTTAATATTTGTTTTATCCTAGGTTACCATCGTTAATTGTATTATTATTGTATAACATAAGATGTGGGCGGTTATGGTAGTTAACCACCAAACGACACCAAGGGAATACACATCCTTCCGTTAGTACACATAGGGATATAACCCTCATTTGTTTTAAAACTTGATGATTGTATATAAAAGCATGTTTATGTCGAATTCTCTCGATCATCCCTCAACATGCCTCAACAATAATAACTTGCAAGAAATGTCTGTAAGGGTAAAAGAAGAGATCAATGTTCATTGTTGGCTGTTTTGTTTAAATCAAACTTCATTGATAATGTAAAACTTATATAACTGTTATAATTCTAAGTGGTAAATGCATCCAATTATTTTCCAAAATATCCAAAAAAGTAATAAAATTTCAGAAGATCACGACGCAACGTTATATCTAAAAACATAAAGTGTTCTGGGTGGTCACAAAATCTTGACGAATAGTTGTTGGCACTTCTGGTTTATATATAGCAATAATAATACATTATACTTAAATTAAAGATACAGATATTTGATTTTATTGTATAACTTTAAAAAATAATAATAAAAGTAATTACAATAAATAATAATAAAAATAATTACAACTGTTTACATTTAAAGATATAAAAGAAGTAGATAAAAGTAAAGAATGGTGGACTTTTCTTATTTTGTTCTCTCAACTATTAAAGTAAATCAAAAGAGATTTTACTATTGCCATTGATCACCTTTATCAAATGTTCACATTACATCCTTATTTTCTTATAATATTTATATAATATTAAAGTTTGTACCTCATGTTTTTAGATTATAATTCATTTTATTTTTTCTTTACTTTTTCATTTTTAATTTTCTTTTTTTATATTTAATCTTAATACATTGTTAATTTTAAAATTTGATCTCATATAATTTTTCATCTTATACAATTCTTTTATTTACGTCTTGTTCTAAAATTTTCAAGTTAACATACAGACACATGCGTATGTGGTTTAACGTTTTTACATCTATTTTTATTTATTTTTATCTATTTTACAACTGCGTTGTGTAATACACTTCGTTCTAATTTATACAAATTAACACGTCGCAACACACATGCATGTGTTAAATTTTTACGTCTGTTTTTCATTTGGTTTTATTTATTTTGTTTTACGAGTTTTTTAATGTTAGTGGTTGCTAGCCACAATATGATATTGATTTTATTTAACACAGTTTTTAGCCCCCACCTCAACACGTGAGGTTACATACTAATTGTTATTTAATTTCAAACGTACATGCATTACCCTAGACTAAAATGAATAGCAGACAAAACACATCGTCTTCAAATACACATACGTTACCCTCATGTCACTATTCATTCATAGCTTATTCAACCCCTCTAGTATTATTATACGGATAACAAGATTTTGTCATGTAACGAAAATATCTACTCATGAAATGTATTTTCTTATAAACATGCATAATAAACCCTTATCCAATACATCCAACACTTGTAACCATGGCTACTTTATCTTCTTCCTTTTCATTCATCTTAATATGCTTCATTTTCCGATCAATCTCCGTCTCCGACGCCGTTGTTACGGCCAACGAAACCTTCCGTTACGTCAACTATGGCGAGTTACAGCTCGGTACCGAATACTTATTCTTTGAGTCCGAATACGAGCCAACTTTTCGCACACTTCCGCCATATACATTCCCCTTCCAGCTTTGTTTTTACAACACCACTCCAAACGCGTACACACTCGGTCTCCGCATGGGGAATAGGCGAGACCAAACCGTCCGGCCATGGGTCTGGGAAGCGAATCGAGGAAACCCGGTCCGCGAAAACGCAACCTTCTCCTTAGGCTCGGACGGAAACCTCGTCCTCGCGGAAGCAGATGGTCAGATCGTGTGGCAAACCAACACCGCCAATAAGGACGTTGTTGGTTTTGCCATACGCTCTGACGGAAACATCGTGCTCCGTGATTCCAAGGGTAACTTTGTCTGGCAAAGTTTTGACTTCCCCACTGACACTCTTTTGATCGGCCAGTCTCTCAGAGTGAGAGACGGGCCGATAAAACTGGTCAGCAGGGCGTCAATCACCAATAATGTTAATGGGGATTATAGTTTAGTAGTAGATTCTAAAAGATTGGCTTTGTATTACAAGAACAATATGCGATACTGGTCGCCTTCGTTCGACGAATTAACCGACCGAACGTTATGTTGGCTAACGTAACATTTGAAATCGCGGAAGCCGAATACGAAGAGAACAATTTTCACGAGCTAAGTTTTGGTCTCGTGAATGCTAGACCCATATTTGAGAGTTCAGCTTATTTAGCATTGGGGAGAGTTCAATATAACAGCTCGTTATCATATCTTCGATTGGGCATCGATGGTAACGTAAGAGTGTACACTTACCGTCGGATTCGGGGAAACGCGTGGACATTGTTGTTCACTTTGTTTGATAATCGTATGAACGATTACGGAATGATATTTGAAGACGAGTGTCAGCTACCGAATAGGTGCGGGAAGTTTGGGCTTTGTGAGAATAGTCAGTGTGTCGGGTGCCCGACGCCAAACGGGGTGTTTGCGTGGAGTAAAGATTGTGACACGAAACCACCGGGGTGTAACGCGAGTGGGTTTAAATATTATGAGCTCAAAGGGGTTGATCATTTCACGATTAAGTATACGGCTGGGAGTGGACCGGTGAATCAGAGTGATTGCGAGAGCAAATGCACGAAGGATTGCAAGTGTATGGGTTACTTTTATCATACGGATAACTCGAGGTGTTGGATCGCTTACGAGTTGAAAACGTTGACGAGGGTCGCGAATTCGACTCATTTGGCGTACATCAAAACCCCTGTTGGTTAGACCTGGAATTTGCTACAAACCCGAAATAATAAAGGTTAAGATAAAAATAAAAGCAACTGTTTTGTTTCTAACCTTCTCAAGATCCTACTGTACGGTTGATAATTTTGCTCAAGTATCTTGTGTTTGTTATGCTTTTAAGACTGGTCATCACGTTTTATTCTTCCGACAAAAGAATGATTCATTTGTTAGGATGATCTTGGGTATCTAACCTTTGCTTTTGTTCTTCCTTTGCTATTAAAGAACAAAAAAAGACATTGTTTAGACTTCAATGGATGCAAATTAACTTTGATCTACAGTAGTTTGTTGGATGCAAAGTGAATTATTTATAGCGGAAGTAATAATAAACTCAAAGAAAGTTGATGTACTTTTAATTGTTTAAATCATTACAATAAGATCTAATTTTATAAGGTAAATATGGTAGATTGAACCAAAGTATTAGAAAAGGAAATTGACCATCTAATAATGAAAATTTACTTTCTAGACAAATTTGTAAATTACTTAAGTCATTCATGTGTTTTTACATAGAAAAAGAAACAAATTAAGACTCGTAAAATTGTTTAAAAAAACCCGAGGAATGTAAATCAGGGCCTTAAATGGTAGAATTTTGGTTTGAGGCAGGGTAAAACCATCTATGGTTGTTTGCAACATGATCTAGCTCGTTAAGATGTGGTCGTCCAATAACGCCAGACGTAATTCTTAAATAAAACTAGTTCTAGCCTGCTTGATTCTATTAACCTCGTTCTAAGTATTTATTAAATCAGCTCTAAGAACATATCAAATAAGGAGTTTTATTTTTTTTTTCTCAATTAAGAGCATTACAACCCATTTCATGTCTTTATTCATGTAATTACACTAAAAATTAGGGCCGGCAATTTCCGATATGTTTATGAAACGATTAAACCTGTTTGATAAAATATATGTATATTTTTTTACATTTTTGAAAATAATTAAAATCTGAAGGCTAGACTCTATTATTTTACATTCTTGATTCACAAAAACTTATTAAATAGACATAATATATAAGTAGTTAAACAAGTTTTTTGCATGTTTGATACGTAAATTATGTGCGTCATTTCTAACCTGTTAAACACGATAAGACATGTTTTGTCACCCTACTAAAAATCACTTTTCTCTCTCTATCGTTTTCAATTAAATAATAATATTTATATATTTATTATTAATTTCTTTCTCTTTCACTCACAATCACTTAAAATATATTAAAAACATTGTAGTGTTTTATATAGTGCTTCTCAAAAACATAGATTAAACAATAAATTTCTCATATTTTTCACTTACGACCGCTTATGACTGTACCATATATTTATAAAGAATACACTCACATAAGTTTTAAAAACCGGACGTGAATGCTCTAAACGCTCAATTGCTCAAGTGAAAGGCCCTTTCTTGAATCTGCAACTTCATTCAACTTCACTTATTCCGGCCCACTGTAATTGGATAGCTCTAGGCACGCCCATATAATTTATGAGTTGTTACTTGTACGTTCTTATATTTTTAATTGTATATTAGACTATGAGTTTACATTCAATTACCATCTAAGCTATAAGCTTCTATATAATATGGGTCGGATGAAAACATTTTTTAACTTAAATATTAAATAGTTAGGAATATAGATATTAGGAATTAAAAAGAGAAACAAGAAATAAACTTATTTATTTGTTAGAAGAAAAAGAAAAAGGATAAAAGGAAATGACCATAATAAAGCTTTAGAGTTAATTACATGGTTTGTTAATGTAAAATATCCATATTATAGGATCAATACCAACCTTTGAATTTTTTTTAATTTTTTAGTCCCAATTGTTAGGCAAACCATAACACCAGTGATCCCTATGATGGACAAACGTTCAGTTTTTCCATTAAGTTGACGTAAAATGATTAAAATTCCATTGTCAATAAATCACCAACTTCCTCCGTCACCACCACACCATCAAATAACCCCATTGTAACCCATCATAATAGAATCACCAATCAAAAATCAGATCAAATGATGAGGACATTGTCCAACACCCTTGGTTTTTCTTTTGGCATCAATTGTTGTCTGTCCTTCATCTTTTCCCTAACTTGTCGTAGTTATCGTCAAATGAGGAGGATCTATAGTGTTGGTAAAAGAAAAAAAGGTAAAAGTAAAGACCATAATAAAAATTTAGAGTTAATTACACTGTTAGTTTATGTGAAATATCCATACTACAAGATTAATACCAATCTTTGAGTAGTTTATCTTTTGGTCCAATTATGTGCCAAACCACACGAGTGATCCCTGTAATGGATATCCTAGTTTTTTCCATTAAGTTAACGTAAAATGAATAAAATATCATTGTCAATATAATCACTAACGTCCTCCATCAACCCCACACCATCAAATCACCCTATTGTACCCATCATAATAGAATCACCAATAGGGAATCAAATTAAATGAGGACAATCGTCCAACACCCTTGGTTTTTCTCTTATCATCGATCGTTGTTTGTCCTTCATTTTTCCTCAACTTGTCGTAGTTATCGTCACATGAGGAGGATCTATAGTGTTGGCATATAACATGAAAGGTTTCTTAGTTAAATTAATTGGGTTTAGGGGTGAATTGTGGTGATGTAGGGTATTAGCTTGTTATTAACCAGTTACATTCAAGAGCTTCGGTTCTTCTCTATAAAACTCATGGAGAAACTCAAGTCATCATCACCAGCAGATGACACAACCATGAAAAGAAGTATGGTGGGAAAACGAGGGGTTGTGGTGGTTGGTGATGTGATGGTTGTGGTAAGGGGTGGTTAGGTGTGGGGGTGGTGATGTATTTAATTTGTATAGTAGGTCTAATAGGTGGTGACCATAAGTAGTTGTCGCCATTGGTGGTTGTCAGTGTTGGTAGGTGTGGTATGGTGATGCGGGTGTTAGGGTTTTTTCTGGAAATATAAAGAATAATCTATATTAACAGGGGTAAATTGATCATTTATAAAAATCTAACATAAAAACTAATGCTCATTCACTCCAAAGACCACCATTGTAAGACTTTCTCAAACAGTTGGGACTAAAGATGTAATTTTTTTAAAATTTGAGACCAATTAAGCAATATTGACATTACAAAGGGATCAACCATTTAAATAACTTAAGAATTTAAAATTGATAAAAGTCAAGAAAAATAAATGAGTGTTCATAAATTTATGATACGTTACACCTTCATTACTTATTTATTATATATAGATATGATTGCAGACCAAGTATATCTTTTTCTTTCAACCAAGGTGTTATAAGATAAATTCTTTTAGATACAAACCTTGGTTGTGCCTACTATCTGAACCTCATCAAATATCTTTATGTTTAGGCTTGTTTTCACTTTCGGTCTCTAACCCTAACTTAAAACAATCACCATCATTATACCAAACCACCACCACCACTCTACCATGCCACCATCACTACCAACCATCACCATTCTACCAGCCCACCACTACCACAAGTGCAACGACGACTATAAACATCCTGAACCCGTCTCATCATCACCAAGAAACCAACTCTTACCACCACCAGTGCCCCGAAGACCACCACTGCCTGAGCCTTTTCTCATTGTGACCACCATTGTCCCTCCTCCTTCACGTAAATCCATCCCCTAAAATCCTCTTATCTTGACTTAAAACCCCTTAGAGGAGGTGGAGGTGGAGGGTCGCTGTCTATTGTCCTCTAAAACTTGTTACAATGGTCAAATGGTGATAGTAGCCGAAGAGGATGTGGAGGGTCGTCGATTGAAACATTAGGTTTTAATCCTTAGTTTTGTAAAGTGTCTTCATTTGAATACCAACCTTTAATGTGTTCTCATTCTTGGCCTGAGTTTTGCAAATCAAGTCTATTTTTGTCCTTTTACTAACGATGTCAACTTTTTTTGTTAGAACTTTTTGAAAAGATCAAAACACCCCTAGGGATCACTCTCTCACTTTTCAAGTTCTTTCTCTACTCTCTCTTTCTTTTTATTCTCCACCACCATTGAGAACCGCCTCTACCGCCACCGTCTGATAACATCTCCTCCCTTGTCACCATCACTATCGCCGCACCATCACCACCCTAAAAAAACCCACCACAAAGAGCACCATCACCATAATAATAACAAGGTCACCACCGCCAACACACACCATACCACTACCATCACCATCTACCAGCCACAACCATCAAGGTCACCTCATGGTCGACATGCGATGAAGCCCAAGATTTCTTCAATGACATCAATTGCCATCATACAATAATTCATTAATTAGTCAACACCATTAATTGTCGACTTGTTTTTAACTTGAATGATTCTTCAGGTTTCAAATTGCTTTGTAATCATCACTATCTCTTTTCATTTCTCAAATGCAATGATCTCACCATTTTGTTCAAGTATTACTTCCCAAAATCCACCCATTTCATATACTTCCTATGCCTTTTAGTTTATATATCTACGATGGTCATGTGATGGTGTAGTACAGTGATGGTGGTAGTGGTTAGGCGACAACATCTATCGAATAAGTCCTAGATCCTAGATGTGATCGGGATAGTGGTAGTGGTTAAGCAATGGTGGTGGTGTGGTGATGGTGGTAGTGAGGCGCCAAAGGAAGGAGGCATCGGAGGAAGGTGGTTGCGGTTGTTGGTGGCAATAAAGGGGATTGTAGGGGTATTTTAGTTTTGAATGTAAAAGTGTGAAAATGATGATGATGTGTACGTGGTGTAAGACAAAATTATAAATTAATTTTTAATTTTAACCAAAAGGTATTTTAGTCATTTAACACTCAATTAACACTCATCTAACTGAAAATGTTAACGATGTTAGTATATTGGACTGGAGCGGACATGATTTTGAAAAATCAAGCAAAAAATGGATACAAATTAAATGTTGGTACTCAAAGGAAGACAATTTGTAAAATCAAATACCAAAACTGTAACTATCATGTGTAAGTCACCATTAATTACTTCTCAATTGGTTTCACTAAAAACATAACTTGCCAAACCGGAATCCCGAAGTGGATTGATTTTTATCTAAGATTGTTAAAAACCTAAACTTCTATTTTGTTAATTTAATTATTTTTCAATTTAATTAATCAATTTACTTACTTTTCAATGTTTAGTATTTTAGGTTAATCGTTACTATCACTTTCCTATGATACCTTGTAGATTCAATACTCTTCTTACCATTTACTATTAAGGGTGATTAGACACTCTTTAATTAATATTTTTTACTGACCACACGACATTGTTCAATACGTCGCCTCCGTCGTATCATACTCCATCCTCAGCGTTCATACGCCAAACTTCTTGGAATTCTGATCAAATACGCCAAATTAGACGCCCATTATACACCATCGGCATATCATACGCCCCTCCTCGGTATATGATACACCGGGCACCTTTTAAAATCCATTTTTTTAACTTTTGATATTTACGTTATTGTCCTTGAACTTCCGTGTTTTGCTTTGTTTGCCTCAAATTATGTTCCTTTAAGCTTCAAACATCTATGATACAAAACATAAACCGAGTAAACTAACTCCATAATAACAACGATGTAAAATCACGTATTTAGATCAATTAAACTCTAAAAAATCGACACTTGATCAGTCATATATGTATGTAATACGAGTTAAACTGACTTACACGAGTGTAATTTCTATACCTAAAATTTTTTTGTTAAAGAATATATAAACTTAATCAAATATTATTTATATATTTAAGTTATTTTCGAGTTAAAAACTTTCAGCTTCTAACCAAGTTGTTAAGGATTAAAACCTCACTACCCTTTAAGTTGAAATGTTATTTTAGATGACCTTCTATCTAATCCACTCGATAAACCTTAAAGAAAATTTGGCCTGACACGACAACCTAGTTTACGGTCGCTCACCTGTGCACATGAACAACCCAGGTCAAACACAACCGAGAACCGAGTTAAACTTTAAACTCACCAAACTCAATCACCGTTGACTCTGATTCTTGGTTGGTTACATATTCTACAATACTAGGGCATGAACTACTATCACATATATCTACTTATTTATAATAGAATTTCGTATGAACCCTTAGAAACCTTCAAATATCTTACATACTTAATCAAACTCTAAAATATTAATTATACTTTTTTTATGATTTTAGTTCATAACAATTTTACCTATTTGAAATATACCTTTCAATGTTAACCCACAACAAGTAAAAGTTCCAATGTCTTCATTCTTAGGCTTAAAACATCATCTTTTATGTTTAGTATTATGTTTCTGTCATTAAAGTTATCCACAAAGTCATCTATCTATTTTCAACTATCTAGCAAAAAAAAATCTCGGTTTTCAATTTTATTACTTACAAACGATCAAGATTTTGTAGCCTATTGATTATAATTCTTATCTTTCATAATCGGCTATAGATGAAAAGCTTGATTTATCGCTGAACATGACAAAGAGTAAAAAAAAAAGCTTATATCCATCGTATTTCACCTAGTTAAAACTTAAAACTATATGGTCACACCCAAAGGTAGATCAAAGCAAACAAATTTCGATCTATTATTCATATTGTAACTCATTTAGTTATATTGTTTTAGTCAATTGTCACAAGTAGTTTTTTATTTTTAATCAGTAACTCAATTTGTCATCGTTGAAGGTTCCATTGTTCCACATATTAAAATAAGAATGCTTGATACGTGTATATTGATAGGTTTATACGCAAAAGACTTTTATATATCAATCCATTAATCCATTAATTGGAAATAAACTTGTTTCTTTAATCTATCCTGGGCCCAACAAATCTTGAAACCATTTACGTGTTTGAATTTTGTAGCAAAATAAATTATGTATTAAGGTTTAAGATTAAATCCAATTCATTCGTCATTTTCTCAAAATTATGAATGGTACATCACAAATATACAATTATACCAGATCTGAGTAGAATTTTTGGTATTCGAATCAAAAAACTTAAAAATCAAATAGATTAAACTATAAATTTTCATTTTGAGTTCAGAGTTTCATACTTTTGAATCGAAACATTCAATTCGTAATTCAACATATTCAAATTCACATATTGGATTACTAATTGAGTTGAACCTTTTAATTTTTGATTCAGTTTGGAATTCAAATCCAACCTAGTCATATAGTTTTTTTTGCTTATTAGGTCCTGTTTAAAACTTTTCTATGGAATGACTCGATTAAAAGCATTAAAAATCTGGACTCGGTCAGAAACAAAGGAAATAGTGAGTCAAAAGCAAGGGACTCGGTCAGAGATTAGGAAAGGAAATCAAACAACGTAACCATTTACCCGGTCAGTCAGCTCTAACTAAACCGTGTAAGCTGATATCAAAAAACCTCTTAGTCATTTTAAATTTGTTTTAACATTTTATCATTTTATACCAATTATAAACTATATTTTCAGTGTTGTAATTTAGAATTTGCTCAAGTCATTTGGATCTTTTTCTTTGCTTGATATTTTAGAATAACATAAATTATAATTTCTTTTTTTGTCTGAATTCAATTAATCAACTTGAGTTTAAATCGAATGCGGAATTTGACATAAATCCGAATTCGGATCGATGTATTCGGTTCCATTTGAATTCGAATATGACAATATATAATTCCATTCGATTACTTTGAATTCAATTTGATGAACGGCCGGTTTCATTTCATCAAACATTGACAACATAATAAGTCATGAAACATCCTTATTTTGTATATAAGAACCTGTAACAATAAATTCATATCATTGAGTTTAAAAATAATGCATACGACAAATAAAAGTATGTCATGTAACATTAAAATTTTATGACCCTTTAAAAGAAGGTAGGAAAATCCAAACATAACGGAAAAAAAATCAAAACTTAAAACACTCAGACCAGTTTTTCGTGCACCATACTCGACGTGGACTTATTATAACAAAAAAATCATAACTTAGAGATAGGTATAATGGTAGATGATATCTTTTAACTTCGATTGCCCATAATTAATACCATACTCTTTTAAAACATTATTTTTAAAGATCTTTCTTCTTCAAATAGGCATCTTCCTCCCACCAAGTATCAATAACTATACTCTATTCATCAAGTTGCAAGAGAAAAGCTACTTTAATAATCGTTCTAAGCCTTTTAATTCCCCTTTTTTCATATTTATTCATAAGCCACCGCACCCAAAAATCCATTTATTAATATATTATTATATAAAATTTAAAAAACTCATATTATTTGACCCTGCATTACTTGGTTGTACGGTACACGTTAATAATACCACAGGCGGCTGCATCATCCCATGATCCCATCTATATATACTGCTTCTTTCATAGTCACAAAACACTAACAACTTAACAATGGCTTCTTCTTCTTCTTCTTCTTCCCATTTCATCTCTTTAATTCTACTTTTGCTCTGTGTTCAACTGTTTCCCACCATTTCTGAAGCTGTTGTACCAGCTTCAGAAACCTTCACTTACGTTAACGAAGGCGATTTCGGCGATTACATCGTCGAATACGACGCCAATTACCGCGCTCTTGACCCATTCAGCAGCCCATTCCAGCTCTGCTTCTACAACACAACTCCTAACGCATTCACTCTAGCCCTCCGCATGGGCACGGTTCGATCCGAATCGCTCATGCGGTGGGTCTGGGAAGCGAACCGGGGCAACCCGGTTCGCGAAAACGCCACCCTGTCCTTCGGCACGGACGGCAACCTGGTCCTCACGGACGCCGACGGACGGGTCGCGTGGCAAACGAACACCGCGAACAAGGGTGTGGTTGGCTTTCAGGTGCTCCCCACGGGTAACATGGTTCTTCATGACGGTAAGGGTAATTACTTATGGCAAAGCTTTGATTCACCAACGGACACTCTTCTTGTGGGTCAAACGCTTCGAGCCGGTGGTCCGAATAAGCTCGTGAGCCGCCTTTCGGATGCGAGCAACGTGGACGGACCGTATAGTTTGGTGATGGAGCCGAAAGGGTTAGCCATGTATTACAAAAGCTCGAGCTCGCCTCGACCAATGCTTTACTGGTCATCTAGGGAATGGTTCACTATTGACAAAGGTAGTTTGAGCAACTTAACGCTTACATCAGTCCCAGACACCGATGAGGGGTTTCTTTACTACTTGGCGTTCGAGTACTTCACCACGAACCCGACATCGTCTTCGAACCGCAACATGGCGTATACGCGATACAACAACACGTTATCGTATCTTCGGTTGGGGATAGACGGGAACCTTAGGTTCTACACGTATAACCCGAACGTGCAAGGGGTGGCGTGGGAGTTGGTGTACACGTTTCTCGATCGGGATTCGATGGAAGGCGAGTGTCAGTTACCGGGGCGATGTGGGAACTTCGGGTTGTGCGAGGATAGCCAGTGTGTCGCGTGCCCGACGCCGAATGGGCTAAGTGGTTGGAGCAAAGAGTGTGAGTCCAAAAAAGTGACATCTTGTAAAGCTAGTGACTTTTATTATTACAAGCTTGACGGTGTTGATCATTTTATGATCAAGTACACTAGGGGTGACGCTACAAAACAAAGCGATTGCGAGAGCAAATGCACGAGGGATTGTAAGTGCATGGGGTACTTCTATCACACCGATTCGTCGAGGTGTTGGATCGCTTACGATTTGAAAACATTAACACGAGTCGGAAACTCGACTCATTTGGCGTATATCAAAACACCCAAGTAATTAAAAATGTCATGAACTCATGATCCATTATTTCTTTATGTTTTCTGTTGTTTGATTTGATGTGTATTAGATTAAAGGTTTGTAATAAATGTGTGGGGGTCAAAGATGTGACGATATGTCGTGTATTGGCATATAGATTGGATCATAATGTTTTTTAAATAAATAAAGAATATTATCTTATCGAAGAATAATGATTCTGAAAGCAACTCATTGACTGTAGATTTGAATATATTCGTGATTCGTTTCCGGGTCGAGAAGCTACATGCAGATTCGTAAATTAATGCAGACAATGTACTGAGGTGACATAAACTGCACGTGGCATAATGATGATTACAATATTATTTTAATAAAATATCAAGGAAAGTATAAAAATTGTATCATATAATCGGTTTGATACACAAAACGTCTATAGGCTGGTGGTACCAAGGCATATGAATCATTATGCGATGCTCTTGTTAAGAGTTGATGTTTAGATGACAATCAGTTTTACATTAATTGGTTTCGAGAAATGTACATTTTATAAAATAAAAGTTATGAATTGAAGCCTCACTAGTTGTAATATATTTTAAGTGGATTAAAAGTTTTATTATAGTGCATATTTGGGTGGTGGGTTTTTTATTTGAATGGTAGACGAGCCGGATCATCAATGTTGTTTGTATTTGCGAACGTGAGCGGCCTTTCGCCAATAAATTTACTCCGGTGATTGGGCTTAAACAATTTTTCATTGGCCGTTTAGAAAAAAGTTGATGTTTAAATCTCGTCATGAACAAAAAGTGTACATTAATTAAAAGTAAATGTGATGGGTGTGTATAGTTATTGTTAAAATAATTTGGTTTTAAACCACTTAAGCGCCTCGTTATTAGTTTTATGGGTTTATATATGGATACAGGAAATATTTTATTATAGTCTCGAGTAAATTACAGAGAGTGATTTTTATGTTTGTAACTAATTTTATTTTTTAACATTTATTTTTATTAATTAACAGTCTAACAGTGGTTGGTTTACATCATTAAGTTAAGTATATTAAACTAGGTATTTAATAATCATTAAGATGTTAACTCTTAATGGTTCATAGTTTTTTTATTATGAACCATTAAAAGGTAGCATCTTAATGACTATTAAAAACATCCAAACAACCACTTAACATTCTACTTTGAACAAAAGCATCTAATTATATTATTGGTACTTAGATCATATGATACAACAATTTTTTATCAAACTAACTTTTTTTTAAATGATGATAAATATATCTAAAATTTGTTTGCGCTTTTATTCACTAGTCTCAATGTTTTATTAATCATATCTTTTTAAATGATTTCACATAGCTTGCATTCTAATTTCTAGACATTAACTTTATTATTAATATTTAAATATAAAATCATAAATCTACATAAAACTAACTTTAAAAAGTAATAATAAATATATATTAATATTTACTCGCAGCCTCAACATTTTACTAACGATATTTCTCTAATACGTTTGTTTTTGGATTGTGCCATCTGGATCTATTTTTACACATTTAACCTTACGTGACAACTATGTGATTTAACTAAATAATGTAAACTAACGACCGTTAAAATACAAAAAAAAAATGAAACAAGACATATATATAAAGGTTGTCCAGCAACACCATGAGTGAGGTAGCCACTAGCTTGATACCAACACGAGGACACCATCAAGGTGACGAAGTGACATGGGTCAGGTAACCACTCGATACGATATTAGGACGCCGTCCCACCTATGCGGCACGACAAAATTTAAAATAAAAAAAAGTGGCATCTCATGCGGATGGCTAGGTGAGCATGAGAGCTAATGACATGATAGTGGCACCGGACCCCTCCATGTGACATCACACTTTACTAACGAAACAAAAAAAGTATGTAAGTTGACATTGTATGTGGTCAACTAAAGTTGTGGTCGTAGATGGCAACTAACGCGTTTCATGGTGCCAATAGTTATTGCAGCAGCAAGCACCTTGTTTTGCTGGGTCAAAATTATCGATCTCAAAACGAATTTGTGTTTTCATTTTTAATTTGTTTTAACGTTGACTTTAAAATGATTTATCAAAGTTCACTATTTCCTATTTCTAGACTGTATATTAGTTACATGTTTAGAAACTGCATATATTATATCCGAACAAAAAAAATTTCAAGATAACATTAATATTTAACCACCCTGTTCTTTGATAAATAAAAGTCAAATTAGACTTTGATAATCAAAACTATTGTTTGTTGACGATAATTATTCGAACTAAAAAATTAAACAATAACATTTTTAACATGTATTTTTGTTACCAACAACAATCCTGATATGTAACTAGAACTGTTAATATTATTACATGTGAAAGTTAAAAGTAATACTAATTAAAATATTTATATTATTATCAGTCAATACACAATTGTTTAGGTGGTTAAAATCCAAATTTTTTAGTTTGTGGTTTTCCTGTCTAAAATATTGTCACTACTTGCACGCAGCTTTGATTATCTGACCAATTTGATACCATTAATCCAGGAAATGATTTTGACTTCTAATTTATTCTACTTCACTATTAAATTACATCATGTCCCGGTTTATACGTTGGACCTCTCTTCCGATATAAAACAAAAATATCTATTATTAAATGAGCTAGCCTCATATAAACTTGTAGCAGGCACATTAAGTTATGTAAAGATTACTAGCAAGATGCTAGAGCCCAAACATCAATTACATCAAGAAGTTATTTAAAGCAAAATTACGGCAATGATGCCAATGTAAGTTTTTTTAAAATCGTCTTGTTTTTAAGCCACCAATACGTGTTAACTATAACTTCCTCCACTATCGATGTAGGAATAACTGATCTATTGTTGAATATCAAATCATTTCTAGCCTTCCAAATATGCCACCATGTCATCATGTAAATGTAATAGATGATGGTTCTTAACTTCCGGTTGCCACTAAAGTTGTCTAAGTCAATCATCGCTTGACGGATTGACGAAGGAATCTACGCTAGACCTCCACATCATGCTTTAATCCTAGACCAAACAAACATAGCCATGTCATATGAAGAAAGGACATGATCAACCGATTCGTTGTGAGCGAAACATAAGCTACATTCCAAGGAACCCAACTCCACCCCACGTCTTAATAATGCATCTTTCGTCAATAAGCTAGCAAATCTAGCCTTCCAAATAAAGGAGTGTATCTTTGATGGAACCCACTTGATCCACAACATAGGGCATAAGTCCACCGGAGATCTAATAGATTCTATGATCTTCCGGACCGATTTAACAGAAAATTTCCTCAAATCATTTCCCATCCACCGCTATGTGTCTTTCTCTGACCTTCTATTGACAGTCTGCAACAAAACAATCATCCGGTCTAGATTCTCATTCTCCCAATTATTTAACCCGGCTTTTTTCCAATTCTATCTACATACCAAAGAACCATTACTACACAATCCTTTTCTTTCTTAATCTCATACAAACTTGAGAACATATCTTTTAAGCAATCTGAACCTCAATTATCAGTCCAAAATATTAAGTAAAGATTATTTTAATATATTTTAAACTCGTTTAAAATTGTAAGTTACTGCCTAATTTAATTAATGCATCTTTGAAAACTGTGATTACATTCTATTTTAGAAACCATATTTCAATACTTTTTAATAACTTGTGTATTGAACTTTTTAGTACCTAACAAACTGCTGTCTGAGTTAAAATTTAGTTAAACTGATCAACTATTTTCCATCTTAAGTTAATAGCTTCATTATCTTATAAATTATTAAATACACAAACCTATTTAAATATAGATCGCTTTCAAGGGCGGACCCCTTAAAAGATAGCTTAAAAGATACTTTTAATACTTTTTAAAATTTAACAAGCTAATATGTATTTTAGAAACCATATTTCAATACTTTTTAATATTGAATGCTTAAAAGATACCATTTAAATATAGATCGCTTTCAAGGGCGGACCTAATATGTATTATTAACAAGCTAGCTTTTAATAGTTTATAACCTTTAAATGATTAAAAAGTAATCCTAATATTGAATGCTTAAAAGATACCATTAAAATTTAACCTCTTAAGTCTTAACATTTAACATTAGTGTTACCTCTTAACTATTTAAAAATTATAAACCATTAAAAAATAGACTCTTAATAACCATTAAAAAACTACAAAACAATCCAAAAACTTTGTTTAAGATAAAACTTAAATCTAATATCATCATACATTTAAAGTCTCCCAGATTTAGCGTCTCCCAATAAACAACATACATTCAATTTTATAGTCAATATTGGGTTGTTTTTTTTGAACGGCCAACGAATAATTTTTAAGCCAAGTCACCCGGGTAAACCTAATGGCGAAAGGTCATCCACGCCCACGAACACAGACAGCGCAGGTGACCATGCCCGCCCACCATTCCAAGGGAAACCCACCACCAAAAGGCCCACTGTGGTAAAACCCTTGGTACACTAAAAACATATTACATCTAGTGGGTTGCTTTCTAAATTCTAATTTCACAAAATATAATTTGTTTATTAATAAGAATTACAATTATCCAATCTTTAGGTCAATACTACAAATTGTCACATCTTGACCGCCACACGATGCTTAGAATCTTTTAAATTCACAATACCAACAATTAACATCTAACATTTATTTGAAGAAACAACTTGTCACATGTTATTTTGAGAATTTTTCCTTCTCACAAATTTTATTCGGATTCACATGATCATATCAAATCAAACACGAAGTGACAATCAAAACAACGTGAAGAAATAACTTTATCATGAGCTCATGACATTACTACTTCTTGGGTGTTTTGATGTAGGCCAAATGAGTCGAGTTCCCAACTCGTGTTAATGTCTTCAAATCGTAAGCGATCCAACACCTCGACGAATCGGTGTGATAGAAGTACCCCATGCACTTACAATCCCTCGTGCATTTGCTTTCGCAATCGCTTTGTTTTGTAGCGTCACCCCTAGTGTACTTGATCATAAAATGATCAACCCCTTCAAGCTTGTAATAATAAAAGTCACTGGCTTTACAAGATGTCACTTTTTTCGCCTCACACTCTTTGCTCCAACCACTTAGCCCATTCGGCGTCGGGCACGCGACACACTGGCTATCCTCACACAACCCGAAGTTCCCACATCGCCCCGGTAACTGACACTCGCCTTCCATCGAATCCCGATCGAGAAACGTGTACACCAACTCCCACGCCACCCCTTGCACGTTCGGGTTATACGTGTAGAACCTAAGGTTCCCGTCTATCCCCAACCGAAGATACGATAACGTGTTGTTGTATCGCGTATACGCCATGTAGCGGTTCCGAGATGATGTCGGGTTTGTGGTGAAGTAGTCAAACACCAAGTAGTAAAGAAATCCCTCATCATGTATGGGACTGATGTAAGAGTTAGGTTGTTCATACTACCTTTGTCAATAGTGAACCATTCCCTAGATGACCAGTAAAGCATAGGTCGAGGCAAGCTCGAGCTTTTGTAATACATTGCTAACCCTTTTGGCTCCATCACCAAACTATACGGTCCGTCCACGTTGCTCGCATCCGAAAGGCGGCTCACGAGCTTATTCGGACCACCGGCTCGAAGCCCCCACTCGCCCATAATTAATATATATATATATATATATATATATATATATATATATATATATATATATATATATATATTGTGTGTGTGTGTGTGTGTGTGTGTGTGTGGTGTGTGTGTGTGTGTGTGTTTATACGAAAAAAATCGTAGTTTTAATTATTTATTGTTCTCTAAATATTTAAAAATTTAATTTAATTTTATTTTCACCTATATAATACAATGTTTATCTTTAACAAAGTTATCAAATCTTACATTCTTCTTAACCTTGTTATTTTTTTCTTAAAATTCTCTCAAATCAAAACATGTCAGTTGATATCATATTACAGAGTGGTGGTAATGACATTTTATAAACGATGTTGAAGAGTATTTATCAATATCATTTACCACACATTTACCTTTTAATGGCAGATACTCTTCAACACTGTTTACAAAATGATATTTATCATCATTGTATAGTATGATATTAACTAATATTTTCTTATTTGAGATAATTTTAAAAAGAAAATAACAAGACGGTTGAGAAGAATGTAAAATTTGATAACTTCGTTAAGGGTAAAAGTTGTATTATAGGTGAAAATAAAATAAAATTAAATTTTTATGTATTTAAAAATAATAAATAATTAAAAGTACGGATTTTGTTTGTTAAAAACATATATACATTTAATTTTTTTAATTATGAGCGAGGAGTGGCATTTTCGTAATTTAGGGCGAGGGAATCCCATAATCCTTCGCTGAGTCAGCGAGAGATAAAGCCACATCAGCGAGGGATGTATACGTGGGCGAGGGATTCCCATAATCACTCGCTGGCACGCTTTTCTGAGCGAGGGATTCTCATAAACCCTCGCCACGTCAGCGAGGGATGGACACGTGAAGTGATATGATTGATTGTTTTATTTAATAAAACTTCATTTTTGACTGGTTATTTTAGTAATTTGATTTGATCAAATGGTCATTTTCATAATTTACCCTTATACAAAAGCAAGGTACAAGTGGACTCTAAAATTAACAAACAGAAGATTCCAAACTTAGCATGAACACACAAAAATCAAGTCACAAATTAATGGAATCAAACTAAGGTACAAGGATGGTGTCGACCAAGTTTGAATTGGAAAAATTCGACGGTAAGAACGACTTCAGTCTCTGGAGATTGAAGTTGAGGGCTTTGTTGGTTCATTAGGGGGTAGTCGAGGCACTGGCCGGAGAAGAAAAGTTACCTGAAACAATGTCCTATAAAAAGAAGAAAGAGATCATGGAAAAGGCACATAGTGCGATTATTCTGAGTCTTGGTGATCGGGTGTTACGAGAAGTTTAGAAAGAAACTTCGACAGCGGGTGTATGGTCGAAACTAGAAAGCCTGTATATGACCAAGTCATTGGCCAACAGGTTATACCTAAAGAAAAGACTATACACGTTTCAGATGAATCCAGGAAAGTTGATGGCAGATCATATCGACGAATTCAATAAGTTGATCTTAGATTTAGAAAATATTAATATCACCTTAGAAGATGAAGACCAGGCGATCATCTTCTTAACCTATTTACCGTCGACGTACGAACACTTTGTGGATACCATGATATATGGGCGAGAGACACTGTCCATAGAAGAAGTAATTGCTGCTATGAACTCAAGGGAGCTGCAAAAGTGTTCTGATGTTGTGGAAGACAATAGAAATGGATTGTTTGTCAGGGGTAGGCCAGAACAAAGAAGCTCAAAGATCAAGCAGATGTCAAGATCTAAGTCAAAGGGTAAAAGAAAGTGTTATATTTGCAATTCAGAGAAACACCTGAAAAGAGACTATCCAGAGAGAAGAAGAAGGAGGAATGAAAGAGGTGGACACAAGTCACAGGGACCTCCCTCCCCGATGGGATCATTAGATGGATATGAGAGTGCCGAGGTGCTTGTATTGGCACCAAGATTCAGGTCTGGAGAATGGATATGGGATTCGGGCTGCTCGTATCATATGAGTCCTGACAAGCTTCTATTCAAGAGTTTAATGCTAGAAGATAAAGGAACTGTCCACTTAGGGGATGATAGACCCTGTGAGATCAAAGGAATATGATAGATAGCCCTCAAACTTGAAGGTGGAGCTGAGTTTACACTCAAGAATGTGAGGTACATTCCTGAATTAACTAGGAATCTCATTTCTTTGGGCTCCTTAGAAGATGCTGGATATAATGTAAGTCTCAAGAATGGGAAGGCAAAGGTGATTCAAGGTTCCATGGTGGTATTATCAGGAACCAGGAGATCCAACAACATTTATGTGTTTGATGGGGAACTAAAGCCTGAGTCCATGGTTGTTGAGGGAACCAGCATTGATAAAACTACTATGAAATGGCACAATCGAATAGGGCACATAAGTAGTCAAGGGCTAGTAGAGCTAAATAAGCTAGGTGCACTTGAAGGGCTGAGGAAGTCTGAGATTGGGTTCTGTGAACACTGTGTCATGGGAAAGGCTCATAGGGTACGCTTTGGTTATGGAGTTCATTCATCGAAGGGCCCACTTGACTATGTCCATACAGACCTGTGAGGGCCTTCGAGAACTCAATCACTAGGAGGATATAAATAATAGAAAAATTATAAAAATAATAATAATAACTAAGAATAATAATACTGATAATAATATTACTATTATTATTAATAATAACAATTTATAAAAATTACAAAACTTAAAAAGTTATAGGGTTAGTTTTGTCCATTTATAAACTTTAAAAGAAAGATTAAAGCATAAAATAATAAAAATCAAACTACAGAGGCCATTTTTGTAATTCTTTAAAAACTTTGTCTCCTTTTCCCCCCTTGCCCGTAATTCCGGTGAAGCTCCGGCGAAGCTCTGGCCGAACTCCGGCGAAGTCCCAAAGTGAGTAATTCACTGAAAATCGAACCAAAACCGTTTCCAAAAGCTTCGTGAAGATGATTCGAACCATTTGCTACCTTTTAATTGGGTTTAGCGACGGTTACAAGAGCATTCGAGCTCGAGTAACCTTCGGTCATCAAACGTGAACCGTTCGACTATTAAAACCGAATAATAATCAAATTAAATGAACCAAAATCAAACGTTTAACTTGTTCTAAGCTATTATCAACCCCAATTTCACCTGAAATGCACTTAAACCACTTGAACAACTACTGCATCTACATCAAACCTGCAACACTATCAACTTACACCTTCCGACAAATCTAAGCTGAAATTGATAAAAGGGCTTTAGTTCTAGTCAGTCATACTGTCACACCCCGACCGACGGCGGAATCATCAGGGCGGACGAATGGGAGACGATTGCTCATAGCACATGGAACTAATTAAGTTGAAATATTGTTAAATATCATTATTTATTAATACATTACAACACAAATAAGTTCATACAATAAAAAAGCATCAAACAAAGAAATAACATGTTAAGTTAAACTAGGTCCAAGTCTTATATGAGCACAAGAAAGTCTTCAAGTAAGAAACCTGAAACATGTTAAAAAAAGGTCAACTTTGAAAGTTGGTAAGATTTCCATAGTTTGCAATACATAAGTATATAAAAGATGAAAATTCACGTTATAAGTTAGAGAGCAAAGTAACTAGGGATGTAAGACAGAATGCACAATCAAACTTTGACAAAGTTTTACAAGTCTCAAACGTTTACAAGTATATACGATTAGTTAAGTGTACTTGGATCAACCAAGCAGGTTTGTCAGGCCCATAGATCTATGACGTCGCCAGGCTAGCAATAGTTAATAATTGTACACATATTCGACATTACATGGTATCTACAAAAATCAACTAACCATAACATACAAGTGAG
This sequence comes from Flaveria trinervia, assembly GCA_025506515.1. Taxonomy (NCBI): domain Eukaryota; kingdom Viridiplantae; phylum Streptophyta; class Magnoliopsida; order Asterales; family Asteraceae; genus Flaveria; species Flaveria trinervia. The sequence continues at coordinate 120,166,131 of CM046444.1, read as the reverse complement.
TTGCCATAAGTTTACAAACATCAAACGTGTTTACAAGTGCAATGTTTATAAGGTAACATGTTTCACCCCAAAGTGTAAAAATATGTAACAGGGGGTATAGAAATACTCACATGAAATAAAAAAGATGATAGTAAGAAATTAACGATGCTCCAACGATTCTTTTTTACAAGATACCTAACGTATATATATTCCAAGGTTAAGTTTAAAGTAAGATAAATGAATAAACATGAACTAGGGTTACAATTTGAATTTGGGGGTTTAAATAATTAAATAAAATAATGAATAGTTTGTGTTTTGACTTAATAAAGATGGTATAAATCAATTAAGACCCAGAATATATTAAAATGATTCAATAATTTAATTTATTGATTTGATAAAAATTAAGTATAATGTGTGAGCAGAAATGATTAATTTAATAATTAATTATTTAAAACTTGATAAAGATGATTAATTGCATACTTATTAAATGACTTTAAAATTATTTAAAATCATTTTATAGAGTTTTAAACTTTTTAAATGATTTATTATAAAAGTATTATAATATTAAGACTCTAAAATAAAAGTAAAGTATAATATTTAATATCAAGCTTTTATATGATTTATATGATTTATTATCAAGACTTTAGAATAACGTATAATATAGAGTGATATTGTTTTATAAGTTTCAAAAACTCAAATAAAATTTTAAGAAATAATATTATTGACTAATTATATATAACATGTTTAGATGTATAAATAAATAATTAATTATATAAATAACTATTAAAATAACTATTTCAATAATTATTTATTTAAAACATGTAAGTTTATAATGTTTACAATAATCTACATTTGAACCAATATAGATATATAACATTTAAATAATATTTTTATATTCTTGTTATCCGTAAATAAGTAATAAGTTTTTAATACATTTAAAATTAATTTAAAATTTTCTAAAATGTTTTAGTTAACAAAATAATTTTTATTTTAATTAAGTAATATATTAGGAATTTGTGGAATTTAAAATGATAAAAAATAGAAATAAACATAACCAGCGGGTGCCCGGGTTCAAACCCGGGACCCCATGTGTGTAATGCATGTATGTTACCGGTGGGCTATAGGCCCCAAGTTTGTTAAAATCCTAGTTATAAAATTTAAAACACTAATTTACAAAAAACCTCAATTTCATAAGAACCCTAAAACGATTTTGATCCAATTGACCATCAAACCATGTTGTTAACGAAATCATTCATGGGGCTTTTGATCCCAGAATGAAACCGAATGTGTACATGCTCTCAATTACCTGGATTAAGATGGAATGGGGATGAACCGATGAGAAGTGCAGTCGCAACTGTTCTTGAATTCGAATTCGTTGTGTATGCAATTGTTTCGTGCAATTGAAAGTTCAAGGAGTTCAGGAAACCAAATTAGAGTAAAAGCCCTCTAATTTATAGGTTCAATTCTTTCGATTTGATACCCAATAGCTGCAACGTTCGAACCGAAGGTTACAGATCGAATTAAATCGTTTAATTGTTGTTGCAGGTGCAATCATTCATTGCATTTAGTTTGTGACAATTAAAGGAACATTTCTAGTCATTAGATTGTGTTGTTTTTATGGTTTCGATGAAAACCGATGTGATTATTGATGTGCGATCGGTTTCAAGATCAAAGGATGTTAAAACCGCATTGAAGCTCACATCAACCCGTATACGCAGGTTCAAAATTCATTACGAATGTTTCGGTGTAATTTGGGGTCAAAACCGAGGCCTAAAGCCCGGTAATTAACCTTGCCGGAGCCGCGGCCGGCGGTGGCCGAAGGCCGGCCGGAAGGTCGGGAAAAAGGGGTTGGGGGTTTGGTTTGATTTCAAGATTTCCAATTTTTACAAGTTTATCCCCTGAAGTTTTAAGTCTTTATTATTTTATGTAATAAATTTTTGTTTCAAGTATTAAAAATTACCACTTCACCCCTAAACTTTATAAAATCCATTTGAATGATAAACCAAATCAATTATTTGTTAATCTTTATAAATCTTGTAAGCTTTATTATTTGATTATTTGTTTTCAATAATTAGAATTTATAATCAATAGTAAATCTTTATTCATTTAATAACTTTATAAATTTTTAATAAGTCTTGTCCACTTAAATATTTATTGTAAAATGATTATTCACTTTAACTTTAAAAAAAATATTACAAGTTCTTTAGATGATTAACATTTATATAATTCACAATATAAATTGTAATTTAATACATTTGGTCCATTTCAATTATTATTATAATTTTATAACAGAACTAAAAAAACGAGTTTCAACTTGGAAATTGGCAGGTGTTACACATACGAAGCTACCCACGAAGTTAATTCGATTATTTTCATCGTATGCTCATCCTTTGATTCATCATACATCGCGGTCTGCTCGACGACGTGTTCATCTTCAAACCATCATTATTCGGGTAATCAAACACACCAAAATACTCGTTTTAATATGAGGAACAAAAGCCCAAATTCACTTAATTATCGTTTAACCATTAAACTTATTATAACTAAACTTAAAATCTTGTAAATATATATATTTAGGTATCTCGTGAAGGTTTACGTTGGAACGAAGACTATTATATTTCTTATTATTCATCAATTATATACTTATTGATCACGTGAGTATTTCTATACCCCTTTTTATACTTTCACACTTTGGGGTGAAACATGTGACATTATAAACTTTGCACTTGTAAACACGTTTGATTCTTGTAAACTTATGGCATTTCACCTGTATGTTGTGGTTAGTTGAACATTGTGGCTATCATGTAATGTCGAATATATGTACAATCATTAACTATTGCTAGCCTAGCGAAGTCATAGATCTATGGGCCAGACAAGCCTGCTTGGTTGATCCAAGTACACTTAGCTAATCGTATGTACTTGTAAACGTTTGAGACTTGTAAAACTTTATCGAGATTTGATTGTGCATTCTGTCTTACATCCCTAGTTTACTTTGTTCTCTAACTTACAACATGAATTGCCATCTTTTATATACTTGTGTATTGAAAACTATGGAAATCTCACCAACATTATTGTTGACTTTTTATTTTTAACATGTTTCAGGAAATACTCAAGCTTGATCGCCATTTTTTTGAAGTTGTTCACACCTAGAAATGGACCTAGTTAACATAATAAATGAGCTTGTTATATTTCCTTATATTGTGTTCTTATTTAAGACTTATGCTTGTAATATACCTTTCAAACTTATGAATAATATATTTGGATTTAATAATAGCGTTATGTGGCTGTGAACGATCTTAACTCTCACTCCTTGACGTTTCCGCCGTCAAGGTTGGGGTGTGACAGATTGGTATCAGCGCCCATAACTATAGGGATTTATGTTATTAGAAATGGTGACCTAGACTATAGTATGCATGAACCTTATAGAATTATAATTCTATCTTGTAAATTATATAGTTTGCATGCTACATAATGTTATGCCCTCTTATGTGCAATTTGATGCCTTAGAATAGGATTGCCTAAACATTGTTACTTGTCTCCCTAAACTTGACTTTGACACTTTGACTCTCCCCGAACATGAAACCTCTTAATCTTATTTTCGACGACACGTGGAATCTTATGCTTATGCTTATGGCTTGGATCTTTAGACGTTATGTCTAATCTATATAAATCTCATCAAGGTTTTGATTTTATAAACCCAAGAAATTTGTGTAACTCATAGACACCTGTATCCTGGATTTCCTGGCAAAAGGCCTTCGGGCTAAGGCAAGCATATCGTATAAATCCTTCCAGACTAGTTATGCTTACCTGGGGATTTCTGGGATGAGTGATAAACTATGGTCAACATACACAAGTTTCTAAAGCAAATGGGTCAATTTACCTTGACGTGTCAACGTTTCCAAATGGTAATGCGTTACCAAATGGAACCATCTGGTTTATATTTTAAATATAAAAAATTTTTGATTCCTTGAACTGGTTTATCATCGAAACTCTAATATCTTCTTATTCCTATCTTACAGAACGTTCCCGTTAATATTGAACTCGTTATACTCCTCAATTCCACGTTTAAACAACGCTATACGTTATGCGCCTTATGTAACTATCTTCATACCTTGATCAACGTGTACATGGATCTTAATATATCCAAAGATATTGGTCGTCTAAACCGAATGTTTTTTAAAACTTAAAATTGTTACTTAGGTTTTTCAAATGACCTTAAAGTGTGTCTAATAACTGAAATTATGCAATGCCGAAAGGTGGAATACCTGCATCCCAGGATACCTTGTCTAGGCAAGGTATACACATAAATTTGATTCGACCGTTGGATCAGTTTATCTGACCTGGAACTCATGAGACGGGTGTTCGCTTATAGGTACGCGTGTCTATCGTAAAGTTATGGTTGACGTAACACTTTGAGAAGTCAACGCATTTCCCTTTTATTTTGAACCGAACGTTTACATCTCATTATGTGTTGAATCATTTCCTTCGTTGATCTTGTTTTCCTGACTTAACCCATTCAAGATTTGAGAACCTAACACAATTAACTCTGTTATCCTGAAATTTAACCTTAATCCTAGCAAGCATGATTTTCTTTTCCTGTTAATGTTACATTGATGTAATTTGAAGTTTCTGAATTTCTAGCCGATATTCTCTTCATTTGCTAAGTCGAGCTTTATAAAAACTTCAAACCGTTTGGCATCGTAGGCAATGCAAGAGTTCGCAAGTCAACTTATGACTAAAGACACTCGTATCCCCTAAATGATTCTATCTCATCAAAACAGGGGTTATTCCTTTACTTTGGTGATGACTTTCCATTCGCTATTACTGTTCTTATGAAATTTCATCTTCAAGACAGAAATGAACCTCATACCTTGATGACTATTTCCTTCTTTTTGTTTTTTTATGAATTCGTATTTTACAAATGGAATTACCTCCTTAAAATAGGAGTAAAATTCCGTATCTTGATGATGATTTTCAATTTTTGTATTGTGTGTTTATGAAATCCCATCCTCTGAATCGAGGTGATTTCCTTGTTTTGAGCACAGATTTTAATCATTTTCCTTTGGAACTCGTATTTCACGAATGAAATGACCCCACCAAAATAGGATTGAACCCCGTACTTTGGTGACAAAGGTCAGTTCTTGATTGTTTTCTTGTTATTATGAAATTCAATCATCAAGATAGGCTGAAATCCATACCTTGATGATAATATCACCCGTTTAAAAATTTTATGAATGGTATTTTTCCTCAAATGAAATGACCCCATTAAAGTAGGAGTGAATTTCGTTCTTTGATGAAACCTTTCATTTTGTTATATTTTGTTTCTATAAAACTTCACTGTTAAGATATGAGTGATTATCCTTATCTTAATGGTAAGTTACCTCATTTTATTCTTGTGGATCCTCAACAATGAGTTAGGATCAAGCTCTCGTTTGGTAGTTAAGAGTCATACTTTGGGAAATACACCACCAAGCTAGGAGTGATAACCACATCTTGGTGAGTATTCCCATTTATTGATCTCAAACTTACCAAGGTTTTAAGACTTCAATTGACAAGAAACATGTAATAACTTGACGGGTGAACACTGTTATCTGATTTATCGATGATAGTGTTCCAGCCACTCAAGCTAAAGCATGAATCTTGAACTCAAAAGGGTCGTTGTTACTTTAGGGTAACCCTAGTTCCAAGCCTGGAACATTTAAATTTTAAATCGATTTCTTCTCTCACGCTTTTATGTTTCAATTTGACGTTTGAACTAGCTTTATGGAACCTTTTTATCGATCTTCATTCTGAGTTATCATTAAAACCTAATTGCACGATAATAACACTCCTAAAACAATCTTCCGTACAAGATAACGTTATTATAAATTTATGCCATGCCTTTCTGGTTATAGAAATGTACGGTTGTGATCATGGTTTGATGAACCGCGCGTGCAAGCCATACTTGGAAAGCTATTTGTGTTCGCCTTTATTGTCGATATTCTGAATTATTTAAATTCCAACCCGATCATGAACGATGTCTTTGTTTAACTCTTTACCCATAATTAAAAATGCAATTCCCATTATTTTGGATAAACTTGAATTCCTAATCTTGAAAATTTCTAAATCCCTATCTTGATTGCAACTCAGAAGACTTGTTATTACATTCATTCCGATGTGGACAAAAAAGTTCATGAACTTCCGCGATTGGTATTCATGGTTTGGCATAAATGAAATGTTGACTAGCTTGGTATATGTTCAAATTGCCTTGTATTTATTGATGTCATTTGGTGCATTATTGACCGATTGGTTACTTTCGCGCATTTCATATTGACTCATGTGAGATAACGAGTCGAGAAATTGACTCGTACTTACCTCAAATAGTCGGTTATCGTGGTGTGTCGTTAAACATTGATCGTTAATTCTGATGATCGAATCACTTTCTGTTATTAGCAATGCCTCTAATCATCTTTGGGAACCTAGCTCAAAATCTCGGCATATCGTATCATTCTTAACCCGACGGTTTAACCGGAGGAGCGATACGTATTCACAAGATATGCGTTAAGCTTATGTCATTATATAGTAGCACTTGGGATTCTTAAATTCCGACGGTCAAACTTTCATATAATTACGGGATATTGTTATTTCTTTCTTATTGGCTTCAAGATGTCACTTTATTACACAATTTCATTCCAGATGATGGGAGAAGTGTGACTTATAAGTCTAATATACGTCAGGAACTCATCATCGTTTTCCAACGAGTTAGTTGTCAATGATAACCTTCGCATTCCACCGGAAGAGTTCAAATTTGAATGCATCGTGTAAAATTCCATAATTCGCAAAGTGAAGCATCTCACCTGTAATCAAACGCCAACCACAATCCGTTGGTACACTTATCTTTCATCATAAGTCTCCTGTTCATTTAAGTTTCATTCTTAATTTCGAGACGAAATTCTTTTAAGTTGGGGAGACTATAACATCTTGTAATTTTGAGTTAATTTAAAGTTAGCTTTGTTAAATTCTTGTAAGGACCATTGTTGCTTAATATGAAACTCATGGGTTACCTTTGCTTATGACTTTAGTTTGTCTTCAACTTGAAAGCTTATAATGATAATTATCATAATAATAATAATAATAATAATAATATTAATAATAGCAAAATTATAAAAATAATAATAATAACTAAGAATAATAATAATGATAATAATATTACTATTATTATTAATAATAACAATTTATAAAATTTATAAAACTTAAAAAGTTATAGGGTTAGTTTTGTCCATTTATAAACTTTAAAAGAAAGTTTAAAGCATAAAATAATAAAAATCAAACTACAGGGGCCATTTGTGTAATTCTTTAAAAACTTTGTCTCCTTTTCCCCCTTGCCCGTAATTCCGGTGAAGCTCCGGCGGAGCTCCGGCCGAACTCCGGCGAAGTCCCAAACGCGAGTAATTCACTGAAAATCGAACCAAAACCGTTTCCAAAAGCTTCATGAAGATGATTCGAACCATTTGCTACCTTTTAATTGGTTTAGCGACGGTTACAAGAGCATTCGAGCTCGAGTAACCGTCGGTCATCAAACGTGAACCGTTCGACTATTAAAACCGAATAATAATCAAATTAAATGAACCAAAATCGAACGTTTAACTTGTTCTAAGCTATTATCAACCCCAATTTCACCTGAAATGCACTTAAACCACTCGAACAACTACTGCATCTACATCAAACCTGCAACACTATCAACTTACACCTTCCAACAAATCTAAGCTGAAATTGATAAAGGGCTTTAGTTCTAGTCAGTCATACGAAGCGACCCACGAACTTAATTCGATTATTTTCATCGTATGCTCATCCTTTGATTCATCATAAATCGCGGTCTGCTCGACGACGTGTTCATCTTCAAACCATCATTATTCGGGTAATCAAACACACCAAAATACTCGTTTTAATATAAGGAACAAAATCCCCAAATTCACTTAAAACCCTAATTATCGTTTAACCATTAAACTTATTATAACTAAACTTAAAATCTTGTAAATATATATTTTTAGGTACCTCGTGAAGGTTTACGTTAGAACGACGACTATTATTTTTCTTATTATTCATCAATTATATACTTATTGATCACGTGAGTATTTCTATACCCCTTTTTTATACTTTCACACTTTGGGGTGAAACATGTTACATTATAAACTTTGCACTTGTAAACACGTTTGATTCTTGTAAACTTATGGCATTTCACCTGTATGTTGTGGTTAGTTGAACTTTGTGGCTACCATGTAATGTTGAATATATATACAATCATTAACTATTGCTAGTCTAACGAAGTTATAGATCTATGGGCCAGACAAGCCTACTTGGTTGATCCAAGTACACTTAGCTAATCGTATATACTTGTAAATGTTTAAGACTTGTAAAACTTTGTCGAGGTTTGATTGTGCATTCTGTCTTACATCCCTAGTTCACTTTGTTCTCTAACTTACAACATGAATTGTCATCTTTTATATACTTATGTATTGAAAACTATGGAAATCTCACCAATTTTATTGTTGACTTTTTACTATTAACATGTTTCAGAAAATACTCAAGTTTGATTGCCATTTTTTTGAAGTTGTTCACACCTAGAGGTGTGACTTTTTATTACTAACTGGGCGATACTGTGACATCCGTCACCTTAAGGTCCGTCGAACGACATAAATAAGCATAGAAATATTTTAATTATTCTTCCTTTTCTTCATGAACTCCTACTTTAAGGAATCATGTCTGCTTTATTTTCCCTTGTGCCTGTGCTTCCTCCGAGAACGTATGCTAAGCATAAACCTTTTATAAATTTCATCACCATTACCACCGAATATATCATTTTAATTTCAACCATTGTCATTAATAAAACCATTTTAGACTATCAAATACCATTAAACACACTTTTAACCTTAATATAACGAACATTTTAAGATCGTAATCAACCAAAACAAATTTTGGGGAACTCGAGGGTTAAGTGCAGGGACTAAAATCGTCATTTTGCAAACTTGGGCTGGGTATATAAGCCCATACTCCAGCCCTTAATCTCATTTCATCTTCATCTTCTTCATCCTCTTCACCTTCTTCTTCACATCTTCTTCATTCTAACACCAAATCCAACCCGCTTGGTCTTGTTCTTGTCGTCTAGACTCCATCTACGGCCTAGTCTAGTCTATTCTAGCAGGTAGACGACCTTGGTTGTCCCTTTCCTTGCTTATTCACGGCTGTCCAAATTAGGGTTTCGGGTGTTCGGGTTCAACTCGAACATATGAGGTTGTGTGGGTGCGTGTGAGGTTTTTCTGCTTGTGTTTCATGTTTGTGTATGTTTGTAGAGTGTTTCTAGAAGTCCTTGTTGTGTAAAACCCATGCTCGGAGCAGCCGTAGGCTGCTCTGCACTTCTGCAGTCGCGAACCTGCAGTTCAGGCGACTGGGTCTGTCATGCGACTGAGCCGTGCGACTGGGTGAGTCGTGTGACTGAGTCATGCGATTGTGTCTTTCGGGCAATTGAATCATGCGACTAGGGATGTCATGCGACTAAGTTGTGCGATCGAATGAGTGTGTGTGCGATTGAGGCAATGCGATTGAGTGTGTGTGCGATTGAGTTAGGTGACCGACTGAATGTATGCGATTGTTCGTGTTTCACACGACTGGAGTCTAATCGCACGAATGAAGGTTCAATCGCACGAAAGTAGCTAATTCGCACTATTGAGGGTTGATTCGTGCGCATGGAGGTTGGGTCGTGCGAATGTGTGTTGTGTGGTACGACTGAATGCCAGTCATGCGAATAAAGACTCAATCGTACGAATGAAGCTGATTCGTACGATTGAAGGTTGATTCGTACGGATGGAGCGTTGAGTCGAGCGTCTGGTCCTGTTGTGTGACTGATGATGTTGAGTGTGAAATTCCCCTTGAACGTCTGATGATGATAAGGTAACATCACTAAGTGTCACTGCTTGACCACAAATATTAAAGTCAACGCTATCAACATGCACATAATATTTCAATTGAAAACAACCTAACATTTTACAATTATCGACAATCCAATTGGAACTCCAAATACTTAACAAGTACTATCTTTCATAACCACGAGATCATTTCACAGATGTCATAAGCAATGACGACTACTCGTAGTACTTGGATCTACGTAAGATCTGATACGTGTGTCCGCTTGTGTGTGTGTGCTACCCTCGACCGAACCGATACAACCCGAACTGACCAAACATTACTATACGCTTTATACACGTCATTAATGTTTAACAATAACTGTCAATAGGTGTTTGACTGTTCTCTGCATACAACTGTTGGGAATCTCGATCATTCATACTTACCACTTAACATGTGAGTTTCGTGGCCCCTTTTTGTGCTTATACTACTTTGAAAACATTTACAAACATGGGGGTAAAGTATGCTCGCCCGTTTTCTATGTTGTACAACATACATACAATTTACGTACTTGGAATCAACGTGCTACTGTTTTGTGGGTAATTATCTGATTCATGCTTGAGTCTGCTTTGTGGTTTTTTCTTACAACCATTTAATTCCAGTGTGGAACCGACGGTTAGGTATTGGTAGTACTACTGGGTTGACACCCCCACCCTCGTGTTGGTATACTAGTTAGTACCAACAAAAGCCAGGAACGGGCCTTGGGTGAATATATTCCGACAATATTCTTTGTGTACGTCATTAGGTTTGGTTGTAAAGCTCTTGTCATGTGATTTTGCTTACTTATAACTGTATGCACGGTATTCTGCAACAACTTTATACAGCATCAATTACTTATTTACTTTAAACCTGCGAACTCACCAACATTTTTGTTAACCATTTTGAGTATATCTTTTCAGGTGATCATGATAGCTGAGGTTCTAGGTGTGCTGCCTTAGTGGAGACCCTAGGATGCATTTTCGGGCTAAACTTGTCTTTTTGAAAACAATTGATGTATTTATTTCAAACAATATTATACTTTGTAACTTGTTCCCGGGTTGTGGGAATTGCATACAATGTTATCATCTATGTATTATGATATATGTGTCATGTTTATGCTTATGGCTATGTTGTCGTGAATACCGACTAAACACGACACAATTCCCCTTGTTGTCGGGTGTTGTCATGACACGCTTGTCATCATTATTATTATTGAATCTCTATCGCTTACCATGTGTTATGACAATTCCCGTCTCGTCGCATCCCCGTGTTTCCGCTCTTAGCGGGGGTGTGACAGACTGGTATCAGAGCTATGGTTATAGAGAATTAGGCAATACACTTGACCTAGACTATAACCTAGGAACCTTCATGTAAATTTGCATGCCAGGTTTGTGTGCATTTTGTATCTCATACGTGTTCCCTCATTACTTGTTCGATTAACTATCTGTTTCGTGATCATTTCACCCCGCGAGGGAGCCCTTGTGCTCACTCTTTACGGGATGTTTATATTGGATCTTCCGTTTCCCTCTGCGCACCGAGTTGCTTTATCAATCCGGGTATTGAACCCAAAGAGATCTTCATAGATCATGCTATTGCGTTTGACCTTAAGCACTGGGATTTACCCCGAGGAGGTTATGTCTGAGACCTCGAGAGAGGAGGAAATAGGCAACCTCCACTAGATTAAACTTGATTTCATGAATGGACATGCCATTATTATGATGGACTACTGTTTGGACATTACTTATACATGGTGTGAGAAATTTACGATTTGTATGCGATGTGTGACAACCATAAGTATGGTCATAACCCGGAAAGTTAGACCTTAATGTGACATGGATAATGTGTCCTGCAATGGTTAAAACTTATGCATTTGTTATTCTTATGATTAGAACATGCCGCCTCGAAGAGTTACCCGCAGCAACAGTGGCGGAAGTGAAGCCCCGAGAGGCAGAGGCAGAGGTAGAGGTAGAGCACCGAGAACAAGTGATGGTCCTACCAATGTCACTCCAGGAGCAGGAAACGCCGATATGGCAGCCTTAATCGCTCAACAGCTGGCCGCACTAATTCCGACTATCGTGGCCCAAGTGAGCGATGCTCTTCAGAGTTCTCACCCCCACGGGGATGGTGGCCATGATAACGAGGATAACGGGAACCCCACTGGGAACGAAAGCAATCAGGAGACCGAAAATGGTGGTACAGCCGGAAATGGTGGTACAGCCGGTAATGAAACTGGAATTGTGAATGTTAGACGGAGATGTTCATATAAGGAATTTGTGGCTTGTAAACCACGAGAGTTTGATGACAAGGGTGGAGCCATAGCTCTGACCAGATGGCTTGAAAAGATGGAGGCCGTGATCGACATCAGCGAATGCCTCGACAGTCAAAGGATTAACTACGCCACTTGCTCACTACAGGGCAAGGCACTAACGTGGTGGAACACTCAGATTCAGGCTAGGGGAAGAGAATCGGCGATGCAAATGTCGTGGGATGAGTTCAATGCCCTAATCACCGAGGAGTATTGTCCTCTCAATGAGATGCAAAAACTTGAGCATGAGTTCTGGAATCATGCCATGGTGGGGGCTGGGCAGGCATCTTACACCGATCGTTTTCACGAGCTAGAAAGGTTGGTTCCGCATCTAGTCACCCCGGAATCAAAAAGTATAGAGAGGTACATTTGGGGACTTGCGCCTCAAATCCGGGCAATGGTAACCGCTACTGCTCCTCCTATTATTTAGAGCGTGATTCTGAAGGCTGGCGCTCTAACTGATGAGATGGTGAGAACAGGGGTATTGGGCAGGGGAGCAGAGAAAAGGAAAGAAGTTGGGGAAACGAGCTGGTCGAGTGCCGGGAAATTCGAGAAAAGGGCCAAGAAAACCAGAAATTTTGTGGTCGTGACCCAGGGCAGGCGAGAATATGTGGGTCCGCACCCCCGATGCGATAGGTGCAACTTTCATCATCCCCCAGCTATGTCGTGCCGGGTGTGCGCTAACTGTAGACGCTCGGGACATTTAGCAAGAGACTGCACGACAGCGCCGAATATGGTCGCACCAGTCAACGCGGTTAACCCCGCAAGGAATGTCAGGGGCTGTTATGAGTGTGGAAGCCCTGATCACTACCGGAACATGTGCCCCAAACTGAATCAGGCATCGGGCCAACAAGGGAACAACCAGCATCAGACTATGGCTATAGCTGGAAATCAAGGCCCGACAAACCAGGGGAACGCGGCTCGGGGACGCGCTTTTGTCATTGGGGCCAATGAAGCCCGTCAGGACCCAAATGTTGTCACGGGTACGCACTTACTCAATAATCACTTTGCATCTGTATTATTTGACACTGGAGTAGACAATAGCTTTATATCTTCTGAATTTGTGCAATTGCTGCATTTGAGTCCTAGTAGGCTAGAAACTAGCTACTTTGTAGAAATGGCCAATGGTAGGGTTGTTCAGGCCAGCGGGATTATTAGAAAGTGCTCGATAATATTATAGAACCACACCTTCGATATAGACTTAATACCCTTTGAGCTAGGAAGTTTCGATGTGATTGTGGGAATGGATTGGTTGTCGAAACACAGGGCCGAGATTGTCTGTCGAGACAAGGTAGTGCGAATCCCTATGTCAGACGGGGGAGTACTCAGAATTCAAAGAGAAAGACCGGGGAGAAACTTAAAGCTTATTTCCTGCATGAAAGCGCGCCGGAGTTTACGAAAACAGTGCTACTCTTTTCTGGCTCACGTGGTGGAAAAGAAGGAAGAGGAGCAGAAATTGGCAAATATCCCTGTAGTGTGGGATTACCCAGATGTATTTCCTGATGACTTGCCTGGTTTGCCTCCTCCACGACAGGTGGAATTTCGTATTGAGTTGGTTCCTGGAGCTACACCGGTAGCAAAGACACCGTATCGTTTGGCACCGTCTGAAATGCAAGAGTTATCTAGCCAGTTACAGGAACTACTGGAGAAGGGTTTTATTCGGCCGAGTCACTCGCTTGGGGAGCACCAGTGTTATTTGTCAAGAAGAAGGATGGGTCATTCCGTATGTGCATCGACTACCGTGAGTTGAACAAACTAACTGTGAAGAATCAGTATCCTCTCCCCAGGATCAACGACCTGTTTGATCAATTACAAGGAGCTTCGTATTTTTCCAAGATCGACCTTCTATCTGGATATCACCAACTAAGGGTTTTCGAGGAGGACGTGCCGAAGACAGCGTTTAGAACTCGTTATGGGCACTATGAGTTCTTGGTCATGCCGTTCGGATTGACTAACCCACCAGCTGTGTTCATGGACCTGATGAATCGGGTGTGCAAACCTTACTTGGATAAGTTTGTGATCGTATTCATTGACGACATACTTATCTACTCTCGATCGAAGGAGGACCATGAAGAACACCTTCGGGCAATACTGGAACTGTTAAGAGAAGAGAAACTTTTCGCCAAGTTCTCGAAGTGTGAATTCTGGCTACGAGAGGTGAAGTTTTTGGGTCATGTGGTTAACAAAGACGGGATTCATGTAGATCCCGGCAAGATCGAAGCAGTAAAGAAATGGGATACACCCCAGACACCTTCAGAGATACGGCAGTTCTTAGGATTAGCCGGATACTATCGTCTTTTCATTGCGAACTTTTCAAAGATCGCTCAACCGTTGACGTTGCTGACTCAGAAAGACAAGAAGTTTGATTGGGGAGATGCGCAAGAACGGGCGTTCCAAACGCTGAAAGATAAGTTGTGCAATGCACCGATAGTTTCCCTCCCAGACGGAACTGATGATTTTGTGGTGTACTGTGATGCTTCGCATCAAGGGTTGGGATGTGTACTAATGCAGAAAGATAAGGTGATTGCCTATGCTTCGCGACAACTTAAGGTGCATGAGAAGAACTACACGACTCATGATCTTGAGTTGGGCGTTGTAGTATTTGCACTCAAAATATGGAGGCATTACCTGTATGGAACCAAATGCATCATCTACACAGATCATAAAAGCCTCAACATATTCTGGATCAGAAGGAACTCAATATGCGACAGCAACGCTGGGTAGAGCTTCTTAGTGACTACGATTGTGAAATCCGTATCATCCGGGAAAGCTAATGTGGTGACTGATGCTCTAAGCCGCAAAGAACGCGTGAAACCACTACGTGCTCGAGCTTTGGGATTGACCATTCAAACAAATTTGAAAGCTCAGATCCAAATTGCACAAAGTGAGGCGTTGAAAGAAGGAAACCTTGCGGGAGAAGAATTCCGAGGGTTGGATAAACAACTGATGTGCAAGGACGATGGTGTGCAGTACTTCGTGGACCGTATATGGGTACCCAAGTGGGGAGGTGTACATACCTTGGTCATGGATGAAGCACACAAGACGCGATATTCTATTCATCCTGGCGTAGACAAGATGTACCACGATCTCAAAGATCTGCACTGGTGGCCAGGCCTGAAGAAAGACATTGCCATGTACGTCAGCAGATGCTTGACATGCTCGAAAGTTAAGGCTGAACATCAGAAACCATCAGGACTGTTACAGCAACCTGAGATTCCCGAATGGAAATGGGATAACATAGCCATGGACTTCATTACCAAACTCCCTCGAGCGAGCAACGGGCATGATTCGATATGGGTCGTAGTGGATCGAATGACGAAATCAACACACTTCTTGCCAATCCGAGAAGACTACAAAATGGACAAGCTGGCGAGATTGTACATAAAAGAGGTCGTGACAAGACACGGAGTGCCGGTGTCAATCATATCCGACCGTGACGGCCGATGCACTTCACGATTTTGGCAAACACTACACAAAGTGATGGGCACTCGATTAGACATGAGTACCGCCTATCACCCTCAAACGAATGGCCAAAGTGAACGAACCATACAAACGCTAAAAGACATGCTGAGAGCGTGTGTAATCGACTTTGGTGGTAGTTGGGATACTCATTTGCCATTGATTGAGTTCTCTTACAATAACAGCTACCACACCAGCATTGGGTGTGCTCCGTTCGAAGCGTTGTACGGAAGGAAGTGTAGATCACCCGTTTGTTGGGCCGAGATTGGTGAAAGTCAGTTAACAGGCCCAGAGATCATCCAGGAAACAACCGACAAGATCTTCCAAATCAAAGATAGGCTGAAAGCCGCTAGAGATTGCCAAAAGAGCTAGGCCGACAATCGTCGAAAGCCTCTAGAATTCAACGTTTGGGACCGAGTGTTACTCAAAGTCTCTCCTTGGAAAGGAGTTGTTCGGTTTGGAAAGAAAGGGAAGTTAGCCCCAAGATACGTTGGACCATTCGAGATTACAGAAAGAATTGGTCCAGTGGCTTACCGATTAAGGTTACCACAAGAACTCAATGGTGTGCATGATACTTTCCATGTGTCGAACCTCAAGAAGTGTTTGGCTGACGAATCACTTCACATACCCATTGACGATATCAAAATCGACGAAAAGTTTTATTTTATTGAGGAACCCATTGAGGTCATGGATCGTAAGGTCAAACAGTTGAAGCGCAGCAGAATACCAATTGTTCGCGTAAGGTGGAATTCAAAACGAGGGCCAGAGTTTACATGGTAACGGGAAGATCAAATGAAACTCAAATACCCACACCTATTCGTGGATGACACTCTTGAACCTAACTCCAGCTGAATTTCGGGACGAAATTCTCTCAACTGGGGGATACTGTGACATCCGTCACCTTAAGGTCCGTCAAACGACATAAATAAGCATAGAAATATTTTAATTATTCTTCTTTTTCTTCATGAACTCCTGCTTTAAGGAATCATGTCTGCTTTATTTTCCCTTCCTCCGAGAACGTGTGCTAAACATAAACCTTTTATAAATTTCATCACCATTACCACTGAATATATCATTTTAATTTCAACCATTGTCATTAATAAAACCATTTTAGACTATCAAATACCATTAAACACACTTTTAACGTTAATATAACAAACATTTTAAGATCACCGAAACAAATTTTGGGGAACTTGAGGGTTAAGTGCAGGGACTAAACTCGCCATTTTGCAAACTTGGGCTGGGTATATAAGCCCATACTCCAGTCCTTAATCTCATTTCATCTTCATCTTCTTCATCCTCTTCACCTTCTTCTTCACATCTTCTTCATTCTAGCACCAAATCCAACCCGCTTGGTCTTGTTCTTATCGTCTAGACTCCATCTACGGCCTAGTCTACTTTATTCTAGCAGGTAGACGACCTTGGTTGTCCCTTTCCTTGCTTATTCACGGCTGTCCAAATTAGGGTTTCGGGTGTTCGGGTTCAACTCGAACACATGAGGTCGTGTGGGTGCGTGTGAGGTTTTTCTGCTTGTGTTTCATGTTTGTGTATGTTTGTAGAGTGTTTCTGGAAGTCCTTGTTGTGTAAAACCCGTGCTCGGAGCAGCCAAAGGCTGCTTTGCACTTCTGCAGTCGCGAACCTGCAGTTCAGGCAACTGGGTCTGTCATGCGACTGAGCTGTGCGACTGGGTGAGTCGTGCGACTGAGTCATGCGATTGTGTCTTTCGGGCGACTGAACCGTGCGACTAGGAATGTCATGCGACTGAGTTGTGTGATCGAATGAGTGTGTGTGCGATTGAGGCAATGCGATTGAGTGTGTGTGCGATTGAGTCAGGTGACCGACTGAATGTATGCGATTGTGCGTGTTTCGCATGACTGGAGTCCAATCGCACGAATGAAGGTTCAATCGCACGAAAGTAGCTAATTCGCACGATTGAGGGTTGATTCGTGCGCATGGAGGTTGGGTCGTGCGAATGTGTGTTGTGTGGTACGACTGAATGCCAATCATGCGAATGAAGACTCAATCGTACGAATGAAGCTGATTCGTACGATTGAAGGTTGATTCGTACGGATGGAGCGTTGAGTCGAGCGTCTGGTCCTGTTGTGTGACTGATGATGTTGAGTGTGAAATTCCCCTTGAACGTCTGATGATGATAAGGTAACATCAGTAAAAGTGTCATTGCTTGACCACAAAGATTAAAGTCAACGCTATCAACATGCACATACTATTTCAATTGAAAACAACCTAACATTTTACAATTATCGACAATCCAATTGGAACTCCAAATACTTAACAAGTACTATCTTTCATAACCACGAGATCATTTCACGGATGTCATAAGCAATGACGACTACTCGTAGTACTTGGATCTACGTAAGATCTGATACGTGTGTCCGCTTGTGTGTGTGTGCTACCCACGACCGAACCGATACGACCCGAACCGACCAAACATTACTATACGCTTTATACACGTCATTAATGTTTAACAATAACTTTCAATAGGTGTTTGACTGTTCTCTGCATACAACTGTTGGGAATCTCGATCATTCATACTTACCACTTAACATGTGAGTTTCGTGGCCCCTTTTTGTGCTTATACTACTTTGCAAACATTTACAAACATGGGGGAAAAGTATGCTCGCCCGTTTTCTATGTTGTACAACATACATACAATTTACATACTTGGAATCAACATGCTACTGTTTTGTGGGTACTTATCTGTTACATGCTTGAGTCTACTTTGTGGTTCTTTCTTACAACCATTTAGTTCTAGTGTGGAACCGACGGTTAGGTATTGGTAGTACTACTGGGAACTTTACCACCCTCGTGTTGGTATACTAGTTAGTACCAACAAAAGCCAGGAACGGGCCTTGGGTGAATATATTCCGACAAGATTCTTTGTGTACGTCATTAGGTTTGGTTGTAAAGCTCTTGTCATGTGATTTTGCTTACTTATAACTGTATGCACGGTATTCTGCAACAACTTTATACAGCATCAATTACTTATTTACTTTAAACCTGCGAACTCACCAACAATTTTGTTGACCATTTTGAGTATATCTTTTCAGGTGATCATGCTAGCTGAGGTTCTAGGTGTGCTGCCTAAGTGGAGACCCTAGGATGCATTTTCGGGCTAAACTTGTCTTTTTGAAAACAATTGATGTATTTATTTCAAACAACATTATACTTTGTAACTTGTTCCCGGTTGTGGGAATTGCATACAATGTTATCATCTATGTATTATGATATATGTATCATGTTTATGCTTATGGCTATGTTGTCGTGAATACTGACTAAACACGACACAAGTCCCCTTGTTGTCGGGTGTTGTCATGACACGCTTGTCATCATTATTATTATTGCATCTCTATCGCTTACCATGTGTTATGACGATTCCCGTCTCGTCGCATCCCCATGTTTCCGCTCTTAGTGGGGGTGTGACATTCCAGGGGTGGAAGCACCTAGATACAAAGCCAAGCTGGTTGCAAAGGGGTTTACTTAAAGGTCTGGTATTGACTACACTGAAGTATTTTCTCCTGTGGTCAAACACACCTCCATTAGAGTTATACTGGCACTAACTGCCATGTGGGATATGGAACTTGAGTAACTGGATGTGAACACTGCATTCTTGCATGGGACTGGAAGAAAAGATATACATGAGACAACCCATGGGACTTGAATCAAAGTGGAATGAAGGTAAGGTTTGCTTACTTAAAAGATCTCTATATGGCCTGAAGCAATCCCAAGGCAATGGTATAAACGGTTTGATGATCATATGATTGGTATTGGTTTTCATAGAAGCAATTATAATCATTGTGTTTATTATAAGGAGTATGAGTGCAATAAGTACATATATCTATTGTTATATGTAGATGATATGTTGGTTGCTTGTTCAGATCCTCAACAAATTGCTATAACTAAAGATTTGCTCTTAGGGAGTTTGAAATAAAGGAATTAGGGAATGCTAAGAAGATGTTAGGGGGAGATTAATAGAGACAGAGATACTAAGCAGTTATATTTGTCTCAAAGAGCTTATGTGGAGAAGATTCTGAGAATGTTTTCCATGGAAAATGCCAGGTCAGTTGTGACTCCCGTTGGTCAACATTTTAAAGTGTAGTGCCGATTGTCCTGTGACTGATGAGGATATGTTGAAGATGGAAGGAACACCTTATGCTCAAGCTGTAGGAAGTCCATGTACGTGTACAAGACCAGATCTTGGTTATGC
The DNA here is from genome assembly GCA_025506515.1 of Flaveria trinervia. Lineage (NCBI taxonomy): Eukaryota > Viridiplantae > Streptophyta > Magnoliopsida > Asterales > Asteraceae > Flaveria > Flaveria trinervia. Next base: position 120,146,245 of record CM046444.1, on the reverse strand, counting down.
AGTTGGGATAGTGAGCAGGTATCTATCAAATCCTGGTAGGCCTTATTAGGAAGTAGTGAAATGGATCTTGAGGTACTTGAATGGTACTAAGGACTATAGGCTAATCTTTGGTGGTAAAGTTCCCCATAGATCTGCAGTTTTGGGTTATGTTGATGTAGATTTTGCCAAGGATTTGGATAAAGGGAGGTCTATAACTTGCTATGTTTTCAAAGTTATGAGGAGTCTTGTCAGTTGGAGGTCAACTCTACAAAAGGTTGTAGCTTTGTCCTCTACTGAATCAAAGTACATTGCTTTAACTAAGGCGGTTAAGGAAGCATTGTGGTTAAAAGGGTTCATTGATGAGTTGGGAGTTAATGATGTTAAGGCTCTAGTATATTGTGATAATCAAGGGGCTGTGCAGCTTACTAAGAATCAAATATTTCATGAACGAACCAAGCATATTAATGTCAAATTGCATTTTATCAGAGATGTTGTTGCTTCTAAAGAAATTGTGGTTGAAGATATTGACAATAATGATAATGCAACCGACATGTTAACTAAAGCTTTACCTGGAACAAAGTTTAATACGTTTTTGACAGCTTTGGGTGTTGGTTGATATGATTAATTCTTGCACTAAGGTGAAGATTGTAGAGAGTAGTGCAGGATATTAATAGTTCAGGGGTTATTGTTGTAATCTTTGTATTGTGTGGGTGTCTAAGTGTCATTGCTTATGATAGTTAGTTAGAGTTAGTTAGGTTAAGATGATATATAATCATCTTAATAATCTGTGATAAAATTCATTCATTGTAAAAAAACAATTCTTCTAAATGATAGTTTGATTGTTAATGTTCTTGATCAATCTCTGGTGTGAATCAACGCATTACGTACTCCTTGCAACAACTTTTATGTAATAATCTTCCATTCTCGGTTACAACATTAGTTTTTGTAACTCATCATTAATGTCTTAAAAGAATACATATTTCATCACGAAAACATCTTTTGATGCAATTGCAACTTCTAATACTTCTTTCGTAAAATTCATGTGTGATCATCTACCATCCTAATTAACATGTTGGATGAAAAAATTATCATTCTTGAAGCTAGTAATAAGCTTGAAACAATGACAAAATTCAAACCTACTTATTTAAATATCATAAAGTAATGAAATACTTGTGTTAATGAATTTTTTTCAAGTAAAAAAGTTATGTATCCAAGTTCGCTTATGAGAAAAGAAAATTAACAGGAAAATAAAGACTAATATCAATTCTTTCAAATTGAAAGGAAGTTCAAAGAAAAAAAAATACAGGAATAGAAAATAAAAGAAGATAAAAAGAAAAGATAATAAAGGGAAAAAATAATTTTATTTATTTTTTCACTTTAAGTAAACTTGGGAACAGACTACAGAGCGTAAAAAGACGGGAGTTGAGGAGATCACTAGTTCTAATATCTCACACCCTAAAGTCAAACAAAATGTCTCTCTTTTTCATTGTCTTCATCATTCAAGTTCTAGGGTCTCTCTAAGCACCGATCGAAGCAATATTAGTCAATTCCGTTGTTTCAGTTGTGACTTTTTTGTAGTCATAAGTCGAAAATTATACAAGACTTCTGGTCTTGGCTCTCTACGCATCTGTAGAAAATTTACTGTCACAACTTTTATGTTCCGATTGTTAAAGTTAAGGAGTGGCTATGATGTGTTAACTAGATTCCAAAACTGGCTATTTAGGAGTAGACTGATACAATGGTGATCGACATATCATATGCATATAGGCTTTGTTTGTGAATGGATTTAAGTACAGGCGAAAGGAGCATGAGAATGAATGTTCTAACGGAAATCACCGGAAAGTTATTGATATTCACTACTTTCCAAACACCATGTCGGTAATAGTATTATTTCGGTAATAGTATAATGACAGTATAATAACGAATAACTAAAACATATGTAGATAGATATCCATGAGAATCTAAATGTAGTGTCTATATCAAACTCACTTGAACCTATATAACCTCAAAAACTGTCATTGTGACTATATGTTCAAAATTAAACTTTGGTGGAACACAGTTCTAGTCCACTAGTATCCACATAAGTATTTATCTTCATACAAATATTGTATTTGTTTTTTTAGATCACTAACCTGACATTAAGAAAAGATAATAAAGGGAAAAAATAATTTTATTTATTTTTTTATTTTAAGTAAACTTGGGAACAGACCACAGAGCGTAAAAAGACGGGAGTTGAGGAGATCACTAGTTCTAATATCTCACACCCTAAAGTCAAACAAAATGTCTCTCTTTTTCGTTGTCTTCATCATTCAAGTTCTAGGGTCTCTCTAAGCACCGATCGAAGCAATATTAGTCAATTCCGTTGTTTCAGTTGTGACTTTTTTGTAGTTATAAGTCGAAAATTATACAAGACTTCTGATCTTGGCTCTCTACGCACTTGTAGAAAATTTATATGGATCATCTTCATTGCTTGAATAAAGATCTTTGTGGCAATAGTTTGGTACGTTCCTGAAGAAAAACTCGTATATCAATCCCGAACTTGAGGACACTCTTAATAGGAAACTCATCTTAGGTGAAAAAACTCTCTGGCCCAAACTGAAATCTTTTTTATCACATGTGTAACTTAAACCCATAATTTCTCCTATGTAAATCAACTAGTTGGTTGACTCGGCCACGCGATGCAACTGGTGTCATCGAGTCTATTTTGAATATCGTAATTCAACTGAACTGGTATAAACACTAATATATGGATATTATTATTATTTTTATTATTATTATTATTAATATTATAACTCTATAAATATTTAATAATTATATACTTATTTATATAAGTAAGAGTATATTTAATTTAAATAATATTTAGTTATAAAAATATAAATAGTAAAACACATATATTAATTACGAGAAGGTCATATAATAGGAACAATTTAGGAACCATTGCATAAAACACATGTACCTTGTGCTTAAACGGTTGTTTAAGGTGTCTAAATTTAAGCAAATTTAAATTCATATCCTACTCAAATGTTTTATATAAAAGTATAGATATAGACTATTAAAGTATCTCACATCAATAATTTGGGCCGTTAATTAATAGTTATTCATAATTTAATGTATTCCAAAGTTGATATTTACAATTTTACATTTCACAAAGAACGCAAAATGTAAAAAGTTAGTACATTGAAATTTCAGGTATGTTGCCTTTAGCCCATGTCACTTTAACAAAATCAGAAAAGATTATGCCATGTGTAGTATAGATTACATGAGAATGTTGCGTCAATACGAGGCCAGAGGTTTTGCATTTTAAAAAGGAGGTTTTAGATTTAAACTCAGACATAGTATAATTTGATGTAATTTAATAATAAAAGTAGGATAGATACCGTTGAAAAAAACATAAGAATGTTGTTTCCAGTAAAGTCTCTGGATATAGCTTCTCGATCGACATAAAACAACATAAATTCAATTCTATAGTCAATGGGTTGCTTTCTTAATCCTAATTTCGCAAAATATAATTTGTTTATTAATTACAAATCATCACATCTTGACAGACACATGCTCTTTACGAAAAAGTCACAATACAAACAATTATCCAACATTTATTTGACATAACTTGTTGCATGTTATTTTGGGAACTTTCCCTTATTACAAATCATAATCTGATCCATATGATCATATAACAGCAACCAAGAGTAGAAAACATGAAAACAATTAAGATCAGATCATGAGTTTATGACATTACTACTTTTTGGTGTTTTGATATACGCCAAATGAGTCGAGTTCCCGACTCGCGTTAATGTCTTCAAATCGTAAGCAATCCAACACCTCGACCGATCGGTGTGATAGAAGTACCCCATGCACTTACAATCACTCGTGCATTTGCTCTCGCAATCGCTTTGTTTCGTCGAGTCACCCCTAGTGTACTTGATCATAAAATGATCAACACCGTCAAGCTTGTAATAATAAAAGTCACTAGCTTTACAAGATGTCACTTTTTTCGCCTCACACTCTTTGCTCCAACCACTTAGCCCATTCGGCGACACACTGGCTATCCTCGCACAACCCGAAGTTCCCACATCGCCCCGGTAACTGACACTCGCTTTCCATCGAATCCCGATCGAGAAACGTGTACACCAACTCCCACGCCACCCCTTGCACATTCGGGTTATACGTGTAGAACCTAAGGTTCCCGTCTATCCCCAACCGAAGATACGATAACGTGTTGTTGTATCGCGCATACGCCATGTAGCGGTTCCGAGATGATGTCGGGTTTGTGGTGAAGTAGTCAAACACCAAGTAGTAAAGAAATCCCTCATCAGTGTCTGGGACTGATGTAAGAGTTAGGTTGTTCATACTACCTTTGTCAATAGTGAACCATTCGCTAGACGACCAGTAAAGCATTTGTCGAGGCGAGCTCGAGCTTTTGTAATACATGGCTAACCCTTTCGGCTCCATCACCAAACTATACGGTCCGTTCACGTTGCTCGCATCCGAAAGGCGGCTCACGAGCTTATTCGGACCACCGGCTCGAAGCGTTTGACCCACAAGAAGAGTGTCCGTTGGTGAATCAAAGCTTTGCCATAAGTAATTACCCTTACCGTCATGAAGAACCATGTTACCCGTGGGAAGCAACTGAAAACCAACCACACCCTTGTTCGCGGTATTCGTTTGCCACACGACCCGTCCGTCGGCGTCCGTGAGGACCAGGTTGCCGTCCGTACCGAAGGACAGGGTGGCGTTTTCGCGAACCGGGTTGCCCCGGTTCGCTTCCCAGACCCACCGCCTGAGCGATTCGGATCGAACCGTGCCCATGCGGAGGGCTAGGGTGAACGCATTAGGGGTTGTGTTGTAGAAGCAAAGCTGGAATGGGCTGCTAAAAATGGGAAGAGCGCGGTAATTCCCGTCGTATTCGACGATGTAATCGCCGAAATCGCCTTCGTTAACGTGAGTGAAGGTTTGTGAAGGTGGCACAAGAGCTTTAGAAATGGTGGAAAACAGTTGAAAACAGAGGAAAAGAAGAATGAAAGTAGAAGAAGAAGCCATTGTTAAGTTGTTTGTGTGTTTGTGATCATGAAAGAAGTGGTATATATAGATCGTAAGATAAGATGATTTAAATGTTTATTGGTGCATGTGGGTGGCTGCGGAGTCAAGAATAATAATAATAATAATAATAATAATAATAATAACTAGAATAATAATAATAATAACTAGAATAATAATAATAATAATAATAATAATAATAACTAACTCATGAAAACACCCTTAAGGCCTTAAAGCTAAAAAGATCCACCAAAGAGACATCAAAATGGACTAAATAACTAGCTGAATTTAGAGAAGCACAAAATAACCGGGTACGGACCCGACCCGTTCAGGTACAACCCGATGGGAGGCATATCAGTTTGAACCCGTTTAAACCCGTAGGGTTGGAACCGGGTTTAGATTTTTAGTCTTTTAGCGAATCCGAACCGAACCGAACCCGACCCGGTCTAAACCCAAACTAAATCCGGTATTGGACCCGATATTGAATCCGGTATTGGACATAAAAAAGAAAAGAAAATTAGAAAAAATAAACTAAACCCGGTATTATACCCGGTTCCGGACCCGACCCGGACCCGACCCTACCCGGGTATGGCGGGTAGGGTTTTCCCTCAAGTAAACCCGACCCGGGTTCGTACTCGGGTTCATCAATACCCGAGTACCAAAAAACCCAATTGGGCCCAACCCGGTTTCGGGTCCGGCCCAAAACCCGAAATGTGCATCTCTATAGCTGACTGTGTATACGGGCCAAGAGCAACTTGTAAACCATCAGCCCATTTTCCTACTAATTGGGCTTTTCTATTTCGTTTCTCTTGGAGACTAAATGCATCGAATGCAAGTTAATCTTCATACAACTAGAAGCAAAACAAAGAAATACAAATTCTTATGAAAACATGGATATTTAAATCTTTGAAAATATTAGAAAGTAGAAGAAATGATTTTGATTGTTAGTTACATCTTAAACTAGTGTCACATCGTCAATAGAATGGAAAGATGCTAGATATATTATCGAGTAATGGACAGCTAAATGCCTAAATAGATTTGATTTTAGAGTTTTTAAGGGACAAGTTATGATATGCATACAAAGAAGACAAGATCACCATTAGGCATGCCACCGCGAGATAATGTGTCCGTACAACTCAATTTTAATGGGGATTTTTGTAACACAAGAATGTGTTTTTTGTGTTTAATTGCACGTGTGAAGAGTTAGATTTGAATTATGGGTTTAAAATATAGGTTTTACAACTTAAAAGAACTTAGGTCATGTCAAAGAGTAGAGTCATTAGAGAGTCAATTCATTTTTTTTCTATCCAACATGACTTCCTATAAATCAGGTTGCAATGTAGAAAACTTCTTCTACACGCAGCGGCGGATTTATAAATAAATTTCAGGGGTAACGTAAAAAAAATTGTCGTACGTTTATGTTAATAAATGGGTTCGAATGAAGATCATTCAAATCAAATTCATTTGGGATCGAAGGAATTAAACTCAAAGTAGTTATTGACCCAATATCAAATCATTTTTAGAATCAATATCTTACTCTTGCAAAAAAAATTGAAAAATTTGTCAATAACAACTTGTTTATTTATCTTTCAAATCCTTAATTTTATAGCAAATAACACAATAAGATTACAAATTGAATTTACAAAATAACATAATTCAAATACCTAATTTCAATATTAAACATCTGATTCATCTTTCAAATCCTACTTCATATATGTAATTACATAAACTATAAATATTAGAAACTGAACCAAATAACTATTATTTTCATAACAAATGACACTTAAATATTAGAAATTGAACGACCTAAACCCTAAATCCCTAATTTTATAGTGTAATAGAGAAAAAAACTAAAAATGTTAACTTGAAGTGGGCAGTAAATTGATGAAAAATCACATGTGGGTGATGGCAATGCCCGCCGTAGTAAGGGACAGTTCGATGGTGGTCGGCTGGATGGACGGCGGTGGGGATGCAAGGTGATCGGTAGTGTGGGTGGATGGTGACTGACTGGTTATGGCCTATGGGAAAGGACGAATGGTCGATCGAGGCATAGGGTGATTGATGGTGTTTGATTGAGTTACTGTTATTTAGATTAATTAGTTAGATTTTTATGTTGTTTAATGATTTTTGGGTTTATATTCATTTTGAACTTCTTAATTATTATTATATTGGACTGTTGGGTATTTTGAGCTTATGAGTTATTTATATTTTTTATAAAATGTAATGTTTATTTATAAATAGGGGTGAGCATGGTCGGTTTGGTTCGGTTTTAAGCTAAAATCGAAACCAAAAACCGATATTTCGGTTTCTAGGTTTTTAAAACCGTTCGGTTTTTGGTTTTTTCGGTTTTTGGTTTCCGGTTTTCACTTCGGTTTTGGTTCGGTTTCGTTTTTTCGGTTTTGTTTTTGGGCTTTAAGTTTTTTTGTTTTTTTTATTTAATTTGGTTCAAAGTAATAAATTTAAGCTAGAAATTTTGAATTTACATCATTTTATTGATCTTTAAACATAATCTATAGATTCTTATAATTACTTAACATTAAAATTAATTACAATCAATAAAATACAATTACAAAAAGTTCAATAAAAATAATTTAATCTACCAAAACAAAAAATTTAAACATTATGCTTGAAACCTAAACATTTATCTATTTTAGATAGCATAAATTAAATAAATAATTTATGGGCTAGTCATGTTTATAAGTATATGAATATACTTTTAAATTTACAAATTCTGTTTTATGGTTGCGGTTCGGTTTTTCGGTTTCTGTTACACGCAAAACCAAAACCGAACCGAAAAAACCGGTTTTTAAAAAAATCATAAAACCAAACCGTCGGTTTCTTATTGGTTTCGGTTTTTTTGGTTCGATTGTGTCGGTTATTATGGTTGCAGTTCGGTTATTTTGGTTTCTTGCACACCCCTATTTATAAATATAATATTAGTTTTTATAAACATTAAAACTTTCTATGAAGTATTGAGTTTAAAAAAACTTAGGGGTAACGTAATATTTTCTTAGTGGTAACATAAAATCGTAATTTTTATTTTTTATTTTACATAAAACCGTAATTTTTTCTCTTTATGCTACCAGTAAAAAATTAAGGGGTAACCTCATAATAGGTCCGCCTATGTCTACACATGATGTCGTTATACAAGTCAAGGTTATAAAAACGCTAACATGTTAGAAAACTTGTTCAAGGAAGTTTAAATTTTCTACATAAGTGATGACAAAGATGATGTATGATGATTCTGAATTAGTCTTGCCTAGCCTCAAATTTTGATGAATCGATTTATTTAATGTAAATTATACATTGTTTCTTCTTAAAGTTTCATGCGGAGAAGAAAACTAAAAAAACTAAAAGTTAGAAAAATCTAGCAATGACTAACTCTGTAACCATTTAACTATCTATTTATATCCACTCATAAGGTAATAAATTCTAATGTTAGTTAGCAATTGTCAAATGTTCTTGTAGTCTATTAGCATTAAGGATTGTCCATCATAAATCTATTGTGAGATTAAATTTTTATAAGTGCAAGTTTAGGTGGTTTTCATGAGTAAAAGAAATTGTTATTTAAAATACTTTTTTAGAATAACTTCTAATATATTTATATTAATTATTTATATTTACATTTGTAGTATTTGAACTATCAGTGTGTTTTAGAAAAAAAATAGTTAGCAATGATTTTACAACCAAAAAAGACTTGGGGTTGAGGAAAACGGATTTACACTTCAAGACAAAAACACGTCATGAAATTGGGTTTTAATCAAGAAGAAAATGAGTCCAAGGTTAACAACTCGACAACCATAGTTAATTTTAAACAATAAAAATAGCTTTTATAACAGTTTTAACAAATCATATTTAAACATTGCTTTCAAGATATGTAACTACAAAACAACCTCTTTTATTTTACTCATTATATCTTTAATCAACAATCTAATCTACTTCTAATACTATAATTATATTCATTACAAGATATCTGAATCCTCAACCTTAAAAATTACACACCAAAATTCTGTTTAGGCCATATACTCTTTAGTCACTCAATGATTATTTGAGCCTTAATTTAATTTGGTCATTTAAGTGTTGAGCAATAAAGTATTACTAACACTTTTAAAAGCCCTCTTTGTTTACAAATTAACAACTTCAATCACACACATATATCCATTAAAGCCATGTCATTCTGTATTATTATATATAAAGGCAAATCGCATCAAAAGCGAACAAATGCATTTCTATAATTTACATAAATGGATTATACTTTTGGAAAGAGAACAACTACACTTTCTCAAACAACAATTTCGGGCAAACGTTTGGTACTTTCATTGTGTACCACAACTTTATACATCAACCAGAAAAAGCTGTCCATTAAGGTAATGTTATTGTTGTTTTATTTGTGGTAAATTCATGGCTCAATCTATTTTGCAATGTAATGCCCTTTTTGTTCTAAACAACACAATAACTTTATTTTTTTAATAGTAATACCTAGGGTTCAAACTTCAAACCCTCGTCATGAAGGAAGAGGTGAAAACACGAGACCACATGGTTGTCCTGCTTGGTTAAAAGGGATAGAACATCGATCGAAATTTCTATGTTTTGATTTCTTGAAGTTTGATCATGACTTTGTTGGAAATGGGTATTCAAGGAAGTTATTCAAGGTTCCATGAACCTTTCAAGACGCGGTTGATTGTATCTTAATATTAGAGGTTATTGAAATCTAATATCTGACGATAATTTATAGGACAATTTTATTTGTAAAAATTTACACAATATCATACTTACTTAATAGGAACAACAAATATTTAATATATTCATTTGAAACATGTAAAAGTTTATATTAGAACAATCTTATTCTAATTATACTTAAGACTCTCAAAATAATATAAAAAATATTCCAATTTATATTTATAAAATTATGTTTCTAAGAGGCTCATGTTGTTTTTCTATATATTTGTAAATAATAGATAAAGCTCTGTTAAAAAAATAGATAGAACTTGTAATTTAATCATAAAAAATGTTAAGAAGTGTATTCATCTGGTACAAGCTACTTTCGTTAAATCAAACAAGTATTAACAGGTATTACAAGGGATATCTTAGGCAGTAGAATTGCGCGGTGATGCCAAACAACATATGACTATATGAGTTTATTAATCAATTAATTTTCTTCTTGTGGTAGATTCATTTTTAAGTAATAACAAATCAAAATAATAATTTAATAATATTAGAGCCTTCACCAATCACACAAGAAATTCGTGAGTCTTGACATGGCGTGCTGCTTGTGATGAAGCATGCAACCTTTGATTTTGTTAACTAAAACAGAGAAGATAATATGTGTTTCTTAATTCTTAAATAAAATCACTAAAATAGAGAAGATAACTTTATATGTATTACTTAAATCTTAAACAATATCATATTATACTGATGCTATTATAATATGTATGCATAATGCATGATTATATGTTAAATTCTTGTGAAATTGTCACGAGAGTACAACCCCGTTGACCCTTGCATTCGGGTTTGAAGTTCGTTGCATATTAATGTTATTTTTATAAATTTAAAAATATACAAAATTCGTGTTGTATTGAAAAGAATAAATTCTAATTCTTTAATAAGAAAGCTGTTAAGATTAAAAATACAACGAAAAGGTTTTTTATTTGAAATCAATCAAAAAAGAAATCAGATTTAACATGTCTACACTCTTGTTGACCATATATCTTTGATCATTTAGAATTTTTATACAGTTCCATTTAAAAATATAAACTTTTGTAACCGTATATACGAACTCAGTTTTTATTTTACCCGTTAACTTGCCACAAAGACGAGTTGAAGTGTCTTATCACTGTCTAATAGTTCAAGAATTTAAATCCTGAAACCTACGATATTATATATATGTTAAAAAAAATATATTAATAGTTAGTTATAAATAAAACTTTGTATAACTCCTTTTCTTTTCTTAGGATTTTTGTTCTAATCCTTTATATTCAAAATTGATCATTGTGTAAATACCATTTCCAAACTGAACCAAGCCAATCAGCTCGTTTACAACCGAATGAAAAATCGAACAAGCATTTTTCGATAGTTAATTTTCTGAGCAATCGTATCGAACGAACACAAATGAGTGGCGACAATTTGTACAACACAACTATCTAGTGTGTCATCTGATTTATATTGCGATCAAAGACAGTGATAATGATAGGTATTAATTTTAATGATTTAAAAATCGACCACAATACGTTGTGGCTAACGAGGAGGCTAAGGCTAGAGCCGATGAGGCGATGAGCATATTGCAGAGAATGATGACAATGAGAGCAGAAGATAATCGACTAAAAGTAAGCGCGAGATAAAAAAAATTATCTCTTAACAGCTTGACATTTTACTTTTATGCTTAGTGTTAACTCTTTTATTAGATTAACTGATCTAGTATGTATAAATATGATTGTATATATATATAGTGGGCTAAACCAATTAGAGTATTATGTATAAACTATATATATGTATCTATATATAATAGAAAATAATTCTTGCCACACCGAGCTGAACGGACCTTTGCTCGTGCTTTACTTGTTTACAAACTGATCCAAGCCGATTGACTCATTTACAACCGAACAATAGTTTGAACAAATATTTTTCAAACAAGTTACAAATTAACAACAAACGCTTTTAACAACCTTATGTAACATATAGTTGTTTTAACTACCAAAACTAGTTGCATATCCATTTTCACCTTACTTTAAAATAAATGTTTGTTTTTCTTCTGTTTAGCTTAAAACACAATGGCGAAGCTTGAATAGATAATATTGATCATGCTTGTGTTAAAACATGTTTTTATACATACTTGCTAAATGAATAATGTATGTTAGGTTATATAGATTAAATGTTTAATTTTATGAAGTTTTATCTGTTTTTCCGTAAACTTGTATTTTAAAATAGTAACACGTGAAGATAAAATAAAAAATGGATAATATTGATCATGCTTGTGTTAACTTATAATTACATTAGTATCATCTAAGATTGTGTAAAAAAGCTAGTTTGAGTTGAGCTATACTCTTCAACACAGGCATGACCCGTTCAATCATGTTAGTATTACTCATTTCTTCAACATCAACAAAATGTGGATTATTTGAAAGGTGAGAAAATGAATCTCTCTTCAATGCTACTCGTAAGAGCCTTACAGAGTGACGAGGTTCAGAGAGATAAAAATAAACTCGTTTATACGGGTGCAAGATGGAAGAAATATTCAAATATTACTGTGGAAGGAATGGTGTGATTTTAACTTATTTTCCTAAAAACTTTGTGCAATGAGTATATACCATCTTTCTAGAGTTTTATATAATCTATCTATTATAATAAAATAAAGTTTTAGTTGGATACTTGGTATAATTCTAGAGTCTCTAATTCTAATTTTTTTCGTCTCTTTCCTATTAAATAATTACACTAAATACAAATGATATTAATTTATTATTTTTAGATTTAAATATATATTTTTAATAATTTAAGAAATAGATCTTTTTATAAATGTAGTTTATAAGGAAACACTTGTTAAAATAAGATTTTTTTCTAAAAAACAAGTTTTTAAAAATACGAATTATCTAAAAATTAGTGTTTTTAATTAATAAAATTGTTATAAACTAAAATAATTAAAATTCAGAGTTATAATGAAGTTTTTTTAGAAATGGCACTTTTTTGAAATGGTTTATTTTGGAACAAAATGTTTGAAATTTTTTTCAAAAAAATAAAAAAATTATTTTATTACTTATAATTTTTACTCATTAGTAACTTCAATTGTATCGTACATCAGAATATAATTTTATAATTAATAAATTTCGTTATTAATTATTTAATATTTATTTAATCAACCCGTGGAATACACGATGAACTAACCTAGTATAATATAATGAATGTTTTCCGGAAAAAAAATTTAAACAGAAAAAACTATTTATTTAAACTGTTTTCAACTCATAATCTAACAACTTATAATAATAAAATAAACCAATTGTTTGATAATTGATTGGATCATGTGACCGACCTTAGAAAGTTGGAGTTAGGTGATAAGGCGTGTGAGTTTCGATAATTGAGTTAAACTTTGCATCCATTATATTATAGCTTATCACGCCTTCTTATTAACTAGTCAACTATGACAGTGATCCAAAACCACTCACATTCATTATATTATCACTACCATTATTTTGCTAAACAAGTATATTCTAACCTAAACTATATGTTTACTTTACAAACTCGTATTACCTAACAATTATTACCAAGAATCCATAATCTTTATAGCCATATTTGGATGATATCAAATCGAACAGATAAAAACTGTTTACATTAAATCTTGACCAAATGTAACTTTTTAAGAAGAAAAAATGTATTTTGATATTTCAAAAAGTAATTTTGTAGCTTCATTATTTCACTTATTCATTAGTTTATAGTTGACAACTAATACTAATTTTTCCAGTTTAATTGGATAGACTAGATATCAGTCTTGTTTTTAAAACATTGATCGCAAAGTTATTGAAAACGATTCTTATTATATGTTACTCCTCCTTTTATGAAGAATATAAAATGATATTATCAATGATTTTTTGACCTAGTAGTTTAAGAACGAGGTTTAATGTTTAAACCTTGATAGTGGTAAATTATTACTAACTAAATGTTATTAACTTTTAATAATTAACCGGTCGTTTAAAAAATAATAATGATATTATTGGAAAGACAATTGCCAATTGACTTGACATATGATAATTAAACGTGCATCAAACTATCACTACTAGAAAGGAATATACCTTTGGATCTAACAAGGTGAACTAGACTCTAGAGTCATCATCATTCAATATTACGTATTTTTTACCATGAGACCCCTTAAACTATGCTAGTTTTACAAAACACGTCCTTTATCTAGCTTTCAATTATTCACTTTCTTGTGTTTTCTAATGGGAGAATAATTGATGTGACATTTCTGTTAGCAGGCGTGATTGATCACATCATGCCACTTCATTTATCACACATACTTGGACTTGGCACATATGGTTTAGTTAGTTAACTCTGAGTTACTTAAGTACCTCGGCTCAAGTTAATAAGTTAAGGTGTCTCGAGATTTTATTAATATTAAAAAAAGAATAGGTTCAACTATTACAGGTGAAAAAAATAGATTTCAGGTTATATCAAAAGAGTTTTTCTTGCTTAAATTGAGTTTCTTCTGAAAAACGGCCTCAAGTTTAAAAAGTATGGAGACGGATTGATATACAAGCTTTACTTCAGGGACGTACCAGCACAATGCCCTAAGGTTTCATACTCGTGTAATAGAGATCGGGTGAGCTAGTGGTCCATTAGTGATCCAATTAACCATTCAAATAAAAAACATGAGTGCATTATAAATTTTAATTAGATTTAACTCGTAACCGAAGTTTGAACGGACGTAGCTCGCTCAATAGATTTACATCATTGATTATTCTTATATATTGGTAGTTTAGCATCTTGTTATTTTAAAATTATATAATTATAGATTACTTGAGCTTACTCTCTGGGTCTCTGTGATTTTATAAAATGAAAATATATAAAAACTTTAAAACTAAAAAGAAAAAAATTCATCTCAATAAGCCACGCTTGGACTAGAGTTGAATATGAGTCAATACAAGCTAAGGTTCAAGTTCAATTTAGAGATTATTAGTTAAATAAACTTAAGATGTATTCTTATAAGCTTAGGTCTAAGTTGATATTAGCTCAACAAAACTTCCTCATTTAAAAATTATAGATAAAAATGTTCAAATAGCATTAAAAACTCATATTTCATGATTATCAAATTGGATTTTTGTTTATTACAACTTACATATTCATTTACTCATACCGTAAATTACACCAACTTTTAATATGTCTCTTGTTTTAGAATTATTAAATATGTATAAATAAAAGAACTAAAACTTGATTTTATAGATTTAAATTCTTCAACAGAAACATATATACAGATCTAATCATGTTTATTGAATAAGCCAAAACTATAACTTAAACCTTGTAAATAGTAAACATGTGGTGGAAGTTTTATCTTGTTATTTTTCTAGATCTAAAAACGTAAAGTGAAAAAAAACACTCAATTATTGAGCAATGCGTTGAAAGATAGAAGTCCAACATTTTTAGAGATCTTCGTTTGTCTAGGAAGTATCAAAGTCAACTTTTGTATCTTTGACAATATGTTCCTGTTACCTCTGAACCATGAAGTCTCTTGACACTTTTCATTAATATTTATTGGTGAAACTGACATTCAAATTGTGTAACGCATGATTTTCCTAAGGGTGTTAAATATTCAAATTGAATATATGAAAGCCTCCAAATTTCAACCGATTAAAGTTTACAATCATCTATTCGAATTCGATTTAAAGCTAGTAAACTGAATTCAAATAGAATTTTGAATTTGTGATTTTCGATTTTATTCGATTCGACTTAGAATTACACACTCACACATATTTGTTTTACCTATTAACTTACAAATATGTATATAAGAAACTAAGAGTCAAAGAATATATAATTTAAAATTTTAAATCCTAATTCTTACATGTGGTCTTATTTGACATTTAGAATATTTGTATGTTATGCTTGTTTTTTTTAATCATTTGAATTGGATTTTTGGGCGAATTTTTAGAATATTATTTGATTATTTATTCTTTTACCACGAAACAAATTCGAATATTTTTTAAATACCAATTGAATTCAAATTCGATTCGATTCGAATTCGATTTATCTTTTTCGAATTTGAATTAAATTCAAATATTGTTTAAAAATATCAAAATTCAACTTATTCGATTCAATTAACTCAAATTCGATGCGATTTACACCCTAGATTTTTCAATGATGTAATTTTCCTTTTCATCCTAAAGCAATGTTTTTAAAGCTGAGCCAGACAAAGAACTGACCGCCTTACTAATTCATTGATTGTTTAACAAATAGCATAAGCCATAAGTAATAAAATATTAAAACTATTTATGTATATAATTTTGATGTAATTTGTAATTTTAATAAAAGTAAAGAGTTATTTAGATATAATATGGATCTTAGAATACTAAAGTAATCAAAAAATAGATTTTAAAGGGGAAATAAAAGATAAAAAAACTTTAGAAATCTGGTTCGACCACTCGATCTGGTTCAACGGTCCGATCGTAATTGGCTGGTCCAAAGAAAAACAATCCAAATAAGCATAAATAAACCCGATTATGTGTTTGATTCTGGTCCAATTATGAAAACACTATTATAATTTATAAACAACTTATTCAAAAGAAACTCATTCCAATTTTCTTGTGCTTCTTGTCTATTTGTGTTGCTCAACACCATCTCATGTCAACATTTCTCCACCCTCCTTACCCTTCTATTCTTTCTTCGTTGACGACTATAGATGGATGATAACCACACATAAATAGTGATATTTTTCTAAGGAATTGAAATATTGAATTGAGACCCTAAATTAAACCAATGAACGCATTCCCTTCCATCTACCCATTGTCACCAAAGAAAAAAACATTGGTGTATGGTGTGTTAGAATTGACGGGTTTAGGTTGTACCAATTATGTTTTTACTAGTAAAATCCTAATTGCTTTGATAAGAACAATATTAATAATAAGCTATTTCAAATTAAGAATAATTATCTTGAAATATCAACTTCAAACAACCAAAATAAAAATAACATGTTATAGTTACATTTGTTAAAAAATTACATAGCTTTCCTTGGCTGAAATTTGGACATGATATGTCACTCTATTCTGCAATATTCCTACCTAGTTTTTCTTCCGCGTTTCGCGGCTATTAAATTGTGATCGGGCTTTCCTCATGCAACACACTGAGAGTTTGACCGTTATTGTTTCAGCTTGTCAAAAATTATAAAAATCAAACACCGATGCAAATTTTTAACTTACCATTGGTTGTCTCTTTAATTAAGGACTCTCACCCATTATTAACCCAATAAGACAATGATCTTTCCCTCGCTCTCAACGAGTTTTCAGCTAACATGTTTTGTAATCATTTTACCGCAAGTTTTAAAACCTAACTTTTGAAGACAACAAAGTTAGGGTGCACATGTGTGTGAATCAAAAACACACTTTATGACCAAATGCACATGTGCATTGAAAAGCATATATGCAAATGTGCATATTATAAAAGATAATGGTACATATATGCATAAAATAAGATTCTAAAAAATATTCATCGGTGAGCAAATCCAAATTGAAATCACTCTAAATCTCTAATAACATGAGCATTCAATATATATACACACACACAAAAAGAATATGATATGACAATAATAATATTATGTTAATGAAAACTAGAATTTAAGTGTGTAATTTGCAACAACTTAATACTCATCATGGGGCATTGCTTTCACTTAGGCAAATCTTAAGTATGGTCGTTCACCTCAATCATCACAACATCTTAGGCAAATCTCGTAACATGTGATTTAATGATAACTTTCATTTGGATGAACAAAAATAAGTTTGTGCGTTCCTCATAGATAAAACAATAATACGGTCTCCGTGGGTAACTGGATGTTACAATCATCATCGATGCCACTTCCATATTATTGCCCAGAGATGAGTGCACCATGGAACCAATGGTAAATCAAAAACAATCAAACAAGTAGAGAAATGCATAGATGGAGAGTAGATCATATCTTGAGATAAAAACGTTAAGAGTAGCAAAGGAAAAAGGCAAAAAAAAGAAAAGAAAGAAAGATATCATTTCATCAAAACATAACATTTCATATCATTTCACCCTTATGATTTAATAAAATCAAAATACATAAGTGAAGTTAAAATCTTAAACATTAAAAAAAAGGGGAAATAGTAGATTAAAGTTATTATAGGCTTTCTTTATTCATAAATTAAATCAATGTCTTCTAAGAAGGAAGCAACGAAGGAACATTAAAGACCATGTTAGGTGCATTGAGATCTGTTTTACATGTTTTAGATTTGTACGACCCCTCGGAATCATGTGACATGTTAAGACCTTATCTAATTGGCAAACGATATTAATTTTACTATTTAAAATAATTAATAATGTAATATTTATAGTGCAAATTTAATATATTGCTTTTCATAATGTAATAAGAAAATAAAACAAGAAATATTTTTCTGCCAAAGTAAAGCTACCATTTATTTATTAGTTGAATACGCTAGAGTATTTTTGTTTTTGGAGTCAAATTTGCAACTACGATGAAAACTAATATGCATACTACATTACATTTTTAAGGCTTATACATATTACTGAGTTTGATAATAAAAAATGTAGTTATAAAAAAATTATTAAAAAAAACTTATAAAACGAATCCTCTTATATAGTTTTATCAAGACATGAGTTTACATATGAACACATAGGTTATTCCTAGAGCGGTCATATTTTACATAATACAATGAATTATAACCCATCAAGCGTTGGAAGATGTGATAAAAGATTTTGGGATTTTATCATCTCATATTATATCCCAGACGACGTCATATCTTATTAGTTAGTACAATAAGTCATGATTTGGTGGCTCTAACACTTTTGATTTTTTTTAAATCATACTATGCATGGTGTGTTACAAACCACATATAACATAGTCTATAATATCTTTATTAAATTATTTAGTTGTTAATTTACTCTGAAGATGAAAGACAACCTACCCTACATGTGTTAGTTTTATGATTTTACATTTTTAATTTGGTATGTGAGGCTACTAATGGTTTAAAACTCGACTTTTTGTTAAAATTTTAGGTTTTGGCGTTTTAATTTTGATTGGGCATTTTGATATGCTAGTCTTTGTTATGCTTAGGTTATAGAGTATGGTAATATGTTTGGATGTGTTCATATGGACTTTTGTTTTTAAATTGGGTTAATGTATTGTATATTTGTATTCATGTTTTTTTCATTTATTTGGAAGGGGAGGGGTAGGTTTGGAAGATGTTCAAGTGATTTGTTTTATTTTATTTTTTCAATGTACTAATAGTTAATATTTAAAAATGCCGTTCTAAAAAAAGTTATTATTTAAAATCAACATGATAAAACCATTTCTTATACCATTTATCCTTCAAATATCAATCAATCAAACTTTAAGCACAAAAACAACAAGAAAAACACCATTTATCCTTCAAAGATCAACCAATCAAACTTTAAGCACAAAAGCAACATGAAAAAGTCATACAAATATACAAAGAAGGTGTAAAGAATTGATTCTTATGCCAGAATCTTTTATCATCTAAAGCCAAGATAACAACTTGCTTAAATTTTAGGACCATCTTCTTAGACTATATTTTGTGTAGGGAAAATAAATGAAGAAATAAAAAAAAACTTTTATGTGTGAAGAAATTTTTTAAAACATCTACCCCTAAAATACATCAATTCCAAATTTACCCTATATCATATTTAAACACTGATCTTCTTTAAAAGTTTTTTAACCCAGTTAACACATCTAATAACTCATTAACAAATTGAATTGGAAAGAGAAAATGAAAACCAAAATTAGATATTTAACATTCACAAAAGGCATGTGGTAAGAGTCATGTGACATTGGCAAAAACTCCTAAAACAAAATTGGATATTGTTTCATATCACGAAAAGGCATGTGTGATTGGCACTTGACCAAGGGGTGTTCGTAGAGCCGTACTACACCAATACAAACAAAGTGATCAATAAAGAGGAATCAAACTTTACTTATTTTCTTCTGTCACTTTATTCAACTTTTTATATATAAAAATATAACTCTTTGTTCACTAGTGAATAGAGACTATTTGTTAGAACCATTAACATTTATATTGTAGTCACTACTCACTACCGAATACAAATATCCATCAATGGATGAAGTATTTATAACTTCTTAAAACATATATAATATATTCACTATCGAATACATGTATTATATTCGATATTTAAACCCACATATATGTATCTACCCTTTATGAAATTTGAATATATGTTTCATATTAGAGTTCAAGAATTTCTATTGTTTGTATTCTTTTCAATATTTACAAACGGACTTTTATGGTTTTTATACAACCAAAAGCAGTCAATCATGTTTCTAATTGTTTTAAATAAAATCAAGAGTTTACTCCGATTTGCCCCCCTAAAGGTTTCCAGAAATAATCATTTTATCTATATGTTTAAAAGCATCACTTTTAGTTTAAAAGTTTCATATCTATAACTAAACTTAAAACCACTAATTTAACTTTTGAACCAACTTTGACACACCCGATAACACTTTTAAATGTAAATTGGTATTTTTAACTTTTTGAGTCAGAATAGTTATCTTCACCGAACTTTAGAGATTTAACCAAAATTAATTCTAAAATCAAATAATGTGAAAAACTTAATTTCCGGTGCTAGGGTTCTAATGACATTCTAAAATAAGTTTACTTAATAAAAGGTTGGTTACTAAAAAAAAGTATAATTTTCGTGTGAAAAGTACGAAGTTATCAGGGCGCAACATGACAGAGAAGTAATTTCGTCCACACCACAATTACGCATATAAGGTACGTAATCACGCAAGTTATATTCATAGGTACGCAAATTATATATTTTATTATGCAAAGTAAAATTTACTCACGTTATAAAATTTAATTACGCAAATTTTGTTCATAATTATGCAGTTAATGATAACGTAAGTTATACGCACAACAATAGACGTTTTTAAAAAATGATGATTTAAATATATATATATGTGTGTGTGTGTGTGTATATATATATATATATATATATATATATTATATATATATATATATATATATATATATATATATATATATATAATATATATATATATATATATATATTATATATATAACAATACTTTACTTATATAAAATAGGATAAAATGCTTGATTTCACGATGTATTTTTTTTAAATATTGTAACATAAAAATTATATATGTTTAAAAAAATTAAAAGCTTTTATAAAAATTAACAATTATAGGTTATTTTCAAATCTATCACTTCACACATATTTCATACTTGAATATTATTTTAAATCTGTATCGTTTGTTTTTTCGATCAATAATTGCTGATATTTCATACATTTCGTTCGAATTTACCATATACTTTCCCTACTTAATAATTTGTTTCACTTTAATGTGAGGATTTAATGTGAATAAATTATTGTTTAAAATAAATAACAATTTCAAAAAGAATATTTTAATCGGCATGAAGTTAGCCGATTTGAGTGGACTTTCTATATAGTTGCTAGTCGATTCGAACTCACTGAGTTCGTCTATAAATACATCATCTCTAACACATTTCATTTAGGTCTCACCACTGATCACATTTCACAATCCAACCTCCATTGTTCAGGTGATTGACTGCATAGTGTTCATAAGAACATGAATTTGTGTTAAATCTCTGTTGGGTTTACAGTATTTGTTGGATTGATGATCGGCTGCTTCACTGTAACTGTCAAATCATAAATGTTTTGATTTGTTGGATTGATGATCGGCTGCTTCACTGTAACTGTCAAATCATAAATGTTTTGATTTGTTGGATTGTGTGGGTTTTGATCAGAAGTTTGTTATGCTGTCAATGATCCGCTATAATGGGTTGTTTTTATTTTTGATTTTTCAGGATTGGGGGAATTTGAACACTGATTTGTGTAATGGCTAATCGGAATTTGGAGAAATTGGCATCGATCGACGCTCATTTGAGGCTTTTGGTCCCTGGGAAAGTGTCGGAGGATGATAAGCTTATTGAGTATGATGCGTTGCTGTTGGATAAGTTTTTAGATATTCTTCAGGATTTACATGGGGAAGATCTTAAGGAAACGGTATGATAAGTCGAATTATTGTTTGATTTCTTGTTCATACTGTGATCTTTGTGTTCTGTTGTTGATCCTTAAAAGAAGTTAAAATCTGAAGTTAGATGATCAGATGATGTATGATGATTGTTGTTTGTTAGAATTTGGGTTTTTGTGATTTGTTGAGCACCAAGTGTTTGATGAAATGCGCCAAAGGGATTAGTTGCTTCTTTCTTAGTTTGTTAAGGAGTTAGGGATTTATGGGTCGTTAGATCGATTAACTTACTCATTAGTTATGTGATTACAATGTTTGTTTGTGTAGGTTCAAGAATGCTATGAGCTTTCTGCTGAATATGAAGGAAAGCGTGACCCGAAGAAGCTCGAGGAGCTAGGAAGTGTGTTGACAAGTTTGGATCCAGGGGATTCTATTGTCATTGCAAAAGCTTTCTCCCACATGCTTAACTTAGCCAATCTGGCTGAAGAGGTTCAGATTGCATACCGTCGAAGAATCAAGCTGAAAAAGGGTGATTTTGCTGACGAGGCTCATGCAACAACCGAATCAGATATGGAAGAAACTCTTAAGAAGCTTGTGTATAAGCTTAACAAATCTCCTGAGGAGGTTTTCGATGCATTAAAAAACCAAACTGTTGACTTGGTCTTGACAGCTCATCCAACTCAATCAGTCCGCAGATCTCTACTTCAGAAGCATGGAAGGTATACCCTTTAACCTGTAATCTTTATATCTATAGATTCATTTGTTTATGACCAATTAGTCAACTTCAATATTGATCCGTGATCTTCAATCTTCATAGGATCCGGAACTGTTTGGCCCAGTTATATGCTAAAGACATCACTCCTGATGACAAACAGGAACTCGATGAGGCTTTGCATAGAGAAGTAAGTGTTACTGATTCAAGATCTTGTTAGATTCAAGATGCATTGTGTGTGATATCATGTTTATGTATTATTTTTGTGTTATTTTGTAGATTCAAGCTGCTTTCCGTACGGATGAGATCAGAAGGACCCAACCAACTCCACAAGATGAAATGAGAGCTGGAATGAGTTACTTTCATGAAACAATATGGAAGGGTGTTCCTAAATTCTTGCGCCGTGTTGACACGGCTTTGAAGAATATTGGGATTAATGAACGCGTTCCATATAATGCTCCTCTTATTCAGTTTTCCTCATGGATGGGTGGTGATCGTGATGGTATGTTCCCCAAACAACAAACTTCTAAGCCACACCATACACTTCAATGCAATATGTAATTGAAAAATACTAAGATTTTCATTATTAGTACAATTTTCCTACAGTCTACATTTATCTTGATTTCTCTATAGCTCAAGTAAATGGGATTCGCAATCTCATCTTGTTTTTCCTTTGAGAACCCAAAAATGATAAATGGGCAAAACTTAGAGGTGGAAGTTTTAACTCATTACTTATAAATGTGTTGATCTATATTGTGTGAAAAAAAGATAGCTAAAGGATGAAGGGATTAGTCAGGTTGAAAATCACCCAAAGTCTATTTTGAAAGCATACAATCTTATAGATAGTTTTATTCGAATATTTGGATTATTATTGTAATATTAATGTTTTTGTAATCATAATCAGTACACTAATTGTTTATTAAAGATTATATACCACAGAAACTCTTGCTGGTCCACCAAACCCAACCACAAAAAGATTGCTTCCTACTGAGCTTGTCTTGACCCATTCTTATAACGCACCCATCTCGCCACCTCTAGCTAAAATGAATGTAAATTTGGACATGTTTATTTGTGTGTGTCCTCTGATGAAATTTGTTTTTCATAAACACAGGCAATCCCAGGGTTACTCCTGAGGTAACAAGGGATGTTTGCTTACTAGCAAGAATGATGGCTGCAAACATGTACTTTTCCCAGATAGAGGACCTAATGTTTGAGGTACTTAAATACTTACTTTCGGATTTGTGTATTTTCTCATTGTGGTTAACGATTACTGATCTTAATCCAACACTGTACTTGCTAGATGTCCATGTGGCGTTGTACAGATGAACTTCGTGTTCGAGCAGAAGAACTCTTTAGAACAGCAAGGAGAGATGTGAAGCACTACATAGGTATCAAATTTATTAATTATACTGATGTTTTGTATTTACTACCATATGATGATTTCAAGACACTAAATAACTTTTTGGTTTTCTAATCAGAGTTCTGGAAACAAGTTCCTCCAACTGAACCTTATCGTGTAATACTTGGTGATGTAAGGGACAAGTTATATAACACACGTGAACGTGCTCGCCATCTATTAGCCCATGATATATCTGATATTCCAGAAGAGGCAGTTTACACCAATGTTGAACAGGTATCACCATTCACCAATTACTTCTGGTATAAGAGTTATGTTGGCAAATTTGAACCATTTATTGTTGGGTTTTTTTGGATTGTGTTTTACATCTAACGGGTAAAACGTTAGCTTAGAAGGAAATGGGTTCAAAATCGTCAAAAATGTTAGTTTAATGCATAGATCCTCTATCATTTATAGGCTAAATGCCAAAAAATAGTAATATGCTTTTGGCATTGATCTATTCTGGTAATTATGACTGTCTTCAACTATCTTTGTGATTGCAACTTGCAAGTTGTTATGGATTGAATTGTTCCACATTGGTTGTATGGGCAACTAATGTGTGGTTTATAGATCAAATGGGCTCCTCACCCAATAGACTAATCTTTTGGGTTGAGTTCTCCTGTAACACAAGTTTATGTGAAGACACGCTTTAGTAATATAACTTATAAAGTAACAACCATGTGGGGACAAAAAGATATTTAATGGTTTGAAAAAAAGTTAATAATTACCAAAAACAGTTTGAATATTTTATTACCAATATATTGCTATAATATGACATTTGTGTATTCTTTTATTATAAACATTAAATTATCAATGATGTGATCATATTTGACACACTCATTAGTTGTTCTTATAAAGAATATAAAAATTTTTGGAGAAACAATGTTTCAAGTCGACCCACCTCAAGCGTTTCAACCCGTTACATAACTTGTCAGATCCATTTTGCTACCTCTGATCCCCACCTACTTGAATAGGCTTGTCTCTAATTCATTTTCTTTACGGTATATAATTATGGCTTTTTTTATAATTATACAGTTCCTCGAACCTCTGGAGCTATGCTACAGATCACTATGTGCTTGTGGTGACCGTGTGATTGCTGATGGAAGTCTTCTAGATTTTCTGAGGCAGGTTTCTACATTTGGCCTTTCACTAGTGAAACTTGATATAAGACAAGAATCTGATCGCCACACAGACGTCCTTGATGCCATCACTCAGCATCTTGAAATTGGATCCTACCGTGAATGGTCTGAAGAAAAGCGCCAAGAATGGCTTCTCGCTGAACTCAGTGGAAAACGTCCTCTGTTTGGTTCAGATCTCCCAAAAACTGAGGAGATTAAGGATGTTTTGGACACGTTTAATGTTTTAGCAGAACTCCCATCTGATTGTTTTGGAGCTTACATCATCTCAATGGCCACATCACCTTCTGATGTCCTTGCTGTCGAGCTTCTTCAACGTGAATGCCATGTAAAACAACCATTACGCGTGGTCCCACTTTTTGAAAAGCTTGCTGACCTGGAGGCTGCCCCTGCCGCAATGGCCCGCCTTTTCTCCATCGATTGGTACAAAAACCGCATTAATGGCAAACAAGAAGTCATGATCGGGTACTCTGATTCAGGAAAAGATGCAGGTCGGTTCTCTGCTGCCTGGCAGCTTTACAAAGCTCAAGAAGAGCTTAAAAATGTTGCAAAGGAGTTTGGAGTTAAACTTGTTATGTTTCACGGGCGTGGTGGGACCGTTGGTCGAGGTGGTGGACCTACCCATCTGGCTATCCTGTCCCAACCACCAGACACCATTCAGGGGTCATTAAGAGTCACAGTTCAGGGTGAGGTCATAGAGCAATCGTTTGGTGAGGAACATTTGTGCTTTAGAACGCTTCAAAGGTTTTGTGCAGCTACACTTGAGCATGGAATGAACCCACCAATCTCACCAAGGCCCGAGTGGCGTGAGCTTATGGACCAGATGGCGGTTGTGGCAACTGAACAGTATCGTTCTATTGTGTTCAAGGAACCACGTTTTGTTGAATATTTCCGCCTTGTGAGTATCTTTATGGTTTCATTTTATTTCTTCAATACATATCTCTTTCTTATTTTACTACTGATGATGGTTTAGCTAGAGATGATAAAATGGGTTAGTCAAATGGTTTTGGTAACATCTCAAAATGAGTTCGGGTCAAATTGGTAATTTGTTGTGTTGGTCGGGTTGAATTGAGTTAACCTCATAACATTTTTAGCCAAAAAGCTACCATTTTAATCAGCTATTTTGTGACACATTATGACTATAGCACAAGGCGGTGGTATATGCAAGTCAATTTTGCTAAACATGTCAAAATGGTTATTTGTTGTGTACGTCGGTTGTGTCAACACGATTTCTAGCCTAACTTTTTTTCAGTAGTATTTATTTTGTAACATATGACGGTAATAGCTTGAGACCATATGCGCTAAAATATTTAATGTTGGACGATTGTTAAACTGTGTTTCTCTCCTTACTAACTAGCTATATTATATATTTGACTTGTTAGAGAGAAAATATAACTCGAAGTATAACTGACATATAATTCTACAGGCCACACCAGAACTGGAGTATGGGCGTATGAATATTGGAAGCAGGCCATCAAAGAGAAAACCAAGTGGTGGCATAGAATCACTTCGAGCCATTCCATGGATCTTTGCATGGACCCAAACCAGGTTCCATCTCCCAGTTTGGCTCGGGTTCGGGGCTGCGTTTAAACAAGCCATTCAAAAAGACAGCAAGAATCTTCAAATGCTTCAAGAAATGTACAAAACATGGCCTTTCTTTCGGGTCACCATTGATTTAGTTGAAATGGTGTTTGCTAAAGGAGACCCCGGCATTGCTGCCCTGAATGACAAGCTCCTTGTTTCTGAAGATTTATGGCCCTTTGGAGAATCATTGAGAGCAAACTATGAAGAGACCAAGATTATCTCCTCAAGGTACAATTTTTTCCAACATTTTAACTGATGCTCTTTCAGGCTAACATGGGTCAGGTGAAAGGGGTCCTTTTTAGTATGGGTCAAAGCGGGTTAGGTTGGGTTGGCCCGCCCATTTCTTAGAATACTTTATTGTGCATACATTTTTTCTACATAGGAGTCGTTAAAAACTGCTAAAACATGATTATCTAGACTGTTTGGGTCATTTGTGGTAAATGCCCAAACCGAAACACAAAATCATCTTTTCGCGACTCAGATGTACAATAAGAGTTACAATGACTAAAGGGGACATATGAGAAGTACTATAATGAATCCTCTAACTATGATTCTAAAAACTTACGGTCATAATATAAATACTTGACCAAAACAATTCAGAAGGTTGTATGCGTTAGAATATACTTCAATAGACAGACATTTGGTTTTCACTTTTAACCCATTTGAGTGTTTCCTATTTAGCTAAACTCAAATGACCCAAATCAGCCCATACAATAAGTAAATGGGTTGAAATTGCCGCCACTAATCTATTTATTTTTTCTGGTTCGTAGATTGCTGGTCACAAGGACCTACTTGAGGGCGATCCTTACTTAAAACAAAGACTTAAGTTGCGTGATTCATACATCACAACCTTAAATGTTTGTCAAGCTTACACCCTGAAACGGACCCGTGACCCGAATTATCATGTGACCCTAAGGCCTCATATTTCCAAAGAATATGCCGAGCCAAGCAAACCGGCCGATGAACTTATCCACCTGAACCCAACCAGCGAGTACGCACCCGGTTTGGAGGACACACTCATCTTGACCATGAAGGGGATTGCTGCTGGAATGCAGAACAACGGTTAAGTTAACCGCTATGCAAGCATATCGTTTTTTTCATGCTTTTTGAACGTTGTCACGGTCTTGTTTACCACATGTTTTCAAGAGTTTACCGTCGATCTATGCATTGATGAAGTTGTACCATATGCATCATCGATGATGGTTTATCTATGAAACTAATAACTTGATGTACACTTGATTACAAGTGATATATGTCTCTTTCCTTCTTTTTCATTTATTCTAGAACAACTTCTAATCTACTTTTGTTTATCACCTTTTTATCACACCTTTGTCACCTATGTGTGTACAACAATTACCAGAATAAACTTATGTAAAATAGCAATAGTAATAAATAATAACCAGATGATAATTTAATTAAACAATATATGACTTTCTTTTAACTGTCTACCATATGTTAGTATACAAAATTTGTATGCAACTTTAATGCTGTACATTTGAAATGTACACAAAATTGAAGGACTAAAAGTCTAAAATACATGTTACAGTAAACTTTTGCGGTATTTTAATTTGGTGTAGAATATAAGAGTTTATAGTTACATTTTTTTCCATTTTTAGCTATTTATGCAATATAATTTTACAAGATAACAAGAACAAGTAACTTTTGTGATTATGAAAAAATATATAGAGGCAATATATGTGTTCTAAACCACAATAGTAAACTATTATACTCCAACAGACGGTTCAACTTTCTTACATAGACACATCATTTTTCTATAAATATAGTTGGTAACTTTTTCTATTTACTTGATAAAATTGAAAAAAGCATATAATATAGTTTATTTGATAGACTACAACGTTTAATTCAAAATCGAATTTATATAAGAAATTGTAGGAACTAAAATAAGATAGATCAAATGTTTAATACAACACCAAAATCAAAACTACATGAACTTAATAAACACATGTATGCATTATCTATAATAAAATCTAACAAAACAAGGTTATTTTTACCACTTGTTATTTTCTTAACCCACTTTTTGACAATTGTCATTTTTCTAGAAATACACACATTAATTTTCCTTCCAAAATGATATTATAGTAATTTAAATACTAATACAAATTTCTCTATTTTATTAAAAATAAATTTTATTAATTTCTATATTTCTCTCTCTTATCTAAAGTTTTTTAAAATCAAAGTATATTTTCATCTTTTAATTAAAATCTAAATAACAAAAAACTAAAGTTTTATATAATACGAAATTTTCTAAAACACTAAACATTTTTTAAACAAAATATTTTAAATCGTTTTGTTTTTGAAAAAAATTATAAACAAGTGAAAATTTTTAAACAGTCTTATTAATACAACTACAATAATTACAAACCAGAGTTTTCAAAAAACAAGATTCTTATAAAAAATAATTTTTATAAAAAAATCTTAAAACGAATGTTTAAAAATAATACTATTTAGATAAGAGAGTAAAAAAAATTGTATTATTGTTTTATATTTTGAATTATTACGTATGTATAATTTTAATTATACTTTACATTAAAATACTATAATGTAACTATTTGTATTTATTTTACATATGTATTTTACATTAAAGTTTAATCGGTTATTTAATAAGTTTTTAGCCTATCTATCTATCTATAAAAAACTAATATAAGCGTGAAACAATTGCAAACCTTATATACTTACTTTCTCATTTCTTTATATTATTAATAATAATATTGAATACTAATATATTACTCATACCATTTCAAATTAAAAAATACATAATTTAATAAATTAAAAACCTAATTTTTATTAATAATACACTTTTTAAAAAAATTACAAATATAGAATACAATGAAATTTTAAAAAAATCAATTTTCTTAATACAGTATATTTAAAAATCACATATTTTTATAAAACAAAATTTTAAGAAAAATACATTGATTGTTTATTTACTTAGCTATTTATATATAATTATAATCATATATTATATTCAAGTATGATTTTATTATGCATAATTTTTATAAATAATTATTTAATATTTTATCTATTTAATCCGTGTATTACACGAGAAGTAACCAGCATGTGATATATATAAAACAACATGAACCAAGTATGCATTGTGTGTGATATATTTTTTTAAATAGCAAAGAACAACCGTATTTGTCTTTCTCTCTCCCACTACGTATTGTTTAGAATAGTCAGTATAGACGTCGCAACACCACCATTTATGCCAAGGTGGCAACACCGCCCCTTTACTTTTCTTGCCATTACGACTTTGGTGCTTGACGGTATCCCCACTCACTCTCCCGTCATCTCTAACTGTTTTACCATTTAAGAAAATCTAATTTAGTACATTTGAGAGTAAGTTACAAATTATGTCATTTATTAATACATGAAGTTATATGGTATGTCCTTTAGTCTTAATAATTACATCATATGTCCTTTTCAAATTATGTGCACACCTATTGTTATTTACACTAACTTTCATTTAAATGTAGAATTAACTCACTTATGTATCTCTCACATAAGATGTATTTTTGTCATTTTCTTTCCGCATAAACAAATAAAAAAATTATTTATTTTATATGAAAAATAAAATTAAAAGATATCAAACCATTGGGTAAATCAACAAACATGCGTTCCTCTTACGTTCAATACTATTAAATACATCATTCTGCTATATTTGATAGCCCAATACTAGCCATCTTCACCACCTACAACATCTCACACACCATTGAAACCTCTTGAACTCAAACAAATGACGATGGTAAGATTAAAATCCCTAATTCATTTTTTTATTTCGTTGATATTTGAATTTCTAGCTTATGTTGTTGTGTGATTAACAGTGACTCATAGTTCATTTTCTTGTTTTTACAATTATATAAGCAATTCAAAGAATCACATGTAATCTCCAAGTCTGCGTTCCTTATTGATTTTTCATCATTTGTTGGTGTGAGTAGTTTATAAAGTATTTACGTGTATTTTTTGTGTGTATTGTTGATTTCCGATCTTTTAAATGATTTGTGACTTAGACTTCTTACTTTAGTAAATGTTATTAGAGGTTTTTGTCATTAAAAGTTTTGACGATTAATCGAATAAACACACACCAAGAGTGATTGGTTCCACCGACTTACCTAACAGCGCGATTTCTTTTAAAATTTTTTCATTTAAATTTTTTATTTTATAAATTTTTTAATATATATTAGACATGAAAAATTGATAAAAATACCCTCATGTGAGGGGACTTATAACTGAGTTAACTGTACATTTAGATAATAGTTAGTGTAAATGACAATATGTGCGCAAATTTGTTAATATGGTTTAAATATTTTTTATTGTTTTTTTGTGTTTAAAATTTTCTTTTGTTTATTTTGTTTTGTGTTTTATTTATTTATTTTTTTGTGTTTTAATATGGTTTGTTTTGGGTGTGGGTTCGAGATTTTGGGGTGGGATTTTTTGTGGGTTTTTTTTATCTGAACACGTGTCTTTAATTTGTAGGGTTCGTTGACATTGTCTTTCTCCGGGTTCTTTCTTTCTTTCTTTTCTTATTGATACTCTAACAATTCACGCAATTAAGGTTTGGGTTTTCCTATTGTTTGCTCTTTTCGGGGCTTTGATTTTCGTTGGTTTTCTATTTTGTACCGTGTCGCTTTCTTGCGGCTTTGATTTTCGCTTGTTTTGTGTATGGTGTTGGATTTTGATTTAGTTTTTGGGTTCTATATGTTCTGATGTGTTATGAATTTGGGGTTTTGGTGTGTTTTACTTTGTGTATTTTACTGATTTTGTGGTATTGAAGTTTTATTTTGATTTTGATTTTGATTTAGGGTTACATTAAAATTTGCATACACGCAACAACGCGCGCTCCAAAACCTAGTTTACTATTTATAAACATATATGTGTTAACTCTAATAGCATCTCCAACACTAATGTCTAGACACCATTTCAACATTTGTTTACTGTTTGAAGAGATGGCCAGCGTTTGTTTGTGTTCATTTGGATTTTTGAAATGGAGCCGAATGATGGTGGACCCTCTCAAATTAAAGAGTATTTGTAAAAGGATGTAACATTATTAAAGAATAAGATTATTAAAGAATAAAAGGCTATTTGTTTTACTCATGTTAACTCTTAATTATTCATAATCTATAAATATTTAATAGGCAACCTTGAGTTAAAATGGTTAATAAATGATTATTAAGATGGTTATCTCTTAACCATTAATAGGATATCTATCAATACTAATAAAAAAAATTTTTGTATGTCACTTGTTATACTTCTAGAATTACTAAGTTTTATTTTATTGTTTCTTTTTCTTAATAAATATTATATTAACTACAAATGATATCTTTTAATTATGATAATATTACAAATATAATTTTTTTTAAAGATATCTTTCTAATAATTAAATTGTAAAGAAATAATTTTTTTATAAAATAAGAAATGTTTTAAAAAATATCAAACTTTTAAAAAACACAACCTGTGGTTTTAAAAATAAATTTTTATAAAACAAAAGTAATTAAATTTTAAATTTATAATAAATAAATTATTAAAGCTAACAGTTTTTAAAATCAATTTGTTTTGAAACAATTTGTTTAAAACCCAACTTTTTAAAAAAATTAAAAAAATTAAAAAAATTGATATCGTTCGTTTATCGCTCGTACGTAATGTCAATCATATCTTATAGCAAAAGATCGTTTTATAATCTATAATTTTTGTTAATAACTATTTAATATTTTATTTATACAGTTCGTGTATTATACGTGATACTAACCTAGTAAACTATTAGAGTTAGCTTCTTAATAACTATTAAAAGACTAACAACCCCTAAGTAAAATTATGATGTGTCAGACATGTTAACGAACATCTAAAATTATAAGCATTAGGGTGCTCAAATATCTATGGATAAAGATACTTTGGTAGTCTGGTTATGGATAGAGTTCTTAACATTATGAAATTAAACTATCTGTTTAATGTAAGATTATCGTGAGTAAAATAGAGTGCAAATTAAGCGTACGTATTTAATGGTTATGTTACCAAAATTGTTATTGTTAAGTTGGACATGCCATATGTGAAATTAATAGTCTGAAATATTATCGATTAATAATTAATAATATGAATTGTTATTGACAAATAGAGAATAGTTTAACTTATTAGAATACATTTTGTAGTTTTTTTTCATGTATCGTAAAACCAATATTGCTTTGAGTATTGTTTCAAATAATGTAGCGAATGAAAACACATATATAAGTTACACGATTGATGATTACTATGTGATGATCTGATATAATAATAATCCTTGACAGTCAAACTACAAATCACATTCTCACACACCCAATGAACTATCATATAACAACGAAAAAGACAATCATTTTAATACTAACAAAGATTTGGTCTAAAATCTTATTTGCGACAATTACAAGAAAATTTAAGTATATAGTGATGCAAAAATCATTTTGTTTTACTTGTAGTTGTTTCTATGTCCTCATGTACTATAAAGTTAGTATGATGAGAATCTTTATGCCGTTTTTTCATATAAAGATGTATGTTTTGTTAAACATACATAGTTTAGCTTATTGTGAGAGATGTAAATGAGCAAAATCCCTTGTTTAATTAGCTTAATATAACTCATGCCCTAATCATTTCGTGTTGTGTCTAGTGCTCATGCTCAACTTGTTAGTAACTATACAAACTCAAACTTGACTCCTTTGTTCTTTAACTAATTTTATACACATACAATTATTTTTATATATATTTATAGCTATTTTATATATAATAACATATAAATTGTTTAGTTTTATTTTTTTAATCGTATTCATATATAATAATATGTATTATGTAATCATTGAAACACTATTATTATTTTTTTTATAAAAGTATTGTTTAAGTTAGCATGTTATGTTTAAAGGTTGTAGTTGAACTCATTTATTAAATAAGCTTAACTTTAGGTTACATTCGAGCTTGTATAATGGGACTATCACTAGCTTTATATTTATCTAGTATAAGGAGAGAAAAAATAAACTCTACAAAGATTATAAATCTTTTCATATACACATACAAACATTGATTGATATCACCAATAAATAATTTTAGAAGAGGTTTTAAAGACTATAATATTTTTAACTTAAATGTTAAGTTATATTTAAACCAATATTCATAATTAAAACTATATCCTTGCTTTAACCTTCCATTTAGTTTCCAATTTAGATTCTCATCACTAGTACAAACAAAATATACATACAACGAATTCAACCATTTAAGCACAAGACAAAAACCACATTCACTATATATATGCATTACCCTTTAGTCACTTTTTATTCATCAAATACCAACACAACTTACAGAAATTTTAAAGTTAAAATGAGCCAACCCACATTTATTTTCATCGTTCTTCTTTTCCTCTTTTCTAGCTTACATGTATCCTATAGTCATGCTCGCCTGAGTAATATAAAGGCAACTATGACCATCAACGGCTTTGAGAAGGATGGGAGTGGAGGAGGGCCATCAAAGTGTGACGGAAAATTTCATTCAGATAACACGCTTATTGTGGCACTATCCAGCCAATGGTACGATCATGGAAAAAGGTGTTCTAAATTTATCAACATACATCACAAACAAAGAAATGTAAAAGCTAAGGTTGTTGATGAGTGCGACTCGTCAAGAGGGTGTAAAAACAATATTGTGGATGCATCTAAAGCCGTTTGGAAGGCCCTTGGGGTGCCTGAAAGTCAAAGGGGTGAAGCCACAATCACTTGGTCGGATGCATGATGATGCTCAACTTCAATAATGATGATAGTTTTTTTTCTTTTAAGTTTCTTTGTGATATCGCATTGAATAAAATGATACAAGGTATAATAATAATAATCAAAATCTACTGTGTTAAAAATTGCAATTGACCTAAGACCTTCGTAGTTTATACTAATCATAATATTAAAAATGATAACATCAACGAATGCCACTACTAAAGAAATAAAGAGATGTTGAGGGGAGAAAAGCATCCCAAATATTTTAGTCATAATGTCATTTGTGACGGCTTGAGAGGTAATATATATGAGATGAAACATTGCAGTTTAGGCATTAACTGATCGAAATACTGAATTCATAACAAAATTCTCGAATTGCCTCTTGTTGGTTACTGTAGCTAAAGTTATGTTTCAATATGAATAATTTTATTTGTAACGTACTAGAAATAGAATTTTGGATCAATTCTGTTTGGAACTTACTGAAAGTAAAGCTGGTTCTTTTGATAACTTTTGAATCAACCTTTTAATGGTTTAGACGTCTGAATGGTTCAACACTTAATGGTTCAGATTGTTTGTTTCGCGAGCAAATGTCTGAATGAGTCATACATTTGTTTCTGAATGGTTAAACATTATACTAATGATAAATGGTTAAGACTTCTTATTTAAAACGTAACCTTAAAGTGAAAACAAATAGTTTAGAGCTCTTATTGATTCAACATTTGTTTAACACTTAATTGTTCAGAGCTCTTATTGATTCAACATTCTTATTTAAATGTCTGAATGAGTCATACATTTGTTTCTTAATAATTCAAACTTCTTAATGGTTTAACACTTAATGGTTCAAAACTCTTATTGATTCAACACTTAATGATTCAAACATGTTATTATTTTTAACAAGATTTCAATTCTAATTTCAATTCAAATTTCAAATTCTAATTTTTTTGCAAAACATTTTGCGAACAAGACGGCTTTTAGTGTTTTCACTTCCAAATAGTGTATCATAATGTTTTATTCAAGGGGTTAAAATGTCTAGTATTTAAAACGTAACCTTAAAGTGAAAATAATAGTATAAACGTCCGGGACCAAGCTGCTAATTATACAGAAAAGCACATGCAATCCTATCCGACGTGGCGCACTATGAGTGATCCTCATGCTCAAATGTATACGCGTTGTCGGTCCCTTTTGTCGTTTTCCATCCACTTGTTGTGCATCATAAATCCTCTGATGTTTAACGGAGACCCCTTAACTTTTTATCTTTACATATTTGCCACATTAGTTTTACATGCGAATGGAAACCCGAAAATTTTGAGATGGGTATATAGGCATGAAACTATGTAAAAGATTAGTTTTGAAATATTTCACAGTTATGGACATATTTGGCTTTTGGTGATAACCGGATGACTACTAGAAATGTAATGCATGTTTATCTGAATAACGGTTATATGATTTTTTTTATCTACTTTTATGTGTTTTTTTCCTATGTTAATATAGTAATCTATCATACCATTAGAAATCACGAGTAGTCATTTATAACAAACTAACGAGCATACCTAATACTCGCCCTATACCCATCACTCAACAAGCTCAACACCCGCCCTACCATCTCATAATCACCCTTTAATCCTCTCCTTCAACAAAAGCAATAACTTCATATATTATCGTATTTATCTTACTTCATGTATTCTTAAACGGATATTATCTCACAAGAACCACAACTAACTTATAACATATTATAGAAAATCAAATGAAACTATTTTATTAATTAGATTGTTCAATAAAACATTACGGTTTTCATTCTATATAATCACCTGATAATCAAATTTAACCAGAACAATGGTAGCGTAACTTAATGTAAAACTCTCACCACTACGATCATTGATTCGTTTCGAACCATGTAACCTCGATAAACCGATGTCATTCTATCGTTCCATTACATATCAAAAGACACGGGTCAACCAATTTTTAGAACTTCTGTTTTTCTGTGGTAAAAGTGCAAAAAAATAAATTTGGTGGCCAGAAGTAATATTTAATAATATTGTAATTCAACATATGAACAGGAATACTCACACACATACACACATAGGTAACTATCACACGAACGCATATTGAGCTCTGAGATCGGCATCCATGGCGGCTTCTGCAGAACGTGAAAACTTCATCTATGTTGCTAAACTTGCGGAGCAAGCCGAACGCTATGACGGTTAGTATGTTCGTTCGTTTTTTTATTGTAGATCTGTTGTTTACTTGTGGATTTAGTAGTTTTGTTGTGTAATTGGTGCTTTGATCGGTGCAAGATGTAGATGCAGATGTAGATGTAGACGTAGATGTAGATGTAGATGTGTGATGGTGTTTTAGTTGCACACAGGTGCATATTCGATTCGAAGGATGTAGTTAGGGTTACGAAACTAGTAGTGACTTATTCAAAAGGGGCACGGAATTAGGGGTTTTTTAGATTGTAGGATGTATGCACCGTATATTTCTGAAATTGAGCTCAATTTGTAATCAATTTAGTGTTGAAACAGATTCAAATCGATATTGAACTTTTGAAACTGTTGAAATTAATACTGAATTACTTATTGATACAATAAACTATGTTGAAGTTGTAAAACTAGAATCTTACCTTAACATGTTTCAAATGCTGGCTATTTTTAAACTTAAGTTTGGTTGATGAAGACAGATATATGCACCAGTGATGTATGCTATGCTATGTAAAACTTCGTTTTGTGTGTGTTTTCATTGTTTATAAGGCTGAATAAAACTTTGGAAGTTGATTTGATGATTGATCTGTACGGTTGGCGTTATGATCTTATGGTGTTTTTTTATCGTTCAGAGATGGTGGATGCCATGAAGAAAGTTGCAAATTTGGATGTCGAATTAACTGTTGAGGAGAGAAATTTGCTGTCAGTTGGATACAAGAATGTGGTGGGTTCACGTAGGGCATCATGGAGGATATTGTCTTCCATTCAGCAAAAAGAGGAGTCAAGAGGAAATGAAGTTAATGTAAAGCGGATTAAGGAATATAGGCAGAAGGTGGAAACCGAGCTGTCTAATATTTGCAATGATATCATGACTGTGATCGATGAGCATCTGATTCCATCTTCCTCCGCTGGAGAATCTACTGTTTTCTACTACAAGATGTGAGTTTTATGTTGGGGT
The DNA here is from genome assembly GCA_025506515.1 of Flaveria trinervia. Classification (NCBI taxonomy): domain Eukaryota; kingdom Viridiplantae; phylum Streptophyta; class Magnoliopsida; order Asterales; family Asteraceae; genus Flaveria; species Flaveria trinervia. The sequence continues at coordinate 120,108,795 of CM046444.1, read as the reverse complement.
TTGTATTCTATCAACTTGTTTCAAGAATATAACGTTTACATGATCCAAAATGGATACCTTTTTTTTCATTTAGGGATGGGCAGATGGCCTTAAGTTTTTTGGGTTCTAAATGTATGTAATGGGTTTTGATGGAATGCAGGAAAGGGGACTATTATAGGTATCTTGCAGAGTTCAAGTCTGGTGATGACAAAAAAGAAGCAGCTGATCTGTCACTGAAGGCTTATGAAGTAAGTTGCTTGCTCTTCTTTAGTTCTATGATGCTTGCATGATGAACACATAGTGTGATGCCAAATAAGTTATATTTATAATAAAGGTTTAATTTTGTATTACATTACTTATCCATTTATCTTAATGTTCCCCTCAGTCGGCTTCTACCGCTGCAAAGGATTTATCTCCTACTCATCCCATCCGATTGGGCTTGGCTTTGAACTTCTCGGTTTTCTATTATGAGATTATGAACTCTCCTGAAAGGTAACAATAACAGTCTTGTTGGTATTCTTATTATTTATACAAAAAGTTCATTCTAGATTGTTTTTTCTTAAAACATTGGTTTTTATCAGAGCCTGCCACCTGGCAAAACAAGCTTTTGATGAAGCTATTTCAGAACTTGACTCTTTGAGTGAGGAGTCATACAAAGATAGCACTTTGATTATGCAGCTCCTGAGGGACAACCTCACTTTGTGGACTTCTGACATTCCAGAGGATGGAGGTAAATCGCGTATTATCCTTTATAATCTTTTTAGCATCAAATGTATAATCTTTGCTTCTTTTATCTTAATAATAATAATAATTCCCTTGTAACCTTTGCAGAAGACCAAAAGATGGAGATCACCAAATCTGGTGCAGGAGACGCTGAGGTCAGTGCCAGTCCCATCAACCATGATAGATTATGATCATTTTGTTTATTAAACTTCTTGATATGGTTTGCATATGTTTTTATATTTTTTTCACAATGTGTGCTTATGAAATTTTTTAATGCAGTAAAATTTGAAGGGCAACAATACAACCTTGGAGGGAGTGGATGTGGCCTATGGTATTGTATTTGTAAGCTTAAATTTCAAAGCGTTAATACGAGAACTGCGGTAGTTGTTTTCGTCTGTTCTTGCTGTAACAATTGTTCGAATGCCTGGGATATGGGTAGTTTATGTCATGCCCTGCAGATTTGTGATCCAGGCTTGTTTCTTTAAAAGGATCTATTTTAGTTAACTTAGGAGTTTTTATCTCTTTGGTGAAAATGCAAATACGAACAAGAATATCAACGTGTCACGCTTTGATTACCATGTCTTCTGTTTGCTTAAATTATACTTGGAAAATCTTAAGATTGTGATCATAAATGATGTCTAACCGATAATAGTTCTAGGATATTCATAATTATGAGGGTAAATGATTTGTTGGGGTCCCGAGGATGTGTTCAAGTTGGTGGGTTCGTCTGAAGCATTGGCGAACCTAGGTAGAAAGGTACGAGGTCAAGTGAGCTTGGAGATTTTTGTTTTTTGTATGAGTTATCCAGTATGCTCTATGACACGTTTTTCTATCTGTAATGTACGAATCATGATCCTGATTGACTACACGTACGAAGAGCGAGATAAAAAAGTCGTAAGTTTGTTATTGGTTTGAAGGTGATAGATGGTGGAACGAAGAAGGCCAAAAGCAAACACAAAGTCGCTGGTGATGGTTGAAACTTCGGAAATTTTAATGTCAATGAATTTAAGATATAGAAAGAAAAAAGAGTGAAGAAAAGACTAAACAACTGAACTATAATGTAGACTTAAATTTTAATTTTTAACATCGTAACTAAAACATAAATAGTAAAAGAAGTCCTAAGCGAATGTCAAGTTGTCTAACAAGAAAGACTCAAAATGTATATGGAGACTTGTAGTGGTAATGTCGAGTGATGGTGGTGGTAAAGGAAGGAGCAAACGAGTATAATGGGTATCACTTGTCAACTTTTTAAGTTTAGCTGGTATTCAATAAAAGAATAAGGATCACATAATCCACATTAGAGATGATGGATATCTTATAATCACTTAACTTACGGACGCAACCCTCATAACAAAACCGACCCAAGGATCTTCCATGTCGGCCCATGAACTCTCACGGGCCCTTGCATTAGAGTTTCTCTAATGAAGTCGAGAAAGGATGGTTTTAAATTATAATACAATTTTACGAATGATAACTTGAAAGTTTGAAGGAAATCGATGCAACTTCTTTATTTTATGGTTTGGTTTAATTTTAGTTTTGCATATTGAGATAGTGATAAACAACAACTGTAGACATAACATTAAGTTATCTAATTGTTTTTCTTTAAAGAGTATTTATTGATATGATAGCACCACTAAGTCTGGTTGGGTCTCAAACTAGGTTAAACAACACAATGAACTAATAATAGTTATCTAGAGATATGGGTATCCGATGCTTGTCATGATACATATATACTATTTGGTTTAAATTGATGAAACCGATCATTTGTTTGGATTCTTAGTTTCACTTGGCTAGGGCAACGTTTAAACGCGCTTTCCTCTTAATAAATTAAAAAAACCTTATACATTACGTAGTTAAGTAGTGCCAAAGTCGATGCACTAAACGAACGTTTGAGGTGGGATGAGTAAATTAGCTCGAATCGATTAGTGCATCTGCTTCTATTTTCATAGTGAATCCAAACGAATCATCCTATGTCAATCAAATAAAGCCCGAGTAAGGAGAATTGAACACTTAGACCACCACTCATGGCTCGGTATTTTGTTTAAACCGAAACCAGCTTGATTGATTGATGAACGGATATAAAAACTGTTTGTTGCTTAAGCGTACTGGAATATTCACTTATCTTTAATAATATAATAAATACATATTTTCACGTCAATCAAAAATATTAGATGTTTTAAAAGCCAATAAGCTAAAAGTGTAAAACCATAGTGTAACAATAGTTTGGTCCACATTTTTCAATTGTCTTATTCCAAATTACAAAGACTAAAAACACTACGAACAACTTGAGTCACGTTTTAACTTGAAACTTATTTTCTGGTTATGTCCTGCAATTCCTTCATCCCACGAGAATATGAACTAAACTAAAAATATGAGGTTTGATACGTCAATTCACTAGTTTAAAAGGTCCAAAACTGTCAATATTATATTGATGGAGCCCTCATCTGATAAAAACAAAAAACCCAAAAATAAATACGATCGAATTCATCAATTTCCCCAAACTTTCTCTCTCTAGTAAACATTCACTTTCTCTCTCTAAAAAGGCAAAATCTCTTTAGCGTGCATCCTAAGCTTCAATGGCGAACAGCAATCTACCTCGAAGAATCATCAAGGTATCATCGTTCATATGTCTCTCATTTAAGATCCTTTTAGTGGTGATCAGCTTCGTGTATCTGAAAACCCTAACTTAGGGTTTTGACTTTCGTGTTTGTTGCAGGAAACGCAGCGTTTACTCAGCGAACCAGGTGATCTTTGAACTGTTGATTTTATTTTGTTTATATTTGTTTGCTGAATTGCTATCAGGAAACTGATATAATTGTTGTATGTGTTGATGTACATATGATTGTGTGATGTAGCACCGGGAATAAGTGCATCGCCATCGGAGGATAATATGCGGTATTTTAATGTTATGATTCTTGGCCCAACACAGTCTCCTTATGAAGGTAAAATATTAAGATTGATTTATTTGTTTGTTATATACTTGTAATGGTTTCTATGAGTGCAAGTTTAGTTTTTTAGCTTTTTGTTGGCTATCTGTTATTCTGTTTATTGGTTTCTTAGTTTATGAGCTTGTTTATAAGCAGATTGCTTATTCTAACGGGTTATGTTTATAAGCAGAAGCGGATAATCACATTATTTCACCATTAGGGAAACTTGTAAATTTCTTCAATGCATCAGAAATAAGGTTGAAATAAGTAAACTTGAAAACAGGTTAAGGAGATACGCATATACAAATAAACACACACACCCAGGGAAATCCCACACATACAATAAGGTCTTGGGGGTGGGGTTGTTAGATGAGGGCAAGCCTTATCCCATGAGACTAATGAGGCTGCATTGAGAAGCATAAACAGTTTAAAACTCAAAGCCTTTATTCTTGAAATTGTTCATCTGCTTTTGAAAAGCTCAATAAGTGGATAATTGTTTAGATTTAGAGTAGGTACTGTTTAAAGTGTATGTGAGTTTGCCGCTTAAAAAAAGGATAAGTGTTTAGATAAGCAATTCTTAACATTCTCTTACTTGGTGTTTTTCTCTCGATTTATAGGAAAAAAAGAGCCACATTTTGATCTTGTAAGAATGTTAGGGGTAGAGCTAGTCTAATAATCTTACAAGCGAAATATGAAACCGTGAATTGTAAAACACGAAAGCAAATATTAAGAAGTTGCATTGTAGCTAGTGGGACCAGGGCACTTACAGTTTCAAGTTGTGGTAGTGCTTCCATCTCAAAGTAAATATTAGTGGTTGCATTGTAGCTACTGGTTTTGAATTTGTTTGAAAAGTGTTGTGTTTTTAAAACAATTTATTACATTTTGCATTTATTTCCTGGCTTTTGGAACTAATATGTTTTGCGGCTAAATATTTTGTGTTTAATGACCCTCAACTGCAACAACTTGTCAGTATTGGAATTTACCCATCATAATCCTGGTTTCTCAATGTGTTGTCGTATCAGAACAGTCTGTATATATGTTGAACGAGTGAAAGATTTTAATAATCATCTCAGGGAAAGAGATCACTGATAGAATATTTTCATATACGTATGACGAATGAAAGATTCTAATAATCATATCAGGGAAAGAGATCATTGATAGAATAGATTCATATACACATGTTGTAGAGGATGAGAGATATATAATGCAGGAAGTATGTCCACTCTTGCAGAACCCTCTTTTTACTTTTTGTTTGTTGCAACTTGCAGCAAGTATGTCCTCAACCATATCTCATTTCTCTTTCTTATCACTCTATGAAGCTAACAAGAATGCAGGAACAAAATAAAGTCATGTTGTTATTTAACAGCATTGAGACCGTGGTTTTACTTATTCTTGATTGAGTTCATGTCTTATACATATACATTGGAACTTCTGATCATGATTAACTCATGAGTTTTGAGTACCTCTATTTTGAATATGTACTTTTCTGTGTCAGTTTTTTTTCCTTGACTTAATCCATTAGCTTTTTTTATTTGAACAACAGTTTTTTTACAACACCTAACTCGACATTACCTTGCACTTGCAAGGATTTGAACCCATACTACCCTTGTGCGGGCAAACTGTTGGGTTTGTGAAGCCTTTTGGAGCATTGGGGGCCGACTGTAATTATTTATTACAGCCCATATTTTTTTTGTTCACCAGGTTTATAACCCTTGTTTACGTCTTATAAATACCCTGCTATTGTTATTGTAATTGTAATCTTTGCACCTTACACTAATAAAAGAGAAATCCTGGTTGCAAGCTGTGGGCATAGGTTACACCGACCAAACCATGTTATATTGCCATGTCTTTTATTTTTCTACTTTGGTTGTTTGTGCACGTGTGTTGTGTTGGTATTTCACTTTTTAGCCATAACACAAACACCATACCACTAGACTTACTAGGTCATGGGCAAGGTTTAAAAGTACGGAATCGAGCCAAGAGGCGTTTTCCCTGGCCTCATGAGGCGTAAGCCTCGAGGCGAACCGAGGTGAAGCCCGAGGCAAAATTAAAAAATAAATATAAAAATTATATATCTTGTAAAATATAAAATACGGACTAATTTCATCATCAGATTCATCAAAAACATCAAAAGCACACATTAAAAAGACATGGAATGTTTGTAACTGACACAAAGAGTCTAAAACATCGAAAACAAACATTACCTGAGGTGCAGGTTTTCTTATCGCCTCAACCCTATGAGGCGCACATACTAAATAACCCCTTGAGGCGCCACCTCATGTTTGTTTTATGGGCGCCTTGCCTCTAGGCGCACACCTCAACCGATTTTTAAAACCATGGGCATGGGTACTTAGTCCGGTAGTTGGGAGCTTACAGTCGAGAAGATGTTTTATGTTAATTGTACTATTTACTTGTGTTTCATGGTTGAATATATATATCTTATATCTTGATCATTGTCAAATTAAAAGGAGGATCATGGTTCTAACCTGTATTTTTAACTTTCTCTAAACAGGAGGAGTCTTCAAGCTGGAGCTTTTTCTGCCTGAGGAATATCCAATGTCTGCCCCCAAGGTACGGGACATCTTATACATGTTTATAAAGATATCCTTAAATGGTTTTTTGTGTTTTTTTTTGCTATCTGTTATAGTGTTCTTATACATGCTAATAAAGAAGTTTGCTCCTTTTGGTTGTTGTTTCATGGATCATGAAAACTGTTATTGTGTTAATCTACCATCCAGTGTCTTTACTTGTATTTCCCCAATTTATCAGAGGATTCCTTTTATGTATATTTTCAGCAGCAACGGTTAACTTGACACTTATTTTTGTTTTTTCTGTTATATGGACATGGTAATACGCTTATGCAAGATCGATATTAATTTGCTGAACTTCTCGGCAAGCTATGTTCTGCCAGGTGTTTTATTTTAGATAGAATCATGGGCACCATAGCCAAGGACCTATTGGTAGGACTCAGTAATCAATGGTCAAATTAAGCATACTTAAGCCATACCTTACAATCCCTTTTCATAGAGTTAGGTGCTAACTATTAAAGTGATATAATATATTTTTTGTCAAAAACAAAAGGAATTTCAGTTAATCTTCAACATTGAAGAAGCCGAGATACAAAGTGTTGTGGTTAGATCCTTACATGAATGAAACTGTACATTATTTCAATGCTGATCTAAACCAAAAAGCTTGATCCAAAATTATTACTATACGAGATAGGCGTATGCATGTACAAAAACACTAGAAACTTGATATTAATGAGTTGTCATCATGAATTATACTAATTAGCCGAATTCATGCAACTCTTAATATTACTCCCCTTTACAAAATACACCTTGTCCTGGAGGTAGGAAGTCCAATTTTTTGCGTTGATAATCAGTAATCACTATTGATTTGAGACCCAAATCTTATTTGGGCCAGTTCTTTGCCCAAGAAGCCCAAGATGAGGTCCAATTGCTAGCTTTCTATACTAAGCCCAAGTTCAGTTTTAGTGCTTGCCCTAACAATATCATGCCATCAGCCCACCATCATATATTAAACCTCCCTTACGTCAGTTTGATCTATGACCATAATGATTTTATGTATAAACACTAATATTACAATCTTGGTTTGCTTTTAAACTAACTATTACTTATCATACATTCATACTAATCATCATCCGAAATATTCAAAACTTTCTCTATCCTCATTCCCATTTGAATACTAAGCTTTCTGTTGTGTTAATTTGTATATGATTATCAGAGTAAAATACCTAACAAGATGTATATGTAACAAACCAGTGTAACATATTCGAATCTTATCCAGACTGTACCATACTCGAGATGCAGAAGATTTGTTACGTCTTTTTCTCCCATTCAATTGATTTGTTATGAACTGCATGTAATGTGCTAATTAATTTATCATTTAATTCTTGTTGTGACAGGTCCGATTCCTTACAAAAATATACCACCCTAATATTGATAAGGTATAATATGTGGTGCCCACTTCATTGTTTCAGTCTGCAACCTTAAGTTCCCTTTAATTCTTATAGTTTATGATTTTATTTTAATTTTTATTTTACTTTATTTAGCTTGGCAGAATATGTCTTGATATTCTAAAAGATAAATGGAGCCCTGCTCTTCAGATTCGCACCGTTCTCCTCAGGTAAAATTTTTTTCTTTTTTTTTTGTGATATTTCTATGCCATTTTATGTCAGATGTATGTTACCATATGATCTTTATATATATATTTTTTGTAGCATTCAAGCACTTTTAAGTGCTCCAAACCCAGATGACCCACTGTCTGAGAACATAGCAAAGCACTGGAAGTCGAACGAAGCAGAAGCTGTTGAAACTGGTAATTATGTTGTTGATACAACTGAACTTTGATATGGTCTCGGGTTCTATTTATTTATATTCTTTTGTTCTTTTCTGTTGATGCAGCGAAGGAATGGACGCGTTTGTACGCAAGTGGTGCCTAATGGACATTTGTTACAAAACCGAAAAATAGCAAATGTATTTCTATCACAACATATTCCGTGTCCTTATTATACTTCCTTTCACCATCTTTTTGGTCCCAATATATGATGTGTCATTTTAATGAATTTAGTGATGGGAGATCCAATCAAGCACTTTTCAAGGTCTTGTCCAATAATCCTTTTTTTATCATTATTTCTGGGGACCAATTAATAATTGCATCTATATACGCTAATACGAATTTGATTCCTATATGCCTTGCTCGTGTTGATTTGGACAACATATTATTTGTGAACCGTATTGCTTGTCATACGTCAAACCGTCTTGGTCTAATTGCACAAAGTAAAAGTAAACCAAATTTCGCAATCAGTCTGCTCAGACTATGGTTCAACCTAAGTTGATCCAATAGAACATGCTTAAGCAATCATGAAAATACAATGAAGTGACTAAAGAGAATTAAGTTATAACATATGAGTTGGAATGTAGATTGATTGATGCATATTTGAAAGTACTGATTTTTGTTTCTTTTGCAGTAATTGATTTTGATAATATATTCGTTTTTATCTATTTAGAGCTATACTATATTTGTTTCTTATGTTTTTGTACGTTTTATAGACTTATGAGATGATGATTCAACCTCATCTGATCAAACCACCAATACACACAAATCATGCATGCTTAAAATCATGTATTGCATAAACGAAATCAGCGTATCAGAGTCTCGGTTGTTTGTCACGAGCAACATACCTTTCATGGTAGTTAGCTGATAAAATTTAATTACACGTGAGAGGTTAGTATACGATCTGTTTTCATCCTGAAACAAAGACAGAAATTACAGCATGATCTTTAGATTATTTTGAGATCGCATCCACAACTTCTTCAAGAGAAAACCCACAACTGAAAAAATCATCTAGCTCAACCTTGTGCGTTTTTAGATGATAAGTATTATTAATTTATAACTCAATTAAGCACAAAGAAATCATTACACGTTGGTTGTTTAGACTCAATGAGTTAGAATGATGTCATCTCCATGTTACAATGTTCATAACTTTAGAACTAAAGGGCATCGACAAGTATTTCTATCAAACCTTTATGAATGGCTGTGTATTTCTAGTCTTGTTAATAACTTAACCATATCATACAAGAGATCCGAGATGGTGAGTACAATAAGCAGGCGTTGCCGTCAAGTAACACTTTGTGATCTTCGGTTGTTGTAATCCGCATACGGAGCAATTCATATGTTCTCCTCTATTGAAATTACATATTCCTTTAAATTATGCTTAAAGAGCATTGAAAATTATATATTGAAAAGTTATATATTGAGAACATTTATATACAGTTTTACAAGTTTAAAAGGAGATACATATAATCAAACCTTTTAATATTTACTTTATATATGAATATTTTACAAATAATCAATTTATTTTATGTTGATTTATATATGAAGTATCAAGAAACAATTCTATGCATCATTGTACTGCTTTTGGTAATTACAAATTCAAAGGATACATTGAATCCATATCTCGTGATCATAATATACTTTTCTTAAATTGTTTTGAGATGACAAATTATTTCTTTATTCAAAGAACAAGTGATGAAAATTCATATGATAATAGCCAAAAGTTACACATAATAAGTAAAATAGATATAAACCACATACTTAAAAGCAAACATTTTGTCATAGAAAAAAATAATAATAACCGTTAAAAACAACTTTATAATACGTGTATGGAAACTTATACATAACAAACAATGACATGAGACACGTTGTTTATAGAATCAAAGTATATTACGTGATAACAATTAGATACAACATAAAAAATTCACATATCATAATCATAGTAATAATTGTTATAATGAATTATAACACATAAGAAAAAAAATCAGATATGATGATTTTCTTGTATGACATGTTTTCTGGGCCTTTCACCTTTCTGGGGTGTAATGCACCAAAGATGAACCGACAACTCATAGTTGATAGTTTACTAAAAATGTTATTTTACCCCTTGAGATATGGTCAACTATAAGTAGAGCCCCTTTACTTTATCCAACAGTAGCTCTAGACCCCTACTAAAATAATGTATCTGACAAATGACAAATGACTCCTATAAAACATGTGGTGTTCCACCTTTGACTTCTATCGTCAAAATAAACTTAACGCCTTTATCTCATTCTTTGTGATTAAACCATTTGTTACATATTTATCGGTTTTCTCTAATTATCATATCGAAGTGGGTTAGCTATAATGGTGTACCTATTTGAAGTTAATTTATACGATAATCTGTAAAGTTAAAAGTTCGAATTTTGTTTACACAGGTTAATGTAAATTAGATATGGTATATGTGTAAATAGATTTGTGAGTTGGCATTCTAAGAAGAAATCTAATTATAATATTCACATTAAAAATTCTACTTATCACACTACAAAAGTAATATTCTTTATATAGATCTTATATCTAACCTAATATACATACAATTAATACACTATTACTCGTTCTAGTTTAAGTTGATATTAGCGTCGAGTTCCTCTTAAACCGTAACCGTCGTTATAGATCGTGTCTCATGTGATGCGTTTACAGTTGGAAAACCTTAGTTTCCCCACAGATCGTTCATTATACCTGTTGAAAACCATAAAAAAAATATCGTGCTCTCACAAGGTTTATTAACATAATCAATATGTTCTTTAAAACCCTAGCACCACAAACGCTCATAACAATCGCTCATTATAGCCACTAAAACACTCTAACGAGGGTTTAGTAATAGAAACAACTCTCTCTCTCTCTCTACGCTAAACAATACCCGATCTTGATGAAAAAAGTGAAACTTTAACAGAAACAACGAGCTCTCGTAAATCTTAGCCTCCGACACAAGCCACTCACAACAACCGCTACTTAAAATTGGCTTCATCCATAACCAGAAGATACCCACTTGTAATAGTATTATCAACATATATAAAGTCTACAAGTAACTCTATTATACATACAATCAATATATGATTATTATTTTCGTCTTAAGTTTATTATCTTGTTTTACACATTAACGTTATATAATGCTAACGATGTTCTGCTTCTATCCTTCATCATTCACCAATCGAGCGATGATGGTGAAGTGATGTTTATTAGCTAGTAACAAAGTGGTTAGTATTAGTTGTAATTGTTCATGGTTTTGTAGCTAAATTGCACTGGTGATTGACTCTTTACGATGTGAGTTTAGACTTTTACAAGGGCATAATAGATTATATTTAAGAGTACAAAAAATCATCATTTAAAAAAAGTATTAGTCGCAATTTTAATCTCAAGATTAGTAACTAAAGGTACACTTATCTTTTTTAAACTTGTTATCATAATAAGAAATCGAGTTGATGACTGATGAGTCATAGCGATTTGATTGCAATTTTAGGCAGTTGGCAATTAAGTAATTAAAATAAAAACAAAGCATTCCAGATATGAATTTGTATATTCTTGTGTTGTGAATAGATTTATATGATAATTAAAAGTCAATATTATATATCCTCTTTAAACTTTAAATTTATTTCCCCAAATCATGTTGCAAAAACATCACATATTCCGCGTTAAAAACTTATGTTTTAAAGAAATATGTAATTTTATAAATTTAGAAAACAAATGTGTAATTTCCTCAAATGATTAATGAGCAAACAGTTTTTAAAAGTTTCATAAAAGCTATTAAATAATAATGATTACTATTATTAAAATAGTGTTAGTTATATGAAAGAGAACCCTAGAATTGAAAAACAAAAACATGAAAATGGGGACCAACACCCATGAAGAATCTTAAATTAAAAGGTCAGTATTTAATGGATGATGTAAATGGTGGAGGCCATGGTTTTCTTTAAAGTGGTTTTCCCCATTCATTGCTTTCACATGTATTTTACACCCTTATTCTTTAGTGCCCTTCACATGTCTTGTTTTCAATGGTCAACATACCTTTTTTTTACTTTTTAACCAAAACCCCTAAATTCTTCTCAAATTTACCAAAATCTTTTTACCTTACTAGTTACCACCATTGAAACCTTTGACCAATGCCACCAATTACCCTTTACTATTCTAAAAGTGATGTTTAGCTAAGAAAGTTAAGAGTCGAAACTGACCCGAACCCATTTAGACTGAACTTATAATCACAAATTTCATGTTACGAACATGTCAAGAATTCACATCCATATAATACACGTATACCGTTACATAATAACGAAATGACATTAAAAAGGAAAAAAGAGAATTATTTTTATTGATGAAATTGTTTAACAAAAAGAAAATCCCCCAATGTATGACCTACTAATCCAGTACACCTAAGGCCTAGACATCCAATTTCTTCCTCCAAAGTTTCATTCTTTTCTTGTTTTTTTTACTACTTTTGTATATATCTTCATCTTCACATATATACACACAAAGGGCATATATCTATATCCAGAACAAGCCATTAAAGCCCACTTGTAATTTACATTGGTACATAATATCTGAAATGGAAGATGACACAACAGCATAGAGGATGATAGACTTATGATCAAGGGGGTAAAATGGGAATCCTAAAAAAGCTAAAATTTTAATAAGAAAGAATGAAGGGTATTTGTTGAAAATGGCTTTCTAAAAATCCATAAGAACCATGGTGGTGAGGTGAATAAATGGAATTTAGAAGGGAAATTACTAATCTAACCCTCTCTGGTTCCTACTGGCTTTGAAATTTGGCTCTGGCTGATAAAATTATTATGTAGTACTGATACAGAAGGTTGATGATTGGAAGGGGGATATTACCATTATGCCCTCCGTCGATGATTGGAGGGGTGGGGAAATTACAGTTCTGCCCTTCATCAACCGTGACCGTTGTATAGATTTAGAAACTGTAATGGCGAACAGAGGATTCCAACACTTCTCTACTCGGGCATACCATTTCCTTCATTCGATTACCTTTTTTGTAAATCTTGATTGTTGGTACAATTCGTACATTCTCTACACTTGCAATTGTTGGGCTCTCTTCGATATCAACCTTTACATTAAAAAAAGACAATTGTTGAGCAAACGAATGTAAGAATCACATTACTACATGTGCATATAATTCCATCATGTGTGTGTGTTTCTTGATTATAAAAATCGAAACTTTATTAATATGGTATGTCCATATCGTTCCATCATGTGTGTATTCTTCTTGATTATATAAATCAAAACTTCATAAATAAGGTAACACCAAACATAAAGTATACCTTGAGGAAACTAATAGATGGATATTGCGTGCATAAGGTATCAAGAAATGGGGATATCTGCTTGCATTGAATATCAGATGTGGTTTTGAAAAGAACAACAGAAGCTCCTGCATTTCAAACATTAAACATCAACCAAAAGTCCAAAAGTTAAGCAAGAAATCGCGTCTAATATTATCATGTGAAGAACAAAGTACAAACCAGTTGAAACAACTGCAGCTTTGAACTGCTCAAGATTATTAATCAATTCAACTTCACCACCAAATTTCAAATTATACACTTCTTCACCTCGGAATTTCTTTAATGCAACTTGAGCATGAAATAAAGATTCAGCTATATCATTATCGTTTGGAAGCTCTCTCCTCAAAACCTCATAATCTCTTACAGATTCAGCCCACCGTTCAAGCTGTAACATAAAAAAACCTTAGCTTATTAATAGAAATTAGTTTTATTTAGAAAAAAACAAACAACCTCAGCTTAATCTTTAAGTACTTATTCATGGCTTCCTTTTCAATCTCTAACATAAAAGCCTTAATTAATTGATAAAAACTAAGTGCTTCCTCTCCAATAACCTACTAACTAATATGATCACGCAAAATGCGCTTATGTTGGACATGTGACCTTCAATGTGGTTAAAGACGGAAAACCAGTGGAAGTAATATTCACAAATGAGACCTTTTAATGGAAGAACTCAAGCACTTCACAGTTCTTCCATCTGACTCTCCGAGTACTTATTTCATAGCCTTCTTTAATATTCAGCTATCGCGACTCAAACCTATGTTTAACTCACATTTAAGAGGCTTGTACATGGCTCAAGTTAAAACAAGCTAGAAATTTGATACATACTTTTTTCACTTTTGTGAATATAGGGTGTATCAAGCAACATCAATGACTTTAAATTTACTTCTTTCTCCGGTTACATTATCTTTTAATATCTTTTAATATTAAGAATAAAGCATACACACCTTGCTACATGTGGCGGCTCTTCGAAGAAGTGCTTTTGTATAATTTGGATGAATACGAAGTGCTTGATTACAATCTTCAAAAGATTTTTCAAACTGCCCAAGTTTGAACCAACAAGCTGCTCTATTGCAGTACAGAATTGGATTTGAGGGATCACATTTAAGCCCTTCACCATAAGCCGAACAAGCTTCTGTATATCTTTCTGATTTAAACAAATCATTGCCACGAGCTCGAGACCTACACAAGGATCTTATATTTTGAAGCAAGACCACAACCTCAACGTTCCTAGGATCAATTTGTCCTGATTTCTCGATAGAAGTAAGCGCGCTCTCAAATCTTTCAAAAGAGAAAACAAACAAATATGTCACTTGGATTGTTTTCTACAAGAGAGAACTTTTAAAGATCAAATCTTTAATATAATTACCTTCCTAATGACAAATCAATCTGAGCGCGGACAAACAAAACATACGCCTCAGATTGCATCCCAAAAAACTTCACTTGAGAACAGGACATGCTACTAGTGCATGCCTTAAACTTAGGTGCATGTGAAAAAACCGAATCTGCATAATCTAATTGATGGAGCTTCAATAATGCTTCAGCTTTGCACGCAAATAGCTAAAAGTTCGATATAAATAAGCACATTCAGTTACATTACAATTTACAACATCAACAATCCAATGAACTACTTCAAACCAATTTACCGTAAGGTCGTTACCTGAGCACACGCATCTGCTCCAGATGAAATAGCAGCATCGGTTTCTTTTACCACATTGCCCCAGTCTCGAACCCTCCTCAAATCGGTACACTTATTCAAGTGTTTTTCAACCAACTGCAACTTTTGGGCCTCATTCGGTTCGGGTTGAAACTCTTTGAAATAAAGGTGTCTCCTTGCACTTTCAACCTGCCCTAAACTGCCATTATAATCTTCAAATCATAATCAAGAACAACAAAACAACAATACCCAACATCTAAACCAACATCACAAGATCAACAGTCAACACATTATCAAAACTGATAATTGAACAATCAAAACACAAGAATTGGACATAAACTAGATCTGACCAAACGGGTTATGGGTCGATTTCCATTTTCAAGATTTCTTGATAAAGATACGATCAAAAAGGATAAAAAAGATCGCACTTTTTCAATTTTATTTCAACAAACATACCTAATAAGAAGAGATCCTAAACGATGGTGAGCTCTCACATATCCAGAATCTAATTTTATCGCTTCATCACATTCTTTAACTGCTTCAGTCAACCGTTTCAGACCCATCAATGCCGCTGCACGATTGCAGTGGTAAGCTGCATTCGCCGGAGATAATAATATTGCTCGATCATAAAAACTCAATGCCTCTGAAAAATGACCCTTTTTGTACTCTTCGTTCCCTAATTTCTTCAAATCTTCAGGATCCATTGACAATCTTTTCGAACTTGGAGTCGCCGGAGCATGGGTGGTTTGTTCTACTCTGCCGCCGGCGACGGTGGATTTGACGCCGGAAGTTGACCCACAGCCACCACGCATTATGCTACCGTGACCGTAGTTACCGGTGCCCAAACTCAAACTATCGGGTTTGGAGCTCCGATTTGCCATCATACCCGTTTTCAAAACCCTACCGGAGGGGCAAATATTGCCGGTGGGAAGCACATTCACCGCCGGAGAAGTGGCGGAGCTTCCACCGGAGAAAACTGTTGCTCCGGATTCAGACCGGGTATGACCCGATTTAACCCCACAAGACCCACCAACAGAAGAAGTCGGTGAACTATCAACCGACAACTCACCAGAGTGATGATTAGTATTCCCACCGGAGTCCGACTTCCGACCACCGGAACCCACTTGAAACCCATTTCCAATCCGACCCGAAACCGACCCAGAAGAGCTCGAACCGCTGCTAATCGTGGGTCCGGCCCGTAACGGCGAAATGGGCGAACCCGAGCCCAAATCAAGCTCACGAAAGTCGGGTTATTGGAGTCATCGCCGTCGCAAGTGAGCGACTTCCGGAGTCGATCGGAGAGTGCTGTATTGAACCCTAGGTCTGAAATCGGTTTACCTGAGTGCGACATTTGGGAAGAAGATGAAGCAAAAGGTTTGATTTTGACTGTTGAAGAAGATAACAGAGGGATTGAAGGTTGAAAGGTGCTGAAATCCCCAAATCTGTTGTGGGGATTTTAGCGACGATTGTGGGTGCAATTAAGGTAGAAACACCGTCGGATTACAGCAGAAAGAAACATAGAACACAAGAGAAAAAAGGAAGAAAAGAGATGGGGATCTCGTGATTTAAAGGGGGAAGCAAAGAATGAATGTGAAATGGTTCAAGAGAGATGAGAGATGAGAGTTTTACAGAGAGGAAAGAGAAAGGAAGAAGATGATGGGTTAATCTTTTGGTTTTTTTTTAATATTTTCTCAAATTCTAAATTCTAATAATTGTTTTTGTTTTTTCTTTCAAATTTTATTCCAATTAGATAGTTTAGTAAACCATAAGTCGAGGCAGGATGGACTCGCTTTTGACTTATTTTATAACTAAATTGAGTTTAGTTTGTTTATCTTAACAAGTTTAAATTGTTAATTCGGGCTCAATCTCGGTTTGTTTATAATTTACATAAATTTACATTTCAATTTTAAGGAGTTGACTCGCGAGTCGAGTCAGCTAACAAGCAAACCACAGTCTGAGCTAGCACTCAATAGGGTTCGGTTTGTAAAACCAAGTTGAGTTTGTTTCAAACTATCTATTTCGCGTGAGCCATGATCTTTTGAACGATCCCATAATTAGGACCCCTTTATCAGGAACTAAAGGGTCGTCAATACCTTGCTAATACCACAACCAAATAGATCGATCAATTTGAGTTGATCAATTTGAGTTGAGCATGTTGTAGTCAAAAGGTCATGACAAGAAATAAAAAGTAAGATCAACACCTTGCTAAAAACAGAATCATATAATTCAGTTTGAATTGAAGAGGTAGTCAAAAAACGAATAAAATCATGATTCAAATTTAACAAATTATAGGAAGAAAATTAGTTGCACACTTTAATATGTCCTTTTGATTTCTTGATTTGTATTATTATAGTTAAATTGTGGTACTATTCTAATATGCCTAAACCTCTATTAAATGTTGCTTAGTGTGTAATCAATCTGCATTATATTCTTTGAAAGTGGAATAAAAAGAAATAAATAAATATTTAATGAAAATGTATGCTCATAAATTAAAGAAAACTAGTGAAGAAAATGGTTAAGGAGATGAATGTGAAACTTTTTTGAAGGTCAAACGAGATGAAGTACAAAGGAAGAAACACTTATTAACTAATTTCAGATTAATTTGTGAATAATGAGTCATTAATAATATGCATTACGATTTAATAATGTATCTGATTAGCATGTCTAACTTTAAAGAATATATTTTATTTCTTAAAATTAGTAGTTGTTAACAGAACATTCTGAATTGCTGATAGTAAAGTAATGTATCATCTAATTATTTTTTTTCCGATTTAGACTCTATAATGTATTCTTTGAAACTAATAATGTATTCTTTGAAACTTATGTTCGAAACTCATTTAAATCGATATTTGGTACGGCATTACGTCTCTTAAAAAAGTCATATAATATTCTTATTGGTTAGTGTGCACTGTGATGTGTCTATTAAAAAAATTATTGCATAAGTTTGAGTTTAGTTGTGAACTAGCAACTTAATTATTTTAATATAGCACTATGATTAGTTTATTTTTTTATTATATCATCGTTATACTTTTAAAATTATGTTGAGTTAATTTTAGTTTTACTTGTTTGAAAAAAGTAATAGTTTTCATTCAAAGTTTAAAAGCATCAACTTTAGTTTAAAAGTTTTATTATTTGTTTTAATTTTAATCTAGAAGTTTTATTTGTTGGATTCAAAATGAAACAACTTATAACAGATTGATATTTTTAATCATTTGGATGTAAATTGATTTTTTTATATTTTGAAGGAAAATATATATTTTCATCAAACTGCATGGAGCAAAATCTAATTAATATTCTTAAAGTGGTACCTCTTCAACCGGTAACCACCCACACCATCACCCGATCACCCAAAGCCACCACGCCTAACTTTTTTAAACCCGCCGAAATGCAAATCTACTTTTTTAAACCCGCCGAAATGCAAATCTACTTGGGCAGCTTCGATCATGCATACTCGACTTCGGTGGAAATTGGAACTCTCATATTCCGCTTATTGAGTTCTCCTACAACAATAGTTTCCATTCTAGCATTGGCATGGCTCCATTTGAAGCTCTCTATGGTCGCAAGTGTCGTTCTCCGATTTGTTGGAACGAGATTGGTGAAACTCAAATCACTGGTCCTGAGATGGTTCAAGACACTACTGATCGTATCGATCAAATTCGCAAGAATCCACTCGCCGTTAGAGGTCGTCAAAAGAGTTATGCCGATAAACGACGAAAGCCTCTAGAATTTCACGTCGAAGACCTTTTCCTCCTCAAAGTATCTCCTTGGAAGGGGGTAGTCCGTTTTGGAAAGAAAGGAAAACTAGCTTCTCGTTACGTAGGCCCATTCAAGATCCTCGAAAGGATTGGAAAAGTGGCTTATAGACTCGATTTACCAAAAGAACTTTCCGGTGTTCATCCTACCTTTCATGTCTCAAACCTTAAGAAATGCTTAGCCGAGAGTAATCTCCATATACCACTCGACGAAGTACACATTGATGAGACAATGCAATTTGTTGAAAGTTCATTGGGAATCAAGACGTGGTGCCGAATTTACTTGGGAAAGAGAAGACGCCATGAAGGAAAAGTACCCGCATCTCTTCGTCGTAGCTTTTTTCTAATTTCGGGACGAAATTTTCAAAAGTAGGGAATACTATGACATTTGTTATTTTCGACTAGCTTTGTATTTGTTATTCTGTATTGTAAACCCGACTCGTTTGGTCTTCGGATCTTTGAATATTAATAAAATGATGGAGTTTATGTTGTAATCATGGTTCATACTTGTCGTGGCGTGACCCACAGTTTGTTTAAGCAAAATCAGTTTTTTTAACATTTTTGGTTCGTTTAAGCTCGTTTAAGGTCTGGACTCGTATTTTAACCATCCAAACCAACCAAGACCTAACCCATAACTATTCTAGAACCCTCCAAACATGTTTTTATACCCGGTCATAATTTATTTAAATCAAAATTAATTTTAAATAAAAGAATCAAAGTGCACCATTTTACTCACCGGACAAACGCATTACCCATTTCCACAAACCCTAATATTTCCCTATAAATACCACTCATTCTCAATCATTTAACCTGCACATTTTCATCTTCTTCTCCCAAAAGTTTTGATCTTGTAAGTTGTTGTAGCTAGTTTTGCTTAAGTTTGACTTTAAAAAGTCAACGGAACCGAATCTTGCATTTCAAATCATTTTGGGTATGTGTTTTTGGATATTCTCAGTTTTTATAAGTTATTTTATGTTTACGAAACCATTTTCATCTTTATTTAAGGCTTGCGAGCATTCAAACTCATATTTATGCATTTTAGACCCGTTTGAGTCGTTTTCGGAAAGTTTACTCGCTTAACTTTCTTGTTTGAGTTTAGATCTGGAAATTTTACCTTATTTTTTTCATTCAATGGTTTTGGAAATGTGGTAACCATTCTCGGGTCATACCGAGTCAAAGATCGAACCGGACCGAACCAAACGCTCGTTTAAACACTTTAAATAACTTTTAAGCGGCCATGTTACATCAAACACTTTTGATCTGAGTTTTTCTTGATATTTTAGTTATTATATGGTTGATATAGAGGTGTAGAATAAATCTTGGCTTGAACCCAAGTTTCGGGTAAAAACCGAGTAAAACCGAACACCCGTTTTAACGAGCTAGTCAATGTTCAAACCACCAAAAGTTCAATCTATCTTTTTAGTTATGTTTTACTTTATATTACTCATATTACTTAAGATTTTAGAAGTGTTAGAACAAATATTAGCTCAAACCAGGTTTCGGGTAAAAATAAACCCGAGTAAAAGTCAAACTTATCGTCTTAACGAGCTAGTCACCGTTCAAAACGTCAAAAATATCTTTCCTAACTTTTTTTAACTTATGTTTCACTTTATATTATTTATATTAATAATATTATGATATGACGGAACCAAACTTGATTTATACTAAGATCGGGTTAAGCGAATTTTTTTATTAATTAAAGTCGCAAACTCGGGTTTAAGAGAATGTAAGTCGGATCTTGATGCTTACATTAACGGGATCGTGCACACTAGCACTAAACCAATTTCCTTATGTAAAACCTAACAATGGTTGAGTAAAACTAAACATCAATGACCCGTTTTCTTGTAAAACTCATTTTATACTTACGTTATTTAAACACACTTTGTAAAATATAACTAAAACTCCCGAAAAATCAAGCCTTATTTTTATGAACTTTTATACCATTTATATTTCATCTTCAAGACTCAATACTTACTCAAGATCTTTCAATCTAGGACATGCACGTTAAACCGTTGGACTCGCTTACTTGAGGATTTTATTCTAAGTTTATTCATCAACGCCATTTTTTTCCAAGTGAGTAATTTCATCCCCGTTTTTCCTTCTATACTTTGGGGGTAGCAAGCATACTTATTCAATCAAAAAAAATGATTTAACACCTAGATCCTCAACCCACAACCTCTAGGTTATATGTTGCTTAGAATAATTGTCCAATTGTATGTTATATACCTCATATGATTAATTGCTACATGTTTATTCCTTTAATTCGGTTAACCTCATCCTCGTCCTCAATAAGTATGATCATACGCTCCTCCTTCTAATATGGTAGTTTTATCAATTAGAAAGGAGTCTCGTTTATTTATGATCTTTATACCTCAATTGTCGCTTTTATTTACGGTTTCACATATTTGAGTTGTGGATTTTTTCCTTATATTATATTTATCAAGTCATGAAATTGCTCACCAACATACATGTTGACAAAACATATTTTATGCAATGTTACAGGTTTGATTGTCGGTTGATTGAAGATTTAAAAACGTTACTATATTTTGGACCGTTAGGTTATTAGTTAAGAACTATTTATTTTTTTGTATTTGTAAGAACATATTATGAAATGAATGAGTTGATTAAATATTGTTACTTTAATAGTATCATGTTCCGCCGCTTTGGTCGAGGTGTGACAGTACAATCATAAGAATTGTCGGATACAAAGCTAAATTGGATAGTACTATTCAGTCACCGTACTTGATGCCAAGACAGAAAGCTCGATTTCGATCGGTTTTTCACCCAGAAATGGGTAATGGCTTGGATTTCCTCAATTAGATTAGCAAGACTGATTTGCTTATGGTTGAAAATAAGTTCATTATGGGTCTTCCACAAGCACCATACCGTAGTAAATATGATTGAATGCACCACCTTTTTTCTTTTCTTTGAACCACAAACGTGCATATGAATATTACTAATGTCTTTGATACCAAAAAGTAGAGGAAGGGGGATGCCACACCAAAGAAGGATTTTCTCATGGCATGATTGTGTTGAGCTACAAGAAGAGAAAATGTGATATATTGTCTCGCCATACTCACCGCAAATGTTGCACTAAATGGATCGAACATTCACGTTTCTTTTTGCTAATGAAACCAAGGTAGGCAAACGATCTCTTTCTACTCGTCAAACATGAAAAACATGTTTCTCTTTGCTAATGAAACCAATGTAGGAATATGATCTCTTTCTGCTCGTAAAACAAATTGGATTATAATAATTCATATTATAACCTAAAGTCCTAGGTTGTTTGACTAATAACATTACTAAATTTAACTTTCAATGTCAAAGACACTCCAACTAGTATAATTATCATAACTTTAGATTTAATTTCCACCAAATTTTACTCAAAATGATGATTATGAGCAACGAAATTAAGAATAAATCAAGTGTAAAATTATAATAATTATACGAGTGAATATTAAAAGTTTATTGATTGAACTAACAATACTGGTTATCCTCAATCAAATTTATCACTACTCTATATTGTGGAAATGTAATATGGTTTTAAATAATACGTCCTCAAAACAAATTACACCTAAACCAATTTTAAAATACATCTAGTCACATTTAGCGATAACGTGCATGTCGAAACAAATTTTAAAAATAATATAGTTGATCATATTAATACATCAAGGAAACTATTTATAACCTAAACTCGTATGCGTTAAAACATATAGATGAATTCTTTATCAATTTATAGTGCACATCAAATCGTGACTAGTATTAGTTTCAAAATTTTGTCGTATATTTTCAAAATTTTCTAAGGTAACAGTGGACTTGACATTTTCATTCATTTGTAGTATATTTTGACGTATATTTTGTTTGAAACGTAAATTTTGTTTGAAACATAAATTTTGTTTGAAAATATGTTGAGTAAAATATAATATATTTTCATTTGAGAGTACAATCCGAGTCATCAATGTAAATTTTATTCGGATATAAGTCGGGGTGATTGTAATTTATATTTTATCACACCGCATATCCCGCATTACACGTGTTTTTTATGTATGTCTTGAGTTGGTTTATGTGTCAACACAACATTTTTTAAAATGAGTCACATAAAATATAATACACATTTCAAACAACGATATGTATTTGTTTTACGTTTCGACGAATATAATTTGAAAACAAGTCAGATCAGTTGTAATCTATACTTTATCACGTCGCGTATGATACCGTCGTAATGTATGGCAGGTAAAAAAACTAGTTTTAATGTATTAACTCATGTTCGTTATATATCACACCAAATAATATGGCTCAAATAACATGAGATGACACAACATAATAGTACTAAGAACAATTTTATGGAATATCTTGTCAAACTTGGCAGCGACACTAAATATATACATAGATTTTTATCTAGATAAATGCAATTGAACATTTTAGTAAATATAATGTAATATCTTAAATACACGATTCAAGAAATCAAGATTATGATGATTCTATAATAGTATAACTACATAGTTACTTTTACATCTATGCATAGTATGTCAACACCCTAATCTTATAATAAAAGTTAATATATGTTGTAAAACATCTAAAATGTAGACGTCATTTGCTAACAATTCACTAAGTCGGAATTAAACTTTATGATATTCGACAACAAATTATATATATATATATACATATTATTAAACCTAGAGGTCGGTTATTAAATGATGTTTTATAGGATTATAAATTGGCCACCAAACTTTTATAGTTTCCAAATTACCCCTAAGATGATACCCTTCGTGCTACTTGATGCCACAACTTATTCCTACCTATCAGATACATATTTTCCTTGCATCTCTTCTAGATTACAAACTACACTCTTTCTCGACTTTCTTATTCTCTCATCAAAATTGACGAATATTTCGAAAAAGATGAAGAGGTTGATAATGTCCCTTCACCATAGCCATCATCAGAAGGAGATGAAAGCAACCATTATGCAAATCATACATGCGAATGTATAGGTGTGCTTCCGAAACAAGGGTTTACTATGAAATACTATCTTTGCTCCCAAAGAATTTTCGACCTACAAACTGATTGAATTGTTTATTATTTGGGTGTATTTGTTTTCAAGTGTCTGAGACCATACTTTTGTTTGTATAAATTTTCGATCTGCAAACTAATTTAGATGATTGTTGTTTTCTTAAATAGTATAAAGGTTGGCAAGCTTTCCATGAATGTTATATGTTTATCTTAAGTAAACAAGAATGATTGTGTGTGTATGTGTATATATACTAGTGGGTGAAACCCGCGCGGTGATACTGGGTATAAATATTTTTAGGACTATGTCTCTAGTTAACTCTCTCTTATTGTGTTAACTCTTATTTTGTTTTTTTATTTGATTATTATAAGACATTAAACATATCTATTGTACTATAGGGACGAGCAAATTTGTAAATAACAAGTTATTTATGCATAATCACTTGTAATAAATGTAGTAAAATTGTTCTTAAGTGTCTTAAAAATTGATTAAAATTATAATGTTGTTCAAAAAGTTATATTATATAGTTGTATAGATATAGATAGATAAAAATAACCTTAAATATAATAGTACTTAAATATAATAGTAATACTTTAAATTTAATTAGGAAATGGTATATTTAAAGCTTAATAGGGGTAAAATATGAATAAATCTTATGACATTACATATTAAAGCTTGTAACTTTTCATTTGTTATTTTAAAATTGATGTGAAATTACAAATTAGTCATGTTTATTATATAGTAGTATAGATATAAATATAGATACACATACACACACGAATCAGTAAGATACCAACTATTACTATTGTTGGTTTTTAAACGAAAATTTGTGTACCGTGGTGATCTTTCATTGAGGAATCAAAAATTATGAAGTATGGTTAGTCTTAAAAGTCCTAAATTTGTTAAAGTTGAACTACAACTAAAATCATTGTTTTAGTTCTGGAGGTGACTGGTCATATGAACTATAGTTATGGATTATTGAACCAAAATTTTACGTTTTTATTTATTTAGGGCATAACTATTTAACTGTAATAATTAAGTTGGTGGTATAGATCTAACTGGAGGTCACTGGTCATATAAACCCCTTTTTAATTTCTTTCTATAAAGTAGCATGGTAATTTATAATGTTTTAATTTTCAAATATTATGTTTGTCATATTTTAATAATCTCCTTGTGTTGTTTTCTAAGATGAAGATTGCTACCAAAGTTATTAATATTTTTATATTTTTTTAGTTTATTATTGTCTATCTCAAACTTGTTAGTGATACATTTTTTGTTCTTCCGTGACATTATTAACAATGGTTGTTCTTTTTATTTTTTTCGGTGAGCGTATTTGCAATCACAAATTCAGCTAATTTTCTTTGATTAGGTTCCTTTCATGCTCCTTAGAACTTGAATTTGTGTTATTATTTGAATTAATTAACATTATTCTTTGGAGTTTTACTTTGTTTCGTTAGTTGAAATTTTACCAATTCAAGATTTAATTTTGTGTGTTTGCTTAACAGGGATGAGTTTATTATGTGATTATAATACAACTTGGAACCTTTTGGGTAGTTATTTATACTTTATGACCTGCTAGTTGGTGATAAAATTCTGTTGGGTACATATTATACATCTTTATAGCTTTTGTTTACTATTAAAAATGTATTGCCTCAATTACAGGAAATGGTAGCACATTTAATCTCAATCATTTTATGTTACAGGATTGATTAGAATTTTATTCCAATTGCTCATATGTAGATTTGACTTTTGAGAGTTGAATACTTGAATATACTCTTTGACCATCCATGGAGAACTAACTGAATTACCAATGAGCGTGTATAAGATCTAACTTTTTTTAGAAAGTAAGAAGTTATGATAATAAATTTATATGTATGTATTCATCTACATATGTGTAGCAACCTACTTACAATGAAATAGAGTATGCAAATTAACTAATTATAGAAAAAATCGGTTAATCTTTTACAATTACACACTTTTCATCTATACTTTAATAATAAGATGATGGGTAATAGGAGGTTAATAATTCTAATTTTCATTTATTGGCCGGTATTAATCCTAACTCATGAAATATTTTACAAACACTCCTAACTTTTCTACTAAGTGAGAGTTAACAACATTAGTTTTCTGATAACATGGACTACTTATATGACCAAAACACTAAACTAAATGTTAAATTCAACCATCAAGTCCATCGATCTAAAACTTTTGCACCTTGAAACCCGTTAATCTTCAACCCCTGATCTGAACTACTTGACTCGTTGAAGGTAGATTTTAAGTGACGTTGAAAGCTAGACACCAAAAAACGAACCTAGTAGAGGCTATGAGGCGATGGAGTTGAAAAACATATCAAAGTTGGTCCCATTTCATCAAAAAAAGTTAACGGTGTTAACTCTCAATTAAATATGTATTATTGGAAGAAAATAAACTCAAATTTAAAAGTATTTGTAAATATTTTTTCTAAGTTAAGAATAATACTAGTCAAAATATTAAAGTTGAATTATTAAATTCTAATACCATGGCTTCTTACATATGACTTCTTGGAAAGGACCTTCCACACACGCATACACGCATAAGTACGCATGTATGCATACACACATTATTTTGCATTTATTTGTCCTTTTTTAAGCCAAGCATATGTAATGTTTAAAAAAATTTGGATTTATAGTTGCAACGTGTTTATTAACGTTTGGACTTGAAATTTTCGCTATGTGAATACTTATGTAAAATTCATCTTTAGTATAACAAGTTTTAATTTGAAGTATTTTCATAGGGTGAATACTAAAGTATAAGTCGTCAGCAAGCTTTAGAAATTCAAACATCCCTACCACGGTAATCAAGTAAAAACACCAAACACATTTTTTACTTTCTATTACAACTCTTGTATCGATGACCAAATAAAAGCACCAAACACATTTCTGGTTTAGATGATTTGATGTTGATTTAGAGGTGTGTGTTGTTTTTAATGTTTTATTTAGAAGTTTGTATTGGATATCGTTATTTATTTAGTGTTAAACTATGATGCTTAAGTTTACATGATTTTAAATATGTGTAATTAAAGTTAATTTATGTGACATGAATAGGCATATGATTATTTTCGGAGTTCAACTTTCAACCACTACTCTAGTATGATTTCAACCCTAACTGCGATAGTATAAACCATAATTTTTTAACCTTCTTCTTGTTTTTGGATATATATATATACATATAGGATTTGAACGTTTGATTTTTTGAATAGATAAGACATATTACCACAAAAATATTCATTGCCTATTTGTTCTCGGATATTATTTCTGAAAACGAAGAAAAAAGATATTTGATAAGATGGATATCGGTTCGAATGCTGGATCAAATTGGTATCGAAGTTAACTGGGCATGGGCCAAAAAGATTTGGGTCATATCGGATTCTATAAATATATCAAATAAACAACTTTATGCTTGTGTGTCTTTTTTTTTATTTCTTTCAAATTTTCTCATTTTTGAAAAAAAGATGACTTGATGCATATTTTCACATAAATGCAGCCGATTTGTGTAAGAAGCGTACTTTACATGATATAAAGTAATCAGTTACGATACATGTATGTTAGGCGAAGAGTAAGCTCTTATAAATACACCATAATTGCATAACATATCTATGTAACATCTAACATTTTAATCAATGCATGTTTATAATTATGCAACATATCTATATAGTTATGTAACATATGTATGTAGCACTCAACGTTATAATCAATATATAATTATGCGACATAATTGTATAGCTATGTAACATACACACGTACAATTATGCCCTATTATAATTATACACTGTCAGAAATACACAATCACTTATGAAAACTTCTTGAAGAACAACAAACCCTAAACTCAAGAATTATCCAACAGTTGTAAGACAAACTTCAGATCATCAATGTGATGACCTAATAACAAAGATGTAAAGAAATATGAAAGCTATCATCAACACGATGACAGAGAACAAGATCATCCGAGAGAGCGAACGAGAGAGTTTGAGAGAGCGTGTATCGGCTATCCTTCGTCGGCAGGAACAAAGGCTTCAACATATACGCGAGCCCTAGAACAAGCCCAACAGCAACATAAGCAGCAGCCCATCAGCATAAAGCAGCAGCCTGCATACACAAGCCCAACAGAAAACAAGAACAAAAAATAAAAGATATTGAATTATATTTTTAACACCCCCCCAGAATTCAATATCCAAACACATTAAACATACTAAGCTTAGAAACCAGAAATCATGTTGCTTTGGAAGTAAACCCTTAGTGAAGATGTCAGCAGGCTGCTGTTCAAGACAATAGGAACAGTAGTAATAACACCAGTAGAAATCTTTTCTCGTAAAAAATAAAGGTCAAGTTCAAAGTGTTTAGTCCGTTCATGAAAGACAGGATTGGCAGCAATAGATAACGCCGCATTGTTATCACAGTATAAAGGAACAGGGAGAGAAATGGGAACAGACAACTCGGTTAACATTTTGATCAGCCAGAGAACTTCACATGTAACCGCACACATAGACCGGTATTCAGCTTCAGCAGAAGACCGAGAAATAGTGTTTTGTTTTTTACTTTTCCAAGAAACAAGAGAGTGTCCTAGAAAAACAAAAAAACCAGTGACAGACTTTCTGGATCCTAAACATTTCCCCCAGTCAGAATCCGCAAATGCAGTTAAAGACAGAGTATCAGATTTGGAAAACAAAAGTCCATGGCCCGGAGCCTTTTTTAGATATCGTAACAGCCTTAAGGCTAGTTTTAAATGAGACTCAGTAGGACGATGCATATACTGACTGAGAAACTGAACAGAGTATGAAATATCAGGTCTAGTGTGAGACAAGTAAATGAGTTTTCCAATTAGTTTCTGATACTCAGAAATATTTTGAAGCGGAGGTAGATCCGACTGAGAAATCTGAGCAATGATGTGGTGCTGCTCAAGCGGAGTGTTGACAGGTTTGCAACCTGTCATACCAAACTCAGCGAGCAGCTCCAAACAGTATTTGCGTTGAGATAAACAAAGACCATTTTTATGAGGAACAACCTCAATTCCCAAAAAGTATTTTAAGGGTCCCAAATCTTTAATCAGAAATTCAGATTGTAAGTATTGTTTAAGGTGCTGGATTTCAGACTCATCATTACCAGTAACAATAATGTCATCAACATACACGAGTAAAATAATAAACACAGAATTATTAGATTTGATGAACATGGAATAATCAGTTTTGCTTTGAATAAACCCCGTAGACAACAGGACCCCAACCAGTTTTTCATTCCACATTCTGGGGGCCTGTTTTAAACCATACAGAGACTTATTTAATTTACACACACGAGTATCACTTTTTGAAAAGTAACCTTCAGGAAGTGTCATGTAGACATCTTCATTCAAGGAACCATAAAGAAATGCATTATTTATGTCAAGTTGGTAAAGGGGCCAGTCACGTTGAACAGCAAGAGATATAACACACCGAATAGTAACCATTTTAACAACGGGGGAAAAGGTTTCATCAAAATCTATGCCTTCCCGTTGGCTATAACCCTTAGCAACGAGTCTTGCTTTATAACGATCTATTTCACCGGTTGACTTATATTTTATTTTATAAACCCATTTGCAACCGATAGCCTTTCTGTTTGAGGGGAGGTCAACGATATCCCATGTTTTATTTCTATCTAATGCATTCATTTCATCATTCATTGCATTAATCCAGTTTGTGTCAAGGCACGCCTCTTTATAGGTTCGAAGTTCAATACTTTTATTTAGACTCGAAGCAAAGGACTTGCCTTCGACAGAAAGATTTGAGTAGTTGACAGTTTTTTCAATTCCATATTTGACTTTACCTTCGATGATAAAGTCATCAAGTTTTTTTGGAATAGAGTTATGCCGAACTGATCGCCTAGGAGCTGTTGTATCAGAAGAACGATCATTTCCCTCAGAGGTATGATTGTGATCATCAGTCTCCGATGATGATACAGCCTCGGCATTACCTCCACTGGTCCCGAAAGGTTGCTGAAAACCAGCCACGCCCTCTGTAATCGGACTGCCAGCAGAGGGCTGCGGAAAGTCAGCCATACCTTCAGAACCAGGGTTGCTATGTGGCTGAAATGCATCATCAGGAGCATCACTATTAATCCCTCTTTCATCATCGGGATCACCTACTGAAGGACATCTTTCGGGTGTGTTTGAACAGGGGTCGTTAAAAAAATTTAAGTGAGTTAGTGTGGGATGTGAATTTGATTCATTTGGATCATGGTGATCTTTAAAAGGAAAAATATTTTCATAAAATTTGACATCCCGGGAAAACAAAAACATTTTTTTATCCAGACTCCACAGTTTATATCCTTTTTTATTATTTGAGTAACCAACGAAAACACACTTTTGGGCATGACTTTCAAATTTATTTGTGTTATTTAGCACAGTACAAAAACATAGACACCCGAATGATTTCAAGTGGACCAGAGAGGGAGTAAAACCAAATAACAGCTCATAGGGAGACCTACCATTCAACACAGAAGAGGGGGTCCTGTTAATTAAGTAAGCGGCAGTCAGCACACATTCAGACCAGAAGGATAGAGGGACATTACTTTGAAAAAGAAGGGACCGAGCCACATTAAGAAGATGTCGATGTTTTCTCTCGGCAATCCCATTTTGTTGGGGAGTGTAGGAACAGGAGGTTTGATGAATTATTCCATTTAACCGATTAAATTCAGCAAATCTTGCATTTACAAATTCTAAACCATTGTCACTTCTAAACATTTTTACTTTAGAATTAAATTGATTTTGCAGTAAGTGTGTAAAAGTTTCAATATTTACAAAGACTTCATCTTTGTGCTTCATCAAGAACACCCATACAGCCCTAGAAAAATCATCGACAATAGTTAAGAAGTATTGAAACCCTTCTTTACTTTGAAGTTTATATGGACCCCAAACATCTAAGTGAACGAGGTCACCTACATGATTGGATTTATGATTACTTAAAGGAAAAGGTTCACGATGTTGTTTGGCCTTGTGACACACATCACAAGGCTTGGAGGAATTAGAAGATTTAAGATTCAAATTCTGTTTTAAGACATTCAGGACTTGATCTGATGGATGACCAAGTCTTGTATGCCATAAATCCGAGGGCTCAACACTTAGAAAACACACCTTTGCGGTTTGTGTTGTGTCACCAAAAATGTACAGCCCATCCACCTGACTACCAGTCACCAGGGTTTTCTTTGTGAGTAACTCCTGGATATGACAACAGCGTTCATCAAATATGACACTCATTTTGTTGTCACGAACGAGTTTATAAACAGAAATAAGGTTAACATTATATTCTGGGACAACAAAGACATCTGTTAGAATAACCTCTTTGTTGATTTTAATGTTACCAATCTTTGTAACGGTAGCACTTGTTCCATTAGGGTGATGAACTTTAATTTTAAATTCAGTGACATCAATCGGGTTTAAAAGATTTTTATCACTCATAACCATATGTTGATTTGCCCCAGAGTCAATGATCCATTGTGTTAACAAGTTAGAGTTTAAAATCGAGGAGAAACTGAAAGTGTTTCCATATGAGGAGGAGTTTGAGGAAGTACCTCCAACATTAGAGGTACCAGGCGATTCTCCCTGCTTGTTGTTTAACAACCCTAGTAATTGGCTGATTTGATCAGCAGTAAAGGCTGTCAAGGCAGGGGATGAGGCAGAGTTGGTTCTGTTAGTAGTAATATTTTGGTTTTGTTTAGGACCTTGACTGGATCCAGAGCCTCCCTTCTGTCGTTTTCCTTGTGGGTAACCAACAATCTCAAAACACCTTTCTATAGTATGACCAATTTTATTACAGTGAGTACATTTTAGATTTTGATTTGGACCTCTTGTGTTTTTCTTTTTATTATCAAAGGATTGATTTGTTTTTGAAACAAAGCCAACATTTACACCAGTTTGTTTGGAGGAGTTTGAATTTCTATGTGACTCCTCTCTTGAGATGATAGAGAAGGCAGTTTTTATGGTAGGTACGGATCCTTGGTCAGAAGATTGGTTCTTACAGGTTGGTAAACGTCATCCAAACCCATAAGAAACTGCATTAGTTTTATTAGTTGATTAAAATCATAAATTCTTTTGCAGCTTTACATGTACAGGATGGTAATTGAAGCATATTATCCATTTGTTTCCACATGGTGTTCAGTTTATGATAGTATTCAGAGACTGAGGAGCCATTTTGTTGTAAAGAGTTAATTTTTTGATGTAAGCCAAAGATTACGGATCCATCTATTCTATCATAGGTTTCTTTAAGTTCATTCCAGACTTCGGAGGCAAGTTTTGAAAACACTTGCCCCACATATAACTCCTCAGACACAGAGTTTAAAATCCAAGTGAGAACGATGGAATTACATCTTTCCCATTGTCCCACTAGCACTTCATCAGTTTTAGGTTTTTCACATTTGCCATTTATGAAACCGATTTTGTTTTTAACTTGTAAAGCGAGTTTCATGGCATTAGCCCAAACAGTATAATTTTCAGTTCCCTTAAGTTTTATGTTAACAATGGTCAACACACATGAATCACTCGGATGAAGGTATAGTGGGTTACTGGGATCAAGTTTTCCAACCAAAGTGTTACTAGGAACAATAGGGTTATCAGTTTCATCAGCCATTTAGTTGTTTTAAGAGACCAACAAAGATATGCAGAGCACTCAAGCAAGCACAGATAAGACAGCCAAGATCAGAGCCAGGTTTTCACACCAATCACGTTGGTAGATCAAGGATTAATCAGGGCTGTGATGCAGAAGAATACACACAGAAAACAAGCACACAAGTGATGCACACGTATTATCAATGCAGAAATAGTCCAGATCAATTCCGGTACTCCTAACCCGACAAGAATGCCTAAACACAACAATGATAACAAGAAATAAGGGAAATAGAGAAAAGGGAACAAGAAATCCTCACAGCGGCTCCCTGTATCAGGGAGAAGACCAACCGAGCGACTAAGACTTGTAACCTTCACTTAGGGTTACAGTCTTAGATGAAGAGAAAAGGCAGCCTCAACCAGCTTCTTATTTGCGCCGTAAGATTCACAAATAACTTGAAGAAGATTTTTCACGTTTGCCCTTTTTACGAAGAGACGATACACATTGGTGTTCGTACGCTTGATGATGCAAATCACACGAGCCAAAGGCGTCCACAAACAGATTATCCGGATGTTTTTCGAGTGAAGGTACAGATTAGGGTTTGAGAAGAAAACCCTTACTCAATGATCATTAGAGTCAATCAATCGAGAGTAACAGCGGAAGATCGCGATAACACCAGGAATCAGATCAACAATCGACCAGAGCCTTATGTTCTGATACCATGTCAGAAATACACAATCACTTATGAAAACTTCTTGAAGAACAACAAACCCTAAACTCAAGAATTATCCAACAGTTGTAAGACAAACTTCAGATCATCAATGTGATGACCTAATAACAAAGATGTAAAGAAATATGAAAGCTATCATCAACACGATGACAGAGAACAAGATCATCCGAGAGAGCGAACGAGAGAGTTTGAGAGAGCGTGTATCGGCTATCCTTCGTCGGCAGGAACAAGGCTTCAACATATACGCGAGCCCCAGAACAAGCCCAACAGCAACATAAGCAGCATCCCATCAGCATAAAGCAGCAGCCTGCATATACACAAGCCCAACAGAAAACAAGAACAAAAAATAAAAGATATTGAATTATATTTTTAACATACACAATTATAATAAAAGTGTACCGGTAGTTTTTTTAGAAGGTTGTGTTTGTTTAGAAGTAAAAAATATATAGCAACATTTTATCTAAAACACGAAGATTCTGGCGATGAAAGTTTCATCTCTATAGTTTTACAAGCAATTGCTAATATTCAATATATACTAATTATCAACTTCATAATGCATTGATTATTGTATCATTAGTTTAATGATTGTGTGTGTGTATACATATACATACTTATTTTTAGTTTTTTATTTTAAACCCAATACTTTTACATTTCTTACGATCTTAACCCCTGAAACTATTTGTTACTTTTAACTTTTGTCCTTTATACATTTCATATCTTATAATTGTTTCGTTTTACATTTCGATCTAAATTTTAAGAATCAACACGTCGTAACATGTGTGGTTCATTGTTGTTATGTTTTTTTATGTTTAACGACCCCATATTAACGTGCGAGTACTAGATCCATTTAATTATTGTGTTTAATATTTTGTGTTTTTACGTTTACTTTTCGTTCGGTTTTTATTTATTTATTTATTTTTTAACATAAGTTTTTCCGATGTTGGTGGTCGTTGATGGTAACGTGACATCGGTGTTACTTTACACAGGTTTTACGCCCCAACCGCAACACGATGAGGTTTAATACTAGTTATTATTCATTTATCAACAATTGAAGATTCATATCCTAGTAAATTCACAAGACACAACCTAGTGAACCTATATTATGGATTAGTTAGACCTAGAAAACAATTATATTGCGGGGGAATAGTTCTTTTGACCATTTATGTAGTATGAAAAAAGTGAAAGTTTATTGGTTGTTTTTTCTACTATCAAGAAAACATTACAAATATGAGTCTGATTTACATGCCATACGACAATCTCAACAACTTTTACCACCCTCATAAATTTCAAGAACTATACATGATTAACATTTTTAATGATATTTTCACCATTAATCAACTTAATGCGGTATCTACACACAAGGAAAAGAGAAATGAAGAAACTTAAATTGTAGTCAATGGTGGAGCCAAAAAATTATCCTATGTAGGTCACTCTTTTATGATGCTCGGATTTCTAATTATTTGATGATAAAAATTCCAGGTGGGTTTGGTTCACGTCAGTCTCATAATAAATTACAATACCATAAGGAAAGCTTATCTTCATTAGAAAACACATGAATTGTGATTTAATTTGCTTTTAAAATACTTTCTAGTTGACGTATTAGATATATTTGAAATAAAATACAACCCAAATCGAGTTCTTTACATCTAACAATCATAATTTAACGACTGGCATTATATTATACAAAATGTTTAGCTCTAAAATATGAAGAACAATTTCCAGTATTCAGTTCAAATTTAAGCAACACCATCCGTAAAAACATCAGATTTACAAAAGCCCATCACCAAAGTATAGGGCTTTACTTAAAAAAAGTGTAGAAGCCCACTAATGAAAGGCCCATTAGCCTTATAAACGAATTGCTTAAATGTGTTTGGAAAAAGTTGTAGGCACTAAACTCGGCATAACATAAAGATGAGGTGTTTAATGGTTTTGGTGCTTGTAAAAAGGAATTGATAAAAAGCCCCAAAAAGTTAATTAGCCTGATAGTGTTGTTCACGAGTCGAACAGAGCGAATCTTTGCTCGTGCTTGGTTCGTTTACAAACCGAACCGAGCGATCAGCTCGTTTACAACCGAGAAAAAATTCGAACGAGCATTTTTCAACAATTAATTTTACAAACAGAACAAAAATCGGCCAAATAAGTGTACATAGACCGTTGTATCCATGCGGAACAAAAAACCATAATAAGTACACCGGCCAACTATGATTGGAGTAGTAGCTATTCACATTTTACAAACTATTACTTAATAACGAACATGTGTTGTGACAGGGCGAAAATCGTGAAGAACTGAAGAAGTAACATCGGAAAGCCAACGCAAACCTATATGTTGAAAAAGGCGTTGATAACATAATAACTTTTGAGAATAAATGAAACATGTACATCAAAACCACGACAAGCTTGTGCGTATGACAAGGCCATTGATAATATTTAAAACTTTATATAAAAAATGTAAGCGTTAAAAATGCTAACCAATTCGCAACGGAAAAAATCAAACGGTTAAAAATATTAAAATATCATATTTTACAAGTTGTATAAAGAAAATGATAAAAGAAAACATAACAAATTAATACCTTGAATTGGCTTTGACAACTTATACGTTTGTGCCTCGATAACTTGTATATCATGACGCATACGCTTCTTAAGATATATCCAAACATCATAATATTTGTGGATGACCAGAATTTAAATTGATGATGAATTTATCATCGTTATTTTTCCTCCATTTTTTTAGTATCCTCCTCTGTCTTCGCTATACAAAGAGTCAAAAGACTTGGTGCAACCGAATCAAGATTCACACATGAAACAAAACAATAGTCTATTGACCATGAATATTATATTATTTGATATGACTAGTTTAGTCCACACTTCATCAATGATGATGCCAAGATTAGAAAGAAAATTTAAAAGACTAAAAGTTCAAATAATGTTAAATTTGCTTTCACGAAAGTTGGTCACCAATCACAAAACAAATCAGAGAATAAATCTTACAATTTTCTAGAAAGAATAGGATAATAATAAGACGAATATAAGTAATTTTAGTCTTATACTCGATTATAAAGTTATGTCTCGTTCTTGGCTTAATATATACCCCTTGGGTCAATGTCGAGCAATTACACGTAAGGTATTAGATATACTCATTCGTTTGTTAGTACATAGTCATTGGTTTGTAAAAACAGTCACACATATCATGTATGCATGTTAGTTTGTTAAAATAAGTTTATGTTTCGACACCGGTAATGATACAAATATTATGGTGTGGGACTGATTTAAAATTTTCGTCTATATGGGTCATGTATGTATTTGGTGATAGCCGAAACACAAATATTTATTTATCCACTTGAAATTTTCTTTTTCTTTTTTTTTTATATTCATGTGTCCTTAGGTGTTAGAGTAATCTACTAATCAATCAACTTTTTAATTTTTTATATTTCTAATTCATTGGGTGATAAAGAATTTTCATCTCTCAAACTTTTCTTACTGTTATATATATCTGAAACTATAAGTGATACTTTAGCATTCGATAGATGTTATTACTGTCACATGATTTTAATTGCTCAAACCATTTTATAAAAGTTTCTTGCCGTATTTGATCAAAATGTCAAGTCTTTATACGAGTAAACATAATATGGGCGTATTTTATGATAGCAATTCTTACTGTATTTTTGTTCATACATTTTAATCAGGAGACCCGACTTAAATTGTGTTATAAGGATGGATTTGATCGAGATAATGTTGGTATTTTGATACATTTAATTAGGATATGAAGGACAGGAGTTTATATTTCATTAACATGTTTCAAAGCAAGATTAGTTAATTTAATTAAGCGTATGTTCGTAAATCATAAGTGGAAATACACCTGCTTAACAGTTCATTCAAACGACCATTTCATATGTTTGAATTAGGCGTTTGTTTGTTTAAGACGCGTCCTTATAACTCCGGTTTACAACAATTTAAACTAATGTGATTATTACAGGATAAAAAACACGCTAAACTCTTTAAAAACTTAGACACAAGGCTTTTAATAAGAAATTAAGATTTATCCTTCACTAGGTTAGAGTCAAAATATTTATAAATAACAAAATAAAAAAGAAGTGTTATGAATAATCTTTTTATTATAATAAAAAGGTAATTAGAGATGACACATGACAACATCACATTCACTCTAAACAAAATTTTTTGTTTCTCTCTTATATTAAATAACTTAATTAATAATAAATATATTATATAATTCTACTTTTTGATTATAAGCTATTTTTAAAAATATTAAGAAATAGATCTTTTTATTAATATTTATTTCTAGATAAATTTTTTTTTATAAAATGAAAATTTTCTAGAGCGTACATCATACTTTTTTTTTAAAATATGAAATGTTTTAAAAATGACATTTTGTTAAATATGTTTTGTTTTGAAATGAAATGTTTGATTTATTTTTAGAGAAAAACAAAGAAAGTATCGTTTTTTTAAAGTTGATATCATTGTTTTATTATTTATAGTATTACTCATACATAATTTAAATCATATATTATTTAATAATTAATAAATTTTATTTTATTTACTATTTTATTTATTCAACCCGTGTAATATACGGGTTCACCAAATACGAGTTCACTAAATGTAGTTATAAAATAAATGTACATATCTTTTTAGTATTAATAGTTAGATATATTTGAGGGTACATGTCTTTATAGCCACAAGTGTGTTTGTATTTTTCTTTTCTGTTGTTCAACTTTTCTTTGTTAATATCATTACCAAGTGGTTATATTTTACAACGATCGTGTGATATTATTATATTACGATAACAACCGAGATTTTGGATTTAGTGGCAAATCTAAGTCATATTTAGACGACAAAACGTGACATGTTATCAAATTTACTAATTAAACTGTAATTTATAATTTGAATTTGGTAAATGATGTTTACATATTAATTACTATGTCTTTTCCAATAAAACCTTAATAATTATAAATATACATATCATAACTTTTTTCTATTCATATAATTTTGAAAGTTTTATTCTTTCAATTGGTTAAGTGGTAAATGTAATAATGTTAAGTTAGGGTTTTTGTTTTTCGTTAACATGTAAGATTGTAATGCAATTTGTTTCGTTTAGCGGTTTCAGTTGGTCTAGATTGTCAATTTTTTTGGTGTCTAAATTATGTTGATCCCTACTGACCAACAAATTAAAGAAAAGAAGAAGAAAAATATAACTTAAATAATATAAATAAATAAATTATTTAAAAAATTAGATAAACATAACTTTTACATATGACATCATTTTTTTAAAAAATACACCACAAAAAAACAACACTTTTTAATTTTTAAAACACGTATAATATTGATATAAAAAATAAAGTTTTTTAACACATTGTATAATTCATCTATTAATTGTGTAATTTTTTGAATTGAGGAGGGTTACACAATTATTTGATAAGGATTACACAATCATCCGATGAAAAATACACAATAAACTTGAACATACAAGTTTACATTTTTTATAATTATGTTATTAAAATATCATTTAAAAAAACACAATACGTAACACACTTATCAACATTATACACGATGGGTAACGCAATGACCAACACTAGAATCAATGATTAGCAACAGACACGATACACAATACACCAGTTAATACCAGACACAATTGGTAACACAACAAGCAGCACTAAACTCAATAATGAGCAATATGTACAATGAGCTTTTTGACAACAATTACACAATGAACTAAAAAAACATTTTCAGGATCGTGTTATTCATAGAATCATCATTTTAAAAACACACAATGCTTAAGACACCACAGGTAACACAACTAGCACTAGACTTAATGATTAGCGATAGAGACACTGGGTTGCTTGATGAGAATTACACAATAATCTGGTCAGGATTACACAAAGAATTGAAAAACATAAAAAAATTCATTTTTAGCACTGTGTGTTTTGAACATCATCACTTTAGAAAACACTATGCATAATAATAATCAACATTAGCCACAATAATCTGATAAATACTACACAATAATATGATATTACACAATAAGCTGACGAATATCACACACTGAGTTCGCATAACGTGAAAAAATCTTCAATTTTTATGTATATAAGTTATAGCTGTTTCAAAAATTAAAAAAGGTTTTGTTTTTATGGTGTAAATAATGTTCTACATAAAAGTTACGGGCGTTTAAAAATAAAAGTGTAATTTAAGAATGTGGTTAAGACTAAAATACCATTGGCCATTGGATCTTTGTTTCAATTATTTACCATTATGTTATCGAATTTTCTTAACCCTTGAAATCTAAGATTTGGTGGATATTAATACTTCTCAACCTTTGTAGTTTTCTATCCCTTTTTATAGTAACCCGACTCTTTTATTTTAATAGTATGAACTTAAAACAATTGATTTTTTATTTACAAATATCAATTGTATGTTATATTATCTAAAGAAGTTTCAAATATGTATAACTTAAAAATGTAAATTTTTATTTTCATTATTACATGCAATACATAATTTAGTCCTACAAAATCTTTTAGGTGTTGTTATACATACTCTCCTCTAACACATTTTTACTTGTTACATCCCTCCCTTTAAACTTTGAGATAAATACAATTTAAATATTTTTTTTCGTCTTTTTATGTCATTTATCATGAATTTTTTTAATAATATTAATTTGTTCTTTCGAGTATCTAAATATTAAAAATTTTAAATTTGTTTGGACTCTCAAGATAACTTACAATATGTATGATTTTAACGTTTTTTTTTTCTTTTAAGAAAGTTAGTTAAGATGTTATTGTTATGATTTTCATATGGTTTTGTTTTCTTATATAATATAGAATGTTATCACGTTATTACCATCACTGCAGTTGTTGTAAACTTGAATTTGCATAAAGGTTTTAGATTCATATCTGCATGAACGTTTTATTGTGAAAATTTTAATACGTTGGTTTTTTTATACACAGGGATTTGTAAAAATAGATTTGAAAACCGGGTTGAGTTCTACCGACCCGTTTCGTGCGTTTCAACTACGGCGTACGGTACGTGTTTGCTGTCCGACCCCCTTCAATCAAAAACCCTACTTACCATCATTCAATTCATCATCATCAAATGTAATCTCCTCCATTATTCTTCACGATCTTCCATTTTCTTCTTGAATTTTTTTTTTATCAAATTGATTCACGATCAACTCACTCGATCACCAATCGATCGAACAAACACCACTGATTACCATCGATTCGATCAAAACCCCCAACATTTCACACCTTTTGAAGCTCCAGTTGCGCGATCCAACGCGACTGCCCCTCTCACGTCATATATATCTGCTTAGGGTTTTGAAATTTGAGCAAGTGTAGTTGGTTACTTTTCTGATCTGGATCTGTTCTTGTGATTTTGTTATTTGTTATTCGTTTTGATCAGAGAGGGAAACCCTAATGGCGGATGAGAAGGAGGTGAAGGAAGTGGTGGAAGAGAGAAGGAGAAGAAGAGTAAGAATAAGAGCAAGAAGAAGGGCTTTTTCTCGCGAATTTGGAATTCGTTGTTTAGATTGCGCAGTGATGATTTTGAGAAGAGATTGCAGTATATATCTAAGGAAGAAGCTACTCTTCTATCGAGGATGAAAAGGAGATCTTTGAGATGGAGAAGAACTGCAAGGAATTTGATCATCTTTTCTGTTCTTCTTGAGGTAAATTGCCTAAATTTATTAGGTTTGTTTATGCTTTGAACCAATCTCCAATTTTGATTTAAGATCTATATGCTTGCAAGATGTTCTATGCGCCTTTGACTGCATAGTTTATGTTTTGTAATTAGTGAGCAAATGGCTACTTGGATGTGTTTTTGTTAATTAGGGGTGTAGGTTCACATTGTTTTTCAAATTGAGACATGTATTTATAATTTTTATGGGGTATTTAGTTTGAAATCATATTTCTATTACAGTTGGTTGCAGTGGGTTATGCTATAATGACAACAAGAACAGTGGACATGGATTGGAGAATGAGATCGTTACGGGTCTTACCTATGTTTCTTTTACCTGCTTTATCATTCGGTTTGCATTATGGGCTTTCAAGTTTCACTAAATTTTGTAAGTCTGCTTGTTTGTAATCCCTCTTAACCCCTTTTTTTTGTGGTTTACATTATTTGTCTTAATCCTTATAACCATGATGTTCTTTCATTTCTAAGTAGTATAAGTGTATATATTTTTTAGCCTCTTGATATGTTTCTTATAATTTACAGAAAATGGTGACTTTTGATGTGCTCTCATGTAGGTGATCGAAGGGATCAGAAAACATTAGAGAAGCTTCGGGAGGAAAGGCAAGCAAAAATTGATGAGCTTAAAGAGAGAACTAACTATTACACCACTCAGCAACTCATTCAGGTACAATTTGAAGCTGCTCGTTTAGAATTTTTGTACCATGATATAAATTTTAGTTAGAGAACACATCTCTTTGGCATGACTGTTTTTGAAACTTCGGTGGGGCTATCTTTTCTTGTTGAGCCTTTTGCCTTTTTAAGTTAATGATACCAACATTCCGTGTGTTTTCCAATCCGTTTTGCAGAAATACGACCCGGATCCAGCAGCAAAAGCAGCAGCTGCATCTGTTCTTGCATCAAAATTGGGTGCAGATTCAGGCTTGAAAGTGTTTCTAGGAGATGAATCACAACCAGATGTACATGCTACAGGGAAAAGCAGTGATGTTGACCTCCAACAAACTACTGGTCTCAGGAAGCGAAATCAATCAAATCCTAGATCTCCTGCAAGCAATCCGGGCCATCAATCTGATAAAGAAACACCTCAGTTTGGTGGAAACGAAGTTTCTGGAAATGGACCTCATGGACAGCTTGTTGTTGAGCATCATAATCCTGCAGCTTTAGGTGCTCAAGATGGCGGTTGGATTGCTAGAATCGCTGCATTGCTTGTAGGAGAGGACCCCACACAGTCCTATGCACTAATATGTGGAAATTGCCATATGCATAATGGTTAGTGGACTTTGATTTGCTGCTGCTAAGTTATTAACCATTATATATGATTTATTGTTTTATTTACAGGTCTTGCAAGAAAGGAGGATTTCCCGTTCATCACTTACTATTGTCCCCATTGTCATGCTTTAAATAAGCCAAAGAATTCACTTTCTTCAGATAAAATGTCCGCTGTTTCGGGGTCTCCAAAAATAGAAAGTGAAGATGTTAAGTTGACTGAAAACAATAACGAGTCAACGGGTGAGGAAGTATCTGCTGCTGGTAGTCCTGTGCTGGCTGAATTGGAAGAGAAAGAAGCAAATGAGAAAAAAGTGGCTGCTTAGAGGTATGTTGAACTGACAGTGTGGTTGTAATGGCTTTTGTTGTTTTTGTTTTGTTGTGTAACAAAAAAGAATTTTGATGATATATCACCACAGTGGGACAACATTTACACACGCTTCTCTTTTTTAAACTGCCATTATTTTATCCCAAATTGCTACATTATTTTGCCATTATTTTATCCCAAATTGCTACATTATTTTGCCATTATTTTATATTTTTAGTCTAATCGAAACAATTCGACCGATTTAAATTGATTTTATTTGACCGTTTAAAGGCGCGGCCAATG
Organism: Flaveria trinervia; assembly: GCA_025506515.1. Classification (NCBI taxonomy): domain Eukaryota; kingdom Viridiplantae; phylum Streptophyta; class Magnoliopsida; order Asterales; family Asteraceae; genus Flaveria; species Flaveria trinervia. Next base: position 120,066,154 of record CM046444.1, on the reverse strand, counting down.
TTTTGGAACTTGACATGTAAGTTTCTGTTATTTTTTTTTTTATTTTTTGAGATGAAGTTATGTATATTATACTCATGAGTAAGTTTCATCGTTTTAAATTTCCTAATTCAAATTAATGTTTGGGATATTAATTGGTTTAGATTTTAAACCATTAGATTATAAAAATTAAACTGTCAAACAACAAAAGATGATCGGTCTAACCTAGAACTTCCATCAAAACCAGTCGAACCCGCACTAAAACATCCTATACAACATCTATTGACAAGTGAATAAGTTTTAATAGCAAGCTTTCGAAAAAGAAATAGAAATAATACTTTTGATACAAAAAAACTGCCACATCTAAAATCAACACATGATATTTCGAACAGTACATCCTCAACACACTCTTTTATAATAAAACACTTTACATACAAACTAATATTCTGATGTGGTTTTCGTGTGAGTGGTGGTTTGTTTGATCAAGTGGGTCTATAATGAAAGATTGGATTAGAAAATCATCCAGGGCACCTGAGAAATTTGCTTTGCCATTGATCAGAGACCAAAATGCAGAATATTAGCATTTATTGCATTCTGGGTTACTCATCAGATACCAAAGTTGGGCTGGTTGCACATATTTTCATTTGGTGAAGTTCCAACATCTTCTTCTCAGGGTTGCAGAGCCCTGCAGGATTAAATATCTGGTATTACATAATAAGCTTAGACCATCACAGTTAATCCTTTCATTGCAGTCGAGACACTCAAGAAGTTTAAACTTGCAAAATTGAGCTAATTTGGATCAGTAGAAATCAATAAATGACCGGAATAGACTTGTGTTGGATCAGTTAATCCTTTCACAAGAATGGTTTTTATTTTGTCCTCCAATGAAAAGGCAAAGTATTATGGGTTTTCTAAACATAAAGTTCAGTTTTTTAGATGGAATGTTAGGAGAAACTGTAACCTGAACACTTGGGAATATCCCAGACAGCAATGGATGTAGCAGTGCATTCTGGTTGACAAAGTTGACGGTTATTCTCATGTTTAACATTCATGGCAAGCATCCATGCACCGATTGTAACATCTTCATTGCTAAACATCCGGAAACTGGAAGGTAGAAAGTAAAAACTGGTCGTATTTGAGAAGCTAGATATCACTTTAGAGTCTGGACTTGTTAAAAAATTAAACACGATAAAAATGATATAAACTACTTGCCTATTGTTTCTTAAAGCAACCAAGCTTGCAACAACTTCTGCAGAAAGAGCATATATTGGACCATAAGCATGGAGAAAGTATTCTTTCCCAAGCATAAATCCTAGTGGCTCATGCCTGCATTATATCAACTTAATTATTTAAACATTACCAAATTTTGTTGTTCCACAAAAGGAAAAAAATACAACAGAACTTAGTAAAAAATCCAATGTAATAACCAATAAGTTACTGTTTGTCCATGTTTTGTGAAGATGTCAGTTGTGTAGATTTGACAAAAGCATGTATAAATGAACAAACAGATGAACTAACTTAAGTTAAACTAACCATTTTAGGTTCGGGTCAGTGAAAACAGGGCCTTTCTTCATGCATCCAAGATATGTCTGTGTGTGATGACGCTCTTTAGCCAAAAGCAGTGAGAGGCGATCTACCATTCAGTGAAACAAAAAACCGAAAATATTATACAGTATTACCGTGACTTATACTGTAGATTATGTTATTATAAACTGATTCTTGAAAAAATGGTCACCTGGGCGCAAATATATGTCATCATCAGCTTTAACATAAAAATCAGAATCGAATAGCGCGTATGCAGCTTTGAAGAAAGCCAACCTGTAACACACACAAAAGTTAGAAGTGATTTCAGACAGTGAGCATAATTAGCTTAATTAACACTGTCATTAGCACTAACGTTTTATACGGAAGCTTACTATACTCCTCTTCGATATCCAAAAGCAAGAAATCGTCATATTCCTCCACCTCGTTCTTGAGCTCTGCCATTTTCGACTTATCGCGTGTTTTACCAATAACAAACCTGAAGACCAGCCCAGTGGACTCTTCCAATCTGCATAATACTTGATCAAAATAATAATCAGAATTCCTAACACAGAAAAAAAAAGAAGAAAGATGATATACAGCCAATTAACTTCTTCCAATCTGTAATCATCCATGATTGAATATCTTCATTAGCACCAACTGTGATTAAAGCAAATTAGTTGAAATACGAATATACGATCGTGTGACCTAATTAACCTTTCTAAGTTAGGGACTTTATGTAGGTTGAATGAGATTAAAATCTACAACAGTTACCGTTGAAGCCGTTGATGATCGGAAGGTATCCACGTCTTCCTCAACGATCGTCGTCTACCAACCGACGTAAACCCCGTTTGAATCCCCACAAACCCCATCACTTTATGCCGCTTATAATCACCACCACCACCAGCACCACCACCACCATCGCTTTGATCCCAAACTACCGATACTGATACAGAATCACCGTATTTACACTTATACACTCCGGTGATGTTTTGTCGCAAAACGGCAATGGCGATGAACAACATACCAGCGAATAGGATCGATATACAGAGGGATAATGCGATTGATCTACGACTTGTGTTGGATTGATGGCGAGCGTAGAAGAACTTTCTGGATGAAGGCATTGGCATTGGCATTGGCATTGGCATTGGCATTGGTGTTGGATTTTGGAAGAATTTCTTAGAATTGGAGGTTGATTTAGGGTTTTGGGTGTATGAATTTAAGTATGAATGAAATTGGGTTAGTTATGACGGTTTTTCTGTTGTGTAGTTGCAGCAAGTGTGGAGAATATAAAATTTAAGCTTTACAATTGCTTGAAAAACCTCTACAAGTGATGGTGATGCATGTAAAAACTAAAAACCTTAGATATCTTATTTTTTTAGGGTGATTTTCTTTTCCAAACGAATTTTATATTTTATATTAAAAACCCGCAAACAGTGCATAAAGCATTTGTACATGACGTATTGGTGATTTAATGAGATAGTAGGATGTACGGTTATGTATTTGAGTTATGGAACACATTTAAAGTAAAATACTAAAATGTGTATGCATTATTTGTTCTTGTGATTCTAAACGTACTTTTTGTTTTTATTTATATTTGGTTAGGTGTCAGACTAATTCTTGTAAGTTTTTTTTATTAAAACTTTATTTTCGTATATTTATTTATACATATTTCTAACTATAAGAACAACTAAAGTTTCAATATTGATTTATTATTACTAAATTTTGTATAAATGTTTAAATTTGAACTAGCTGCATCTAGGGGTGTTCAAAGACGGATATCCGAAATTTCGGATATCCGAAAATTTCAAATAGTGGAAATTTCGGATACGGATTCATTTTTTATACGGATTGTGGATAGTGGAAATTTCGGATACGGATAGTGATTAGGATATCCGAATTCATTTTTTATTATTAGTTTTTTTTTTTTTTATTTTTTGTTTTTTACAATAATTAAACATGTATTATTATAATAATAACATAAAAAACCAACTCATATCATAAAAGTCACAACAAACACTAAAAAATCTCAACCTAAAGTAAAAATATATCTAAAATTCAAAAAATAAAAAAAATATTTTTTAGTTTTTGGATAATCGGATATCTGAAACTTTTGAAAATCACAATCCAAATCCGAATCTTCGCATATCCAAAATTCAGATATTTCGGATCGGATTTTCGGATACGGGTATTTTTTAACACCGCTAGCTGCATCCCACATTTGATTATGACCGTCAACATTTTATTTACTTAAAAAGCAAAGTGAAAAGTTTTTGGTTAATGAGTCGAAGAACAAACACAACTTTGCAATATGTTTGTCTTAAAGAGAGACCATGTTCATCTTTGGATCAATGAACTCTCTTCCTTTAGAACTCTTAGTTTATCGATGAATTATCTTCTTTGGGAACTCTTAGGTTTTAAGCCCAATCCTTTATACATAATGTTATCGTTATTCGTTTACTTTTGTTTATGTCTAATAAAGTGTTCAACGAAATGCACCGTGGTTTCTATGAAGTGTTCATGAAATGCACCCGTGGTTTCTTTGTTTGTCATCTAATACCTTACAATCTTCTTAGGTCAAAGTTAAAAGCTTTGATAACCACGGAGTGATTTGAGGTAAACTGTTAGTTATATAATATAATAAAAACTTGTTTAAGTAGTTTCAACAGATATGAAAAGTTAAGAAGTATAAGTATATAACCGGCTATAACTTTTAAAAGTTCAATTGGTAATATCAAACATTAACCCTTTCTTCATCATACATACTTTATAACTTGTACCAGAAGCCCGATTTCCAACTGCTTGGCGGACGAAGCTTGTTCTACCAACTTACCATAACGGTTTCCAACTCTTGCAAGAATGCCATGTCATAAACGGGCATTGTATCAACCAGAGACGCCGTTTCTTCAATATCACCATTCATGTCTGAAGAAACAGCTTCCATTGTTGTACCTGTTCATGGTTATCAGCACAAAAAAATGTTCAGATCTGACTTGACTTTCTTTAGAATGCAAAATATTGATAAGTAGAAATTTCAGTTTGCTTATAAACGAATTGACTCGGGTTATGTATTACGGATCAAACAGGTAAAATAATTTCTAAAACATGTCAGGTCAAAACCTCTTTAAAAAGTTCAATACAAATGCAATATTAATTAGAGAACCATGAGGATTGTATAAGCACTTATATAAAGTGTTGAGCAGATATAGTGGAAGAGACAAAAGAGAAAAAGGTGGTTATATAATTGCATAACCATCATATGTATGAGTTAAAACAACAGATGCAAGTACTTTTAATGCTTACGCGTTTTTTTTGCGGTTCTCAACTTCTCAACTTTGAATGACTTTAGAAGAATTAGAAAGAATTAGACTTTAGAAGAACTGTTTTGAGTCAACTATCCCCACCCAATTCGGCCTACTTCGATCCATACAAAAGAACTCGTCTTAGCCAGACCATTTTGCCATTTATATAAGAATTGGGGCTCACCTAAAAAGTGTGTGCTCTGCATTGGCTCTTGGTACATGGGCTTCTTAAGCCAAACAGTTCCCGGGAACACCATGAGGTTGGTTTTGTCCAGGTTCTTCTTGTCACTGGCTTCCACAGGTGTGAAACCAAAGCCATTGGTCCACGTCTCAACTAAGCTTGGGATGGCAGATATCACCAACTTCTCAACTTTGAATGACTTCAACATCTGGCCACACAACAAAAGGGAATTAGTCTCCTAATCAGCAACATGTTAGGGACAATTGTTAGTTTTAATTTGTTACCAACTTATCAAGTTTTAGCCAAGAAGCACTGCAGAAGTGTATATATTTTTTATAAGTGATATATCTGTGTCTACGACTCTACGTCTATTTCTTGTAAAACTGTTATGACTACCATGTTTTGATAGTGGTGATAAAAACAACCCATTAGTCCTTCTAGAGATCCAATAGATCCTCTAGATCCACCCAATAAAGCAAATCAAAACTTGGGTCCGTCTTCCATATGGGTTGTGATATCATTAAAAATATTAAAAAAAATTAATGTTTCTTTTTTATTTTTGTAACATTTAACTCCTAATATACTGTTCACTAGAATTATATTCAAAGAACTACTACTTTTATTGTAACATTGAACTTTGTAACGGATGTGTTGATGTTTTGTATGACAATTACAAAGTATGAGAGATTTTGTTTTGTTTTCTTTAAAGTTGTATATTTAACATGCCAGTTTTTTTATAAATAATAGACAGACAGATAGTTTTAGTGATGACTATGTTTAAAACATGGATGATCGATGACATTAATTTTGAAGTCAGATTCACATGTTACATAATGAATTTTGATAATGTAAAATGTGATGATATTTATAGAGTTTAAAATTTACAATAATAAGTTCATGACAAATAAATAAAAAGTCAAGAAGCAAAACTAAAAATTAATGGAGCTCTTACCTCTTCAATAGCATTCATGAGACGCCTACACATTCCTTGGCGCCTGTATCTGCTACATGTTGCAATGAGGGGCACCTCTGCAACCGTTGCACCATGAATCCTGAATCAGAATTAAACATAAAAATGAAGCAGGAAACAGTAAATAAATATGTCCAAATGTATATACCACATGATATAGAAACTACAAGTAACATACTTTGAAAAATGTACCTTAAGGATGCTACACAGAGTAAAATGTCATCTTTCTCCAAGACCACTGTGTAAAATCCCTCATAGTTAAGACGAATATATTCTGATCTGCGGAAAATCAAACAGAAAACAATAATGTTACAAAATCTATCAATCTATTAATAGTAATAAAAGAAGGTTTTGTGTGCCACTTGTCACAATTCTAGACTTACTAAGTTTTATTTTCTCATTTCTCTCTCCTAATAAATATCACATTAACTACAATAGATATTATTTAATTCTTTTCCTATTACATATATAAACTTTTTTAAAAGAGATCTTTCTACAAATGCAATTCATAAAGAAATATTTTTTTATAAAATAAGAAATTTTTGCAATAAGAATTTAAACTTTAATAAACACAATATATTTAAAAACCTGTGGTTTTTAAAAATAAATTCTTATGAAACAAAAGTAATTAAATTTTAAAGTTATAATAAATAAATTATTGAAAAAGACATTTTTTAACAATCGTTTGTTATGAAACAATTTGTTTAAAAACCAATTTAAAAAATAAATCTAAAAATAATTATTAGAAAGGGGTGGCGACGCAGCTTGTTGCCCGTCTACCTTCTATTTTGATGTAACTTGACATAACATTATTAATTGAAAAGGAGGTTAGCAAAAAGAAAAAAAATTAACCGTTAAAAAAAATAATAATTTAAAATATAATGTCGTTATTTTATCACCCGTACGTACAATCATATCTTATATCAAAAAACCGTTTTATAATTCATTAATTTTATTAATAACTATTTAATATTTTATTTATTCAACCCGTGTAATACACAGGGTGCTAACCTAGTTATAATATAAACTGAAGTTGGTTTAGGAGTTTAGATAATATGTTAAAATTACTCACCCCCAATTGTACATTACATGGGGTAGCATATGGATGCCTGTTCTTGTATCCACCATGGGAAGAAAGCATTCCTCCATTAAAGTCAGGGCAACAGCTAGTTTTAGATTGCATTCTGCTTTGAGGGCAACAAAATTTTGACCAGAATGAACCTTTTGGTCACCTTGAATACACTTCAGTAGGGTCCACGAATAACCATCAGAAAGTGGGTTCACACATCCAATTTGGGAATCAAGACCCGAATGGATCTGCACAAGATGGTAACTGAAGAATTAAGAACATATTAATATGCCGTTAAAAGAAAAATCGGCAGCAACACAGTGTTCTTTATTGATATTCAAGGCAAGAGATTAATGTATATCACCTTTTCACATGTTTCTCCACAGAACCAGGCAGGACCAACTAAATCTTTCTTGATTCTATTCTCTTTGATGCATTCCTCATGATCTATTTACAAGCAAGACAGCTGTCAGTAGACAAATAGTAATAGCAAAATATTAAAGCATCCTCACTTTCTCCATGTTTTATGTAATCTAAAACTAAAATTATGATTGGGAGACCTAATTCATCAACCTACAAGTCAACCTAATTGATTCAAAATTTGACACAGGGTGACAGGGCTTAAACACTTTCTCTCTCCTTATATTCACCTTTGGTTTTGCCATTTGTCTCAATCTCCTAGGTAGCTTTATTAATTAGGCATTCCAATAATTTTAGCATATATATAATATTTTAATTGAACTAAGTAAGCTTCCATTTGATCCATGCTTACATGGATAAGCAACAGATCATTTGATAGTTCAAATTTTCTTAAAAACTGCATGAGATTGAACAAAAAAGAGAGATAAACACTGGGGAAAAAAAAGAAATTTTGGATTTCTAAAAAGTGAATTTGGATGTAAACAGCTATGCCAAATAAGCTTGGACAGGTGGAAGTGACAACTAAACCACATTTATCTCATAATCAGATGATTAAATCAACAAAGGAATATAGAAAAATATTTTATCCTCAGAAAAGAAAAAAACTAACAAGATATAATCTCAGTAGTTATTTTGAAAAAAGTTCATCAGAAAATGATTGCAGCAACTCACAAGGAACAACTATGGCAATTAAAAACTTTTGGGATTGTTAATTAAATCACTCTGCCAAAATTGAGACAATAATATGAAGAAAAAAAATCTCCTGATTGAGAGGTATAGAAATCACATCTGCGTTCGCATTGCAAACATGTCAGAGCATTAGAGGTTGAAGCCTGGACTTGACTAACTACATTCCCGCACCAGCTGCAACAACATGTTGAACAATACCAATTGCCTTCAGGTAGCTCCTGGAAAAAAAACACAGGCATACAAATGGAGTAAGAACTCAGCCCACCAAATGATCAAAATAATAATAATAATAAAGCTGGCTAATTAAGAGGCTGTGCTTATTTTACTAATATTCACATGTATATGCTATTAAACAATTAAGTACAGAAAAACGAAGTCCAACCAAACTCTGATGTTCAAATTGGGACGTATGTGACTTTGAGATTAGGACCATGACAATAACCTAAGTCAATACAAGAATTCATGATATCATGGTTGGCAACTTAGAAAATACCACCCAGTCAATATCAGGTTAGTGATTACTGATTAGATTTCTGGTATGGGTTGCGCTATAAAATCAACAAGAAAAACAGCATATTGAAAATATTTACTGATTTTCACATTAGTCTTAGGCTGGTTAACTGTTTAGAACATTTTTGCTAATGGTCATACGGGTACAATTACAAAATCTAAAAATAGAAACAGGTCAAACGTATAGAAGTTGCCCAAAACAGGCTAAGTTTGCTAACTAAAAAAGAATTGGAAAATAATTTATGACAACTTGGTAATCATATGTCATATAATAATTATTATGATTAACAGACCTGTGTCGACAAGCATGCTTGATGAAATGTAGAAGGGCAGTTATCACAGCATATCAACTCACCACCATCACCACAAAGGCCACAACTATCGTCACTTTGGTCCATCTCATCAAACTGTACCACTCGTTTGGTACCTTTCCTGACCTTGTATTCAGTTGACCAAGCTTCCAGTAGACATAAAGTGAATGATTTTCCGGATTCCATAAAAAGGTTCAAACGTGAACACTTCATGCTAAAACCAGCATGATTCTTGAACTCTGAAACAGAGAGCACCTTCTTACAGCACTGACACAATATACCATTTTGAGTCACTAAACCATGCTTGACCACTGAATCATCCTGTGGGTTCCTATACTGGATCACTTCATTGACACGAATAACCCCAAGATCTATCAACCGAGATAATACTGTTCTTACCCCTAACCCAGAACATTTTCCAAAACGTGGGAGCAATCTGCAACTGCCTTTCTTACTCTTGTACTTTCTTTTAACACCCAAACATTTGTTAATAGATCGGTTAGTTAATATAGCCGAGAGCAAAAGATCGTCATCTTTAAGGTGACAGTTTACCTTTTTCTCCTTTTGACGCTTATTGGACTTAGAACTGCCAGAATGGTTGACCACAGTTCTCCGGGCTTTGACTTCTTTCCCTTGTTTCAAATAAGGAAAACTTCTGTCTATGAACACCACATTTGCAAAGGGATCAAGCAAGTACCAACAATGTGCTAATGCAGTAGTAGTTCCCAAATTTCTCAAATTTTCAACCTCGACCAACGCATTAGAAAAATCAGACCAAAAATGAGCCAAACTAGTCCACCGCGTGCCATTACATACACCAACAAATCTTGCATCCTTGACTAGCCTTTGACCACACATGTTCCATGATCTACGGAATTCCCGAATCGGCTTTCCTTCAGGTGTTTTGAAGATATACTCCCCGTGTCCTTTTCTGTTACGCCTCCCAATTAACCACCCTGCTGCTTTAAGTAAGCAATAAGTGTGATAACGCAAAATAGGTTTAGGATTTGTGGCAGAATTTTTAGGGGGAGTTAATAACTCATCTTTATCTAGTTCAATGAAAGATGAATCTTTCCATCTTTTCTTGAAACATTGAACTGTAGGTGCAATAGCCTTACTTACATCATATGTTTTCTGATCACTTGAGTTAAAATTGACTGTCTTTGATGAAATTGAAGAATTAACTAACTTTCCCGGATTATATTTAGTCTCACGACATTCTTCAGCTGACATCTTTCTTCGCTTAAGTACAACATCAGAGGCATTTGTAAATAAAGCAAACTCTTCAGATATGCCACCTTGTCCAAAATCTTCCTTCATATTCTGAAAGTCTTCCTGATTTGTCATGACTGAACTGCCACTGTCTGAACAGAATGAGATGTCTTTAGAGATCTTTTTGTCATTTTCAAAATTTATTGCTCCGGTTACATCGTACTTTTTACTAATTCCATCAACTTTACCACTTTCCTGTCCGAAGAAGACCTCTCTAAAAATGTGATTCTCGTTCACTGAACCCTCGAAACCATCATCATGCATATCATTGATACCACAGCTTAATAACCTCTTTAAGGAGTTGATGCAATCCCCCTTCATTTGTAATTTTCTCTCTTGGTTTCTTGATCAAGTAAACTTCAGGACACCAAGGCTAAGCCTGTGAAACAAAATTCATGGATCCTTATGTTATAAAGAAAAGCATCTCCATAGGTTCATTCATCAAAACATGATCATAGCTTAATTGCATGTTAGGCAACTAACTTATGAATCTCACGCCATCTGAGGTAAAGTCCCCATAATTAAGTGAAGGACAATGCAATAGAAAAGGTTAATGGCAAGATCTACCTCTTTCTTTTAAAAACAATTTTTTACAACAATAACCATAATTGTACAAAACTAACTTTCGCTAGTTCACCCTTGATAAACTTCAAAAACCGCAATGATCTTCGCTCACACTTCTACTTTAGATGTACGAACAGATAAGAGTCAACAATATTCACACAAACTACACAAGTCCATCACCATTACTAGTTATAACATTGCCACATTGGTGGACTTTAAACATAAAGAGAGATAATCCAAAAGGGAAATACATATATATGGTTCTTGCTAAATTAAGAAAAATAGGATAGATTCGAAGGAATAAAGGAGAGAGAAAATAATTGTAAACCTGAATAATCTAATATGAACTATTCAGTGTTAAAGTTGTCTAGATGAACAGTTCATGCCAACATCCAATAATCCAATTACATATTACAAGCTAATGAAAATCAGGTATCTACCAAAGACACATGCACTTAAATGGTATATACACAATCATATACATATACATATACAACATGCATTTATGTTATACAGGGCTCTAGAATCTATATCCTAAAACACTTTCTTCTCCCGCAGATTTAGAAAGCAAACGAAAACATAAACTATAAAAAAATCACAATCCAGACGATTTGTGTGCGTTTTGACTCTACACACAGACACACAAAGACGTAATACATCAAAAGAAAAACAAACTGGTAACGCCATCGCTGAGAACCACCTCGAATTCCCCAAATGCTGTCCAAAGCGGAATCACATAACGTAATCAAAATTACGCAAATAAACACATGAATCGAACATGAATACACTAAACCTAAATCAGATAAACAACAATTTACCGCCAGTTTCATAATTCGAAGATTCACACTAGCATTCAGCTAAAAATGCAAATAGATATATATATATATATATATAACTAGACGATCAATCGTCAATGATCAAACCTTTGAACCGCATTTTAAGCTGAAACGAACCTAGGGTTTGAAGATGCAGATGAGAAATGAAGCAAATCGGAAGGGGGAAAATGAAGCATCTGCAGGTATGGGGATCATCTGTGAGCCTTGTGACGGATTTCTCACGTGTAAATCAGCAGAAATGAGGTGTGGAGATTGTGATAGAACACGAGATGATGAGCATGATGGCGTCATATAGCTCACACTGCAACATTTTGTTCGAACAACATCATGGGCGGTGGTGGTGTGGGTGTGAGTATGATGACAATTATTGTTACGATTGTTTTTCTTTATATTTTCACCCAGATTTCGTCGTTTTAAGTCTCCGTTTTCGATTTGTGTTGTTCTTTATAATATAAATTTATTGTTAAAGAAAAAAGTTACAAGATAATGTAAACAACTAAACCAAACATATAATCGAGACTTGAGGTTTAAGGTTTAGGATTTAGTATAATATTTTGTTACGGTTAGTATTTAAACTTATTATAAACTTAAAAGTTATCTTATAAATTTATTACTTTTCCCAAGTCATAGGGAGCATTATTTAACGACCATTATTTACGTGATTAACTCGAAAGTATATAATGCTCTCACATGGTATTTTTGTTAAAAGTTGATAAATAACAATCATAACACTCTATGAGGTTAAATACTTTAAACTTCAAGTTTTATATTGGTTATTATAAAAAAGTTGATGTCAAAACCCGTATGATACCACAGACTTTCTGGTTATGTCATATTCAATTCTATCTTACAGATCTTCTCGTGAAGCATACTACATGAGTGAGAGTTACCGTGTATTTAGTGGAAGCAAATCCGTTTTTGGTGGTTTACTTAGGGCAGTAAAATTTGGCTAATCCACATGGACCATTTGTGTAATCAACTATTTTACTTATTTAGTCTTACTATTTCTATACTAAAGATTAATGTTGATATTTGAATATATTCGTTTTGATTAAAGTTAATGACCAACCACTAAGAGCATCTTATTATTGTTTTAGATTCAGTGCTAAGCTAAAACTGATGATGTTAGTCGGTCATTATGATACGTCATCAATCTTGAACGACGACTTAGAAAATAGAAGATAATTGTTGTGAATAACATGCAAAAAATGTGTAATAATCTCACTTAGTTGACATGTTGTAGTAACAATAATATTATTAAAATCTACAATGTTTGGCTCTAACGATATAAACACTGGAAATATTAGATTGCTATGTTTGTGATTATCTGAAACTATGACTAAAGTTGTTATGAAGTTCATGATGTTTAAACCAATAGGAAAGTTCAACAAAAGCATGAGGAAATAAAGAAATACAATTGATATCTTTAGGAAACAAACTAACGGTTTATTGAAGGCGTTACAACTATAACAAAATTAGCATATACCAGGCCGCAATAAATTAAAGAAGTAGAATGCCATCTATTAACAAAAAAATAGATAAAAACTGTGAAGTATTAAAAGTCAAAACAAGTGTTAACTTCCGAAGGTTAAGGTTTTCTTCCGAAGCTTAACATATTTCTTCCGAAGTTAAGTTGATATCTTCTGAAGGTTATGTTTGTTTCGGAAGGAGGTTGAAATGTATTTTGGATATCTTCCGAAGTATGTATATTTCAGTAGGGAATCTTCTGAAGGGTTACTTCCGTTCGAAAGATATAGTGTAGGGTGCTTAATGTAAATTCTCAATATTTGTTGAGTGTTAGTTATAGTTTAGTTAAACGCTATAAATAAGGGAGAGTTGTAATCGTTGAAGCATCCGAAATCATTCTAATTCGCAATAATCATTTGAAAGTTCTTGTTCACGGCTTTATTCTTGGTTGTATCATCTTTGTATTGTTGATATTCCGTGTTTGTATTCTCGATTGGTTTTACAACAATTGGTATCAGAGCCTGGTTTATGGCTCAATTGAGAATTTAGATTCAATCAAAGATTGATCGGCGGAAACAATGGTGTCTACGAAGTTCGAAGTTGAGAAATTCGACGGGAAGAACGACTTCGGGTTATGGCGGTTGAAGATGAAGGCATTACTCGTTCACCAACGTGTGGTGGATGCCTTGGCCGGAGAATCCAAGTTGCCGAACACAATGTCAGACAAGGAGAAGAAGGAGATGCTGGAACAGGCACACAGTTCAATCATCTTGAACTTGGGTCGAAAGAGACGTCTGCTACAGGGGTCTATGCAAAATTGGAAAGTTTGTACATGACGAAGTCTCTTACGAACAGATTGTATCTCAAGAAATGGTTGTACACATTCCAAATGGCTCCTGGGAAGTCAATTGGAGATCATACTGATGTATTCAACAAGTTGGTATTGGATCTTGAAAACATCAAAGTTGAGTTAGATGATGAAGACCAAGCAATCATATTCTTGACATCTTTGACATCCTCTTATGAGCACTTTATGGACACTTTGATGTATGGTAGGGACACTCTTACCATGGAAGAAGTGTTGGCAGCTCTCAATTCAAAAGAATTAAAGAAGAGAATTGATTATAAAGAAGATGGTGGAGAGGGCTTGGTAGTCAGGGGAGATCTGAACAAAGAAGCTTCAAGGAGAGAAGTGTCTCGAAGTCCCGGTCCAAGGATAAGAGAAGGTGTTATGTGTGTGGATCAGAAAAGCATTTCAAGAAAGATTGTCCTAACTTGAAAAGAAAGAAGGGTGAATCAAGTGTATCAAAGACTTATTCTGGACACAATGCACATGATGATCCGTCTGATGGATATGAAAGTGCAGATGTGTTAATTGTCACAAGCAGTGGCAAGGAGGATGAGTGGATTATGAATTTAGGGTGCTCATTTCATATGATACCTATGAAGAAGTTCTTTAAAGAACTGAAGATTGACGATCTTGGATCAATTAAGCTAGGGGATGATAAAGCTTGCAAGATTATGGGTCATGGTACAGTGACTCTGAAAATGAAGAATGGCATGGAAGTGGATCTTCATGATGTGAGGTATATTCCTAGTCTAAAGGAGCTTGTTGTTTTTAGGGCTGTTGGAGAGTTCTGGTTACCATGTTAGTTTTAGAGATGGTAAGCCTAAGGTAATAAAGGGGTCAATGGTAGTATTGTCTGGAAGTAGAAGGGAGAATAATATCTACTTACTAGATAGTGCTGATGTAGTAGAACCTCAGGTGGCATTTGCCTTAAGTGATAGTAGTGCTAAGGCTATGTTATGGCATAGGAGACTTGGTCATATCAGTCATTAGGGACTGGTGGAGTTGCAAAAGCAACAGATGATGACTAAGCTGCATAGTTGTGTTTTTGGTTTTTATGAAACTTGTATTCTTGGTAAACACAAGAGGGTAAAGTTTACAAAGGCTAGGCATATCACAAGTGGGGTATTAGACTACATTCATTTTGATTTATGGGGTCCTGCTAAGGTTGATTCTTTGGGTGGTGCTAGATACTTTATGACTTTGAATGATGACTTTTCTATGAGAGTTTGGGTTGTTGTACTGAAGAATAAGAATGACGCCTTCAATAAATTCAAGAAGTGGAAAGTCCTTATGGAAACTCAAACTGAAAGGAAAGTGAAGAAGCTAAGAGTTGATAATGGGTTGGAGTTCTACAGTCATGAGTTTAATCAGTTTTGTAAAACTCATGGCATTGCTAGACATAGAACTACGCCAGGGACTCCTCAGCAGAATGGCTTGGCTGAGAGGATGAATACAACTTTACTTGAAAAGGTGAGGTGTATGTTGGCTAGTTCTGGTTTACCCAAGATGTTCTGGGCTGAGCAGTTTCAACTACAGCATTTTTGGTTAATAGGTCTCCATCAACAGCATTAGACATGAAGACACCTATAGAGGCATGGTCAGGAAGAAAGCGTGACTATGGGGAACTTAAGGTGTTTGGATCTTTGGCTTATGCTCATGTTAGCCAAGGGAAGTTGGAAGCTAGGGCCCGTAAATGTGTCTTTCTACTTTCTAGGATACCCTGAGGGTGTAAAAGGGTATAGATTATGGAAACTAGAAGGGGATAGACCTAAGGTGATAGTGAGCAGAGATGTTATTTTTCAAGAGAATGTCATGTATAAGGATATTCTGGAAAAAGGAAAGTCAAAGGTTGAAGATCAGAGTGGGGTTCAGGTTGAGATGGAGCAGCAAGGTGTGAATGGTAAAGGTGTTGATCAAGGTACCTCTGGTAGCCAGGGAGATGGTATGGATGATTACCAGTTGGCTAGGGATAGACAGAGGAGACAAGTGATTCCACCACTCAGTTTAGAGAGTGGATGGATTGTCTGCACTGGCCTTTGTTGCTACGGAAGAAGATAGCATTTATGAACCATTGTCATACTCTGAGGCAGTTTATGTGAAAGAAAGTGACAAATGGTGTAAGGCCATGGAAGAAAAGATGGAATCTCTGTATAAGAATGGCACATGGGAGCTGGTTGATAAACCAGTGGTTCACAAGCTTGTGTCATGTAAATGGTTGTTCAAACTGAAAGATGGGATTTCTGAAGGTGAACCTCCTAGGTACAAAGCTAGACTGGTAGCTAAGGGGTTTACACAGAAGCCAGGTGTGGACTATAATGATATATTCTCACCTGTGGTGAAATATTCATCTATCAGGGTTATGCTGTCATTGACTGCTTCTATGGGTATGGAGCTGCATCAGTTGGATGTGAAGACTGTATTTTTGCATGGGAAGCTGGATGAACTATCTATATGAAGCAGCCGGAGGGGTTTGAGGTTAAGGGGCAGGAAGATAAGGTATGTCTCCTTAAGAAGTCCCTGTATGTGCGGAAGCAATCCCCTAGACAGTGGTATAAAAGGTTTGATGAGCATATGGTGACTAATGGGTTTAACAGGAGCAGCTATGATAGTTGTGTGTATATTAAGGAATACAACAAGAACAAATTTGTATATTTGTTGTTGTATGTTGTGGGTTGTTCAGATTTGGAGGAAGTTGAAGCTACTAAGTAGATGTTGATGTTTGAGTTTGAGATGAAAGATCTAGGTGAAGCCAAGAAGATATTGGGCATGGAGATTACAAGGGACAGAGAGCACAGGGTGTTGAAGGTGTCTCAAAAGTCTTACTTGGAGAAGGTACTAAGTAACTATAGGATGAATGATGTGAAGCCAGTAACAGTTCTTATAAGTGCTCATATTAAATTGTAAAGCTTAGTTGTCCTAAGTCAGATGCTGAAGTTAGATGAAAGTACCTTATGCCAATGTCGTTGGGAGCTTGATGTACTTGATGGTTTGTACAAGGCCGGATATTGGGTATGCTGTGAGTCTGGTCAGCAGGTATTTATCAAATCCGGGTAAAGCTCATTGGGTTGTTGTGAAATGGATCTCGAGGTATCTCAAGGGTACTAAGCACTATGGTTTAGTGTTTGGGCATCATGAACATGAGAAGGTTGACGGGATTGTTGGTTATGTGGATTCAGATTTTGCCAAGGACCTGGATAGGGGTAGATCTATTACAGGGTATGCATTTCAAGTACTGGGCAACTTGGTTAGTTGGAAAGCTCAGTTGCAGCATGCAGTGACATTATCTACAACAGAGGCTGAGTATATAGCTTTGACTGAAGGAGTCAAGGAAGCTATATGGTTTTGTTTTGTTTCTGAATTGGGAATCAAAGTTGCAGACTCAAAGTTGCATGGCTCAAGTAGCTATATGGTTGCATGGTTTTGTTTCTGAATTGGGAATCAAAGTTGCAGACTCAGTGGTGTTCGGTGATAACCAGGATGCAATTTAGTTGTCAAAGAATAGCATGTTTCATGAGAGAACAAAGCACATCAATGTGAAGTTACACTTCATAAGGGATGTGATGAATGCTGGTAAGGTGAAAGTGGAAGGTGTGTCTACTTTGGAGAATCCAGCAGATGTGTTTACAAAATCTCTACCTGGTGGGAAGTTCAAGTTTTGCTTGGATGCATTGGGAGTTGGTTAAAATCTTGTTTTGGATTTTAAGGTGGAGATTGTGAAGTATTAAAAGTAAAAACAAGTGTTAACTTCTTAAGGTTAAGGTTTTCTTTCGAAGCTTAACATATTTCTTCCGAAGCTAAGTTGATATCTTCGAAAGGTTATGTTTGCTTCGGAAGGAGGTTGAAATGTATTTTGGATATCTTCCGAAGTATGTATATTTCAGTAGGGAATCTTCCGAAGGGTTACTTCCGTTCGGAAGATATAGTGTAGGGTGCTTAGTGTAAATTCTCAATATTTGTTGAGTGTTAGTTATAGTTAGTTAAACGCTATAAATAAGGAAGAGTTGTAATCGGTGAAGCATCCGGAATCATTCTAATTTGCAATAATCATTTGAAAGTTCTTATTCATGGCTTTATTCTTGGTTGTATCATCTTTGTATTGTTGATATTCCGTATTCGTATTCTCGATTGGTTTTACAACAAAAACATATACGTAATTACATAAAAAGCAGAATATAAAATATTCAAAGTCGCTTTAAAAATATGCCTGTAATCGTTGAAGTTCTTGTAGTTGAAGCTCAGGATGATGAACATCCGTCCGCATCTAAAGATAAATTTGTAAAATCTTCATTCTATGGCAAAATTGATGAAAGCACATTGAAACACAAAATGTAGGATGCAACAACTATGATTATGTTATTAGACTATAAAATCTGTGTGTAATTTCAAATTTTATACTAACCTAATACATTTATCACTAGTATAAAAACCTATGTATTACACGAGTTAAATAAAAATAATAAATCAATAGTTATTTATTAATGTTTATAAATTATAGAATATTTTTTAAGATAGAATACGATTGAGATTACATATAACCAACTACTTTAGGTGATAAATAATAATATTTTTTTTCAAACTTTTGTCTTAAAAACTTATGCTTTTAAAAATTGTTTATATAAACACTTCAATATTTTTAACTAGGTCCGAGTCCTAGTTTTATTGCAAGCTTCAAAAGTCCACTTTAAACTTGGGATTTCCTGAAACATGATAAAAATAAAAGGTCAACTAAAAAATAATTTGTGAGTTTCCAAGGTTTTCATACATAATATGATAAGATTACAAGTAGCAATTCATGTCATAGATCATAAGTTAGTAAGGTTATAGAACACGTATCGTTACAACCAAACCTCGACTTGATTACAAGTATATAAGATTGGCTAAGTGTATTTGGTTCCCATGTTGAACAAGCATACGTCATCAGGAGCTGACAATACCTCGGCTTTAGCACCAAATAGGCTTGTCAGACCCAAAGATCTAAGACGTCGCCAGGCTAACAATAGTTAATGATTACAAACAAAAATATGTATCTCATATAAACACTTACAACACACAAATAACCATGACAAAAATATGAATTGCAAGTGCTTACAAGTTTAAACGTTTACAAGTGTATGAGCATAAGTATCATGTTTCACCCCAAATTAGTGTGAAAATATAAAAAGGGGGCAAGGAAAACTCACATGTCAAATAAGTATAAGTATGAAGATTGATAAGATTAATAATAAGCGTTGTTCCAAGATGAAACGTCACAAGACACCTAAATACATATATATTCACAAGGTTAAAGTTTAATATTGAGTGCAATGAATTATTATGGGCTAGGGTTCAATTTGATGTTTGGGGTTTAATTTATCAAACGAAAGCTAATTATATTTTCGTAGAATGATTTATTTATATTTTGTATAAAATATGAAATAAGTATAACATTTATATAATTTTATAGCTTAATATAAAAATAAAGTTTCATAGCTAAATAAGATAAACACATTTCAAACAATAATTTAAAAGCAACGTTTGGAATAAACCTCATTTTACAATGATATATGTTTACTATTTAAGTAAATAAGGATTTAGTGAAATACATCAATATTTAAAGTCTCTTTTCTTTATATAGGAAAATAATTTAAATATATCATTTTTGAATAATTAATTTGGTAACTTTCACAATATGTTAAGTCTATCAAAATATATTATTTGAATTCTATAATATTAAACCAAGAATAACCTTTATTTTTAAAGAATTATTCTATTAAAATTTAGCTAATTATTTATATTTTTTAAACTTAAATAAATACTTAAATAGATGATAATTAATTAAATAATTTCAGAAATTTATTCGGCGGCCACAAAATTATTTAGAGTTTATAAAGATATTTTTTAATATTTTTAAGAATTTTTCCAAATTAAGTTTTTAGGCTAAAAGCCTTAAAAAATACATGAGGGTCCCCGGGTTCGAACCCGGGACCTCATGTTTAAAGCACCCACACCTTAACCGTTGAACCAAGGCCTCGACCACGAGATAAGTTAGTTTCGAAGGTTTAAGAACATAAACAAAAGAATTCCCCAATTTCCCTATGAACCCTAATTTGATCCACACCAAATTGAGGATCAATTCGATAACTTTAATCAAGTTAATGTTAGGACTTTTGTTCCCCAACTGAAATCGCATAAGTACATATACTTAATTACTTGTGTTGTTGATCAACTCGATATAAACGCGTGATGAACAAGTCGTGACTACGACAGGACCCAACAGGTATGAAAACGATGATGGAAATCAAATTAAACTCGAGGGTAGTTTCGTATGGTGATCTAGATTAAAATACCTCTAACAATTTCAGGTATTGAAGTCCCAAAAGTGGTGTTCGAGTGTGTAGCAGATCGCGATGAGAAGGGGTAATCGAAGGAGATGTTTGTGTTGATTCCAGGTGAAATTGGGGTTGATACCAGCTTAGAACTAGTTAAACGTTCGATTATGGTTCATTTAATTTGGTTATTATTCGGGTTTAATTACCGAACGGTTTACGTATGATGATCGACGGTTACTCGAGCTCGAACGCCCTTGTAACCGTCGCTAAACTCCATTTAAGGGTAGCAAATGATTCGAATCATCTTCACGAAACGTTTGGGAACAGTTTTGGTCCGATTTTTAGTGTTTTATGCGTGTTTAGGATGTTGCCGGAGTTTGGCCGGAGTTGGCCATGGATTTGGCCGGAAATGCAGGCAAGAAAAGGGGTGGGGTTTGGGTTTTGATTAATTACAACTTTAGTCCCTGTGGTTTTTACTTTATTATTTTATGCCCAAAACATCTAGATTAAGTTTCTAAAATGACAATCTAACCCCCTATAATTAATTTAAGTTTTAACATCTTTAAGTTTAATAAATTTTAAGTTATTATTATTATCATTAGTATTATTATTAATATTATTATTAGTATTATTATTATTATTATTATTGTTATTGTTATTATAATTATTATAATTTTTAGCTTTATTATCACTTTTGTATAATAAAAATTAAAGACAATAAAGAAATAAGCATGCATAATTCATAAGTTTTATAAATTACAACAATGAACCCTATAAGAATAAACGAAGTTAACTTTTAGTTAACAAAAATACGAAATGTTACAATCTCCTCAACTTAAAAGAATTTCGTCGGTGGAAATAAAAAAAGTAAAACTATACAAATAAGAACAGGTATCTCTTCTTCATGTGCTCCTCGTGTTCCCAAGTAAATTCAGCGTCACGTTTATTTTCCCAACGAACCTTGACGATTGGGGTTGTTGTGGTTCTAGTCTTTTTCATTATGCGGTCCATGATCTCAACAGGTTTCTCGACAAATGCAATGACTCGTCAACCTGGATGTCTTCCAATGGAACATGCAGACTTTCGTCAGCCAAGCACTTTCTCAAATTTGAAACGTGGAAAACGGGGGTAAGTTCGAAAGGTAGTTCCAGTTTATAAGCCATATTTCCAACCCTTTTCAGGATTTTAAAAGGTCCTACAAATCTCGAAGCCAGTTTACCCTTCTTGCCAAAGCGAACAACACCCTTCCACGGTGAAACCTTAAGAAGAACCATCTCCCCAATTTGAAATTCCAGTGGCTTACGTCGTTTGTCAGCATAGCTCTTTTGACGACTTCTTGCCACTTCAAGATTTTTGCGGATGATAGAAACTTTATCGGTCGTCTCCTGTATAAGTTCAGGACCAGTGATGAAGTTTTCACCAATGTCGGTCCAGCAAATCGGTGAACGACATTTACGACCATAAAGTGCTTCCAATGGTGCCATCTTGATACTCGAGTGGTAACTATTGTTATACGAAAATTCTGCAAGCGGTAGATGCGTATCCCAATCACCACCAAAGTCAAGAACATACAGTCGTAACAAATCCTCCAAGGTTTGGATCGTTCGCTCGGTTTGACTATCAGTTTGAGGATGGTAAGCCGTGCTTAGGTCCAATTGAGTACCCAAGAGTTCTTGCATAGACGACCAAAAATGCGAAGTGAAACGAGCATCTCGATCAGATATGATGTCTAGAGGTACCCCATGACGACTTACAATCTCATCAACGTATATGCGAGCTAACCTTGATGTCTTGTAAGTGTCACGTATGGGTATAAAATGTGCCGATTTGGTCAATCGGTCAACGATCACCCATATGTTATCATGTCCTCGAGAGGTTCGGGGTAGCTTAGTTATGAAGTCCATGGATATGTGTTCCCACTTCCACATATGGATCTCGGGTTGCTCAAGTAATCCACTTGGACGTTGATGTTCGGCTTTACCTTCGTACACGTGAGGCACTTAGCTACATAAGTTGCTATATCCTTCTTCATTCCAGGCCACCAATATTGACCGCGCAGGTCCATGTACATTTTATCGGAGCCAGGATGAATTGAATAACGAGTTTGATGAGCTTCGTTCATGATAAAGGTACGAAGATTATTGTGATTTGGAACCCATATTCGATTGCGAAGTACATCAATCCATTGGGTTTCGTTTCCAATCGAGTTAAAAGATTAGGCTCCAGCTCTTCCTTCATTCTTCCTTCTTGTTGCACCACTTGTTGAGCCTCCAGATACTAGACTCGATGTCACTATCTATTCTTAAGTTTTGTAGCAGTACGGTAGTCTCGTTGACATCTAGTCGGATCTTAGTATCGAACTCACCCAAGTGTCAAACCATTGACGTCGATCGCGAATTTCTTGGAATAAGATCATCTTGTTGTGAGTCTTTCGACTTAGTGCATCGGCTACAACATTTGCTTTACCAGGATGGTAATGAATGTCACAATCGTAATCACTAATCAACTCCACCCAACGACATTGTCTCATGTTGAGATCTTTTTGATTGAAAACGTGTTGAAGGCTTTTGTGATCGGTGTAGACTATACATTGTGTACCATACAGGTAGTGCCTCCAAATCTTCAAAGCAAAGACAACAGCACCAAGCTCGAGATCGTGTGTTGTGTAATTCACCTCGTGAACCTTCAATTGTCTCGATGCATAAGCTATGACCTTCCCTCGTTTCATGAGAACACAACCAAGGCCTTGTTTGGATGCATCACTGTAAGGCCCCGTTCCCGGGACGCTTACAGCTGGGTTCTCATCGCACACAAAACGTATAATTACATTTGTATTTCATAAATCGCAGCGGAAAACTAAAACAAACTTTCATTTCCATGTAAATGCTTTTGCAAGTTAATACAACATTCATAACAAAATAGCTTGTTCGCATTACAATGCAAAAACATTAATCAAAAGAATGCCATCCCCAAAAGAGCTGAGTAGTCGCCCGTGCCATCCTCAGCAAACATTACCTGCCAACTGGAAACACATCAAAGTCAGCGTTGTTGAGTGAGTTCTAGTTTTATAAATACAACATACTTTGTTTCCATATAAAACCATTCGTTACTTTTACATGATCACACATAGTACGTACAATAGATAATATCATTATTATCTTCTTCATTCATTCATTCGTTCATTATGACTTTACTTGCGCATCGGACATCATCCGTACCAATACCATGTGCTACACCCCGGTTAGTCGTAGCTACCGGCCGAAGTCAACAAATAAATAGCTAAACGTATGCCACGGTACTAGGAGTAACCATCAGTCTTAGCTATTGGGCCGAAGTCAACAAATGAACAGCTAACGTATGCCACAGTACTAGGGGTAAGCGGTAGAGGCACTACACGTTTGGTCAATCACAAAGAAGGACCCTGTTATCCAATGTTTGCAATACTTCTTTCATTCGTTCATTAATGCATACATTCGTTCATTATGTTCCTCTTTCTTTATCTTTCACTTTACGTTACATAATACTTCGTTCATTCATCATAATTGGTAAAGCCATAGGAAAGATATTATACATCATACTAAGGAACATATCATACACATTCGTCATCATCATACAAGGCAACATCATACATACGTGACAAGCCTAACATGCAACATCATCATCATCATCATGCCCAACATGCTTTCTAAGGCCTCGAGCGTCATCTTACAAACTCTATGGGAACCTTTACGTCAAAACTTACATCTGCACTTTCCCCCCAAAGTCAAAAGTCAATCTACACCTTCCTCGGGTACAACAGCCCTATTCGGGCGTATGGACACCCTTCAGTCGCATTGCCTCCATGCGACTGAACATCATGCGAATGAACTAATACGGATGAACACCTATGCGAATGAACATCCAGTCGTGCGAATGGACAATGCGGATGAACACCTATGCGACTGGACCTTCATCGTGCGAATGGACCTTTAGTCGCATGACCCCCATGCGACTGGCCCTTCAATCGTGCGAATGAACCCCAATCGTACGAATGGACCCCAATCGCACCCTAATCGGCCGTATGGCCTCCATTCGGCCTCCAGTCGGTCGCCTAGCCCTAACTGATGCAGAATGCAGATCATCCCGACTGCAGCCGAGGGTTTTCGGCCTCCAAACTCATCTAAACCCATTTTAAGCCTAAATCGACCATCCTAAACCTTAGGGATGCATACCATAACATTATTCAAGCACAACCAAGCAAGAAATCAAGCCCCAAACGGGTCCTACGCATACATACACGCATACATACGGGTTTTCACCCAAAAACGCGAAAAAGGGTTCTCAGATGTGTTCCAGCCCCAAAATCATTCAAAAACATGTAAAAGAGGGGTCCTAGAACTCACCTAAACGAGCACAACGACAAGAGCTTTGATTTGGCTTGCTTCACGACGATTTTGGCGACCCGAACCAACCCGAACCAACACTTTTTCCTCTTTTTCTCTCTCTCCTCTCTAAGAACCTGAAATGTGGGGTGTGTGGGGAGAGTGGGCTGCCCTCTCCCTACTAATATCACCACATTTCCCAACTTTTCTTCGTTGGCGAGTTTGGTCCCTCGACTTTGAACTTTATTTTCTTTTCTTTCGTCACCGGCTTCAAAATAATAAATATCCGGGTGTTACAAGTCCACCCCCCTTAAATAGGTTTCGTCCCTGAAACCTGTTATTTGTTGAACAAACATGGATAATGCTGTCTCATTTCTTCCTCAGTCTCCCACGTTGACTCGGATCCCTTCTTGTGCTTCCACTGTACACGCACAAGAGGAACCACTTTATTCCTTAGCCTTTTCTCATTTCGGTCGATGATTGCCACTGGTTGCTCCACATAATTGAGCCGTTCATCTACTTCGATATCTTCCAATGGGACAATCATATCTTCATCTGCTAAGCACTTTCTTTGATGTGATACATGGAATGTCGGGTGAATCCCACTTAACTCATCTGGCAACTCCAATCTATAGGCCACCTCCCCTACTCGAGCAATGATTCGGAAAGGGCCTATATATCTTGGGCTCAACTTGCCCCGCTTTCTGAATCTGATAATACCCTTCCAAGGTGAGACCTTCAACATAACCCGGTCACCCACCTGGAACTCGATTGGCCTACGTCGCTTATCGGCATACGACTTCTGTCTATCTTTGGCTGCCTTCATGAAGGCTTTAATCTTTTCAAGCTTCTCTGTCGTAGCCTCGATTACCTCGACGCTCCCCAATTCCTTCTGACCAATATCACCCCAACAAACGGGTGTTCTGCATCTCCTACCGTATAGCATCTCATATGGTGGCATACCAATACTGGCATGATAGCTGTTGTTGTATGAGAATTCGGCTAACGGTAAGTGGTCATCCCAACTTCCACAAAAATCAATCACACATGCTCGAAGCATGTCTTCCAATGTCTGAATGGTCCTTTCTGACTGACCATCGGTTTGGGGATGATAAGCCGTGCTAATATGTAACCTCATCCCCATAGCGTCGTGGAATTTCCTCCAAAATTTAGATGTAAACCGAGTGTCACGATCAGACACAATAGACACCGGCACACCATGACGAGCTACAATTTCCTTGATGAACAGATCAGCCAACCTCTCAGATGAATACGTCTCGCGGATCGGTAGAAAATGAGCGCTCTTCATCAGACGATCAACTATCACCCATATGGCATCATACCCTTTCGGAGTACGTGGCAACTTCGTAATGAAGTCCATGGTGATGTGCTCCCACTTCCATTCCGGTATATCCAAAGGTTGGATCTTCCCATACGGCTTTTGATGCTCTGCCTTCACTTGTAAGCAAGTAAGGCACTTACTCACATACTCCACGACGTCACGCTTCATACCCGACCACCAATAACCTTTCTTCATGTCATGGTACATTTTCGTGGCACCAGGATGAATGGAGTATCGAGTCTTGTGGGCTTCATCCATTATCTTCACCTGTAGATCCCCAAAACGAGGAATCCACACACGACCGAATCGAGTTCTAACACCGAGTGTGTTTTCACCCAATTCCCCAACCAGACCTCTCATTCTTTCCGAGTTAAGATGATCTTCTTTCAATGCCTCATCTTGAAACTCCTTGATTTGCTTCATCACATCAGAGGTCATGATTAGTTGATAAGCTTTCACCCGAATCGGTTCGGGCCTTTCCTTTCGATTAAGGGCATCCGCCACCACATTAGCTTTGCCTGGATGGTAATGGATCTCGCAATCATAATCCTTTATAAGTTCCAACCATCTCCTCTGCCTCATGTTCAGATCCTTTTGCTCGAAGAAGTACCTCAAGCTCTTATGATCGGTGAATATGGTGCACTTCGTCCCGTAGAGATAGTGCCTCAAATCTTTAGTGCAAAGACCACGGCTGCTAGCTCTAAGTCATGAGTAGGATAATTGACCTCATGAACCTTTAACTGTCGAGATGCATAGGCTATAACCTTTCCTCTCTGCATTAACACACACCCCAACCCTGAGTAGGAAGCATCAGAATAAACCACCAGATCTTCGCTTCCATCGGGTAATGACAGAACAGGAGCTTGAGTCAGTCTTGCCTTCAGCTCTTCGAACGCCTTCTCTTGAGCTTGACCCCATACAAATTTCACATCCTTTCAGGTCAACTTAGTTAGTGGGGAAGCAATCTTAGAGAAGTCTTGGATGAATCTTCTATAGTAGCCCGCCAAGCCCAAGAAACTACGGATCTCGAATGGCGTCTTTGGTGACCTCCATTGCATAACTGCCTCCACCTTCGCCGGGTCAACCATAATCCCGTCAGGATCCACCACATGACCCAAAAACTGAACTTCACGCAACCAAAACGCGCACTTGGAGAATTTAGCATACAATTTCTCCCTTCTCAACGTCTCCAGAACCTCTCGAATGTGACCGGCATGCTCAATCTTGCTCTTCGAATAAATCAGGATATCATCAATAAACACAATCACTGATTTATCCAACATAGGCCGACACACACGGTTCATCAGATCCATAAAAGCAGCTAGCGCGTTGGTCAAACCAAAGGACATGACAAGAAACTCGTAATGACCATAGTGCGTGCGGAAAGCTGTTTTAGGGATATCTTGTTCCTTCACCTTCAACTGATGATAGCCAGACCGAAGATCTATTCTTGAAAACCAACTGGCACCCTGAAGCTGATCGAACAAATCATCTATTCTCGGTAAGGGGTATCGGTTCTTCACTGTCAACTTGTTCAGCTCGCGGTAGTCAATGCACATCCTCATACTACCATCCTTCTTCTTTACGAACAGGACCGGAGCACCCCAAGGAGAGATACTCGGTCTAATGAACCCCTTATCAAGCAACTCTTGCAACTGTTCCATCAATTCTTTCATCTCCGTCGGAGCTAACCGATATGGTGCCTTGGCAACAGGTTGGGCACCCGGTATTAGATCAATCTGAAATTCAATTTCTCTGTCAGGTGGTACCCCTGGTAAATCTTCTGGGAACACGTCTGGAAAGTCACACACAACCGGTACATCAGGCAGTTGTGGTGTTGGTACATCTACATCCTTTACATAAGCCAAGTAGGCGCTACATCCACGCCTCATACACTTTCCCGCCACCGCCATTGAGATCACCTTCGGGATTGTAGTACCCGATCACCATAAACCGTTACCAAACTTCCATCAGGCGCTGTCAACCGAATCATCTTCTTGCGACACACAATGTTCGCCTCGAAGTCCGCTAACCAATCCATCCCAAGAACCAATCGAAACCACCCAAGGTCATCACGAACGGTCTAACAGGAAACTTATGACCCTCAAGTTCCACATCACAATTCTCTATCACCTCAGAAATCCTGGTAGACTTACCTATGGTAGTTTCTACATCAAAGGGCGCATCAACACGCCTACTACTAACAGGCAGCTTAGCACAGAAAGCAGCAGAAATAAAACTCTTACTGGCACCAGAATCAAATAGCACAGAAGCTAAAGTTTGGTTCACCAGAAACGTACCGGACACGACATCAGGGTCTGTCCTAGCTTCCTCCTGTGTCATAGTGAATGCCCTGGCGCTCGCCCTCAGTCCTTCACTTCCCGTCTTCTTCACCCCTGAACCCTCAGTCCTCGACTTCTTACAATCTCTGCTCATATGACCAGTTTCCCCACAGTTAAAACATTTGCCCGACAGGCAATCCTTCGCCATATGCCCTGTCTTCCCACACTTGAAGCACAAGTTTGACCCAAACCTACATTCCCCGCCGTGCTCTCTTCCACACTTACCACACCTTTTCGACCCCGCACTTGATGTGACCACACGGCGTTCATCCACCCGTGCCTTTTTGTTACCCATCGGGGCATCACCCCGACCAAACCGTTTCCCGTTCCAGTTCCGATCACCACCACCCTTCTTATTCGCTTCAGTCACCACCACCTCCCGCTCGTCATATAGCCTCCCTGCCAAATCAACCGCCGACCTAAACGTGCTTGGCCGAGCGGCGATCATATGCCGGCGAACATCCACGGTAAACCCTGAATGTACCTCTTGATTTTCCGAGACAGAGGCGTCGCCTGATCAGGCACAAGCCGTGCCATTTCATTAAACTTGGTGGTATACTGCTGGTGTGTCATGGTTCCAGCCTCCAACTGCAGAAACTCCCTTCCAACTTATCCATTTCCCGATGAGGACAAAATTCCTCAATCACCAACCTTCTCAGCTCAGGCCATTTCATTTTCCCAATGGCCCTACTACCCTCAGCTTGGACCATGTTGTCCCACCAGCACAGAGCTGAATCCACAAAAGAGTGGGTAGCAAACTTCACCTTTTGGTCCTCTCGGCACTCGCTGATATCGAGAACAACTTCCATTTCCCTCACCCACCGGTGAGCGGCTGCAGCGGTGCCGTTTCCATCAAAAGTAGGGGGCTTGCATCTCATAAAAGCCCCATAATTACATCCTCGTGCCGTCTCCGGCGCAGGCTCTTCTTCTTCCTCTTCATCATCAGATAGAACTGTTCCCGGCTCTGGTTGTTCCCGTTCTCCAGAGGATCTGTTTCTTTCTTTTCTTTCCCCTTCTCGTACAGCCTTAATAACTTCAGTCACCACAGACGGTAAGATTGTCTGCATGACCTGATGGACTTCTTCTACAACAGCCTCCTTTACTGAGGCTCTCAGATTGGCGCTTTCGTCGCCACCCTCCGGATGAGGGGTCTCTGGTTCTTCATGAACCACCCTCTCAACTCTGGGTCTCCCTCTCTTGGGTCGCGGTTCAACACCGTGACCTCCACCCCTAGAAGCTTTCGAAGATCTACCTCCAGCCATCACACGCACACTGAAAGATTCAAACACCAACACGGTCACTCAAGAAACAACTCAGTTTATGTCAAGTATAGTAAGTTCCTAATTACAGTGGGCGGTTGTGATTAGCCACTTACTTTACTCTTCATACCCCAAGTATTACCTGTCCTAACTACATCAGTATTTAAATCTACATACACACATAACACATACCATGCGCACATAAAACCGGTTAACTTTACGAAAATACCTGATGGCACGCAGCTACTCAGTTTGGCATCCCATTCCCTTCCGTCCCATTCTCAGTTTAAGAATAGGTTTATTTTGAAAATTTACCCATTTCACTTAAACTTTGGGTCTGATACCAACTTGTAAGGCCCCGTTCCCGGGACGCTTACAGCTGGGTTCTCATCGCACACAAAACGTATAATTACATTTGTATTTCATAAATCGCAGCGGAAAACTAAAACAAACTTTCATTTCCATGTAAATGCTTTTGCAAGTTAATACAACATTCATTACAAAATAGCTTGTTCGCATTACAATGCAAAAACATTAATCAAAAGAATGCCATCCCCAAAAGAGCTGAGTAGTCGCCCGTGCCATCCTCAGCAAACATTACCTGCCAACTGGAAACACATCAAAGTCAGCGTTGTTGAGTGAGTTCTAGTTTTATAAATACAACATACTTTGCTTCCATATAAACCATTCGTTACTTTTACATGATCACACATCGTACGTACACATAGATAATATCATTTTTATCTTCTTCATTCATTCATTCGTTCATTATGACTTTACTTGCGCATCGGACATCATCCGTACCAATACCATGTGCTACACCCCGTTAGTCGTAGCTACCGGGCCGAAGTCAACAAATAAATAGCTAAACGTATGCCACGGTACTAGGAGTAACCATCAGTCTTAGCTACTGGGCCGAAGTCAACAAATGAACAGCTAAACGTATGCCACAGTACTAGGGGTAAGCGGTAGAGGCACTACACGTTTGGTAATCACAAAGAAGGACCCTGTTATCCAATGTTTGCAATACTTCTTTCATTCGTTCATTAATGCATACATTCGTTCATTATGTTCCTCTTTCTTTATCTTTCACTTTACGTTACATAATACTTCATTCATTCATCATAATTGGTAAAGCCATAGGAAAGATATTATACATCATACTAAGGAACATATCATACACATTCGTCATCATCATACAGGGCAACATCATACATACGTGACAAGCCTAAACATGCAACATCATCATCATCATCATGCCCAACATGCTTTCTAAGGCCTCGAGCGTCATCTTACAAACTCTATGGGAACCTTTACGTCAAAACTTACATCTGCACTTTCCCCCCAAAGTCAAAAGTCAATCTACACCTTCCTCGGGTACAACAGCCCTATTCGGGCGTATGGACACCCTTCAGTCGCATTGCCTCCATGCGACTGAACATCATGCGAATGAACTAATACGGATGAACACCTATGCGAATGAACATCCAGTCGTGCGAATGGACAATGCGGATGAACACCTATGCGACTGGACCTTCAGTCGTGCGAATGGACCTTTAGTCGCATGACCCCCATGCGAGGCCCTTCAATCGTGCGAATGAACCCCAATCGTACGAATGGACCCCAATCGCACCCTAATCGGCCGTATGGCCTCCATTCGGCCTCCAGTCGGTCGCCTAGCCTAACTGATGCAGAATGCAGATCATCCCGACTGCAGCCGAGGGTTTTCGGCCTCCAAACTCATCTAAACCCATTTTAAGCCTAAATCAACATCCTAAACCTTAGGGATGCATACCATAACATTATTCAAGCACAACCAAGCAAGAAATCAAGCCCCAAATGGGTCCTACGCATACATACTGATGGGGATTGGAATCAAAGGGTAAAAATAACAGAACAATGGAGAATGATTTAGAATGCTCAAATAGAAACAAGATTGTATTGAAGAAATTGATGATGATAACAGAATGAAATCACAGAGTACCAGGGATCACACCCTCTCTCATTGCATCATGCAAGAGCCAAAAAAGGACATACTAACAACCCACAACGCATTCCCCTCTCTCTCCATATATTCTCTCTTCCTAATAACACTCTACACCCCCAACTATTACATAGTACCAGGTTTCCCCCTTCTAGAATAGACATACTTAATTTCTGGTTGTTATTCCTATCATAACTCCCCCCTTCCAAATAAGTCTTGTCCTCAAGACTTGCATGCGGAAATTGACCGGTGATCCACGCTGCATCTTCCCAAGTAGCATCCCCTGGAGATTGATCAATCCACTGAATAAGCCATTGTTCTCCTGCATTCGGGTTTCCCCCCATAGATCGTTTAGCCAATATAGCCATAGGCTTGAGTGCTTCAATGTCCCCGATTTCCAATTCCGGCGGTAATGCCGAATCCGTAAAAGTTCCCTCTGCTTTCTTTAATAAGGATACGTGGAAGACCGGATGGATCTTAGATGAAGGTGGTAATTGTAGTTTGTATGCCACTGCTCCAATTTTAGCCAAAATTTGAAAGGGTCCAAAGAATTTTGCCGCCAATTTTTGATGAATTCGACTGACCACCGATAGTTGTCTATATGGCTTCAATTTAACATATACCCAATCTCCCACAGCAAATTGAACTTCACGTCTTTTTTTGTCTGCTTGTGTCTTCATGACACTCTGGGCTGTGGAAAGATGCAATTTCAGCTGACGTAAAGCCTCATCTCTATCTTGTAACTCCCGCAAAACTGATGCTACTCGAATTTCTCCCGGTACAAATGAAAGACCGAAGGAGGTTTACGACCGTAAACCGTTTCGAATGGCGTGGTATCCGTAGAAATGTGGAAGGTTGTATTGTACCAAAATTCCGCCCAAGGAATCCATAGAGCCCATGTTTTAGGCTGATCAATGGCGAAGCAACGAAGGTATGATTCCAAGCAGCGGTTGACGACTTCGGATTGGCCATCCGATTCGGGGTGGTAAGCGGAACTTAGGTGAAGTTTAGTACCCATGGATCTGAATATTTCTTGCCAAAAGGTGCTTAAAAACAGGGGATCTCGATCACTAACTATCGATTTAGGCACCCCATGAAGGCGAACAACCTCCTTGATAAATACTTCCGCCACCGTTTTGGCCGTGAAAGGATGTTTCAACAAGATGAAGTGTGCGTATTTGGACAACCGGTCTACTACAACGAATATGACCGTGTAACCTCTCGACGACGGTAACCCGACAATGAAGTCCATTGTCAAATGTTCCCAAATGGCCTCAGGAATGGCTAATGGCTGTAGTAGTCCGCCCGGCTTCACTGAGCTTGCTTTGCATTTCTGACAAATATCACACTCCCGCACAAATTTCTTAACTGTGGATGTCATGCCTGGCCAAAACAGATTAGCGGCCAGACGACGATACGTGCGATAGAAACCGAATGGCCGCCTGTTGTTGTGGTATGGAATTCATGCAATAACGAGGGAATAAATTTTGATGTTTTTGGGATGACTAACCGTTCATGAAAATGTAAAACCCCCTGATTGACCGAGTACCCCGGGTAATTGGACGGAGACGTTAAGACCTTGTTCATAAGTTGTTAATAGTTGGATCTTGCTTTGCTTCCTCAATCAATTGAGCCCCTTGAAGCCAAACAGGAGATGAGACCGCTTGGTTTAATTCACCCGAATCCGCGCGTCGAGATAAGGCATCCGCAGCCCGGTTTTCTCTACCCGGTTGTATTGAATATCAAAGTCGTATCCCAATAACTTTGCTACCCAGTTCTGCTGATCCGGAGAAGACACTCGTTGTTGCAGCAAATGCTTTAGACTTTTTTGGTCTGTATAAACCGTAAAACGCGTGCCCATAAGATAAGTGCGCCAATGCTGAACTGCCAACACCAAGGCCATCATTTCACGTTCATAAGCTGATTTGGTCAAATTGCGATCACTTAAAGCCTTGCTAAAATAAGCAACCGGTTTCTTGTTCTGTAACAACACAGCACCGATGCCACGTCCCGAAGCATCGCACTCCACACTAAAAGAACATGTGAAATCCGGAAGGCTTAACACAGGAGCCGTGACTAAAGCTTGTTTGAGCTGATCAAAGGCTAGCTGAGCAGCCACATTCCATGTAAATGCATCCTTTTTGGTCAAATCTGTTAATGGTCGCGCAATAGCCCCATAATTCTTGACAAACTTCCTGTAATAACCAGTTAGTCCCAGAAATCCTCGTAACCCCTTCAAATTTTTTGGAACTGGCCAATCCAAAACAGCCTCAATTTTTTTCGGATCCATAGAAACACCACTGCCATCAATGAGGTGGCCCAAATACTCAACTGATGTTTGACCAAACGAACACTTGGTTTGATTAGCACGTAGATGATTATCTAGTAAAATTTGAAAGACCAACCGTAAGTCATCTAAATGGATATCCCAAGTTGGACTGTAAATCAATATATCGTCGAAGAAGATGACCACCTTCCTGCGTAACAATGGCCTAAAAATATCATTCATAACCGCTTGAATGTCGCAGGAGCGTTTGTTAAGCCAAATGGCATCATAAGGTATTCATAGTGTCCGTCGTGTGTGCGAAAGGCAGTTTTCTCAATGCTGTCTTCGCGCATGCGAATTTGATTGTAACCGGATTTCAAATCGAGTTTAGTAAAGAAGCGTGCACCGTGTAACTCATCAAGTAACTCATCAACCACGGGAATGGGAATTTATCCGGAACGGTTGCTCGGTTTAGAGCCCGATAATCAACGCACATCCTCCAAGAATTATCTTTTTTTCTAACCAAAATAACGGGGCTCGAATAAGCACTTTTACTGGGACGAATCATTCCCAAGTCTAAAAGTTCTCTTACCTGACGCTCAATCTCAGTTTTCTGAATATGGGGATATCGATATGGTCGGACACAGATGGGTTCTTGAGAAGTGAGAGTGATTCCATGGTCGTGAGATCGCGCCGGTGGTAATCCCACAGGTGGCTGAAAGATGATCATGAAATGATGGAGGATGCTCGAAAGGGCTACTTGTTGCTGCTCAGATAAACTCACCAGATTATCAGTGGATGAAGAAAGCGTTTATGTTGATCAGAAAGTGGTTTGTCGTCCAGAGGTAACCACTGTTGTAAAGCAGCTGGCTGAGGTTGCCCCATCATAAATCCTTGCAACCTAACCACTTGACCATTGTAAGGAAACTGCATCCATGAATTATTCCAGTCGTGTACCACTTCCCCTAAAGATTGAAGCCATTCCATTCCCAAGATCACATCCAAGTTACTTGTATCAATCACTAATGCATTAAGCACGAAGGAACAATGACCGATATATATCCGAAGGTTTAGGCAATGTTCCGTGATGAACACAAAATGACCATCGCCTAATTTAATGCGAATTCCTGGAAATGTGGAAAAAGGAATTCCCAAAGCGAGCACCAAACGTCTAGAAATAAAGTTATGGGTAGCACCGCTGTCCACCAACATACTTACCGGAATTCCTTGTAACCGTCCTTCAAAACGAAGGGTTTTGCCAACCCCAACCTCCGCCAATAAACCTTCAAATTCAAGTGCCAAACAAGTACCTCCCAATGATTCCGATACAGGAGAATCATCGTGGGAAAGAGGTTGCTCCAATAACATATGTGCCGCATCAACATCAACAACTTCATCATCACCAAGTAAAAGAACACGTAATTTGCCCTCCGGACATTTATGAGCTGGACCATACTGTTGTCCGCACCTGAAACACAAGCCTTTCTTCCGACGGTCCTCCCATTCCGAACGAGACAACGATCGAACTCCTCTATCTCGCGCAGTGGAATGTCCCCCATCGGACGAAGAAGAACCCGATTTAATTGTGGATAAGAGTGGGAAGAATCCGAGCGGCCCACTAGGGTTTTGTCACTGGCCCGAAAAGACCCACTGGACTTGGACTCTACTCGACCCACATTGACCGGCCCATTCACAGCGTCCCCGGCATACGACAACGACCGATTAAGGTAACGAAAACGGGACATGGATACATTACCGGCGGAAGGACGCAACATCTCCTCAACATCCTTCGACAGGTACATCGCGTCCAAACGAGAACGTGGGCGATGTAATCGAACCCATTTCTTGACATCTTCCTTTAGTCCGGCGATGAAATACCCCAAAGCCTGAGATTCCGGCAACCGAGGGACCAAGGACAGAAGGTATTCAAAATCATCTATATAATCATGAATTGATTCCCCTTGTTTAATGGTCGCCAGTTGTTCATATGGATTCTGTATCTCTAATCCACTGAATCGTTGAAGAAGTTCCGCCTGAAATTCAAGCCATGTCAAAGAGTCCCGAACTTGAGAGATAACCGTAAACCAGTGTTGAGCTACCCCCACCATGCTCAATTGAGCTAACCTCAAACGAAGGTCATCCGGGGTGTTGTTGATATCGAAATATAATTTCGCTTTTTGGATCCATCCTTGGGGATCAAATCCACTAAATTCCGGAAGCTTAACTTTCTTCACTGCCCAAGGAACAATAGAAGGAGTATCCGATGAATCCGGATGGGGGTTACCTTTCGGTCCCGAGGAAGAGAAACCCTCGCCGGCTAATCCAGAGCCCCCCGATTCGTTCATCGTCTTCTTCTCTTGTTGTTTCATCCAAGCGAGAACCACCTTACGAAATTCGCCTGATTCTTCTCGATCCTCTTCAAGCACTTTGAAAGCGGATTTTATCTCCGCCATATCACTTTGAAGCTGTTTAATCTGAATCTCTTGGGCATCCAAGCGAGAGGTAGTTCGAGTTTCCATGTGTGAAGCTTCGTTAGCGGCAGGATCCGGCAGGTCGGACCAATGATGGGGATTGGAATCAAAGGGTAAAAATAACAGAACAATGGAGAATGATTATAGAATGCTCAAATAGAAACAAGATTGTATTGAAGAAATTGATGATGATAACAGAATGAAATCACAGAGTACCAGGGATCACACCCTCTCTCATTGCATCATGCAAGAGCCAAAAAAGGACATACTAACACCCCACACGCATTCCCCTCTCTCTCCATATATTCTCTCTTCCTAATAACACTCTACACCCCCAACTATTACATAGTACCAGGTTTCCCCCTTCTAGAATAGACATACTTAATTTCTGGTTTGTTATTCCTATCACATACACGCATACATACGGGTTTTCACCCAAAAACGCGAAAAAGGGTTTTCAGATGTGTTCCAGCCCCAAAATCATTCAAAAACATGTAAAAGAGGGGTCCTAGAATCACCTAAACGAGCACAACGACAAGAGCTCGATTTGGCTGCTTCACGACGATTTTGGCGACCCGAACCAACACTTTTTCCTTTTTCTCTCTTCTCCTCTCTAAGAACCTAAATGTGGGGTGTGTGGGGAGAGTGGGCTGCCCTCTCCCTACTAATATAACCACATTCCCAACTTTTCTTCGTTGCGAGTTTGGTCCCTCGACTTTGAACTTTATTTTCTTTTCTTTCGTCACCGGCTTCGAAATAATAAATATCCGGGTGTTACAATCACAATACACGGTGAAATCGTCATTTCCATCGGGTAGGGTCAAGATAGGAGCATTGCAAAACTTATGCTTTAACGCTTTGAAAGCTTCTTCTTGCTCGGAACCTCACTCAAATGGTTTATTCTTTTGTGTCAAAGACGTGAGCGGCTTCGCGATCCTCGAGAAGTTGGCAATGAATCGTCGATAATAACCAACAAGACCAAGAAAAGAACGAACTTCGGTTGGAGTTATAGGAACACACCAACTTTTCACAGCTTCCACCTTTGCAGGATCAACGTGATTCCTGGCTATTCACCACGTGTCCTAGAAATTGAACTTCCTCGAGCTAGAAGTCACACTTTGAGAACTTCGCGTACAATTGCTCTTTCTTCAACAACTCAAGAACCAATCTCAAATGTTGTTCATGATCGGTGTTGGATTTGGAGTAGATAAGTATGTCATCAATGAAGACGATCACAAACTTGTCTAGATAAGGCTTGCATACTCAGTTTATGAGATCCATAAAAACAGCAGGAGCATGTTAAACCAAAAGGCATCACCATAAACTCATAGTGCCCATAACGAGTACGGAACGCGGTCTTTGGGATGTCATCATCATGAACTCGTAATTGATGATATCCAGAACGCAGATCAATCTTCGAGAATATGGCAGCTCGTTGAAGTTGATCAAACAAGTCATCGATACGAGGAAGGGGATAACGGTTCTTGATAGTAAGCTTGTTAAGCTCACGATAATCGATGCACATACGAAACGATCCATCTTTCTTCCTCACGAAAAGAACAGGTGCACCCCAAGGCGAAGAACTAGGACTGATGAAGCCCTTCTCGGATAGCTCTTAAAGTTGACTAGAGAGTTCTTGCATTTCAGATGGTGCAAGTCGATATGGTGACTTAGCCACGGGGTTTGCTCCCGGTATCAAGTTAATTTTAAACTCAACTTCACGCACGGGGGAGACCACTAAGGTCATCGGGAAATACTTCAGGGAAGTCTCATACGATAGGGACATCCTTAAGTTCTTTCCCTTTGACTTTCGTGTTGACCACGTAAGCCAAGAAAGCCATATACTTCTTGCTTAAGCATTTTTGGGCTTGAGTGCAGACATGAGTTTAAGTCCTTTGGAAGATTTTTCACCGAACACCTTCAAAGTATCTCTAGTAGGTAATAGTATACAGATGCACTTCTCGAAACAAATGATTTCGGCATGGTGTTTGGCTAACCAATCCATACCAATGATGACGTCAAAACTTCCAAGTTCATAGGAATAAGATCGATAAGGAAATCGTGTGTGTCAAGACTTAAGATGCAATCACGAATAATGACGTCAATGGTGATCGGTTCTCCATCGACAACTTCAACGGTGAGAGGTATTTCTAGTTTCGTATGTGGCTTAGCAAGTATGGGTTCAAACTCTAACGAAACAAAACTTTTATCGGCTCCAGAATCAAATAGGACATAGGCATAAGTTTTATTAATAAGAAACATATCTGTTAGATTTTAAAGGTATTTAACGATACAGTTAATGTATGAAAGAATAACAGATCACAAAAGTTAAAGGTGAGTTAACATACCATTCACCACATCGTTGTTTGATTGTGCTTGGTTAGCGTTGATGTTGAAAGCACGTCCTCGGGCTTGTGGAACATTACCCACAAGACGAGGGAATTGTGGGCGGAAATGACCAGGTTCCCCATAGTTGTAGCAAACACGGTTGGTGACCACGCGACATTGTTAGGTGCACGGTGGCAAGTCGCCACCAAATGACCATATTTACCGCATAAGGTGCAGATACGGCATGGTTGATTCCCCGAATGATGATACCTACAAGTATTGCACATAGGCTGAGGACCAACATAGGACCTAACCCCAGGCACTTATGCCACAGGTGTAGCCGCAGGTACAAGTTGTCTTTGGGGTTGTTTGGGTGCAGCCACGACATAGTTGTGTGCCGGGGTGAACTTGAGCTTCTTGTTGTTGTTGTTGTTAGACGGTTCAGCTTTGGTCTCCTTAACAGCCTCGGTAGCCGTCTTTTCCACCTTCTTTGCACCTTTCACAGACATGGTGCCCGCTCGTATATGGTTCTCGGTGAGTTGAGCGGTGATAGTAATGGCTTCTTCCAAAGTTGTGGGTCGGCTACCCACCACAGCATCTTGAATTTGGGGTGGTACCCCTTTATGAACTTCTTGATGTTGCGGGGGACAGTGTCGACCATATGGGGTAGTAGTATACTCCTCATGATGCATAGTTGAGTAGGCCAGATGATCACCATCGTTTTGCTTCAAATTCCAGAATTCCTCTTCCAACTTTTGTAACTCACTTCTCGGGCAGAACTTCACGATGGTGATGTTCTTTAACTCTTCCTAAGTAAGTGCCAGAATAGCATCGGCTCCTCGATTTCTCTTCTCACTATTCCACCAGGTAAGTGCCCTTTGTTGGAGCATACTAGTGGCATAGCGAACTTTGAGTGCCTTGGGACACTCACAATTGACAAATGTGTTCTCCATACTCTCGAACCACTCAAGAAGACCAGTGGCTCCTTCCTTGCCACTAAAACTAGTGGGCTTGCAAGAGCTAAAGTGCTTGAAAGTGCAGGTTGGGTTGTTGCGCCCTTGGTTAGCATTATTCTCTCCTTGACCATTGTTGCTAGAGTTGGTCATTAAGGTGCTATTGAGTTCAGCAACCATGGTCGGGATGACAGCAGCCATTTGCCGGGCGATCATGGCAACTAGCTTACGATCGGAACTTCCACGCTTTCCATGATGACGAGACATGCTGGAATATGCAAAATGAGTTAGACACGAGAAAGAGAATAACAAGGATTATATTTCAACAAGGATAAGGCAAGAGTTGTAAGGCACATGGAATGGTTCCATTTGGTAACGCATTACCATTTGGAAACGTTGACACGTCAAGGTAAGTTGACCCATTCGCCTTAGAAATTTGTGTATGTTGACCATAGTTTATCACTCATCCCAAAAATCCCCAGGTAAGCATACTAGTCCCGTAGGATTTATGCGATATGCTTGCTTTAGCCCACAGGCCTTTTGCCAGGAAATCCAGAATACAGGTGTTCATGTATCATACAAATTTCTTAGGTTCATGAAATCAAAATCTTGATGAGATTTACATAGATTAGACATAAGTCTAAAGATCAAAGTCTTAAGCATAAGTATACGATTTCACGTGTCGTCGAGAATAAGATTGAGAAGTTTCATTTTTCGGGGAGAGTCAAAGTGTCAAAGGTAAGTTTAGGGAGACAAGTAACAAAGTTTAAACAATTACAAGGCAAACCTATGCTAAGCCATCAAGTTGCACATAAGTATGACATAGCATTATGTAGCATGAAAACAATATATATATTTATAAGAATAAATATTATTCTATGAGGTTCACGCATAAGCTATAGTCTAGGCCACCATTTCTAATAACCTAAATCCCTATAGTTATGGGCTTCGATACCAATCTGTCACACCCCAACCTTGACGGCGAAAACGTCGAGATGTGAGGGTTAAGATTGTTCACAACCACATAACGCTATATTAAATGTAAACATTAAAATTATAAGTTTCAAAAGGAATACAAACATAAGTCTCAAATTGAAAGTTCAAACATAAATCAAAACATAACATAACATTTTATTTATTTAACTAGGTCCAAGTCCTAGTTTTATTGCAAGCTTCAAAAGTCCACTTTAAACTTGGGGATTTCCTGAAACATGATAAAAATAAAAGGTCAACTAAAAAATAGTTTGTGAGTTTCCAAGGTTTTCATACATAATATGATAAGATTACAAGTAGCAATTCATGTCATAGATCATAAGTTAGTAGGTTATAGAACACGTATCGTTACAACCAAACCTCGACTTGATTACAAGTATATAAGATTGGCTAAGTGTATTTGGTTCCCATGTTGAACAAGCATACGTCATCAGGAGCTGGCAATACCTCGGCTTTAGCACCAAATAGGCTTGTCAGGCCCAAAGATCTAAGACGTCGCTAGGCTAACAATAGTTAATGATTGCAAACAAAAATATGTATCTCATATAAACACTTACAACACACAAATAACCATGACAAAAATATGAATTTCAAGTGCTTACAAGTTTAAACGTTTACAAGTGTATGAGCATAAGTATCATGTTTCACCCCAAATTAGTGTGAAAATATAAAAAGGGGGCAAGGAAAACTCACATGTCAAATAAGTATAAGTATGAAGATTGATAAGATTATAATAAGCGTTGTTCCAAGAAGAAACGTCACAAGGCACCTAAATACATATATATTCACAAGGTTAAAGTTTAATATTGAGTGCAACGAATTATTATGGGCTAGGGTTCAATTTGATGTTTGGGGTTTTATTTATCAAACGAAAGCTAATTATATTTTCGTAGAATGATTTATTTATATTTTATATAAAATATGAAATAAGTATAACATTTATAAATTTTGTAAGATTAATATAAAAATAAAGTTTCATAGCTAAATAAGATAAGCACGTTCAAACAATATTTAAAAGCAACGTTTGAAAAAAACCTCATTTCACAATGATATATGTTTATTATTTAAGTAAATAGGATTTAGTGAAATACATCAATATTTAAAGTCTCTTTTCTTTATATAGGAAAATAATTTAAATATATCATTTTTGAATAATAATTTGGTAAGTTCAACAATATGTTAAGTCTATCAAAATATATATTATTTGAATTCCATAATATTAAACCAAGAATAATCTTTATTTTTAAAGAATTATTCTATTAAAATTTAGCTAATTATTTACATTTTTAAACTTAAATAAATACTTAAATAGATGATATTAATTAAATATTTCAGAAATTTATTCGGTGGCCACAAAATATTTAGAGTTTATAAAGACATTCTTTTATATTTTTAAGAATTTTTCCAAATAAGTTTTTAGGCTAAAAGCCTTAAAAAAAACATGAGGGTCCCCAGGTTCGAACCCGGGACCTCATGTTTAAAGCACCCACACCTTAATCGTTGAACCAAGGCCTCAGCCGCAAGATAAGTTAGTTTCGAAGGTTAAGAACATAAACAAAAGAATTCCCCAATTTCCTTATGAACCCTAATTTGATCCACACCAAATTGAGGATCAATTCGATAACTTTAATCAAGTTAATGTTAGGGCTTTTGTTCCACAACTGAAATCACATAAGTACATATATTTAATTACCTGTGTTGTTGATCAACTCGATATAAACGCGTGATGAACAAGTCGCGACTATAATAGGACCCAACAGGTATGAAAATGATGATGGAAATCAAATTAAACTCGAGGGTAGTTTCGTATGGTGATCTGGATTAAAAGCCCTAACAATTTCAGGTATTGAAGTCTCGAAGTGGTGTTCGAGTGTGTAGCAGGTCGCGATGAGAAGGGGTAATCGAAAGGGATGTTTGTGTTGATTCCAGGTGAAATTAGGATTGATACCAGCTTAGAACTAGTTAAACGTTCGATTAGGGTTCATTTAATTTGGTTATTATTCGGGTTTAATTACCGAACGGTTTACGTATGATGATCGACGGTTACTCGAC
Source organism: Flaveria trinervia (assembly GCA_025506515.1). Lineage (NCBI taxonomy): Eukaryota > Viridiplantae > Streptophyta > Magnoliopsida > Asterales > Asteraceae > Flaveria > Flaveria trinervia. The sequence continues at coordinate 120,023,556 of CM046444.1, read as the reverse complement.
CTCGAACACCCTTGTAACCGTCGTTAAACTCCAATTTAAGGGTAGCAAATGATTCGAATCATCTTCACGAAACGTTTGGGAACGGTTTTGGTCCAATTTTTAGTGTTCTATGCGTGTTTAGGATGTCGCCGGAGTTTGGCCGGAGTTGGCCGTGGATTTGGCCGGAAATGCGGGCAAGAAAAGGGGGTGGGGTTTGGGTTTTGATTAATTACAACTTTAGTCCCTGTGGTTTTTACTTAATTATTTTATGCCCAAAAACATCTAGATTAAGTTTCTAAAATGACAATCTAATCCCCTAGATTAATTAATTTAAGTTTTAACATCTTTAAGTTTAAAATTTTAAGTTATTATTATTATCATTAGTATTATTATTAATATTATTATTAGTATTATTATTATTATTATTAGTGTTATTATTATTATAATTATTATAATTTTTAGCTTTATTATCACTTTTGTATAATAAAAATTAAAGACAATAAAAATAAGCATGCATAATTCATAAGTTTTATACATTACAACAATGAATCCTATAAAAATAAACAAAGTTAAATTTTAGTTAACAAAAATACAAGATGTTACATGTGAAATAAAGCAAAAAGGCATGAAGAACTTATATGGAAAACTCATGTGCTATAAGTTGCACTTAAGATAACAATAAGAAGATAAGATGGTACAAATGATTCTTTCACGATTCAACCTAAGATTTTGTGTCTTAGGATTAGAATAAAGATATGATTCAGGGGTAAATAGGAATTAGGGTTTCACTTGAAATTTAGGGGTTTTAATAATTAAGTCATTAAAATAAAATAATACAATCGATTATATTTCAATTCAATAAAGGTGGAATAAATCAATTGAAAATAATAATTCTATAATTTAATTTATTGAATTAATAACGGTTAACTATGATGTGTGAAAAGAAATAATTAATTTAGTAATTAATTACTTAAAATTTGATAAAGATAATTTATTGAATACTTATTTGTATGACTTGCAAAATAATATAAAATTATTTAAAATCATTTTATAAAGCTTCATTTTTTTAATGATTTATTATAAAGATCTTATAATATAAAACTTTAAGAATAAAGTATAATATATTGTTTTATAAGTTTCAAAAATTTAATTAAAAGTTTAAGAAATAGATTTATTAATCATTTATGATATAACATGGTTAAATGAATAGATGAATAATTAATATTCATAATTACTAATAAAACTTTATTCATTTTATAACTTTATAAGTTTTTGTTTTTTTAATAAATTTTTTCCACTTAATTATTTATTGAAAATGATTAATAACACTTTATAACTTTACAAAAAGAAGTGTTTATATATTCATAAATTATTACAAGTTGTTTTAAATAATTAATAAAAAATAATTCACAATGTAAGTTGTATTTAATCCACTAAAACTATTAAAATAATTTAATAATGGAAACTCAAATTGAGTTCGGGTTTTGGGTTTTAACTTGAAAAATTACGGATGTTACAGTCTCTCCTACTTTAAGAAATTTCGTTACGGGAAATTTTCAAGGAAACGAGAAGACTTGGATTTCATTTCACATTCGCAAGGGAACTCTTGGAGCGTTTAAATTCAATAAGTTTATTTATGGTGTTTTGATATGCATAATTCATGATTTTATATGTTTCTTGGAAAAGGGTACAAGATTATTAATTTTAGAATTTTTTGTTGATAACTTTTGTATTTAGAATGTTCAAGACGCTTAAGAAGGTTTTGTCATAGCACCAAATTTTGGATCAATACAAGACTCGACTTAGCGAACATGAGAAATATGTTCAAGACACTTTTGGATGGAATATGATTTAATAGAAGCTTCCCAAGCAAATAACTTTAAACATGGTTTTTAGATGATCGATTCTTGTTTACTTATTTCATTGAGGTTTCAAAGTTATATTAGTGTAATTTTGATACGAAATTGTGTTTTTTAAGATTAATGGATTCAGTTTAGAATATTAGTATCATTGAAATAAGGTTCCAAATTAAGTACGGGTTTGAGGGGAAAACGTTTAGAGAGATTATTAAGAGTCATTAAAAGAAATGGGACAATAAGTTTTAAGAATCAGGTGAACAAAATCAATGATGAAACGATAACAACAAGATGTTTTAAGTGTAACGTTTGGTTTAGAAACCAAAGCAATACATTGACTTATCAAAGTATTAGGTCAACTGCAACCTTAATGAAGAAATGCGTACCTATAAGCGGACACTCACCCCAAGGGTTCCCAGGTAAGGTAAATGGATCCATCGGTTTTTGGATTTATATAAATATTTTGCCTAGATAGAACACCTCGAGATACAAATATCACGCTCTTCCAGCATTACATGTTTCAAGTTATAGGACATAGATTTGATGAGACTTGAAAACCACGAATAACGATTCAAAGCTCATTTTGAAAATCATTTAATTTAGGCACCTAATGCCTTAGAATATGATTTTAAGGTTTGTGTGCGCATTGATAAGATTCAAAGTATAAGAATAAGCACATAAGGCACATAATCACATAATCAAGTATAAATACATAAGGCACATAAAATTTTATCTAAGCATATAAAATACATAAAAGGATTTATGAGTAAGGGTATTTAGTTATAGTCCAGGTCATTTCATTTCTAATAACCTAATTCCCTATAACCATGGCTCCGATACCAATCTGTCACACCCTGACCGACGACAGAATCATCGGGGCGGACGAATGTGAAACGATTGTTCATAGCACATATAACTAAATAAGTTGAAATAATATTAAATATCATTTTTATTGAACATTACAAGACAGTTAAATCATTACAATACAAACAAGATATAAACAACAACATAAGATTTTTAATTAAACCAAGCTCAAGTCCTATATGAGCACGGAGAGATCCTCAAGTATCAAACCTGAAACATGTTAAAAATAAAGGGGTCAACTTTGAAAGTTGGTGAGTTACCATGGGTTAAACACACACACACACACACACACACACATATATATATATATATACACATAAAAGATTTACAAGTAGCAATTCATGTCAATGGTTATGAATTATACACGTTTATAGAACACATATAGCTACAATCAAACCTCGACAGATTACAAGTTTACAAGTTTATACAATTGTCTAAGTGTACTTGGTTCCCATGATGAATAAGTCATATGTCATCAGGAGTCGGCAATACATCGGCTTTAGCACCAAATAGGCTTGTCAGACCCATAGATCTATGACGTCGCCAGGCTAGCAATAGTTAATGATTGTCAACATATAATGTATCTCATAAACACTCACAATAATATCAATAACCATAACAAAAAAGTAAAAATGAAATGCATGTGTATTTACAAGTATCAAGATGTTTACAAGTGTAAGTTTATATCACCCCAAAAGGTGTGAAATAAAGTAAAAAGGGGCATGAGGAACTTACATGGAAAACTCATGTGCTATAAGTTGCACTTAAGATAACAATAAGAAGATAATATGGTTTCAACGATTCCTTCACGATCAACCTAAGATTTGGTGTTTTAGAACAAAGATATGATTCAGGGGTAAATAGGAATTAGAGTTTCATTTGGAATTTGAGGATTTTAATAATTAAGTCAATTAAAATAAAATAACGCAGTCGATTATATTTTAGTTCAATAAAGGTGTAATAAATCAATTAAAAATAAGAATTCAATAATTAATTTATTGAATTAATAAATGGTAACTATGATGTGTGAAAAAAATTAGTTTAGTAATTAATTACTTAAAATTTGATAAAGATAATTTATTGAATACTTATTTGTATGACTTACAAAATAATATAAATTATTTAAAATCATTTTATAAAGCTTTAATTTTTTAAATGATTTATTATAAAGATCTTATAATACAAAACTTTAAGAATAAAGTATATATATTGTTTTATAAGTTTCAAGAATTTAAGTAAAAGTTTAAGAAATAGATTATTAACCATTTATGATATAAAATGGTTAAATGAATAGATGAATAATTAATATTTATAATTACTAATAAAATTTATTCATTTTATAATTTATAAGTTTTTGTTTTTTTAATAAATCTTTTCCATTTAATTATTTATTGTAAAATGATTAATAACACTTTATAACTTTACAAAAATAAGTATTTATATCTCCATAAATTATTACAAGTTGTTTTAATAATTAATAAAAAATACTCACAATGTAAGTTGTATTTAATCCATTAAAACTATTAAAATAATTTAATAATGGAAACTCAAATTGAGTTCGGGTTTTGGGTTTTAACTTGAAAAATTGCGGATCTTACAAATTCTAAATACTCTTTTTTAAACAATATCATTTTTAAAAGCTATTTGTATTATAAAACTTTAAATTTCATGATTTTTTGTTTGAAAAAATATGTTTTTAATAGAAATAAGCATGTTTTCAATATATCAAAAAAATAAATTATAATTTGAAAAATATATAAATAATCATTAGAATTTAATATACCATTAAATGGTAATTCACAATTTATTAAAGATACATATCCAAATCCTAAATAGAAAATGGGTGGACAGTTTAGAAAATATGTTATGTGACTTTTAGACATTTTGTTTTATTAGTACAGGGAGGCACCCCATGACTAGAGATGTATAAACCGGTTGTGGGCCCCAAACCGGTTCGGGTTCCAAACCGAAACCGGTTGGTCAAACTCGGTCAAAACCGGTTTGGCCCCAAACCGGTTGTGTTCAAACTGGTTTCAAGCCATAAAAACCCAAACCTATCGAACCGGTTTGGGTCGGTTTGGAACCGGTTCGGCCCAAAACGGTTTTTTTTTTGAAAATTTGGATTTTTGTTATATCAAATAAAATTTTAAACTTTTAATTAAAACATAAACATTTATAACATTTATATAATTTAAAAAAATTATAACATTTATATAATTTATATAATTTGAAACAATTTATATAATTTAAACGAATTATAACATATATAAAACAATTTATAATATTTAAACAATTTATAACATTATAAATATTTAAAACATTTAAAAAATTTAAACATTGAAACAAATTAAACATTTAAACAATTTAAACATTTAAACAATTTAAACATTTATAAACATATATATAATACTACTTATTAACATTTATAAACAATTTAAGCATTAAAACAATTATAACATTATATAAAACAATTTATAACATTTATAAACAATTTAACATTTTAACAATTTATAACATTTAAAACATTTAAATAATTTAAAACATTTAAACTAAACATTTAACATAGTCGTTCTTCGTTCTTATTATACTTGTACGTTTATTCCTCACCACCAGAACCGGAACTGTTACGAAGGTAGTCATCATATGCCGTTTCATCATCGGTCATTCCTGGTGTCAATCCGCTCTCTACCTCGTCCTCGTATAATTCTACTTCGTATTCCAGTTCTCCTTCAGGTGAACGTTTGTCTTGTACTCTTTCCGCGGCATCCAAATAATCTTTCAAACAAATTGACATTTCAACCGCTTATGGAGTGAGTCGAGTTCGTCTTATTGATATAATCCTGCAACTAATAGAAAAAGCAGATTCTGAAGCTACCGTAGAAACTTGAACGGTTAGTAAATCTCGGGCAATGGTGGATAGGATTGGAAATTGATCTTCCTTACCTTTCCACCAAGCCAACAAGTCAAAATTTTTAAATTCATGTGGAGTCATGGTCGATAAAAAGTTTGTAAGACCATACCTTCCGAGTTCACTACTCGGAGTGTTACCACGTTGACGTTTATTACATTCATCCCTTAAAGTATTATATAAATCAAACATTGGATCATTCGAACATTCGGCATTTGCCGCATGCCTTAAAACATCATGGATTTGTGATGTTTCCCCGTATTTTAATAAATAAACATCATACATTTGTTGTAAATGTTTGTTGAAAGTAGCTTTTAAGTTTTACTATACATTGGTTTACCAACTTCTAAATCCAAATTAAAAGTAATTTTATCAAGTAAAGTTTCAACCCCCGATAAATTTAAACAAGGGTTAAAGCAGCGGCACATGTAATAACGGGAGACATTTCTTCAAAATACTTTTTAAGTTTTTATTTCATTGGGGGTATCATATCGGAATAAGGTCTACCCTTACACGACAATTCATTTAATTTTGAAATCATTAAATAAATTTGGTGAAGTACCAACGGACTCGTTGGGTAATAAACTCCAGAAAGACATGTAGTTGCACTTTTAAAAACTTGAAGCATTTTTGTTACTTCTTCGATGATGGCCCAACCCGATAGATGGTAAGAATTTGCCTTTCCCCGACTTACCAAACTATTATGAAAGGCTATTAAACTTTCTTTTTGTTCAATAGCCTTTTCAAACATGTTACATGTGGAATTCCATCGTGTTGGTACGTCCTAATTCGGACCTAAACATTTGGTATTTGCGTCTTTACAAAACTTGCGATATTAGTATATCTTTGGTTACTACTAAAAATATCACATAACATTCTTTTAAAACAATCTTTAATGGTTTCAATTGTTTTTAAACCGTCTTGAACGGCTAAGTTTATGATGTGTGCAACACATCGACTATGAAAAAACACACCCTCACATATTGGTTATATTTTAATTTCAAATGATCTATCGCAAGAGTGTTGTTTGACGCATTATCAAAAGATATAGAAATATTTTGTTTTCTAATTTATACGTTTGAATAAATTTATCAATAAGATAAAAAATGTTTTGGCCGGTGTGAGGATAATCAAACAATTCAAACGCAATCGTAAATTTCATGATTTGCCACGAATCGGGTTCAACCCAATGGGCAGTGACATAAATGTACGAGTCCGGTGAACCGTGAGGTGTCGACCAAACATCACTAGTTAAGTTAACACCGGTTTGTAAATTTTCAAAATAAGATGTTAATTCATTTTTAGCTTTTCTCCACATTTTTAAACAATCTCTTCGAAGAGTAGCACGATTTACATTGGTGTAACGTGGTTGGAGAGTTCATTGAATGAGTCGAGTCAAACGTTCGTTGTCGAAATGTTTGAATGGCAAGCTTTCTTGAGTTACAAATTACGCCATTTGTTCCTGAACCGCATCAACGTTATAAGCCCAAATATTTCCTTCGTTTGTCATTGAAGCTTGACCTTGAGAAGGTTCACCTTTTAACGCTTTACAATATTTATTTGCAATATGGTTTTTCAACGTTGTGTTTGCATCTTTTTTGAAAAACTTATGACAAAACTTGCAACGAGCCTTGTTTGGACCGCTAACCATTTGACATAAATCGTAATTGCACCATACTTCGAGGTTCCTGTTCGTAGGAAGGATTGCTATCACCACGTTGCTTGAAAACGCTTCACAACTAATGGATGATTGAGCATTTGTTGAAGCCATTTCAGATATTTTTGTGAGAGCGTTTTTAAGAGCGTTTAAAACGAAAGTATTTGTGGAGAGCGTTTTTGAGATTTTTGAGAGTAGAGAGTGTTATAAGTTGTTATGATTCAACCAAAACATCAAATACATATATATACTAACCTAGTGGGGGTATAATGGTAAAAAAAACATCAAAAAAACGGTCAAAAATAGGTACAAACGACTATATAGCCGTTGGGTAACGGTAACCGGTTTGAAAACCGGGTTTAAAACCGATTTGAAGTACCGGTTTGGAACCGGGTTGTAAACCGGTTCGGTTTGAAACCGGATTGTATTTTGGAAAGGGAAACCGCTTAAGAACTGGCGGTTCGGGGCCGGTTACAAACCGGTTTGGGCCTCAAACCGGTTCCGGTTTTTTTGACCGAACGGTTTTTTTTACACATCTCTACCCATGACTGTTCAAAGTGGGTCAAATGTTTTATCACAGTAGACATTTGGGTGGTGAGTTTTTTTTGGAATGGTGGGCGAGCCGGGTCATCAGCGCTGTCTGTGTTAGCGGACGTGAATGACCTTTCGCCAATGGATTTACCCGGGTGACCGGGTTTAAAAATTATTCGTTACCGTTTAAAAAAAGTACAAATAGACTTTACTTGCAAGTTGTCATTAAAAAACAAAAAAAAATTTAAACAGATGATATTATTAATTTAAAGCTACATTTGATAAGTAGATTGTAAAAATTAACTTCTTCACGTTGACATAATTAGAATGTCAAAAGCATACAATTAGTATACTTTTCAAGAAAACTAAAATAACCTAGTAACGAATTTTCAAATCCTTTCGGTGAATGCAAGATCACGACGTATAACTACTCAAATAAATGTTGGGGGTTTACATTTTTATCCTTACATGTTTCTTCAATTTATAAAATTAATTACATGTTTCTCATTCTTAAATCATATATATTACATACTAGGCTAAAGACCCGTAATTGTATATCGACTTTTATGTATAATTGTTAACGTTAGTTACAGCTGGTATTATTAAGTTTCTCTATTAATATTTATAAGTCTAAATACTGTATAATATGGAATGAAATATTTTTACTCTAATAAAATGGTGATGTTGTGCCACATGTCAGCACCACAATCATCATCACCTAAATTTTTCTGTTTTTATCTCTTATTAAATAATTATCTTAAATACAAATAATATTATATTAATATTTTAATATTTAATAAATTAAGAAATAAATCTATTTATTAAAGTTATTGCTAAAAAAATGGAATTTTTATAAAGTCGATTTTTGAAAACAAAAAATAATCAAATCTGGGAGAATACGAATTTTTTAAAAATGACATGTTTATTCGGTTTGTTTTATAACAAAATATTTATTTAAAAATATTAAAAACAAAATTTTAAAAATATATATAACTATTTTATTATTTCAATCATAGCATATCTTGAAATATAATCTTATAATTAATAAATTTATTATATTATTGTTTTATTTAGTAAACCCGTGTAATACACGGGTTTACTAAAGCTAGTAAACTTATAAATAAGAACTTAAAGTAATAAAAAATTAAATTGAACATGAAAAATAATATATCAAATTCATAAACCCAAAAATTTATTTGTATACAACATTTGATGTTTTGTTGGTGATTTTTCATCACTATCTATATTAATATATTTAATCTCTGTCTACTTTTAATTTGAGATAATACAATATAGAACTAACCATGATCCATGTTTAGAAACAAACCAACTTTAGATTGTGATTGTTATTGGCTCTTGTTTATTGTCATTACAAAATACATTACTAACATAAATTGTCTTCTTTGAAATTTAAAAAAATATTTTTGTCTGAAGGTGTCAAAGTCAACTATGAAATAAAAGTATGATTTTCATTATTTCATTTCCAGATTCGTCAAAACAATTTGCACGTATCAAATGAATTCTAATCAAACATAATAATAATATGGCATTACACATAAGAAAGAAATAAAGAGTTTAAAAAGTAAAAGCATATAATACCTTGTTACATATGAATTGTTGAAGTAGATCGCCGTCAAATAAAAAAATTGAAGTAAAATAATATTAATCCAAAAGCACAATTATAGACAATGATGTGATAAATCATAATCGCAGTGGATGAAAGCTCAAATATAACAAAAAATAGCTTTTGGTTGAAGAAAACTTGATAAAACCGAAGCCAAAATAAGAACGTTGATGAAGTCTGTCGAAGGCGATATCATCATACTTTATAAAGACAAATCGCAAGGATCGTAAAACTGAGATGATTGAAAAATATTTTAAAATCATGTATGATTTCATAATAAAAAACAGATACCCATGAATTACTTTAAATTAGAGAGTGGTCGATGAAAAAAATCCCGTAACTTTTTATCAAGAGTCAAATATAAACCGAGTATTTAATAAAAAACACACAATCAAGAAATCGATTTCATAAATGAAGAAAATCATAGATGAATTCTACAGTTTTTTGTTGATGAATTATTTGAAGAAAGAATAAATATCAAGTATGAAAAAGACGTGCTCTAATTTAGGGTTAAATTTTCAAATTTTATTTAAATATCTTTTGTATTATAAGTTGATTTTTATTCAAATGAATCTAGACTAACATTAAGAACATATGCATAATTAGGCGGGAAATGAAAAAAATAAAACCTTAAGAGAATGCCACATGACACCAAAGTTATTGTTTTATTAATAAGTATAGATATATCCATTATACTAAATTTAATTTGTTAAATGACTATTTGTCTTTATATTTACTAAGATATTTTTCGTATCTTATTATGTAAGACTGTAAATTACACATTTCAAGCCTTCTATGTAAATAAAACAACAAAGTTACATTTTCAATTCAAAAGTTTAAAACTTCAATTCAAAACACTAATCACCCATATTCAAAATTACATCCCCCGATACAAAAACCATTGTTGAAATATTGAACATTCACAATACTAAAAAATCAATATGTATACTTTCTAGTAAAAATAAGGGCAAATAGTTATTTAATAAGTTAATTTTATATAATGGATATATGTGTAGGAAAAATATACGGTACAAATTATTGTTTTCGTACGAATGGCACGAATCAACAAGGACCACTGATTTAAGAGATGAATGATTCAGATTTAAGATGTAATAATCACAAAGAATGTGCCTCAAAGGGTATATTTTTGTAAATAACCTATAATTGTTGATATTTTTTAACTTCCACCCGTTTTTTAACACGTATAACTTTTTCATATGATATAATCTAAAAAGTACACCATAAATATAAGAATTTTATCATCTTTAATATGACTATAGCATTGCTATACTTTATTTTAAAAGAAACAACATTTTTATAAGAAAATGTCTATGTGTTGTATGTAAACTTGCATGATTATTCACTGCTTACTTATCAACATAACTTGCATATTTATCATATAACTTGCGTGATAATTTTTTATGACGTTAGTAATTTTTTTGCGTAATAATAGATATAACTTATGCAATAATAACTTGCGTAATTATGAATATAACTTGCATAATAATAAAAATAACTTGCGTAATTATGTACATTTTATGTGTAATTGTAGCGCAGACAAAACTACCCCTCCACTAAAAAACATGTGTCACGGTCTAGTTACTTTGCACACTTTGCACGAAAATTACATTTTATATAGTAACCGGTGTCACTATATGTGTCATATTCATGTTTTAAGAAAATAAAATACGTAACAAATTTTTTGGCTTGAGAAAATATGCAATTAGTGGTCTTAGTAAGGAAAAATATGTTAAAATCCCATAATTATTAAATGCATTAAATATCATACCCCACATCACTACAACCTAAGGCCACTGGCAATCGTTTACGTCACATGAGTTTTTCTCATAAAAGTAAAAGTAATTAGAAAAGAGAAAAAAACTCAATAGATAAAACACAAACAAAAAGAAAAACAAATAAATGATTAGTGAAAATTACAGATTTTCTCATTTAAGGGTAAGGGCAGAACAATTATTTACAAAAAAAACTAACCGAAAAAATTAACTTTTGTTAATAAAAAATAAAGGACGCTAAGTGCCTTTATCAAATTTTAAGAACAAAATTTATAATTTTAGATATACTTAAAGAATAAAATTTGTAATTTACTCTAGAATTAATAAAATTAAATTATCACCTTTAAAAAAACCAAAATGCGTAACAAAATAATTAAACCAATCAATGATAGATGTATGCTTTTTTGTTTTTGTTGGTCACATTTCAATTATTTGACTGATAATTAAATTGTCAACACGTGAATAAATAATTACACCCGAAAGAATGTTGAAATTTCAAATAAAACGGATGAAGCATTTAATTTTGGAGGCACATGAAGCATGACCCACACGGGTGATACACTTATGTCCATACATCTTTTTTTTTCTGTTCAAAACAATCTCGTTCTTCTTTATTGACAATTGACAATTCTCTCACACGCCTTAAAATTCAATGCTGATTACATATATATTGTGATGATCTTTTCTTCACAACATCTTATGTTTCACTCTTCTGCTTAATTTCATCTTCTGTTAGTTCTACATACTTCGATTCATCTTCGAGACATTTTCTGTTGGATTGTTTGAAGATTTCAAGCAGATTTTGGTGTTCACGAGTACGAATCACCTCTTAGTTTCACATTTATCGTCGTTTTTTGATCTACCGTCTCGAAATTGATGTGAATGGGCTCACTGTTTACGTAATTCGTCTTCAATTGCTTACATTAATGTGTTATTATTTTTTGAATTATTATGTTGGTTGTGTAGATATGGTAGTATACAGTATACAATTGTTTGAGTTTATTTGTAGAGATCAACTTACATATTTCAAATTTTAGTAAGAATTTGGGGGAGTTTTTGGAATTATTCATCAGAAATGTCGAGTGTTTAAACTGCATGATTCGTATGGTGAATTGGTGTTCGTCACTTCCTCTTTAATACTTTAATGTGTTTTTTTATTAAGTAGAGATGAGTGTTTGGTACTTCCTATATTATACAATTTTTTAGGTTGATTCTACTTTGTTAACCTTTGGTTATGATGCATTACGGAGTCATATCTGTTATTGTTGCCTTAACTTTGAATTCATTTGGTATGATGTAGTTGAATTTTTCTTTCTGTTTTAATTATTTTGTGATTGATGATTACTTACAATGCTTTTTGTTACGATTGTAATTTCTATCCTAACTGATACACTACATTGTTTTGTGGTTACAGGCATTTGACTTTTGCTGTTAGTCAACATAGATAAGTCACATAATGATCATGTTCAGTTGTTGTTTTGGGAAACTAACTTCCACAAAGGAGGGTGTTGATAGAGGTACATGGTCAAATGTTGACTTGAATTTTGTATTTTGTAACTTTTATTTCATGTTTCAAATAGCCTTTCATCATCTGCTTATTCACATTTTATGCTAACTGTGCTTTCTTGAATAAATTCAGTGAACAACGAGGAAGCAACATGGATGTTAGTACAGGTAAGACCACCAACTAAATTACAATTGTATGCTATAATTTTGCTCTTGTATGTGTTGTATATTGATAAACTTTACATTCATGTGTCTACATTAGTCTACTTCTTTAGTCTTTGAGATATAGCAAGCATGTGCAGATGCTTTTTATTTGCTGTTATGGGTCATGGGATGTGCTGTTATATGACAATCAAAATGAGAATTTTTGTCAACGTGAACTTTATAATTTGTTGTATGAGTTTAGGCTCTATATAGTGGTGAAATCACTTAATTAAGATATTAATCTGTTGCAGAACTTTTGGATGTTAAGAATATGAAATCTTATACATACAGAGAATTGCGAGTTGCTACCGAGGACTTTAGACCAGAAAACAAGATAGGGCAGGGGGGTTTTGGTTCTGTTTACAAGGTAACCTTTAAAAATTCTAACACAACTCTATTCATGTGTGTTCGAATATAACTAATATACATACTGTTATCTTAAACAAACGCTTAATGATCTTTAGGGGATGCTACAAGACGGCTTATTAGTTGCTATAAAACTTCTCTCTGCTGAGTCAAGTCAGGGCTTGAAGGAATTCTTGACTGAAATAACTGTTATTTCAGACATACAACACGAAAATCTTGTAAAGCTGCATGGTTATTGTGTGGAAAAAGATCATAGAATCTTGGTCTATGGTTACCTTAAAAATGGTAGTCTGGATCGAACCTTACTCGGTAATTACAAATTATAATGCATTTTTCATCTGTTATGCGTTGTTATTCTTTTTGTATTCTTGTGAAACTTCTTTTTGTGTTGATAATATGTAGGAAGTGATAAATTTAACAGTTATTTCACATGGGAAATTAGAAGGAAGATATGCATAGGTGTTGCAAAGGGGCTTGCTTATCTTCATGAGGAAGTGCACCCTCATGTTATTCATAGGGATATCAAGGCAAGTAATATTTTGCTTGATGAAGATTTTACACCAAAGATTTCAGATTTTGGTCTAGCAAAGCTTTTCCCGTCTCATTTGACTCATGTTAGCACACGCATTGCTGGAACTCAGTAAGCTCAACGCCTCTCATTATATGTTTTGGTTTTGTGAAAATTTTGTAGTTTGTTATTTCTAGTTTTACAGTTTGTTTCCATTTGCTTCCGTAACCAATTATTTGATTCATGGCAATCAAGTTTTAGTGTTTGGATTAAAAGATTTTGCTTCTGATTATTTGAGAGACAATCAGAATAATCAATTTCGTACCACTGTACCAGTTGCAAAAAGATTAACTAATTGAAATTTTTAGTGTTAGGATAATAAATTTTGTACATCCTGCAACAAAATTTTTAGTGTTAGGATTATCACCTAATGTGATAGACTTCTATTATCATTAGTCCATTACACAAAGTGACAAAACTTTATTCATATATATTCATTATCTCCACACATAATTAGAAGTTGTCAAATATTTAGATGTCTGATTATTTGGTTATTAAAACTTTAAACAAATAATCCACATCCATATATTGTTGTCTACAAACCTCCTTTAATTTTACCTCTAGTTTCACATAAGTGCTTACGGTACATACATTCAATTATGTGATTATTACAATCATTAATATCCAAAAATAATTGTTGACAGCCCATTTATTCTACATTTGTTTGATTTTGATTATTCAATATCACATAATTGCATTCAGAATAAGCATCCAAACACCCCCTAGCAGATTTCACCGTTTTACATCAAGATAAAGCATGTATTTCCTTGTTTTGCAAGTTACCATCAATTCATGTTAATATTTTGGCAATTGTTTAATGCAGAGGTTATTTGGCCCCTGAGTATGCAATGCGAGGCCAACTGACTAGAAAAGCAGACATTTACAGTTTTGGTATTTTGCTTTTGGAAATTGTTTCTGGAAGACCCAACCAAATCAGATTGCTACCAGTAGACGATCACTATCTTCTCGAAAGGGTGTGCTACTCTTCATTTTAATTTCCTAAAACATGATAAAATTTAAAATTTAAATGTACATATCAACTTTATACATGATGGCCTAACATAGTGACATGATTGATATACTCTTTTCTTCAGGTATGGCAACAATATAGGGAAGGGGAGTTAGAGAGGTCGGTGGATCATTCAATGGAAGAAAATGTTGATATGCATGAAGCTTGTCAATACTTAAAAATCGGTCTTCTTTGCTCCCAAAGTTTGCCAAAAAGCCGACCATCCATGTCTGATGTCATGAGAATGTTGAATGACAAAATTGATATTAATGAAAAGGATTTATCTGATCCGGGATTATTATCTGAATTAATGGATTATAAAACCGTGAAGAATAACACATCAGATACATCATCTAGTGGCTTAGGAAAGCATGAGGATTCGAGGTCATATGGCAACACAGAAACATCATATGGCAGTATGAGCTTCTCAACTATTACCGAAAGATGATGATCGTGATCATCATGAGAATAGCTTGATATCATAAGCAATGTATAAACATTCATAGAATATGCAAACTTCATTATTGGCCTGTTCTATTGTGTTTAATTCTTGGAAATGTTAAGATGGTTTTGAAGAGTGAGTTGTGAAATCCAATTATTGGATGTTGTATATCAACTTGTAGTGTTATCAAGCAATGTTTGTTATTCATACATGGTGTATTTTAGATGTCTTTCAAGCTTAGGTAAAGTTGGTCCTTGTGGTGTACGCAATTAGTTTAGGTCACATGAGTTGGATTGAGAACAAGTGAACTGGTCGTTCATTAGACTTTGTGGTTGAACCAGCAAACCTATTGTCCGGTGAACTGGATTTTACGAACTAAGGTCAAACTAGGTTGTTTCAATATTTTTTTTTGGATTCTCAAAACTTATTACAGGGTGAAATGAATGAATTAAACTTGAGTGAAGCACGATACAACTATAATGGTAATTATCAAATCATCTCCCATCATAATTGTAAAATACAACTATACTCGGTTAGTCCTGACTATAGAAAACTATTGATAGGGTTTAGACAAACATGTCTCTATCACAGGAAATAGAAGTGTTACTTCTAATAAGATCGTTAGTTTCAAAAAATCTGTAAAGAAAGTCTAAGAAAAAACATTGTAAAAACATATGTTGTTAGTGTGATAGTAACTTACACCCATCATAATTGTAATATGTATATGTGCACGCGGGTCTTATTTACACGTATTTACTTTTAAAAGTTATATACAATCAATTTAATTATAGCATACTTTTATACTTCAAATAGTTCGTAACTATTAAATTGTTAATTACTTTATTCATGTTTAAAACCAGTCTAACTAGTTGTTTAATCAACAAACCGAGACAATAAATTGAAAGATGTGGGTGTTTGGCAAATCTAATATTTAACCAACTTTTTTACTTATTAATTAATCAATAAATATGTTTGGTAAACATAAAAAAAGATTAATAAGTAAATTTTAAGAGGTTAATTAGTAGATTTATAAAAATTAAATGAAGTTACTTTTTAAAAGTTATTTTTAAAAAATAAAATTTTAAACAAAATAAACAATCCAAAACACCTCCTATTTGGTACCATGATAAAAGGAATGCAAATGACATAAAAAATGGAAAATACATAATAGTCAAGGGACTATTGATGCAATTCACCTAAAAGATAATATTATCACTCTCATTGAAAGGTTAAATTCGACATTTCATACCTTGAAAGCCTAAACCCCCACCCCTTCCCCTCATCGATAAAATTAGGGTTTTCCAACACTCTTGAAACCCTAACAATGGCGACTCGCGTTCTCCTTCGCACTCTTCTTTCCTCCGTCAATCAAACCCTAATCCCCCGTTCATTCACCAATTCATCTTATCTCCTCCGTCTCCGCCCCATCATCGCCGTCGCCGCCGCGAATATCCGCCAGTCCTCCGTCTCACCGGCGAATCTCCGTGCTTTCTCCACACGACCGACTACTTCGTCACTTAATGATTCGAACCCTAACTGGTCTAATCGTCCCCCGAAGGAGACGATTCTTCTCGATGGTTGCGATTTCGAACACTGGCTTGTGGTGATGGAGAAACCCGAAGGTGAGCCCACGAGAGATGAGATTATTGAATCGTACATCAATACCCTAGCTAAGGTTGTCGGCAGGTGAGAAATCGTACTATTGATTATGTTGTCGTTCGATCTCTTGATGAATGATTCATTATATGCTACAAGAGGTGTTTAGATCTGTTTTTGTGTTATTGTTTCGTTGTTTTTTTCAGCTATGATGAAGCGAGGATGAAGATCTACTCTGTTTCGACAAGATGTTATTATGCTTTTGGAGCTTTAGTGTCTGAAGAGCTTTCTTACAAGCTTAAGGGTAATTGAATCTTTGATTTTTGAAGTATATTTTTTTTATTGTATGCTTGCTGAATGATTTTTTATTATTTTTATCAGAGTTACCTGGAGTTCGTTGGGTGCTGCCTGATTCTTACTTGGATGTTAAGAACAAGGATTATGGAGGTATTGTATTCTTATGAATGATTTGCAATCAAGCAACTGGCTTTGTGTTATAATTTTGATCTTGTGTTGTTAGCTCTATCATGAATTGAGAATTGAGATAATAATGGACGAAATTCTGCAAATTGAAGATGAATTAGGCAAATACTAAAGCAGTTTTGCAGCAAAATGTTACATTTTTCTGTTTATTGATTGTTGTTTTTGTAATTGTTGGTGCTTGAATTTACATTAGGTGAACCTTTTATTGATGGGAAGGCTGTTCCTTATGATCCAAAGTACCATGAGGAATGGATCAGAAACAATGCTCGCGCCAATGAGAGAAACAGGAGGAATGACAGGCCTCGCAACTTTGATCGTTCAAGAAACTTTGAAAGAAGAAGAGAGAACATGCAAAGCAACCGTGGACCTCCCAACATGAGCGGGCCACCACCCAACAACATGGGTGGTCCACCGCCCAACATGGGTGGTCCACCGCCCAACATGGGTGGTCCACCGCCCAACATGGGTGGTCCACCGCCCAACATGGGTGGTCCACCGCCCAACATGGGTGGTCCACCGCCCAACAACATGGGTGGTCCACCGCCCAACAACATGGGTGGCCCACCACCGAACATGGCTGGTGGTCCACCAAATATGGGAGTAAGGCCCAATAACTGGAACGGCCCCCCACCACCCTACAGCGGAGGGCCGCCAAACATGGGAGGACCGAGGCCTAATATGACTCCTAACTACCAGCAGCAGGGGCGGTATGGACCAAATAATGGAAACATGCAGTATCAATCTGGGCCCGGTCCCAACAGTTATCCTCCAAATGCAGGCAGTGGAAACCCATATCAGCCTCAGGATGTACCTGGAAGAGACATGCCCCCTTCAGCCAACTATGAGTAAGCTTATTATGTTGTAGTTATGGTTTTTGGTCGTTTGGTGCTTCTAAGATGGTTATGCTTATGGTACTTTGTATGTACTGCACGAAATTGCAAATGCCGTTTGTGGTGTCACACTTATCTGAGGATTAGCGTCAGGGTTTATTGTATATTCTATAGCTTAATGACATCATTTCTGCTGCATTTTCCTCTGAACTTATCCTCTGTTGTGGCAATCTTGACTGTGTCGTGCGGATTTTAGTTCAAGATTGCAGCTTTATCTGGGGGATGTAAATGAGATTAGGGCGACCTTGCCTAACCTCAAGCTTGGCTCATTTAGCTTGAGAGAGCTTGGTCTTAAGCTTGGCTCGTTTAGAGCAGTATCTTTAAAGGTTGGGCTTGACTTGCTTCATGTTTAAGTATTTGCCAATTACAAAGGTATCCTTGTGATTTAGCTTAAGTCATGCTTTGAGTATATGTTTACAAGGATGTATGTTTCAGTTATGTAATTTTCATCTTGTAACAAATTTGAGTTTTAGCATTAACAGACCTTTTAAAGTCTGTTATCTTAATTTGGTCAAACCCAACAGCGGTTTTCTGACTCATGTGCAAACCCTCTCTTTTGTCATGGCCACCTTCCACCGTGGCTTACGCCTAGAACTGGAAGCGGCCGTTGATGAAGGATCTTTTTGACTACATGACATGACGCTCACACTGCTCCATTTTGCCTCTTTAAACCATATCTTTCCAGTGGATATTTTGGTAAGGGTCCAGTGGATTGTGTTGCATTTGCTAATGCAGAATTGCAGACCACTAATATTGCCAACCTAAGGACACCATAATTGATTGTGATAAAAACTGCAATCAAAACCTGGACAAATGGTGACATCAATGATAATTCAAGTTTTATGGATCGTCTGTTGTTTGAAATTTATGTGTTTGTGAGATCTTAATGCTATTGCTTTTTATTTGAAATCGGTGGAGGTCACAAGTATCATCTGTGCTGTGGCGGTGGAATGGTGGTTAAAGGTGGGTAATTATTGGATTTTCTCACATGGGTTGTTAAAAATCAGAAGTAAAATAAGAAACAAAAGCAAGAGCTAGAAATAAGAAAGATTTTGTCAACACAATAAGAAGGAAAATTGAAACCCAAATTGAGGTCATCGGGGATGGTGATGGATTGGTAAGACTCAGATTTGTTACTAGTTGGAAATACATGAACCTTTTAACATCAAATGTGACTTTTTTGTTAATATAAAACTAGGGCTAATTACACGAATACTTTGCAAGTTGAAAACGTCAGCATTAACACCCAAACTCAAGAAAAGATACAAAAATGAATGCTGGTGTACTTTTTTACCTAACGATGTCTTGAATAGTTAGTTTTTGTATGTTAAATGAATTAGCATTAACATGAATACATATTTTTAGCAAACAAATACGACTAGAAGGCGAGAAGCTACCTATGGGTTTTCATTTAACAATTTACGACAAATACAATGAATGCAACCACCGATCCCCATCAACCAACCACGATAGTTGCATTTATGGTTCCATACGACTATCCACCTCAATAGCCACTGCTCAAGAAAAACCCACACCACATGTTCCTCATAAACTTACACATTCTGCCACGCGATACACGCACCCATCTTTATATCATACACCTACTCTCTAATAAAAGTCATGTTTTTTAATTACAAATCAACATGATCATGTCAAAACAAAACACCGTTTCTAGAGGGCTTTATGTTTTGTAACCAGCTGATCATGTGGTTGGACTATGCACACAAACATCATATGCATAGCAACAGCAGAAACATTCTTTGTTAGGAGATTGTCAGTTGTTGATATACTGCAGCAAACTGCAAGAGAAAACAACAGAGAATACACCAAACATGCATCAGAAAATTCGTCTAATTTCAAGAAGTTAGTCATCAACAAAACCAAATATGAATATGTATGAAGATTGAACTCAAGGAGTTCTAATCTTGTTTTAAAACAATTAGCTCACACACCCTCTAATCTTACTTCTAAACTAAACATTTTTCCATCATGAGACTTGAACGCAAAACCCTTTGGTCCCAAAAAGTCACAACTAGATGCTTCTAATGTTTCACATGATTAGTGTTCAAATGGGCGGGCGTAAGAGGTGCATCAATAAACTAATACAAAAATTATTATATTAATATATTGCTTCTAATTGTATTCTACTGTACTAACACAGAAATTATTATATTATAATATTAATGTATCAATAAACTAATACATTAAAACTAAAGCCTCGGTTCCTCTCACCCGCTACTCTAAGGTTAAGCCTTAAATATGGCAATTATTTTATTTCCTTCGCTAGCATGTCATTTTTCTACTTCCTTACATATGGAAGATAATTTCTCCGATTCTTTCATTTTCAGAAATAAGATGATACTTACCCACCTTAACACACAGTGATTCAACTTTTTGTAATTTGGCAGTTACATGTTACACTTGATAGGCTTAATAGTATCTAGACACATAGTGACTACAAGCTACGTATGGAACTCTACAAATACACAAAAGATGCTTTAATCACACCCAACTCCTCCAAGTTTTAGATGACCATTAGATACAATATTAAACCAAATACTTAGTCTACCAAAGTGTCAATTTTATAATTATATACCTTATAGACTATGGCCAAATTTATAGTGATATGATTATATAATTCAGCTAGTTAAAATACTTGTTCGTTTACCTTATCTACTGTCGTTCAACTTCTAGGTGAATGACCTGCGTCTGATCCATCTTCAGATGAACTATCACTATCTGAATCTGCAAGGATTGCATCGAAAGGATCAGAACACTATGACCAAGTTTGATTACATTCAAAAATCATCCACCTACTTAAAAGATAACTTAATTAATTACCACTTGAAGAGGATCCAGAATCACTGCTAGAACTGCTTGAGCTACTGGCATTATCTCCTCCCCCTCCTTGATTATGCGGTGTACTAGCAAGAGTCTTTTCATCTGCATAAACAGCGGAAGCACTGATTAAGTTATCTGAATTGCATAAACAACAATGATATCAACTCATGTAATTCTTAAATAATCTTACTTGTTTTGTTTTCTTTGGGGGTCTCCGGAATGGATGTTGATGGGTTCTGCATTAACATGCCAATAGGTCAAAACATGTACATCTTAAATGTCTACTATTGAGTAAAAAAACAATAAAAGAACCATAATATTTGTATATTACCACTGCATGATTAATGACACCAGCTTCTGCCCTTGCTTGTTGAGCAAGTGCAGCTTTCCTTTTGTGCTTGCTCAAATTCTTTTTGTAATTCGTGACAAACCTATCAAGTTCCCAAAGTGTTTCTATATCAACGCTATCAATATCAACTTCAATCTCATCATCATGTTGAGAAAGTGAGGTGTTCTTCTTGATTATCTGGACAATGCTGTCAAGCTTTTCAGAAGGTAAACTCTGAAGATTTGTGCTAAGTTTTTGCTTCTCTTCATAAGTCATGTTCCTCTTATTAGGGTCCTTGGCTTTAGGTTTCTTCGGTACAGGTGTCCTCACTGTCGGCATAATCTTTGAGGGTTTTTGCATATTCATCACAGGCAGGCTCATTGATTCTGACCTATACAGCATTCTTGAAGGAGCATGTGCAAAATGAGGAACCTTTCTTGAAGTGGGAGTTGGAGTGTTCGCGTCATAAATCATTCCATATCTCAAATCTTGATTAGCTTCTGATTCAATCACAGCCCACCTTTCTTCAAAAATATTGGATAACTGCTCAGCCATAACATGTACATCTTGCCCTTTTGGATTATACGTCATGGCGTTACGAAATGTGAGTCTAACATCCTCTGCAAACTCCAAGGGAAACTTGTAGAAGTTCTGTGCAAGACGACTCTTGATCGTGCCCAAATCCATCGGATGTTTAATAATGTCATGGTAATCATGAAGGCCCAACTGTTTAGCATTAACGGGTTCGTTAAACACCCAACCATGTTTGTGCTTCATTAACCTCTGCAGCAAATTGTTACAGTTCTTAAACATCTGATTCCTTACATAGTCCGACTCCTTACTATGTTTTCTTCCACTATTAGATTTACGCCTCTTGTTCGTTTCAGGGGGTAATCTATCTTTTCCAAGAAGAAAATCAGAATTCCGATAATACTGATTAGCCTTCGGCGTCCTCTTCTCTTTCTCCACAAACTCAGCAACCCCATGGTTATTATTCACAACTGATACACTTATCTGCCTAAAAGGCCTTATATCACTATTCGTAACTGAACCCACTTCAGAATTAATTCTCATCAACGCTCTACGATCTTCCATATAATCAGTACCCATTTCCGAATTAACTCTAAGTAACGCCCTCCTATCAACTACATCATTACCAGAATACTGCAAATGATCGTAAGCCTCACCATCACCGTCGCCAGCAACACCATCAACGGTTGAAATCGCAGTTAGCTCAGCTTCTTTATCCTCAAGCCTCTGAGCTACACGTCGGACTCGTTCCAGCTCAGCTTTCATCGTCTCCATAAGCTCAATAACTTCATTCTTAGCCGCCTTCGCAGCTCGTACATTAATCCTCACCCGACCATCCACCACAACAACAACCGGTTTCACCACCCCGTTTCCGGGGGCTTCCCGAACGGAATGATCATCGAACGCCTCTACCACAGGCGATAAAGTCCGTCGAATTTCATAATTCGCGAGCTCTGTAGCTAGGGTTTGACCATTATTTAGGGTGGTTGTTGGAGATGCGACGGTGACGGTGGCTGTAGGGGTCGGAGAAGAGGCAGATGCCGCGGCGGCGACGGTGGAGACGGTGGCGGTGGTGGTGGTGGTGGTGGTGGTTTTAACCCTTCGTGTGTACACTTTACTACTCTCACCCCACTTACTCTTCCCTTTGCTTATTCTATCCGCATCTAACACCCCTGAATCCATACACAAACGCACAATTCACAAACCTTCAAGCCCTAGAATCCCAACAAATGGAACCCTAGCATCAGATCTCCTCAAACCACAACCTCAATTCAAATTCCGCCACATAAAACAAACAAAACCACAAATTAGGTCAACGAAGCTAGGGTTTCACCTCTCAAACGACGAAAAACGAGATTACAACAAACAAACGAGATTGACAACAGCAAATCGAACGATACAACTTCAAACCCTAAAATTCAACCAACAGAAATTCAAAAAACCGAACCCTAGAATCAGATCTGGGTGGAAAATCGTTAAAAATCGTTCGAATTGGGGGGAAACAGAGATGGAATCCGTACGGAACTAGGGTTTTCAGCAGGAAAGAGGGAAATGAAAATTGGGAAATTTTTTTGAAAATAAAAATAAAATTGTAAAAATAAAAAGAAAAAATAATAATAAAAATTGGGAATTAGGGTTTGGTGTTCTTGGGTGATGGAGGATGAAGCATTGGATTCGAAGTGATGATGCGCGCGTGGGTGGGTTTGCGATTGACCAAAGGCGGTGAAGACTTCTTTATACACACACAACTTTTTTTATAAATAAAGTTAAACAAGTGATATTTTTGGGTGTTTTTTAGTTTATATATTTTTTTTATAAAAGTTGTAAGTTTTTTTTTGTTAGTTAAGGAATTCGATCTTTATGTTTGGGTTAAGTGGCAGATGGTGTCTTATTTATTTAATATGTATAAAAAATGACTTTTAAGGGTCATTTAATTGTTGTGTTTCTTGTCTTTTAGTATACTGAATGTTAAAATACAGTTAGATGTTTTTAACTAATTATACATCTTATTTTATTTAGAAACAAAGTAAAAAAGTTGAAAACATAGTATAATATGTGGGAGCACAAGACATAAAAATATTGTTATGTTTTATAAAATTTTGGATTTCTTCTTTTGATTTGTTTGTTTTATCAACCTTTTGGTTTGAAATAACTACTTCAAAATTTTGTTTTATTTTAATTTCAATATATGACATTTTCTTAAAAGTTTGAATTTATCGTTACAACGTGTTTATTTCTATTTATCTTAATATTACTTTTCTGTAGAACACAGAGTAAATACTAATATGCAAATCGTCTGGTCCAAGTTTTATGAGTTTGAACATCTTACCACTATAAAGTGAGTTTCGCCACTAGTTTAGAGAGTAAAGGACACGAAGAGTATGTAGTTGTCTTTAAAAAAAGAATAAAAAAAAGATAACCATATTTCCTTAAAGGGGGATTAGTATCTAAATACACTTCCAATTACAAAAGCGCAATAATAAGAGTTACATAATCAAGGTCACGTTAGGTGATATAAATACTTTTCTTATGAAAATTATGTTTTTTTAAAACTTCTTAGTATTTTATTTGATTTAATTATTATAACAATAATAATTCAATACGTCATATTCATAACCAATTACTTTCTAAAATTTATCATATCTATTCAAAAGCCATAACAAGTCACAAACTTTACTTATTTACCTTCACTTTTATAGTTTTACGTGTTTTTTTTTTGTCTAATCGATCTCTCAAGTGGCATAAAGTTGATAAAGTATGAGTTAAAAATATTACCAATCTTTCCTTGTATTTTAAATGCATAATGTTATAATTCGTAAAAACTTGTTAGGGTTTTTATAGTCCGTTATTAAAAACTTATGAATTCTGCTTCCATGTGGAGCTATGTTAAGTGCTCTACTAGTGAGGTATAACAAAAACGTTGGTAAAAGTTCATTTTGATTTGATTATCATGTCTTAATAAAGTGTTTATGAAAAAGAATGGAAATAAAAAATAAATAAAAATTCGAGGCCTTTGTCACCATATTGTTATTCCAAATGAATGTCCTTAGTATTTGGATGTTGTATTTTATTATCACACTAACATTTGAACTATTTAAATTCAATTTTCTAACATGATATAATATTTATAACATTAATAATGAGTCGTTCGAGGGGATCGGAGTGTTTGTTGTTTTGTTTTTTAATGAAAAGGTAAAATGATAGTCATTAATTACAATACAAACTAGGTGTGTTGGAAAATTGCAAAAGGTTAGTAATACTTTCTCAAAATGTAGAACTAAATTCTTAATTTCTAAAATGCTTGGATTAATTTAATAATATTAAACACTTTTTTTGACTAAAATAAAATAGTTGAAAATTTTGAGAGTAAAAGGCTTAGGGTGTGTTTGATTTCGACTGACCGAGCTGATTCGGTCAGCGGGTCAGCTCGTTTGATATACAAATGGTAGCTGTTGATCGGGGTCATTTCCACCTGACCCAAACTTAAAAAAAATATATGTTGACCCATTGCTCAGCCGATCGATCCACCCCACCCACCCCCCTTGTGCAGTCGGAAGATCCACAACCAAGCGCCTTCCCTTCGTGACCAAATCCCCTACGTGATTCCTCCCCTGCCGGTGGTGGTGGTTGTGGTGGTGGAGGCCGGTGGTGGTCGGGAGGGGATGTAGAGAAGGGGTTTTGGTTTTTGATGGTGATGGTAGTGGGTGAGAGAGATAGAGATGGTGATGGTAGTGGATTTTGTGTTTTTTATGGTTTTTTGTGTGTTAAAATAATTTATAAAAAGAGTTATTATATAAGACCAGTTAAAATACAAGAGTAATATGATTATTTTTATCATTTAACAGAGCTAGTTAGATACTGAATCAAACAGTTAAGTTTCAGTTAGATGTAGACTTAGTCAGAACTTCTAACTGGATCAGCTTTTCACTCAGTCAAATCTTACCGAGTCAGTTTTATCAAACAACCCCTAAATTTTTAATTTCTAAAATGCTTGGATTAATTTAATAATATTAAACATCTTTTTGACAAAAATAAAATAGTCGAAAATTTTGAGAGTAGAAGCCTTAAAAGGCTTAGCCAAGTTACTTTTAAAAAAGAGAAAAGAAAAGGAAAAGATAATAATATTTTCTAGAAGGGAATTATTAAACATATAAATATCAATGTCCCTTACCAAATCAGCAATAATAGTATTCGGATGATCAAGGACGCGTTATACGATTATTATGTTGATTGCAACTTGTTATTTATTTATTGGGGTAACTTTGTAAATAGTAATCAATTTTTAAAAGTGTTCTAATTAAGTAACTTAAGTTTTAAAAATATTCTAATTAGATCACTCATTTTATATTTTATACAAATTAAAAGTCATAACATATTTTTTAGCATGTTATACTTTTGAATTCAGTTAGAAAATATTTTTTTCTATCTTTTGAAGCTGGTATAGAACGTTGACGTAAATTTTAGGCATTTTTTTTCATAATTAACATATTTTTTTATTTTTTAATATAATTTTATATATTGAAAATTCTAACTCCAATGTATTTTCTATCATTACTTTGTTGTCATAATAAAATTTGATAATGACTCGATTTGATCGTTTGAAGGTTCAATTTGACAAAAATATGCATGAGTGATTAAATTAAAACACTTTTAAAAGTTGGTTACTATTCTGTGACATTTTCTCTTATTTATTTATATAAGTTTTAATATTTTACTAATTTTAATAAGCTAATTTTAAGACTGTCATGCTCATAACTAACCGCTTTCTATACCATAATTTGTCATTTTGTTATGTTTATTTCAAATCCATAACACGTCATTGCAACTTTTATGTGGTTTTATCGTATTTAATCGAGATTTCGAATGGCAACAAAGGTAACAAATATCACTTTAAATATTGCCATTTTTCTTGTATATTTAGATGAATATACAACTTAGGGGTGAGCAAAATCATATTTAACCGATGATGTTTCGGAATTACCCGACTCGACCAGAGTATCAAAAAATTCAAAAATTATAACCGAGACCATACCGATGGGACATCAATCGGTATTCGGAACTTAGTAGATTGGGTATCGGTTTTGTAGAAAAAAACCGATAATTTCCATTGTATTTGAAGGTAAACCTACATATATTTTTCATTATCAAATACATTGAGGTTATAATATCATTGTATTTGAAGTTACAATAATAAATAATACAATATGACTTGCAAGTTTCGAATTGTGATCCAGATATAATTTATCCTTCAAACATGTAAAACTATTATAATCTAATGAAAAGTATGATGAATATTTTTGAAATCAATATACTTTCCATAAAGACATGATGAACCATAATCTTATTAGGTGCTAGTATTTAGTATTTGGTTTATATTTTGAAAACTTTCAAGTAAGATTTGAATGAAATAAGCCTTATTGTAAAATTACAAAACTAATGAGCTAATATCATTTACTTATGATTAGAGCAACGATTGATGAAGCCAATCAACACCCAACGAATCAATGGATTGGAATTGTGAAGATGTCGAATATTGCAGCCAATTATCTGGTGATTCTTTGCAGCCTATCGTATGGATTGAAGACGTCGAATTATTAGATGTCTCAAGATATGAAAACTCAATTCCCGAGCATATGTATGGACAGTAGCAATTCCCTTTTTTGGTTTTTAAAGTTGTATTTTTTAAATCTCGGTTGGGACTTTTCATCTCGGGTACCCTATGTTTATACCCGAGACCGAGACCGAAATTTACACATTATGCGAACCGAGTACCTATGATTTTATAAAATACTGGAGCGGATACCGGTATTAATAGGTACGAGTATCGGTATAGTTCGGGAATCCTGACTTCATGCTCACCCCTACAATAACTTATAAAAAGCTTGTTTGGGCATTTTTTTTCTTTAGAAACTTAGCAGAATATTTTGTAAAGGGATTTGAATCTTGTTAAAATTAATAACGTATTTTGTTGGTTAATTTTGAGTGAAATTAGAACATTAATTTTAAACATTTCATTGGAATATTATACATTCTATAGGTAAATGAAAAATATATAAATTCAAATGAATATTGAAAAAAAATTCTAATTCCAATTCCATTGACTAAACAATTATGATTTTGGATAAAAACTTTTCCACTTCCGATTAATGCTATGAACCAAACGGTATCTAAGAAATCCTTTTTCATGTAGAGAATTTAGGGGTGTTAAAAAATATCTGAATCCGAATCTGAAACCGAAACCGAAATATCCGAAAATCTGAAATTCGGATATCCGAAATTTCGGATTCGGATAGTGATTTTGAGAATTTTCGGATATTTCGGATATCCTAAAAATCCAAAATATTTTTATAAAATTTTAAAAAATATTAAATATTTTAGATATTTTCAGATATTTCAGATATTTTAATAATACTTTGGATATATGAAATAAATTTTAATAAAATTTATTATATTTTTGTAGAATTTATCAAATAACACAACTTTTTTTTGAAATTGGGATATCCGAACGGATATCCGAATCCGAATCCGAAATTCGGATATCCGAAAATCGGATATCCGAAATTTTGGATTCGGATTCGAATAGTGAAATCCACTATCCAAAATTTTCGGATATCCGAAATTCGGATATCCGAAAATTAACACCACTACTAGATATATAGTTAGGGTTCTATAATAAGTAAAGTATAATAGAAAACGTTTATTTTCCAAATTAATTTTGAGTGTCCGGTTTTAAAATGGTTTTAAAATGACGAGATGCATGTTGATGTTTAGAGAAAAAATAATAATCAAATGATGACTCATGTCTTTCGTATTTACACGTCTTATATTGTCTATAATAAGTGAACTCGGTTCGGTTAGATATGCTTACCATTCGGTTCGCTTATGTTAACATATAGACAAAAAAAAGTTCATTACCGAATAAATGAACTGATTAAACCGAATAAAACGTTAACTGAATGTGTAATAAAATTGTTGTTAAAAAATTACTCTTGTCCTTAATTTAATTATTAACAAGCATTATAGATATTTAATTATTAACAATAACTCTTTTATGTATGTATTGCTTTTCTCCTAGTCCATTAGAATTCATTTCCAAAACATTCGAACTTTTTACATCATATATTACAAGAGACCCATAACGCACACCTCCTCATCATCGTATGATTTGTTGTAGCAAGAAGCAAATTTAGATTAAAAATACGACACATTTTAATTAAAAATGTGATTAAAAGTAAAGATTAAAGGTATTACCAAAACAAGAAGCAAGTCATTTTTTTCCTATTAATTTTCACAAATTTCTCATTCGGTACTATGAAAAATAATCGATTTTCATAAAATAACTTGATAAATCAAAACGGACTTTATTACTTCCACATAGATGTCAAGATATGTGTTTGAAACATATAATGAGTGAGTGAGATGTGTTTTGAGAATGAAGATTGTGTTCACATGTTTGCACATGAAGTATAGATATTTGTGTAAGCTTTAGAAACTAAAAAGGGTGGTTAAGTATGTTTTAAAGATTTTAGGGTTTGTTGTCTTTCTTGAATTAAATGGTGTTTTTATTTCAAACTAGAGTTTACAAATCACACATATTTACGATATAAATTATACCCAATAAAGTATTAGGAAAATTACCTAAATAAACATTTCATTAAACTTATTAAACTAATCTAACAATTTAAACATTGACTTTAAATTTATCAAAATGACCTAAATATGGTTGAACCTTTCCCAAAGCAAGAAAATCACATGATTCATCGCCCACGTGTTAAAAAAAATCCCTTTCCCATATTTCACAAAACTCGCCAACAAAGCACCTAAACTAACATCAACTTACTAAAACTATAAACAAATAATTTAACAAATAACATGTGCAACTAATATAAAGATTCACACAACTGCATAACCTAAATAATTCTCCCAATAACACAACTAAATCAAAAAATCATACAAGTATTATAACCTAAATAATCTAATTACTAAGCACCATTTACATGATAATTTTCAACCAACAAGGCAACAAAGCACCTAAACTAACATCTAATTCTAAACACTATAAACAATGAATTTAACAAATAACATGTCCAACTAAATTAAAGATTCACACAACTAGCATAACCTAAATAATTCACCCAATAACACAACTAAATAAAAAAATCATACAAGTATCATAACCTAAATAATCTAATTACTAAGCATCATTAACGTAATAATTTTCAACCAACAAAGCACCTAAACTAACATCTAATTACTAAACACTATAAACAATCAATTTAACAAATAACATAACATAATACATATGAAAAAAGAGATAAAAACCTCAAATTACACAAGAACCAAGTTGGTGGTGGTGGCTGTGAAGTAGTGGTGGTGGTTTGCAGTGGTGAGAGGGCTCCAGAGGCGGTGGCCGGCGGCTGCTTTGGTGATGGCCGGCAAGAGGAGAGGGTTCGAGAGGAGATCCACGGTGGTAGATTGTAGTGGCAAGAGGAGAGGGCTCGATGGTTGGCGGCAGAAGGCTTGGTGGTCGGCTGCAAAAGGCGTGGTGGTCGGCGGCAGAAGGTGTGGTGGTGCGCGAGTGGGAGTTTTAGGTGGAAGGAAGGAAAAAGGTAATGTGAAGGGAGATTCGTGGTAATCTGCTATATTCTTAACCAATAGCGGCAACATGTCGCCGCTAATAGTTTCGCACCTATTGGTCGCGTACGATAAATTTTAGACCGTCAGATCTGTTGCACGTTCAACGGCCAGATCTGTTGCATGTTCAACGGCCAGATCTAACTAAATAAGGTGGAAAGGATCACTTATCAATAGACATGTCGCCACTAATGCCTATGTCGCTGCTATTAGTGTCGCCGCTATTTGCGGCATTTCTTGTAGTGTGTTTTTTAGTGCGTTGAATATATGTGGCGAGGACACACTACCCATTTTCACTCGCTCATGTTTTCTCGTCTAGTCTACGAGGAAATTGCCACGTCAGCTAGGAAATCCATTAAAAATGACACGTTAGCAATGGACTATGAGTTTTCCTCGCCTAGTCAACAAGGAGTGACTTTTTGGTGAGGAACTATGTAACATCTTGTATTTTTGGTTAATAGAATGTTAACTTCGTTTATTCTCAAATGGTTCATTATTGGCAATTATGAAATTCGAGTGTTATTGTGTTCATTCTTTTAATTATCTTTAGGTTATAATGTATGAATGTTAAAAAATAAAAATATTAGATAATATTAATTATGTTATAGCAACAATAATAAAAGTTATAATAATAATAATAATAATAATAATAATAATAATATTAACAAAATAGATTATAATAATAACCATTAAATAATAATGATAACAATAACAATACTAATAATAACAATAAAATTAATAATAATAACACTTATAATAATAATGTGAATTATATTAACTAAAACTTCAAACAACTAAGCTAGGGGGTTAAATTGTTATTTTTAAAACTTTAAATGTAAGTTTTGAGCATAAAATAATAAAAACAAAACTGCAGGGACCAGGTGTGTAAATAATTAAAAACCCAAACCCCCTTCCCCCTCTCTCGCGCTTTTCCGGCCGCCGGCCGGCACAGCTCCGGCGCGGCCCCGGTGAACTCCAATACGCGAGTTTATTTCACGTTTTCGACCTAATTTAATGCCAAATGACTTGGGAAAACATTTCAAACTCGAACCCACGTTCTATTGGACCATAAACACTCGGATTTAATGGGTTTTAATCGAAATCAATGTTTCGATCGGTTTAAGACAGATCAACGCCTACCTTAAGTCGAACAATCAAATTAAACGTACAACAACGTTCGATTAATCATTACCAAGATTAATGCTTGGTTTAATTCGAGTTAATCATCCATTAACACACCTAACCACAACCGCGGCATTCGAATTAAAATCAAAGCTCAACCGACATCTTAACGTACAAATCAGGGCTATATAATAGAGGGCTAATGTTCCATTCGATCCTTTTAAACTCATTCCACACTCAATTGCTTGAAATTACAACGAAAAGATCGAAATTTGAACCTCTGTTCATCGCGCAAAGAACCGAAATATTACCGAGCATAAACACATCAATTTGGTTGCAATCAAGTAAGTTTGAAACATCATTGTAATCGATTACACTTAGGAAACAAAAGCCCTAAGGATAATCTGATTGTAACATTCGAATTAAGGTTTAATTTTGGGATTGTGGAATTAGGGTTCATAAGGAATTGGGGTTATCTTCTGCTTATGTTTTTAACATTTTTAAAACCAAATAAACCGCGGCTGAGAGCCTTGGTTCACTGGTTAAGTCTTGTCCCCCACATCCATGAGGTCCTGGGTTCGAACCCGGGCACCTTCATGCGATTTTTTAAAGCCTTTTTGGCCTTAAATTAATTATGGAAAATTTTTAATAAATATAAAAATAGCTTTTGTAAATTTTAAATATTTTTTTTATAAACACCAAATAATTTTCTGGAATTTTATTAAAATATAGATAATAAAATAAATTTCAATAAAACCTTTTTACAAAGATTATTCTAAGTTTTATTCCTATTAAAATGGATTTCCAATCTTAGTTAATAAAATGAACTTTGATTTAAATATTACCTTTAAATTATTATCGTTTAAATCATGTTGTTCCAAGTGTTTATTTAAATTTTATATGTAGACCTTATTAGTTATTTTAAATGGATTAATTGCATATTTTCTAGTAAAAGACATGAAATACTATATTTCCTTATTATTTAGCGTATTTACAAAAACCCTCAAATTTGACTTAGAACCTTAGCCCTCTCTAATTCGTTAAACTTATTAAACTTAAATCTTGTAATATTTATATATTTAGGTGCCTTGTGACGTTTTATCTTGGAACGACGTTTACTATTCTTAAATAATCTCCATTATATACTTATTGCCATGTGAGTTAATCTTGCCCCCTTTTTACTTTATTTCACATTATTTTGGGTGAAACATGATACTTATACATCGTACATTTATAAACGTTTGAGACTCGTAAAGCACTTGCAATTCGTATTTCTGTCATGGTTATTTGTGTGTTGTAAGTGATTATATGAGATACATAGTTTGTTTACAATCATTAACTATTGCTAGCCTGACGACGTCTTAGATCTTTGGGCCTGACAAGCCTATTTGATGCTAGAGTCGATGTATTGCCGACTCCTGATGACGTATGCTTGTTCATCATGGGAACCAAATACACTTAGCCAATCTTATATACTTGTAATCAAGTCGAGGTTTGGTTGTAACAATATGTGTTCTATAACCTTACTAACTTATGACCTATGACATGAATTGCTACTTGTAATTTTATCATATTATGTATGAAAACCTTGTAAACTTACCAACTATTTATAGTTGACCTTTTATTTTTATCATGTTTCAGGAAATCCCCAAGTTTAAAGTGGACTTTTGAAGCTTGCACTAAAACTAAGACTTGGATCTAGTTAAATAAATAAAATGTTTATGTAATATTTGGAACTTATTTCATGTTTGAGACTTATGTTTGTATTTCCTTTTGAAACTTATAATTTTAATATTTACATTTAAATATAGCGTTATGTGGTTGTGAACAATCTTAACCCTCATATCTCAACGTTTCCGCCGTCAAGGTTGGGGTGTGAGAAACTATGTGTTTTCCTTATCTACTAGGAGAGGTATGGACACTTGTCTTGTTTTCATTGTTTTATTTTTAAGTAAACTTTGCTTTTCAATGTTTATATTGGTAATTTGATTTTATCAAACTAAATTCATAATTTTTCGATAAAGTGTTACCTCTTTATATTTTATTAGGTTAGAGCCTATGTCTTACATGGATGAAATAAATAAAACATATTAAAATCATTAGTTTTATGAATATTTTATTTTCTAAATGTTTATATCCATTGATGAAATAAAAATATAATAAATATTTAAAAGTTAAAACACATAATGAATTAAAATTATTACTCTGTAATAAATTATTAATATAACTACATTTATATTTTAAACGTTTAGTAGTTTAGTTTACTTATTTACAATATTTATCATTTAATATGAGAGAGAAAAGAAACACAAATATAAATATATTTTTTAAACATATTTTAGTTAATAGGAAAGTCAAATTAATTGTTTTTATAATTTTTGTATATATTATGAGAGAAAAGCGGGAAATAATTTTTTTGATATGTAAAATGATGACACGTGTCATTTGATATGTTAGAATAATGACATATGTTTTAAGAAAATATTTTTTTATTATAGGTTATAGATAAGTGGTGGCACATTAAAATGACCAATAGCTTTGTTATTTACTAGTTACAAAATCTGTTATAAAGCATGTATCAATGACTAGAGCTGCAAATGAATTGAGCGTTCAACGAACAGTTCACGAACTGTTTGGAGGTAATTCGTTTTTGTTCATTTATTTAATAAATGAACGAACACGAACGATAAAAATCATTCATTTAATTAAACGAACAAACATGAACAAATGCCACGTTCGTCCATTTGTGTTCGTGAATATTTAATAATGTTTTCGTTTATGTTGATTTGTATTTGTTCAATTAAATATTTATTTGTGATAATTATGTCTTTGGTGTGACATGTTTGTGATTTAATTATATGATTGTTTATATTTGTTTATATTTGTTTATCTTCGTTTATGTTCATGTAAAATTGTTTGTGTCCGTTCACGTTCGGTAAGTGTTCGTGAACAATTCATGAACATGTTCATTTCCTTACTGAACGAACATAAATAAAAAAACTTGTTGGTGAACAATTCATGAACAACGTATTTTCTTAATCAACGAACTAGAATAATACAGTTTGTTTACAACCCTACCGACGGTCTCAAACTTTGAGTATATGTTACGAGCAGATGATAAAGATTTATGCTATTAATTATGCTTTAAAAAAAGGTAAAAAAAATCACGATAAAATAATAATAGTAATAGTAATGACAACAATAAAGTAACACTATCAACAACAATAATTTGGATTTTCATAATTAGAGTGATACTAGTGAAATTCTTCATAAATACAAAAAAAGATTAGAATCTTCACACGTGTGTGTTTCAGCAATGAACTTATGACAAGAATTCGGTGTTTTAAAATGACATGTTTGTCGAATGAAATTATAAAAAGGATGAAATAGCTAAAAGGGTAGGTGTTGAAGGAATGAAATTATGAAAAAGATAATGACTACAAGTACGTTGTTGAGAAAAGAAATCATGAAAATGATCAGGATAACCGAATGTGTGTGTTTAAGAAATGAACTTATGGAGAGGATTAGGGCCTTCAGAGGCAAAGAGTTCTTTATAAACAAACAAAACAAGAAACATGCAAAGAGTGGATTTGAAAATTCGAGCCATAGCGTTAAAAATGGAATGATTGGATACTCAAAACAAACGAGTTCTTTGTAAAGAATTTAATGGTATTTGACACAATTTAATCGCACGTTTAATATTTATATATGAAAATCAAAAAGGAAAATAAAAACACTTGGACTCATGGATAATCGGGAATATTAGTTATTATTTTATTAATGAAACACTCAAAATAAATGCAATAACTTTAATTTAAAATAAATAAATAAAAACAATTACGACGATGATAACTTAAAACCTTAATACGATAACGTAATGCTTGTGTTTTATTTATTATTTACAAAGGCATATATTGTATTGATCCTCATCTAAGTGGTAGAGGTGATAAAAGCTTATCAAGTTTTGGTTTCGAGTCTCGCTCGAAATAAAAACACTCTAGGTTGATATACGTATTAAATCGGTTGTGGGTTTTCTTTTGATCGGGTTAGAGGCATAGTCCTGACAACGAAACAACATGAACCAAATCAAAATAACATATATATTTCGAATCATGGTCGTACATTTGTTTATAAGAAAAACTTAAAAATAAATATTTTAATGGAGTTGTGATTTGCACCGGGTCTAATCTTTAACTAACGGCCATGGTGTGAGGGGTCATGTGGGGTACCATCTAGAGGGTGGGCAACTCGCGGTTGCTGCCCTCCTTCGGCTTGTATAGGGTTCCATCGGTATTCTACCCCTCACAACTCATCTCGAGTTCGGTGCACCGTTTATGTGTTTTTGTTTTTGTTTTTTGTTTTTTTTTATCTCTAGTGGCAGTTAACCTACGCGCATGGCTCCTACAAGGAAGGGTCGGAATGTTAAGCCAAGGGGCTCAGTGCAGGGCCCTGCTAGTGGTTTAAGGACATGCCCCTTCAAATCTTTCCACGAATGTAAAGACGACAAACCTGGGTCTGGGGGTTTTTTCCGCCTACTTGAACACATCCAAAGCACCCACCTCAAGACAGAAAACCGAAGGCTGTCTTTGAAGGAGGCTATCTCCAAGGATTTAGAGCTTTTTTTGGATGTTGGGGAAGTTCTTAAGGCAGGTGATAAATGGTTGTGTGGAAGGTGCATGGTAGTGCATGCACTCAGTAGGGGGTGCAAGCATGATGATGAGGTCGTGTCGTTTGACATGTTCTCGGGGGATGTTGAAGATTTTATTGTTGGGATCCGGAAACCATGTCAAGTGGTGGTTGACACAAACCCACGTCACCCAGCAGGGCTCGGGGGTGATGTTAACCTTCTCGAGCGGGTTTTTTCACTCCCCATTCAGACTGTTAAAAGCATTCCCCCCAGTTGTCGGCTGTTGTTTGCTTAGGTTTTAACAGGTGCTTTGCGTAAAGTGGTGGGGTCGCCAGGTTCCATTGAAAATTGGGTTCAATTGCTTTTGCTACCACGTTGCACCTTGCGGGTGGTCAGACCATCCACCAGACGAGAGCGAAGATCAGGGAACAGGAAATCTTTGCAGTGTAGTAACATCTTGCACGCGCTAACAGTTTGGAAAAATGGGTTCGGGTTTGATGCTTTGGTCTCGTCCCTGTTGGATAGCGTGGGAGAGGCTGGTGCTATTAGGGGGGAATGCATGAGAGAGGAAAACAAGGAAAGGGACACTAATGTTAAGCAATGTCTTCGGAAAGTCAGAGATGGGCATTTCACGGCTGCGATTAAGGTCCTATGCTCTAGTGGAGTTGCCCCTTTTGGTGAGTCGACCTTGAAAGCTCTTATTGATAAACACCCAGTGGTGCCACCCCCGTCCTTGCCTTCCAACCCTTTAGCCCAACCCACTCTTGTTGTTTATGAGGAGTGTGTGTTCAAATGTATCCGATCCTTCCCCAAAGGGACGTCATGTGGTAGGGACGGGATGCGGGCCCAACACTTGTTAGATGCTATTGGTGGCGAGGGCTCTGTGACTCCCTCAGTTTTGCTTACGAACATTACTGAAGTTGTTAACTTATTGCTTGAGGGATCTTGCCCTAAAGTGCTTGCTGAGTTTGTTGCGTCGGCCCCCCTCACCCCCTTATTGAAGCCTAATAAAGGAATTCGGCCTATTGCTATGGGGTGTATTTGGCGAAGGTTGGTTTCTAAGGTGGTGATGAAGAAGGTCGGGAAAGACATGGCCCAACACTTGGGGGACTTTCAATTTGGGGTAGGGATGCCTAATGGTGCAGAGGCGGTGCTTCACAGTGCAAACAGGTTTCTCAACTCTTGTCATGAAGACGGCTCCTTGGCCTTGCTTACTGTGGATTTCTCTAATGCTTTTAACACGGTCGACCGCACAACCTTCCTTCAAGAGGTTCATCAGCATTGCCCGTCAATCTATCGGTGGGTCCAATTTCTTTATGCTCAGCCTGCTAAGTTGTATGTTGGTAATGATTGTATTGGGGCTACTACCGAAGTACAACAAGGAGATCCCTTAGGGCCCCTTCTCTTTGCCCTTGCCTTACACCCCCTTATTCTTCGGGTCCAGGACCGTTGTAACCTTTTGTTTCATGCTTGGTATTTGGATGATGGAACGATTATCGGCAACCCGTCTGAGGTTGCTAAGGCCTTAGACATCATCAACGTGGAAGGGCCATCTCTGGGGCTTTATCTCAACATTAAGAAAACAGAGGTTTTTTGGCCGACATGCGATGGGCGTAAAGTTCAGGATGGACTTTTCCCGAGAGGGATTGGTAGACCAGAGAGGGGGGTTAAGTGTAACATCCTGTAATTTTTCCGTCCTTATTTATTTATGTTTGTGCGTGGCCTCGTTAGTAAAGGTTTAATTCATAATAATAATAATAATAATAATAATAATAATAATAATAATAATAACTTTAAAAGTAACAGTAACAATTATAATTGTAATAATAACAAATAATAAAAAATAATAATATCTATAATCATAATAATAATAATAATAATAATAATCATAGTAATACTAATAATAATAATAACAATAATAATAGTATTAATAATAACTTCTTAAATTAAAGTTCAGGGGGGCTTTCTGCCAAATTCTAAACTTGAAAAACCAAGTTTCAAGCATTTAACCAACAGCCCAAACCTCAGGGCCTGAAGGTGTAACTTTATGTTTCCTGCCCGCTTTTCCGGTGGCTTCGGCCGGAGCTCCGGCCGAGCTCCGGCGAAGCTACAAACCACCGATTTTTATCGTTTTTGACCCGATCAAACCGCCCAAACCCCTCGGTCCCAGGTTTCGAACTCGAATCCCTACCCAATTTGAGTTTCCCGCTCGTTACAATCTTTCCAAATCAAACCGAGGCTAACTATGTACAAATCCGAATCGAATCTCATCCAATTTCTTAAATTGAACCAAATCAATCACACCTAAAGATAATACGCGGTCGAATCAATTAATCAATCAATTAATTTTGCAAATTAACAGCTCGAAATCCCTCAATTTTGGTAAACTTCGAACGCGGTTTCAATCGAGCGTGTTAAGCCCGAAACCGTGA
The DNA here is from genome assembly GCA_025506515.1 of Flaveria trinervia. NCBI lineage: Eukaryota > Viridiplantae > Streptophyta > Magnoliopsida > Asterales > Asteraceae > Flaveria > Flaveria trinervia. Next base: position 119,984,765 of record CM046444.1, on the reverse strand, counting down.
AATCAAAGCTATAAATTGAGGGCTTCGGATTCATTTTGAAGTTCCTAAACTCTCTAAACTCTCATTTCGCAAGAAAACCTCCCAATTATAAAGCCTTAATTCGCGAACGCCCGAAGCTGAGTTGATCTTGAAATCACTCAAAACTTAATCAAAACAGGTAATTAGAACCTGTTAACTACTCGTTTTAGTCCATGGATCAAAAGCCCTATGACGATTTGGGTGTCTAACATCGAATCGAGGGTCAATTGTGGATCGGTTGAAATTAGGGTTTATCGGATTTGGGGGAAAACCAGGGAAGCTTTGTTTAAAATTAAAACAAACCGAAGTGAACCAAGGCCACGGCCCTGGTTCACTGGTACCCGCATCCCATCTCCTAGGGGAGACCCGAGTTCGACCCCGGGCAAACTCCCTTTCCCCTTTTTATTTTTATTTATTTATTTTTTTGTCTGTTCTTTTTCTTTCCCTTTTCTTTTCTGTTATTATTTATTTCTATTAATATTTCAATTCTGAAAAATTTCTAAGAAATTTATTTTTCCAGAATTTATTTAAACATTTATTTATATTTTTTTTAATTAAATCAAAGGTTTATAATATGTTTGAATTTAAAATACATTGTGGTATTATTCCTTATTTTGAATTATTTAAAATAATATTGTTATGTGAAAAGATAATACTTGTGTAAAAATAATTTAAATTATTTAAAATATGCATATGTATATATATATATATGCATGTATATTGGCAAACAATTTGAATGATTACTTATTTTTACCTATATACATATATTGTAAAATATATGTATGTATATATATGCATGTATATATATTGTCAAACAATTAGAATGATTAATTACTTATACATATATACTTATATTTATATAAACATATCAAAGTAAGTATACATACATATATATATATATATATATATATATATATATATATTCTTGACTTATTACAATCAATACAACCTTCATAAATCGGTTTAACGTACGATTAATTTTCCTTATTCGTTTTAGTCGTTCTCTTTCGCGCAATAAATCTAATTATCATTTCGTTCCATTAACCCGATTCACATTAATAACACGAAATAAATAGATGTCAACCTCTATTCAATCCATAATTAAGAACCTTAAAACAAAATAATTAATCATCAAACCGATTATAACGCGTTGCTTTATTCTTATTTAGGTGCCTTGTGACGTTTGTGTTGGAAATCTTATTCGTGGTTATTCTTATTTCATCTTCAAGTCTTCTTATTATCGTGAGTTCTTATGCCCCATTTTACATATATTTTACACCTTTCGGGGTGAAACATGTTGGTTATACAAACATACTCATACACGCTTTGATACTTATTACGCACGTGCAATTCTTTACATAGTCGTGGTTATTTGAATATGTTAAGTTGTATATGAGATGTGACATACATGTGCAATCATTAACTATAACTAGCCTGGCGAAGTCTTAGATCTTTGGGCCTGACAAGCCTATTTGGTGCTAAAGCCGAGGGATTGCCGGCTCCTAGGAGCCGTATGCTGTGCACTAGGGAACCAAATACACTTAGCTAATCATGCTTACTCATATTATTCGGTCAAGGTTTGATTGTAACTATGCATGTTCTATATACTTACTATCTTGTAACTATTGACTAGAATTGTCACATTTTGTATACTTATTGTATTTAAAACCATGAGAACTCACCAACTCGTTAGTTGACTCTATTTTCAACATGTTTCAGGTAATGTGCAAGCTTAGCAATGATTGAAGGAATGCTTAAACCTAGAACATGGACCTAGGCTTAATAAGGACAAATTGGTTTTTTTTTCTGTTTTTTTTTTGGTTTGTTTCATTTTGAGACTTGATGTATGTGTGTTTGGAACAATTGATAAATGGTATTTATATTTTAACATAGCGTTATGTGGCTGTGAACAATCTTAACCCTCACACTTCGACGTTTCCGCCGTCATGGTTGGGGTGTGACATTAAGCTCCTTGGTGGAGCTGTTAGCCGTGATCCTAGCTTTATTGAGGAGTTGGCTGGGCGGCGGGCCTCGGGAGCGGTTGACCTCATGAAACTCTTGCCCTGCCTTAGTAATCCCCAATGTGAACTACTTTTGCTAAGGTCGTGCATGGGAGTTGCTAAGTTACTTTTTGGGTTGCGCACTTGTCAACCCCATTTGATGGAGGATGCGGTATCTCGGTTCGATGATGGCCTCAGGGAGGCTATAGAAGACATAGTCGTGGGTGGTGGCCCTTTTTTTGGTGATCTCTAATGGCGTTTGGCATCTTTGCCAATGCGTCTCGGTGGTTTGGGACTCCTTTCAGCTCGAGATGTTGGGGCTTATGCTTTTGTGGCCTCTAGAGCTCAGTCTTGGGAACTACAAGATCATATCCTTTGAAACAGTGGGGTCTTCGGGCTTGACCCGGACTATCAGCAGGCGCTCGAACGCTTATATGTCCTTCTCCCAGACTTGGATATTGGCGGTTTCTCTAATAAGGACACCGCCCCCTCGAAGCCACAAACAACTTTGGCGAATGCTCTGTTTAGCAAAATCGCTCAAAGCCTGGGATAAGTTTTTTCTTTGTCATCCCGCCAAAAGGCGTGTTTGAGTGCCTGAAGGGCCCCCATGCTCAGGACTTTTTGACTGTTATCCCGATTGAAGGGTTGGGACAGTGCATGTCTCCAGTAGAATATAGAGCAATTCTCAAATACCGGTTGATGATCCCTATGTACCCGGAAGATGAAACATGTCCGATATGTCGTAAAGCTTGTATGGATAAATATGGGGAGCACGCCCTTCACTGTAAAGAGCTACCTGGGTTCAAATATCAGCATGACTGGGTACGAGATGTTTTGGGGGACATCCTAAGAAGAGCTGGGATTTCTGCTAAGAAAGAAGCCCCTGTGAATTTCCTCACGGACCCTATGGAGGGGAGGTCTACTTTGCGACCAGCGGATCTGCTCGTCTTTGGCTGGGCTGGGGGCAAACATGCTTGTGTGGACCTCACAGGGGTTTCCCCTTTGGTTGGTTTACGGGAAAACGGTTTTGTAGCTGGTCAAGCAGCAAGAAAGGCAGAATCAAAGAAAGTGGATAAACATGCTAAAGCTTGCGCAGAGAACCAGCACGCTTTTGTTCCCTTTGCCTTTGATACATTTGGCTCCCTAGCGCCAGAAGCTATCAAATTTTTGACCAGGGTCCAACGGGTCATAGACAACCATTGCTCAACCCCGGGGAGGCAAGGATTTGTTTTTGGAAGGTTAGGATTTGCTATTCAGAAAGGGGTGGCAGCGCAGCTTGTTGCCCGTCTACCTTCTATTTTGATGTAACTTGACAAAATATTATTAATTGTAATGTTAGTATCTGTAACGGTTAACTCAAAAAATGTAAAATTCGTTATTGAAACACCCCAAATATGGAATATCTTTAGTTATTACCTAATATTAAGTTAGAACATTCTCCTATATTAAATGCAACCATTTTTTTATGTGACTTTATATAAATAACTAGTTTTAAAATTCACAATATTTAATCAATTAAGATTGTTCAAATGCACACGACACTATTAAAGTGACAATATTTAATCAACTCATTCATTTCATAACATGTTCTTACAAATACAAAAAAATAAATAGTTCTTAACTAATAACCTAACGGTCCAAAATAAAGTAAAGTCTTTAAATCTTCAATCAACCGATAATCAAACCTGTAGCATTGCATAAAATATGTTTTGTCAACATGTATGTTGGTGAGCAATTCCATGACTTTATAAATATAATATAAGACAAAAATCCACAACTCAAATATGTGAAGCCGTAAATAAAAGTGACAATTGAGGTATATCAATCATAAATAAATGAGGCTCATTTCTAATTGATAAAACTACCATATTACAAGGAGAAGCGTATGATCATACTTATTGAGGATGAGGATGAGGCTAAACGATCAAAAGTAATAAACATGTAGCAATTAATCATATGAGGTATATAACATACAATTGAACAATTATTCTAAGCAACACATAACCTAGAGGTTGTGGGTTGAGGATCTAGATGTTAAATTATTTTTATGGTTGAGTAAGTATGCTTGCTACCCCCAAAGTATAGAAGAGAAAACGGGGTGAAATTATTCACATGGAATAAAATGACGTTGATGAATAAATTTTGAATAAAATCCTCAAGTAAGCGAGTCCGACGGTTTTAACGTACGTGTCCTAGATTGAAAGATCTTGAGTAAGTATTGAGTCTTCAAGATAAAATATAAATGATATAAAAGTTCATAAAAATAAGGCTTGGGTTTTCGGGAGTTTTAGTTATATTTTACAAAGTGTGTTTAAATAACGTAAGTATAAAATGAGTTTTACAAGAAAACAGGTCCTTGATGTTTAGTTTTACTCAACCATTGTTAAGTTTTACATATGGGAGTTGGTTTAGTGCTAGTATGCACGATCCCATTAATGTAAGCATCAAGGTCCGACTTACACTACCTTAAACCCGAGTTTAAGACTTTAATTAATAAAGATATTCGCTTAAACCCGATCTTAGTATAACCCAAGTTTGGTTCCGTCATACCATAATATTATTAATACAAATAACATAAAGTGAAACATAAGTTAAAAAATTTAGGAAAGATTTTCTTTTGGCGTTTTGAACGGTGACTAGCTCGTTAAGACGATAAGTTCGACTTTTACTCGGTTTATTTTTACCCGAAACTTGGTTTGAGCTAATATTTGTTCTAACACTTCTAAAATCTTAGGTAATATGAGTAATATAAAGTAAAACATAACTAAAAACATAGGTTGAACTTTTAGTGGTTTGAACATTGACTAACTCGTTAAAACGGGTGTTCGGTTTTACTCGGTTTTTACCCGAAACTTGGTTTGAGCTAATATTTGTTCTAACACTTCTAAAATCTTAGGTAATATGAGTAATATAAAGTAAAACATAACTAAAAACATAGGTTGAACTTTTAGTGGTTTGAACATTGACTAACTCGTTAAAACGGGTGTTCGGTTTTACTCGGTTTTTACCCGAAACTTGGGTTCAAGCCAAGATTTGTTCTACACCTCCATATCAACCATATAATAACTAAAATATCAAAAAAAAACTTAGATCTAAAGTGTTTGATGTAACATGGTCACTTAAAAGTTATTTAAAGTGCTTAAACGAACGTTCGGTTTGGTTCGGTCTTTGACTCGGTATGAACCCGAGGATGGTTACCATATGTCCAAAACCATTGAACTAAAAATAAGGTAAAACTTCCAGATCTAAACTCAAACAAGAAAGTTAATCGAGTAAACTTCCCGAAAACGACCCAAACGGGTCTAAAATGCATAAATATGAGTTTGAATGCCCACAAGACTTAAATAAAGATGAAAATGGTTTTGTGAACATAAAATAACTTAGAAAAACTGAAAATAACCAAAATTACATACCCGAAATGATTTGAAATGCAAGATTCGGTTCCGTTGACTTTTTAAAGTCAAACTTAAGCAAAACTAGCTAGAACAACTTACAAGATCAAAACTTTTAGGAGAATAAGATGAAAATGTACAGGTGAAATGGTTGAGAATAAGTGTTATTTATAAGGAAATATTAGGGTTTGAGGAAATGGGTAATGCGTTTGTCCGGTGGGTAAAAGGGTGCACTCTGATTCTTTTATTTAAAATAAATTTTAATTTAAATAAATTATGACCAGGTATCTACATGTTTGGAGGGTTCTAGAATAGTTATGAGTTAGGTCTTGGTTGGTTTGGATGGTTAAAATACAAGTCCGGATCTTAAACGAACCGAAAACGTTAAAAAAACTGATTTTGCTGAAACGAACTGTGGGTCACGCCACGACAAGTATGAAACATGATTACAACATAAAATCCATCATCTTATTAATATTCAAAGATCCGAAGACCAAAACGAGTCGGGTTTACAATACAGGATAACAAATACAAAGCTAGTAGAAAATAACGAATGTCACAACAATTAATCGAATTAATTGAATAAAAAAGCTCATGAGATGATTACGAATTCAGGCATATCAACCATTGTTGTTAACATCGTGTAACTATAATCAAATTGTACTCAAAGCACCCGAAACAAACTCGTCACTCGAACACCTCTTCAGGACACTTTAAACACAAATTGGTAGAGGGCTTTTGATCATTATTGTCACACCCCAACCATGACGGCGGAAACGTCGAAGTGTGAGGGTTAAGATTGTTCACAGCCACATAACGCTATGTTAAAATATAAATGCCATTAATCAATTGTTTTCAAACATCACATACATCCACGACTTACAAGAAAAAAAAATAAATAAACAAAAATAGGAAATCCAAATGTTCATTTAAGTCTAGGTCCATATCATATGCTTAAGCGTTTCTTCAGTCATCATTAAACTTGCACATTACCTGAAACATGTTGAAAATAAAGTCAACTAGCAAGTTGGTGAGTTCTCATGGTTTTAAAATACCATAAGCATATATCATGAGAAAGAAATGTGGCAATTCTAGTCAATGGTCATAAGATAGTAAGTATATAGAACATGCATAGTTACAATCAAACCTTGACTGAATAATAAGAGTAAGCATGATTAGCTAAGTGTATTTGGTTCCCTAGTGCACAAGCATACGGCTCCTAGGAGCCGGCAATCCCTCGGCTTTAGCACCAAATAGGCTTGTCAAGCCCAAAGATCTCTAAGACTTCGCCAGGCTAGTTATAGTTAATGATTGCACACGTATGTCACATCTCATATACAACTTAACATATTCAAATAACCACGACTATGTAAAGAATTTGCACGTGCGTAATAAGTATCAAAGCGTGTATGAGTATTTGTATAACCAACATGTTTCACCCCGAAAGGTGTAAAATATATGTAAATGGGGCATAAGAACTCACATGATAATAAGAAGACTTGAAGATGAAATAAGAATAACCACAAATAAGATTTCCGACACAAACGTCACAAGGTACCTAAGTAAGAATAAGGTAACGCGTTATAATTGGTTTGATGATTAATTATTTTGTTTTAAGGTTCTTAATTATGGATTGAATAGAGGTTGACATCTATTTATTTCGTGTTATAAATGTGAATCGGGTTAATGGAACGAAATGATAACTAGATTTATTGCGCGAAAGAGAAAGGCTAATATAAATAAAGAAAACTAATCGCACGTTAAACCGATTAATGAAGGTTGTATTGATTGTAATAAGTCAAGAAATAAATATATATATATATACATATATATATATATATATATATGTATACTTACTTTGATATGTTTATATAATTATAAGTATATATGTATAAGTAATTAATCATTCTAATTGTTTGACAATATATATACATGCATATATACATACATATCTTTTACAATATATGTATATAGGTAAGAAATAAGAAATTATTCAAATTGTTTGCCAATATATATATATATATATATACATATATATATACATGCATATGTCTAAAATATTTTTACACAACTATTATCTTTTCACATAACAACATTATTTTAAATAATTTAAAATAAGGAAAAAAAAATATCACAATGCATTTTAATTTTAAACATATTCATAAACCTTTGATTTAATAAAAAAATAATAAATAAGTTCTGAATTTATAAAAAAATTCTCAGAATTTAAATTTAAGCAAAGGGGTAAATAATAATAATAATTAAAACAGAAAAGAAAAGAAAGGAAAAAAAAGAAAACAGAAAAAGAAAAAAATTTTTAAAAGGGGGATAGGGGTTTGCCCGGGGTCGAACCCGGGTCTCCCCTAGGGAATGGGATGCGGGAACCAGTGAACCAGGGCCGTGGCCGTGGTTCACTTCGGTTTCTTTTAATTTTAAACAAGGCTTCCCCGTTTCCCCCAAATCCGATGAACCCTAGGTTCATCTGATCCAAAATCGACCCTCGATTCGATGTAAATCACTCGAATCATCATGGGGCTTTTGATCCTTGGACCGAATCGAGTAGATAACAGGTTCTAATTACCTGTTTTGATTAAGGTTTGAGTGATTTCAAGATCAACTCAGCTTCGGGCGATCGCGAATTAATACTTTATAATTGGGAGGTTTTCTTGCGAAATTGAGAGTTTAGAGAGTTTAGGAACCTCAGAATGAATCAAAGGCCTCTGATTTATAGACTTGATTTCATGGTTTCGGCATAACCCGTTTGATTTTGAAACCGCGTTTGAAAAATTACCATAGCTGATATATTCGCGCTGTTAATTGGCAATTCTAATTGATTACAGATTGGTATAGCCGCGTACTATGATTCAGGGTGATTAATTTGATTGAATTGTAGTTTTAGGCAAGATTTGATTACGGTGATTGATTCGGTTGATTCGAGTTTGATTTGGAAAGGTTGGACGCGTGGAACACAAATTGAATTGGGGTTCGGGTTCGAATCATGGGGCCGAGGGGTTTGAGCGGTTTGATTGGGTCAAAAACGGCCAAAATCGGGGGTTTGTGGCTTCGCCGGAGCTCGCCGGCGCCGTTGCCGGAAAAGTGGGGAAACCCGATTGGAGTTTGGACAATTTATACAACTAGTCCCTCCACTTTGTGTTTCATAACATTATGCTTAAAATTTTAATTTGATGTTTCATAATTTGCATTAAGACCCCCTCAACTTTTTAAACCTTGATTATTCAAGTTTTATTATTATTATTATTATTATTATTATTATTATTATTATTATTATTATTTATTAAACATTTAAAAACGAGGCCACGCACAAACATAAAAATAAGAACGGAAAAATTACAGGATGTTACAATTATCACCAATAGAAGCTTTTCAGTTGGTCAATTGAACCAACATCATCATCACCATCTCGATCAAGTTCTCCTTTTAGTTGCGATTCGTTCTATAACCCAAGAGCATCAATTCGAGCGTAATCAGGTAAGTTAATTGCACAATTATACTCGGTTTCACATGGGAAATCAAAGCCCTATGATTGATTTCATTAACAATATCAATTTGATGTTCAATTGGAATCAAATCGATTCTAGGGTTCTTATGAAATTGGGGGCTTTTGTATTTAATGTTTTTAAACTTTAAAACTGGGCTTTTTATAGACATGGGGCTTATAGCCCAGCGGTAACATACATGAACTCCACACATAGGGTCCCGGGTTCGAACCCGGGCACCCGCTGGTTATTTTAATATTAGTTTTTTTAATCATTTTAAATTACATAAATTCTTAATATATTACTTAATCAAAATAAATTGTTATTGTTAAACAAATTAAAAGTTTGATATTTACAAGTTTAAATAAATTGTTATTGTTAAAAAAATTAAAAGTTACTTAATTTAATTTCTGAATTTTTAAACAATTAATATTCTAATTTTATAGTCTAAAATTATAAAAACTATGACAATAGTTATTTAAAAGTTTGTCTTTTATTACCTTATAATGGTTTCCTTTAACTCAAATAAGTTATGTTATAACCTATTTAAATAATTGACTATTTAATTGATTATTTTAATTAACTATTAACTTAATTTTTAAGGTTTAAAAACAAACTTATGATGTTAAATTTAATTATTTTTAGAATAACAAAGGTTATAAAATATTATTAATTCTTTTGTGATTTAAATGCTAAAAATCTTTTATGGTTTAAATTTAGGTTATTTCAAAACATTATAATTTACATGTTAAATAACTAAGTTATTCAAATAGTTATTTAAATAATTATATAAATAATTGATTACTCATCTATTCATTAACTATGTTATATATAATTAGTTAATAAAGTTATTCTTTAAAATTTTATTTAAATTCTTGAAATTTTAAAACAATATAATTTGCTTTATTCTTATTTTTAAGGTTTTGTATTATAAAATCTTTATGATAAATCATTATAAAAGCTCAAAACTTTACAAAATGATTTTAAATATTTTTAACGTCATTTAAATAGGCATTTAATTAATTCTCTTTATCAAATTTTAAATAATTAATTATTAAATTAATTATTTCTTTTCACATATTATACTTAACTTCTATAACCTAATTTTTAAATCATTCTTAATTATATTTGGTCTTAATTGATTTATATCATCTTTATTAAACCAAAACATAAACGATTCATTATTTTACTTAATTAATTAAACCCCTAAATTTTAATTGAAACCCTAGTTCATGTCTAATTGATAATCTTATTATCAAACATAATCTTGGAATCTATACATTTATGCAACTTGTAAAAGAAATCATTGGAGCCTCGTCAACATTCTTATCATCATATTATTTACATCTTGTGAGTTTTTCATGTGAGTTTCTTTGCCCCATTTTACAAATTTCACACTATTTTGGGGTGAAACATGATACTTATACATCATACACTTATAAACGTTTGAGACTTGTAATGCACTTGCAATTCATCTTTATATTTTGTTATAGTTATTTGTGTGTTGTAAGTGATTATATGAGATACATAGTTTGTTTACAATCATTAACTATTGCTAGCCTGGCGACGTTTTAGATCTTTGGGCCTGACAAGCCTATTTGATGCTAAAGCCGAGGTATTGTCGGCTCTTGATGACGTATGCTTGTTCATCATGGGAACCAAATACACTTAGTCAATCTTATATACTTGTAATCAAGTCGAGGTTTGGTTGTAACGATATGTGTTTTATAACATTACTAACTTATAACCTATGACATTAATTGCAACTTGTAACCTTGTTATATTATGTATTAAAACTTTGAAAACTCACAAACTTTTTAGTTAACCTTTTATTTTTATCATGTTTCAGGTTTACTTCTTGTGGATTCTTTTCGTGCTCATATAAGACTTAGACCTAGTTTAACTTAACATGTTATTTTTTTTGTTTGATGCTTTTGTATTGTATGAACTTATTTGTCTTTTAATGTTTTAATAAATAATGATATTTAATGATATTTCAACTTAATTAGTTCCATGTGCTATGAGCAATCGTCTCCTATTCGTCCGCCCTGATGATTCCGCCATCGGTCGGGGTATGACAATAAACTTTCTAATTAAACTCTTTTTATTTTTTTAACAATAAACATTTTATAAAAAAGTCATTTAAATTTTTTTATTTTTAATATTTTCATTATAACTCTCGATTTTAATTATTTATAGTTTATAAAATTTATACTTTATAAAAACATCAATTTAAAATATTTCATAAATTAAAAACGTTGATAATTTAGAAAATTTCTTATTTGACACAAAAATTTAGCAAAAAAATTAATAAATATATCTCATTCTTAATTAATTAAAAAATATTTATAATTTAAAAAAATTAAATAATAATATTATTAATTAATATAGCTATTTAATATGAAAAAGAAATTGAGATAATGTTGGTGAGAAAAAATGTAATGTTATCATGTGTTCCTCTTAATTACTATTTTAATAAAATTAAAAAATAATTTAAACTAGTAGATAATAAAATACAGTGTATGCTTATACCAATAATAAATTAACTAAAAAAATAATTGAAAATTATTGTTTCAACACCACTCTGATATTTTTTTAGGGAAATGTTAAAATAAAAAGGTTATTAAAATTAAAAATGTAAAAAATTATTTCAACTATCAATTTCCATAATCAACGGTTGAGGTCAAATTATAAAAATAATTGTTAGAGAGATATTTTAGAAATAGCCATTTTTTTTACTCTTTTGTAAGTTTACTTACTATTTTAATCGTTTATGACTTGTATATACGAAATTGTTATTTTATAAAAATCACACCATGAAAATGATGACGATAAAAAAATCACAATAAGATATTATGTTATTTTATTATTATTTTAATGTATTAGGTTGATTAGTTGTTAATTTACTATTTTATTTTACATATTAGAGATACATAAAAATGTTATTTTATTATTATATATATATTTTTTAAAATTCAATCATTTTAGAATAATACAATAATATTTAGAAAAACAAAATAACTAACAAAAAGACACAATGTATTGCACTAAATACATAATGACAAGATATGAGTTTATAAACGTGTAAAAAAATTTATCTTTTTAGATAACAACATTGTACTTGTTTGAAAGATAAAAAACGTTCGTTTTTATGACAAATAATGTTGTACACAAAAGTTCTGAGCGTTAAAAAATGAGAGAACTTATAAAAAGTCAATAAAAATGGTTATTTTAAAATAACTCTCTAACAAACTTTTTTTTCAATTTAATCTCAACTATTGATTAAACAAATTGAACGTTAACGTGAATTCTTATTTTTTAAATTGTAAGAGCCTTTTTATTTAAAGCTTGTCTATTTATAAGTGGATTATGGTACTGGAAGACCAAGTAGGTTAGTGGGACTATAATGCAAACTTTTTTTTATCATGTGTAATATGTTCCAAGGTTTATATTTATTTGGAGAAAGAAAGAAAATCTTTGTGCGCTGATTATGTAAAATATATTAAAAATATATCATGACAATGAAAAGTGTGAATTTTTAGTCTAATCATGTTAAACATTGTTATCTAACTAGTATCTTTATTCAGTTTTTATTTTAAATCATTATAGGTGACAATAGTTGATAAAATAAAAAGTCAATTCACTTTCCTACTTTCTCTTGAAAATATCTCTAACATAAATTACAATTAATTCTCTATCCGTTAACAAAAAACACAAAAAATCCATCCGTTTGATTTTGTTATAGTAAAATCCTTACACTTGAATGGCATGCAAATACTAAAAGAAACCGCTACTAATTGTTGCTATGCTTCGTGATGATAGGGTTCAGGGACGAAGCTTAATAGGGGCCATCACCCCCTTTATTTTTTCGTTCGTAGTGTTAAATTTTAGGCCGATAGTGTAAATTTTTGGTCTGGTAGTGTAGATTTTTATATAAATATCGAGTTCGCCCCCCTAAAAAAAATAATTTCGCCCCCGCCCCCTACAAAATTGATTAAGCTCCGCCACTGATAGAGTGATGTGGACGGAAAAACAGAAATAAAAGAAACAACTGCTAACTGCTCCGAAGGAAGGAAAAACAACTGCATCCTCCACAAACGTAGCTTTTAACTGCCCTAAAGCCTATAGAAAGCCACATCGTAACTGTCGTAATCGTCAAAACTAACAACAAAGATTTAATTTCAAAATGTTTCAACAATCCAGATGACTCATGTCGATAGTTACACACAAAATTGACAATATAATATAATGACTGTTACCTTATAGGTTGGTCAAAACAAAATACATACTTTGTGGATATCCCATTTATAGCATAATTATTTGCAAGGTACCCCCCAAATCAACACTCTAAAAACTCTAACTTTTCACACACTTCATTTTTAAAATATTCACACTAGCTTTTCCATCCTCATCCGTATATTTATACTAAAACATTAATTTTTCTTTTGATTTTAATTAAAAAAATATTTTTTTTCTCTAATCCACTCACAATCATTTTATAAAATATTAAAAAATTAATATGGTTGTATTATGTTTCTTCAAATATAAAAATGAACAATAATATTTTTTTCTTTCTTTCACTCACAAGTCATAACTACACACAACCATCACTCAAAATATTAAAAAAAACACTCAAATAATAATAGAGAACCTAATGAATGCTATTAACCATAAACTTGATTAATGGTCATATCAAGCCACTAATCACATGATATACAAGTTATTAATATGCCACATATTAAACTAAATCCTAAAAAAGGAAATGAAAAACAAAAAACAGTCATTTGCCCCCTCCAAAGTGTGTCCTTTTAAGTTTTAATGGCCTTGCAAACGTCAAGCTCCAATCCAACCCTTCACAAGTGCGGTTGCATGTGGGCTAATGTTGGCTCAAGGGTGCCCCCATGGCCCCATTGTGATGTTCTAAACACTTAAACATCTATGACATCATCTAAAGTCCCTAACTTTTTTACAGTAAAAGTCACATGCATGCACTTGAAAATAATAATAATAAAGAAAACATGAATAAGCCAATGGAACAATCTTTTTCCTCCGTTGTTGATACAATCTCAACAAATATGGAGGTGACATTAGAACTCTTATCTTTATGACAATTAATTATTGTTTTAAATGACTTGTAAATGATATCACTCCTTATGAATATAATGTCATATAAATACTACAATAAGGGGGAGACACAACAAATCTTTCAAATCAAGGTTTGCAAGTAGAAATTGGGTCAACAATGTCACATCTTAACCCTAACCCTAAACAAATTATGTTAAAAAGTAAATATGCTAGGCACATATAAACGGATGACAATTTCATGTTTTATGTTTTGATGGATTCTATTGACGAAATTTGAGTCGTTACCTTTGACTAAAAATAGGTATATTATCATTTAGGTTAGAGAACTTAGATACTAAATTACTACAATTTTAACATAACGAACATTGTACGATGGTGAATATATATGTGAGGGTTCATTGGGTTGAAGTTTATTAACTCCGAATAAATATTTAAATATATGAAATAAGAATTAGAGAATAACTAACTAAACAAAATGTGAGGAAATAAATGAGATAGCTAGTTGCATGGGATGTGTAGATAACCATGCATCATAAAGCATTGTTGAAACTTTGAAGAAGGAACATCTATTAAAAAGTAAAAGGATTGTGATGGTGAAGATGTGAGGGTTGATTGGGTTGGAGTTACAATGAAGACAGGGATGTATGAAGGTTTATGGTTTGAGAATAAAGATTTCTTCTAAAAATATGTTCGAATGCGTTGGGAGGTAGACTAATGATGTAGTTGCTAAGTCTTTCGAATTCGATAGCATATGCGATAACAATGGAAGTTTGTTGAAGTTTAAACAAAGCCACTTGATGGTTTCTTATATGAGGATGGACCGCGACCTTTTTCAAATGATTTGGTGAAAGCCTCTCGAGTAGTAAGTAAGCTATTGTTGTAGGAGTGTATATACCAACTCCACGCACCGCCTGGAAGACTAAACAAGGCCATAACTAATTCGTTGTGGGGGTGTGATGTTATAGAACATGAAATATTAGCCAACTTGAAAAAGCCAAACCACATGTTTATGCAAGTAAATGTGGCTAAGGTGAGTTTTGATGGAGGAATATTGAGATTGTGGGTAAGTGATGGCGGTGGTGAGGGTGGCGTTGGCGGTGGTGAGGTGGCGTTGGCGGTGGTGAGGGTGGCGTTGGCGTTGGTGTTCCTGACGAGGAAGACACAAGGGTCCTTAAGATGTGGTTGATTATGGTTTTGTTAATTGAATTGAGCAGGGAGTTGGTAATAAAGGCATCAAGTTGCTCTTTTATGGATTTTGAGTTCATAGACAAAGTCTCAGCCATGGTTGCAATCAATTCATCGATCGATAACTGTTTGAACATAATCTGATTCTATTTAGTATAAACGATACTAATTGAGCTCCAAAATGAATTCAATAAGTTATAACCTGATTCATTATAAGGTAACCAAGTTCCATATGTATACTACGTATAACGCGTGTTTATATTATTAAAGTAGGCTTCGATGATAACACATGGCGCTCAGTTTATTATAAAAGACCAAACACTATTTATTAACTATTTTCTTATCTTATAACTTATAAACGCTAAAGAGTGCAATCTAGCAACTCTAATAAAAGATCTAAAAGGTAAACATTAAAGAACCAAGTACCCACCTCAATTGGATTTTTAATCAGTCACAGATTCATCCTATTATCTTTATTACTTGAGTAAGCAGGCCGAAATCACACTCAATAGAAAAATTATCATTTGTGAAAGAAAATCATATGATTCAACTTGAAAATCTTTTATTACAAGTAAGACTTAAACACAATAACTTTCATATTTTCATATGGCATTGGTTTTATTTTCACATCACTCTCGCTCACACGAATACAATCTTTACTCCAACGGGGTTTAAATCTTTAATCACTAGCTTAATGACAATATTATGACAAAGTGGTCATGAGTAGTGCTCCAACATTTACGCTCTGTTCCCGAGTCTCATTTAAGAAGAGAAATGGAAAGAAATGAGTGGAAAATGAAAAATAGTTGTGTTTCCGAGTTTTTTTAAAGAGGGAAATGGAAGGAAACAAAAAAACTATGTTCCAGAGTTTTTTAAAGGAATAAAATGAAAAAAAACAAAAGGAAAATTTTCACTTCTAACTTTCCTTTCAAAACGGAAGAAAATGAAAAGAAAAGAAATTAAACACATAAATTTTTTAATTTTTTTTATTTCCTTCGAACTTTGGAATACGAAAATTTAAAATACATTTCATTTTTTATTTTTATTTTTTCTTCTTCTTAATTTTCTTTCTTTTCATTTCTTTTTTCTTTTCATTTCTTTTTTCTTTTCATTTCTTTTTTCTAGTTCTTTTTTTTTCTTTCGTTTATTAATCTCGGAAGAAAATAATGTTAATCGGTTGATATTTTCTGACCTACTGCAGATGCCATCGAAAAGGCTTCTCTTTCTTTCTTGTAGGCCCCAATTCAATAATGTCTTCCTTTCTAAACCCTCATCCGCTCACCCCTTTTACTGTTCATAACCACCACAAACCACCTACAAAACCCCATTTCGCTGCTCTCTGCACTTGTACTGTACAACCACAGGTGGTCTATCATTCTAAAGCCTGTTTCACTGAATTACAGACATGGGTTAGCCTGCAATTCAGCTCAATTTAGCTTCATCAGTTTATGGATCTAATTCACTTTATCAGTTTTTGATTCAGGGTTCTTCAGAGTTTAGGTTTATCAGTTTGTGAATCTGGATTCTCAGACTCAGAGGTATAACAATAGTAACAATCACAATAGGTATAATACTAATCATCTCCATCTTTATCAAAATCAAGAACTGTTGAATGTAGAAGAAGAAGAAGAAGAAGAAGAAGAAGAAGAAGAAGATAATCTGTTTCATTCCTATGGAATCCGTCAATTTCATCGACAATTTCAGCAAAGTCAAGAGCTTTCATCTTCTTCACAGCACATCTCTTCAATGGCGGATTAGGGTTACAGAACAAACGCCCTTATCTCCCTTCTTCTGTACACACCCCCAATTCGCCTGAAAAAATGGAAGAAAATCATCACCACCACCACCACCAATTCAACCACCAGAGAACAACTACGCCGTCGAGATTGGGGCTGAGGACCACCGTCGGCGGCGGCGGCGGTGGCGGTGGGGAGATAGTGGAGGTTCACGGTGGTCACATTGTACGGTCCACGGCCGGAAAGACCGTCACAGCAAGGTGTGCACCGCTAAGGGACCACGAGACCGTCGTGTTCGTCTTGCAGCTCACACCGCTATACAATTTTACGACGTACAGGACCGCCTTGGGTTCGATCGACCCAGTAAAGCCGTCGATTGGCTCATTAAGAAAGCTCAATCCGCCATTGATGAACTTGCAGAGCTTCCGCCATGGAAACCACCGGTGGTTCATCCCCAATTGTGGATATTGAGCAAAACCCTAACGACGAAACCCTAAATTACCATCGATTGAGTCAATTGGAGGAGCACCCAGATGATGATATTGTTGGTAATCACATGGGTGATGTTCAAAATTCGAGCTTTTTGCCTGCATCGATTGATTCGATCAAGTCTTTTTTTCCTTCATCTCCGATGAACAACAATGGTTCTTCAGGTGCACAATTTCACCACAGTTTCAGTAGTCGGAATGAAGATTTGAAGCTCTCTCTTCACTCGTTTCAAGGAGATAATAATATTTATTACGACGGCTCCGGTTGGCCGGAGACCGGACCGGAGAACGGTGGGTTCAGTGGGTTTATGTTTAACTCTCCGGCGATACCCACGACGGCGTTTCTGCAGCCGTTGATCGGAAAACCAACAAATGGTCAGTTGTTGAATTACATTTCTCAGAGGGGACCCCTTCAGTCCAGTAACACACCTCCGGTTCGAGCCGGGGTCGAGCCGCTGCAGTTCACTGGTGCAGTGGTCGATCCACATCAGACCCTGGGTTTCCACCACCCGATGCCGGGATTCACTTCCGGCGTTGGGGGGTTATCGGGGTTTGATGTTCCAGCACGAATCCGAGGTGATGAGGAGGAGCACGATGGCTTATCAGATAAGCCGTCCTCTGCTTCCTCCGATTCGCGCCATTGATTCATCACCATTGTTCCTAATCATCTCTCCCAAAGGTCAAATCACAATTCGATTCACTTCTATGTTGTTCTTGTTCTTCACGTTGATCTAATTTTCATGAAAGGAAACAATTATTGCAGGAAATGTTTGATGATTTTCCGGTGAGAGTTGTGCAGAATGTGACAGATTGACGAATCTAATGGCTGATACACAGCGAGAAGAAGAAATCTGAGTTTAATTTCAGGTTTTCAAATCTCTGTTTATGTTCAGTTTTATTGTAATATTTTAGTGTTCATGTTTGAAGTATGAATTGAGCTATCTGTTCAGCTCTAGACCCTGCTTGAATTGAACTCTCTTTTACTAGTATTGACTGTATTCTGTTTCTAGAATCTTGAAATTGGTCGAGTTTTGGGGTGGTTTGACCCTGTGTGTTATACACTGGTTTTTAACGGCAAACTCACACACCCACTGAACATAGACGCTTGTTGTCTTGTTATTAGTAGTCACATATGATCATATATTAGTGTTTGGATAAAAAATAAAGATTTTGTCACATGGGTAAGAACAGTGTACTTTGTTTCTGTTTCCGTTTCCGTTTCAAACTCGTCAAGAATTAAATGGAAGAAGATGATGACGACGACGATGATGGTGAAGTTTGAACTGTAGTTTGAAAAGCCTACAAAAAGAATGTAATGAAGAATAAATCAACGAGTCTGATCTTCCCAGTGGTTCCATCTCCATCGATGCTTGATTGCTTTGGGTAATAAGTCGTTTTCAAGCGATTGGGTTCTATATTTATAACAGAATTCAAGCTTGAGGTATGCATGTGCTACTAAGAACTTGAAAGCTACTTGATTTGATTTTAGCTTAAAACAATTCGATCTCGAGTAGGTCAAAAGCAGCTTGACATGTTTACACATTTACACATATAAGGGTTCTGATTTTTATAAACAACAGCAGTATATTACAAGAAGGGGTTTTAATAATCCGATGAATCAACACAATTAAATAATAACTATACGTTAACAATCAGTCACAAGCACACAAAAATATATCTTACAGATCAAAATTATAAACCACTCAGCAAGAAAATTGTCAGTTATGCATCCAAATCATTTCATGAAGTACCTTTGATTGCACCTTTTCCATTACTCACATGAGGCTTCACTGCAACCACTATCTTTGGCGCACCGCCACCATGCTTTGTTTTCTTACCTGGTTTTGGGTGCCGCACAACCACCCGAGCCTCCCATGGGCACACCGCGATCCACCGCTCCTTCCAGCTCCATCCCCAGCTCTCCTTGCTCAAATCATAATAAGCTTGTCCAAAATATCGATTTGAGTTCGCCCTCCACTTAACAAAATGTTAAAAAAAGGGGGGTCAACTTCAAAATCATTCATTTGATCATGATGTTAGGGTTCTTGTTAAGGTGTAAATTATAAAAAGGCGGGTATAGACGTACTTGGTGATGGAAGGCATAGGCCATTGCTCGTTCACGCTTGTTTGTGGCTTCCTCGCGTTGTTGCATCCTTGACACGATCTCTTCCATTGTCTCGGGCCCACCACACCACTCGACCTGTTGGAAAAAAAGACAGGCATTCAAAATTGTTGGTGCATACATGGCCATTATAAAGTATTATGGATGTCTAGTAGAGGCTTCAATTTCTGCCCACAACGAAAACGTGTTAATGTTGGAGCTATAAAGTTCGGGTCATAAAAAGGTTTCAAACCGCCAAATTGCAACTAAAAAGTTTGAGTTTAAAACTATTGCAACTAAAAAGTTTGAGTTTAAAACTATAACACAAGAAGCACACGTTCTAATCTTATATTATTTTCCTTTTGTCATTTTTGCAGCTGATTTTCACCTTACATCAGTTTTCAACAATACTAATCATACAAACGAGTAAACACAGCTGACCCCTCTAACAACCGTGTTCAATCTTTCGACATAAGAAACTAATTGCATTTGGTTTTACGAACCCACCAACCCGAACATGACACAAATTGCCAACCCCAGTGTTTGGATTTGTGTTATTGACCGGATCATCCTATATGTCCTCAGGCATTTTCAGATTAGGTGCATTACTTTTTCATTTTTCTTTTTAAATCCCTTGGTATTCTTCTAGTATTTATGTTTCCTAAAATGGTTTAAATTCTTGTCCTGCAAAATACAACCCTTTATGTGAATGGGGTAAAGTTAGTTCATACCTCAAGTTCATGAAGCTTAGACTCAAATTTCACTTGATTCTCCAACTTCTTTTGCTTCATCCGCCCTTCCGCCACCATCCAATGTCGTCGGTTTCTGATTTCTGTTTGCATTTTGCTCCAAAAATGTATCTTGTTAAGAGCAGAAGCAGCTTGTTTTGTAAGTGCATCAGCCTCGACTAACTCCCGAAATCTTGATGTGCCTTTCAAGCAACGTAATGCTTTTCTTGCCTACACAATCTTTTTTATTAATAATGAATGCATATAGTATGCTTATAAAAACTGTTATTACAGTAAAGTTCCAAGTCTTTAAATACAGAAGTGTATGCATTAAAGATTCCTTCAGTTGACATTTGACCTGTTACCTTTTCAGTTATTTTTTGTTTGACCTGCTTGAGGTGAAACCGTGAAACACAACCCAAACTGACCCATTTATTTGTATGTTAGGAATCATTTTGTGAATTTATCAAGATGTATACCCGATAAGAACGATATGCAGTTTGAATTCGAGTAGCAGCAAATTCTCTTGTTCCTGTGCTCCGACCAATAACTTTCGTACTACCAGCACGAAAATTTGATTCTCTCACAGACGAATCTCGGCTTCTTGTGCCGTTTGAATTCTTGGAATCCTGATGTATCTGCTATAAGAAAAGATGATATTGAAGTTCAAACAGACTAACTGGCAACTTTAACACGCGATTTCAGTTTTCTCAAACTTATTATTAAGTTGATTAATGTTCTTTTACTTATCAAAATTACCAGTGGAAGTTAGTGCTACTGAAAATATTATGTCACTTGAGATAAGTTTGAATTCAAAAGGTGTTAAATTTGACCTCACAAGTCAAACATCCCCCTTTTCTATTTCTTATGGATGGCTTATGGTGTCTAAATACAACGAAAATTTTTTAGAAGATGGCATGGTATCCATATTTTAAAGAACAAAAAGATCACAAATTAAGTAATTTCACTCAAAAAATAATATTGGAATCAATAATATCCATAATTTCAAGAACAAAATGATCAACTGAATCAATATTGCTACAAGATGGCATTTTACCTCTATATTATTGGGTCTGTTTTCCTTCTTCCTTTTAACGCGAATAACCTCTTAAACCACCCGCAAGCACCCATTTAAGTCGGTAAACTTGATCAAACACCTAGCAAAAAAGCATAAATGTTGTTCAGAATTCTCAGAGAAAGTATTTGAGATGATTAAAAGTTTCAAACACACCTGATTAAACAGTGTGTTAATCTTTATGGAATTAGACAAACAATGTAAATACTTGATCAATGAAAAACATGTGATTAAACCCACATAACTCACACGCATCTAAACCTGAAAACATCAATGACTCAATCATATCTTCAACATTACATCAAACAACCAACCCTGATTCTATATTTTTAATAAACAGATCCTGAGAAGAGGCTTTCAGTTTTCACTACAGAATCATCAATTCAAAGTAAAACCAAAACATACATCAATCAAGAAACAACACAATCGAATTAACTAACAAAGCCAACAAAAGATCATCACTAAGACACCATTAAAGCAACAATGATTAAACCCACATAACACACACAGACACATCTAAACCTCAAAACACCAATGATTCAATCCTATCATCAACATTAAATCAAACAACAAACCCTAATTCAAGATTTCAACATACATCAATCAAGAAACAACAACACAATCGAACCAAATACCAACAGTAACAAAAGATCATCGTCAAAATTCACCATTAAAGCAATCAACCAAAAGGGTTTGACGTACCAGAATGTGAGATCAAGAACCTGATGGGAAAGAGGCGAAATTGCGATAATAAGAAGAAAAGAAGGCAGTAGATAGAGAAGAGAATCGTGGGCCATGGTCATGGCGATTGCGAATTTGTTGATGATATTGAAAGAGATGAAAAGGGGTTTTGTGTAGGTGAGAAGTAACCTAAGAAGGTGATGGATCAACAAAATGTAGATCGTAAGGTTTGAATTCCGAACGTTAATTGTGGATTCAAACCTACAACAGAAAGTGAAACCACAACTGTTCTGAAATCTATATGAACCGAGCGTCGAAGAATTGTTCGGGAAAATCGTTCATGTTCGTGATTTAATTAAATAATTGAACATGAAAATTTTTATGTTTTTTTTAATTAAAAAATAAACATGAACATATTGCCCGCATGTTTTTTGTGATTTTTTGTATGAGTCATTATTGATGATTTTTGATAAATCATTATGGATTTTTTTAATAGAATCATATATTTGAATAAATCATGTGTACTTGAACTATTAATTTATATGTGTTTTTTATGAATTATGATTATGATGTTGTTCGTTTGTGTTTGTTTATGAATATTAAAAACAGTCTTTATGCAAACAACGGCATAAAAAAATTTAAAAAATTTGTTGATTATGGTCCCGGCGGGGCTCGAACCCGCGACCTTCGGCTCATAAGACCAACGCTCTAACCAACTGAGCTACGGGACCTTGCGTATCTGAATTGACGAGTCATAGAAATATATTCAATTTAATTGTTATATGAAAATCCAATTTGTATTTGACTATTTCTATTGTTTACATCGTATTATATTACTTTCATTAATTACCACATTTTTTGAGATTAAGTTGATAAAATCGTGTGTAAATTACACGTGAAGAGCACTCTTCAGAACTTTTCGTCAGAAATCATTAACAAACATACTTTTGTTGGTAGTTGGCTAACAAAATTCAACATATGCTTCAATAAATTTGTGTATTATATTATTATTTGCTTTATTCATTTTTAATAGTAAATTTTTATTACACCACCACAAATCTACACATCTAACAAGGTATTACATTGGCAACCACATACATCTCTTAAATCAAATTTGCATCAACTGTCTCAATTTAAATTAGCCAGATTTGTATAGTTTTATAGTAAGAGAAAGCTCATTAGTTTTATCTCCTCCATGTTTTTTTTTTCAAAAATATTCATCTTAAAGAAAATTAGATTGTTTCTTGCATTTTATACCACCTCCAACAGGATACTAGAATCAGTGTGCGAATTATCGTTTTTAATTGATAATGGGCAGAGTCTTATGGTAGTGGAGAAAGCAAAGATTTGCGGACAGGGCTGGTCCGCAAATTCTCAAGGGACTTTTGGCTCGAGTCGAGAACAAAAAACGAGCCCCTATACTACGACATATAAAAAAAGTCCAAATCGAATAACTTGTATATTAAAAACTATAATACGATGATATTTTTTATGACAATAAACAAAACCAAAGTATTGTAGCAAAATGATTTAATTTAATTATTTAAGAGGAGCGGGAGGCTCTCCAAGCGTTTTTGGAAGCAAAGTTTTCGATCAAGTTTTTATAATTCATGTTCTCAATACATCGGTTTCAATAGCTATCATTGCTAATTCATTGAGTTTTTATTGAGCTAAATTATTTAAAATGTTAATGGGCTATTAGATAAAGTTTAACCTGGTTAAAAAATCACAAGTTATTGAGTTTGTTAATGTATTAATTAATAGATTATAGTTTTCTATTAATACACATCAATTAACGTTTCGTTTGTTTGTTCGAGAGATAAGAGACCCAAGCCTCCAACATGCTTTATAGCGACGACTTGTTCCCAACAAATCCGGTTATTTTTCCTTTGATATCATTATCGTCCTCGTAAAATCTCCTCCGCCAGAATTCTAGTTTGTCTAACACACTAACATTTTTTGAGGAGCTTTATCTAACACTTTTTGAGGAATTCTAATTTGTCTAACACTCCTCAATAAATTCTTTTGTTATATACATGTTTTTTTTTAACAAAACATACAACTATACCTAAAATATAACTACTTTCATATATAGTTAGGGTATGTCTTCATGAATGTACTATAAATGAGAAGTGTTGTCTCATTAGTCCTTTATTGAGATCCAAAAGTGTTGTATGACACTATGACCTAATAAACACCATTTAGGGGTGTTCTTTTTGGTCTTATTAATTAAGAAAAGATTTTGTTTGATGATCTCATGACTTTGCTTTCTTCATTGGATTCTGACTCAAGAGATATATGTGGGGTTGTCATTGCTTAAAACCCAAGGCTTTTGCCTTAGTCTTGACACCACCTAGAAAGAATATTTATAGAGAATTTGATATATACGTTTACAAACTTATAAAATATCACATATGTACCCATAGAAACATTCAAAGTATTATATACATAACCTAGAAAAACTTCACATATATTATATAAGCATAAACTAATCGACCATCCTGATTGTGACCCCACCTTTAATTCCTGACTTTTTTTTCGACCACATAAGATTGGGGTCACAATTCAATAATAGGCGTCGATCACTCTGGTCTGAATACCTTCAAGGCTAAAAAACTTTACCATAAGCAACTTGCCATAGAAACTAGGGTTGCCTGTTTTTTATCAATATTCAAAAAGCATATTAGTATTGAAACAATATATCTACTAAAAGTATTTGACATGTTAATTGCTTAAAAAAGGTTAAAAAAATACAAAAATCCCAATACGAACCTTTCAATCCACACAATATCACCCACTACATGACCGTGACCCTTCCATCTTTTCAAGATCAAAGTAAAAGTTAACTCAAGTTATATAAAAATAAAACCTACGCCCAATAATGGTGCCTATCCAAGAACACATGTAATTGTTTTTTTCATCATCAATTTTCTAACTCGTACTAAAAAAATTCATGATGCAATACTAACGCCGGAGGTGAACCGCAAGAGGCTTCCTACTGTAATGAGCCTGATAGCGTTTGTTGTTCTTAGCAGGTGAACAAAAAAAAGAACGTCATAATGGCAAATCCCAAAATATATCAAAATATCATATTCTGAAGGTTGTAAGGATGAAATAAATAAATGGCACAAAAGCATTGAAGCAACTTTGATGATTTGCATGTTTGTGTTTTGATAACTTATGCATTATCACAAAAGCATTATCACAAAAGTATTATCACGAACAACTTAGTTTAGAATAAACTAAAACGTAGATAAAAATAAATGCGTCATAATTTTGTACTCGATATTTTATAAACATCTCATTTTAAAAACTATAAAAAAATTATGAGCGGATCACGTGTCACAATATGTTTGGGAGAACATAAGGGAAAGAAGAAAAAGTATACAATCTAAATGATAAGCCTACTTAAAGTTGAAAGGAACATATTGCAACTCTATGAGAGACATTTTTATGATTTTTAAAAAATAATGGTTAAAAGGCTTATACAGCTGGTGTTATGAACTTCGGGTGCAACATAAGCATAAAATCATTAAAAAACCAACACTAGAACGTTGTGAACAACCAGTGGGTTGAATGATCTATAAAACTGTAAAAAGAACTAATGTTGTAGGTTGAGTTAACCACATCGCAAAATAAATTTTCTGAATTTAAAAAATCAAGTTGTTGTAAGGAAAATAAAATATATATTCTTTTATTCGACTCATGTGTTTTAATCGCGCATTGCGAGTACCGGAATGAAATTATATCGATACATGCACGGTAACGATGATGTTTCAATGGTATATTTGTGAAAAAATAAGATAGATATATTGTATCAAGCCAGATCTATTTCATACAAAACTCATACTGAAACATAAAAAAAATAAACACATCACAACGGTAAATCTAAAATATAAAAGAGAAAGCTATATTTTAAAAATAATAAGGTAAAAATTATGATAAAAAACTAATTCTTAGAATAATAATATTAAACTTTTAGTGGAACATTAATAAAAAACATGAAACTTGACCAATGACGTTGAGTAAGTGTTCACATCTTATTCTAAAAAAAATATTTGATGCAGTAACATGTGAAAACATTATACATATTCTGATCAAAATTTATCTTCTTCTTTCTCCATTAAATAAATAAACTAATTACTAATAATATTATTTAATTTTTTTAAATTACAAATAGTTTTTAATTAATAAGAAATAGATTTATCTATTAATATTATTTTTAAAGAAATAAAAATTTATAAAATAAGTACTTTTCTAAAACATCAATTTTTTTTAAAATATGAAAATATTTTTAAAATTAGTGTTTTTAAAAAGTATAATTTTTATAAATAAAAAATAATTAAAATTGAGATTTATAATAAGAATTTTTTTAATAATGATATTTTCTTAAAAGGGTTTGATTTAAAATAATATTTTTATTTAAAAAGCAAAAAAAATGTTAAAAACAAATAATTTAAAAAGTTAATATCATTATTTCAATACTTATAATTTTTACTCGTGCGAATTTTAATCATATCTTTTCTTACTATATACATTTTCTTACTATATAGTTTTATAATAACAATTGAATTTTATATTTAATATTTTATATGTTTTAGCACATGTAATACATGAAATATAGTAAAACAAGTGCTAGTATAAAAGCATCAAGAAAAAATTATTGCAATCATTAATTAAGCTCCACGCTAACATAATATAACTATGTCACTTACTAATACCATAAAATTTCACATTCAAATTCAACCGGTTTCAAAAACATGAAACAAATACTCGCATATAATTGTTTTATTGTTGTTTCATTCATTTTACAACGATTGTGCATTAAAAGTAATTATACCACATAAAAGACGATCCTTGTCGGGATTAACCAAGATCACACTTTGGATTTAGAAGACTTTATATTTAACTTTATTGGTAAGCACATGCATGCATGATAAATATTAATTTAATTATAACATTTCAACCTAAAATCCTATCAAATTTTCGTAATTCTATCGTATTTGGAACGTTACTACGTTAGTGTTTATTAATTACAAGATTTTATTGCTCCTTACCCAGAAATATAATTAATCCCATATATATTATGTCTAGATTTTCGAACTCTTAAATTATAATAAGGATAAAGATTCCTACAATTAATTATCAATTTCATACATATTTTCACCATAATTAATCTCCACCACTAAGTAAATATATTACAATTATTGGCTTTATTGCAAAATTTTGAAGCAAGAGCAATTTCAATACCGAATAAAAGCTTTAAAAAAGTGTATGAAACATCCAAGCAATTATATGTAAAATGTTTATACAGTCATCGTATATTTTATTTAAAATCGGTTCATTATCGAATGTATCTATCATTATAAAATTATTCGTGACATAAATCCGTACGTAAACCTTGTAAATCAAAGTTCAAACATTAATATGAAGATGCAAAGTCACATGTTACATTACACTTATGAGTTTAAATGTTCACTATATATCTTATGTTATAGATTTGTATTGTATGATATAATACGTCACACTTAAGGCAGAAGTGACGTGCAAAAAGTGAGATGTTGTGTCTCAACTAGGCAAAAATTTAATTGAAAATATTAAGGATCAATAAGAAATTATTTGATTTTGTAGAATTTCCTTATTATTATTATCTTATGTGTGAGGCATTAAACGAACAGAACGAACACGAACAAAATTTTATTCGTGTTCCTTCATTAGAGAAATAAAATGTTCGCCAGTCATCAACGTTGTCTGTGTTCGTGTGCGTGGGTGGTCTTTCGCCAATTGATTTATTTAGGTGACCGAACTTAAAATTTATTCATTGAATGTTAAAATAAATAAATAAGCAAACACAATGAAAGTTTGTCAAACTTTAATATAAACTTACATAGTATTCCAAACATACTTGACACTATTATTATAGATATAAATAACACCAAAATTAAAAAGTTTGTTGGGATTTAGCATGAAATGAAATTGAAAATTGCCAAATAAGAGTTGTTGACGGAGACATATAATATAACAAGAGTGTCCTATTTTAAAATTTTTAAATCAATTAAATAAAAATATAAAATATGAATTCTTTGAATAGAAAACATAAACAATATGTTATCAAACGTTCTCGACTATAAATAAACAAACCCAACCTCTATTTATGTTCGTTTGTTTACTCGATGAACATAATTTTTTTTCCATATCCGTTCGTTTAATAAACTAAAAAAATATAACCGAACAATTTTATTCATTGAACTCTCGAGTCGTTTACAGCAATACTTTTTTTTTTCAAATTTTATAGTTTCTTAACACTATTATTCAATTCTATTGTTGGAAATTTAGTAGCTTTAAGATTGGATGTATCATGTATGGCAACAATGGCGGAATGCATATTTGTGTATGTAAAATTTGAAAGATCAAACAGATGATTCATGCGACAAATTCGATCCCAAAATCTATTAACATTTTGAAATTCGAATTTCTGTCACGTTTTTCCGATGCAAACGGCGTCGTTATTGGCTCACTGATTCATCCAACTCTCCGACAGCTCAAGCAACAGTCGGATTTTGAAATTATTAGCATTTAATTCTGGATTTCATTCCTCTATTAAAGTCAACAAGATCTCATGTAATCTATGCAATTGATGCACGTTTCGCTTTCTAATTCGCATAATTACCATCGATTTTCATAACGTTGATTGCAATTCAATCGAATCGAATTCAATTGAATTGAATCGGATCGTATCGTATCGAATTGAATTGAATTGAATCTCGTGTAGGATTTGATTTCGTTTGTCTATATATACACGAAATCGAATGTGATTTAGATGGATGTGTTCAATGGGGCACCAAGAACACAACCCTAGGTGTAGTAACTGTAACATCTCTGGCGACCGTGGTGGTAGTGGTGGCAGTGGCGGCGGTGGTGGTAGATTGTTGAAGAAGGTGAAGCATAACAAAGTGCCACAAAGGGGTATGGGTGTAGCACAACTTGAGAAAATAATATTAGAAGAACGACAGTTGAAAGATGCAATGAATTGACATCTAATGGCGGTTCGATTAAACTCCGGCGACCGGAGATTCCGTTGCCGCCGCCCAATCGCCACCAGTTGATTTCAAATCTGATGAAGTGAATGCAGATTCATTATCGAATAATGGTGTAGATTATACAATTTTGATGGTGGGAATCCAAATCCAAATCAAATTCAGAATCCATACATGATCGCGATGCCTGCGAATTCATCAATTTTGCAGCAGTTTCATGCACAAAGATCACAGTTTCAGACTCCATGTTCTTCATCAATGGTTAGTATTGTCTCTCTAAGTTCTTAACTTTCATCAGCAATAGTTAGTACAGGCTCGGGTCAATCAGGTACACATGAAAAATTTAGCCTTTATGGGTAACTAGACATTGGAGGTGACCGTTGAGTTTTTAAAAAAAGTTACACTATAAATATACGTATCTGTGATCGGGTAAAAATGAGGTGACAGATTGTGATTGGGTGGCTTTAGGGTGCTTTTTGGGCACTTTTAGTACCCTAACATAATTAGGGTGTGTGTAAGTTATAATATTGAAGTATTGCAGGTGAATGTGTCATTAGGAGCTACATCATCATTATCATCAACAACATCATCTGTCATGAGTGTTCAGATAGAGCCCCCTTCAATCCAAAGCTATTGTGGTAACAAGTACTCATCATC
Source organism: Flaveria trinervia (assembly GCA_025506515.1). Taxonomy (NCBI): domain Eukaryota; kingdom Viridiplantae; phylum Streptophyta; class Magnoliopsida; order Asterales; family Asteraceae; genus Flaveria; species Flaveria trinervia. Next base: position 119,955,085 of record CM046444.1, on the reverse strand, counting down.
TTTTATGCCAGATGGAGATAAGGTTAATCATTGATGTTACAATTTGTTGTTTGAGATTTTCAAAAGTCAAGATTTCATCTTTGTTACAGACTGATAAACCTATGGTGTTGACAGATGGTTGGATTGAAGAGATCATATCCTTTTTCAGTTGAAAATATGCCTATTCCATCTTTCAGCTGCAATATTCCTCCAATTTCAAGATCAGATGAATCAATTTCATGTAGCAGTGGAGGGATTAATGGTGTAGAGCTCAATATCCGTTTTTGCAGGTAACAAAAATGTTTAATTTTGATCAATTTTTTATGCATTAGATGTTTTATTGTTTGGAATGTTCAAGATTTATAACAACTTTGTTTTGGACCTTTTTGCAGGGAAAACCCTTTAAGCTTGGGGTCGATAAAGGAACAAAAAACAGAGAAATTTATCGACGAAAATCTTGATCTCACAAAAGATTTTCTCACGTTGGCTCCACCTCAATCTTCACCTTCTTCACATTCACAGCTAAAAGAGAAGTTTTCATCTTATCAAGTGAGTTCTTTTTAACTTTTATTCTAGGCATGTTAAGATGTCAAGTCAGGCGGGATGGGTAACAGGCTGAAACGGGTTGGGTCGGGTTGTGTGTTGTGACCTGCAAATGTTTTTTGTTTTGTTTTCGTAAGATATTTTAGATAACTAGTGCATCTAAATAGTTGAATCAAACGGTTAATAAGTACGTGTTAATAGTAAATTTTGGTGACTTCAAGTTTCAACCCATTTGACCCGTCAGCTATTTTAACTACTTTCTTATCGACCTTTCTGTGATAAAACACAACTTACGTTAACAGCGGCCTCTAGTTTCCTTACATTTTAGTTTGACTCAACTTATTTATGGTTTGACTTTTTGTTTAGGGTCAGACAAGAGATTCATCTGAAACAGAATGGTCAAACCAACAGCCATTGCACAGTTTCTTTCCAGCAGCAAAAAGTAATGGAACAAGCAATGGTGAAATAGGGGAAAATGTTGATCTCAGTTTGAAGCTATAGAAGACTGGCTAACCAAATTCCTTTTCATGTTTTATTAATTTTTGTTGTTAGCAGATTCGCTCTTGTCATTCCCATTCATTTTCCAAATTCAAAAGTCGATTTTCAACAGTTAATGATTTTACCAACCGTTGTATTATTTTCATTCGTTATAAACTACTCATATTCGATATTTAACTTGAATCATAATCACATCTGAAGCTTATAAAGTCATCATCAATTATGATGGTGCAAAACCAAAGGGACTCCATAGGTATGATGATGAACCTCCTCTTAGTGTCGCTCAATCTACATAATCTCTCAAAACTAGGATTGATTGGTTAGTGTTTCGAAGATTAAATTGGACTGAGATTTAAGGTCAAGGTTATGATAACACTGTGATATGGTTGCAAGTTTAACTGTTTGTGAACTTTTGCTTTCATAGAAAACCTTTAAGCTATTTTGTACATGCGATACCGCACTCATCATACACCCATAGTAATAGACTGTTCTAATAAGGAGAAACAAAGATCTGAATTGTTGAAGGTGTTGACCCTTTTATAATCTGTTATGCACACATTCACTCATCAGTATCACTAAAAGTGTAAAAAATAATCTAACCTTACATTTAAAGTTGATTAAACCGGTTTTTCTCTCAAACCATTTCTGATATTTGGTTAACGAAAGTCAAAACCAGGTATTGGTGTAACTGCTTCGGGCGAGAAACAAGTTTGACTCACATTAAACCAATTTGAAAGCAACATATTACAAACTGATTACAAATCAACAGTTCAAGTTCAATCCTAACCGATTCTTGCCAAACTGGTTTCAATACCAGTTACACTTAGGATCCGTTTGCGGTTTGCTGGTTTTGGTTTGGGAACCAGGTTTTTTTTAAACGGGCCATCCATGAAACTAACTACGTTTTATGAACTTATATGTAACCTGGCTCACAAAAGGAGCATCAGTCATCTGGCCATACTACTTATTACTAGCTTCAGAAATCATGTTATCAACCCAACACAATTAGAAATTTGAATCAAACCAATTATTTAAGTGACTTTCATATTAGTTACAAAAGATCACATCAAATGGCATGCCAATAAACTGAGGTTCTTTTCTACAGATCTCATTTTTTGAAATAAATATGTTCGTGGTCGAGAGCAACAATAAAAGATGCCGTGAAAAAGCATTGAACCTATGACCAACCGAAGAAATAGTCGAGAACATACACCAGGATAAGTGAAAACGGATAGAGAGCAAAAGCAATGAAAGATGTCCATAGAGGGAAGGTGGTGCGCAAGCTTCCAAAAACACCCATCACGATGCAAACAATTAGAATAACGAGCACTTCGGATGAAAAATCCCATGTTAAGCCCCTCGCGTATACAAGTGCCAGAAACACCGACAAGCAAAGTACATTATTCATTGTTACCGCCCCATATAACTGCAACACAAACACAAAGTCATCAGAAATTGTAATATAAAGAGCCCCTCAACTAGTCTTGTTTATTTAAAAAAACAAATTACTATTGTCGTAGTATCGTTTTTATAGCCGTAACTAACATGTTCTTAAAAAAATTACATAAAAGAAAACGGGTCATATATGTTCAAAGCCACCTAAAGAGTAACTTTAATGCTTACAGTGTGTCAAGTTACTTTATTAATAACTACTGTAACATCAGTTTTATTTAGTATATAGCCTTAACTATTTATAAAATTTGACGACAACATGTTGCGGTTCAACCCAGTGTGATACGACTCAATGCAACCCATGAACCAACCCGTCTGACCCACTCATTCCCTCACATTGGATCTACTTTAATCTTGAATATAAGAGACACACAAACCTCGGAAAATGTAAGCGATGCAGATCTCTGCTTCTTGCGTGTTGCAAAGATGATGGCAGACACTGCTTCACTTGAGTTGGTGGCTAAAGGCAAAGCTATAAATGAGATGAAGAAGGAAGGAATACTTGTAGCAGTAGAAAATTTGCCAACAGCATCTACAAGTGGATCAGCAAAAGCAGCAGCGATAAAGGTGCCTATCAACAAATACAAAATTGCTCTAATTGACGTCCCACGTGGGTCGTCAACACCTTCCTCTTCGTCATCTTCACCAGCATCATCTCCTAATAGATCATGCTCTTTCTTTGTCTCCTGAAAAATACATTCTTTTATTATTATTTTTTTCCGAAAAAGGATTAAAAGGTGTTTATGAATGCCCAGCTCAACCACTTACTTCATAATAGTCATGAATGTACTTCAATGTGTCGGGACCAGCAACTTGAGCACTTATTTGGGAAGCCTTGGCCTCCTCCAGCCATTTTGCAATTCCAGCAATGAATTCTTCAAAGTCAATTTCATTGTTTTCAGATGTGTCGAAATCTTTCATAACTTTATCAACAGCATCTTCTTCTTTTAGATTTATTTCATGTAATCGCATTCCTAAGACCAAAGCCTTTAGTTCTGAATGTGAGAGACGTTCGTCTCCATCCGAGTCAATGGATGAAAATAGCCTGTCATGGATTTCCGTAAGAGGTTACTAACACGAAACACATACTGCAACACAATTTAATAAAAGAGTAAACGAACTGACTTTGCTATAACATCATTGTTAGGTTTCCCTTGGTCATCCACGAGTCCTCCAAGTGCACGCATTGTTAAGTACTTGAGAATTCTAGATCTTACATGCTTATGCTTTGCGAAAGCAAGACGTCTTCTCTGAATTTTAGGCTGAATAACCTGAAGAATGCATGTAACTTATTCATCAACTAACTAAAGAGCCACAATATAGAGAAAAAAAAGAATCCACAAACTGTTAAGAACTGCATTGCAGTATCAATATTCACCTGATAACCACAGTATGCAAGTAAAAGAGAGACTGATACGATAAGACCAAGTAAAACTGCTAAATGTCTGCCAGAATCTGAATGCATAATTTGCGGGAATTGGACAACAATAAACGGGAGCACAGATATAGCCATAATCATGGCAGAATAGCTTGTCCAAATATCAGTACTCACACCAGATCCTGCAGTATGACAGATGCAATATACACAGATACCAAGTTAAAAGACATCAAATACGTGTTTGATTCTATGAGACGCAGATTGAAACAATTTACGTCGAATAAGAGAAAGAAATTACCAAATAAACTAAACCCTTTAGTATCTTGGTTATCTACAGCAACTGAGTTCTCTAAATCACACTTGCCAACATTGATGCAGACTCCCCATGCTAAAGTAATTAACATGACAGTTGAACCAGCTAATAAACCCATTCCTACAGATACCTGCTCTTGAGCAACTTCAACACTTCCAGATAGCCCAGAAACTACAAGAAACAAGTAGATCATAAATTTCATAATAGAAGATAACTCAAAAGGCAAAAACGAACAACTACAGCAACTATACTAGCAAATCCCAATACAAAATGTCCAGAATCACTCTTGTAAGCTCCAATAATGTTCCAATTGACACAACTACTACTCACGGAAATCATACTTGATTATTCAATTTCAAACATGTTGATCAGTGCTCAATATTCCAGTTTGTCAATAGCATAAAGTTGATACATATAACTCTCCAACTTGAAAAACACTAATTTAAATGAATCAGCTTATTGTGAAATTTTGCAAATTTTAACCATTCAGCCATAGATAGATGGTAAACAAAGAACTGATTCTAACCTTTAGAATTTGAACTTTACCTTAATAACGACACGTTATTAGCAAAAAGAATAGAAGAAAAAAAGAAGCACAGTGATACCATATAATTGATTTGACGCGAAGCATAAAGGCAAAACATTCATCATAACTTTACGAAATACTCGAAGGCCAGATCACAAACAGTTAACTTCAAAACACTCAAAACTCACCTTCAAACCACCGGATCTAACACGAATCTCAACAAACCAAACCAGATCAGCAAAACAAAGACCTGATTCAACACGAATTCATAAAATCGACTGCTAATTTTACCTAAAATGAGCATCGCATCGGGAAGAGCTCCTAGAGACGGAAGCAGAAGCCCTCCGACGAGACCAGGGCCTAAAATCTCCAACAACAGTTCACTTCCGGCGGAGAGGTAAGTAGCAGCGAGGAACATGAGGTAACCGTAGACGAGAATGAGGAAGAGGTTGCCGAGAGCTGTGGTGGTGCAGGGCATGAAGCCGTAGGTCTGCTCACAGGCTTCTGCTTCTGGAGCTGATACGAAGGGGTTGAGGCGGAGTATGCCGGAGTGGTCATTGTTAAGGCCGTCGGAGACGAGATCCGGTGATGACGTGGCGGTGGTGGTGGTGGTGGTGATGAGGCGGCCGGCGACGGTGAAGATGAGGAGAGAGGAGAGTGTGATGAGGAGGAGCGATTTGTGCGCCATGTGGCGGATGGTGATCGGTGGTGGTGGGTTAGCGACGGTTGAGAGACTGTATGAAAGAGGTTTTATAATAGAAAATCACGTAAAGTGAAATATTCATTGGTGGATTAGTGCTCTAAATAAATTTAAAATTTCGCCTATAAAAGTAGAAACTTTTTATAAGGCTTTAAGATGTAATAAAAAAAGGTTCTTAAAGTTCTATTGTTCGTCTTTCAGGAATCTTTAACGTTTTCGCTACATCAAGAACGTGCTATAATTCCAGCCTAACGTCACATTTGCACGCTGTAATTTCTCGTAACAAAATGTTAATGAAAGTAGTTGAGTGGACCGGATGATTATAGGACCAAGTAGAACATATCACTTCTTACTAAGCTTTTATAGTAATATTCGTTTTTTAACCGTCCCACATTTTCCTTCAGGCCAATCACATAGCATAAGACTATTAAGGATTCTACTATTTACTACTCGAGTTTTAAACCATCAATTTCAATCCAAAAACACCAAATGTAACACTCAACTTTAAAAAGCCCAATAAATTCAAATTAAGTAGATGAGCTTATATTTGTCTCTAAAAAGACATCGTGATAGTAGATAATGTACCTTCCAACTATAAGATTGTAAGTTTTAATGTTACAGGTATACCCGGCAATCTCAACCCAAATGTAAACATTTGGGCTGATTTGGACTTCTGAAATAAAATGATAGGTTGTTTTGGGTTAGCTTTTATTTTCAATATGGTCAGAATGGACAGTTTTAAAACAAAGAAAAAAAATAACGGGTCGGGATGGGCTACTTGAAAAAACAAATGGGTTCTCCATCCTCAATAGTCAATAACTCAATATCGCTCAATTGTCTATTAATCCCCTTCTAAACAAAGCTAACCTAAAAAAACACAGCCATGAATCCCATATGAACACAACCATGACCAACTGCTATTGTGCAAGAATGTTTGAATCCCACATGAACACAGCATTGATCAATCGCTACTATGCAAGAATGTTAGTTGTTTAATTCATAAATTGGTCTGTAACATAATTGGGTCAAAAGTTTTTCAATGCCCACTGCTAAAAGGAACAACGAATGATCAAACTTTACACTTTTAAAGTTTCAAGTATTATATCATAATTGGCTGTTTTGTTCATTTAATTTTTTGTAATTGCTGTTTGTTGTTAATGTTAAGGGCTGCGTATATTTGTTTCTTGGTATTGGTTTGGGGAAAACAGGGGATCGGCTAACATTGTTCTATATATTTATAACTATTGTATTATTTTTTTGTTGTTGGTTTTCTTATAATCTGTTTCGAAATTCCATTGATTATAAATTTGATAAAATATTGGTGTAAATTTGATTTGACCCGTCTTGATCCGACCCGTCCTGACCCGAACCCATCCTAACCCGAACTCGTTCTGACCCGTTTTTTATCCAAACCCGTCTTGACCCGAACCCATCCTGACCCGAACTCATCCTGACCCGACACTCAACCCAACCCGACCCGTCCAATTTGCCAGGTATAATTACAGGTGTCAGTATGCAAGAGTTTTTTTAAAAAATTCTAGTTGTTTTTGTATTAAAAATGAACTTATGTAGATATTTACACCCATGTACACATCATACACATATAATGATATACATACATACATACGAATTCTTTAATCCAATTGCACCTCTAATTTCAATGCAAGTATCTAACCAGAAAGTATTCATCACATTAACAATGTTGAATGAGCATATAGCATTGTATTCGCTAAGACCATTACACACCCATTTTAAAATAGCACAATTTATTTGTTAATATCACACGACACATCACGTGATACACCACGCGACACCTCTATTTATACGTAGGTCCCCAACATATAAATATCAACCTGTCCACTCTCTTCTATATGTGAAAGGAGAAAACGGCAAACGCTATGTAAATATCATCCCCTTTCAATATTATATCTTCACTAAAAGTCATTGCAACATTACAGACCACGCATGATGAAGGTGACAAATCAATGTTCCAAAAATGGATGCTAAATTTTGCTAGAAGACTTTAAACATATTCAAGAATAATAAATATACCAATATGTATATACAAAAATGTTTAAGGAAATAAAAGAGCTATAGTAACTTGGCATGTCAATCTTATTAATTTAAAGTTATCAATCTATTAATATGAATCCTATTTTTGTATCCAATGAAAGAATAACAAAAGGAGATATACGTTAAAAAATTTTTTACAATACTTATTATTTTTTTATGTCTCCCTCTTCTATTAAAGAGGATGTTACATTATAAAAAATTTAAAACATATAGTCTAGATATTAATAACAATTAAATAAAATATATAATTATTTTATTTAAAAAATTATACATTTGTAATGATTTTGTATATCTTATTAAACCTAGTTTATAACTTAGTAAATATGTTTGTAACCTAGTAAATAATACAACCATCTAAATTTACATTTGAATTTCATTTGATTTGACTTAAAAAAGCTAATTTTTCTCCTTTTGCTAATAAACACATTGTGATGGTTGCTTTTAAAAAAAGATAAAAGTAGAAGTATCATTGACTAATGTAATGGTAATGAAATATTAGTAACAATTAATAATGAATTAAAATTCAAATTATAATCCGGGTTTCCGATTATTCAATGAAAGCTACAAGTCGGCAGGTTCCATTTTTTCCTTTTCCTTTTCATTTCTTTTTGGTCTTATTCGATCATTATGCGTCTCAATGATGTTATATATTTTATTTTCTCTTAACATTTATTATTGTTGATTGACTTCTTGACAAACTTATTAAAGACAGCCACGTGTCAATCTGATCCATATCTTATCCGAGTTCGTGGATTTTCACTATTTAACAAACCACAAGATTCAAATATCTAAACTTTGAAAACTATAAAAAAATATTATTAAAGAAAATACAAGAGTAAATAATATATTTAGATCTTATATTTTATCAAACTGTAAAGAAAAACATAATGAATGTTAAATTATAAATGTTTTATATTTCTGCTCTAATCTAATTACTATTTTCTAAAAAAGAAAACGTTACAATAGGATTCAATGTTAGCAACATTCTTTAACCACAAATAGTTAATTTCAAGCATACTTTCTACGTTTGAGATCAACAACTCATATCACTTGTTGCTATTGAGATCAACTTTCTAGATTATATTTTCTACTAAGTTAGTTCTCGTGTATTACATGTAATGAATAAATAAATATTAAATAATTAATAATAAAAATATATGCATTATAAATTATATTTGAAGATAAAATATGATTATAATTACGTACAAATAACTATTTTTTGTAAATAAACAATAATGTATTTTTCTTAAACTTTGTTTAACAAAAAAAATTGTGATTTTTAAATATTTATTTTAAGAAAAATTATTTTCAAAGAAAAAGTTCGTTGTATTATGTGTTTTATAAAAAAAATTATTTTTAAAAATGTGTGTTTTAATAAAAATAGGCCTTCTTTTTATTAAATTATATATTTTTTATTTGAAAATAGTATGAGTAAAATTATTAGTATTTAATAGTATCATTAATAATAATATAGAGAAATAATAAAATTAGTATAATAAGGCTTACAATAGTTTTACATTTATTTTAGTTTTTTATAAATAGATTTATAGACTAAAACTCATTAATTAAACGGATTATAGTTAGAAATAAACATGAAAAGTTAGATTATAATATTTTAATGCTAAATATAATTAAAATTATATATACGTAATAGTTCAAAAACTAAAACTGTTATACTACCTATAACTCTCTTATCTAAATAATTTTATTTTTAGACATTCGTTTTATGATTTTTTTTATAATTTTTTTATCAAATTATTTTTTTTAAAACTCTAATTTATAATTATTTTGGTTGTTTTAATAATAGTGTTTTTAAAAAAAATTCAATTCTTTTATAAATAAAATGATTTAAAATATTTTTCTTAAAAGGTTTAGTGTATTAGAAAATTTTATATTATGTAAATTTTTTTTATTATTTAGATTTTAATTAAAAGATGTAATTTTTAACTTCCTCAATAAAATATATTTTAAAAAAAGATACACTTTGATTTTAAAAATATAGATAAGAGAGAAAAATATAAAAATTAATAAAATTTATTTTTAGTAAGAGAGAGAAACTTATATTAACATTTAAATTACCAAAATATCCTTTTAGAGGGAAAATCAATATGTTAATATCTAGAAATTTGACAAGTGACATAAAAATGAGTTAAAAAAATATTAAGTGCTACAAAACCTTATTTTATTAGATACTATAGATTAATACTTATAGTTTTAGGGGTTATTTGCTAGTATTTTTAATGATCATTAAAATATTAACTTTTAATGATTGATAAACTTTTAATGGTTAAATGATCATAAGATTTAAGTGGTTAAGAGGTATTAAAAATTTAACTCTTAACCATTCAGACTGAAAATTATTTTTTTGCTATAAAAATTTGCTATGTTAATGGTTTTAAGAGGCTATCACACAACGCCTTAATCGTAATAATCAAGAGGTCAATTTCTATGATTCTCATGAAAATTTCAGTTGTTACTTAATTAGATTCGAACTCTCTCTATACATTTTCCTTTATTTATTAATTCCTTCTAGAAAAAACCATTTATAATTTTGGTATAGCACGGGTATTTCATTTTTCATTTTCTAAAAATTATATGTTATTTAATATCTATCTATATTAAAAGGGATTTACTATCTATCTATGTTAATAATAATAATAATATCTTGTTTCATAAAACTCTTGATTCACTTATTCATACCATCCACATGTCACGCGATCCTATATTAATTATTATCTGTGTAGGTCTTCACGTATTAAATAACTTGCCACGTCCATTACAACCAAGTGATAGCTCAATCAATCAATACGTATGAGATATTTGAAAGTGTAATTCAATTTGGATATTTATATGCAATTCGATTTTATATTATTTATTATATAATTTTCTTGTTTTTTTCTTTTACACACAATTAACTTTTACACTCTAAAGTTCAACCCTTATGATAGCCAAGAGATATGATAGTGATGGCAAGTCGATGATATCTTCTCCATGTGAATGTTTGCTCACTTCTTACTAGTTACATTATTTCAAATGTTAGGTGTTGTTGTATAAGAATTAAGGGATGTTTGGTATTATATGTTTTTAGATCGATTATAAGTTCTTATTCATTATTTTTTAAATATTTGCAAGATAGTTTAAGATGTTTGGAGATTAGAAAAATAGCAGTTTTTAGTGTATCCAAATATATGTGTCATGATTCTTATAAGATTTTATAAACATAACATTTATAAAATTGTTGCTATATAAATTATAAGTGGATTCTTTAACATACTCATCTTCAGATTTTTTACCAACCTTCAGAACAAAAAATGACAAAACATATTTTCTTCAAGTAACCCTTAATTCTATATTCAAATATGTTTATAAGAAGATGAATGAAGAATATCACCAAATGATTCAAATGATCATTGCTATGAGATTTATATATATATATATATATATATATATATATATAATATATATATATATATATATATATATATATATAATATATATATATATATATATATATATATAAATCTCATACCAATGATCATTTGAACCATTTGGTGATATTCTTCATTCATCTTCTTATAAACATATTGAATTTAGAATTAAGGGTTACTTGAAGAAAATATGTTTTGTCGTTTTTTGTTCTAAAAGGTTGGTAAAAAATCTTACAAATATAACTTAAAAGAGTGGTGATCACACCAAAATTGTGTAATGATTAAAAGGTGATCACTACCCAATTAGTTAGATGTTTAAGAGTGATCACCACCTGATTAGTAAGACGTGAAAGGATGATAACTATTTTTTAGTGATATGTTGTAACAAAGATCTCTACAAGATTATAGGAAAGTTCAAATACCAAAGACAAACTTTCGATTTAAATCGATGATTGTATGTGTTGATAGATTTGTTAACATCAATCGGACCACTATACATGTGGAGTTATATCTCCCCTTATCTCTTTACGCACAAGTAAGTTTTATATTATCTCCAAGAACAAAAAAATGTTAAAGATTTAGATTAACTCTAAAAAGTAAAAATAACTCGTTCACCATTTCTTATTAGCGCAATGAAAAAGTAGCAACCACCTATATTAACTTTTTTTTATTATAATATATATGTAGTCACACATTCTAATCCGTTCTCATATTAAATTAAGTTCATATGGCCCGACAGCCCGATCCATAGTGGCCCAAAATTGGGTGTTTAAAAGTGGATTAAACTTTTTCCCTTCTAGAATTCAAATTTAAAAATTCACTTACACTTTAATATTTTAAAATTTTCTTATAAATATTAAATTCAAGTGTTTAAAAGGAAAATTGTTAAACTAAAATTTATTTATATATATTAAGTTTAAGTGTTTAAAAGGAAAAATGTTAAACTTAATTAGTATTTAACGATTATTCATTTCAAGTTTAACTAAAATTCAGAAGCATGTGATAGTTATGAGGAAATCATGTATTGTTTTATTTAAGACATCAATGTAAATAGTAACTATAAAAAAACAATATTGAAATTTGAAATTTTGAAACGTGATTGATTTTTATATATAGTTTAAAAAATTATAAAAGTTACTTGATTTGAATAAATATATAAAGTTGGTTACTATTTCATATTTTATTCTTTTTCTTTAATTTTCAATAATGTATTAAAGATGCCATTATGTTCAACTTCTTTTGAGCTCTGTATCAAAAGCTCGAGCTTGAGTGGTGAAATTCGAGCTTTAAAAATTTTCGAACTCGAGCTTGAGTGGTGAAATTGGAGCTTGAAAATTTTCAAGCTTGGGTTCTCGCTCAATTTGTTTTTTATTACTATAATAGAAAATATTTTTAGTTACTTTTATTATAAGTGTATATATTATTATATTTACTATGTAATATGTATGTGTATGTATGGATGTATATGTATATATATAATAGACTTGTTTAGCATTACGGGTATATATAGTCAATATATAAAATCGGGTTGTAGCTAAAACTTGTTTAAATACTCAAGTTGATCTCAAGTAATACAAAAGCAATTACACTTGTTTGTAGCCCCAATACGAAATATTCAACAAAACAAGAAGTTCCACCTTACAGTATGCACTTTTCACTTTTTCAGTGCTTTCAGAAGCAAGATTACACAACTCTATAAAAGATTATATATAAATTAATATAACCTTAACACAACAATAATTACATGCTTTGATATTCAGGCTATAAATTTTTTTCTAGCTTACTTATCTTATTCCTGTTAAAAATCAGCAAAAACATGCACAAAGATTAAAGATAAGGGATAGAGTAGGTATGACGCGATCGATGTCCAAACGGGAAACTTGGATCTAAAGCCGGTTGCCACGCCCATGAGGACACAAACGATGAACACGATCAACAACTCAGCGGTGAAATGCCATACCAATCCTCGAAAATATACGACCGCTACAAGAACAGAAAATCCAAGAACATTGTTCATGAATACCCCGTCGTATATCTGCACCAACAGTAGAAAAATGCATGAAAATTAATCAATCATCAATGAACAAAAAGTAGTTTGTTGTTATTGTGACACATTAGACGAATCCCACATCGTTTGTTTGACATGAGAGATATTGAACCTGACCTCATACACCATCAACACAAAGGTTGCCAAAAGCAAATCCGTATGAGTTACTCGTGACAAAACAAACAACATTGGTTGGTGTGAATGGTCGAATATCACATTTATACTTTATTCTAACAGGCCAAATGGGCTAATTAATAGGTTCAAATAAAAAGAAAAGTGATCAAACAGGTTGAACAAGTCAATTTGGTCGAAAGCTATCCAAAATGTATTTTAAGGATGATAAGTAAGAAGACGATGAACAAACCTCGGAAAAAGTCAACGAAGTAGTTCGTTCTTTCCTTTGACTTGCAGTTTGTAATGCAGATACAGCAGCTCTAGCATTAGTTGCCAAAGGAACCAAAATAAAAGATACAAAGAAAGATGATATGTCTGCTGAGCTGGACACATTTTGAACACTATGTATGAGTGGTTCAGCCAGAAGTGCCAACATGGCTATCCCAACAACCAATAACATTACAGCTTTTGTCCACGCGTACATAGATCTATCCACGTCATCATCGACCCATTTCTCCCAAGGTTTCTGCATACTCATCAGACCACATTGACTTTTAAAGGTCAAATTCATCACTAGTTGCAAACTTGCAATTAGCCCATTTGACTTAAGAAGTCAACTTGTACAGCATATATAACTTCATTATGAGATCACTAGCTTACCTGCGATATATCTTTTGGCCCGGGCGTCGTAGGTGTCGATTGATCTAAGCTGAGTAAACCTTTAAATCCATCAACAAATTCCTCTTCATCAATCTGTTGATCTCCACTCTTGTCAAGATCTTGCATTATGAGAGATGTTACTTCATTCACATTCCATGATGTCTCCCCAAAGTCAATATCCATCATAAGTTTTTTTAATTCAGATCGCGATACAAAGTTATCGTTGTCGACATCTAAGCTCTCAAACAATCTAAAAGTTTACAGCAGGAAACAGATCATTGACCAAAAGTCGACTTTTCTTTCTAACAGTCAAATGTTACTACAGTCTTATATTACATACCTCTTTATGGCAGATACATTCGGTTGTCCATCTTCTGTATATAAGTTACCGAGCGGGGAGTTTTGCGTATGGCTGATAATTTCTGATACGAGTCTTTTCATCATTTCATGTTCTTTCTTTTTCGTTTGAACCCATGGTTGAACAACCTAATAATAAAGATAACAATTTATAAAATATAACATAACATATAGAACATTATTGTTTACGGATGTTGAAAGAATTAACAATAACCACCTGATATAAATCTTTCCATGAGCTAACAGAACGATACGGTTTATTCACTGCACTTTTAGTTTCATCAAGCCATTTAGTGAATCTATCAGTGAATTCATCTATTGTTACTTTTGTGTCACCATCATCATCAAATTCTTTCATAACTTGTTCAATTGTTTGCTGTTTGTCCCAAGTCAATTGCCTGAATTTGATATCTTGAAGTACTTCTTAAGCTCAAGAAAAGATATGTATGCATCACCATCTTGATCAATCTTTGTGAAGAAACTGCAAACCAGTAATCTAATTGTCACACCCGTTGTGATTCCATTATATTATCAGATCAAACAAAGCGCGTGTGTAAAAGAAGACACTAGTAAAAAAAAAACCTTTTTATAGCAGGCAGGTTTGCTAAACCATCTTCTGTGAGTATCTTTTCTGCAGTATGCTGCTGTATATGTTTTAATATGTCTAAAACTAAATGCTCGTGTTTGACATATGATAGTCGCCTCTTTTGGATAGTAGGCTCAAACACCTACATCAGAACACATTCAAAATTATCATGACAGTTAAAACGGGTCGGGTTGAAATGGATCATTTTGTATGCATTATTTCAACCCCTTTGTCTCCATCAGCCCATTTAACTAGTTTCATTTTAGCTAATTATTTTGTTTTGACCCGTTTGAGATAAAACATAATCCAAATTACCCAACGTATTTCTAACTTTCTGTACCTGATAAATGAAGTATACAAGCAAGAATGTAACGGATACAGGAAGTGTGATAATGAAGATATATCCATTGGGAGTGTATGTCATTCCAAATAAATTCGGAATTAAAAGAAACAGAAACGGTATGAGCGAAAGAAGCATGATTCTTGCAGTTGAACTTGTTTCTTGGTCAGTAATTACACCAGAACCTGAAAATATCAAGTGAAAATAAATGAAAAGAATACAACTATGAAATCAATCAATCATAATGTAAACAAAGATTGAACCTAACCAGTAAGATATGAAAGTAACTTTTTGTAAGGGCTTTGGGTGGGACCCAATGAAGCATTTGAAGTAGATTCTGATGAGAAATCTTTGCTGCCAATGATGACACAAGTTCCCCATAATAAAGTGAGAAGAAATATTGTTGATCCAGCAAGTAACCCAACTCCAGTTAGAACATATTCTTGAGCTACCTCTTGAGTGTTGAAAAGTCCGGAAACTATAAATCGTCACTAGAAAATATTAATACAAGATGGTTGTAACACCGTACTGCTCATACCAACTAATATTATTGATTTTCTCACAAGAAGCTTAGGCTTTATTTTTGATTGCTCGAGTGAAGAATTTCCTAAATGTCGCCCATCCTAAACTATGGAGTTTTGATAAGGAGCTAATTTATACTAGAAAGAGAAACGCATATAACTTTGTTTGAATATTATATCAAATGTTTATAACTTTCTCTTTATTTTGTTTCAAATTCTCATATCATCCACAACCTATACGTCCAAACATGCTGGTGGTGTTTGATGCTAAACATATTCTATGTCCCACTATCTCTACGGTATACGAAACAACACAAAGTTTGCCTAAGGCGTCATAGTTTCAAGATTTCTAATTGGCATCAAGAGTAAGTTCCCACAAATGGTAGCTAGAAACAAAAAGTATAACAACAACAACAACAATAATCTACATAACAAACCGGGCATACCGAGAAGTATTAAGGATTCAGGAAGAAAGCCAAGAACTTGAAAAGCACTTGCACCAAAGATTCCAGGACCAAGAATCTTGAAAATCCTTTTACCTCCAGAAGAAACATAGCATTCCCCATGATACAATAGATATTCATATACAATGATGAGAAAAAAGTGACCCATAACACTCTCTGAGCATGGTAAAAATCCATACATTTGCTCACAATGTTCTTTTGAGGACTCGATTCCTTTCAGATGCAAGAACGATGATCTGGCGTGAAGAGCAACTCCTTGCGCCAGATCATCTGCACCATCTGAGACCATCTCAGAGGTATCATGATCTAAGAATCTCCCACTAACCGTCACAGTTAATAGAACAATATACACTGTGTATAGCTTGCAATCTTGAACATGTTCCTCATATTTTATAGCATATGTTGTATCTATCAACTTAGGTTGGTGTGATCATAGAGAGAGTATTTATTTGATGAAAATATGGAAGGAATGTAGTTAGGGACAACTAGTTGCTCCTTGCAAGTTCAAGTTGTTTAAATTTATATTTTATAAATGAGTTGTACAATGCTACAAGTAAGCCTTATAAAGGTTTAGGTACTAATATTATATAAAAAAGGCAATGTCCATATCATATGGTCCTATTCTAGTGATTTGGTTATGAGATTAAATTTATTTGTAAGCTTAACTGCTCCAAACTTTATTTGTTTATCTAAAGAATTGATATTTTCAAATTTTAACAAACCGGATAAAAGCAAGTGAGTTAGAAATAAGTTCAACCGAAAACTAACATAACTTATTCATTATTAATTTGGAGTTAAGAGGCGTAAAACATTCGCTTCAAAGTTCTCTCATCAGGTGTACTGATCGGCTTTCCTAAGACTTTGAGATTTGATTAAAAAATGCGTAAGGTGTGGGTTTCATTAGGTTACACGTTTATTTAGTGATTTTAATCTTAATTCTAGACAGTTGGTTGCAATTTACCAACACGACAATACCTACCAAAATTAGTATTTCTCAGCCAAAACGTGTTAGATTTCTCTTAAGAGCACATTGTATCTTTTATGCTTCCGCCCTTCGTCATCTTCGTATCATCTAACTCGATCCACGAGCAAGTAAATGGGAAGCTTATAAAACATTACTTATATGTTAATGAAGATGTTCAACTCAATGTTACCAAAATCAATCATGTGTTCTACCTTTTACACCTTTTAAAATTAGTTTCAAAAGCCGCCTCATGAATGGCTGCTATGTTCATGTGGAAGCACCTAACACAAGGATCCATCATTCATCATCAAGATTGTTAATTCAAACTTTAATCCCACTTGGTTATCAAATTGGAATAATAAGCATTAGTAAAATGATTAAATGAACTGAATCAAGAAAGTTAATGTAGTAGGTAGAAACCAGTTTCGTCTGTAAACACTCCACCCTACAAAAAATACGAAAAAAAATAGTTCAAGTCGCATGTTGGTTGTGGCGTTGGCGAAAGCAGCAATTTGATCCATTATATTACAAGAAAACAACGACGTTTTGTCGTTCTGACCATGATGTCAGTGTGTTAACTAGATGACGGAGAAAAAAGTATTATAACTTGACATGTTTCGATCAAAAGAAAGTGTTTTGATCAACGTTATACAAACTTGAATGTACTTTAGGCTTACGTTTCTATGGTTATGTTAAAACAATTTTACACATATAATGAATATATACGTGAAGCTTTGGCCGTGTATATGCTTTCACTCACGTATCATAAGTTCTTCTCATATGTACCGGTTTAAGTGCATTGATACACAACCACAAACTCATGTATCAACTTTGCATGCATATCGTCAACGAAACGTCTCTTCT
This sequence comes from Flaveria trinervia, assembly GCA_025506515.1. NCBI lineage: Eukaryota > Viridiplantae > Streptophyta > Magnoliopsida > Asterales > Asteraceae > Flaveria > Flaveria trinervia. The sequence continues at coordinate 119,937,278 of CM046444.1, read as the reverse complement.
GTGACGAGACTATGTGATAACCCATCACGGATTGTGCAGGTTATCGAAGAGTCTCAGTTCTCACGGTGATAATGGGATGGTTAGCCGCAACTCGCATCGCAAGGTGACATTTACAGGTTATCGAAGAGTCGCGCATGAGAATTTCGATGACCGGCGCTGTGATTAGTGAGATGTTTGGCCGCTGCTCGCTAGTCATGGGTGACGAGTCACTCACTCGCTCTGCACAAACAATAATAGTAAGTCACGAATTGAACCAATAATTTCACAAACAAGTGAACAACTAAACAATTGAAGAAGTGTTCTTGAGTCTTGAAAGTTGAATACTTGAATCTCACAAATTTGTGATATAACAGATTGAAATTGGCTGCAAGTGAGCGAGATAGCAGGTTGAGATTTTGCATGTTGAATACTTGAATCTTCCAAGTTTCAAGTTCACTACATACACCTTCTAATTTGTCGGTAAAGAACTCAAGCCTCAAGCCTCAAGCCTCAAGGTTAGATAGTTCATAATTCTTTACTAAATTACTAATTTGAATGGCTTGTAAGAGTTCTTTTGCTAGTTCATTACTAATTTGATACTTGATTATAAATTGCTTTGATAGTCGATTACAATTTGCTTTTATAGTTCATTACATATTTCTTTGGTAGTTCATTACTAATTTAGTAGTTCATTAATCAATAATTAACCACTAATTGCTTCTGTAGTTCTGTGTTTATTTTTGAATTGAGCCTTGGTGCGTTACAACCTTAGGTTGGCAAAAGATTTCTTTGACTAGGTTGCTCTTTGATAAATTGATTTGGTATTTGGTAATTGCTCTTTTAATTCCGTCAATTATAAAGCTATTAGTTTATTATTCCCGGTTCCAAGCCCGGATATAGGATGGTGTTTTTAGTAAATCTTTTTTAAATGGTCTCATTTTTTCAGTTCGATTGGTGCCTCAAAAAACGTTGAGCCGGCCCTGGCCCCACTTTAATGTGAGTGTGTGCATTATATTATGAAGAATGATTATGACTTATGAGTGATTGTGAGTGAAAATTTTTTTTATAAAAATTGTATCATGATTCCTCACATTTGAGAAAACATTGTATCATCTCTAAAGTTTTTTAATATTTTTAACAGTTGTTGTACGTGGATGTAAGAGAAAAAATAATAACAATATAAAAAATATTATTTAATTAAAAAAAATAGTAAAAAAGTAATGTTTTAATGTATATTTAAGGATGAGAATGAGGAAAATAGTGTGAATGCTCTTATATGAACTTTATATTTGTTAGGATTTAATGTTAATTTTTTGTTCCATATATTGTTTTTCGTATAAAGTTGTTTGTTTAAGTTGCAAGTAAAGATAAGTTAACCAAACTTTAAAAATATTAATCCATTTTGAATCTTTTCTATTAGAGTCATCCAATTTTTTACTTTTTTATTCATATAAAGTCACTTAAACTTCGTTTGCTATTTGTTATTCTAATATTATAAAACTAGCTTTAGTAGACCTGTGTATTATACGGGTTGAATAAATAAAATACTAATATAATAAAATTTATTAATTATAAAATGAAATTCTAATATATTATAAAACAGTATATCAACTTTTTAAAATTTGGTTTTAATTTTTTTTCAAACAAATAAACAATTTGTTCTAAAACAAACCATATAAAAATGTCATTATTAAAAATTTTCGTATTATAACTCTCAAATTTGATTATTTTTGTTCAAAAAAGACTTTTTAAAAATATCAATTTTAATTTTTTTCCGTATTTTTAAAAAGGTTTTATGCTTTATAAAAATTTATTATTTTATAACAAATATTTATTTAGAAGTAACTTTAATAAATACATTTCTTTCTTAATTTATTAAATCTAAAAAGGTGTTAAAAATATTATTAGTAATTAAGGTAATTATTTAATAGAAGTTAAAGACGAGAAAATATTTGTAAGAATGATTGTGGTTCTGCCACGTGTGATCCTAAGATATTTTTTTATTAGAGTAAGTAGATTTATTAATTTTCATTTTAGTACGCTACCATTTTTAAAATTTTAGAGTAAATTACTTTTATTATTAGCGTGTTTGTGTGTGTATATGTATATCCTGTCATGGAAACGTCTACAACGAATTACGCCCAAAGCCAGGCCGACAAGAAGAGCCTCCTGAAATCATCTTCCTCGGTCTCCAAGTTGTTTCGCCTCCGTTCTCCGTCTCTCAACTCGTTACGGCTCCGTCGTATCTTCGATTTGTTCGACACTGATGATGGCTCCTTCATTTCGGTTGACGAGCTTAGCCGAGCGTTGGTAATCTTGGGCCTTGAGACGAATGTGAGCAAGCTGGACTCCATGATCCAATCGTACATCCAACCCGACCTTTAAATAAAAAAGAATTTGGACACTTGTTATCATTCTAGACCATATAATAATTGATTTTTTCTCGTTTCTTTCTCCTTTTAGTTATAAATGGTATGATAATTATTTATTAATAAAAACTGTCCATAATTAAAATTTTAAATATATTAACTTTAAATTTTCAAATGTGTAATATATGGGTTTATTCAACCCGTATAATACAAAATATTAAGAAATAAATTTGTATATTATAAAAAATGTACCAGTAAATTTATTTAGTTAAATTTGTATATTATAAAAAATGTAACAATAAATTTGTAATACGTGATTGTAACCTAGTTAAATTTATATATTAAAAAACATTTGCAAATTAATTGTTAAAATAATCTTTGTTATATATTTGTGTAGTATTTGTTATTAAAATATCACTTTTATGATAATTATTACGTTTTAATATGCAAAATAACTACGCATCTTCTACAAGCTTTCATATTTTATAAACGGCTTTTTCTAAAATTATTTGCTTAATAAACTTTTTTTTAAACTTATTATTTTTAAATCGCTTGTTTCTTAAAATCATCAGTCTTTTTAAGCCATTCGTTTTCTAAATTCTTTTTTTAAATATTTTATTTTTAAACTTTAACAATCAAACAATATAAAAAATAAACTACTTTATATAGAATTGTCAAGAGTAACAATCGGTATGATTATATTGAATCAATTGAATAGTTTGCTACAAGATTAATGATAGAGCAATAAAGCTGAAATCGGCTGTTTGATGAATAAGAACAAACCAAAAACTTGTATGAGTTGAAGATGATGATTGATGGTACCCCATTGGAGAAGAGGAGAAGGTCTCTTTATATATCTTCAATCAAAGTCCAAATGCTTTCATTTTAACCTCCAACAAGAAAAATAAACTAATTCAAAAATAACAAAGAATATATAATGTTTGCATTCTGAAATGAATATCATTTTTAACAAGAATTCACGAAAAAACGATTTATAAAATAAATGATCTAAAAAGACGAATAAATTTAAAATAACAAAAAATAAATGATTTAAAAAACAAATCATTTAATAAATGGAAGTTTTAAAAAGAAAGAACGGTAAGCAAACGAGTTTGAACAAGATCTATAATAAACAAATGGTTTTTGAAAAGACCTATTTTTTTCTACATTCAAATAATGTAGTATTAAATAATAATTGAAAATAATAAAATATTAAAAATAAATACTGCAAGAGTACACGAAAATGATTATTTTAATCATTATGTGCAAAACCAATTATTAGATAAAATTTTATTAAAATAAATACTCATGCGAATATACAAAAACGTATATTTGCAAACGTTCTTAAATAATATTTAATATACATACACGTGCACTAATAACAAAACTAAAAGTAAAAAATATTTTAATCATTTGACTCCTGAAATAACTTAGTCATTTAAAAAAAAAAATTAACTGAAAAGTTAACATTCGTTAGTTATATACTTATATGGACTTAAGTTAACCTCCGCATGCCGTCATCAAGCCCATCTAATTTGTCTCTTATTTTTTTTAGTTTTATATGACGTTTTAGCTCTCACAACGTTAACAAAATAAGGTTCTACAATCCCAATAATTTCAACTGTTGTCTTCACCAATTGAAATCCCAATACGAAATCAATGTGAACCGCACCACCACCGCCACACCGATTTCCTGCCCCAGCCACCCCCTTCAACCGCGAGACACTTGATTGCGACAATCTAATCATCATCTATGATTACTATGAGAATTCGCCTCTCACGACAATTTATACGTTCATATAAAAATAGAAAACCTACCGCGAATGCTTTAATATTATAACTATGATCACTATATGACTCAGACCCGACCCATGAAATATGTTGATTTTGTTTCATCCATCTTTAAATGACAATGGCAGATATGGAGTTTTTGCTAACTGCATTTTGTTTCATGCATTTACCTGAACCAATTTAATGTAAACAGTAAAGTCAAAAAATTTTAAAATGCGAAGGACATTTCATTAAGTTATTCTTCATTGCCTTTGTTGTGACATTATTATGAGTTCATAATTCACTTTAAAAATGGAAAACATTACGAAGATTGGGACCTAAGAACCAAGGTAACTGTTATAGTTTATTTCAACTGTAAATAGGACTGCAAAAGAACCAAACGAATATGAACAATGTCTTGTTCATGTTCGTTTATTAATAAATAAATTTGTTCATAAATTGTTCACGAACATTTAGCGAACGAGTTTACTTGTTTATGTTTGTTCATTAAGTGAATGAACATGTTTATGAACTGTTCACAAACATTTACTGAACGCAAACGAACACAAACAAAATCAAACAAAAAAAAAATAAATGTTCATGAACATGACGAACACAAAAAAATCCATAAACACAAACAAATACAAATGATCACATATTTATTTTAAAATAAAATCAGTATTTTCATCACTAAATATCCAAAAAAAAACTTGGTGTAATTGTCATATAAATAACTAACACAAAAATAAAGAACATAATAAAAAACATTAACGAACATAAACGAACACATTATCGAACGTTCACGAACGAACATAACGAACACATTATCGAACATAAAATGAACGAACACAGCTTGTGTTCATGTTCATTCGTTAATTAACTAAATGAACAAAATTTTCTTGTTTCTGTTCGTTCGTTTACTAAACGAACGAACATAAACGAACTTCCCGCCGAACAATTTACGAACTGTTCGCTGAACGTTTAATTCCTTTACAGTTTTAAGTCTTAACTGTGAGATCCAGGAGACTGAGGGTAATTTAATGAGTTGGTTTGACTAGTAGCAAATAAAGCAAATAAATACAAGCACTAAAATAACAATATGTAAATTTTAACACTTCATTATTAAAACTAGATGCAAATAATACTTGTGTATCAATGGTGTGATAGAAAGTTAACTTTTCTATCGAGGATATATCTCCGTAATGTTCGTTGAACCCCCTGTGTAAGTACTTGAAGAGAAGTTTGCTACACTTAACTGATTTTCCATGAAAAATGATGGTTACGTTGTGTTTTACAGATGACATGTTTGGCGGATCTGTTGCATTGTGTTGAACACATAACAACCCAACATTGATCGATCTTATAACTTCAGGAGGATGACAAGATTCAACGCAACTTGAATCGAGTAATTCCATTGACATGTCTTCGTTATAGGAGACTCCATACCTTAATAAAGTGTAAAAGTTATTAGTGAACATACATGTTCTAGAAAATTATAATCGTTATCGGTTCGGACAATCCTCTATTTCGCTTCCCGCTCAATCTCCAGTACCAAGACGCCGAAGCTATATACATCTAACTTCAAAGAGAAAAGACCTTCATGGGGATACTCGGGGGAAATGTACCCACTACACACACCATAGAATGCTTATAAATGAATACATAAGAATTCAAGAAAAAAAGAATGAATAGTGGGTTCCATGGCTTACTATGTGCCAACAACTTTGTCTGTATATGCGTGAGTTTCGTTTCCTCCAAAAGTTCTAGCTAAGCCAAAGTTTGATATCTTAGGGTTCATATTCTTATCTAGTAAAATGTTGCAAAATAAATGAATGAATCTTTAGCGTGTACTCGTAGACCAACAGCTTCTCATCTCTCTCTACGCAACAACTAAGAAGCTTTACAAGATTTCGACGTTGAAGTTTTGAATTGCAGGTGACTTCATTCTTGAACTCTTCAAGTCGTTGATTTGAGTTCTTGGAGAGGCGTTTAACGGCGACCTCTTTCCCTCCTTCTAGCATACCCTGAAAATTTATCATTTGCAATGTAAAAAACAATACAAACTTCAAAATTGACTTCCATACCTTTGTTTTTTGTTTGAGTTCCATGCTACTTATACGTTTAATGATTCAAATGCGATTTCGTGTTACGGATGCATAGAACGTTTATTCTCGTATAACAATTACCTTATAAACCGGTCCAAATCCACCCTCTCCAAGTTTATTATCGGGAGAAAAATTGTTTGTGGCATTAGCATTTAGCAATGGTGGAGAAGCTAAATAATGGTTGCCCATATCTTCTTTTTGGGTGTTAAAGGCCATCAAGATTTCACCTACATATTAGGGAAAAACAAACTTCACACATGGATAATATCTTCAAGAGTACATGATACTCTAGGATTGTAACACCCGGTCTCTCGTATCATTAATATTGTCCATTTTGTCCACGGGGGCTTACGGATTTGCTTTTCATTGGTTCTGCATGATTCTGTTTTCTTCATGCATAACATAGCCATAGAGAAAACTTTAGTAGGCGAGACCAACGTGTCACCATCTGTCAAAAATCCTGAACAAATAACAAAAGAAAACATCATCGTTACACTACAAAGTGAGCCACCGAAGTCATAAGCGATCGACATCATCGCTACACTACAAAGTGGATCAACCGGACGTAAACTAGTTTAACTTTCGACATCCGTGGTTCAAAACAAGATTTGCATCGGGGAGAGTCTACACCGTCTTTGCTTCTTGTTCGGTATGAATTTCATTGCATTACACACTCGCTACGTTGCATTTTCTGAGGTATTCGGTTACGGTTTTCGCGTATGTGGTTCTGAAAGCTAGTCGAGTGTGTGGGTGGGTAATCATATATGGCGTTATGTGTGTTTTTCTGTTGTATATACTTCTGCACATATATATATGCAGCCATACGTGATGCGATTATATATGTATATACATAATGTGTATGTTGCGGGTATGTATGCGTTTGATGTGTTTGTGTGTGGTGTTCTTGTATGTGCATGGATGTCTCGATTGTGGGATTAGAACAGTTGGGTATGCGGTTGTAGTGTGTATATATATGTGTGTTTACTGCCATGTATATGTATAGAATATGTTTGTTGTGTGGCTGTGAAAGTTCCTGCGACATGCATAGTATGCATCATGTATATGTGTGTTTTTCATTGTCCATATGTATATATTATATATGGTTGTGTTTATATGAATTCATGTGTGTCTTTTGCATATACGAATGCATGTGTGTGTACGTATGACAATAAGTGTATTACGTGTGAATTATTTTTGTATTGTAATGCATTTGATTGTGTGTGACGGGTGGGTTTGAGAGTGAGAAATAACGTTAGCCCGCACCGTAACCGAACCGTAATCATGAACCATGCCACTCTAGTTATAGTTTTGACTTTTGAGTTATATAACAAGTGGACATTCAACATTGACTTTTTTAACTCCTGATTTTAAGTTATCCCCCTTTTAAATGATTTAAGTTAACTACATGATTTATTTTACATTTCATTTTGCAAAAAAAGGAAAAGAACACTTGTCAATACGATCTTAATATTGGACGTGCTTGCTGGTTTTATTTATAGGATGTAAAGAAATGGTGAATTGAGATTCTCTTGAGGTATTTAGTTTATAATCAGGTAGAAAATTGTAGACTTTACTTTAATATATTATTGAAAAAATGTTATAAAATAGAAATCAAGTTTTAAAAATGTTTTAATTTAATCGCTCTTGCATATTTTTCTCATGCTTAAGCAAGTCAGGTAGGTTTATGAGTAGATTAAGCGACTGTGCATTTGAAGAAAAAAAAGGTAAAGAAGGGGATGACCCAAGGCATACAGCCCTGACCTAATCCTTGATACTAATTAAGATATAACAACTTATATAAATTTAAGTAATAAAATGGTCAGAAGTAGTTAAGATAGATACCTAAATTTATTTAACAATTCTTTGATTTTCTAGTACAAATACACGACAACTTGTATTTTTTTTCAAACCTAAAATCACAAACATATCACTTAACCATCATGACATCTCTTGGAAAAATAGGTTTAACAAATGAGTAAATAGTTGATAAAAGCATCATATTTGGAAAATGAACGTTTTGACAAGGACGGGTGAGATTAAGAACACTCATCAAAAATACATTAAAAAATTTCAAATAAATACATTAGCTAATACTATCTTGAAATTTCAAATAAATAAAAGAATTATAAAACTATATTAAAAAATTAGAAAAAGTAATATTCTAAGTACAACAATCTTATCATTATTTCGTTAATTTATCAACAAATTATTGATTGGATTAACATATGAAAAGTCTAATCATTTTCAGTACAGACACTTGTAAGCAACGATGGCCCATTTAGACCCAATTGCGAAAGACAATACAAAAGAAAAGAAAACCCTCAAGAAACACAATTACAACAATGCCCCTGTTCCTATATAATTAAATACCCCACACGCTATTTTCAATCAAAAGAATCTAAAAGATAAATGAAAAATAAAAAATGAAATAAAATGAAATAAAATAAAATGAAATGAAATAAATAAAATAATAAATGAGAAAACAAAACAGGAAAAGAAGTGCTGTAGGAGCCATGTTAAATTATAAAAGTCACATGCCAATCATGGGGGACCACTCACACCACCATGAAAAGCGGGGAGACACATCACGTGCATGCATGGGCGCATGTTAGCACACCCCACCACCTCCCTCCGTACCACTCCGCTTCACCACGGCGGAGCCACCGTCGTTCACGGCGGCGTTGTTATCACCTTCTTCCTCGTTGTTGCTGATGTTGTTGTTATTAGCCTTTTGCATGTTTTGATCATGGTACACTTTTCTTAACCTCTCTATCTCCTTCTTTAATGCCTCTTGATGAGCTACATTAATTAATTTATGTTTATGATAATCTTATGTTTAGCTTTTTATTTTGCAAAGCGACAATTAAATTTGATTAAAATTCGCTTACCGTCTTTGAAAATCTTGTCTTGAGCTAAGGCCGCGATCCGTTGCTTGAGCGCGCTGTTATCGACGTTTAGAACCAACCTCTGGTGGTCTAGAAACGCCACTCGTGGTGATAATGCTGACACCTCCGTCTTCATAACACACGAAATAACAGTGTATATAACATACAATACAATGCTCTTAAAGTATGATTCGAGAAACTATCATATTTTCTAAATTTAAAGGCCACTATATGAAGTTATTTAAAGGCAGTATGTGAAATTATAATCTTTAAGCCAAAGGTGAATTTCATATGTTCATCTTTAAATTTATAAAATATCATATGTTTCCTAAAATGCAAGTTGAGAGAATATCATATATTTATCTCTATATTTTCTTAAAATTCAAAACGTTAATGCATACTATACAGTGTTTTATTACAAGTGTTAAGAAAATATATATAACATTGTATAAGTTTAGAGGGAATATATGAAAATCTTTTAAGAATATATGACATTATCTGGAAAGCTAAGAGGGAATTTCATATCTTCAATCTTGTAAATATATAAAATCTCATATTTTCCTAAAATGCATAGTATATGATACTTTTAAAGCATAACTAAAACCAAAATAAATAAGATATTTTAAAATCTCAACAAGAATATATAAACTTATCTAAAAGCTAAGGAAGAGCTTCTTAAGTATTACTTTCTAAATTATAAAATACCATATATTCTCTTAATAAACAAGCTCTTAACGTATAATATGCAACTCTTAAATCACAATTTAAGAAAAAAACAAGATATTATACAAACCTGTAAGGTAGTAACACTACGTTCAAGTTCAGAAATATACTGCAACTTCCTCACTCGAGATCTCTGAGCTGATTGACGATTCGCTAATATCCTGTTAAACACGAAGATTAACACGTAATTAAGCTCTACATAACCTCAATTACCTTAATTACGAACAGTCAACTTAACAAGAACTGTAATTCAGCTAGCTTGTTGCATAAGCAACATATATACATGAACAATCGAATCCAATGTGCAATTGGATCTACCTTTTCACTCTCTTCGGATCAACAATGGTGCTACCATCACTAGAAAAATTGAAGCAAGCTTTACCGGATTCCGCCTCCGGCAGACTTCCGCCACCGTCCTCCACCTCCCCAGGCTCGTTCTTCAGCTGGTGGCGATGAATCTCTGGCGGTGGCGCCGCCGTCGGTTTAGCATCGGCGTCGTTATCACTGTTCTGATCCGACGGCGTCGACGGATTCGACGATGACCTCGTCGACGGTAGATTCGTCGCAACGTCGTCGGAAAACATCGAGCTAAACTGCTCATCATCCAAACGCTCGAATCCGTTAGCGTTCGAGTCACGGCATTCTTCGATGAACGGCGATTCGATGAACGCAATCGGATCGCTGACGGATCTCCGGTGAGAGCTCCGTCTCGCCGACGAGAAGTCGAGGAACTCATCCACCCAATGCGGTGGCTGCGCGGCGGAGGACATCATCTGGTAGGGGAACGACGGCCAGTTGTTGGCCATTGTCGGCACTTTTGGCGGCAATTGAGCCATCAATCGAACTGATTTGAATTCCTCAATGAATCGGATGATGATGAATTGATGAATTGATGAATTGATGAATTGATGTTGAAATTGAGGGTGTGGGAGTACAGTGTGATGGAGGTTAAAAAGGAGTTAGGGTTTGTGATTTTGGTGGGAAGTGGTGGTGGTGGGTCACATGGGGGTGGGGGATTATGACAGCTAGCAACAGCCTGTGACCCAACGGTTTTACTGGGTAGTTAATAACCGGCGAAATCAGCCCACCACGTGCTCCTCGATGTGACTCACCTCTCTATATCATCAATATATTCTACCAAATTTATCTGCGTGTTATTACCGGGTCTGGTTAAACGTACCTCTTATCTCTTTAGCGTATATTTGTTCTGTAAAGCGGAGAGGGTGAGTTCGTTGTGTTAAGTTACGCCTATAGTATTTTAGTTGTTAATTGTTGTACGGTTATTTTGATTTTGTTGACTTGGTTGATGCACGAAGCAACTAAACGAAGCTAGCTCATGCGGTTGACGGATGTCGTACCTCATTGGCATTAGGTGATAGCAACTTGTAGTGTGTGTTTGAGGGTCAGCATGTATAAATCGAAACAAAACAGACCTACCGAAGCATATACTTGTATGAAATTAAATAGGTGAATTGTCTCCACCAGAGAAGAATGGAATCAAACATGAAAAAAATATGGCTAGTGAAAAAGTGCTTAGGGGTTAAAAAGAGTCATCTTAATGAAAACTAATGAATTTGGTTTTCTTTATTAGTAGGATGCAAGATGATTTTGATGACGTTTATGAGTAATGCGTTAACTTGAGCAATGCACGAAGCTGAACAAAACTAGCTCCTATGGCTGAAGGGTGACGTAGCTCATGAGCATCTTTTGGGGGTTAACATGTATAAATAAAACACACCTAACAAAACATATACCTATTTAAAAATTAGGTGAATTGTCTTCACAGGAAGAATTTAACTCTTTATACAAAAGACGACCACTGAAATAAGAATCTATTATCATGCGAGATGGAGGGGAAGTCGATTCTATAATGTTCCGTTTTTAAATTAAAAAATCACTATTAGCAAGAGTTAAGTTTACGACGCTTCAAGAGAAAATGAAATCTTTCTTGGAATGTTTTTGGTGGGTGCGTCAACCTTTAGGAAACAATGTGAGAGAAGATGAAGGAAAGACGGCTGACATAAAAAATAGATAATAAAAAAAATAGAAGCTCTTAAGGTAAATAGTTTGATGATATTGCTAGCTTGTCAAGAACATGTAGGATCATACTCAAGATTACAAAATCGTTTGATGATATTATATTTGTAGTAAGATTTCAAATATTATTCATGTTGAGTTAATTCTATGAAAAGTTGTAGAACTACATGATGCATTAACTAATAAAATGATATTTATTGTTGGTAGCAATATATGGGTGTACATTGTATTAATTAGTTATTTAAGGTGGTTTCTGTCTTTTAAGATCTAAACCTATTCATCTATTTTCGCCTTTTCTAGAGTATATATATTAATCGACTTACATCACAAGTTATACCAAAACTTCAAGTAAAAAAACAAGAATTTGTTTCCTCTAATACACATAAATTAAATGTCTTTGGTTCATGTGTAGATACCCCGTAAAGGACAACGATCTCTAGCTTTTAGACGTGTACCCAACAACTTTACAGATAAATGTTTCACGTAACGGGATTCCATCCTTTAATAAATGTTTCTTCACTTCTTTCAACTAGAGTTTTCATTTTTGTCACCGCGTTATTTAAAGGTGTTTTCGCCTATATCTCACCAAATCAAAGCATACTTTACCACACGTGTCGTAGAAGTAGCCAAACGAATCCGCCAATAACATACTCGTGTTTTGGTTTTGTCTCTGAGATGTTATGTAGAGTACACAATAGCGAACAAAGGAACAAGCATGACATCGTTTCATATATTTTTAAGTTGGCCATTAGCGGGAATTAATTCATTTAAATAATCTTATCATTATAATAAAAGAGTAACTTGATGTGCCATATGGTAGCACCACAATCATCCTAATCAAAATTTTCCCGCCTCTCTCTTATAAAGAATTTCCGTGATAATTGAGAGTCGCGAAACACTATCAAATTGAAACTATTTTGGTTCACATCAAAATTTCAATCGGATAAAACTCAATTCAAGAACAAATATGATAAGTGTGAGAATTCGTGAACAGAGAAAGAACACGAGTAACCATCATTTGATTTTAAATTACCATTTTGCAGGAAAAGGATGAAACCGCCAGAGGCAGTTTTCATATTGAAAATTTACACTTTTCACCCTCTAATTTCACATGTAAAAATTTCGGGAAAATCAATTTTAGTGCATTTTTTATAAAGCAATGTTTACTAAAATAAAAAATTTCCAAGCTGACCTGACAGCTCGACCTCAGCCAGGGGCTCTACCTCTTGGACCTCGCCAGGGGCTGCCGCTTCTGGGAGCGCTGCCCCCGGACCCCCGCCAAGGGAGCGTTACCCCCTTGGAACCCCCATTGCTTAGGGGCTTCGCCCTTAAGAAAGTTTTCAATTTCGAACATCATACACTCAAACAAGCGTGCACTCCCCACCTCCTAACTTGTTTAGTGGATATTATGATTACATTGGTCATTAGTTAATTCAATTACATTAAAATATCTAACATCTCTTATCTTAAATAATTAACTTAATTGCTAATAATATTATTTAACATTCTTTTACATTTAATAAATTAAAAGAGAGATCTATTAATTAATGTTATTTCTAAACAAACAAAAAATTTATAAAATAATAAATTTATCTAAAGCATAAAACTCTTTTTTTAATTTAAAAAGTGGTATTTATAAAAATTCAATTTTTAAAGCCAAAAATAATTAATTTGGGAGTTATAATAAGAAAATTTTTAAAAATGTTATTTTTTTGGAAAAAAATTTTTAAAACAAATTTTTAAAAAGTTGATATCACTGTTTTATTAGTTACAGTCAATTTTTCATACGTAATTTCAGTCATATCAAATATTAAAATATTATTTTATAATTAATAAATTTTATTTATATTAATATTTTTATTCTATTCGTGTAATATAGGGGTTCACTAAAACAAGTAATAATAATAAAAGAGTCAAATGTACATGTGATAGTAATTAATTAGTGATTACAAAAGTAATCCGGTTATTTACTTACCGATAAAAACATATTACATGTCTAAAAATATGTGTATACTACTTGTTATTATATAATTTAATTTAAATGTAAGAAGTTTGTGATGAAATTCTATTAATAATAAAAACCTAACTTCTAAAACCAAATCTCTTCACGTATATACTAATTATACCATATGTTAAAAATAAATATAAATGAATTGAAGTGTATATGATGCATGTTGTTTTGTGGCTTTTCTAAGCGGTGTTGGTGGGCGGATTTGTTGTTTCCGGATAGAGGTAGTGTTTGTGATGGGTTGTAAATGGGTGGAGGAGGTAGCCCCTCGGCATCCTGTTTCAAGTTAATGTGTCATGTCTGGTTACTTGTAAAATATTCATCTTCCTATTTGGTGTGATTTGTTAGACTTTGTTGTCGTCATCGGTTTATGTACAGGGTTGTTGGGCCTCCTTCGTCTTACGAACCCTAAGCGACGATGGTCATGTTATGGGCAGCGGTGTGGTAGTTGTTGTTGTTGTTGTTCCTATTTAATAGACTAAATTTTCATCATATCATAGTTGGCCATGCATAAATAGTAGCCACCAGTCCCTCGGTGGTGATGATCTGGTTGTGGTCGAAGATCTGGTGGTTGGTTGTTTTTTGTAGGAGACACCACTGTCGTCACCACTGAGTTCCTTTTCTTTAGGAACCCTAGTTGGTGATGGTGTTGCTAGGGGAGGTAATGTGGTGGTTGTTATGGTTCCTATTTTCCTAACCACATTTTCATCATATTCCTTTGTATGAATGTAAGTTTTGATTACCTTTGTGCTTAGTCGATTAGGTTGATTATGACAATCATTAGCTCGTCTGAGGCATCGTTATGTTTGTCAGGAGGCTGTTGACCTGTTATTTGTTATGAAAGACCTTAAGTATTATCTCGCTAAGATTTGTTGGCTTAGCTTTATCATGTGGCCATTAATGATACGTAGGACATTAACTTCAAATAAGATACGACCTTGGCATGGTAGATTTGGAGAATGATTGGTTTTTACTTCCAACCCTCTGCAACCATGATGTACTCATTTGTTTTTTACTATAAAGCCTAACAACATGTGATATAAGCCTTGTCAAAATTGCTTTTAGTAGCATTATATTTGTGATTTTTAACATACGCTATAATTTCCCACTCTTTCGATAGCATTCCGTTTGTTGGAGCCTATGATGATAACGTGCTTAGCTGTTAGATGTTATAAAAATTAAACTACATGTGTTTATATGATCGTTGGTTTAACCCGTTCATTGTTTATTGTGCACGCAACATGCATGGTGAAATAACCCTTGTGATTATATAATTTTTGTGTGGTATAGAAATAAAAAAATTAATATAGTTAGCAAGAGCTCTAGTCTTCAATCCATAGGTCAGGGGTTCGACACTCAACGCTATCCTCTTTGCCTCCTTTTCCTAAAAAAATTATGACATTTCTCATTTTATTTTCTGTTGTTCTTATATATAGTCACATTAGTTACTATTTTAGTTACTTGATTGTTTATTTTAGTGAGATTTAAAATATTTTATAAAGGGTGGAAAAATTTTAAAGTCTGTAACTATAGCTTCAAATTTTTTGTTTGATTCGGTTTGAGTCGAGTCGGGTCATAGTAATAAAAAGATAAAAACTACGCTAAATATCAAACTACATAATAAATATAATTCAATTGTTATTAGAAATACGTAAGACAGTTACAATATCTATGAAGTTGTTCTTTACGAGTTTTTATATTTTTTAATATTTTAACGACTGCATCGTGTAGAAAAACTTATAAAGCAAGTCTATAGAAGTCTACCGACCTCAAAATGATTTAGCAATAGATAATCATCATCAGTCATGTTTTGGAGTAAACGATTGTTGATCCAATTAAGGAGCTTGATTATTTAAAGCCTAAACTTACGAAGGACATAACTCAAAAGCGAGCAAGTGGTTTTTTAACAGTAATTCCTATTACCATGAAAGTATTCACCAAACATGCACCGATTCGATCCGCCCCCGATTGCGAGGCCCGCAGAATTTAAACCCACGGTCATTTGGTTGGAAGAACACAACTTTTTTCCACCAAATTCTCGAACAACATAACAAAGGTTAATTATATTTATATTTAATATTTGATTTACAAACTAAATGGGTTAAGTTATAAAAAAATAACTAAGTTGGTTAAATAAACTTAATAAATTAATAGTTAAATGAGTACAAGAGTTAATTGTTTTTGGACTAAATTTATTCAAATTACTTTATTTAATACAGTCTTAAATTATCTAAATTGATGGTTTTGTATTTGTTAATTTGTTTATAATGGGTTTATATTTGTGAAAAATAAGAATTTAAAATTAAACATTTTTCGATGCCGGTTTTTAAATTTCATATGGGTTGTTGGTAAAATTACATAAGGATCGTTCGGTTTATATACATTTTGTATGTCTAAATCAAATACCAACATGCATAAAAAGTGTTGAACCGGGTTCGAAATATTAAATTACGTTGGATCAAAAATCTAATACAATAGAAAAATGGGAAGATATCTCGTTGGATCGCCTTGATTAAAACTTGTAGTCGTATAATAATAAAGACGTTTGATATAATAAAAAGATAAAAATGGTATATGAAAAATTTTATTCTTACGCGTATAGAGATTGATTGTACGGTACAATACTACAATTCAAGGTTATGGTGGGTCCAGAAAATGGGCCTTTGTTTCCATATGTGCCCCTGAAAAAAGAATTCAATTGCATGTGCACTGGGTTAATGTCATATGCTGGTACCACTATAAAGAATATATATATTATATAAATGATATAAATATATAAATATTATAAAAAATATGAATATATATTGCTATATAATACATAAATAGTGGGTTATGTCCACACGTTACCTCGAATCAAAACGCAAATAAAAATACGCATGTTTGCAATAATATATTTGTAGTTTAAAAAATGTTGTATGTGAATAATGATCGTTAACTATGATGAAAGTGAATTTAAAATTAAAAGAAGTGTGCTCGGTTTAACATAAAATTTACGTCGACACGTTGGTAAAAATAAACACACTGTAATGGTATATTCTGAATTAAAACACTATATTCTAAAATTAATAAAAGAAAAATAAAACATGTTAGAGTTAACTATGAAATCTTTAATAATAAAAAGCTCAAAAACTATATTGTTGTTTATTGACAAAAAAGAAATTTGATGAGATACACATAAAAGACTATAAAGAAAATAGAAAATGTAATACGAAAATAAGAGATAGGAAATTGCATAATACGGTTTATATCTACCGTATCAGTGTTTTGTTGATCCAAGAGAAAAGAAAAATAAAATATAAAAAAGTGTTACATAATCGTCAAAGATATAACAACTATCATATTGAAACTTGTATATTGAATGAGTGAAATAAATAAAATACTAATTAGATATAGAATTAAGATATAGAAGCGAGAAACATATATACTTGTTACATAAATATATAAGAGAAATAAATAAATAATAACATTAAAAGTTTAGGAATTAAAAAGGAGATGGAAGAAACAAAGTTATTTAGTAGATGATGAATGAGAATTAGAAAAAAAAGTAAATGATATCATATAATTATAACATATATAAAATTATACGATTATTTATGTAGAGTTAATTTATGATGAACGCGCCTTTGTATAATATATAATATGGTTTTTACAAAATTTGATTTGATTCTATTATAAAGAGGATAACATGACATGAAATGAAATGATAAAATAATAGCCATGGGTGTGTAGCAAATGACAAAGCTACCCCTATCCCCATGTGAAGAAAGCACCCCACACCCTCTATCCATTGTCTCAAAATCAACTCACATGGAGGGCATATTGTCTTTTCAGTTTTTATTATTAGTTTCTCCCCTTGGAATGTTTTTCTTTTTTGGGGCTTTCAATTATTTATTTAATTTATTAACTAAGAGTATTTAGGAGACAATGACAATGATTAGTGAAAAGTTAGACACAGATCCAGATTTCTTTCTTTGGAAATAATAATAACTTTAGACTGTTTTCTAAGAATATGATGTTTCATTTGTAGTAATACTCTTATGTAACTTTATTTATATGTCCATTAACAATATTGATGGCTATTATACAAATCTACAAACATTAATATAAATTACAATATGAGTATTAGAATCAATTATGATACGTTTAAATGTACATGTATATTAATTTTAGAGTTAAATTCGGTTTACTACCCAAGGCTTGACAAAACTTACAACTTTTCTTCGAAATTTAAAAGGATCACTTTACATTAAAAAGTTCGTTAGTTATCTCAATTTTAGTAGAAAAGTTCCATCAATTATTTTGATTTCAGTCCACTTTACCTTTAAATATAAAAATTTTGAATTAAAATTAAAACAAATGATAAAACTTTTGATCTTAAATTAATATTTTTAAACTATTAAAAAATGGATTATTTTAATCAAACCAAATAGAATTAACTCTAAAATTTTAAAGAGAAAATTAGAGTGGAATATATATGATTCTTTAGAATTGCTTTTTTCAAACACTTAAAAATAAAGGGTTGTTTGACAACTTCTGAATAATTAAGTGCTGAATCATTAAGAGGTCTGAACCATGAAAAGCTAGTATATCATTTAATTATTTATATGTTCATTAACAATATAAATACACAATTACCCACTAAATAACCACCACTCTCTAGATGCGTGTATACGAGTTTGTTACAGAATTCTTGTTATTGTAAAAACACAAATATTACAGAATTCTACATTAGCTTGCAATTACCACTTTTTATAAAATTCATGTTTCGTTGTTGTTAAAAATACATTTATACTGTTTACTTTATCTCTAAATTTTTAAAACATTTAAATTTGTCTAGCATAATTAATATTTCGCCTATATCGTTTTCATATATACAAATATGAGTGTGTATAAATATTTGTATATACTTTATTTCTTTTAAAAATACAATCTTTTTGTTTCTTTTGAAAATAAAATATTTTCATGTCGAAAATATTTCGCCTATATCATTTTCATATATACAAATATGAGTGTGTATAACTATTTGTATATATTTTATTTCTTTTAAAAATACAATCTTTTTGTTTCTTTTGAAAATAAAATATTTTCATGTAAAATGACATTGATTCATACTAGTATGTTTTTTCAATCTTATCAGATTATACTTAAAAAGAAGATATGTTTTATATACTGATTTTTTTCATACATATATTTATTTTTCATACATACATCTACGTATGAATAAGAAAAATCTATAATAAAATGTATTCATAGCAAAACCGTTAAAAAAGACAAAGTATCTGAAATAATTAGGGTGTGCGTGTTTTATTTTTCATTAAATTAACAAAATCATTTTTTTAATTTTGAGTTAAGGCATATTAATAGCTAAGTATTTTTGTAAAACTAAGAATTGAATATATGATATGATGTATTCTCATACAAAATAAATGTTTGTGTTCGATTCAATATTAAAAGAAATTTTAAATAAATAATTATTTGTGAAAGCTTACCCAAAACGACTTGATGATGCAAGGGATGTAACAAAAATATAAATAAATCATTTACTTTTGGAAAAGCCAATCCATGGTACAATGATTGTACACATGCAGTGACAGTTGTACGGTGAGCTTATTGTAATTAAAAAGTACGAAGCATGAATCATAATCATGTTCATTACCTTTATTACAAACAAAACTTTATTTAAGTACATAATAAAATATAAATAATGAATTGAACACTTAGACCTGATTGTTGATGTCCAATGGGCTTAAGGAGATGAAGGCGATTGAACCGTTTTGTGTTGGTCGGATTGAGAAACCAGGCCGGTTAGAACTGGATTGTGATATTTTTTTTATTTTGATGGGTAAAAACGGGTTGTTGAACTATAAATTATTGTATTAGATATACAAATATAGTTAATTTTATATATAACTATAAAACACATATATAATTACTTATATTTAATATATATATAACTATAGATATATATACCATATATATATAATTATGATGTCATCCAGTTCTTATATCCGGTTCGACCACCAAACCAGTAAGACGCCCGGTTACCGTATAAGCCATAACAACAAGGAGCTAGAGCGAGCAAGCATATGACCAAAGAAGAGCAACTTACATGAAGTTAATCTGGCACCAATAGAACACTAGTGTTTAAGGTTCTTTAATCTATATTTTACCCCTATAAACGTGTTTACTTTAATATACTCTAGGATTGTTGATGGTTTTTTCGTCTACATAGACATAGCTTCTATTGATCCTACTGATGACTAGTGCACGAATCATGTAGCTATTCACCGACCATCTGATACTTAACTTATATAACTAGGGTGTGCAAGGCACAATTGGGTTATGTAATGAAAACTATGACATAACTTAATTTGATTGATTGACTAACTTTAGACATCAATCATAGCAAACTACAAAACAGGACATGTACTACACATCTAAAGTCTCTCTAAAGTGGAATGACACCATCAGAAAATCCAAAATAACTCGTCTAACATTAACACATTCAAACAACTGTAAGTATTTACAACACCTTCTATCTTCGTGCACCGACTTGTTAACAACGGTCTCGTGTCTATCTTCGTGCATAGACTTGTGGACCAATCTTCGGGCATCCCCGTCAACAACACCGTGAATGTTTGTTTTTATGGTTTTGTAGAAAAGCTAAATAAAAGTGAAACTCCAAAATTACCATCTTCATTGTTTCTTTTATTTCTTTCCTTCGGAGTTCGATCCAATAACAACTTACAAGTTACAGCCCATCGTGAGGCCCATTTAGTTCCATTTGTAGTTCAATTACGATTTACGAGTAGTAAGATAAGCCCAATTTTACAGCCCACAAATGACAAACCAACCACCTGTAAACAGATTCCCAGCATTTTGATTCACATGTTGAGTGAATCAATTTGTTTGATGGTCTTTGAATTTACCTTATATTTCTAGTTTTGTCTGAAACTAAGAAAATGATTAAAAAAACTTCATTTATATATGTATTTTGTCACAGTTTTTGTTATTATTTTAGTTTAAGAACGAGAAATAAAATTAAAGGCAAACTCAAAGGACAATGAAACCATGGGCGTACCGTAGCTCTTTAGGGGTCACGAGGGCCCCCGCCCCACACTCTTTTTCTCGTCACAAGTGCTAATTTTTAGTCCGGTAATTTTAATTTTTTTATATATAACGAGTTTGCCCCTTAAAATAAATTAGTTTCGACCTGACTCATAAAAATAAGCTCCGCCATCGAATGAAACTAAACCCTTAATAAAACTAATGCATATATTTATACAGAAAACCTACTAATGCATATATTAATAGAAAAAACCTACTAATGTTAGATATAGCTAATGTTAAAAATTATACATAAAAATCGATATACAAAATATTACAACAAAATTATAACTTACGCACATTTTTTAACAACAATAATATTTTTTTATTGAACTCGTGTGTTACACGTAACTTTATCCTAGTTTTTTAATAAATAACGTAATTTTTCCTTAACCAAATCATGTGCGCTTTTTTTTTTTTCTTTGTTTCCCTCCAAATTAGTTTTATCAAAATTATAAAGAATTTTCAATCAAGAAGCCCCTATAGCTCAGTGGTAGAGCGCCAGTCTTGTAAACTGGAGGTCTGTAGTTCGATCCTGCATGGGGGCAATTTTTAACGTTTTGAATTTCATTTTGAAGTTTAATATTTTATTTTATTTTATTTTATTTTATTTTATTTTATTTTATTTTATTTTATTTTATTTTATTTTATTTTATTTTTTTTATTTTATTTTATTTTATTTTATTTTATTTTATTTTATTTTTTTTATTTTATTTTATTTTATTTTATTTTTTCTTTAATCATGTTATGTTATTTTTTCTTTCTTGAAGTTACGGATTACGCAAGTTGCAATTCACTGTTACAAATGTACCAAATCAACTCAAAATCAACTCAAAATCAACTCAAAACCAACTCAACATGACTATAGAACTTGCAAACACAAAGCTTTAACTTTTATTCATATCTAGATCTCCATTTCATCACACATCAAAACCAAAAGATACAACACCAATTTCAACCATAAATTCGGGTTTCTTTTACGCGTAAGGAACCTTTATCCTGTGTGTCTCGGGACCACCCACCATATCCTCCCAAATCAGATCCGATAGCGACATTGTCAACTCCCCAACTTCCCTGTAACAGAACCAACATCATCAAATCACACGAAAACGGTTCATTTTCACAGTAAACAGACAAAAACAGCAGTTAAATTAGTTATTCAGTTATTTACCATGGCCAATCGGCTTCTCATCCCACTCAATAATTGGCAGTAAAGGCAGTGTGCTTCCAATGTACATCATTTCTGCAGCTTGTTTGGCTTCCTCAACTGTTATATTCCCAATTTTCACACCTTTCAAACTCCCATTTTCAACCAGCTTTGGAGCTAATTCAAGAAGCCGTTTTGCGGTACACCCGCTTAAAATCTTGTCAAAATATGGCAAAACAAGCTCTTTTTCGCGGGTCACAAAACCAACATTCACATTCGGTCCCTCAGCGACATAACCTTCATCATCCACCCAAATTGATGCAAATGCACCTTTCTCTTCTGCTTCAAGCTTTGACAGTACATTTGGGAGGTAATTCACATTCTTGCTTGTAGCAAACAAAGGTACTTTCATGGGGATTGTGGAAGTTATCACCTTTACGCCTTCTTTACACTGCGAGATTTCTTCATCAATAACGATTGCGTAGAACGCAGGTGTTGTGGACTCTGAAGGAGTAAGCAAGAAATCCCCTGGTCCTGCACTTATCCAATATCTTAAAGTCCCTCTCTTGCATTTTGATACGGCTGCCAGCTGGATAAGGATCGATCGAAGAGTTGATTTTGGGAATGGAGACGAGAGTTTGGCTTTCGATGCTGATATGAAGATTCGATCAAGATGACCATCGAGTTCATACAGGTATCTGTTATATACACATATCCAATATTATTAGATTTTGATTGTGAAGTCACATGTTATTAACTTATTGATAAATGATTACAGTATGAGTGAAACAGTTTCTGCACAAACTGTAGTGTAAGACTGCATCCATCAAATCACAACAGTAACAAATATATAAGGTTAGACTGCATACATCAAATCGTTACAGCATGAGTGAAAACAAGAACTAACCCATCAAGGATGACTGCAGTATCGAACACACCGTGGCCTCGATGCGCCATATGATCATCGATGGGGATGACCATCATAGCAGGATCAAGAATAATCCCACCATAAACACTAGAATACATTGCAGGGTATGGCAGTTTCTCAACTGATTTCCACTTCTGATGCAACTTCTCAAGCAACTAATCATGAAAACAAACACTACTAACATGAGATGATGATCTTCAAACTCAATTTGCAGGTTCAAAAATGGCGATTTCTTGCTTCACAATTGAAAATTGGGAACATGGTTTTATGAAAAGTACCTCTGTCGACGATGAAAAGACATGAACTTTTGATTCTTCAACCTTATCAACCTCAACTACAAGATATCAGCAATTGAATTAAACATCAGATTGTGAAATTAACAGAAATTAACAGAAATTAACATCAAACCCACAAGAACTCACAACCCTAGTGACAGAAATTGAGGAAATTAACCTGAATTGGTAGCCATTTGAAGAAAGATTATAAAAAGGGGATTACGATTGAGTGAGTGAGTGTGAAGAGTTGTGGCTATTTATAGAGATAGTGGGTTCTTCCCCAAATATAAAAAGAGTGGAATCCATGGTGGATTTGTGGATTTGGGGAAGAAGAGATTAAAGGTAAAGACGATAGCGGGTGGCTGACCCCTTTGTTTGATTCTTTGTTAAAGTTTGCATCTTTGATTCTAAAAGATTTTATTACGGGGGGAAAAACAATGGAATTTATCAAGAAAGACGGTACCAAAAACAAAGAAGATGGACAATACAAAACATTTACTATTAGCAAACTTTTCTAAATTGTAAACAAGTTTTTTGAAGTGGTCTAAATACACTAAAATGTTTTCCATATATTTTAGAGTAATTTCAAAAAAAAAATTCCATAAATGTTGTTTGAAGTTTAGCAATTTTGAATAGGCGTTTCTTTAAGTTTCACATTGCTTGAGTGAAAGATAGAAGCGTGAGGAGAGTGAAACATTTCTTACCATAGCATGTGTTGTTTGGAGAAATATATTGTTAAATCAAAAACAGAACCCTAAGTTCATGTACAAACAACCTGTTGAGGTTAAATGTGAACAATATCCTAACGTGATTTATATGAGTTGTTACAAATAATATGAGAGACATGAGTCAAACACTCAAACTGGTATGCTAGGGATGATATTGGGCTCTCTAAAGAAGTGGAGATGTAAGTCACGCATTGATTGAATATGACAACAAAACTTTCCTTATAAGGAATTAAGGATAGTGGAAACATGTTCTACCATGGCGTGTTTTACTTGGACGAATAATTCGTTAGGTGAAAACAAAATCGTGAGTTACTGAAAAAGCAACATCTCTAAAGTAAAAATAGACAATATCTTGTTATGATATACTTGTGGTGTTATAGTTTTAATCTTCTAAAACCTTTGTATAAGTGTTATTATAGAAATGAGTACTAGGTTTATTATATAACGCTTTGGATATATTTTCTTAAGAGTTGTGTTATTTTTCTAGCTTTATTATTTATATTTATTGGTACGGTTAAAGAGTGATATAAGGCACCTTATATTAAGAACATGAACGTCGTACTCTAGAAAAACTTCTAGACATTGACGGCATCTGGACCCTACAAACACGTGATTTGTTATGTGTGATATTGTTAGGAAACCATATATATTGTGTGACTTAAAGAAGTGGTGTATATCGTGTGAGTATAGCATCTAATTAGAGATTGATGACACAAGCAACTTGTCAATTGTGAACTTGTTAGGCTAAGTGGTCTGATCGATAGGATTGGTTCGACATAACTTAAACGGATGAAAATTGGTGTGATAACAAGACAACCATACATATTACAAACTATCTAATGTTCCATTAATCGATTATACACATAGAGGTTGACTGTCATGTTAGTGATTGTTGTACCTGCAAAACGTATTTTCAATTATGAACAAAACTTTGTGAGAGTGAATTAAAAACACAAGAACACTTCAAGACCCTGATGAAAAAGACATTAACAATTTAACATTGAATCAAACAATTGCATGTGAACAAAATATAAATGGACGTGATCACATTTAAATCAAACTTATGTTACACCTATTAATTCTTTATTGATAAAATAATTCGTTAATCTCATCTCTCATGTGAGTTGTTTTTAAGCTTCTCATCCTTGGATAATTTCAACTAAAAAGACAAAGTGGCTGTAATGATCAATTGCAAAATAAAGCTACTTTAATGGTCCACAATATAATTATAATAATATTATTGTGTTGTTAAAAAGCCTTGTCTTATAAAAAAACAAGGTTGGGGACTATGGTAAGCTATTATGATAAACTTGCATATTTGGTGATTAAATTGTTGTTTAAAAATTAAATATTATTACTTATCAAGTTAAGGTTGTATAAATAGTTGTATCATAAGGATTTAAAGTTGTATATATATATATATATATATATATATATATATATATATATATATATATATATATATATATATATTGTTTTAAAATTTTATTTTAAACCCAATATTTTTATTTCTTATATAATTCAAACCTTACAAATTTTCACTTTCAACTTTAGTCTTCTATACTTCTTATTTTTTTACATATTTTTTTGTTTTACATTTTGGTATAAACTTTGAAAGTTAACACGTCGTAACATGCGTGTGTGGATCAACGTTGGTGACGCCTATTTTTTTCCGTTTAACGGCCACGTTGCAACATATGAATCATATTAGTTACTGTTTCATTTTTTTACGTTTCACATGTGTGGTTTAACGTTTATACGTCTACTTTCTTTTAAGGTTTTATTTTCCATTTTATTTCTTTTTTTAAATGAATTTTTCAATGTTGGTAGTCAATTGACGGTAAGATGACATTGGTGCTACTTAACACGATTTTACGCACCATGCCACAACAAGAGGGTTTAATACTAGATATTTATAAATTAATGATAAACTGAAACAAGAAAGCTAATAACAATGTTGTTTTAATTCAATACTTAAATGTGTGTAAGATTTTTATGTAGCATTTTGAAGCAACAAATGTCGCATAAAATATTGCATATTACTCCCGGTCGTTTTACACAAGTTCTTGTAGACGTCTTTAAGTACTCATCATACGCGTTAGTAAGTTTCTCGTAGTTTGTTTCACATACGAAACATGTATTAAACATCTTAACGCCATATTAAGAATCTTCAACGAAGTAATATTTCGCTCATGAGCAATCACTGATCAATCAGATGATCTCTACCCATATATGTTCTTGTACGAACCGATCCACTTGAAGCTGCTGCATCATCAAAAATAAGGGTGGTTTGAGCCATTGGTGCGAAAATGTGAATGTTACATTCATATAAACTAGTTATATATGCTCTCTAAAATCCAGTTATTAGTTAAATAAACTCATTAATGATTATAATTAGTTAGAGAATATATAGAAGTGAATCTTTTCAGCTTTATTACGTAATATAATCATAGTATAAAGTGTGAATTCTCGTTTTCCTTCATGTTATTTGGTCACATTTATCATTTTCATCCAAAAACGTTTTTCTTGCATTTGGTTCCTCAATGTTTGGGAAACATTGTTATTTTCATCCAAAAATATTAATTCCATTGTTTTAAAATGTTAAATATTCATCGTTAAAAATGTACTTACGTAATTTTTATATAAAAAAAACCTTAATTTATGTTTACGTGTTGCTAATTAAAATTTTTACCACGAAATTCATGTTATTTGGATAAATATGACAATTATTTCAAACCTTGAGGAAACAAATATAAGAAAAAACTATTTTGAATGAAAATGGTAAATATAACCAAATCATAAGAAGAAAAAAGGCGATTAACTCTGCTATAAATAATGCAAAATTTTGAATAGTATCTGTAAATTAACGACCAAGTCGATTTAGTTGTGTTCATAATTTTTATATAATTACAGTAGACGGAACCTAATGTTATATTTTATATTTTCTTGTATGATATAATAAAATAATATTGTAAGAAAATTTTTTTTTGTCGGATCCCTTGTCTGGTCCATTAAGAGGAATAATTCTGTAAAGTAGCAATTGGGCCTTAAGCACAATTTGGATTTTGATGCCCTCAAAGACGGCCCAGTGAGTGAAAGGGGACAAACTAGCATAGTAACATATGAACAATTATTGTTTTTTTAACGTTTTTGTTTTTGTTTTGAGAATAACAATTATGTTCTGACTCACGAATAAATTGGAGATAATGATGAACATTTGTACCTCTCGTAACGCTAATAGACGTTCCAATACGGCTTTATAATAGAAATTTGCAACATCATGGCATATTGACATAGATGACAAAGACAGAAAATCGCAAATTCGGTGTTGCACAATACATACTTAGAAATACACGAGTTAATAAAAATGAGTGGTGATATATAAGTCCATGTCTCAAGTTATGTATAGCGGATAAATTCATGAAATGAAAAAAAATGTAGATGATCACTAACGTCTAGAGCTTCTAATTAAGGTTAGCATGTGCTCGCATATAACATGCATTTAACTTAGTAATCAGTGGGACAAGTTGTTATTATTATTATCTTTTTGTGAACAACAAATGGCCAGTGACCAGAATCACCTTGACAAACGGATCATCATTCCCCCGAAGAACAAAACGCGTTACCCCCCTCCTCTCCCCAAGAAAAGTCACAACTAGAATTTGTGGTTCATTTGAAGCATTTTATAATAGATGAGACACAAACCCACAACCTTCTATTTCAAAAGGCATGAGGCTACCACTTGGAAGGCTTCAGGTAGGGATAAGTTATGTTAGACGAGCATATGTAGACACACATGCATCTAATATCTAATAGTAGTCGATGAGTAAGTTGACATTTACAGTTGTATAAAGCAACTTGAAAAATGGATAGTTTTTAAGCTTTTAGAGATTTAGAAAATGAAATCCTAAGCAGTATACTATATCTTAGTTTAGGGTTAGACCGATTAGAGTTTTGTATTTTATCTCGTGTCAGTCTTTATGTATACTCTTATACATTGTTTATTGATGGCTATTATACAAATCTACAAACATTAATATAAATTACAATATGAGTATTAGAATCAATTATGATACGTTTAAATGTACATGTATATATTAATTTTAGAGTTAAATTCGGTTTACTACCCAAGGCTTGACAAAACTTACAACTTTTCTTCGAAATTTAAAAGGATCACTTTACATTAAAAAGTTCGTTAGTTATCTCAATTTTAGTAGAAAAGTTCCATCAATTATTTTGATTTCAGTCCACTTTACCTTTAAATATAAAAATTTTGAATTAAAATTAAAACAAATGATAAAACTTTTGATCTTAAATTAATATTTTTAAACTATTAAAAAATGGATTATTTTAATCAAACCAAATAGAATTAACTCTAAAATTTTAAAGAGAAAATTAGAGTGGAATATATATGATTCTTTAGAATTGCTTTTTCCAAACACTTAAAAAAATAAAGGGTTGTTTGACAACTTCTGAATAATTAAGTGCTGAATCATTAAGAGGTCTGAACCATGAAAAGCTAGTATATCATTTAGTTATTCAAAGACAAATATCTGACCAATTCAGATAATATGTCTTAACCATTCAGCATTAAATCTCTTAACTATTCAGCATCAGTATAATGTTTAACCATTTAGAGGTAATGTCTTAAACATTCAGACATGTGCTGGTGAAACAAACAGTCTGAACCATTAAATGCTAAATCATTCAGACATCTGAACCATTAAGAGATTGATTAAAAAGCTGTCAAACAACCCCTAAGATAGTTATAATATCCTTTAAAAATCAACATTGTTGGATTCTCCACCGGCTACCTCATGTCACTAGCCCGTTGGTTGATTGGATTCTTTACTCTATCCACATTTCCTTTATGTATATATAGGTTTGTATCAAGAAGTTACATTGAAGGTGGATGTGGTGAGATGACTAGATACATGACCTTCAAATGAGGAACCTTAATTTCCAACCCTGTGGAGTATCTTTTTTGTTATTTATATATATTTTTTATATTTTTTTTCATATAAGTTGCCTTATTTAACGTTGTTAAGCTTCAACATTTGCGTCATAATATTGTTATCTACGTATGTTTCAAGTTCTAATATAGTTCTTTCTTGTCCTCACTATGGCGATGTGTGTAACGACTGTTATCATGAAACATGAGATCGATATGACCGAAAAACACGTCTACCGGCTACCGCTACATGATAGTTTTCTATTCATGTTTCAGTATTGAGAACAAATTTCTTTTAAATACTTAATCACATAAATGTTACATTTCGCAATACATGTATTGAAGTTTACAAACTCGTCACATTACACAAATTTAATATTAGTTTGTTTAAATAAAACAACCATAGAACTAAATTTAATGCAAGCTCAAAAATATGATTTTGTAATGGATCGAAACAACCTGAAACAATGGTTTACAAACGACAAATAGTAAGGGAAAGAAAGTGCAGAAGGGTCAGAGCCATTGAGCCAGGGCTCAGGGGTTTAACCAATGGTTCACGCCATGTGAGGGGGGTCTGAACCATGGGCTCACCGAGTCGGTGGGGGTAAAAGTAATTAACTAACTAGTAGCTCATTAACTAGCATAGGATGAGGGCGGCGGACATGACCTAAGCTTGTCGTCACTACCTACTCACTATTTTCACCAATCCCATATTAAATGACAACCTTAATTTCTAACCAATGTTCTTTATTTTAATTTGTATGATTGATCGGTGTTGGTTATAATAAGTTTACCAATTAATTAACGATGATTCATGAAACATTCGGTTGTATCATGGGTGACGGATCTATAAATAAAGTTTAACGGTAACATAAAATAAAATTTTTGTCGTAAATTTATATTTGTAAAGGGGTCCGAAATAAAATCATTTAAATCAAATCCATTTGGAAATCGGAGAAATTAAACTTAAAGGAATTGAACTCGAAATAGTTGTTGATACAATATCATTATCATAATTAGAATCAATATCTCACACTTTATAAAATTTTCTGTTAAAAAGTTTACTAATAAGAACTTGTTTTTTCTCTTTTAAATTCTAACCTTATAACAAATAACATAATAAGATTACAAATTAGACTTAGAAATTACACAATTCAAATACCTAATTTTAATATCAAATCTTTAATTCATATTTTAAATCATTAGTTCATACACCTAATTGTATAAACTTTAAATATAAAAAATTGAACCACATAATCATTGATTTTTATAACAAATAACACTTAAATAAACTTTAATATTAGAGATTGAACAACATTAATCCTATGTCTCTAATTTCATAATGTAATAGAGAAAAAAAGTAGAAATGTTACTTTGAAGTGGACGGTAAATTGGTGAAAGATCGTATTTTATATTTAATTAGGTTATGAATATTCGCCTAATTAGTTACGCTTTTTAGGTTGTTAAGGTTTTTGGGATTATATTTATTTCAGGACGGTTAATTATTATTGCATTGGACTATTGAGTATTTTGGGTGTTATTTATTTTTTATGAAATGTAATGTCTTTTATAAAATATAAGATTATGTATATAATATTTTAAACTTCCAATGAAGTGTTTAGTTTAAAAAAATAAGGGTAACGTAAAACCATACATTTTTTTATTTTTCATTACGTAAAATCGTAAATACACTACCTATAAAAAGTTGAGGGGAAGCGGAGGCTGTTATGACAAAATTATCAATGAACAGATTTACACTCAAGTATTCGAAATAAATATAGACAAATTATGCTATTAACTTTGAATCAAACAAGAACAGTATAGTAAACGTACTTGAATTGTAGAATACACGAATTTGTTTACAAGAAAACACAAATTGAGGCCTGCAATGCAGTGTCCTAAAACAGAAATTTCCGGTGATCGGATCTGTTTTGAGGATACAACAATCAATCAAGACGAATGCTTGATTCTGATGAAAATCGCTATACTCCCTTTCTTGAATGAATCCCAAGAACGAATTTTTGTGTGTAAGATTTCTGTTGTAGTTATTCTCCCAGAATATCTATATATATAGGTTGACAAAAACAGTTAAACCGAATTAACTGTCAAACTAGTTATTATTGATTATTTAACTGTCATTATTAAATATTATTAAAAAATTCAAAATTCGTATTAAAATATAAAAATAAATTTATTGGTCTTAGAGACCCCAAGAGCCGCCCAAGACCCTAATCTTTGACCATTAATATATATTTTATAACCCATTTGATTAATCCAACCATACACACACATAGCCCATCCACATTAGCCCAATTGGTGATCCATTTGAATGGCTAAATGGATTTTTCTTATAAGTAAGGAAGTATTCTTCCTTGGTTCCAATGTGGGACAAATCCCACACATGGATTTAAACAAAGTTCCAACAATACCCCATATTTTCTATTTAAATATCAATAATACCCCACATTTGAATAGAAAATAAGAGAACTTTGATATTCAAATCAGGGAAAAAAGATATGAAATGCATCTCAAGAGGTGTTATAAGACTTTAATCTTTCATAGTAAGTACTACTTGAATCTACTTTGTGGGTAGTGAGCTATTTAGTCTTTGAACTAACCACGTTGTATAGTAGAATAGAGCAAGGAGTATTAAACATGTCAAATCTAAATATAGGTCATTTCTTACCGTTATGTTCACTTCGGTCGTGAACAATCCTCTCTTCATGAGACTTTTAGAGAGCTTAGCCATATCAGCTCCCAAAGATACGACCTCACATCCATCTCACATAGGTAATGCTAATCTGGAACAATTCGTGGTATTCCACTGTAAAAGTTATCAGCATTATTAAGAATTAGTATTCAACCCTAAATCATCAACGAATAATACAAAGTTAATCGTCATAGGAGTGAGCCTACCTTTGTATTTAAACTGGTTTGAGTCTTCCCCAACTAGTTGTCCTTTTGAACCTAGGCCATGGGATCTCCATTATTGCTAGGTTAGGTTTCTGCTAGGTGGTGACTCATTGTGTTCGCTTTAAGCCCATTCCCCTCGAAGTGAAGAGAACTTGCTCTCTACTAAGGCCTTTTGTCAAAGGATCAGCTATATTTTCCTTTGACTTGATATAACTAATGGAAATGATTTCATTTTTAAGCAAGTCTCTTATAGTAATATGTCTCCGCCTAATATGTCTTGACTTACCATTGTATATTTTATTTTGAGCTCTAGTGAGTGCAGCCATGCTATCACAATGTATACAAATGGCATGAATTGGTTTAGGCCACAATGGAATACCTTCTAGGAAGCTTTTAAGCCATTCAGCTTCTTCAACAGCTTCGTCTAAAGCAACAAACTCCGCTTCCATGGTAGAACGGGTATTCACAATTTGCTTAGAGGATTTCCATGATATCGCAGCACCTCCAAGGGTAAATACGTACCCACTTGTGGATTTTCCTTCAGAGGTGTTGGAAACCCAATTTGCATCACAATATCCTTCAAGAACCGGGGGATATCTCGTGTAATGAAATCCATAATTCATTGTATGCTTTAGATATCTAAGCACCCTAACTAATGCATACCAATGATCTTTCCTAGGATTATGAGAATATCGACTCAATCTGCTTACACTGTATGCCAGGTCTGGTCTAGTGCAATTCATAATATACATTAGACTACCCAAGACTTGAGTGTATTCTAGTTGTGCTACACTTTCACCTTTATTCTTTTTGAGATGACTGGAAGGATCAAATGGGGTGACTACTAGTTTGCCATCATAATGTCCAAACTTCTTAAGTACACTCTCTATATAGTGAGATTGAGTAAGGGTATATCCCTCTGGATTCCTTTTAACTTTTACCCCAAGGATCACATCCACAGGTCCCATGTCCTTCATGTCAAAGCTAGAGTGTAACATCTTCTTTGTTTGATTTATGATGTCTAGGCTAGTGCCTAATATAAGCATATCATCTACATATAAGCATATGATAGTGTAGGCATTCTTGTATTGTTTGACATAAACACATTTATCACATTCATTGATTCTATATCCATTAGAAAGTAGTGTATTATCAAACTTCTCGTGCCACTGTTTAGGAGCCTATTTTAGTCCATAGAATGATCTCACTAACTTACAGACTTTATGCCCTTGACCCTTTACCACAAACCCTTCAGGCTGATCCATGTAAATTTCCTCATCTAGTTCACCGTTTAAGAATGCAGTTTTCACAGCTATTTGGTGTATTTCCAAATTGTGAATAGCTGCTATTGCTATCAATGAACGTATTGATGTTATTCTTGTAACAGGTGAATAGGTGTCAAAGAAGTCTTGACCTTCTTTCTGACAATACCCTTTAGCTACTAAACGAGCTTTGTATTTAGCAATAGTACCATCAGGTCTTGGCTTCTTCTTGAATAACCATTAAGACCAATTGGTTTGTGCCTTGGTGGCAGATCTACCAATTTCCAAGTGTTATTTTGCATAATGGAATCCATCTCACTTTTGATCGCCTCTTTCCAGTAAGGAGCTTCTGTAGAAGATATAGCTTCTGCATAGGTTCTGGGTGTGTCATCTATTACAAAGGTCATGAACAGGTCCAAATTCTTTGGCTATTTTGCCGCGTTTACTTCTTCTAGGTTCAAGGTTTTCTTTTTGATCCTTAGAAGTACTTGCTTCATTTGATTGTAATCTTTTGTCAAGAATTGATTCATTCATTCCATCATCATCTAGAGACCTTTTTCTTGAGTAAGTGGACTCTTTTCCTTTGTCTTTATATGGAAAAACACATTCAAAGAATTCCGCTTCAGCTGATTCCATAATGATGTTATTGTGGATATCGTCAATATGTGATTTGTATACTAGGAACCTATAAGTTGCACTGTTCATGCAGGACCAAGATAAATGCAATCTATGGTTTTTGGTCCAAGTTTAGTCCTCTTTGGAGGAGGTACTTGTACCTTAGCTAGGAAACCCCACACTTTCATCCTTTTATAAGATGGTAATTCCCTTTCCACATGTGGTAGGGGGATTTATCACTATTTTTATGAGGAATTTTATTCAGTATTGCATTTGCAGCGAGGTATGCTTCCCCCCATAGATTATATGGTGCTTCGGAGGTAATTAGCATTGAATTAATCATGTTTTTCAATGTTCTATTTTTCCTTTCTGCTAATCTATTTTGTTGTGGAGTATATGAAGTAGTTGTTTGATGTATAATACCATGTTTAGAACAAAATTCAACAAAGTCCTTGGACTCGCATTCTCCACCACGGTCTGACCTTAGAATTTTGATCTTTTTGTCAAGTTGATTTTCAACTTCAGCCTTATAGTTCTTAAAAGAGTTTAAGGCTTCGTCTTTGGTATTTAATAGATAAATATAGCAATACTTACTGCAATCGTCTATAAAAGAAATACAATAGTTCTTTCCCCCTCTTGTGGGTGTTGTTCTAAAATCACATAAATCTGAGTGGATTAAACCTAGGATTTCTTTTGACTTTACTACGGATTTATAAGGGTGTTGAGAAAATTTTGATTCTACACAAACTTCACACTTTTTAGATTTGTCAAATGAGCATTTAGGTAACATGCCAAGTTTTATCATTCTTTGAATGGAACGAAAATTAACATGTCCTAACTGGGAGTGCCATAAAAAGAAAACATCAAACATATACATAGAATTAGGGCTAGTATTGCCCGTTATTGCATTAACATTCACATCGGTTACATCATTGTTTGGTGTTTCAGCACCATAGTACACTGGTTTGACACTGACTTTGAAAAGGCCCTCATTAAGGTACCCTTTCCCAACATACATCCCACCCTTGGTGAGTACAAATTTATCAGATTCAAATACAAGTTTAAATCCATTGTTACTAAGAGTCGGACCAGAGATCAGATGCATAGTAACTTCGGGTACATGTTATACATCATTAAGAACAAGTTCTTTATCGAAAGTCAGTATCAGCTTCACTTTTTCTTTTCCTTCAACTTTTGTTGTTGTAGCATTCCCCGTAAACAATGGCTTAGAATCATTGACTTTCTAGTATGTTGTGAACATGGTGCGCGAGTTGCAAATGCGTTTTGATGCTCCAGTATCAATCCACCAGTCCACACAGTTAAATACCATGTTGGTTTGAATCATCCCAATGAACAGCTTTGGTGATTCAACCATGTAGAGATTAATGAAGAGGCTGATGCAACCTAAACATCTTAAGTCTATCCTGCATGCTGCACAAGTGCATCAAAGAAGAAGCTTAGAAAGTTTCACACATGAAACAGAAAATACTCTACGTGTGAAATCTTCCGAAGCCAAGACCAATATCTTCCAAAGCCAAACATGAAGTCTTTCGAAGCCTCAGAGACAAAGTCTTCCAAAGCAAGATCATGAAGACAGATTTCTTCCGAAGACTTTTAGTAACATGCTTTATCTGATGTACTGTTCCATAAAGCTGGACACCTTTCCGCTATATCTCTGCAAGTCACCAACTTACATGAGTTGGTGAAAAGATCCATGCTTTTGGTAACTGTACATTGAGGTCTTGAGTTTGTAACTTTCTACTTTATGTACTTTATCCTTTTTGTAATAGATAAGGATGTGAGCTATGGCATTTCATAGACACAAGTCAAAAGGCAATCTGCCTTTTGACTCTAAAATTGATTTTGTTTGTGTCTAGTCAATTGTATCCAGCTGGCTTTCAAAGTATAGCCGGTTGTAGGATGTAGTATAAGTATCTCATGTTCTTGTATCTTTCAAATATGATTTGTAACACTTGTAATAGAACATAGAGAAAGCAATATACTGCATTCTTGAAAACCATACACTTGTGTTCTTTGTGTTCTGTCTCTTGCATTATTTATGTTCTTAGTGTCTCAACTTGTTAATCCAGTACAATGTTTGATTAAAGTTTTAGTTAATCTCCTCTTTGTGTTGTTGTGTTGCAACTTACACCCTTCAACGATCCTGCATTTGGTATCAGAGCAATTCAGGCTCTTGATATAAGATCTCACCATCTTAAGATCCCTCACACACACAAATACTAAACTTTTCAAATGGCAGCCATTTCCAAAACTGATATAGAAACTGGAACTATGAACAAGTCCCCACTATCACTCTTGATGAGTTTGACACCTGGTGTTTGAGAATGGAAGGTTTCATCAGGTCTCTTGATTCAAGAATGTGGGAGTCTATTGAGAATGGACCTTTCATACCCAGCACCCCTTCTGCTACTGGTGCTGGTATGATCCCAAAAGATGTGGCTAACTACTCTGATGAAGATAGGAAGAGAGTAGAAATTGACAGAAAAGCCATGACAGTCCTTCAAAATGTCCTACCAAACTCTGTGTACAGAGGTTTCAAGAAGTGCAAAACAGCCAAGCAGTTGTGGGATGCATTGAAACTGATGTATGAGGGTTCCTTTGAAGCCAAGGAGAACAAGAAGGATCTCCTAAAGCAGCAGTTTAAAAACTTCACTTTCAAAATAGGTGAAACCATGACTCAGCAATATTTCAGGTATGTTGTGATTGTGGATACCCTAGTGGACGGAGGAGTTTCTCTTGAGAACAGAGACATTGTAAGGAAGTTCATGTCCTTACTTCCTAGGCAATGGACACACAACTGTGTGGTGGTCAAGAGAACTGAAAATCTCAAAACTCTTACTCTGACAGAGTTATATGGGATTCTCAGTGGCTACCAGATGGAGATGAACATGCAAGGTTCATCTGGCAACTCCAACAATCAAATGGGTTCAGCCCTACATGTGGTTGAACGGGATAGCATAGAAACCAAACATCATCTCTTATGCTACCCTGACAATTCACCAAAGGGTCCTTTCATCACCTTCCCAGAGACACCAAGGGAGAACTACACTCAAGGAAGCCCATTTCAAGAGACAAGCTCTTCTCAAGCTTTTGTGTCTTCTGATTAAAGCTGTGGCAACTCTCTTTTCACTCTGAAAACCTGGACTGTATCCATCAAGATAATCTGGAATACATGGAAATAGTCCAACAGATGGCTCTTCTCACTCACAGAGCCAAGAAGTTCTACAAGAGGACTGGAAGGAAGTTTCCAAGCAATGCAACCAGTGGAAAGTTTGGAATGGACAAAGGCAAAGTCAAGTGTTACAACTGTAACTTGATGGGCCACTTTGCTAGAGAGTGTAAGACACCTAGAACAAATGGTGGCCAAACACAATCCAGACCAAACTACACTGACAAAGCTCTCCAGAATGAGAAGTCAAAGCAGCAAGCTGCTGTTGTTGTTGAAGAAGGAGGCTTTGACTGGAGCTTTCAGGTGGAAGATGCTTCTCCAAACCAAGCACTAATGGCAGATCATGATGAAGCCAAGGTATTGGAACATCTTTGTACTCCTGAATGCATTGCTAAAGTTAACAAATACAGGTCCTACAACTTGGAACTGAGATCTGACCTTGAGTCCTTAAACATTTTAAAATCTGATTTTAGAAAGTCTGAAAATGATTATAAACTGAAGATAGAGGACTTAAAGAAAACTATTTCAGTTCTAAAACATGAACACATAGATTTTAGGACTCAAATCAAAGATCTCATAACCAAGTTAACTGAGTGTCAGGCTGAGCTTGTGATCAGCAAAGCCATAACCGAAAAGAGTGCTCTTGAAGAGGTGACCTTCAAGAACATGATATCCACATCCCTGCACAACAAAGTGTGCTATCAAAACAGGCAGGGACTGGGATCCAATGAGATAGCTCCTCCACACACAATCTTGTCAGTAAGATCTCCTAGGTGTGGAACTTGTGAAGATGTGCTTCCTCTCATAGATCCTATGAGTGAAGAGGATGAAGAAGAGATAGTGAAGAATCCCTCTAAGAAGAGTGAAGAGGAGGATTCCAAGAAGGGCCAATATCCTTCTGAGGAGAAAAAGAAGACTGTGATGACCAAGTCCATGAGAAAGAACTTGATCAGAAAGAGCAAAAGAAAGGCAAGGAAGGCTCAAGAGACCAAGAATACTTTTGACTCTAAGCAGAAACAACTTTTATCTCTACAGGGTTTAAAGTGGTAGGGACTGAAGACATCAACCAAAACTCTTCTGCTAAGAGTTCTAGTTCTTGTTCAACTTATCTCAGTAGCAAGAAGAAGACGGATCTGCTGTGTACCACTGCTGCACAGCCTGAACCATCAAACTCCAAGCACAGTCCTCAGCCCAAGAGGACTGTCTCAGCATCTGTAAAGATGAAGGTGGAGAAGGGATGTGACCAAAGACAGTCCTATTCCAAGGAAAAGGCTCTTGTGAAGAAGAAGATGAATTGTGTCATGTGTGAAAGTACCACTCACATTGCCAAGGATTATCCCTTCAATCCTAAAGATACTGTCCATATGACCAAAACAAAGGCTTCAAAGAGTTCTAAGAAGATTCAAGCTTCGGAAGGAAAACCTGTTTCCTTTGGAAGCTCCAAGTCTAAGAAGAAGGGAAGTGGAAAATTACCCTCGGAAGAAAAGTTGGTCTCGGAAGAAAGGAGTTCTTCCGAAGCATTGGAGTCTGTTGTTGTGTCTGCAGAATCTTCTGAAGGTTCAGTCATCAAAACTTTCGAAGTTTCAAAAGCTTCCGAAGTTTTGAAGGTCAAGTCCAAGACTCCAAAGGTGGTGTGGATGTCTAAGAAAGACCAAGTAATTGAGAATTTTCCATCAATAACAGCTCAAGATCCTTTTAGAACAACCCTAGGATCTAATACTGTTGAATTACCTTCTGCAAATAAGCCCAAGACAAGCAAGGCTTGGGTTTCCAAATGTAACTAATCTTTCTCTTTGTGCAGGGACAGCTGAAGACAGACAAAAATGTTTGGATCATAGACAATGGCTGTTCCAAGCACATGACAGGCAATAGGTCACTACTCCAGAACTTTGAAAGGATTGATGGAGGACCAGTTGCTTTTGGAGGAGATGAAGGTGGTTACATTTCTGGAAGGGGCAAGGTCACAAATGGTAAGCTCAACATAGAAAAAGTAAACTTTGTTAAGGAGCTTGGATAAAATCTTCTGAGTGTATCTTAATTTTATGATCAGAGTCATAACATGCTCTTTATTGAGCATGAGTGAATTGTTCTTAAGCCTGGTGTGGTCATTCCTCATGAGCATATTCTGCTTAGAGCCCCCATGAAAGGAAACATATACAAGATGGATTTGCTAGAAACCTCTCCCTCTGGAGAAGTTTCATGCTTTCTGTCTAAAGCCAATAGTGATGAGTCTTTCCTATGGCATAAGAGAATGTGCCATGTAAACTTTAAGAACATGAATAAATTAATTAAGCATGATTTGGTAACTGGAATGCCAAAGAAAAAGTTTACAAGTGATGACCATTGTGTTGCATGCTTGAAAGGAAAGCAACATAAGGTATCTCACAAGCCTAAGGAAAGGAACTCCATCACTACACCCCTACACTTGTTACATATGGATCTCTTTGGCCCCACCAGTGTAATGAGTTTAGGAAGGACCTTATACTGTCTAGTGATCACAGATGACTTTACAAGATTCACTTGGGTTTTCTTTGTTAGAACTAAGGATGAGACTCCTGAGATTCTGAAGAATTTCATCTTAAAGATTGAGAATTAGTCTGATCACAAGGTCAAAATCATAAGATGTGATCAAGGAACTGAATTTAAGAACCAAATCCTTGATACATTTTGTGATGAAAAGGGTATTACAAGACAATTCAGTGCTCCCAGGACTCCTCAACAAAATGGTGTTGCTGAGAGGAGAAACAAGACACTGATTGAAGCTGCAAGGATCATGCTATCTGACTCTAAGCTGCCTATCACCTTCTGGGCAGAAGCAGTCAACACTGCCTGCTATGTGCAGAACAGAGTTTTAGTAGTTAAGACTCATGGCAAGACTCCTTATGAACTTTGGCAAAAGAGGAAACCTTTCATTGGTTTTCTCAGGTCATTTGGATGTCCTTGTACCATCTTGAATACCAAAGATCAAATTGCCAAGTTTGTTGAGAAATCAGATGATGGACACTTTATTGGATACTCTTCCCAAGCTAAGGCTCATAGAGTGTACAATCTCAGAACTAGAATTGTTGAGGAGTCAGCGAATGTGACTTTCAATGAACACACACCCTGTGTTGCTGGTTCTGGTCCAGATTGGTTATTTGATCTTGATTTAGTTACCAACTGTTTTAACAAATCTTGTGAGAATGTTTCAGGATCTGCAGAAAATTTAAATACAGGTGATCCTGATCCAGGATTTGAGCTAGGAAGACCTTCAAGTCATACATCTTCAGCTCCAGTTGGAACTACTTCTGCAAATGAGGTTTCTATCAGCACAACAATGACAAACTCAACTGATACATCTGGTATACCTTCAAATTCCAGCTCAGAGGCTCCACAACCAGATAAGAACACCTCAATTGTGGAAGACAACAATGGTGGTGGTGACAGTGACCAAGAATTTCTTGACGCCAGTAACCACACTATAGATGAGAACATTAATGATGTCACACACTGCTTGGATCAAGTCTCACTTGAAAAGTGTGCTGATGTGGTGGGAGAAACATCTATGCCAGATCTAAATTTCTCTAATTTAGATCTTTCTCAACAATTTGCTGTGATCTCTCAGCTTAGGATCCACAAGTCTCATCCTACCACAAACATCATTGGAGATGTTGTCTCAGTGGTAAAGACAAGAAGACAAACCCATAAAGCAAATGTTTGTCTTCACTCTTGTTTTCTATCCCAGATAGAGCCAAAGAAAGTTGATGAAGCTCTAAAGGATGGAAGTTGGATTGAAGCTATGCAACAAGATCTGTTTCAATTCAAAAGGCAGAAAGTTTAGAACCTTTGACCTCTTCCTTCTAGGAATACTACCATTGGAACCAAATGGGTGTTTAGGAACAAGAAAGATGATAGAGGCATCATCATCAAGAACAAAGCTAGACTGGTTGTTCAAGGATACACACAAGAAGAAGGGATTGACTACACTGATGTCTTTGCTCCAGTGGCAAGATTAGAAGCTGTTAGGATATTACTGGCATTTGCTACATCCAAAACTTCAAGGTCTTTCAACTTGATGTGAAGTGTGCCTTTTTATATGGAGTGATAGATGAAGAGGTTTATGTCAAACAACCACCTAGTTTTGTAGACCCTGATCATCCTGATTATGTCTGCAAGCTTGACAAAGCTCTCTATGGGCTGCATCAGGCAGCCAGGAAATGGTATGAGACACTATCTGAGTATCTTTGTAAACATGGATACATGAGAGGTACTATAGATGGATCTTTCTTCATCAAAGGACAAGGAAAAGACATATTGCTAGTTCAAGTATATGTGGATGATATCATCCTTGGTTCAACTAATCCAAAGCTCTGCAAAGACTTTGAGAAGCTGATGAAAGACATATTTGAAATGTGTGCCATGGGGGAACTCAATTTCTTTATGGGAATTCAAGTGAAGCAAGTTGAAGATGGCATCTTCATAAGTCAGTCAAAGTATGTTCAAGACATACTTAAGAGGTTCAACATGACTGACTGTAAGATTGCTAAGACACCCATAGCTAGGAACCAATCCCTTGGTCCTGATCTTGAGGGTGAGTGTGTAGATGAGCACTTATACAAGGCTATGATTGGGTCTCTTATGTATCTTACTGCTAGCAGGCCTGATATCATGTTTGCTACTTGCATCTGTACAAGATATCAAGCCAACCCTAAAATGTCTCACCTTATCACTGTCAAGAGGATTCTAAGATACCTCAAAGGTGCATCAACACTTGGTTTATGGTATCCCAAGAATCCAGACTTCAATCTGTATGCGTATACAGATAGTGATTATGGTGGTTGCAATATGACTGCAAAGTCTACATCTGGGGGATGTTAATTTCTTGGTGGAAGGGTTGTCTCGTGGCAATACAAGAAACAATCCTGTGTCTCAACATCAACTGCTGAAGCTGAATACATTGCTGCTGCAAGCTGCTGTGTTCAAGTACTTTGGATTCAAAATCAGATGCTGGACTATGGGTTAAACTTCAAGGAGACTCCTATTCACATAGACAACAACAATGCTATCTCAATCACAGAGAACCTGTGCAACACTCAAGGACAAAGCACATCAATATCAGGTATCATTTAATAAGAGATAACTATGAAAAGGGATTAATTAAACTAGTCAAAGTTCACACAGATGAATAATATGCTGATCTGTTTACAAAGGCTTTTGATGAACAGAGATTTAAATATCTAATATCAGCTATTGGGATGATAACTTTGAGTAAGCTTTTCTTAAAACTAATTCTTATTATTTCTTAAAAAGTATGTGTGTCCTAAGTTGTCTAGTTCATCACTTTCATAAGCTCATGTTTTCTTTGGATGAAAGTTTCTTTTTGAAGACTTTCCGTAAATTTTTGAAAATTTCTGATACTTCGGAAGTTATGCTTTTAACTTCGGAAGCAAATCATGCCTTCAAAATAAATAATTGTCTAAGAAATTTACCTTCGGAAGTGCTTTCAGATTTATCTTTCGAAGCTTAAATACTTGTCTCAGACATTTATTTTCAAGGACCATTTACTTCCGAAGCAAAATTTAAATCTCGGAAGCTTTGTTGTTTTATATACAAAGCACTCAAGTTTTAATTTCTCTTCCGAAGCAAAATTCTCAAAACTCTCAGGAAATTCTTCCGAAGTCATTTTAGCTTCGGAAGCTTTTTAATTAAAACTTCCGAAGATAATTAACCTTCGGAAGCTTTTTGACTTCCAAGAAAACTACTTTTTGAGCAAAAGTAAACTACTTTTCAGAGGTGGAACTGACATCCGGATTTCAAAGTTTATCCTCTTTCATTAAACTTTATCTGAAATCCTTTTCACATATAAACCCAACGGTTTCTCCCTCTTTCTATCATCTGTTCTTCCTCCAAGCCTACAATCCCAAATTTCTCTCTGAAATTTCTCTCTCTTCTTTCTTCGTCCTTAAGCTACTTCAAAATGGCCAACCTTGCTCACAGAAATGATCCCAACTTTACCATGCAGTTACACAGACAACATAATCAGGTTGCTCTGTTAAGCTCTGAGAAAGATCCTCATTTCTCAGAGGTTTGTCGTTTTCTAACTCCGTCAAACTACTTCACCTCCCTAACCATTGATCCTCCACTCTACAAGGTACAACTGCTCGAATTCTGGAAGACCTACCAAGAGGTCATTATGGATGGGGAGAAGGCACGGTCTGCCACAGTGCAAGGGAGAAAAATCTTCATCACTCCGGCCATCATCAATAGACATCTTCAACTGGATGATGAAGAAGGTGAGGTGTTTTTCCCAAAGGAAGTTGTCAATCATTCATTTGAGCAGATGGGATATGAGGGAGATTTCTCTGTAAAGATCTTTAGGAAAGGGAAGGTCTCATCCCAATGGAGATTCCTGCTCCATGTGATCATCCACAGCTTATCAAACAAGCATGGTGGATAGGACCAGATTCCTGAGGATCTCTCCTTCATAATCCATGGAATGGTTCAGGGGGTCAAATTCAGATATTCTCAATTTGTTTATATAAATTTACTTGCTAATTTATACTCTTTAGAGTATTACATATTTCCTAGATATGTTCAGTATATTCTTAACTGTGAACTGGGCTCACAGTTGAGGGAAACAGGTAACACTATTAAATTGAAACAGATGAAGCCTGACATCTTTAAAATTCTGAGAAAGCCCACTGTTGGATTCTCTGGGGTAGAAACAACCCTAGTCCCAAAAATGTTAGAGCTCATTGCTCAAGGTGACAAGCTAGTAGCACAAGCTAGTGTTTAGCCCATACCCGCTATCTCCCAACCACTCTCACAGCCTCAAATCACCATCACTTACCAAAGAAAATCCAAACGAACCCCTGCTCAGGCTATTCAGTCTGTGGATGCCCCCATATACTCACCCATACAGGAAGAAGTGCACACTGGAGCTCCCACTTCTCCTGAGGAGCAGACCACTCCTATCTCTTCAAGAATCAGTGTTGAGGTTCCTCATGCTCAGCCTGATGAGCTCATTAGCCCAACTGCCTTAAGCCATCACTCTGAGTCTCAACACTCAAGTGATCAACCTTCAGGGGACAGTTACCATCCCCAGCCTATAGATCTCAACCAACCAATTCCCAACCTTGACTTCTATACTGATGAAGATCTAGGTTTTAGTGAGTATAATGAGTCTATCCTCTTTTCCCCTACTCAAAGAGAGATGAATACTCCTGAGTCTCCTAGATCTATCCCACATCAGTCACCTACAACTGACGTGGACACTCCTGAACCTGTTCAGGATGTCCATATGGAAGAGGCTCTCACTTCTAAAAGTGATTACATCATTAAGACCTCAACCATGGCAACTCAGCCCACTGACATCTCAACTGAGACTGCCAGTGAGCAGAGGAAACCAGCAGCCAAGAACCTCAAGCTGGTGGTGAGAGAGAGGACTCTGGATCTCATCCCCTAATGAATCTTCTGATGAAGATGAGGGGAATCTGAGACTATTGGTGCAAAAATTGTCTATAACATGCACTTACTTAGTCTCAAAGGTTAGTCACCTTGAATCTCAGGTGACTACCTTACACAACAGGATCAATGATCAGCAACTTGAGATTTCATATCTTAAGGAAAAACTAGCTGGGAGACCCTTAAGAAGAGCTCAACCATGAACACAAGAACCTGTGGATGTGATTGATCTATCTTCCAGCTCACTTATGCAAGTGGGTGATGCTACCAAAAAGGGGGAAAAAGTCATTACAGCCACGGAACCTGGGAGTTCTTCAGAGAGAATAGACACTCAGGACTCACCA
Source organism: Flaveria trinervia (assembly GCA_025506515.1). Taxonomy (NCBI): domain Eukaryota; kingdom Viridiplantae; phylum Streptophyta; class Magnoliopsida; order Asterales; family Asteraceae; genus Flaveria; species Flaveria trinervia. The sequence goes on along the minus strand of CM046444.1, from coordinate 119,892,499 downwards.
TCCTCACTTGTAATTGTGCATTCTCAGCAACCTCCTCAAGTTCACATTGATGTGGACAACACAGACTCCTTCATACAGAGTTTGTTTGAGGATGGGATACCAAGGGCTATGTCATCTTCATCATCTTCCAATCACATCATTGGGTGGAGGTATGACAACATCAGAAAAGCCTTAATCATCATAAGAGTTCAAGGGCAACAAGAAGCCTTCAATTTTCAGACCTTGGACTACTATGAAGGTCTGGATCTAGTCAACATGTCACTTGTCAACCCAAGCCAATCAAGACAAGCTGACAGACTGGCTAAAAGAATCCAAGACATGATCACTGCAGAGTTCAGCTTAAGAAGGAGACTTAGGCAATCAGGCAATGCCATCGGTCAACTGGATGTTGAGGAGGACCCTAAGATTAGCTTCATAGGGGAATCCTTGATTGAAGACCCAGTGGCAGAACCTGAGAGCCCTGTCTCATCATCATCAACTGCTGCAGAGATCCGCATTCCTTCTAAGACACCTGCTGGTGAAGGTGCTTCTCAACCTCTCTCTGGCCTGAGCTCAGATGCTGCAACAAGTAATGAAGACCAAAGCTCTCTCCACCCTGAGTCACAAAGGTCTGTGAGTGACAAAAGGAAAAGAAAAATAACAACTAAGGAGATTGAGGAGGAGGAGAGAGAGAGAGAAAAAGGAGGCTAAGGGGAGAAAGTTCCTCTACTGAGTCTTCAAGACTCATAGAGTCTGCTATCAGGGCTACCCCCAGACCAGATACTCAGAATGATGAGTTAAGGGCAGTCAGGATAAACTATTTGCAGACTAGGAACTATGACATAGACAATGTCATTTCTCTCCCCTTAGATGAGTTGAATGAACTGGTTGACCTGGAAAGGTCAAGGGAGAAGAAGGAGGCAGAATATGCAAAACTCCTAGTGCAAGTCAAAGAAGAGAGAAGAAGAAAAAGACTGTACAAGAATATGCCTACCCTCTCCCCAGTTCAGTGAAGTCCTGCACAAGAAGATGTGATTCAACAAGAACCTTAGGTAGACAAAGAAGAAGAAAGGATCAAGATGATCAACTACCTAAGTGCCATAGGCTTCTATCAGGCAGATGCACTCCTTCCCTTGTCCTATGATTATGTTGAGTTTGAGTACTTAAAACAGCTTGAACTTGAGATAATCAAGGACAGAAAGACAACTAAGAAGAAACTAAGGGAAGAAGCTGTAAAATCAAGAGCCATCATCCAGAAGAGCATGAAGAAGTCTGCTGATAGGCAGAGGATGATGAGCTTCTTGAAGCTATATGGATTCTCCGGAAGGAGACTTGGTCCCATGTCTCTATCCACTATGGATGAGCATATTAGGGTGATCAAGTAGAAGATCAAAAGTGGAGAGCTCATTGACTTACACTCCACTCCAAGTCAAGCCCCACCTAAAGTGGAGGTTAAGGTTGAACAACCAGAGACAACACAACCTGGACCTCATGCTAAAACTCAGCAAGCTTCATCTTCTGATCCACAGCAGGGTTAACCTCCTTCTCCTTCTGAGCCTGAGAGAGAGGAAGTCCTAACTGAGAAAGACAGTGAAGATCAATCTGGTGCTGTAGACCAGTCTTCTCAGTTAAAATCTAGTAAGAGAAAAAAGAGGATGGCTTCTAAACCAAAGCCAAAGAAGAAGAAGACTGCACCCTCTTCTAAATCCCAAGATGAGTCAGAACATATTGAGATTGTGCAGCTAGAGGATGCTACATCAACTCCAATTCAAACAGCTCCTCTAGCATCAGGAAGACCCATCTTGTCTTGGACATACACCACAAATCCAGAAAGATGGAATGTCATTAGAGATCAAGGCATTGAAGACACTAAGTCTTCTAAGTGTTTTGGTAGCATCAGCCTAGGGGGAGTTTGTAGAGATTAATAAAGAGACTGATGCAACCTAAACATCTTAAGTCTATCCTGCATGCTGCACAAGTGCATCAAAGAAGAAGCTTAGGAAGTTTCACACATGAAACAGAAAATACTCTAAGTGTGAAATCTTCGGAAGCCAAGACCAATATCTTCCAAAGCCAAACATGAAGTCTTCCGAAGCCTTAGAGACAAAGTATTCCAAAGCTTCAAGATCATGAAGACAGATTTCTTCCGAAAACTTTTAGTAACATGCTTTATCTGATGTACTGTTCCATAAAGTTGGACACCTTTCCGCTGCATCTCTGCAAGTCACCAACTTACATGAGTTGGTGAAAAGGTCCATGCTTTTGGTAACTGTACATTGAGGTCTTGAGTCTGTAACTTTCTACTTTATGTACTTTATCCTTTTTGTAATAGATAAGGATGTGAGCTATGACATGTCATAGTCACAAGTCAAAAGGCAATCTGCCTTTTGACTTTACAATTGATTTTGTTTGTGTCTAGTCAATTGTATCAAGCTGGCTTTTAAAGTATAGCCGTTGTAGGATGTAGTATAAGTATCTCATGTTCTTGTATCTTTCAAATATGCTTTGTAACACTTGTAATAGAACATAGAGAAAGCAATATACTGCATTCTTGAAAACCATACACTTGTGTTCTTTGTGTTCTGTCTTTTGCATTACTTGTGTTCTTAGTGTCTTAACTTGGTTAATCCAGTTTACTGTTTGATTAAAGATTAGTTAATCTCCTCTTTGTGTTGTTGTGTTGTAACTTACACCCTTCAACGATCCTGCAAACCATATTGGGTTGACTAGAATTTCCTCCACCCGAATTTCCACCATTGTTTCCTCCACTGTTTCCACCACCATTTCCTCCATGACCCCTCTTATGGCGACAATCTTTGGCCGTATGTCCAAGTTTGCCACGAACATTGCAAGGACCTGAGTTTTTCTTGAAATTCTTTTTGTTTGGGCCAAGATTTTTGCCATTTTTGGAGAAGTTTTTGGAGGCAGCAAATTTCCCTTTCTTGTTGTTGAACCTTGGTTTTGATGTGCTTCTTTCACCAATAAAGTTTGCACTTTGTTCCAAGGAATTTGCATCAGCCTTCTCGTTCAACCTGTTATCTTCCTCAACCCGGATTCTCAATACGAGTTTCTCAAAACTCATATCATCAGTCAAATGTTTGAGATATAATTTAAAGTTTTTCCAGGATGCAGGAAGTTTTTCAATGATTGAACCAACAAAAAAGTTAAAGTTTATACCCGTACCTTCGACTTCAAGACGATGAGCGATTACTTGAAGTTCTTCCACTTGTTTAAGGACAGATTTCGTATCCACCATTCTATAATTCAGAAACTTTCCAACCACGAATTTCTTGGAACATGTCACTTCAGTTTTGTATTTCTTTTCAAGTGATTCCCAGATTCTCTTGCAGTTGTAAACGTAGAATATATATCATACAAGGAATCATCAAGGGCATTCCGTATGTAATTTCTGCAATTGTATTCATTCAACTTCTAAGATTCCACTGCTTTTGTATGTTCTGTCAATTGGGCAGCAGTTGGTGGATTCTTTCCTTCTCCATTAGGATATGAAGGAATTTCATTAGTGAGAACATTGGAAACATGAAGTGTTGTTAGATAAAACCTCTTTTGTTGCCATCTCCTGAAATCAAAACCTTTGAATTTCTCAGGTTTTTCCACATGTGATTTGATTATGGATTGTTGATCCATTCTTGACGTTTTTGATTTTTGTTTTAGATTGTTATGACAAAATTATCAATGAACAGATTTACACTCACGTATTCGAAATAAATATAGACAAATTATGCTATTAACTTTGAATCAAACAAGAACAGTATAGTAAACGTACTTGAATTGTAAAATACACAAAATTGTTTACAAGAAAACACATATTGAGGCCTGCAATGCAGTGTCCTAAAACAGAAATTTCCGGTGATCGGATCTGTTTTGAGGATACAATAATCAATCAAGACGAATGCTTGATTCTGATGAAAATCGCTATACTCCCTTTCTTGACTGAATCCCAAAAACGAATTTTTGTGTGTAAGATTTCTGGTGTAGTTATTCTCCCAGAATATCTGTATATATAGGTTGACAAAAACAGTTAAACCGAATTAACTGTCAAACCAATTATTATTGATTTTTTAACTATCATTATTAAATATTATTAAAAAAATCAAAATTTGTATTAAAATATAAAAATGAATTTATTGGTCTTAAATAAAAGCCCCAAGGCCCAAGGCCCTAATATTTGATTATTAATTATATATTTATAACCCATTTGATTAATCCAATCATACACACAGATAGTCCATCCATATTAGCTCAATTGGTGATCCATTTGAATAGCTAAATAGATTTTTCTTCATAAGTAAGGAAGTATTCTTTTTTGGTTCCAATGTGGGACAAATCCCACACATGGATTTAAACAAAGTTCCAACAGAGGCTACCCCTCGGTTCCATGTAGATCCGCCCTTGATTATGTTATAGTGTTTTACCTTTTAATGTTGGTGACTTGGGTACACTAGACTATGGTTGGCAGCTCGATCGTTTATTTTATCCTCTCATGACTTATGTTTGCCCAAAATCAACACCTATTACTACCGTCGTTCACCACCACCACTGTCGACTATGGTTACTGTACTCACTCGGTTGGTTGGTACCAAAACGTTCCCGGTTAGTTCTTAAGAGTTTAGAACACAAAATGTAGCATTACAACTTATGGCCGGACATAGACTCCCGCATGGTAGCATGTCTTTGTCACGTCATGTATGGTCGTGCGCTACCCCTTGTATGATTGCGTAGAAAAAGGGCTCGAATTAAACTGTTACGGTTATATTATATGCCGGTAATATCATTGGTTTCATTTTGCCATGATATAAGACCATATAGTTTTCATATGATTTTGACATTTGTATATAATCAAACGTTTATTACGGTGTTCGTGATCCTAGTTTATAAAAATTATTATTAATTTATTTATTAGTTATCAGTTTTACTTGTTTAATAGCTATCAATGTAACTCTAAAGCGTATAGACCCATTTAGCCTTACACGTAATACCTTTTACGAAAATTTGATTTTGATTCTAATGGTGCTTAATAAACACACTCCTGCTTAAAATCAAATTATGTGTTTAAATAAATTACTTGAATAAATAGTTTCATTTTATTAGATTAGTCTGATATTAAATTGACATACATTATACTCATATCTACGTATAAATAAGTATGACCAAAAAATAGAACCGTAAATACTGAGAAACCAAATTACAAGAGTAAGATCCAACTAAAAGAATATCATCTTTTGACAAAAGAATATAAAATAAGGGTTCGATATTCAAACACCCAAAAATTATAAATCAACACCTCATATTTCTATACGAAAATTATAAATTAACACACCAGATTTCTATACGGTGTCTAATGGCACTACACGCGTTGTATAGGTGAATCGTATAGTCCTATACGAGGCGTATAACAACTCTGACAACTCCTTGAATTTGTTATCGTAGTCAATGTCGAAATTTGTTACACATGTTGTATAATCTTATATGTGTCGTATTACAGGTCATATAGGGTTATACGTGTCGCATAGTCCTCCGACAAACTCCTTTAAAATTTCTTGTTTTTAATGTTTTCGACCCTATACGTCACGTATAGTATTATACGTAACGTATAAGTGGTATCGATTTATAATATGGTGTTTCTATGTATCATGATCCTAAAATAAAAAATGTTTGGTTAAATAGACACTCCAATATTTTAAATCAACACCCTAAAATTTCTATACATGTCGTATATCTCATACACGTCGTATAGGGGGTCATATGGGGCTATATGTATCGTATAACCCTATGACAACCCCTTGAATTTTTTCTCGTAGTCAGTGTCGAAATTTGCTATACGCGTCGCATAGCCATATGTGTCGTATAGGGGGGCGTATAGCTTTCTGACAAACCCCTTGAATTTTTCTATATTTGATTCTATACGTCACGTATTGATCCATACGCAACATATAAGAAATGTTGATGTACCTGAGTGGATTTGTGTATATTAGAAAAAAAATCGGCTAAAACTGTGTAAAAAGTTGCAAGTATTTAATGCATTTTGTCCTGCGCTTAAAAACAATAAACAGAACTTTGTGCATAGTATTTATTTAGATGATAGTGATTGGAGTAAAGTAATCGATGAGATTTAGATTGTATGATATGATATAAAGCCTGGTATTCATGCATATGCATGATGGATGGATGGGATGGATGACTAGATACATGCATGACTTTCCACATCTATAGTCTTTTTTTTAGTTACAGTTTTTATATTTTCAAAATGAAAATCATTCTAGAAAATAGCACTTTGATTTGATTTGTTATTTTAAAGGTTCATAAACTTGGAAAAACACAAGACTAACAAGTGGTTAGGGTCGGGTATATGTCGTGATCGATTCTCTTAGGAGTCCAAGGGTGATAACTACAGCGTTAGAGGTCTAGAAAAGTGATAATTGTGTGAATTTAAGAACATAGGTTCCGCTTCGAATCTACATCTTGAGTCAGGTGATCTGACGCTGGTTGGTATGAGCTTAGAAACACTCATATTGACATGGGGTTGGAAAATAAGAATTAAACGGATAGAAATGAAAACCACTATCAAAATTTAAAATTACATCAATTACTCCAAAAAAACCATGTTAAATTCAATTTACTTTTTACCCAATAGAATTCAAGACTTTAGCCTCGTGACATGGTCTTTAGCCTCGTGACATGGTCTTATGTGCCCGTTTAATCAAGCGTGAAACACCACGCCTTTCATGTGCGGTTCATGATAGTGGCTCCGAATCATGAGCGGCCTCATGGTCTCCCCCTCTCCAAATCTCCTTTTTCTCATATCTATATATAAATAGTAAAATAATTGCCAAAGAGGAAACTGGTGAGAGAGATTTTTTCCATGTAAGAGTAAAGAATGATGTAACGATAATGTGACATTGATCAGTAGTATACGAAATGTACGCTTGCAGTCTTACCGTTGAGCACCATTTTTTTAACCGAACCCACACCAAGAGATCTATGGAAAACGAAAACATGATTTATAATCATTACTCGAAGTAAGTGACTTCCTATTCGATTTGTTAAAAACATAACTGATATACGACTATCCCCAAAAAGTAACGCCAGAGATATAGATGAAATATTATGATTTTAGATTTTTTTTCAGAAATCACGGGATTTTACCTACTATCTATCAACTATAATACTTCGAACGTCTTTTGAGTGGATTAGCATTTATAATTTATTCTTTTGTGTTATTTTGCTTTGTACGTACGACTATTGAAAATTGGCACAAATATTATTCTACATATGGCTTTTGAAAATTTTTAATACCATACCGTACATTAAAGGGAGTGAATAAGCGCTTTATATAGAATAGCCTTATGTGATTAGTACATTCTTATAAAAAATATTTTCTTTCTTTAAGTATCCTAAACCGAGTGATGTATAAACCGTTAAGTACTCACATAAACATACTGAAATAGGGTATTATAGATTAACATAACAATTATACTTGTGTTGATGTAGGATGGAACCTACTTTAAAAGCATCCTAACAAATGCTTGAATATTTCTTAATGAGAGAAAGAAAAAGAGGATATAAACATAAGTAAGTAAACTTGAATAAACTCAACACACATCTTGAAAGTTATGATTGCACATGTTCTTCACTGTATCTCTCTCTTCTTACATTCTTTTTACACATACATATTTATCTCTCTTCTGTATTTCACAAGCACCGTGTAAAGTAACATACATAATGAGAGTTGAAATAAAAATTCGATGGTGAAATTTTTAAAGAAAGAGGACAATAATTAAATAAGATAAATACTTTGTTCCATTACTAGGCATCCAGGTAATTGAAGTTCATGTAAGATTGACATTCATTACCCAACCGATCATCGACATGTCATTTCATACATCACATTCGTTTTAAAGTACTAATTGAAAATCTGTAATCTAATCGAGATGCTAATTTCAACTAAAAGAGTGTTTAGATATAGATTTTGGAAAGTAAAAGTTTTTGTTAAAAAACAAATATAGATACGTGTGAATTACTGTTAAATAATGACTATATTTTTATTTTGTTTTTTCAAAATTTTATTTACTTTTTTTATGAATAATTATTTTCCACTGGTATATTAGTTTTCAACAAAAAAAACCAATGTTTACGTAAGATTGAATACTTTGTTCCTTTACATATAGTTCAAGCAATAATCACAACTTTTAGCGTTTCATTGATAAAAAAGAGCATAAACATGTGTAGATATTGCTAATGACCCGTATAAATAAACTTGTTTGCATCACATCGTTCGTTTTACCTATGGCCGGTCCTGAGGATTTTAGTGTCCTGGACGAGCTGAGAAAAAAGACCCATACGCCCTAACGAATTAAATTATATAAACTAATTTTTTAAACGAAAATAAACGTTTTAGAAATAAACGTAACAAGATCATAGTATTAAAATGACATAATGTAATAGCTAACCGATAAATCTTTCTATTCAACCTTGTTGATAGCGCCCGTCATTTTTTTATTTTATTCCTAGTTGGCCAAAAATTGAGATTTTGGTTTCTCTGAAAAAAGACTTCTAGTTTGGTTGATGAAAATTAGTTATAAATAATAAATTTATTTAACAAAAATGGCCATAAGAATTGTATTTGGGTTTAATGATATTTAGGTTAAACTTTTTAATTGTGTTAAACTAGATATTACTATTTAAAAAACTTATATAATAATAAATAAAATAAAATTTTAAAATTTTTTGGACCCTTGAACGAGTGGGCCTGGACAGTTGTCTAGCCCGCCCCTCCTCAGGGCCGGCCGTGACCTTTACCTTTTTAGATTCTAGAAAAATAATTTGATATTTTTTCAGGCCACTTTTTTATATTAAAACTTAATAACACACATGTAACATGATTTAACCTACAAAAGAATTGACTCTAACCAACTTAATACCACTAGAGTGGTGTTTAACGCCTTAAAATCCTCCGTATAGACTTAACACCATGTGGCATGTATGTATATCGCAAGTCCTTATTTATTATTTGGATTTGAAATAACACATGGCGGGTACAAAATATAAATCACCTATAAATTATTTAACTTGGTTTGTATTGTGTTGTAAGAGTCAATTAGATAACCGGAATAACTTAGCTAAAATAAAAAATTGAAATCACGCAAATTATATTCAAACTAATGCGTGTTGCGACGATTCAGTTTTAAATAAAATATACATCAAAACGAAATAAAATTAAAGAATGTCACATTGATATATAATTAAAATCCAATCATGATAAAACATTCTTTGAATTTAGAAAATCATTATACATCATTCTGACCGTTGTGTGATCAATACTTAATTACTACTTATAAATATCAAGGGCATGCGGGTGGGCGACCGCCCAGAGCCCCATTTTTTTGGGTGCCTGAAATATTTTTAATAAAATATATTATATGTATGTATATTTAAAAATAAAAATCTTATAGATCATTAACAAGGCAAATAAAAATTTTCTTATTTTAGCCTGTTAAACCGTATAGTCCATTTACATTTCACTAGTTTAATCCATTAATATTTACCAAAGTAAAACCAATTCTAAAAATGATAGAATAGCCTAACAATTCGCTTAAATAAGTAGATGTGATTATGTATACCGAAATTATATATAAAGCATTTGAGATGGATACATTTGTAATTTTTTATAAAGTGTAAGACACCTAAAACATTTTTTAAACATTAAGTACAAGTGTTTAATGCAAAAATTTCTAATTTACCCCATTTATAAACTTCTCTTCATTAATACATTATTTAATACACATTAGATTATTGAGTATTATTTTATATACAATATTTTAAATTAATAATTAAATCTACATTTACTATTTATATGCTTTATAACTAAATACAATTTTAATCGAATATTATTTTTTTTATATACTTAACTTTATAACCATTATATATATCTATAACCTCGAATAAAACAATGTTTTTTGTCACTTGTTATTCTCTTAAACCATGTTTTTGTCAGTTGTTTTTTTAGACATTCAAACATCAATTTTCCCTCCGAAAGGGTGTTATACTAATTTAAACATTTATATAAATTTCTCTTTCTTATTAATTGTTATGTTTCTCTCTCTTATAAATTTTTTTAAAATCAAACTATCTTTTTTTAGAATAGAAATTATGAAAGAAATTAAAAATAACATCTTTTAGTTAAGATCTAAATAACAAAAACTAAAGTTTTATATAATATGAAATTTTCTAAAAATTGAACATTTTTTAAACAAAATACTTTAAAATCGTTTTGTTTTTTAAAAATTATAAACATGTGAAATATTATAAGAAAATCTTATTAAATAACCAAAATAATTACAATCATTTTTCTAAAACAAGATTTTTATAAAAAAAATATTTTTTTATAAAATACTTAAAACGAATGTTAAAAAAAACTATTTACATAAAAGAGTTAAAAAATATTATAATTGCTTTATTTCTTGAACCATTACCTATATATAATTTTAATTATATTTTACATTAAAATATTATACTGTAACTATTCATGTTTATTTAACATATACATTTTATATTAAAATTTATTTCGTTTATTTAATGTGTATTTAGCCTATCTATCTATCTATAATAAAACTAAAATAAGTGTGAAACTATTGTAGATATCATTATACTTACTTTCTCATTTCTCTATATTATTAATAATAATATTGAATACTTACAATATTACTCATACCATTTTCAAATTAAAAAATATATAATTTAATAAATTAAAAACTTATTTTTATTAAAAACACACTTTTTATAAAGAAAAAAATTATAAAATACATAATATAACAAAATTTAAAAAAAATCATTTTTCTTAAAATAATTTATTTGAAAGTTCATAATTTTTTATAAAATAAAATTCTAAGAAAAATACATTATTGTTTATTTATTTAAATTAACTATTTATGCGTACTTATAATCATATTTTATCTTCTAGCATGATTTTATAATCCATAAGTTTTTATTAATAAGTATTTAATATTTAATTTGTTCAATTCGTGTATTAGACGGTGACTAATCTAGTAGATTCTAATAAAAAAAGGTTTTTTTACCATTTTTCATATTCTTAAACCATTTTTTTGACATTTGTCATTTTTTAAAGGGAAAATGTCATAGAATGTAACCAAGTTTCAAAAATGTTCTAATTTGGTCACTCATGCATATTTTTCTCAAATTAAACCTCCAAATGATCAAATCAAGTCATTACCAAATTTTATTATGACAAAAAAATAACGATGGAAAAGAAATTGGAGTTAGAATTTTCAATATATAAAATTATATTAAAAAATAAAAAAAACATGTTAATTATGAAAAAAATAAAAAAGTACCTAAAACTTACGTTAACGTTCTATATCAGCATCAAAATATAGAAAAAAATATTTTTTAACTGAATCTAAAAGTATAACATGCTAAAAAATATGTTATGACTTTTAATTTGTATTAAATATAAAAATGAGTGTTCTAATTGGAACACTTTTAAAACTTGTGTTACTTAATTGGAACACTTTTGAAAGTTGGTTACTATTTTACAAAGTTACCCCCTTTTTAAACATTCTAAATTTATTTTCCTCTGAAAAAGTTATTAAAATGATTTAAACAGTCAAACAATTTCCTTTCTTCATAAATATTAATTTGGTCAATTGATATATTTTTCCCTCTCATCTATATTTTTAAAAAATCAAAGTATGTTTTTAAAAATAATTTTTATTGAGAATATTAAAATTCATATATTTTCTAAAACATTGAACCTTTTGAGACAAAATATTATAAATCAATAATTTTTTAAAATAATTATAAAAATATGAAATTTTCTAAAAGTGGTTTTATTAAAACAACCAAAATAATTAGAAACTTGAGTATTTAATAAACAAAAATTTTTATGACGAAATCTTAAAACAAATATTTAAAAATAAAACTATTTAAATAAAAGAGTTAAAAATAACATAATTATTTTATCTCCTCAACAAGTACGTACATATATTTTTATACGTATCTTATATTAAAATATCGTACTGTAGTTTTTCGTGTTTATTGGTAACTATAGTCCATTTAGTAAATGAGTTTATAGACTATCTATTTATCGATATATTTATCTATAACCTATCTATTGTTTATTTATTTAAAATAGCTATTCATATAAAATTATAATCATATTTTATATTCAAACATGGTTTTATTATTCATAAATTTTTATTACTAATTATTTATTATTTTATTTATTCAACCCGTGTAATATACACGAGATACTAAACTAGTATACTATATAACCTATACTCTTAAGTTAAGTCAAATTTACATTTAATCTCCCAAACTTTAAAAGAAATTTCTTTTATTTTATTTTAACCATTTTACAATATAGCACATTAACTTTAACAAAATTATCATTTGCATATTCAATATTCTTTTCTTTTGTTTCGAGAATTCACTTTTAATGGTATATCTTTTTGTTATAATTTTTTTTATCATCATTTCACGTATGATTTTTTACAGCTAGTTAATACTAACATGTAAATCATCAGAATTAGCATTTCCAAATTTTCCAATCCCGTGCACAACAAAGATCATTCTACTAGTTTATTTAGAATACTTTTGTTTATTAATGTAACTATTATTTTACGACTTACAAGTAACGATTACCATCAAACTCACCCCCACTTCCCACTTCTTGATCAAACTTACCGTTTCAAATTTTCAGTCTGGCGAAAGCAAGTTCAATCCACTCGTATTGGTGTAGATCTTCACAAATACATCAACGAATCTCTTTCTCCTCCAACACAGTTTCCCGATCCTTAAGCCACAACGTGAAACCTTGATTTTTCTTGTTTGTTGCCAATAGGAGCAAATTTGATCACCTAATAGCATACGAGTACACAATCGTATGTAAACTGTGACATACGAGGGACGTGTAAATTATGACAAATAACACTAATGGTACACAATCATCAGTAACTACTAACACCAAAAAACTGTTAGACCCATGCACACCCGTTGCGAAGTTTTAATATATAAAATCAAAACCAAAACATAAAACACAATGCGATTGTTAAACGGAAAACAATAATGGTAAAAACGTTAAACCACATACACATGTCGTGTCATATTAACTTGAAAATTTTAGACCGAAACGTAAAAACAAAAAAATTATAAAAGATATAATTATACAGAAGCAAGGTTGAAAATAAGAAAAAATATTAGAACTAATTATACTTACTACAATATATTACTTGTTGGGTTTTAAAAATCTGCTATGCTACGTTCAAATGTAAAAAAATATTTTCCAACATCTCGTAATACATAGATATTTGTCGTAAATTTTGTTTTTAAATACAAAATGATAATAACACATCTATTTTTTAGGCTATTTTCGTAAATTTTCCTTTCAAATAATTAATCATTAGATGGACGGATTTACCCTTGCCGCGTCACTTTCCACGGGATTATTTAATACGGTACGATTCTGTCACTAGGATATGAATCAGCCTTTTATAGAAATTACATCTTCCAGAATAATCGAACAAATTGGTTATTCAAAATTATGAATTACTTCGTATGAGGGGATAAGTTGTTTGAGTTTAAACTATGTAACTTTTTTTTTAGTTTAAGTGTACGAACTCTGTCTAAGATGTGTTTATGTAATTTTAGCTGTAATGTAGTACGAGTGAAGTAACATTTGTCATTTAAGTAAATTCACATCTAATAAAGTTAATTTTATGTAATATAACACTAGCATTGAAAAGAATAAAAATGAACATAAACCAGAGATTAGAAGCAAAGAATGAAAAAAGGATAAAAGGGAACAAGAGTACTCGTACATCTAACGTATAATAATAGTAGGTTTTACATGAAGTGACATAGAGCTACGTCATAAGTATACGTAAGCATATGTTGAGATCTTGTAGAATACACATTTTAAGTTTAATGCGGTCACGACTTGAGGGTTTCTTGTCTTTGATATCAAAGATAGAATTCATAATTATATCGTTTGTTTGCGTAATTGCTTGCCATTTTATCTTGATTGAGTTGGGAGGGTTCATTTGGCTTCTTATATTTGATCTAATCAAGTTCCTACTAGCCCTAGGATCATTCATGATATCCATTAATCTTCATAAATATTACTTTGAATCATAATATTGTCGATTGCATTGTGCATCTAGTAGCATATGGATTAAGCGCACATTTTGTTAAATTTCTTGTTCTTCGTCTATACTAGTGTATCAAAAAAATGTCTCGTGGTCATAATTAGGCGTAGGATTGAAGTATATTAAAATCTTTGATGAATGATGATTGTATGAATATTTTTGAATTATGAGTTATGACTATATACTATTAATTTTTGTCTAGCTTGTTTGATCAAGTATAAGACTATCATTTTCATCCATTATTTAATATAGTTAAGAATAAGACAATTGGTGGGGACACTCCATAAACCATGCACAAGGTTAGGTCGTTACTTACTATTAGTTATATCTTTATTAATTTTCGTGTTCACAACTTACAAATAAACCCAAAGTCCCAAACTATAAGTGATTGCTTGCTTTATAAATTTATAACTAGATTATGTTATCTTATATTTCATGTTTAATTTAATCTAGATTAATCTCACAATGAAAATCACATTTTGATATTAATTTTAAAACCAAGCAACACAACTTATACTAACTAGTCATGGATATGATATATTATTTACTTTAGTTAACTAAAGTAATTAAGTTTATACCTGGCCTAACAACTATCATCAAAATGACATAACTGGAACATCTTAATACTTATCAATTTGTTTCAGGACACTTAAGGGTTATTGGTAACTTCTGGATAATTAATTGCAGAACCAATAAGAGGTTTAAACTATTAAGTGTTGAACCATTATGAGGTTTGAACTTTAAACCATTTATAGTTAGTATATCGTTTAACTATTCAAACACAAATGTCTGACCAATTCAAATAAGAGGTTTTAACCATTCAACATTAAACCTCTTAAACAATGTTTAACCATTCAACATTAAACCTCTTAAACAATGTTTAACCATTCAACATTAAACCTCTTAAACAATGTTTAACCATTTAGAGGTAAATGTTTGAACCATTCAGACATTTGCTTACGAAACAAACAGTCTGAACTATTAAATGTTGAACTATTCAGACATCTGAATCATTAAAAGGCTACAAAACAGCTTCGAAGCAAACAAAAAAGTCAAGGGGCTATTATAAAGTTTAGATTATAAAGTCCCATCATTTATTCCGGATAGATACCGGCAACAATAAACTAAAAGCTTAATTATTGGAGTAAACTTTTTAATTAATATTTTTAGGTTAAAACCTAAATATATCGGCCAAATCCACCATATAAAGTTAGGTTTCTGCTTAAACTACCCATGTCACATATCTTCCGTGCAACCAGTGCACTTTGTATAATATTTCTTCTTTGATTATGTGATATAATATCTATTCACTTAAAAACCTAAAACACAAAAGATTGGCTTTTGGTTTTATCTTATATTTTCTTCTAGGGACTTTACACCGGATATTCTAATAGGTTTGCTTAGGTCTTTACTTTGCAAGCATAAAAATATCTCATGGGTATTTTGATATAATCATAGATGGAGCTTATTGTTGGGTAATTCTTGAAAATTACTGGATAAATCTGAAGTCGTGTGATCATTTTCAGATCAAACAATTGAAGTGTCTACCAAAGTTTGATTGGATAAAATAAGATTGATTGTAGATTTACGTATGGATTTTTGATTGAGCAATTTTGATTAAGATAAGGAAATCAAATTTCTTTCAGGGGATAAAAAACCGAATACGCAGGAGGTACTTTTAGTTTTCAAGAAAACCGCTTCTTGGGATAAATTACACCTTTAGTCTCTCAAGTTTCAGAAATGCATATTTGGCCTGAAATTAAATTTCTAATTCATTTTCGATTAAGGACTTTTGTTTAAAAATAAAAATTTCCGAAACTGACCTGGCAGCTCGATCTCAGCCAGGGGCTTTGCCCCTTAAACCTCGTTAGGGGCTGCCGTCCCTTGGACCCCGCTTCTCTCGAGGGCACCGCCCTCTTGGATTTCCCGTTAGGCCCGATGACATTCAAATGAACATGTACCCTTATTTGAATGTCATACGCAATATCAAATTACACTAAAATATCCAACACTTATCATTTAATCATGCGATAGGACTTAATGAGATCCCACCTCACTTGCTTCAAGCGTGCCTATATTCTTTCTCACAAAATCATAAGAAAAAATTTCTAACGATCGTTTTTTAATAAATAATTTTCTCTCTGAAAGATGCCACAAACCTTGCTTCCTAATAAATTTCCAACATTACTCTTTGTCGAAAACTTCAATGTTTTTCTATGGTACACATTTGTTGAACCGAAAACCTTTATCAACCACGTCGATCTCATCAACTTGAGCAGAATGTGTTCTACACAAATTTTGAAACTTACAAAAGAAAGACGACATTGAATTAACATCATTAGTATTCAATTAAATTACATTATAGTACATTAAATCTAACAAAAGAAAAATAATTTACACAATAAAATATAAATACACTACCAACTCCATCAGAGTTTCACAAAGAAAAAAAGGCCCCTACCCATTCTCACACTTTCACATCACACTTTTAAAACTTCTGCTTCTCTGATCGTTTGTTGTATGACATTTAATGTATTATATTCATAAAAAAAAATCTAAAATTCAATAAAATATCAATTTATACTATGAAATTAAACCTTATAAAAATACAGAAAATAATACAAGATACATACTGTTCACCATCCTCTTCTCTTTACTTGACTGACAAGATAAATACTCTGCACACTTGGTTCTCACACGCACGCATACTCTTATCACTTACACACTTTCTCTCTAAACCCATATGGATATGATAAGAGCCACGGCAGAGTTGCAGACCTAAAAGACACCAATAAAGAACTCAATTTTTTTAATTTTTTGTACAACATTCAGAATCCATATCTTATAATTATCTGAGTGTAAGTATTTAAATTATATGAGATAGTTTTGATTGGTTGTGTGTGGAGGAGGGAGAAAATGTACCGTTCATCAGTAAATTTAAGAATTTATTGTTCAATCCTTATAATTTTTTAATGTTTTTAAAAGTGATTGTGAGTGAAGGAAATAAAGTAATGAAAAATGTATAAAAACATATTATTTAACTGAAAGAAAAAAAGAAAAAATAATGATTTTTAATGTAATTATATGAATAAATATAAAAAATAGGATGTGAATGCTCTAAAGGAAGGGGTAACAATAACTAGAATGTTGCATGCTTGAGTTTGGTTTTTTTTAAGTTAAGCTAAGCCAACCCATTTAACTTACCAAGATCAAAATATAATCACAAGATCAAGTGTTTTAATACAAGCTAAACTGAGGTTGCTCACAAGCTAATTTGTTTGTTTAAAAGAAGAAATTTTGTAATCTTTTATAACATATAGAAGAAATATTAGTTTTTGTTTTTATTTATTTTGGCTTGTTAAAACAAAAATATGATATTTGCATTTCTTGCATTATGATCATCTTCTATCTTTTTATACTTGGAAATTTTTTAATAAAATATAAAATTAGTCATATATCTGGGTATGATTATTTAGAAAATATAACAAAATTTTAGTTTATAGTTCATAAAAACTGTATCTGGCTATTAAATACAGATTCAGACATCTAAACTATTAAAATACTGATTTAGATATCTGGGTATTACTATTAAATGTTGAATCATTCAAACGTCTGAATAACTAAAAAACTGGGGGTTGTTTGATTTTTAAGACTCGGTCAAAAGCGGTTGACCGAGTAAGAGCCTTCTCCAAAACTGACCGGGTAAAAGAAAAAATTGCATGGGTCAGTGGTGTCGAACCGGGTCAGACGCGAATCAAACATCTTGACCGGCCAAAATGTCTTACCGGATCAGTGGGTTAGACATTTTAACCGGGTTAGACATTTTAACCGGGTTAGACATTTTAACCGGGTTAGAATCAAATCAAACAACTTTTGATTCAGTAACTATAAAACAACCTTTTATTAACACCAAAACTAACTTACCTTTTAAAAAAAATCAATTACGAGACACAGTTTTTTTTAAAAAGAACCTACAAATAACCAACGCGTAATTTAACCCTTCATTGATGGTACATACATTGTTACTATTATTATATATCTTGATTCTGTGAATCCCATAACACAACAGCCCCCACCCCTATATATACATCATCACACCTCTCACCTCCATGTAACATCAACCACAAATCACCACTCGGGTTAACTCTCTCCGGCAGCCGTGTACGGTGGTGCAATCATGGAGTTCTACAGTCACCATCTCGATCACAACAACACTGAAGCCTGTTTGCCACCGGGGTTCCGATTCCACCCCACCGACGAAGAACTCATCACATGCTACCTCTTAAGAAAAGTCCTCGACCGGAGCTTCACCGGTCGGGCCTTCGCCGACGTCGATCTCAACAAATGTGAACCATGGGAGCTCCCACGTATGTCTTATTAATTACTTAAACATTCATCATTTCATGTGTGTGTGTGTGTGTGTGTATACATAGTGCTAATATTTTAGGGTTTTGTGTTGTTTGTTTTATAATTGATAGAAAGGGCGAAGATGGGGGAGAAAGAGTGGTACTTTTTCAGTCTACGGGACCGGAAGTATCCGACCGGGCTGAGGACGAACCGGGCGACGGAGGCGGGTTACTGGAAAGCGACCGGAAAAGACCGGGAGATCTACAGCTCGAAGACATCGGCGTTGGTGGGGATGAAGAAGACACTGGTGTTTTACAGAGGTAGAGCTCCGAAAGGGGAGAAGAGTAATTGGGTCATGCATGAGTATCGTCTTGATGGCAAATTTGCTTACCATTTTTTGTCCAAAAGCTCTAAGGTATGTATGATGAACTAATGAAGGTTTTGGATGTTTTCATTAGGGTTTGTGGTATATATTTGGGTTTTGCTTTGCATGGTGGGTTTTTGTTAGGTTTCTTAGTTGGAGTCTGTGTATTTAATGCGTGATCTTTAACGGTTTAAATAGGTATTTGCTTTTAATAATCAAAAGTCTATGGTCTTAATTCTTAAATGATATATGTAAGCTAGAAGCCTAGATCAAAAACTATACATTCGGGCCAAAAATAATCTTAAATAACTAAAGATAATCTTAAAACTCTTAAAAAACATGTTTACATTGTCGTATTACTTGAAAAACTCTTTTTAGGCTCAAGGCTCACTCTTTTGTTGTTATAGAATGTAAACTATGATAAGAAGAAATGAAATTACTTAAAACAAGAAATGAACCACCAAACTAGTGTTAATTTATTTTTCACAGGATTACTTTAATCTTCTTTTTATTAGATGCTTAGTAAAAATTAGGGCTTTAACATGTGTCTTGTGGGTCTTATGTCTTTCTAACAATGGTGTTAATTACATTTGCTTTATATAGGACGAATGGGTGATCTCAAGGGTCTTCAAGAAAACCACCACCGGAGCTATCACCACCGGCGGCAGCTCCGGCAAGAAATGGTTCACCGGCGGTAAAGACGCCACCTCATCCTCCACCGTCTCCGGCTCACTACCACCGCTACTCGACTCCTCCGCCTACACCTCCGCCACCTCCGGCGACCACGACACCTTCTCGTACGACAGCAACGCCGCCTCAAAAGAGCACGTGCCCTGTTTCTCCACAGCCTCAACCACCACCACCCTCTTTGACATCCCACCGCCGGAGCCGCTGACGTCATCTTTCAACGCCTGTGTGTCGGCCTTCCCAAGCTTAAGGACACTTCAAGAGAATCTTCAACTACCTTTCTTCTACTCCGCTGTGGCGCCGCCCATGCAAGGCGGAGATACCAGCAACTACGGTGGCTCCACCGGCGAGAACTGGGGGCCTCCGGCGACGGTGGATAACGTCCGACAGAAGCCGGGGCCCACTGAGCTTGATTGTATCTGGAGTTTCTGATGAGAGACGGCGGCTTTATTTAATGTTTGTTGTTGTTGTTGGTGGTGTTGATGAATTCGTGTGTTTGATTTTCGTCGGGAGTTTAGGGTTAGTAAATGTGGTTGGATGCTGTAGTGTAGTATGTGTGATGTACGTTGTGTTGTGTTCGTGGTGATCAATGGTGTTTGTTTTGTTGGGTGATGTGTGTGTGATAAATTAATGTTGTACTCGTTGTCGAATGTTTTTATGAATCAATGCTACCTTGTTTATGATCTTGTTCTTTAAGCTATATATAAGATTTATTTTCTTAGGCGTTTTTACCCATAAATTATGGTTTATAAGCAAAATATGAGATTTTAACACCCCATCAAAGGCATTCATGACTTAAGTTTTACCTAGAGAAACCATAATTAACAAGAAAAGCAATCCAATATTTATGATCATTGATTCTAAGAATGATTCCAGTTTTTGGTGTTTTATCTATTCTTTAGTTTTTTGTTATATGGCGGTTTTTGTGTATATATTTGACTGTTAGTTTATGTGTTGAAATTAAATAGGATACATGTCAACATCGATAATTACATAACTAATTGTCATAATTTGTGTTAAACCTGGCGATGTCTAATCATAATGAATAGTTATGTGATGTATACTTTTATGGTTGATTGTAATAAGATGGGTCGGACAAGATAATGTTAGTCAAGATGAAAAGTTATATGATGTGTAGCAATCATAATTTGTAATTAGCGTAATTAAATATATACTTTTAAACAACAAGTTTAAGTTTTACATTTGATCTTACCTCTCTCTTGTTTACTTCTATCTTCACCTAGCATTTAAAACTAGTTAGCGGAAATAATCTCAATTATATAGTTACAAAATGTGATGTGGTACATAAATGAAGGTTTGAAATTGTTAAAATATAAGCAAAAATATGTGTTTCATATTGAAATTGTTAAAATATAACAGTTGGATTGTTTGATAATTTTGTAATTAAGTAAACTAATCACATAGACATTCTTCAAATTATTGATGTATTAAGCTTACATCAATGAAGGTTTGGAAATCCCTAATCTCATGTGCTTGTTTTGTTCTCTTCATGTGGAGTCCTCAAATAATGCGTTTGGAGAATGCAAGATCGCTAAGGAGTTTTGTTCGGTCTGATTGTAGTTAAACTTACAAGATTCTTTCAAGCCGCCTATTCTTCTTTCTGGATGGATTCTCTAAGATTGTAAAAATAATGAAAGAGTTGGAGGAAGCTATCATGATGACGGTTTGATGGATAAATTGAAAAGCTAGGAACAAGAAGCTTAATTTTCAATCCATAAATATGACTAGGGATCTTTTTGATTGATTAGTTGTTCATTATTCATACTAAGGATCCGTAATAAGAATAGTATCAAGATTAACGGAATACTGGATGAAAAATCATCCACAATTCTTGTAATGCACTTTTTATTTTGATGATGGTTATCATTTTCTAATGAATTACACTCAGTGTGTGTAATTTGATGTTCTACAAAAATTGATGTACCAAGGGTTCAAGACTAAAACATACTAGTTATTGGGAAACATATTCTTTGTAGTATATAATATATTTCAATTAGCTTTAGTAAACCCGTGTATTACACGGGTTGAATAAATAAAATATTATTATAAAAATTTATTAATTATACAATGTTATTTTAAGATATGAAATGACTGAAATTATAAAATAATGATATCAACTTTTTTAAAATTGTGTTTTTAATTTTTTTAAATAAAAATTTTGTTTAAAACAAACCGTAAAAAATATGATTTTCAAAAATTTTCTTATTACAACTCCCGATTTTGATTATTATTATTTTTCTAAAATTTACTTTCTAAAAATAAAAATTATTTAGAAGTAACCTTAATAAATAACTTTTTTCTTAATTTATTAAATATTAAAGTATTTAAAATAATATTATTAGTAATTAAGGTAATTATTTAATATAAAAGAGAGGCGAGAAAGTTTTGATGAAGATGATTGTGATGCTGACATGTGACACCCCATTTACTTTTTTTTATTAGAGTAGTAAGATAGAATAAGATTATTAAAATAGTAAAATTCACCTCCTTCATCTTTTCAATACCAGATTTGTAAGTTGCATTATTTGGTTAGTTAGTAGTATAACAAGATCTCACCATTAAGAAAACAATTACTTTGAAGTTTTCCAAATGTAACCAGTAAAGAAAATGAATGTAGAAAAGGAAAATCACCTTTTTATGAAATATATGTATAAAACTATACATTTTTATTTGAAAAAAAGAATAAAAGAAAAATGAAAGTTTGATGAAGGATGGGTGGACATTAAATAGGTGGTTGTGGTAGGTTTAAAATGTTAAAAATGAAAAGATGAGGGTTAAATTCAGATATTCACATGGAAGCTAGTAAGGGGTCTATCATCTATGAGGGGGTAGGGGAAGACTATTATTATATTATATTATATTATATTATATGATATATGATATGATGAGGATTGAGGAGTGGACATATTTATTTCACTTAACACATGACCCCACTTCACTTACCCAAATCACCCTTTGATTTTACAACTCACACCCACCCAATCTTACTGTGCACCTGCACCGCCCCTCTCTTTTCATTCTGCTACCACTTCTATTCTATTCTCTTTTCTTCCTACTATTATTATTATTATTATTATCATATGTACACATATACATACATTTATATTTATATTATAGTATATCACTATTATATTATAATTCTTAGCCTTTCATGTTGATGTTTTATAGCAGTTTGATTGTTATATCTAACAAATGCATGTCCTTGTTATGTTGTATGAAAATCACTATTTGAAGGTTATTTAAGAACCGAAATATTATGTTTATATACCCTTGAAAATTATACAACATCATATCTGCAAATTATAAAAATAAAAGATATCTAATATGTATATTCAAAATACTTAAAAGTGTTCATACTAAATTATTTCAATTCATCAACAAACAATTAATAATAACCATAGGCCTATTTTATACTCCCTAAACTCTCGTGTCTTGAAACAAGTCTAAAAAAAGTTACATTCTTTATAGAACAGCAAACAAATTTTATATAAACTAGCAAGGTGACTTAAATGTTATATTTTTAGAACTATAAACTTACACATCACTTAAATACTCTTTAATCAATACATCGTCCAACACGAGACTTAAATGTTTAACCTCTTGAAAAATGACATCTTTTCAAACATTTTAGTTATGCTACATCAAATGCCCTTTGAATACAAAGTTTACATACGTGACCAACTTAAATATGTATATTTATATAATACTAATTATCAATTTAATTGTGTTTAATGGTTTGTATCTTATGGTTCAAGGATTGTAAGTTATTTTGTTTTTCTTTACTATTAACCCATAGTTTTCATCTTTTAACACTAATACTTTTTTCACTTTCAACTTAAGTCTTATTTACTTTAAATCTTTTATAAAATTTTCATTTTACGTCTCAGTTTAAACTTGTCAAGTTAATATACTGTTAAATGCGTATGTGATCAGATATATTTACAGTGTTGATGGTCACTAACAACGATATGATATTGATGCTATTTAATATGGTTTTACGGTACCAATACAATGCATGAGAATACTAGTTCAAAACTATTTACTAAAATAAGTGTTTAAAAAAACTTGTTAATAATAAAAATCAACTTGTTAGTTCTACTCTAATTAGTTAGCATATTGTCATAACCCTATTTTTGAATTTAGATCCTAGAGAGAGAAAGTATAGAATATGATGATGATGATGATAATAATAATAATAATAATAACAATAATAATAATAATAATAATAATAATAATAATAATAATAATAATAATATAATAATAATAATAAATTCTATTATTATAATAAAAATAAAAAGAAAGAAAGAAAGAAGTTGCAGGTGAAAATGGCAGAAAGTCGCTTTTTACAACAGTTAGGTTGTATTGTAAGGCTGGGAAGTCCATCATCAAACTTTTCGAAATTTCACTTTACCGTTTTCTCCATTAAAGCCCATGGGCCCCACTCTTGCGCCACGTGTGTCAGACTCTTGATACGCTCCAGATATGGGCCGTCGATTAATGGGCTATAAATGGGCCGAATGCACAGATATTGTTTGAAGGTTACAACAGTCTGTTACCATTTATGGGTTCAAAATGGGCCCATTTCTTAGCACGCCGGTTTGCACTTTTTGTATTGTGGTGATCATGAGGATCCGCCCCAATGTTTCGGGTTACGACTTTTATTTATTATTATCATTATAATAATAATAATAATAATAATAAATAATAATAATAATAATAATAATAATAATAATAATAATAATAATAATAATAATAATAATAATAATATTATTATTATTATTATTATTATTATTATAATTATTATTATTATTATTATTATTATTATTATTATTATTATTATTATTATTATTATTATTATTATTATTCTGTCAGACGAAATAATAATAAAACAATTTGCAGACATCAAAAGGCGGGTGTGTTTGGGTACTCCGGTGGCCCGTAGGATAATCATTCGACTATCAATCATGTCTTTTGTTTGAACATAACAATGTTACATCATTTTCTGTTTTGTGTTAATGTATTTTTATTTGTTTATTTATATGGAATCAATGAAGTTATATTGCTTTTACTTATTTATGGTGAACTTTTTTTTACAAATTATGAAACCCATATCTACAACGTCTTATTACTATTGGTGTTGTGTGTTTTGAGGGCTCGATGATATCTAGCGTAACGTGTTCAAGCTCGTCTGAACTCGATGTGTACTGGTTTAGTTGACCGAACTCTAAACGAATTCGAGTTTGGCTCTGTGTGAACGCTACGTTTAAGCCTCGAGCTCAGCTTGTATTTAATTTGTTAACTTTGAGCTAGGCTAAATTATTATTTATTAATTTTTGTGAGGAATAATTTCAAACAATTTGAGCATACTTGGGAAATAAAAATTTAGTGCAAAATTTCCAAATGATTGAGTCTATTAACTCAAAAGCATGTTAAAGACTTCCACTTATAGAAGATTCTTTCTAGAGATTTGTAAAAGGTTTTTTCTTTATTCTTCTTTGTTCTTCGAAATACCTCAAAAGAATATGATTTATTTTATAAAACTA
The DNA here is from genome assembly GCA_025506515.1 of Flaveria trinervia. Taxonomy (NCBI): domain Eukaryota; kingdom Viridiplantae; phylum Streptophyta; class Magnoliopsida; order Asterales; family Asteraceae; genus Flaveria; species Flaveria trinervia. Next base: position 119,867,375 of record CM046444.1, on the reverse strand, counting down.
CATATTTATAAACTTTTTTGATTTTATAAAACGTGTCTAGCGATATATTCAACTCGCCGTATTTTATTTAATCATGTCATTTCTTCTTTAAGCTAATCTTATTTGACCTTTAGTCATTTTATAGAACTTTGAGTTATATTATACAACATGTTTTTGTAAGAATTATAATAGTAAATTGGATTTAAGTGATCTAGAACTCAATTTAAAGAGACATCACATATCCTTAACTCTTGGATATTATTGGTGAAAGTATGAAATTGACACATAAGTAGTTATATTTAGTATTTGTGCTATATGTACATATTTTTATTGTTATCATAATACAAGTTTGTTTTAAGGATATGTCTATTTATGTGCCAACACATAATTCTTCTAATATGATCGGAGATGTTGCCTCGTTAAAACTTTAAAGCCATACAAAAAAATATATCAGGACACCACGGAAGGCGGATTTTCTCCCCTAGACTATCACATCACTTGATCTCCTTAAGTTGGTGTAATTTAATATGATTACTAACGTTGGTGTCGATTGTTTGTCAAATGACTATTTGACATTTAAAGTACTTGGAAAACTTAAAGAAAAGAAACTAAAGAAATATGATCCAAATTATAAAGGAGTTAGAATTTCCTAAAGGCTAACAATTTCATCGTGGATCGATCAGTCTAGGGTTTGTGCTCTCCTTTTCGAAAAAGTTGATTTTTCGGCCCATCTTAGCAAATATTATTCTCGCCATGATAAAATCCCTTTACACACCTTCAAGTGATTTGTATCTCTGTAAACACCTTTGATATCAAAAGGGGGGAGGGGCGAGATCATATATTAGCAAGAGATGCGATATTTTAGTATTCTTGTTATAATATTGTTTCAAACACTGATGTTACGAGTTATTCATACGTACATTAGAGAGAACTCACCAACAAGGGCGGCTCAATCGTTTTGAGGGCCCAAAGCGAATGTAAGATTCGGGCCCTTTCCCATTTTCGATTGTTTTAAACCTTATATTTGCAAGTCACTCAAATGCAATCAAAATAACAAATTATTCTATTGCAAGTCTAACAAATCAAACCAGCAAATAACAAATTAAAATTTTAGCTAGTAAATTAATAAATAAAATGAGATTAGAGTGTTTGGATGTGCACTTATACTAGTCTCTTTATTTTGAACTAGTAATAAAATTGGTCATAATTCCAAATATTTGTAAAACAGTTAATCCATGCTCATTTCATCATCTAGGCTTCATGACATAAATTAATCCCTTTGATTTTTTATTCAACTTAAATTGTGATTTTTGCTTTAAAATGATGAAAATTTAAAAGATCAAAACCTAAAATTTGGTAATTTGTAAAGCAAAGATACATAGTTAACTGTTCTTACACTTTGCCTTATCTTAAATCATAAATCCCCAAGTAAAATAATAGCACCTAGCAGGACAAAACTAATTCCAACTCTTTGACGAAAATATCTACAAGTTGAGTATGTTTCTTTTCTCGCATGATCACGCATGTAAACAATAGGCTAGAAAATTATATTCAGAAACAAAATAAACCAACTACAAATAATCAAACATAAAAAAGGGAAGTCTTAGAGAACTAACAAATGAAAAACACACAAAATTCATATTTAAATGTTCAACCCATAAAAGGGAGCAAGCATATACCTAAATTCAGATGATGTTTAAAAATAGAGACTAAAATTCATTTTGGAAGAGTGAAGATTCCACATGAGAAATTGAAGGTCTAACCAAGTTTTAGAGGCTTTGTTAGTACCAGTAATCATGAAAGATAGAAGCAAAAGTGCATAAACCAAAGATTAAGATTGCTAAACTCTAGTACCAGATATTAAGATTTCTTCATTTCTTGCCACTAAATTCATCATCCACTTATGTTAGCTTTTCAAGTGACCTTTATCAAAAAATTTGAGGCCTTGAAATTTGGGGGCCCCAAGCAAAGCACTTCACCTATTGCAAAGAAGAGCCGGCCCTGCTCACCAAGATTATGGAGAAGCTATTGATGATATTTACCATGTTAGGGAGGACTTATACCGGCAATCTCTGCCACATTAGAGAAAAGCTTATTCGACATTGGATCAAGAACAAATCATATGATCAAAGTCATTATGTTTGTGAATTTGTAACATGCAAAATAAGTCATGTAAAAGTCAAATAGGTTTAGAAACGAAGCATGTAAGATGTTTGGCGATAGAATACCCGTTAGTTAGTTAGTTAGTTACAAACGGTTTAATAACTGCAAAAACCATGAGTATAAATACCATGCATGTAACGTCATTTTATATATAATAGCGCGTGTTTTGTGTGTGAAACTTGTTCATCCAGTTTTATCTTTGCTATAATCGATCCTAAGCAACAAAGTTGTAGTGGTAAAGATATAAAGCGATCCCTACTTTCACTAGAGAGAACATTGGTAACCTTGATGTACAGAGATTAGGGAGAATAGTATAAATATTAGTTGTACTTATTTAGAAAAATTGTGGATGATTTGATATCCACTTGTAGAAAGTATTGCTTGAAGACTAATTTAAGTGGATAGAAAGTGGGTTACTTGATATCTACTTGAACCACTGTAACTATTTGTGTTATGTGATTGATTTCTTTTATCATACTATTTTTAAAACCAGATTGGACAACTGAGGAGACTAGTTCGGCAAGAAACCGACTAGTCATCGATTTAGTTACATCAGTTAAATCGGTTGAAAAAAAAACAAGCAATATGAGCGTAAATCAAACTGGCTCACAACAAGAACTGAAGGTTTTGATTTGAGTTGAGTTTAAGGAATCAATTATATTCTCACAACAAAAGCTTAAAAAGAAAGTTGAAGGCAAATTACTAGGGTTGTAAACGAATCTTACGTTTAGCGAACAATTTGTGAATTATTCGGCAGAAGGTTCGTTTATTTTTGTTCGTTTAATAAATGAACAAAATACAAACAAGAAAATGTGTTGCTTAAATTAAACGAACAAACATGAAACCCTAGTTATACTATATGTCTCCGTCAACATTTCCATTTGACTATTTTCAACTTCAGCTTATGTTAAATTTTGAAAAACATTTCTTTTTTGTGTTAATTATAGTTATTTAAATTATGTCAAGTATACATGGATAATTATGTTAAGTTTGTGATAATTTTTGACAAAATTTAATTTGTATTCATTTTATATTCACGAACATTTGCTTGTATTTGTTTGTTTTCGTTTGTGTTCATTTATGTTCAGTGAATATTTGTGAGCAGTTTATTAACAACTTCATTTCTTAATTAATGAACACGAACAATAAATCTTGTTCGGAAAGTGTTTATGAACAACTTCGTTCTTATTCGTTTGGTTTATTTACGGCGCTACCATTTACCAGCTAAACTTGTGTTTGTTTTTTGTTAAGTGTTTTTAGTTTGGAATTAAATAAGCTACAAGTCTTAAATATAATATTTTAACTATAATGAATAGAAACAACCAACGGGAAACTTTGCAAAAACAAAACATGAAAAACAAACTTATGCAAACAAAGCAAGAAAAACCAAGCAAGGCGTAGGGAACAATACCGATGAAAGCTACACACACCCAACCAAAACACCAATCTCATGCCGGTTTTTGATGATTATATATAATAATATTTAAAAATCCATGTAATACACGAGTTGAATAATAATAAAATATCTATAAATTTATATATACTTATAAGTAGGTAAATGATTTATTATATATTAAATAGGTTTAGAATGGATATATAGTATTTTTTTCATTTAAAAATGAGAAGTGAATTAGAAAACATTAAATTGTTTCTATGAACTAATAAAAATTGTATTGGTTGTCATGCAAGTGAAAATAAATTCTAGCCTTAATTACGTAATTACTAATTGCCGTAAAAGTAGGGTACTTAGTTTTAGAGGGAGAATACAAATTTTAGTAGTTTATACTTATGCCAAATGTTTTCTTAAAATATTCTTTTATTCGAGTAAGAAGATTTTAAAGTAGGGTTCAAATGACTTACATTGATCATAATACTTTTTAAGAATTTTATATATCATTTTAAAACTTATAAAATCACATATTTTTTTAAAACATAAGTTTCAAAGTGATTTAAGTGCGATCTAACAAATATAAATTTTTATAAGCATACAAGGATACAAATTTAACTATAAAGTATAAACTGTGATGGATTTTAACTGGGCCGTGGGCCGAGCCTGATGCGTTGATAAAGTGATGATTCTTTTACCGGCCCAGGTTGCATCAAAACACAAGCAATAGTATGGGTCAAATAAATGGATCCAGCCCAGTAAAATGATACACTCACTTCAGCCCTGAGGGAATTTAAAGTTTTAAAACGTGGCTTTTTGAATCTTTTTACCAAGAAAACAAGGGTTTTATGCCCGATTAAGAATGTGTTTTTAAAATATTATTTTTTTAGAAAATTATTAATTATTGTGTGTTTTTATTTTTAAAACTAATGGAAGTTATCAACCATAGTATAAATTTATTTATTTATTTATTTATTTATGTATTTAGCATCATCAACCATAGTATGTTACATCATTCAAATTCAGGCCATGTTTCATGTCAATCAAGAAATTTTAAAATACGCATTTTTACACTGAGAATTGATTCACGGTAAGGCGAATCCACAGGTGTTTATTAGTAGTTGGTAGTTATGTTTATTAGTAGTTAGTAGTTAGCAACGAATGTAACATGTTTTTACGTTAATTATAAAAATACCATCTTATAAAACAGATTCAATGGATAAAAAGTGATTTAACAAAATAACTAATACAAAGATAGTATGAGACCTTAAAGTACAAAATATGCATAACTTGAAACTAAATGTTGTTGTGATCCCTTTTATGACCTCTATCTTTCAACTTAATGTTAATAGCATCAACCAACAACTTAGTTCTTGGCTCTGCAACCATTCCTTTTGATATCATCTTGTTATAATACACCATAGCCTCCTCTAACCGCCCCTTGTCGTAGAGCCCGTGAACCATAATCGTGAACGATCTCTGGTCCGGGCCCAACCCGTTTCTCTCCATCTCGACCCAAGTCGACCCAACCCGTTCGTCATCGCCCCACCCCATAAAAAGCCTCAAAACCATATTATAAGTATCACCCATCATCTTACAACCATTTCTCTCCATCCTCTCCATTATTTTCACTACCTCATCTGCCTTTTTCGCGCAGTTTAACAAGTACCCATAGGTTCTAGCATTCGGTGCACACTCGCCACCTTTAACTGTCATCTCGTCCAAAAGCTCGTTCACCTTTTCCATTCGTCGAATCTTGCATAGGTGTTTAATCAACGAGTTGTATGTAGCAACGTTCGGGCTGCAGTCTTTCTCATTCATTTCTTTGAATATCTCAAGTGCCTCAGGGATCCTTTTCTTGAAACATAGTCCGTCGATTATGCAATTGCAGATCGTTACATCCGGGGTGCACCCTTTCGCCCACATTGCTTGAAACAACTTAACCGCGGTGCTGATCTTTCCAGCCTTCGTTAACGAATTGATAAAGATACCATAAGTGAACTTATCAGGCTTATACTTTGATGTAACAATATCATTCCAAAACCTTTTCGCTTCGCGTAAACTACCCAAAACACACCATCCATTAAGAATAATGTTCATGGTCTTAATGTTATGTCGAAATTCGTTAGCTTTCGAGTGGAACAAGAACTCTGCAGCCTCAACATGCTTGTATCGACACAGTGACAACAAAAGTGTTTGAAAAGCTATTAGATCAAGATCGAGCCCGAATTCTCTCCTCTTGTAGAAAAAGTTAGTGGCTTCTTCAATCTTATGAGCTGCAGCATATCTATTAACCACAATGCCATAAGTTCTTTCGTTAATCAAACTTTTATTTCTCTTAGACATTTCGTCGAGCACTTGGTCTACTTCATTGAATCGTTTCATTCTGCCTAAAATGTCTAGAATTTCGTTGTAGGATCCTGTTTTAGGTGAATACCCCCTTGCGTTAGACACCCAATTGAAGAACACATAGGCTGATTTCCAATCAGAACGATGCCTACGAAGCACATTAAGCACAAAATCTTCGGTTAGTGTAGGTTTCAGGCGAGTGAGAGCTTGTTCGATTTCGTTTACTGTTTTCTGTCCGTTGATTCGCTTTAGTAGGTCTTGAACTTCGAGGGCTGTTCTGTTCATCGTCGAGAGTTGTTCATCTGTAATGGGTGTTGGCGATCGCGTAGATTCTTGATCGCTTTCACTGAAACTGTGTGAATTTTGAGTTTGATTGTGAAAAATTGAGAATCTTGAAGGTAATTTGTGATGGATGATGATCGAAGAGTGCTTGTGATTTTGGTTGAAAAAGGTATGAAATTTGTGGGAGTAATGAAAGGGGCGAAATCTGGGTTGCATGATTTTGGGGATGAATTGTGTTTCACAGTTTGAATGGCTGATCAATTACGAGAGTTTGTTACCGAACACTGATATGAAAACCATTAGACAATATTAAACTAAAGTTAATGATAAATAATTAAACATGAGAACCAATAAAAGATTTGAACGATTAATAGTTAGTATATTCTTTAACTATTTAAATACAAATTTTTATCAATTCAAATAAGAAGGGGTCTTAACCGTTTAGCATTAAATCTTTTAACCGTTCGACACTATTTTAATGTTTAATCATTCAAAGACAAATGTCTGAATCATTTAAATTTTATTTGTGAAACAAAAAATCTAAATCATTAAATATTAAACAATTCAGATATCCTAACCATTAAAGGATTGATTAAAAAACTTTCAAACTATCTTTTGTTCACACTAATACTTCTTGTGGTATGTCTATATTATTGGTTCGGTACTAAATAGAAAATAATATCGAATATGATTGAGTTCTTCAATGTTTTATTGTTTTCTGGTTTGAAAACGACCACTGTAGGTGGACCCACTCTTAGGATGAAATCGGTGTTACCTAATCAATCTTGCGAAGGGCTTGTGGCAAAGGCGGTGAGGGTTGGTGGTGGGTGGAAACAAAGCGTGCCCAAGAAATCGAAATAATTAAACCGTAATCTAAATTACTGACGTAACCGAACCAAAAGACAAAACGATAAGAAATCGACAGTTTGGTTTGATGTATTTTAATAAACTGATTTTTTATGTTTGGTTTTGATTTTGCTTATAACAAAAACCGAAGAAAATGAATCAATACTATACAACCGAACTTGTAAATTTATAAGGTAAAACCTTTTATTAATTAAACTAAATAACACTAATTAAACACTATTTTATTTCGAAATACATATGTTTTTTCCATTGCATCGAAAATGAAAATTTTAATCCCTATATTTTTTCATTTTTAACTTTTTGTAGCCTATTCTTCTCTTATTTTACAAATCTTTCATTTACATTTCGCTCTAAATTTTAAAAGATAACACGTCATAACGTGCATATGTGGTTCAACGTTGTAATGGTTATTTTTTCCTACTTAACAGTATGGTTGTTCACGAGCCAAACTGAGCCGAGCCAGGGCAAGCTCGAACTCGACTCGAATTTAAACCGAGCCGGCCCGGCACGGTTCGGTTCGGTTCGGTTTTATAACCGAGTTGGAAATTTAGGCTCGAGCTCGGCTCGGTTTTTAACCGAGCTGGCTCAGCTCGGTTCGTTTTGGCTTGGTTTAAATTTTATAAACATAATTAAAAAAATAAAATGCAAAATAAATTTAAAATACTACATAACTCATTACCAGTTTATATCAAGTTTTATAACATATAAATTAATTTAAAAAAAACTAAGTTGATCTTAATAATATACAAATAACTTTATCATTATCTAAATCAAATGAATAAAACCCGTAACATCACATACAACCATTAGTATGATTTTAATTAATAAATTAAAAGTATGTTTAAATAATTTATTCTAATATATAAAATATAGAATCATCACATGAAACGATCCAAAACAAACATTATAGTTTAATATTTTGCCAAAAAAATTTGTTAAAATATATATTATATTCTAAACAATTAAGTAAATACAAGAATATATGTTATTACATATAAAATATGTATATTACAAGTAAAACAATCCGAGTCATACCGAGCCGAGCTAACAAGCGAGCTAAACCGGGCCGGCTCGGCTCGTTACGAACCGAGCTGAGTTCAGCTTGTTTTCATACCGAGTCAACTCGGCTCGGTTCAGTTTAAAACCGAGCCATTTCGAGCGAGTTTTTTCGGAGCGAGCTACGACCCGCGAGCTATTTGAACGGTTCTACTTTAACAGCTCAGTTGCAATGTTCGGATCCTAGATCGATTTAGCTATTGTTTTTAACGTTTTACGTTTCACAAGCGTGATTCAACGTTTTAACATCTAATTTCTGTTCGGTTTTATCTTTTCTTTTTCGTTTTTATTTCTTTTTTAATACGAGTTTTTTCGTCGTTGACGGTCGCTGATGGTGGTGTAAAAGTGATGCCATTTGGTATAATTTTACGTCTCTTATGCAAAGCGGGAAATTTAATACTAGTTTTATTTCGAAATACATATGTTTTTTCCATTGCATCACAAATGGTAAAGTTATTAGTTTGAATTAAAATGGAAACTAAACACTAAAACTTTTTAGCAGTTTCTTAAATATAAGAATGAAAAAATACGGTTAAAACATAATGTATCTCAAGCATCCCTCTCAACCTTACCTTTTCCACCCGTATCCCTTTTTTTCAAATTAACCATCGAATGTGACCCTCACAAAAGAAAGAACATTCGCTACTAGCATGTAGCATCATATAAGAGTCAAGCCACTTATTAGATTTTGATAATGAGTTGACGTTTCGTATATAACTAATAGTATATTTATATAGAGAATAGTTGAGATGTCATGAGACGACTAAGACGCAATTAAACCATTGATCAAGGGGGGGTCAGTGGTTGAGATGTCAAGAGGGTGTCATGTAAACGATAATTATAAGTTAAAAGCGCTAGGGTACATTTTAAAACCCATCACTTATTGACTTATTTCAAATTTTCATTCCGTTTTTAAAACATATATAATGCTTTTATATGATAGCTACTACTTTGAAAATACACCATATAATGTAATAAAATACTTTTGTTTTTATTATAAATATGATATTGCTATAGTTTTTTTAATGACAAATATTAGTTCCATAAAACAGCCATTAGCAAGATGCGGACCATACATCAAAACAGTTTACAACGGGAAGTTTACAAATTAGAAAGCCGATCTCACCCATACCCAAAGAAGTCCAGTACCCGAATATCCGAAAAGTGAATATATAGATTGTTATTTGGGTCGGTTTCGGATAGACTTTATAACATCAAAAACCCAAATAACTCCAGATTCGGATAAACCGATCAACACCCATTGTAATATAGCAAATTATTTGTGTATATTTGTTTTGATGGTCCAAAATAAACAGATTGTTTGTATACAATCATATATTCGAGCATATTTTATAATTTATAGAAACATACTAATTTAAGTCCACTAAATTTATAAAACTTTAAAAGCAAACACATTAGAGTCTACTAATTCGAGTCTATTGTTTAATAACTGAAACTCGACCCAAACAACCTGTTACCCAAACAACCGTTACCCGAAAAATCCGAAATTGGCTAAACCGAATGTTATTCGGGTCGGTTCTCAGTAGACATTCAAAGCTTAAAAACTCGAATAACCGAAACTGAATAATCTGAAACCCGAATGCGTAACCTGATCAACACCACTACATTTAGCCCTATGTTTCAACCATGAAAAAGGCGCGAATATAATTTCTTTTATCACCTTACCCAACGATACTAGTTTGGACTTGAGCTTTATAATTCTTCTAAGGGACTTGATGGATAAAATGCCTGATATAAGTCAACTGGGATAACGATCGTTATTTTTTGTAATATATATATATTAAAACGTGAAGAAGTAGGTGTGTGTATAAGTGCAGGTTTTCATCTCGTCTAACATATGTTTTCGATTATGTGCCCAGAATCCTTAGTACGTAAAGAATGTGTTGTGTGTTTTCACGTCTTGAACCATGGTGCGTTTTCGCGTCTAGATCATCATGTGTTTTCACGTCTAAAATTAATTATCATGTGTTTTCACATTACAATGTAGACCAAAAAGTTCAGGACGAAATCGCTCTCATCTTCTTATTATACGTAATACATGATGGTGGTTTCTCACACTAAGAAATAATCCTTTTTAGTGTAACCCTATTCTATTTCTTTACTACAATATATAATGAAATAACAAATATTGTAATATATACCTGTAATAAAATATTAGATAATATATTTCATAAATTATATAATTACTTGTATGAATAAGTAACGTAAATAGTTAGATAATACACGCATAAAAGTACTTGAGCAATAAATAAACAAAACATGAGCCAAGCTCGTAAACTTACCCACATTCCAAACTGGAGTTTGTTTACATTAAACTTAAAATAAATCAGACTTAAAAGTTTTTTTAAATAAACGAGTCGAGTTTAAATAATTTTAATTAATTGACTTGAATATAAAGAGCTCGAGGCTCATTTACACGTACCATGATTTACGTGTTGCTAGCCTAGTAAAGTGGTCCGAAATTTGGCTTCTACTCTATTATGTTACCTTTGAAACTTAAATAATAGTATATAAATTAAATAAAGAAAAAATATATAAATAATATATATAAGATATTACGATACATATCGATTCATAAAAAAACAATGTGGTTAATTAATAGTTTAATACATTGAAGTGGATATTATTCGCCGTCTAGAAAAGTTTATATTAATTAAAAGAAAATCGTCAATTACATTCGTGTATTTGTTTCGAGTCACCAAACTTGCTTTTTCTCATTTTTCTTTTCAAAATGATTTTTTTATATCATGTTAAAAAGAGAGTTGGTTGATTCATTGTCTTTTCATGTTTCATTAAAAATAAATAGAAATAAACATTAACATGTTGCTGTTTGCACTTTGAATATTTGATATGATTTTACTGATAAATATTATATGAAAAATATATGTTTGTTTCTTAAATTTATGTTAGTGTGTTTTTTATATTATATGGTATGGTTATAAATGATTGTAAATAATGATATAAGAAATTCACTATTCATCTGTATTTTTTGAAAACACTGTTCAAATCTCTATAATATTTTTAATATATTTTAAGTAGTTTTTAGTGAAGAGATGGAGAAAAAATAATGATAAAATTGAAAAATAAAGAGAAAATGTAGCAATTTTTAATATAATTATATAAATAAAAATAAAAATGTGTTGTGAATGCTCTTAGAAACAGAAACCCTTAACTGCATGAAAAGAAACATTACTATATGTCTATATACACACTTGAGATATAATCAGACTATAAAACAATTTTTGATTATTTATCAGATATTTAAATAGTTATATCTATTGTTATCACAATTTTCATCTTAAACGACACGAAATCATATCCAGCTATTCACCTGTTCGAACTTATTATTGAGCTCGTTCGACTAACTCAGTAAAAAGAATTTACGTTCTGAAAATAGTTAATCTTAAAATGTATACATAGTTAAACTGACAACTTAAGATCAAGACTAGAATAGATTTTTATAAAATTATATATTAACTACGCTATAACGGTTTTTAAGGTTTGTTCAAATTCATGTTTGGTCGTTTGTTTTAAAAAGAATATTACCATGTCAATCTTACGTTTACTTATTTTCACTTGCAGAATTTAAAAAAAAGAAGTTAAAATATATATGTAATTTTTAAGAAAATATGGCGCAAAACTAAAATACTGAAATACTACATTGAAAATTTGTACAATTAATTAACAATATAAAAAGAGTTAGCCTTATATAATAATTTGTATATAATAGCGGTATGTATGTAATTAAAACTTCAGATATTTCAAGCTATGATTTATTTATTCAAGCCCAAATTTAAGCTTGTTTCATTTAAACGCTTCTCAAATGTTTAAATAGAGGTTGCTTAATCGAGCACGGTTTCATGAATATGTATAAGGCGTTTTAACACAACGCGAAAGCAAAATATAATAATGATGATGATGATAAATAAAATTGAATGAATGTAGTGTTTAGTAAAAATAAAAAAACATAATATTCTCACTCAAAAAAATAGACTGTATATTTGAACTTGGAAATCTAAAAAAAACAACTTTTAGAACGGCTTCTAATCTACTATAAAATTACTCTTATAATGTAACATCACTTGCACTTTGTAGTATTTGAGCCATCTACCTTTTAATAAAAGAGTGACACCTTACCACAAACAATGTTTCTACAACTTTACTTTAGATAGAGATTTAAAAAAATTGGCATTCTTATAAACAAACTAGATATATAACGGTGTTTCCACAAATATAAAAGTTTTCGAATTAAACTGGTAACTTTATAAAATAGTAACTAATTTTCAAAAATGTTTTAATTAGGTAACTCAAATTTTAAAAATGTTTCAATTAAATAACTTATTTTTTATATTTTATACAAATTAAAAGTTTTTTTCTATCTTTTGATGCTGACATGGAACATCAACGTAAATTTTAAGCACTTTTTTTTATTTTTTTCATAATTAACATCTTGTTTTATTTTTTAATATAATTTTATATATTGAAAATTCTGACTCTCACGTCTTTTCCATCATTATTTTCTTGTCTTTTTCATCATTACTTTCTTGTCATAAGAAAATCTAGTAATGACGCGATTTGATTGTTTGGTGGTCCCATTTGAAAAAAATATATACAAGTGACTAAATTAAAACACTTTTGAAACTTGATTACTGATTTATGATATTTTCCCCGAAACGTATATGCTGTCGGCGTAAAATAGAGAAAAGTGGTTGTTATGCTCGTTATTTTATTATTTTTTTTATAAATGACGTCTAGAATACATTTTCGTTTTATGTCATAAAAGTGTGTGGTCACCCTTGATTATACATGATACAATTTGTGTCAATGTTTATTTTGACGGTGACCTAAGATCAAACCATGAAGACCACAACTAAACGGTGACTAAAAAGAGACAATAAATTCAAGTTTTCTATCATTTGGATAGATGATTACCAGAACACCAAAAATTCATTATTTATGATAGCATTCTTACGGTCTAATACACTCCTATAAAAATTTAACACAAACTCATGGAATTTTAAGACCGACCTAGATTAAAACTTAACATCTACCCTAAGAAAATTTAAATATTAGCAAACACAAAATACATTTAACTTAACCAATTAATTTTATAACCATTCTAAGACTCCATTGATTTTGATAATCTTTCTTTGGATTCAACCAAATGAAAATCAAAATTTTCTTATCATCCTAATTAATGAATATTGTATTTCCATTATCTGTTTTTAATAACGAGAAGAGTACACTTGCTATGTATTATGTATTCAACTTTTTTTATTATTTATCTTGATAATATCTTTTTGTTGTATCATGTATGATCCAACTCCACCCTCACCTGAATCAGATGGGAAAACATATAAGAGACATCTTATCACAAGAAAAACATCGGAGATGTTTAATAAGCTAACTATGCCAAAAAAAAGAGTTATATACGTTATGTGAGTTTACCTTTTTGAACGACGTCTGAAACTACCTCTATTATCTGAGTGAATTTTTTTGAAACGGGAGATGTCAACTTTCGATTTTTAACGCTCCAGGTCCGGTTTACCGAAAAATACTAGTACGGAGGAACCCACCATTAACGAAAACTTTTTTAAGTCAAATATGAAACTAATACATAAAATATTTCAAACTCAAACATTGGACCAAAAGTACGTTGGCGTGACAAAGCATAAATAAATTGTATTCTTTACAACCCACTACTAACAAAAAAACACCGAATCCTACCGTTTACAAAATAAATTGTATGTCTAGCGATTGAACCGGAGTTTGTAAGAAGTCCCTGCCATGAGAATTCTTACGCAATGTTATCACCATGAAAATTAAACATATGCACATTAATGAACTTTCGCTTAAGTGATTAAATTGAAAAATCAGCTCAAATGATTAAATTGAGAAATTAATACATGTAAATATGAGGTATCAATTGAAGTCTCATCTAAGTAAAATGCTAAGTGTTGATATAGGGAGTTTTCCCGGTTATGATTTTTTTTCAGAGTGGTTTGGATAGAGGTGTTTATAATTGAATATTTAAAAATTTTGGATAGTGAATTTCATTATCTGAATCCGAAATTTATGATATCTGATATTAGTAATTTTTATAAAAATATTTGAATACTCAAGAGCAACAAAATTTTGTAAATATTTTATATTTTGTACTTTTATAGAAATATTAAATAAAAATTTGGATATCTGAATATTTGAAATCCTCAAAAAACACTATCCAGAATTTTAGACACTTTGGATTCAGATGTTCGGATATTTCAGATTCGATTCCAGATACGAAAATGTTTGAACATGTTTGGAGTTGATGGTGTGATCACAGCTAGAAAAATAATAAACAAGTCCGATTAAAATAAATGTTATTTAACCGGTTAAAAGAAATGATTGTGTTATATAAACATCTTTTATGTTTATATTTTATGTATCTATACGTATGTATTAAAAAATATAAAAAAAATAAAATAATAAGATATATTTATAACTTATCCCAAAAGAAATTTAAAATTCATGCACGAAGCCGCACACCAACCCCACATTCTCTCTCATGTCGTCATCAAAGCTCTCTAAGTAGGCCCACATCTTTAGAATATTTGCATTTTAGTTCTCATCTTTATATCACCTTAATTTCTATGCACTAAGAAAACGAAAACATTACTTTTGGGTCCCTTTACTTCAAGTAACTTGCCAATTAAAAAACATCAACTATCCTTTATTCCTTATACCAAATCTAACTCCTCCGCGTGAGTCCTTCAAAACTCAAAAGTGTGTACAACACAAAGATAGGTGAATAGATATTATTTATAAAAGAAATAAAAGTTATTGAATTTTAAACTCTTATTTATTGGTCGGGATTTATTTCAACTCAAAAAATATTTACAGACACTCCTGACTTTGAATTTATTTTTTTTAATGATTTTTTTATTAATTGAGAGTTAACCCTCGTTAGTTTTTTTATGAAAGAGACTAACTTTGAGCTATTTTTCAACTTTAGCACCACCTAGTATTAATTAGGTCTATTTTTCATTCTCTAACCTCCAACATCACCTAATCTACCTCCAACGAGTTTGGTGCTTCAAATCAGCAAGTGAAGATTGACGAGTTTTTAGGTGCGGAAGTTTCAAATTAACGAAACTAATGATACATTTCAATTTTTTGTTTAGTGTTTTGGTCAAAGAAACAGTTTATGTCATCAAAAAACTAACGGAGTTAACTCTCAGTTAGTAAGGAATCGTTGAAGGAAAATAAACTCAATATTGAAAGTAAACATTTATTGAGTTGGGATTAATCACCACAAATAAATAAAACTTAGTATTATTAAAATCCAATAACCCAATATATAATAAATTAAGTGAACAGCTGATAAACTAATGATTTGATTATGATTATATTTATGTTTTACCAAAAAAATTTAGATCAACTTAAAGTTATAATTATTTGAGAACTCATAAAATATTTTTTGAAAAGGCCGATGATACTTTAAGTCTAATCACCAAGGTGACCCGTTGCGAAACTTACAAATATATTTATAAGTGTGAGAACTCTTAACCATGCATAATTGTTTATGTTTTATATATAAAATGATTGAAAAATCGTTTTATTAGTCTCTCTTGACATTAAAAAAATTAGTGAACAAATTTAATTTTTATGTATAATGTAGACATGTATAAATAGTATATATGTTATACTATTTACACTTGCATAACCAAACAAATAAAAAGTTTAAAAACATATGAAACACATTACTTTGATGGTTTTATATTACTTTAATAATAATTAACTTACATAACCATACACAAATGTACATAACGAGTATAAAATTTAAAATCTACAAACTATTGGTATTAATTGTTACGATTCTTAATATTTTTATGGGTTTTTAAATAATCTTGGCCTTATTAGCATAATCTATCTTTTATAATAAAAGAATATTTTAAAATAACACTTGACATAATCCTACATCATCTAATTTTAATTTTTTCGTTTCTCTTCATATTAAATAAATACATTAAATAATATTATTTTTATTTAATTCATTATGAGATTTAAAATTACTTTTCAATAAGTTAAGAATGAGATGTTTTTATAAATGTATCTTCTAGATAAATAAAATCATAAAAATAAGAAAACTTTTAGAACAATAAATATTTTTAAAATAACACTTGACATAATCCTACATCATCTAATTTTAATTTTTTCGTTTCTCTTTCATATTAAATAAATACATTAAATATATTATTTTTATTTAATTCATTATGAGATTTAAAATTACTTTTCATAAGTTAAGAATGAGATGTTTTTATAAATGTATCTTCTAGATAAATAAAATCATAAAAATAAGAAAACTTTTAGAACAATAAATATTTTTAAAATATGAAATATTTTAAAATGATTTTTAAAATGAGTTTTTGTAAAATAAAATAACTAAAATTAGTAGTTATAATAAAAATTATTTAATATTGGTATTTTTAAAATGGTTTGTTTTGAAACAAAATATTTATTTAAAAACCAATAAGGGTTTAAAATAAAAGTTTAAAACAATAATATCATTATTTTATTATTTATATATTCTTACTCATGTGTAACTTTAATAATATTTTTTTATAATAATTAAATTTTATTACTAATTATTTAATATGTCATTCAATTAACTCGTGTAATAGTTATGGTATTAACCTAATACTAGTATATTATATATTTATGTTAAAGTAATAAGGTTTTTGTGATGAAAAAGATAAAGTTAACGTGAAAATAGGAAAAAGAAGATAAAGTTGTAGGAGTAAAATGCAAAATGAGAAGCATTTAAGGAGGCAAACGTCATGAGGTGCTTACTCGTATAGTCAAAGTTGAAATAGACTATCTTCTTCGCCTAATCAAACTCACCGCTATCACGTGTCTACGCGTCTTATTTATGCTTTAACTACACGCGCACAACCATCAGCACTCTCTTTTTCAATTAAAATATGACTTGTTTTTTTTCCAATAATTATTCTCATTTCCATGTGATGAGGTAATTTCACTTCTACTTATTTCACAAGAAAATAATAATTTAAATTTTAGTCGTTCAAACTATTATCCATAGCCGGTAATAATTTAACTGATAATTTCATTCGTTATTATTTTTTTCTTTTTTCATTTTTGGTGGTATAATAATTGGATGTTGATACTCGATTTGCTCTTGTTCTCGCACACGCTTATTATTATAATTGAAATGAAAAGTTTAAAGTGAAAACGAGTGGATGCTAATCGTAAACATAGTGTAAATGATATTTATGGTTGAATTTTACTTGCTACTAAATTAAAAGTTAGAACTGTAACTGATCAAATTGACGATATGAAAGTTTATCAGCATATGCATCATATTTTAGATTATTAAAATCAAATTACTTAAAATATTACATAAATGGTCTTAATTGTTTACGTCATTGTCTCCCATGAATTTAATATATAAAATATACTCACACATAATTTGACATTAAATTTGTACCATCTTACATCTATTAATACACACACATCAGAAAATTTTACTATATAAAATGATATTTCCGTGCAATGTGTACGAAGGTATCACGCAAGAATAAATGTTACGGGTGGAAATGAATTATCACACAAAGATAGAATTATCATGCAAGAAGGTATTTTATTGCGTGATAATATCAAACAAGTGTAAGTTTTCTTGCATAATTATTTCTTGTTTTTGCATGATTACTACTTGTTATTGCGTGATTATTACTTTTTTTACGCGATAATTCCACCCCCAAAGTTTGTACATTTTGCATGAAAAATGCACTTTGTATGTTGGCTAAGAGCAATCCCAACCATTTCTTCTTCTTCTTCAGCAAAGCCGGCAGCCACTAACGTATCCCTTTCACCAACGCTAGACGAATCGCATTGCATAACATCTGTAAAATGTTAACTTTTGCAACCATAGTTTGATCCTCAATTATTATATTAAAATTGTAATCACTAGTGAACAATCATAATTGTAATATAAGTTGCTTGATGTTTCTAATCTCGACCAAATGCGAAAAGAAACCAATAATCGATTCATCAAAGGCCAATAAAAATGTGTACCATAACTGAATATAAACTATATTCATGCATTTGTAAGTGCAATGAGCGATTTAATTTGCAGAAAATAATTAAAAGAAAACTTCCAAAGCAATAAGGTTATGCATCACGCCTTGGTTTTAGTTGCTTCTAACACTTATAATATTATACCAAGTTCTTAAACACTCAAGATATCATCTATGACATGTTATGAACATATGCTACCAAATTATTACTTGAAAACATGTAACTATAACATTTAAATTCAAAAATTAAATCATCACTCAAGATTAGAAACACCCATGATCATTACAAGGGAAATTCTACTTTTACAACAAGTACAATTATCAAGAAACACTATGATCGTTAATTCCAAATAGCAACCTATCAACATGTCTATTTAGAACTTCAACTAATTTCCAACAAACATAGATAATCTATGCATAATTTGATTAATTTCTATTATTCAACTACATTGAATAGTTCATTTAGGACTTATCCTAACACTTATAGTAAACATCTAGATTGTCATACGTAAATATCAACCTACTTACATATTAATTATGTCTACATGTTAGATACTTCCTCTAACCCGTTGAAGGAATTCAACTTAATCATCCATTCTAGTCAACATAGGCATAAAATATCAATCAAATTCGTAAGTAATGCTACTCAATAACCAAATTACTTTATAACACCACAAGTTCTATAAATATCTTCCAAACATGATATAGATCACTCTTATTTGCATGTAGGATAGGCTATACCTTGAATACCCTTGTCAATGCGTTAACTTCGTGAAGTCAAACATCCACTTCAGGAACCAAATGTGATACGATTGAATTAAAAATAAAGAATAAATGTGTAATTTCCCATACCATAGGGACTACCTGTTATAATTATGGAGTAGAAATCTTAAAGTTATAAATTAATCAACATTGCTTATTTTTAGTAAATTTAAAATTCAATTTGTAATGTGCTCTAAAAAACATAGATCACTCACTAGGTATGTATAAAATAAATAAGTCACATAAATGTGTATATGTTTATATTATATATTAAGTGCTTGTTAGATTTGATGAGTTTAAGTTTAGTTATTTGAAATGAGAAATGAAAACATGTCTCATGTATTTTCAATGTGGGATGATCAAAGATGATAGCAAAAAAACATCACAAGGTCATATAAAATCTCCATAGTCATTACATGGATTCATAGATAAACAAGTATGACATAAACTGATTATGATTAGTGGTATGGTAAAACACATAGTCAATTATGTACTAGGTGTTAAGTTTATACCTTTATATTTTGATCCTTGACCAACAACGTAGTTTACACTTGTTAAATATGAATTTTTGTGCAATCACTTATTTGCTAAGCCAAACTAACACTTTAGTAAGTAGGTAGTAGTAGTTGGAAGTTATGAAGATTAGAAGCGTCACATGATTGAAGATAGAAGATTCAAAGCCTTAATCAGTTTTATATTTATATCTTTAATCATGTTTACATTTATGTTTATGATTGCTTTTGTTTTATCATTATGGTAGGCTAGACATCCTTGTATTGTCCAGGCAAATATGAATCAAGACCCAGTTTGATTAGTTATAATTTATGCTATGAACTTCTTTAAATTTAGTAAAGAATTTGAATTTATTCTTGTAATAAGTATGTATGTTTGAAGAATCATTTGTCATTTTCGAATTTGCTTGCGACAAGTCCTAATTATATGTATTATTTGAGTTTGTTGAGTCAGTGGTATAGACTAGTACTAAAGGGTTATCAATTTTACTTTCGAGTTTGATAACTCAAGACTCTAACTCTAGTGAGTGCAAAATGAGTTATAAATCCTTATTGGTAATTAATTGTGATATTTGATAACGAAACTTGAATAAAAAGGAGTAGTATTATGTTAGGGTTTCCTATGCACTATTATTGTGTTGGAAGGTTCTCTAACGAATGACCTTTCATAAGTATGTGTATAAAATTGTAAGTCACAAGGTCTAAAGTATTTTCAAAGTGTTTGTCTTGATTGAATAAGTCACACTGAATCTATAGTCGTGACCTCTACCTTTCACTGGTATTTCAAATGAAGGGTTTTTGTTTTAATCATAATAGGTCATAAGGTGAATAGGTAAAAGGTCCAAAAATTTTTGTGGTTTTACATGTCTAGGTTAACTTTAGCAAGAGCCTAGATATCAGATCATCATAATAATTAACTAACTAAATTAGTCACTTTAGTTATTCATTAGGTTAAATCGATTAAAACCTAGATGATATAATATTTTATTTATTGCTTTTCTTTTATTAATATTCTTTAATTTAAATTTTCTTCTTATTACTTTACTAAAACCCATTTATGCAAACAAATCAAATATTAATAACAGTTTTTTCGAGAAGCGTGCACCACATGTTTTGAAGTCAATACTTGATTCTCACCAAACTATACTATAGATACAATATATGCATTTTGCTATATTGTGTGTGCAATGTTGGATCCAATTATTATTTTTAATAAATTTGAAATTCATCTTTGTACGAGCTTACTCATAAAACATCGTATCAATCACTAGAATACATTTAACTAGATTTTTTGTTATTGACTTGGCTCATAGTTTCATATCATAATTGGCACGTCTATGACCGTCGAAGTTGATAAGCGTATATTTAAGCTCTGCTTATCATGTTCAAACCTTGTGTGGTCTAGACATTAGGGTTGCAGTATATGTCCTTATGTGAACAATGACCAAATTCATCTTGAAGCTCAGTTTGCATAATTAATTTTATGGCACAAACATCTACATAAAGTGTTGTATAATGATGAACAAAACAAGAAATATTAAGTTCATGTAACCAACTCAAAAATTAGAATGGCTGCACACGAAAAGGCTCTTATAATGCGTAGTTGTTACCATCAAATTCTAAATATATGCAAGAAGTTAAATTTACCATTCCTTTATAGTTTTGTAATTATTCCATTTATCCTACTACTTGAAAATGATATTTACATTCCTTTATAGTTTTGAAAATGATATTTATAATGGTTTTAGGTTGTTATGTTATCTTACAACTTTTGTTTTTAATGTTCTCATCTACTAGATATGTCATATCAAGACCGTATGTAATAACAGTAGAATTAAGAAAAGATACAAACATAGAAATTATCGACAATAGGTATTTAGTTGCATAGATACGTACTTTCACTTATAAAGCACACTACTGACATCTAGCCTCTATCAGACAAAACACAATTACGTACTCATATAAATTCATTGACCATCACACCCTAACCAAGCATATTTTCAATAGATATGATGCCATTCAACTTAAAATGTCTTTTGTCCTAACCTTGTCGCCTGACGTAATAAGTTTAAAATATATCAAACATCTGGTAATCATGCATTATGTTAGACCACCGACACAAACATACCTCCACAACAAAACAATTTAACGATATATTTTCTATAAACCTCCACGCATACACACATAACCTATACCATAGAAAGACAGCTCACAAAATCACATCCAAGAAGAACAAGTTGTCACATCCACACGTGTCTGTTGTAGAAACCAAACTATCGATTTACCTATCATATTACAATAGTAAGTATGAACTCTAGAAAACACATCCCGATAACAAAGTGTAGAATGCATAAGTAACTAGTTTAGTTTCTTAGGGTACGAAATGAAATTAATTGATAACATGTGCTCTGGAATAGAAATATCAAAGTGTGAAAATGTAACAACAAAAAAAAACAACACCCTTAATTTCGCAAAGTATGGGTGGGTGGTAAAACCTCTTGAAATTAGCCCTAGGCCACGGAGGAGGAGCCTAACATTTCATCCACAGGCACACGCTCACGCGCCTCTTGTCATGAGAGTGGCCTTTATTCTTCAACTCCCCACCACTATATAAACACCCCCACACCCACCCCTTTTCTCTCACATTTCCCCTTTTATCACACCATGGTTCCTCGCGGGAAACCTGACGTCATCACCGCCGGCCGCAACAACGGCGGCAATGAGACGCGCTACCGCGGTGTACGGAAGCGGCCGTGGGGCCGTTACGCAGCGGAGATCAGAGATCCCGGTAAGAAGAGCCGCGTGTGGCTTGGGACGTTTGATACGGCGGAGGAGGCGGCGCGTGCGTACGACGCCGCCGCACGGGAGTTTCGTGGTGACAAAGCGAAGACGAATTTCCCGACTCCGGCGGAATTGTGCCTCCCGAACTCCGCCGTTGTCGCCGGAGGGAAGAAGGTCGTGACGAAGAGCCGGAGCGGTGAAAGCAGCACTGTCGAGTCGTCGTCTAACTCCGGCGCTCCGATCGCCGTCGTTCCGGTGGCTCCGTCGCTCGATCTCAGGCTATCGCACTTGCGCGGCGGTTTTCCGGTGGCGCATTCGCTGTTCATCTTCCATTCGCAGATCGATCACCTCGCGAAACGCGGTAGCAACCGTCGTGATGTGGTGAAATTCGACGGATCTGTCGCCGGAGCACCTAATTTGACAATCGCTACCGCCGGAAACGGCTCTCAAAGCGACTCCGATTCTTCCTCCGTCGTCAATTTCAGTTATCATTCCGATCATCCACCGGCGGAGAAACCTTTCGCTCTCGATCTGGATCTGAATCTCCCTCCGGCAGAAGTCGCCTGATGTAGCTTGTAAACAACCACCACAATCGCCACCTTAACAACCACCACCACCGACGTC
The DNA here is from genome assembly GCA_025506515.1 of Flaveria trinervia. Lineage (NCBI taxonomy): Eukaryota > Viridiplantae > Streptophyta > Magnoliopsida > Asterales > Asteraceae > Flaveria > Flaveria trinervia. The sequence continues at coordinate 119,844,516 of CM046444.1, read as the reverse complement.
ACCCTTTTTTTTTCCTTTTTTTTGATTTCAGAGCATATGAACCCTAAAGCTTAGAGAAATATGAAATATGAGAATGAGAATGTATTAGGATTAAAAAGCAGCCTGATAATGTTTTTGATGCGCTGATAATGTTAAATCTCCTTGCGTTTGTAGATACATTAACAGAAATCTTCAATTTGTTACAATCAATCGATCTGTTGAATTTGTTAACCGTAATGACGACGATGAATATGATGATGATGATGATCGGCGTTGTGTGTGGATGAATTGGTTGTACCGTATGCCTCGATGGTTGTACTTTGGGGGTTATTAGTTTCGACAAGTGGAGGCGCATGGCGATTGCATTGCTGCAACCGAATGAAACAGACGGCTTGTGATAATTGATGCTTTCAACGCCGTCCGCCCCCAAGAGAATAATACACTTTTGTTTTTACTTATATTTAAATATAATAAAAAATAGCTAAATGCCTAATAAATAAAATTTGAACGATAAATGTACGATCATGTTTCGAATAATAGATGTTATCTTAATCGGGTGTATTTATTCGTTTTCCAGTCGGGACCTCACTCTCAATCCTCACAAGAGGAAATTCATTGCTAAGAAAAACTTAACTCTGAATATTTTGCTGAAAGTGAGACTTGAACTTATGACTTTCTCTTTATTTAAATGTCATGAGTACATCATATTAACTAATTGGGCTAATGAACATTGGTTAAATGCCTAAATGAAATCTAAAGTTCTGTTAAATATTAGACAAAGTTCTTTAGTTCGTGTGCTAATGCAGGAATTATGTAAAAATATTGCGACTATAATCTATAAACAATTTTAATTACAGTTTTTTCTTTCAAAAAGTACAAATGGTTTGTAACTAATTCGGCGTAATGTACAAACTTTGGTGAAACGCATTGACAGATTGACTTGTGTTTTGTCAAAGCTTGGTTAAGGGTATGTGTGCACTGATTTTTTTATTGGAATGATGTTCCTCTTATTTTTTTAGGATATAGATATTTTAACACCCCAGAATTATAAATCAAAACTTTAAATTTTTATGTGTCGTATAATTATATACACGTCGTATATTAGGAGTCGTATAGCTCTATACATGACGTATGACCCTCTGACAGCCCTATGAATTATTCACCGTAGTCAATGTTGAAATTCCCTATACGCGTCGTATAACTATATGTGTCGTATAGGGGGTTGTATAGCAATCTGAAATTGACATCAGCCTATACGCCGCGTACGGTACCGTACGCGGCGTATAGGCTGGTGTCGATTTACCTAAGTGAGTGTCTTTTTTTAGGGCTTTTTTATGGTCATGTTAGGTGTTTATTTATGTAAGATTTTAATTTTGATTTAAAATGGAAAAAAGAAATTAGAGTACCTACATCTTGGTGAAGTTTGCAACAAAAACTTATATTGAGATGTAGATTTGAAATTATATAAAATGTATAGCAAACCGATATACTAAAAAAGTATACTTTAAAAATGACTGCAAAACACTTTCTTGTAAGAATGTAACCGTAATTACTATGATGTAAGGAATAAGATCCTTATTGTTAATGAAACCAATAAAGTAGGCTTATTAATGCGATGTTAACTTTCTATTAATTAAATGTTTGAATTTTGACTCTTGTTGTTTTTGATTAAAAATAAGATTTGTCCTGTGGATAAGTTATAAACTAATCGATGTATATAAATATAATTAATAAAATGTAACAATTTGAACAGTTGTCAGTTAACTATCATATCCAAGTATCTCTATTTTAAATTTGAAATTTGTTGTTTTCAGTTTCTGTCCTATTATATCTTGAATAACAAAAGATATCAGCATTAACAATTTCAAAATAAATTTCGCCAAATATATATTAAAGAATGGAGTAAATTATGCTTTTGTTCAAAAGATTAGTTGAAAATAAGCCTTTGGCCTATAATGTCCTGGGAGTTCATTTTGTAATGGTTTCCGCTTTTAGACTAACTTTGTTAATTTTATTTTTAAATTTAGGTGGGTTTTTAGATCACATCATAAATGGTCTTAATTAATGATGGGTTATGTTTTTTTAACTGAAAAGTCCGAACCTGTTTTGAAAGATATGTGTTATCTTAATCAGTCTTACACATTCATTTTCATCCCGACCATGGACCGCACCCATCTGTAACACCCGGTTATTTTTAAAAGACAAGAAATAAGAATAAAAGAAATAAAGACAATTTAGTCCAAGTGGAGGGACTAAAAGTGTAAAAAGGACAACAATCTTCGAAAAGTTGGTGTAAAGGCGGGCATGGCCGCCCACCCTCACTTCACATCAACATATCTTCGGTTCTAGAGAGAGAGAGAGCAGAAGAGAACTCTCGGCTAGTGAAAGAAGAAGAAGAAATGAACGAATTCAAGGTAAGAATTCGTGGTTTTTATGTGTTTATGACGGGTTTTATCCTGGTTATGTATTTATGTGCTTATGGGTTGTGTTTGTGCCCGGGTGTGTGTGTTTTTGGATGTTGTTTTTAGGTGTTAGCTACCCTATTATGCACACAGGGTCAATCAATTGAGATTGGCAGGACCTTTGCAGCGTGTCCTGGGTGATTGGGTTGGCCTTGTACATAGTACACAGAACCCTTTCGAGGGATACAGTTGACCCTTTCAAGGGATATAGTTGACCCTTTCGGGGGATATAGTTGACCCTTCCGAGTGATACAGTTGACCCTTTCGAGGGATATAGATGGCCCATCACCCGTTTTCCATCGCGCATATAGTTGGGGTATTGCTCACTGGTCCATACAGAAAGTGAAACATAAAAATAAAAGTTTACAGAACAGACAAGGTATACAGTACAGAGAACGAACAATATTTGTTCATATAGTTGATGCGTGTTCGCATATATAGTACAGAGTTGTATTTTACAGAAAAGAGTATTTTCTTATACAACATATAGAAAGTATTTTTTTACTTATATAACTAGAGCTCACTCAGCAACGCTGACTTTTATACATTTTCAGTTGACAGGTAATTATTGTTGAGGATGGCACGAGGGTGAAGCTACTCGGCAGGAAAAGTCTGACATCCATTCGTATTCTGTGTTGCTGTTGTTTTGTAATGCATATAAACAAGTCTTTTGTAATCAGTTAAACGATGATGTATTGCTCAACAACAGTGGTTCAAATTAAATGAATGGGATTTGATAAATTATTTTCACTGCTTAAGTTTGTTTAATTGTAATGTTTAATGTTTTAATTGCTATGATTGACCAACTATGAGGTTTCCGGAAATGGGGCCTTACAACTTGGTATCAGAGCCAAAGTTTAAGAGAATTGTGTAAATAAACTTTTAAAACCTAAACTTCAACTGAAAATGGGACAAATGGAGGGATGTCAGCCCGAGTAGCTACGTGCCATCAGGTATGTCTTTTCCTAATGATTAACCGGTATTATGTGCGCATGCTATTTGATTATGTGCTCTTAGTAGATTTAGATACTGATTAAGTCAGGATATGACATGCTTGGGGTATGAAGAGTAAAGTAAGTGGCTAATCACAACTGGCCACTGTAATTAGGGATTTACTATACTTGACATAAACTGAGTCTTACCTTGAATGACCGTGTTAGTGTTTGAATCTTATAGTGTGCTTATAGAGGATGGTTGGCGGTAGATCTTCAAAGGCCTCTTATGGTGGAGGTCACGGTGCTGCTTCGCGACCCAAGAAAGGGAGACCCAGAGTCGAGAAAGTGGTTCATGAAGAACCAGAGACCCCTCATCCGGAGGGTGGCGACGAGAGCACCAATCTGAGGGCCTCAGTAAAGAAGGCTGTGGTGGAAGAGGTTCACCAAGTCATGCAGACGATTCTACCGTCTGTGGTGACCGAAGTGATCAAGGCAGTTAGAGAGGGAGAGAGAAAGGAAAGGGGTGGACCTACGGGCGAAAGAAGACATCCCGAGATTGAGACAGTTCCGTCCGATGATGAGGATGAGGAAGAAGAGCCTGCGCCGGAGGCGACCCGAGGCTGCAACTACGGGGTGTTTATGTGATGCAAGCCTCCTACTTTCGATGGAAACGACACTGCGGCAGCTGCTCACCGGTGGGTAAGGGAGATGGAGGTTATCCTCGATATCAGTGAGTGCCGTGAGGATCAGAAGGTGAAATTCGCTACCCACTCCTTTGTGGACTCGGCTTTGTGCTAGTGGGACAACATTGTCCAAAGCGAGGGTAGCAGGGCCATTGGAAGAATGAGATGGCCTGAACTGAAGAAGCTAGTGATCGAGGAATTCTGTCCTCACAGAGAGATGGACAAGGTAGAAAGAGACTTCCTGTAGCTGGAGGCGGGAACGATGACACACCAGTAATACACCACCAAATTCAATGAAATGGCACGGTTGGTGCCCGATCAAGTGACACCATTGTCACGAAAGATTAAAAGATACATCCAGGGGTTGCCAGCGGATATTCGTAGGCATATGATTGCCGCCCGGCCGAGCACTTTCAGTTCGGCAGTTGACTTGGCTGGCAGATTATACGATGAGCGCGAGGTGGTGGCTAAGGTGGATAAGAAGGATGGTGGTAGTCGGAACTGGAATGGGAAACGGTTTGGACGTGGTAGAACTGCTCCAAACAAGAAGGTGGCAAAGGTGGGTGATCTACGTGTGGTCACATCTGGATTGGGGCTGAGGAGGTGTGACAAATATGGAAGGAAGCATACTGGTTAGTGCAAAATAGGGAGAACGTATGTTTCAGGTGTGGTCAGCCTAGCCACATCGCTAGAGACTGTAAGAAGTAGATGGCGGAGAGCTCTGGGGCAGAGAAGAAGAAGCCGGGGGAAGGAGGGCAGAGGGCAGTGTTAGAGCTTATACCATGACCCGGGAGGAAGCCCGAGCTAATCCCGATGTTGTGTCAGGTATGTTTCTGGTAAACCAAACTTGGTGGAACAAAGAACGAATTCAATTTGGTGGAACAACTTACCGATTAGAACATGGAGCCTCGTAACATCTTATCAGGTTTGGAAAAGCAAATTCAAAGAACGCATCCATAACCAGAGACGTATACAACACTCAATATAAGATAAGAAGTGAAAAGAAAGTCGGTGAAACACCAATGCAAGTTTTAGAAAACCTTTTATCTTCTAAAAGGTATGTTTATTACACCCGAGAAGATCTCGATACAAATACCGTAGAAGATATATTTTTTTGTCATCCAAAATCATACGACACTTGGCGTGCATTCCCGCACCTGCTGATGATAGACGCGACGTATAAAACAAACATGTACAAACTTCCGTTTGTTCTGATTGTTGGTGTGACCTCGACACACAAGACATTTTGTGTTGCTCGTGCATTAATTAGTAAAGAACGAGAAGATAATTTTGAGTGGGTGCTAAATAGATTGAAAGATACGTTAAACAGATGTATGGAGCCGCGAGTCATAATAACAGACAGAGATCTTGCTTTAATGAGCGCATGTGTTAAAATATTTCCGAATGCTTCAAAGTATTTATGCAAGTGGCATATTAATGAGAATATCGCAAAACACTATAAAGCAAGTTTTACGAAAGATGACTGGCGAAAGTTTAAATATGCATGGGCACGTTTGTGTGAGTCTCCCACGCCGGATATTTACGAGTATAACTATAACGTTTTGTATGAACAACTAGCTGAAGCGAAACGAGACAGTAAGTTTTTCATTACATGCATACATACATACATACAATACTCTTGTATAACACTTAATTTGATTTTATTAAATATATTTTCAGGAGTATTGTCATATATAAACAAAAACTGGTTAGAGAATTACAAGAAAATATTTGTATCAGCCTGGACTAACTCAAACCGCAATTTTAGCCAACAAACAACAAATAGAGTCGAGAGTCAACATGCAAATTTAAAAAGATATCTTAAATCAACAAATAGCTCACTTGATAAACTTGTAGAGTTTGTTGATCAATTGGTAAACGCACAAGAGGTAAATTTAAAAGAAAGTTTTGAGACAAACAAATTAAAATTATGAATCATCATAATCTCCCGTTGTTTGATTACCTACGAGGCAAAGTGTCACACAAAGCTCTTGATTTATTAGTTGCCGAAAACACTAAATTGCATGTGATGCGCTCAGCAAATGCAACGTGTGGTTGTCAACTTTTCCCGTTGTTTGATTACCTACGAGGCAAACTGCAGGATCGTTTAAGGGTTTGAACACAATTACAACACAACAACACAATGAGGAGATTATCTAAACTCTAATCAAACAGTAAACTGGGTTAACCAAAAGTGATACAAAGAACACAAGTAAAGCAAGAGACAGAACAGGAGAATATGGTTTTCAAGGATGCAGTATATTGCTTTCTCAAGTTCTTTTACAAGTGTTACAAAGTATGTTAAAGATACAAGAAACTTAAAATACTTATACTACAACCTACAGCCGGCTATACTATGAAAGCCAGCTGGATACAATTGACTAGACACTAACAAAATCAATTGTAGAATCAAAAGGCATATCTGCCTTTTGACCTTGTGACTATGACATGCCATAGCTCACATCCTTATACATTACAAAAAGGATAAAGTACATAAAGTGAAAAGTTTTAGACTCAAGACCTCAATGTACAGTTACCAAAAGCATGGACCTTTTCACCAACTCTTGTAAGTTGGTGACTTATCAGAGACGCAGCGGAAAAGGTGCTTTATGGAACAGTACATCAGATAAAGCATGTGTACTAAAAGTCTTCGGAAGAAATCTGTCTTCATAGGGTGAAGCTTCGGAAGACTTTGTCTCTTGAAGCTTTGGAAGACTTCATGTTTGGATTCGGAAGATATTGGTCTTGACTTCGGAAGATTTTACACATAGAATGTTTTCTAATGTATTGTGTAAAACTTCCGAAGCATTCTTCACTTCAGTACTTAGTGCATGTTGCTGAGACACTTTGGATGTTTTGGGTTGCATCAGACTTAAGGAATCCTTACAAACTCCCCCTAGGCTGATGCTACCAAAACACTTAGAAGATATTCAGATGTTGGTAGTCTTCAGTACAATCAAGACCATTCCTTTCTTCATTTGGTGGTCAGGATCATCAAGATCTCATAGTATCTTCTCATTTCAAAGAGATCATGCAGAGGTAAGTTGATTATGTCTTGCCAGGAGTAGACATTCTCAACACCTTGATCTCTGACAACATGCCATCTTTCTGGATTGGTATTAAGTCCAGGACAAGATAGGTGTCTCAGTTGCTAGAGGAGCCACTTGCATAGGAGTTGATTGGTTGCCTCATCATGCACTTCCTCAGGTTGATCTGATTCAGCCTGGGGTGTAGAGGTAGATGACTTTGGCTTCTTCTTTTTAGTCTTTGGTTTAGAAGCCATTTTCTTCTTCCTCTTTAATGTATTTAACTGAGAAGACTGGTCTGCAGCACCATGTTGATCATCAGTGTCTTTCTCAGTTGGGTGTTCCACCCTCACAGGTTCTGAAGGAGAGGGAGTTTGACCCTGTCTTGGATCAGAAGATGAAGTTTGCTGAGGCTCAGCTGGAGGTTCTGGTTCAGGTGTCTCTGGTTGTTCAAACTTGACCTCCACTTCAGGTGGGACTTGACTTGGAAGAGAGTGCAAGTCAATCAATTCACCACTTTTAATCTTCTGCTTGATCACCTTATATGCTCATCTATTGTAGATAGAGACAAGGGACCAAGTCTCCTTCCGGAGAATCCATATGACTTAAAGAAGCTCATCATTCTTTGTCTGTCAGCAGACTTCTTTGAATTCTTTTGAATGATGGCTCTTGACTTTGCAGCTTCTTCCCTTAGCTTCCTTTTGGTTGTTTTTCTTTCTTTGACTAGCTCAAGCTCAAGTTGCTTTAAGTACTCGAACTCAATGAAGTCATAGGACAAGGGAAGAAGTGCATTTGCCTGATAGAAGCCTGTGGCACTCAGGTAGTTTATCATTTTGATTCTATCCTCTTCTTTATCTACCTGAGGTTCTTGTGGAGCCACATCTTCCTGTGCAGGACTTTCTTGAACTGGAGAGAGAGTGGGAGTATGCTTGTAAAGTCTTTTCTGTCTCTTCTCCTCTTTGAATTGGAGAAGTAACCTTGCATCCTCTTTCTCCTTTATCTCTCTTGACACTTCCATGTCAGCCAGTTCATTCAACTCTTCTAAGGGGAGGGAGATGATTTCATCAACATCATAGTTCCTGGTCTGTAAATAGGTAATCCTGACTGCCCTTAACTCATCATCTTTAGTATTTGGTCTGGGGGCAGCCCTGATTGCAGCTTGCATGAATTTAGATGACCCAGAAGAACTTTCTCCCCTTAGCCTCCTTTTCCTCTCTCTCTCTCTTCCTCCTCAATTTCCTCAGGAGTCATTATCCTTTTCCCTTTGTCACCAACAGACCTTTGTGACTCAGGGTGGATTGAGGCTTGGCCTTCATTACTTGGTGTAGCTTCCATGCTCTGGCCAGAGAGAGGCTGAGAAACACCTTCACCAGCAGGTGTCTGAGATGGAGTTTGGACCTCTGCAGCAGTTGTTGATGGTGAGACAAGGGTCTTAGGTTCTGCCACTGGGCCTTCAGCCAAGGTTTCCCCTATGAAACTAATCTTAGGGTCCACCTCAAATCCAGTTGACCGATGACATTGCCTGATTGCCTAAGTCTCCTTCTTAGAGAGAACTCTGCAAGGATCCTGTCTTGGATTCTTTGAGCCAGCCTGTCAGCTTGTCTAGATTTGCTTGGATTGACAAGTGGCATGTTGACTAAATCCAGTCCTTCATAGAAGCTCAAGCTTGGAACTGAAAGACTTCTTGTTGGCCTTGAACTCTGTGAAGTATGAGGGCTCTTCTGTCATCATATACCTCCATCTGATGATGTAGTTGCCAGTTCCATGTGGTGGAGATGAGACAGCCCTTGGTATACCTTCCTCAAAGAGACTCCTGATGATAGAGTCTATAGAGTCCACATTAATATGAGTTTGAGGAAGTTGCTGAGAATGCACAACAGCAAGTGAGGATGGTGAGTCCTCTATGTCCATTCTCTTTGAAGAACTCTCTGGTTCTGTGGTTGTGATAACTTTCTCCCCCTTTTTGGTAGCATCACCCACTTGCATAGGTGAGCTGGAGGATAAATCAGTCACTTCCACAGGTTCTTGTGTTCCTGGTTAAGCTCTCCTTAAAGGTCTCTCAGCTAGTTTTTCCTTCAAATATGAAATCTGAAGTTGCTGATCATTGACCATGTTTTGTAAGGTAGTCACCTGAGATTCCAAGTGGCTGACCTTAGAGACTAAATAGGTGCATGTTTTTGACAATTTCTGCACCTTTAGTCTCAAGTTCCCCTCATCTTCATCAGAAGAATCACTGGGGGATGAGATGATTGAACCAAAATCCTCTCGCTCACCACCAGTTTGAGTTTCTTGGCTGCTGGTTTTTCTCTGCTCACTGGCAGCCTCAGTTGAGATGCCAGAGGGCAGAGTTGCCATGGTTGAGGTCTGAATGATGTAATCACTTTCAAAAGTGAGAGCCTCTTCCATATGGACATTCGGAAATAGTTCAGAAGTGTCCACCTCAGTAATAGGTGACTGATGTGGGATAGACTGAGGAGAGTCAGAGGTACTCGTCTCTCTTTGAGTAGGGGATGAGAAGAGAGACTCATGGTACACACCGAATCCTAAGTCTTCATCAGTATAGAAGGATAGGTTGGGAATTGGTTGGTTGAGATCCAAAGGCTGGGGATGGTAGCTGTCCCCTGAAGGTTGTTCACTTGAGTGTTGAGACTCAGAGTGAAGGCTTAAGGCTGTGGGCTAGTGAGCTCATCAGTGTGAGCATGAGGAACTCATCACTGATTCTTGAAACAATGGGAGTGGTCTGCTCCTCAGGAGAAGTGGGAGCTCCAGTATCCACTTCTTCATGTATTGGTGAGTATATGGGGGCCTCCACAGACTGAATAGTCTGAGCAGGGTTCGTTTGGATTTTCTTTGGTAGGTGATGGATATTTGAGGTTGTGTAGAGGGTTGGAGAGCAGTAGGTGTGGGTTCAACACTAGCTTGGACTGCTAGGTTGTCACCTTGAGCAATGAGCTCTAACATTTTTGGGACTAGGGCTGTTTCTACCCCTGAGAAGCCTACAGTTGGCTTCTTCATAATTTTAAAGATGCGGGCTTCATCTGTCCCAATTTAAGAATAATACGTGTTTCCCTCAACTGTGAGCCCAGTTCACAGTTGAGAATGTGTTGAACATATCTAGGAAACATGTAGTATTCTAAGGAGTCTAAGTTTGCAAGTAAATTTATAAACAATTGTGAATACCTGAACTTGACCCCCTGAATCATTCCATGAACTATAAAGGAGAGATCCTCAGGAATCTGGTCCCATCCACCATGCTTGTTTGATAAGCTGTGGATAACCACATGGAGCAGGTATTTCCACTGGGATGAGACCTTCCCTTTCCTGAAGGTCTTTACAGAGAAATCTCACTCATAGCCCATCTGCTCGAAGGAATGATTAACCGCTTCCTTTGGGAAGAACACTTCACCTTCTTCATCATCCAGCTGAAGATGTCGGTTGATGATGGCGGAGTGATGAAGATTGTTCTCCCCTGCACTGTGGCAGACAGTGCCTTCTCCCCATCCATAATGACCTCTTGGCAGGTCTTCCAGAATTCAAGCAAGTGATCCTCATATAGAGGAGGATCAATGGTTAGGGAGGTGAGGTAGTGAGACAAAGACAAAAAACGGCAAACCTCTGAGAAATGAGGATCTTTGTCAGAGCATAACAGAGCAACCTGATTGTGTTGTCTGTGTAGCTGCATGGCAAAGTTAGGATCATTTCTGTGAGCAAGGTCAGCCATTGTGAGGTAGCTCAGAGACGAAGAGAAAAATGGGAAAGAAATTACAGAGAGAAGCTTTGGTTTTAGGTTTGGAAGAAAAGCAGATGATAGAAGAGGGGGAAACCGTTGGGTTTATTTGAGAGAGAAGGATTTCAGATAAAGTTTAATGAAAGAGGATAAACTTTGAAATCCGTATGTCGGTCCCACCTCTGAAAAGTAGTTTACCTTTTTGCTCAAAAATTAGTTTTCTTGGAATTCGAAAAGCTTCTGAAGGTAATTTGTCTTTGGAAGTTTTGATTGAAAAAGCTTCCGAAGCTAAATAGCTTCGGAAGAATTTTCCTGAGAGTCTTGAAGATTTATGCTTCGGAAGAGAAATAAACTCTTGGATGCTTTGTATAAGAATGAACAAAGCTTCCGAAGGTTAATTTTGCTTCGGAAGATAAATTTTGACTTCTTCCGAAGGTAAAATCTCTTAGACAGTCTTTATTTTGAAGACATATTTTTCTTCCGAAGGTAAAACGTTATCTTCCGAAGTATCAGAAAATTTTCAAGAATCTAAGGAAAGTCTTCAAAAAGAGTTTTACATTCAAAGAAAACATGAGCTTATGAAAGTGATGAACTAGACAACTTAGGACACACATATTTTTTAAGAAGAAATAATTAGAATTAGTTTTAAGAAAAAGTCTACTCAAAGTTAATCATCCCAATAGCTGATATCAGATACTTAAATCTCTGTTCATCAAAGCTTTTGTGAACAGATCAGCATATTGTTCATCTGTGTGAACTTTGACTAGTTTAATTAATCCCTTTTCATAGTTATCTCTTATTAAATGATACCTGATGTTGATGTGTTTGGTCCTTGAGTGTTGCACAGGGTTCTCAGTGATAGAGATAGCACTATTGTTGTCTATGTGGATAGGAGTCTCTTTGAAGTTAAATCCATAGTCTAGCATCTGATTTTGAATCCAAAGCACTTGAGCACAGCAGCTTGCAGCAGCAATGTATTCAGCCTCAGCAGTTGATGCAGACACACAGGATTGTTTCTTGCATTGCCATGAGACAACCCTTCCACCAAGGAATTGACATCCCCCAGATGTAGACTTTGCAGTCATGTTGCAACCACCATAATCACTGTCTGTATAGGCATACAGATTGAATTAGGATTCTTTGGATACCATAGACCAAGTGTTGAAGCACCTTTGAGGTATCTTAAAATCCTTTTCACAGTGATTAAGTGAGACATCTTAGGGTTTGCTTGATATCTTGCTCAAATACATGTAGCAAACATGATATCAGGCCTGCTAGCTGTAAAATACATAAGAGACCCAATCATAGCCCTGTATAAGTGCTCATCTACACACCTCCCCTCAAGATCTGGACCAAGGGAGTGGTTTCTGGCTATGGGTGTCTTAGCAATCTTACAATCAGTCATGTTGAATCTCTTGAGTATATCTTGAACATACTTTGACTGACTTATGAAGATGCCATCTTCAACCTGCTTCACTTGAATTCCCAGAAAGAAGTTGAGTTCTCCCATTGAACTCATTTCAAATCTGTCTTTCATCAGCTTTTCAAAGTCTTTGCAGAGCTTTGAATTGGTTGAACCAAAGATGATGTCATCCACATATACTTGAACTAGCAGAATGTCTTTTCCTTGTCCTTTGATGAAGAGAGTTTCATCTATAGTACCTCTCCTGTATCCATGTTTACAGAGATACTCAGACAGTGTCTCATACCACTTCCTGGGTGCCTGATGCAGCCCATAAAGAACTTTGTCAAGCTTGCAGACATAATCAGGATGATCAGGATCTACAAAACCAGGTGGTTGTTTGACATAAACCTCCTCATCAATCACTCCATATAAGAAAGCACACTTTACATCAAGTTGATAGACTTTGAAATTCTTGGATGCAGCAAATGCCAGGAATATCCTAACAGCTTCTAGTCTTGCTACAGGAGCAAAGACATCAGTGTAATCAATCCCTTCTTCTTGTGTGTATCCTTGAACAACTAGTCTTGCCTTGTTCTTGATGATGATTCCTCTATCATCCTTCTTATTCCTAAAAACCCATTTGGTTCCAATGGTAGTCTTCCCATGAGGAAGAGGACAAAGGTTCCAAACTTTCTGTCTTTTGAATTGAAGCAGCTCTTGTTGCATAGCTTCAACCCAACTTCCATCCTTTAGATCCTCCTCAACTTTCTTTGGCTCTAACTGGGATAGAAAACAAGAGTGAAGACAAACATTTGCTTCATGGGTTTGCCCTCTTGTCTTACCCCCGGAGATAACATCTCCAATGATGTTTGTGGTAAGATGAGACTTGTGGATCCTTAGCTGAGGGATCACAGCAAGTTGCTGAGATAGATCCAAATTTGAGAAATTTAGATCTGGTCTTGAAGATTGATCCTCCACATTATCACACTTATCAAGATTAACTTGATCCAATGAGTGTGTGACATCATTGATGTTGTCATCTATGGTATGGTTATTAGCATCAAGAAATTCTTGATCACTATCACCATCACCATTGTTGTCTTCTGCAATTGAGGTGTCTTTATCTGGTTGAGAAGCCTCTGAGCTGGAATTTGAAGGCATGCCAGATGTATCAGCTGGATTTGTCATTGTTGTGCTGATAGAAACCTCATTTGCTGAAGTAGTTTCAACTGGAGCTGAAGGTGTGTTAGTTGAAGGTCTTCCTAGCTCAAATCTTGGATCGGGATCACCTGTATTTAAATTTTCTGCAGATCCTAAAACATGCTCACAAGATTTATTAAAACAGTTGGTAACTAAATCAAGATCAAATAGCCAATCCGGACCAGAACCAGCCACACTGGGTGTGTGCTCATTGAAAGTCACATTGGCTGACTCCTCAATAATTCTAGTTCTGAGATTGTATACTCTATAAGCTTTAGCTTGGGAAGAGTATCCAATGAAGTGTCCATCGTCTGATTTCTCAGCAAACTTGGCAACTTGATCTTTGGTATTCAAGATGGTGCAGGGACATCCAAATGACCTGAGAAAACCAATGAAAGGTTTCCTCTTATGCCAAAGTTCATAAGGAGTCTTACCATGTGTCTTAAGTACTAAAACTCTGTTTTGCACATAGCAAGCAGTATTAACTGCCTCTGCCCAGAAGGTGATAGGCAGTTTAGAGTCAGACAACATAGTTCTTGCAGCTTCAATAAGTGTCCTGTTTCTCCTCTCAGCAACTCCGTTTTGCTGAGGAGTCCTGGGAGCACTGTATTGTCTTGTAATACCCTTTTCATCACAAAATGTATCAAGGATTTGGTTTTTGAATTCAGTTCCTTGATCACATCTTATGGTTTTGACCTTGTGATCACATTGATTCTCAATCTTTAAGATGAAATTCTTTAGAATCTCAGGAGTCTCATCTTTAGTTCTAAGGAAGAAGACCCAAGTGAATCTTGTAAAATCATCTGTGATCACTAGACAGTATAAGATCCTTCCTAAACTCATTACACTGGTGGGGCCAAAGAGATCCATATGTAACAAGTGTAGGGGTGTAGTGATGGAGTTCATTTCCTTAGGCTTATGGGATGCCTTATGTTGCTTCCCTTTCAGGCATGCAACACAATGATCATCACTTGTAAACTCTTTCTTTGGCATTCCAGTTACCAAATCATGCTTAATCAATTTATTCATGTTTTTAAAGTTTACATGGCACATTCTTTTATGTCATAGGAAAGACTCATCACTATTGGCTTTAGATAGAAAGCATGAAACTTCTCCAGAGGGAGATGTTTCTTGCAAATCCATCTTGTACATGTTCCCTTTCCTAGGGGCTCTGAGCAGGATGTGCTCATGAGGAATGACCACACCAGGCTTGAGAACAATGCACTCATGCTCAGTAAAGAGCATGTTATGTCTTTGATCACAAAATTGGGATACACTCAGAAGATTGTACCCAAGCACCTTAACAAAGTTTACCTTTTCAATGCTGAGCTTTCCATTTGTGACCTTGCCCCTTCCAGAAATGTAACCACCTTCATCTCCTCCAAAAGCAACTGGTCCTCCATCAATTCTCTCAAAATTATGGAGTAGAGACCTATTGCCTGTCATGTGCCTGGAACAGCCACTGTCAATTATCTAGACGTTTCCATTTGTCTTGAGTTGTTCCTGCACAAAGAGAATGATTAGTTATATTTGGAAACCCAAGTCGTACTTGTCTTGGGCTCAGTAAGTGTAATAGAAGGTAATGCAACAGCAATAGATCCTATGGTTGTACTGTGAGGATCTTCAGCTATTGTTGATGGAGAAATTTCAGTCATTTGGTCTTTTTTAGACTTCCACACCACCTTTGGACTCTTGGACTTGACCTTCAAAACCTTTGAAGCTTTTGGAACTTCACAGGTTTTGATGACTGAACCTTCGGAAGATTCTGCAGTCACTGCAGCAGACTTCAGTGCTTCGGAAGAACTCCTATCTTCCGAGACCAATTTTACTTCCGAAGGTAATTTTCCATTTACCTTCTTCTTTGATTTGGAGCTTCCGAAGGAAACAGACTTTCCTTCCGAAGCTTGAGATTTCTTGAGATTCTTTGAAGTCTTTGTATTGGTCATGTGGATGGTACTTCTAGGATTGTATGGGCAATCCTTAGCAATGTGAGAAGTATTTTCACACATGACACATAACATTTTCTTCTTCAAAAGAGTCTCCTTTTGAGAGCAAGACTGGCTTTGGTCACATCCCTTCTCCACCTTCATCTTGGTAGATGCTGAGACAGTTCTTTTGGGCTGTGAACTGTTCTTGGAGTTTGATGGTCCAGGCTGTGCAGCAGTGGTACACAGCAGCTCAGTCTTCTTCTTTGCTCTGAGATGATTTGAACATGAACCAGGACTCTTAGATGAGGAGTCTTGGTTGATGTCTTCAGTCCTTACTACTTTGAAACCTGCAGAGATAAAAACTTGTTTCTGCTTAGCATCAAAAGTAGCCTTGATTTCTTGAGCCTTCTTTGCTTTCCTTTTGCTCTTCCTGATCAAGTTCTTTCTTTTGGACTTGGTCATCATAGATGATTTCTTCTCTCTCAGAAGGATAGTGGCCCTTGGAAGAATCCTCTCTTCACTCTTCTCAGAGGAATTCTTCACTATTACTTCTTCATCATCCTCACTTATAGGATCTATGAGAGGAAGCTCATCTTCACAAGTTTCCACACTAGGATATCTTACAGACAAGATTGTGTGTGGAGGAGCTATCTCATTTGATCCTAGTCCCTGTCTATTTTGATAGCACACTTTTTATGCAGGGATGAGGATATCATGTTTTTGAAGGTCTCTTCTTCAAGAACACTTTTCTCTGCCTTGGCTTTGCTGATCACAAGCTCAGCCTGGCACTCAGTCAATTTAGTTATGAGATCTTGGATCTGAGTTCTAAAATCTGTATTTTATATTTTAGTACTGAAATGGTTTTCTCCAAATCTTCTATTTTTAACTTGTAATCATTTTCAGACTTTCTAAAATCAGATTTTAATATGTTTAATGACTCAAGATCGGATCTCATCTCTAAGTTGTAGGACTTGTATCTATTCACTTTAGCAATGCATTCAGGAGTACAGAGATGTTCCAATACCTTGGCTTCATCATGGTCAGCCATCAGTGCTTGGTTTGGAGAAGCATCTTCCACCTGAAAACTCCAGTCAAAGCCTCCTTCTTCAACAGCAACAGCAGCATGTTGCTTAGGCTTCTCAGACTGAGGAGCTTTGTCAGTGTAGTTTGGTCTGGGTGGTGTTTGGCCCCCATTTGCTTTAGGTGCCTTACACTCCCTAGCAAAGTGACCCATAAGGTTACAGTTGTAACACTTAACTTTGCTTTTATCCAGCCCAAACTTTCCACTGGTAGCATTGCTTGGAAATCTTCTTCCTTTCTCTTGTAGAACTTCTTGGCTCTGTGAGTGAGGAGAACCATCTGCTGAACTATCTCCATGTATTCCAGGTCATCTGGATGAATACAGTCCAGGTCTTCAAGAGTGAAGAGATAATTCCCACAGCTTTCATCAGTAGACACAAAGCTTGAGAAGAACTTGTCTCTTGAATGGACTTCCTTGAGTAAAGTTTTCCCTTGTGTCTCCGGGAAGGTGATGAAAGGACCCTTTTGTGAGTTTTCAGGGTAGCATATGAGATGATGTTGGGGTTCTATGATGTCCCTTTCAACCACATGAAGGGCTGAACCCATTTGATTGTTGAGTTGCCAGATGAACCTTGTATGTTCATCTCCATCTGGTATCCACTGAGAATCCCATATAACTCTGTCAGAGTAAGAGTTTTAAGGTTCTCAGTCCTCTTGATCACCACACAATAGTGTGTCCATTGCCTAGGAAGTGAGGACATGAACTTCCTTACAATGTCTCTGTTCTCAAGAGGAACTCCTCCATCCACTAGGGTATCCACAATCTCAACATACCTGAAGTATTGTTGGGTCATGGTTTCACCTGCTTTAAAGGTGAAATTTTCAAACTGCTGCTTCAGAAGATCTTTCTTGTTCTCCTTGGCTTCAGAGGAGCCTTCATACATCAGCTTCAGTGCATCCTATAGCTGTTTAGCTGTTTTGCACTTCTTAAAACCTCTGTATACAGAGTTTGGGAGAGCAGTCTGAAGAGCAGTCATGGCCTTCTTGTCAATCTCTACTCTTTTTCTATCTTCATCTGAATAGTTGGCCATATCTTTAGGAATCATACCAGCACCAGTAGCAGAGGGGGTGCTAGGTATGAAAGGTCCATTTTCAACAGATTCCCACATTCTTGAGTCAAGAGACCTGATGAAGCCTTCCATCCTCATGCACCAGGTGTCAAAATCATCAAGAGTGATCAGTGGGGATTTGTTCATGGTTCCAGTCTCCATATCAGTCTTTGAGATGGAAGCCATTTGAAGAGTTTAGTTTTTGTGTGTGTGAGGGATCTTAAGATGGTTAGATCTTATATCAAGAGCCTGAAGCTCTGATACCAATTGCAGGATCGTTTAAGGTTTGAACACAATTACAACACAACAACACAATGAGGAGATTATCTAAACTCTAATCAAACAGTAAACTGGGTTAACCAAAAGTGATACAAAGAACACAAGTAAAGCAAGAGACAGAACAGGAGAATATGGTTTTCAAGGATGCAGTATATTGCTTTCTCAAGTTCTTTTACAAGTGTTACAAGTATGTTAAAGATACAAGAAACTTGAAATACTTATACTACAACCTACAGCCGGCTATACTATGAAAGCCAGCTGGATACAATTGACTAGACACTAACAAAATCAATTGTAGAATCAAAAGGCATATCTGCCTTTTGACCTTGTGACTATGACATGCCAAGCTCACATCCTTATACATTACAAAAAGGATAAAGTACATAAAGTGGAAAGTTTCAGACTCAAGACCTCAATGTACAGTTACCAAAAGCATGGACCTTTTCACCAACTCTTGTAAGTTGGTGACTTATCAGAGAGCAACGGAAAAGATGCTTTATGGAACAATACATCAGATAAAACATGTGTACTAAAATTCTTCGGAAGAAATCTGTCTTCATAGGGTGAAGCTTCGGAAGACTTTGTCTCTTGAAGCTTCGGAAGACTTCATGTTTGGCTTCGGAAGATGTTGGTCTTGACTTCGGAAGATTTTACACTTAGAATGTTTTCTAATGTATTGTGTAAAACTTCCGAAGCATTCTTCACTTCAGTACTTAGTGCATGTTGCTGAGACACTTTGGATGTTTTGGGTTGCACAGACTTAAGGAATCCTTACAACAACTTCAGCAGTAAAGTCTCAGAAGCCTGTTATACAATGTAGTCGTTCCACATCGTTTAAGGTGTCACAAAGTACCAATAACTTTTCATTGATTGTCGTAGATCAGCAATTACACAATATAAACAGGTTAAAAAATTGGATTCCTTCAATCTTTCATCAGTATATTTCATGTATACGAGATGTTCGACCCGATGGTAACTGTGGTTTTCGATCTATACCTTTAGGGTTGGGGTTTAATGAAAATAAATGGATGTATGTGCGTTAACAACTTTTAGAGGAGTTGGACACATATGAATTGAGTTACAGAGAAGTTTTCGATACTTTGTACGCCGGACAGTATAATGAATTGCGTCACACAATAGATTGGCAACGTGTGGAACCTGGGCCAGAAGAACATTGGATGATAATGCCGTATATGGGAATAGTAATTGCTCAAAGGTTTGGTGTTATTCTTCATCTATTAAGCAATAATGGTTGTCAAACATTTTTCCCCTTATGGGCTAATTCGAATAGTATGATGCCTCATCATGTCGTTTCGATTGTTCATGTCAACAATAATCATTTCGTCCACGTTAAATTAGATAGAGATTATCTGATGCCTACATTAAGTAATCTTTGAATTCTTAACCGAAACGTACGTGCTGCAGAATGGGAGATTATGTATATGAGTCATATCTCGGCATACAATACAATAATAGAAGCTAACCGAGATCCCCAGCTTATATAAATTTATTTTAATTAAAAAAATTAAAAATAAAAATAAAAATAATTATAAAAAAAAACTATACGCCGTGTATAGACCCATACGCGACGTATAGCCTCCCGGACCAATTAAAGGGACATCTCCTCACAAACTCACCCTACCAAACTTTTCCAACCCAAAAAACTCTCTCGTATAATCGATACTACACGTATTGTTCGCTGATTTCTCTACATTCACTAGTTCTGGTATGTATTATTGTTCTTATACCTTTGTTATGTTAATCGTACGCTAATTTAAACGTTAAAATGATTTTTATGCGGTAAAAACATAGATCTGTAAACTGTTTTAGGAACTATACGCGGCGTATAGAGCTATACGCAACGTATAGTTCATAGGTTGAAGAAAACCCATAGGTTGGTACCTATACGCGGTGTATAGGGCTATACGTGGCGTATAGGACCCATACGACACACACAAGACCCATACGCGGGTACCTATACGTCGCGTATAGGGCTATACGCGGCGTATAGGTCCCATACGACACACACAAGTGCCATACGTGGGTACCTATACGCGGCGTGTAGGCCCTATACGCGGCGTATAGGCCCTATACGCATGTCTTAAAATTTTTCATTTTTTTTTGCAGATATGTCTTTCGATTCTGACGTTGAGGTTGAGGTTGATGTTATTGCCAATCATTCATGGTTACAGTTTGAGCCCGATACTATTGAGCATGGAAAGTGCTCAAAATTCATTCGTATGAAGATCGGTCATCAAAAGACAGTGGATTGGGAGGTGATGGCCGAACTTGGAGAGCACGATAGACTCGTTGGGATTATTGGAGATAATACGCCATGGAGTCGATTATTTGAGCTGGCATTCTTACCTTCATACCGAGAGCTGAGGGTGGAGTTTTTATCCACCTTTATTATGTTCGTCCTGATGAGATGGTGGAGGACGATGAGCAATCTGAGATTTCGTTTCGGCTATGTGGACGATTTCATCAGATGCCGATTGAGCAGTTTGCCGTTCTCTCGGGACTTTATTATGAGCCGGAGACCGTTACCCCTCTATTTACAGAGGGAATTACTGAGATGGAGGATACCCAATTGAGAGATTGGTGGCCTCAAATTGCCGGAGGTCCGTTTCATAGGACTAAGGGCAGGGTCACTGGCATTAGAGACCCTCTTATCCGTTACTTGCATCAGATGATCGCCACATCCATCACGAGATGTGGCAAGAGTCGGGAGTGGTGTACCATTCCCGACTTATTTTACCTATATTGTTTGCTTACGGGGACCAGGTGCAACCTGGCGAGATGTTTAGCTGAGTATTACGCTTCATATTATCATCGGCAGGAGCGTGGATCGGTGTATGGCGACGCGTACATTGCGATCATTGCGCGTTCTTATAGTTATCTTACTTGCCATGCTGTTGACGTATCTCCTCCGATCGAGCCGGTGAGATTAGATCATCGTACGTTATACGGCATGCGTATTATACGCCTGTTTCCGAGTGGCATACGGTTCTCTCTTCGACCCGGTGAGATCTGGCATCCTGCACCTGTTCAGTAGGTCGGCGATGACCATCCACACCAGCAGCAGGAGCATATTTCGCATGATCAGCCGCCACACGACCAGCCGTCTCCTCAGCCACAGTTCCCTCGGCATATTTATAGAGATGTAATGGTGCATGCACGTATTGAGACATTTATGCAGGAGATTAATACGAGATTACGGGATCAGGGTCGTCGCCTCGATCGAGTTGAGGATCTTATGGATTGGCACGTTCAGCTTGAGATTGCACGAGCCCGTGCTGCTGGTATTGATCATCCAGACTTGCCACCGCCTCGATATTACCCAGATTCACTATAGTTTTATTTTGTTAATTGTACTTTTATTTTGTTATGTATTTAACACTTCGTTATTTATTTATATTATCTTTTAATTTTTGTTTTGTTTTATATGTTTTATTTGTTAACTAAGATTTAAAATTATCGATTAATATGTTACAAAATATAACTTATACGCAAAGTGTCAACCTTCACGTACAAAATAAAGCCGACAATATTTTTATACGTACTAACCCATGCGCGGCGTATACTCCCTTCACAATACATAGAAATATTGCAGAAAAAATTTGGGAAAATTATACGTTGCGTATAGACCTATACGCGGCGTATAGCCTCATCGACACGCGTGGGACACGAGTCTTGTCAGAATATACTTTATACGCCGCGTATGAACCCATACGCGGCGTATTGGGAATATTTTCGCAACCCTAACGCGTATGGACCCATACGCGACGTATAAAGTCAAAGGGGTGTTGATTTAAAATTGGGGGTGTCCAAATAAAACCATCATATAAATATAATGATGAGATCTAACGGCCATCGTAGGCGGTCGCATTTATTACCAACAAAGGAAATTAAAGGTGGCTCCTTCTGTCATGGACGGCACTGACGGCGACTCTTCTTCATTACTTTCTCCGTCTCCTCGTTTTACTTTATTAATTTTATTATTTTAACAACCGTCTTCTTCCTTTTAATATCATTTTTCCTTAAAAAAATATTTCATCTTTTCTACTTGTGTTTTATATTCTGTAGTGAGTTTACTGAAAAATAGTATAATATTCAACCTTGTCGCGCTCATTGACCATTTTTTGTTTTACTTTTAATTTTTCATCCAAATTAGGTATAAATTTTATATCGAAACTTAGAAAACTAATATGGGACATCCATGGCTTTCTAACGTAAAGGTAACGAATTTGGCTTTATAATATAA
Organism: Flaveria trinervia; assembly: GCA_025506515.1. Lineage (NCBI taxonomy): Eukaryota > Viridiplantae > Streptophyta > Magnoliopsida > Asterales > Asteraceae > Flaveria > Flaveria trinervia. Next base: position 119,822,499 of record CM046444.1, on the reverse strand, counting down.
AGTTAATTAATTTAAGTGTCACTTGATGCAATATATTTCAAGTGGATTATGAGTTTTATTATAATAAGTCTTTAAGTGGTGGATTTTTCTTGTAGTGATGTTTTCGTAGGAAATGAATGATTTTTACCAATAGGGTTACTTAGATGATCAGACTTATAGTATTTGTTGAATGTTAATAGGAAAAACTAAGATAGATATGAATGTTGTGCTTTGTATATAAGCTCTTTAGTTAAAATAATAACAAGAAGTTGTGATGTTTAAAATGGACAAAGTTTTGGTCGAAAAAAAATCTAAATTGAGTATTAATTAATTATTTTGAGTAATAAAAATAAACATATGTAGTAATATTGACAAGATGATTATACCTTAAACTAGATATAAAACAATTTTGATTTGAAGTCTTATATCATTGAATTTTTATTTAACATCACTGATAACTGTAATCTGTTGTTTACAAAATAAACACTCGTTTGCTTATAGCAAACCCTGCAGTTTCTAATCTGCGAACCAAAAAGACATTGATGGGACATCCATTTTTTCAAATTCAAAAAAAATAAACTACAGAAATTGCCATTTATATCCCCTTCACAATTTTTATTATATAAATATTATTAAATTTTAATATTTCAATTATTATCTATTAATAAATATTAATCACAAATAACTATTTTACCATTGTTAATTCTAACTTTTGATTTTATTATTAATAATAATCTCAATCTAAAAAATCAATCTTTAATTATTTTTTAAGAAGTAACATGTGATGTGGTAATTACATCTCAATGACTCCAATTTATTATTTTGATTTTTATAAAAGATCAATATTATATATCTTATGTTACCCTTAATGTAGTCTATCAATCCCCTCGTTCCTATATATTTTGTCTTTTCCAAATTATATTATTTTCTAAGAGATAAGTGTCCAATCAATTTCGTTTTCTCCTATTGTTGATTTTGTTTTTTTTTCCGATTCGAGTATCATACTTTTCATATAATTTTTCTATTTTTATTTAAAAAATAACATGTGACATAAAAATGTTTGTTTATTATAATAGTAAAATTAACATGTATTAAATGATTCAACATAACTAGAATCAATATAAACTTCACAAAAGCCATAATTTCATAAATATACACCTATCAAGTTGATTCCACCATAATATTCATTAAATATAAAACTCTATACACTTAAATATATGAAAACACTATTTTCAATTATAAACCAGAAAATAAACAAGATATAAAAAAATGAGACCAAATAAATACAAATTAACCTCGTAGTTGTTAAGAATTATTCATACAAGATAAAAAAACACCTTAAACCTTCGGAATGGATGAAATTTAGAGTGGGGCAACAATTGTGAAAAATAGGTATTGGATAGATGAAGGATAGATAAAATCATGAGTTTTGTGATTCGAAAGAGTAAACGGCCATTTATTATAGCAAAATGTGTTTACTTTTGTAAAATTATTTCCCGACATCTTGATTGGTTTGAATTGACCGCCCTAATTTCAATAAAGGTAAACTACATTACATTACTAAATTGATATTTATTTAGTCAAAGTGGTATATTAAACCAATGTTTCATTTTTATTTGGTACTTTGGTAGAGCCTAAACATACCCTTTTTGAGAGGGACATTGACTTTTTAATGGAAATGGTCCACAAAATTAATAAGTATAGAGAACACGTTTGGTAGCATCTATGAGTTTGTAAGATTCAACATCACTCTTAATTACTAGTATTTCGGCCATTTCGTCGGTAGATATAAAATTTGTCATCTTAGATATAAATACATAATAAAAATTTACTAGAGTCATTAGAGATACATCTATTGTTTTGTTGGGACACCCTAATTTGATAACCAAACGTGTATTTGATAACCAGGGATGATATGACCCTATTAACGAATAAAAACAAATTGAGTTAAAGTTTCACTATATTAACACACATATACTTATTCTGATATGTTTAATATACTCGATGTATTTAACTAGTTTTAATATTCTCAATTTGTTTATGATTGTTTAAACCAACTTTTTAAACAAGAATAATATATATAGAATCCGCAAAAGAAATTATAAATAATAAATAATAAATAAAATATGGGTGTGGGGTCAAAAGTTACGAGGTGTTTGAGGAAGTTCATGTTGGGATTCCTGAAGTAGTCACGTGTAACTCCACCGTCCCAATCTTTATAACCCTTTCCCTTTCACGCGTTTTCACAATTTCATACATTCACCCAACATTTCTTTTTTATTTTTGTTTTTTTTTCGACAAACGAATATTTTTAAGCTCAGTCACCCGGGTAAATTTAATGGCAAATACAAACAGCGTTGATAACCCGACTCGCCCATCATTTCAAAGGAAACCCATCACCTAAAAGTAATACTAGTGTGTTAATGTGCTAGGGTAACACTATTTAATACATATAAATATGGGGTAAAAAGATGGTTGGGAATGAGAACCAGCAACCCCTTTTTTCTTTAAAAAAAATGTGTGATCCTGCTTCGAACAATTCCGATCTAGTTGTTAATCAGATATTTTTTTAACGATAAATGTGTGATCCTGTTTCGAATGATAGATGTTTTCTTAACTAGAACCCATTTATTTATGTCACAGCCATGACCGCACCACCAAACCTCAAAGAATGAATCTAATTAGTGAAAAATCCTTCACTCAACTTTGAGCATATTTAGTAATACTTGAAACCATGAGTATATTGTTTGTGGCATATAATTCTGAGCATATTGCTTAGGTTAGTTAGATAGTTAGATATGGTTTAGAATAGGTTTCAATATAATAAAATTCAAATTAAACATGTTTTGAACTTTTAAACTAATTTTTAAATCTGGTCACGTAATTCTCATCACTTAAATCTGTTTTAACTTAAATAAGTTTCAAAAAGAAAAAAAAACGGTGAGTTTGTTTAAAGGGCAATTGCATAAACCATATTTTGAATTTGTGAAATTACATATTTTACCAATTAATGTTTTTGTATATTATGCATTTTATAAACTTTTACTTACTTTGTATTCTCGAGTTTACTTAACGAGAGAAAATAAATGAAACATTTTATTTTCCTTTCTCTTTTTTTCTTTCTCTTTTTTTCTTTCTCTTTTTTTCTTTCTCTTCTCTTCTCTTCTTTCCATTTTTTTAATTTAAAAGGGTTGATTAGCTTTAATTTTTCTTTCATTTCCTTTATTTTTATTCTTTAGTGAGCTCGGAAACATAATTTTCTTACTTTCTTTGTATTTTCTTTTATTAAAAAGAAAACTATGAAACATAACTATATTTTTCTTTTCTTCCTTTTCCCTTCTTTTCAATCCGTATATGAACTCGGAAAGATAACATTAATAAAAATATGTGATTTTACAAATTTAAAGGTGCATATGCAATTCTCTCTCTCTTTTTATATTATTTTTTTACTGATACCTGTTTCCAAAACTAGCTTAGTTTTAAAACAGTCAATTTTATAAAGGGCTAAATATAAGTATACAACTATACAAGGTCCAACTGAAACAAACGGGGACTTCACAAAGATATTCAGAGCCCAAATCCACTAAGGCCCAAAAAAGTGGTCCAGTTGTTTCAGGAGTTAAAGGGAAGTATCTACAAATGCAAGTGCAAAAGGTATTCATCTAATTTGTTATCCCATATTGCTATACATTTTCCAATACATAGTTTTAGTTATAAGGGTGGCCTTCACGATTTCTTCGATTGGGTTGAATTCATTAATCACCGTGCTTGATAACTTTACAAATTTACCATTTCGTGACGAAACCATATACTAAACTACAAAGTGGGCAATGTATAGGATGAATGGCGTTTGATATTCCTACGATGAAAAGCCTGTGTTTGATTAGGTTTTCGGGGAAATGTCGATAATTCGCAACCAAGTCCAACTAAAATTGCTTAACTTTTAATATTGTGATGTCGTAGAAGTTGGCATGCATAATGTATTACATGGTTAAATGTTGCTCACATAACATGCTTTTATGTAAAGTTGTTGACAAATCAACATTGTTTATTTGTTTTCTAAAGTTCATGATGAAGATTCTCGTTGTCCCAGATAGATTCTATGAGTTGACGCCACATTCTTAACTATGTCAAATTAAGACTATGTTATTCTCAAAACTGACTTGTCACGTCAATACGTAACCGTCTTAACAAGTAATATAGGTTAACAACTATAAATTAATAATGAAACTTACGTTACTAATCGATAGTATGTATGATGTATGTTATTTTTATATAGTTGTATGTTATTTTTTTTACTTTTTATGCAATAATTTTATATGTATAAGTCAATTTCAAAACATACATGATGCAAGTTTTTAATTCATAAAGTATAATGTATTCATTTGTGGAAATACATATATGAATAAGATACATATAAGAGTATGATAGATAGATTTTCTGTTTAAAAATATACGAACTTATTTAATACGTAAGTTTTGAACATAGAACCTGTTCGATACAAAAATAATTTTAAGTAGAAAAAATTAAACTCTAAACATTTGCTCGGAAAGAGCGATTAAAAGTTTAAAACATAACTAAAAGATGTAGGACCAAAATTGTAATTTATTAAACAGTATGGGGACTATTTTTGTACTTTAGTAAGTATCAATCTGTAATCTACTTGTTCTATACACTTCGATCCATTCTTACCCCAATTGATCATTTCGTGTTCAACAAAACATCGTATCGACAGAAATTAGGGTTTGATTTTGGGTGTAAAATGCTAATTTGATGAATTCATCGCTTATTACGTGCTAATTCATCTCGATTTTTCCAAAAAATTTCCATCGTATAGTCATTTTGTGTTGTTGTTTAGGTGGTTTAATTGCAGGTGAAATCAACAGGACTTAGAAGCTTAATGGGACGCAGTGGTTCTTCATCTAGAAGAAAACGCTCAAAGAAAAAGAGTTTGAAGGTCTCTTCCGAGGTTAGTGAATTCTATACCAGTTTTTCACTTTTAGGGTTTCGACTTTTTGCCTGATATTATCCAAATAATTGTTGTGTTTTAGTTAATTTCATGTTTATTGGCTGATTCTCGACATTTTTGCCCAGTGTTCTGTATATAAAATGTGATTTTTTTGTCAATTTCGCTTTCTTTTCCTGGCATTTTGGATTAATGTGTTGTTTTAAAACTTGAATTGAAATATGGTGAGAACAAGATACTTGTAGAGGCAATGAGGCATCCGATTGAAACTTGAAAACACTTTTTCTTTATGCTCATGTTGATTACAATGTCATTAGGGTTACCGAAAGAAGAAAAGTAGAAGAAATAAATCCAAGAGGCTTCGTTGTCAAGATGATTCCTTTTCTTCTAGTCCAGATGATGAATCCACTAGTTCATCACTGAATTCATATTCCTGTTCAGAAGGTGAGTATAAACGTAAAAGGGCTCGTTCTCGCTCACGAAGTGAAATAAAGGGTAGTAAGAAACGGCGTAGAAGAAGGTCTTTAAGTGAGGATAGCGGTGAATATTCGTCCCCTGTGAAGAAAAGAAAAAGGTCTAAGAAAAGTAAAAAGATCAAGAAGAAGAAGTCGAGAGGAGATGCTTATGTTAGTTCAGCAAGCAGTGATTCTGGAAGTTGCTCCACTTGTAAATATGAAGATAGCAGTAGTGATGAACTCGGTTCACACAGGAGGTCAAGGGGTAGGTCCAGAGAAAAGAAAAAGGATCATAGAGATTCAACCAAGGGTAGAATTGAAAATAGGAAGAACAGGAGTAAGAGCAGGAGCTCTTTGTCACCAGGTAGTAGTTATGGCGATGAAAGCATTGAGAAAGTGGCTGTAGAAAACAACCCGATGAGATTGAAATCAGTTATTACTGTTGCAAACTTAGAGCATGAAGAAGAAAATATGAAAAATAACAAGGTTAAAGAAGAGATGGTGTATGATTATGATGATTACCCGTCTAGTAAAAGCAATGATAGTATTGAAGCAGTTGATCGTTTTAACATGTCTTCTTATAAAAAAGATGTGGTTAAAGAAGTAAACTCTGGTTCTAACCTTGATGATAATAAGGATAAAGAGAGCAACGTTTCTGGTAATATTGGATTAGAGGCAGATAATTTGGAATCAATTTTGAGACAAAAAGCATTGGAAAACCTAAGTAGATTCCGAGGTGGGATTAAAACAAAACCAGAAATCCCTGTTGATGAAAACCCTAAGAGTGATCAAACTGGTGTTAAGCAGCTGAAACATGAAACTGTTAGCACGATACCTGTGTCACAGCCAGTTATAAATAGGAGTAGGTTTACATGGAGAAGGGATCCTTCTGTTACCACAGCAAAAGATGAAAAGGTTGCAACTTACAGCGAGCAGCACCCTAGTGGATCACAGCCAGCTGAACCGAAATTACATAGTGCAAATCCATCTTCCACGAGTAGGGTAGATAATAAGTTTGTGAATGAGACGTCAAAAATTACGGCCAATACCAATAAAGTTGACCAAAAATCAATTGCTGTTGATGAAACACCCTCTTGTTCCATAAAAGAAGGGAGCTCAAAGGAGCAGCAGAATGAAAGCAATGACAACTCGCAGTTTGAGAAGAAGACGATGTCTGTGATGAGAGGCGGTGAAATGGTGCAGGTAAGTGTTAACTGGTTAATGTTAATTGTTATAATGATAACTTATATGTGAATATATAATTGGTAAGTAGTTGTTTGTTTACTCTCCCATTTATTGTAACGATTTGAGCTTGCAATGTTTTGTTGGTTTCTGTTGCCAGGTAAGCTACAAGGTTTACATCCCAAACAGAGCTCCTGCTTTGGCTAGGAGGCAACTTAAGCGGTGATCTGTAACGTGTACGTCATATGCATTCTTTGTCATGTTTTATGAACGATAAACGCAGGCAACAAGTGACTTCTAACTTTTAAGTTTGAAGAAAGGCCTGTACTTAAAAGAGAGCCACAGGCATATGGTCATTGCCATTGAGTGAATGTTTATGTTTTGGTCATCTTTTTTGTTAGTACGACAAACATGTATGTTTTATCTTGTGAAGAAATAAAATTAAAAGCACATTTTGTTATATTTACTGGCAGATACTTCCATATCAGTTTACCATTGTAAACAATTCAGATGATATGAAATTATAATCTCTTTTGGAACATATTTATGGATAGCAACTGAATGCAGAAAATCATCCATAGATGTACAAGACAAAAGTTTTTTCTTCAGCTACCCAGTCTTCTTTGTGCCACGTATGCACGCCCAGTCATCAATCTGTGACACAGTAATCCCTTCCAAAAGATCCGAGTATCGGTCCACAACGGTAGGTACCTAAAACATCTTGATATAAGACAACTTATGTCCAAAAATTTTATAAACAAATTTGCTGGTTAGAAGGTACCTGCTCTAAGATAATACCAGAGAGACCGACAACACCACCAGGTTTAGCGTAAGAAACAATATGATCAGCCAAATCTAACAACGGGTTCAAAAGAATATTTGCAACTACCACATCATACTTCTCCTTCACATTAATAATTTCCACACCATGCTCTGTTACACCATCACTCTTCATACCCCATTGCCATTGGTCTGTTGACATGGGGCTAAAGTTACTGGGAACAACCTGCAGTTCCAGTTTATCGGGTCCTATGTTGTTCAAAGCAGCGTTATGATGTGCTTCTGTTATGGCTTGAGGATCTATATCGAACCCAACAGCTGAGGCTGCACCAAACTGTACCTCATGGTCAATATTTCAAACTGGTGTATGAAAAAGATAACTCAGGTGATTAAAGAAGTACCTTTAGTGCTGCAATGGCAAGAATCCCTGAACCTGTGCCATAATCCAAAACTTTTTCACCACCTTTGATTAATTCGTGCAATAATAGCAGACATAATTTGGTAGTTGGGTGGTCGCCGGTTCCAAAAGCAAGCCCTGGGTTTAGACTTATTATTGTTGCATGGACGTCCTGCTGAATTCCCAAATACAATTCAATAAGAAAACCTAATACTAGCATCATAATCGAACCAGTCATTGAAGCAGCCGTCTTACAGGTTTACTAGTCGTTTCTTTGTGTTCTCTACATGCTATTAATTTAGAATCAAATATTGAACTACCTTGTATCGTGAATTTGTAACGTTAAGAATATATGAAGCATGAAATGAATAAAATATGAAGCTGGAATAGTAAATAAATCATCAATAAGTGAGATTTTTAACTTAACTAGTTGAAGTCATATTCAACGACCTAAAGAAGACAGTTCAAGAGTACTCCACTGGACTAGTTGTATAGACGGTCTATAGCACAAAAACAAAAACAAAAACAAAAAAACTTGAAAGTTTCTACATATTATGAGTCATTAAATACCATCTTCCCCGGAATAGTAATTCGAGTAAAGTTCGCTACTTTTCAATTAGCTCTTTGTTGATTTAACATTCTAGCTTAAACGGAGAATCAAAAAGATGTTTTTGACCATGACAAGCTGCGTGTTCAAACAAAGACGATCTTTAAAAATGGCAAGAACACATGAAAGCCATACCGGGGGAGTTTTCCACTCGGGTACAATCCAAAGGCCTTCTGTTACTTCAACAGGATGAAAAGATTCCTGCAACATAAGCTTATACCATATTAAGACCCTATACAACCATAGAAAGGTGATCATTGACATGTGAACATAATGTTCTTGTGAGAAATTTGATGTAAAACAAAGATAAGAAAGCACAATAACCTTAGAATTTTCGATCCAATCAGACTGGTATCCTGTGGTGACTTTGTAAGCAGGTGTTTCTTTCAAGCCTATTGAATCAGCAGCCAATGCAATACTTTGATGCACATCATGAGATACAGCGAATATCGAAACAATCGAAATCTGCAAGATTATCAAATGTTCATCAAACTCTGATTATTCTTATTATTGCAGTTGCAGTTACTCTTAACAAAATACAACCTCTGAAACTATACCCAAACAAAATCTTTTCAAACTGTAAACTCCACAGTCACAATTTTAGAAGGCATTTAAGGGTTTACCTCATCGTTCGATTCGCGGTTGTCGGGTTCAAACACACTTGTTGAAACAGCTCCAAAACATAAAAGCGCTTCAGAAAGCATATCCTGAAGACACAAGATTGAAACTTGAGTCATCCCATAAAAGATATCAATTGGGCATGCAACAAAAGGTCTCATTTTTAATTATCTAATTTGGGAATTCTGTGATAGGGTTCCATTAAAGAATCCAATTTCATACAAACCCATGAAGATATCGAAGTCAAAATCGCTGCATATTCAATGACAACGATTCTTACGCATAATTGAAGCTTATACAGAGTTGAAATGTTGAATCTTACCGCAACATCTTGACGACTTTGAATATCAACAGAAAGGTATGCACCAGTGGTTGGAGATGATGAAAATGCTGCAGTAACTGACCTCGAATTCAAAAAGTCTCTCAAATTTCTTGATGGGTGGTCTGTGGTGGAACCAATTAGCTTGAAAAGGCACAACGGAGTGAGATTTGCAGTGGTTCGAACCGATGAGAATGGAGTGCACGAAAGGTGTTTGATGAAATGACTACGAAAACAACCCAAAAGTGACATGGTTCGTGTATCAGAGCAGACCAAATTATCGCTCAGGTGATAGCAACCAGTATTTTCCAACATCATAATCTTGAGGTTTTCTAGTTAACCACTCTTCAAAAATCTCGAGACTCGTAACTCGTTCAATATTCAATAAAAGATAGCTTGAAAGAAGCTCAATCACCGACTTTTGTTTATAAACGAGTCGATCCCGAACCAATGCAAGCTCGGCTATTAACTTACTTGTTAGCTGATTCGTTGGTTCACTTGTGACATTCCTTGTTATTAGCTAAGGCTAATATATAGTTTTTTAAATTATAAATTAAATTTACTTCCAATTATTTATATAAATTGTAAATATATAATAGAAAAATATAAAGGATTATCATAGTTGTTGAAATACCAATTTTGTATCATTGTTTAAACAAGTTAAATTTAAACAAATATGAAAAAGACTACATATTAATTTATATATGTGAATACTGGTTAAAAAATTAAAAGAATTTAATTTTTTTTAAATTAACAAATTGACTCGCAAACCGACTCAGTTCAGCTCGTATATAAACAAGCTGAGTCAAGCATACGTTTTTAAAGTTTACAGCCCTATAACCAATTGTTTTATAAGATTTTTGAAAACAATATTTTATAGGTATGAAATCAATGATAGATAACTTAAATTGTTAATAAGAACGACGATGTATTTCTTAATGAATATGAAGGTTTAATTTCGTAGATTAAAACAAATCAAAGACTTTGTTTTTATATGTAGAGAACCTCACAATAATTAAGTTAAAACATGCTACGCGAAAAAGAGTGTTAGTTGGGGTTATAACTATGGGTAGATATTCAAGTTACAACAGTAACTTCAACAAAAAAGAACTCTATAACATTAACTTTTTTAACATTAACTCACTTACCATTAATGATTAGTAAATCTTCAACATGCTCAAATTGTTGTTGATACCAGTTACGACTAACTACCAAGTGTCGGTGACACTAGTAACCATTGACAACCAAAATGGTGTTTTGATTTGAAAACTTTTATGAGATAATTAAATATCAGTCTTCAAATTTTATAAAGGTTAAACTCTTATAAGGAAATCTAAATTCATAATATCTTTGAGTGACAAAACAAACATAAAAGAACATATCATTGCAGCTATCATATGGTCTTCATCACTACAACCATCGTCCTTGATGTCGCCATCTACACCATCACCTCACAACGAAGTTGAAATTATTCATCAAAACAAACAAATGGGGTAGATTGCTACGACCATCATCTTCGTTGTCACAACCTATATATACGACCACCACCACTAGGGGTTACAATAATGGTGATAACATTGTTAGGGTTTGGAGGTGTTGGTGGCGGTGACAAAGGCAATGGTCAAGAGGTGAGGAGCAGCGTGAGCGTGGTTATTGCAATTTATTTGAATAAATCTTCTATAATTTTGAAGAGGTATTGTCGGTTCGGTTTTTAGATCAAACTATAACCGTTTGTAACATCTTATACTAAAAATCAAAATCTATAATTTTGAAAATTAAAACTAAACAAAACCGAACGGCATCCTAAATAAAACAAAAAAATATATAAAAAGAATATGGTATGTGTTCACGGTTTTATGTTTTTGCAATCAACACGAAGCATACAAGTTATGCCATCGATGTTAAATACACATAACAATTATATCATCTATTGGATAACTAATTAATAACCAAATAACATTACATCATACAAAACATATCACATAACATACATGAATCACTATTAACTAGCTATTAGAGTGATGTACAGATAGATGTATGTCTAACAAAAGCAAAAGCAGAGAGATTCAAGCTTGTTTAATAAGTATGTCTAAGTCTAACTAATTTACGTAAATATTATACATAGATGTATTCATTACATTAACACGCTTATCTGCAACACTTGATGATGCCCATGGTAGCCCAGATGCTGATTCCCTGATGTCGTCGATCATGTTTGGTTTCTTATGGTTGAGTCGTCTGATGGTTGATTGGTGAAGGCTTTTGTTGTTGATGGTGGATCTGTTTTGCAAACATTTCATGAGCAAAAACTTAATCAACATGAGCAAGTCACTTGAAATTTTCTTTTTTCAAGGAGACAAAAAAACAATGCATCCAAGTATATATTTACGTAAATTAGTTACACATACTTATTAGACAAGCTTGAATCTTCTCTGCTTTTGCTTTTGTTATATCTTTTTCCATATATATATATATATATATATATATATATATATATATATATATATTATATATATATATATATATATATATATATTATATATATATATAGACTTTATTGTTAACTACAATGACCAAAGGGCTCAGTCAAGTTCTGATAATACAGTCTAATAATTACAAGCTTATAATGTATAATACAATCCATGTGTAACACAAAAGTGAAATAAAACAAAATAAGATAACATAAATCAGTTATTTTAAACATATGTCTATTTATAGGCTATATTACATCTAGGATCAAATAAACTATAGTATACATAACAATGAAACACTAGAAGAAACTTAATAAACTTGGATCAAACACTAGTGTAATAAAAATACTTTACACTTGACACATTAAAACTACCATTAAACACAAACTTTTAGATCTTACAATTACCGGCTACAGTTATGATCACGGCCTGGTTCGACAACCTGATCGAGCCATAAAACAACCTGGTCAATCGATGGTCGTCTTCTCGGATCCTGATCTAAACACTTGCAAGCTATGTCTAAAACATCCAACATCTGATTCTCACAACTCTTATCCCATATCATCACATCAAATATCTCTGAGTATCGCGCTTCAAGTTTCATCTCGAACACCCACGAAACCAAGTTCCTGCAGTTCTTCCCCTTACCGACTTCGACGGGCCGCCTGCCAGTGATGAGTTCTAAAAGAACGACACCAAAACTGTACACATCACCTTTGAAAGTTGCAGTCAACGTTTGAGCGTATTCAGGTGGAATGTAGCCCAAAGTGCCTACCAAATCAGTTGTTACATGAGTGTCATACGGGCATAGTAATCTCGAGAGCCCGAAATCGGCTAAATGGGCCTTGAACTTTTCATCCAGTAAGATGTTGCTTGTTTTGATGTCACGGTGGATTATTTTTGGCTCGTTATGTAAGTACGCTAGTCCGTGTGCAGCCCCTTTTGCTATCTTCAATCTTGCGCGCCATTTCAACGGTGGTTCTTCGTCAACCCGTTCGTGTAACCAGTAATCCAAACTACCATTTTCCATGTAAGAATAAATCAGTAACCGATCCGACCCGTATTTGCAGTACCCTTTGAGGGATACAAGATTCTTGTGTTGGGCTCTTGATAGGGCTTCAACTTCTGCATGAAATTCACGTTCCATTTGGCCACAGTCACCCGAAAGTCTCTTGATTGCTGCTTTTGACCCGTTAGGAAAGTTAGCTTTGTAAACGAGCCCAAACCCACCACACCCGATTATGTTAGATTGGCTGAAGTTGTTTGTTGCTTCAACTATGTTTGAAACCGTTAGGTCCCTGCAACCAGAAGCTGGGAAAAAACAAGCTTTGACCCGTTAAACCCACCTGATAACCCGTTTGTCATGCTGTAATCCTCATCTTCTAGTTTAGAAAGTGAATCCCTTTGTTTTCTTCTAGATTTTTTAAGAAGAATGATTCCTAACAAGATCATGATTCCGGCTCCTATACCAAGTGTGATTCAAAGATACTGTTTCTCCCCAATTTTCTATGAGAATTGGAACGAAGAGGTGAAGTTGTATTCACGCTGCAAGGAGGAAGAGATTCTCCACAAAGCCCGGGATTCCCTACGAAACTCGAGGCTGGGAATCCTGAAAATTGGGTTCCAGTTGGAATAGCGCCTTCCAAGTGATTGTTAGCAACAGAAAACATTGAAAGAAACGAAAGCTCGTTTAATGAACTTGGAATCGACCCATGAAGATCGTTTGATGACAGGTCAAGAACTTCCAGATTTCCCATTTCAGAGATTGTGCTCGGGATCGTTCCACTCAAATTGTTCTTGCTCAAATCCAGTACATGAAGCTGTTTTAATTTCCCAATTTCTGGCAAAATTGAACCATTTAATCTGTTGTTGCTGAGGTAAATTGATGGAGGAAAACTTGCAACTTGATTGTACTGGAGACCTCTACCACTTTGATTTCTCTTAACAAACAATGGGATTCCAGTGGTTGATCCAAGAATCGAAGAACTTATGTTTGAAGAAACCAAACTCTTCAAATCAGTCAAACTTTCCGGGAGTTGACCCGTAAGTGTATTATTGGAAAAATCCAAGTAAAATAGCCTGTCCATTTGACCAATCCACGACGGTATGACCCCATTTAAGCGATTCCAAGATAGATCAAGTACTTCTAGCCTTGGACAACCCATTAACCAATTCGGGATTTGACCTTTGAGTCCACAATTAGCAATTGCAAGAACCATTAATCTATCAAACCCACTCACATTAACTGGAATCTCTTCCCCATGAAAGTTTTTGGTCAAAATAAGAGTGGTTAGATTCTTACACTTTTGCAAAACAGATAATGCGTGTGGTAAATTGGTCAATCCATTGTTTGAAAAGGATAGAAACGAAAGATTTGAAAGGTTCGCGTAGCTAGCAGGAATTTCTCCATACAATTGGTTCTTGGCAAGATTCAAGATTCTCAGTTCATGACAACTCGAAAGTGATTTTGGTAATAAACCATTAAACTTATTACTACCAAGATCAAGAGTGCACAAATTAGGAAACTTGGAGAAATCAGTAGTTAAAACACCTGATAATGAATTGTTACGAAGATCAAGAACTCTTAGATTAGAACATGCTTCTATGGTGGACGGCAATGGCCCTGAGAATGTATTTGTATGTGCAATTAGCTGTTCTAAACGAGGTAAGTTCTTGAATACATTAGGAAGTGAGCCCACAAACAAGTTCTCGAATAAAATTAATGATTCGAGATTTGAAAGCTTACTGAGATTTGTGCTGAGCTGGCCAGAAAAGTTGTTGGACGAAAGGGAGAGCCGTTTCAGGGATGAAAAGGAGTACAGAAACTCAGGTATACCGCCTGAAAATGAGTTGGAATACAAGTAGAGTTCTTGAAGAGATTTGCCACAGCTGCTAAAACTTTCAAGATTGCCAGTGAAATTATTCATTGATAGATCAAGAAACCGAAGGCTGTTGGACGAATTGCATATTCTTGAATTAAATTCACCAGAGAATGAATTGTTGCTCAAGTTGAATGCAATTAGATTTGGGAAATCCCCAAAACCTGACAAATTCCCAGTTAAAGAATTGCTTGAGACATTAAGAACTCGAAGATTCTTCAAACTGGACACACTTTTCGGCAATTCTCCTTCCAGTTGATTATACGAAAGATCAAGATATCTCAAATTCTGTAAACCAGATATAGAATCTGAAATCATACCCTTTAGACCTTTAGCAGACAACTTCAACATGGAGATTTTCGACAGATTTCTTGCATCATTTTCGCAAACGACACCATCCCATTGACAACAAATGGCATCACTGGACCAAGATGCAAGTACAGACCCATTTGTGAAACTTGCAGCAAGTTTCTTTAGAGCTAACAGATCATCTGGATGGCATGTTTGGCTTAGGGTTTTGACACTCAAAGAGGAACAAAAGAGAACACATAAGAACACCCAATTGACGAAATTCATTGATCAACTACACCAATTAAACAGGTTCAACACATCCCTAAACCCTAAGAACTTCTTGATCTAGCAAAAGATGAAGAAATTGAAGGAAAATAACAACCCCAAAAAGGATCAAATCCCTATACAAGAAGATCAAATTGCAGAAACCAACTAGTGAACAGCAATTAGTACACGATGAGAGAGAGAAAGATTGAGATTGAACCCAAATCCCAAAACCTCAAAGAGACAAAAAGCAAAATAGAAGCCCAAGGATTAAAGAAAGCTTGTAAATGAAGCAAACCAGAAAACACTCAATGACACATGAGGGTCTTTAATGATTCACAATCTCTAGCAAAACGAAAGTAAACCCTTTAATTGATTCTCGAAACAGACCCACAAAACAACAAAGAGACCAAAAGAAACCCTACAAGATAAACACAAGGAAAGAAAAGTCTTGAAAGAGAGTAGATACACAGTACCGTTAGTGCCGATCACTTGTGAAGGAAGCAAGAAAAGCAGACAGCAATCATGGGTTGTCTTTTTATCAAACAGTTGGTGGGCATTCAAGAAATTACCAACGAAAGAGGCTATTTTTATCTAAAATTGGCTGCAATTGTTGATTCAATGGTGAAGAAATTGGGGAAAAGGGTGTTGCGAAGAAGATGGAAAGCAAAAGGGGCACGGAAATTTAAACGAAGTGGATGAAGGCGTATAGTAGTTGTTAGATCTTGACATTCGTCGCGCATCTTGTTTTGACTTTGATTGGATTTGTGGCAAGATTTTCTCATGTTGCTTCCCACTTTTCAAAGCTCTCATCTCACTTATCTCACTGTTCAACCACTCAATTATATATTTTTTTTTCTTTTGTAACGCCACTCAATTATATATAAGTAGCTTTGTTAAATTTCTATTTTGACTTGAACACAAAGTGTTTTTAAAATCTATTTGTTGTTGATTTATGAGACTTAAAATACGTGTTATTTAGATAAATAAGAATAAACACCAAGTGTATGTTTGGATTGTTTTTAAAAAACAATTTATTATTTTTGGAGGGATAAAAAGACAGAAATACTTCTCTAGAAGTCACTAGAAGTTACAAGTTATAACTTCAAATGACTTTTGAAGGGGTATTTCTGTCTTTTTACCTATCCAAAAGTCATAAGTTGTTTTTCAAAAGCAATCCCAAACATCTTCTAAATATCGTTAGATCAATAGACAATTATGTTTAATTATTATTACTTTCAACTCTCGACTAGCAAAATGAAAGTATTACAAACTAACTAGTGTTTGTGGTGTTACCGCCACAAATTGCACCACAACCGATCAAACAATGTTCTGACTTACTAATTCGGTTTGACCTTCAGACTTGTTAAAGTTAAGGATGTTTTGAAAAATTATGAAAAGTGGAGCGTTGTAGACAATCATCAAAACGGATAAAAATGTACCTTGTAAATATTAAGATTTGATTTTGTTTGGTTATAGACTGACTTATAGTCTCTTTCTAGTGCAAATTTTTAAAAAAAAAGTTTTAGATGTTAAAAAGAAGCACAGATCATGCATAATATCGAAGGTGTGTTTTTTTTTGTAATTTACAAAGTGTCCAAGTAGAACCTGAATTCAAAGGTGTAGGTAGGTAGGTGAGCCAGCAAGTCAGGTTACCAACTCCACCTTCTTCCCTACTAATCTTTCTTCTTTTTACAAAAATTGTTTACCCAAATACTTATCAACTGTTTTTGTTTTAAACTATGCTTATCGAATTTTTTGTTTTAAATTATCATTTTTTATGGTCTTTCAAAACAAGCCACATGTTTCAAGATTATGGCCACTTTGAGCCAATGGGCTACATCTCTTGTTAATTGGCAAAGAGCAATTGATAATGTCATTTTTGCACTATAGTGGCCTAGGAGGTTGAGTATGTTCTTTTTAAATTTAGATGATTGGTGTTTGTATACATTTCTTTTATTTAAAAATTGTTGTTAAATTTTTTTATGTTTTGAGATCAATGATAAATTATTGAAGTAGAAGAAAGATCACCACAAACACATAAGAATTTATAGGAGTATGGGTGGATGTTTAGTTGTTCACAATTTATCTTAAGTCCACTCTGTATTGAGGAAGAATCTATCTTCACTACAATAAATTTATATAAGCTCGATGGAGATCATTGTCACAGTTTCTCTCGCTAAAAAGATCATGATCACTCTTTCAACTTCTTACTAGATAACAATTATCACCCTTAGAACCTCACACCACGTAGGTAGCAATCATTTTTTCAACGTCTCGTTAAATAAATAGAAGTCATCCTTTACTAGCTCGAGCAATACCATTCACTCGTATTTTTCTCCATAGTTGGATAGTGAATAGCCTCTATTTATTATTGTTTATTTGAGTACTGATTATCAGGAACGTCTCTACAGTATACACAATTAAAAACATAGGTTTTTAGAGATAAATGAGAAGGATACAAAATTATCGAAGGTTTATCGAGGTCAACATACAAATCTTAGTCATCGAGGTTGACTTACGAAACATGTTCACCAAAAGTTCATTGAGTGTTCAATGTTGACGGTTTTTTTAAGTTCATCAATTCTAAAATTTTTTTTGTAATTAATCATCCGATCTACTAACTATTATTGTCTGATCTTGATTCATGTTTAATTGTTTTAATTTATCATTGTTCTTTTGCTTATGTAATCTATTGTTGTATATTTTGATTTAAAATCTACATTTGCAATTGATTTTTCTCTTTATTTTCATCAATTGTTATTTGTTTATCATTTAATATGTTTTTTTTGTTACTTGATGGTGTTTAATTTAATTAAATTGTTTTCTGCCATAAGTTGTTTTCTGTCACACAATAAACAAATTTGTTTATATCGTCATTTTGAGTCAAATGTCTTTAGGAATAACATATAAATGAAAGCCTCAAAATTGTTTCGCTTTAAGCCTCCATAAATGTTGATGATTACGTATCCCTAGCTATTACTCACGAATATGAAAAATATTTCTGCTTATGAATATGAAAAAATAGTCAAAATATTATAGAGTGAGATGCTTAAATACTTAAAGAAAAAGACACAACGAAAGTTCTTTAGAAGTCTAAGGACTTAACGCCTTACGGTTTACAAAAACTGAGACTAAATCTTTGACTTTAGAAAAGAAACAACGAAAACCATAAGTAATTATCACGCTAAAAGTTGAATAAAATAATAACAAATTGACAAATTGTTTTGTTGATCCAAGTGGGTTGCATAGGCAACGGGCTTGGTACGCATGCATTTTTCTCGATTCCTATATAATACATTAAATTACGTTATTCTTGATTTTATTTAATTAAGTAAAATAACATATTAGAGCATGACTAATGTGTCCATATATGAGAGGAGTTGCGTGACTTCATCTTAGCCGCTCATGAACGCAAACATCTCCTTTGTAGAACCGATTCGTTACATCATTACACTCATTTAATGAATATGAGTGTGACCACAAGTCTTATTCAAATAACGCATATGTGACAACACTTTTTGCTCATATTCACTAAGACATTACACATGCTCTTATGTCATTGTGTGACAAGCATGACAAAATTTATATTAAAACGAGTTAAATTAAATTATAATTATTAATAGTTATAAAACAACCATCTTTAAACAAAATTAAGTCATATATCACCATAAATTGTTACCCAGATTTTTTATAGAACAATGATTCACACACTTATTTAATTATATTAATAACTACATCAATCCTTAATCTATCACATCTTACTACTCTAATAAAAAAATAAATGAGGGTGTCACGTGTCAGCACCATAATTATTCTCATTATTTTTTTCCGCATCTCTCTCCTATTAAATATTTACCTTAATTACTAATAAAAATATTTTAATACAATCTAAACAAACAAACAACAAACATACCCAGTAAATCCCACTCAAGAGCAGGGTCTGGGAGGGGTAGTTGGTAGCGAGTTTTTCCTTTATCTTGGGAGATAGAGAGACCGCTTCCGAAGAAACCTCCGACTCAGTAAGAAAAATCATAACCGTAGCACTTAAAATATACGGCAAACAACACACAGGTATAGATCACAAAAAAGCTGAGAAATTGAGTACAACAAGTAAGCGTCAAGAAACGCGCGAAAGGGCAGAAAGAAGAAAACAGGGGACCCGCAACTGAGTCTAGACTACCCTTCCTACCCACAGATCCCGCTAAAAGTCCTTAATTTTAATTCTACGCCTCCACGCCCTATCCTCGATCATGTGCTCAGAGAGGTGCAAGTCTACCATATCTCGTGTAATTACCTCGTCCCAAGTCAACCTATTTCTACCTCTACTCCTCTTACCCTCTATGTTGATGTTCTCTATTGCTCTAACGGGTGCTACCATCGGCCTCCGCTTTATGTGCCCAAACCATCTTAATCTTCCCTCTCGGATTTTATCTGTGATACCAGCCACCTCTGGCCTCTGTCGAAACACGTCGTTTCTTATTCGATCCAATCTTGTCTGGCCACACATCCACCTCAGCATTCGAATTTCCACGACCTCGATTTGTATCTGGTGCGATTTCTTTATGGCCTAACAGTCTGTTCCGTATAACATAGCTGGACGTACCGTCACTCTGTATAGTTTTCCCTTTAGTTTTGCCGGGAACCTCTTATCACACAGGATCCCTGATGCTGTTTTCCATTTGCACCATCCTAACTGCACATGGTGAGCTGCATCGCTGTGTATCTCTCCGTCCTCTTGTACGTACGAGCCCAGGTATTTGAACCTACATGCCTGTGGTACTGTCATACCCTGGATACTTATTTGGGTGTCCTCTTCATCCCCCCCACTAAAGTTACAATGCATGTATTCCGTCTTAGAGCGACTTATCCTTAAGCCTCTGCTCTCTAGTGCGGCTCTCCACTGCTCTAGCCTCTCGTTAAGCACTGTTTTAGATTCTGATATTAAAACAATATCATCCGCAAACAGCATGCACCAAGGGACTGACTCTTGTATAGATTTAGTCATCTCATCCAACACTATTGTGAAGAGAAATGGGCTCAATGCCGATCCTTGGTGTAGTCCTACTTCCACCGGGAAAAAGTCTGTGTCTCCGACTGGTGCTCGCACACACGTTTTTGCTCCTTCATACATATCCATTATCATTTTGATATACCTCTCTGGTACCCTTCTAAGTCGTAGACTTTCCCAAATGAGTTGACGCGGCACACTGTCATATGCTTTTTCTAGATCAATGAAAACCATATGTAGGTCCCTTTTCTTTTCTCTATATTTCTCTATTATCCTTCTTATGACGTGTATGGCTTCTGTTGTAGAGCTTCCTGGCATAAATCCAAATTGGTTTGCCTCTATCTGGGTTTCTCGTTTAATTCTCGTGTCAATAACTCTTTCCGATAGTTTCGTCGTGTGACTCAATAGCTTAATTCCCCTATAATTTGAGCAACATTGTACATCTCCTTTTTTCTTATATATGGGGACTATGACACTGCTTCTCCATTGCTCTGGCATCCTCCCGGTTTTGACGATAGTGTTGAATAAGTTTGTTAGCCATTCCAGGCCCTCGTCTCCCAGGCACTTCCACACTTCAATCGGTATGTTGTCTGGCCCCACTGCCTTAGCCCTTCCCATTTTCTTCAACGCCCTCGTAACTTCATCGACAGTGATGCTTCTACAATAACACTTGTTTTGTTGGTTCGGTTTGGTTGTTTTATCGATGACAGATTGTTGGTTAGGGTTCGTTATGTTGAAAAGGTTATCGAAGTAAGTTTTCCATCTCGCCTTGATGTCGTTCTCCTTTACCAGGACCTTGCCATCCCCAGCCTTTATAAACTTTACCATTCTCAGGTCCTGTCTTCCATTTTCTCTTGCCCTGGAAATCTTAAACATGTCATATTCTCCTTCTTTCGTCTCTAATCGCTTATACATTTTCTCGTACGTTGTGTTCTTTGCCTCTGACACAGACTTTTTCTCCTCTCGCTTAGCCTCCTTATATTTATGTTTTAGCTCTGCTCGTTCTTTGTCATTATTACATTGTAAAAGGTCTCTAAAACTTTGTTGCTTAATTTTTACCTTCTCCTGTACATTTTCGTTCCACCACCAGGATTCCTTATGACCTATTGTCCTATTTGTTGCCAGTCCAAGAGTTTCTTTAGCTGCTTGCATAACTGTAGCTGCCATATCTTCCCACATTTGATTTGCGTCTTTCTGTGGCCCGGTTTGGATCATTGGTATGACCTTATCTCTAAAGGTGGTAATTTTTCCGTCTTTGAGTTGGCCCCATCTGATCGTAGGTCTAAATCTCTTAATTGGTTGGACAATTGCTCTCTTAATGCGTAGATCAGCCACCAACAAATGATGTTGAGTCACTACAGTCTCTCCCGGGATTGCCTTACAGTCCTTTCACGAGTTACGGTCTTCTCCCCTCATCAGCAGATAGTCTATCTGCGTGTGTCTCCCGCCGCTGCTAAACGTGATTAGATGCGAGTCTCTCTTCTTAAAAAACGAATTTATGATGCCTAGGTCATGCGCTGAAGCAAAGTCAAGGAACTCCCTTCCGCCGTCATTCCTCAGACCAAACCCAAAGCCTCCATGAACCGGTGGGAATTGATCATTACCCTTAACGATATGCCCATTAAAATCACCTCCTATGCATATTTTTTCTTCTCTAGGTATGTCCCCCATAACATGATCTAAAGTCTCCCAGAACTTATTTCTTTCAGTTTCCCCTAATCCTACTTGTGGTGCATACGCACTAACTACTACCACTACCTCATCCCCTATTACTATTCTTAACAACATAAGTCTATCATCGTATCTTCTCACCTCCACTACATTTCCCTGAAGTTTTTTAGCAACTAGAAGACCTACTCCATTTTTTGTACCATCTGACCCTGAATACCACAGTTTATAACCATTGCACTCTTTTGCTCTCCCACCCCGCCATCTAGTCTCCTGAAGGCACGTTATATGCACCCTACGTCTATTCAGCACATCAATTAGCTCTAATAACTTACTAGTAAGGGTGCCTACATTCCACGATGCCACTCGCAGTCTATAACCATTTCTCTCTGAAGAAAGAAATAAATAAGAATTTTTTAATAAGTCAATTAAGGTTACACTAGAAATAAATAAGAAATTTTTAAATAAGAAATTTCTCTCTGAAGGGTGCCTGCATCTAGTGCCTACATTTTAATACAATCTAATATATAATAAATAAGAAATAAATCTATATATTAAGATTATTTTTAAATAAATTGATATTTTTAATAAGTCAATTTTTTTTAAAACAAAAAATAATCAAATTTGGGAGTTGTAATAAGAATTTTTTTTATATATGTCATATTTATACGGTTTATTTTAAATAAAATATTTATTTTTTAAAAAAGTTGATATCACTGTTTTATTATTTATAGTCATTTCTAATACGTAATTTCAGTTATATCATATCTTAAAATATCATTTTATAATTAATATATTTATTATATTAATATTTTATTTATTTAACCCGTGTAATACACGAGTTTACTAAAGCTAGTGTAATATATGATTGTCCCTGGTATTTTTTTAAAAATCTTTAACTTTTATCACTGAACTATTAACCAAAATAACAATTGCTACTTAGATGGCTCCTAAGAGTGACATGCAAACCCAATTGTGATCCGATCGTAAACTGGTCAAGCATTCGTTACCTACTCTAGATCAATTTGATAAAATTTAAACCAAAATCGAGTAGAATACAATTTAAAATTGGAGCTCTTTGCTAATGAGTGAAACCCGAACCTCATACATCATGATAATATATAGCATTATGTAGTGGATCACAACTATATAATGTAGTAAAATAAAAATATAGCATAAGGAAAATAAAATATCATATCTGATTTTTAAAGTAGTATTACAAATTTATATGCATTGTATACGACCAGTGTAATTTGGAATACAAAATATAAATAAATAATTTTACTATGTCTAAGCTAATATACAATTTCAATATACAATTTTAATTGTATTTGTTACTTCTTTTTAATATACAATTTCATATATCTATGTCTAAGCTAATAAAGTTAAATATTTTCTTTAAAATGTTTAAAAAGAATTATATAATTTACCTTAGAAACACGTGACTTGAATAAATATGTATTTTTTTATAAGTTTTGCGGTTTACCTATATAAGATATATATAATAATTAGAATTAGAAAAAGGTTAGAACAAACATGTGAACAGAACCTCATCAGGACGGCCACCGTTTACTAAACCGTATATATTTTCCTCTATATTTAACTATTTACATTCTCGTAATTGTATTTGTTACTTCTTTTTAATTATTTTGATATAATTATATTTAAAAATAGCTAAAGATAGTAAAATGTAGCTATATGTTTTTATTATATACTAAGTTATAATCCAGTGTATTACAAGGGTTGAATAAAAAAAATACTAAATATTTATAATGAAGAGTTAGCAACTGTAACATCTTGAATTTTTGTTAATTAATTGTTAACTTTGCTTAATCTTGTAAGGGCTATTGTTGTCACTAATATAACTATGAGGGTTATTCATGTTTCCTTTAAATCTTTAATTCGAAAGTTAATAACTTGACTATTGAATTGATCATAAATAATAATAATAATAATAATAATAATAATAAACAATAATGATAATAATGAATATAATATAATAAATGAAATAATAACGATAAAATTATAACAATAATAATAAGTAAGAATAATAACAACAATAATAATATTGTTAATAGTAATACTAATAAAAACAATAATAATAACAATGAGTAATATTAATAATAGTAATATTAATAACAATACTAATAATAATAAAAATGATGATAATAGTAATAATAATAAAATTATAACAGTAATACTAATAACTAAGAATAATAACAATAATAATAATATTGTTATTAATAATATCAACCTATAACTTGAAACTATTTAAAACTTAAATTAAGGATGTTAAGGGGGTTGTTTTGTCAATTTAATAAACTTTAAATGAAAGTTTTGTGCATAAATTAATAAAAACAAAACTGAAGGGACTGATTGTGTAATTAACTAAAAACGAAAAACTAATTTCCCCTCTCCCCCGCATTTCCGGCCGTCGGCCGGCCAAGCCCAGCGAGACTCCAAAACCCCCAAAATTTGTCGTTTCATGAGCCAAAAACGTCTCCAAATCGTTCTAGGACACGAGTCGAGCATAATGACATCAATTAATTGAAGTTAAAGCACCGGTTACCACCCATACGAGTGAGTATCCGAGACTCTTTAATCCCAGAACCGTTGGGCTATTAGAAGTTAATAAAAGTCTAATTAAACTCACTTAATCAAACGTCTAAATGTTCCTAAACGTTACAACTTGCAATTCCACCTGAAACAAACGCAAACATCTCTTTCGATCTCCCCATTAACCGCGACTTGCCCGACACTCAAAC
The DNA here is from genome assembly GCA_025506515.1 of Flaveria trinervia. NCBI lineage: Eukaryota > Viridiplantae > Streptophyta > Magnoliopsida > Asterales > Asteraceae > Flaveria > Flaveria trinervia. Next base: position 119,797,847 of record CM046444.1, on the reverse strand, counting down.
ACCACATTCCAAGCTTTCTAACTTCCAATTGATAGAGGGCTCTTCATCATTGGGTTCATTAGAGACTACCCGTGCAATTAATTTGATTAACATCGTCGTGTGAACATCAAACCAGTGATACGTTAGTCGCGACCCGTTCTTGTGCGCGTTCTCTATCAAATTTTCACGAATCCAGGTAACTAAACAAATGTATATGTTTGTTTAAGCATGGGGAGTAAAAGCCCCATGGTTAATTCGATTAACAATGTTGTTTTATGGTTTAATTTGGGATAAATCGAACTAGGGTTCTTGAGAATGGGGGAAACCTTTTGAATTGGGTTTATAACAAATCGAAACCAACAATAACCGCGGTTGCGGCCCTGCTCTATTGGTTAAGTCACTCGCCTCCCCTACATGAGGTCTCGGGTTCTAACCCGGGCAACCTCATTTAATTTTTTAAAGGCTTTTAGCCCTAAATAAATTTCAGAAATATTTTTAAAAAATATAAACATTACTTTTATAAACTTCTTATATTTTTAAAACCCACCAAATATTTTCTGTAATTTTCTTTTTAAGTTTAATTAAACAAATATTTTTTTAACATTTTAAACAAAGAGCGTTTTGAAATAATTTCTTATAGAATGGATTTTAAAAAACAATTTATAAATTGTGGTTGGTCTAAATGTTTCTTTTTACATAATATTGTTTAACTCATGCTTATTTCAAATAATTACTCAAATATTATATTTAAATTTTAATAGTTATGAACGATCCAATTCCACCTGCTTTATATTTAAACCTATAAAGAATATATTTTTTAAAAGTACATATAATAATGCTCAAATTCATCTAAAACCCTAGTCTTTGTTAATTCGTTAAACATATTATTAAACTTAAACCTTGCAAATATATGTATACTTAGGTACCTTGTGAAGAACTATGTTGGAACATTTGCTTATTATATTTCTTATTAATCACCAACTATACATTTATTTCACAAGTGAGTATTCTATACCCCTTTCTTTATATTTTCACACTTTGGGGTGAAACATGTTACTTTATAACCATTGCACTTGTAAACGTTTGATTCTTGTAAACTTATGGCATTTCACCTGTATGTTGTGGTTAGTTGAACTTTATGGCTACCATGTAATGTCGAATATATGCACATTCATTAACTATTGCTAGCCTGGCGACGTCATAGATCTATGGGCCTGACAAGTTTGCTTGGTTGATCCAAGTACATTTAGCTAATCGTATATACTTGTAAACGTTTGAGACTTGTAAAAATCTGTCAAGGTTTGATTGTGCATTCTGTCTTACATCTCTAGTATACTTTGTTCTCTAACTTACAACATGAATTGTCATCTTTTATATACGTATTATTGAAAACTATAGAAATCTCACCAACATTATTGTTGATATTTTATTTTTAACATGTTTCAGGAAATGCTCAAGTTTGATTGACATCTTGAAGTGCTTTCACATCTAGGAATGGACCTAGTTAAATAAATAAAATAAATTGGTTTGTTACATCTTATGTTATGTTATTTACTTTCTTTGAGACTTATGTTTGTAATGATACAATTGAAACTTAAGATTAATATATATTTGGGTTATTAATAGCGTTATGTGGCTGTGAGCGATCTTAACCCTCACACCTCGACGTTTCCGCCGTCAAGGTTGGGGTGTGACAGCAACTATAAAACGTTAAATATAAGATTTGATTGAAATTACGTATGATTAAGTATTTTGATTAGTTGATAAAATATTTTTATATCTTTTAAAATTTTATTTTATAAAATTACTACTTTGAAATATTTTTTTTATCAAAGTCTCGTTGTTTAAAACTCCATGTTTGTTTTTTTTATATCAAACTTTTCATTTTCTAAAAAGATTGATTTTAGAATATTTCATAAATTATAAAATATTTGTTGTTTTAGAAAAAGATTGATTTTAGAATATTTCATAAATTATAAAATATTTGTTGTTTTAGAAAAAAATCATAGTTTTAGGTCAAATTTGATTTTAAAAAATGTAATATCTAATAAGACAAATAGTTTTTATTCTATGAAAAAATATTTAAATCAATAGGCATCACCTGAAAAATCACTGGTTTATAAGTTTACTAGGTTAGTATCCCATATATTACACGAGTTGAATAAATAAAATACTAAATAATTAGTAATAAAAATAAGGGCCTCGTCAAAATCATCGGCTTTCTGCCCACACGGCCATGACCCTATTATTTAGAACTCTTTAATTTATTAATTATAAAACCATGCTTTAAGATAAATTATAATTATAATTACGTATAAGTAGTTACTTTAAGTAAATAAACAATAATTTATTTTTATTAAACTTTTGTTTTATAAAAATATGGTTTTTAAATATTTTGTTTTGAGAAAAATGATTATTTATAAAAAAACTTCGTTGTATTCTTTATTTTATAAAAAGTTAATTATAAAAAGTGTGTTTTGCATAAAAAATAAGTTTTTTATTTATTAAATATTAGTAATCTTATTAGTATTTATATTATTATCAATAATACAGAGAAATGAGTAATCTTACGTATAAATTTATTTTTATTAAAAAACTTTAGTTTGTAATTATTATGGTTGTTTTAATAAGGTTGTTTTTTAAAAATTCACCTTTTATAATTTTTTTATAAAAGAACCGTTTTAAAATTTTTTGTTTCAAAAGATTTAAGTGTTTTTTAAAATTTCATATTATATAAAAGTTTTATTTTTTATTATTTCTATTTTAGTAAAATATTTAATTTTTAATTTCCTTAATAAATTTATTATAAAAAATATTGTTTGATTTAAAATAAAATAAATAAGAGAGAGAATATAGTAATTAATAAAATTGTTTTTAACAAAAAAGAGAAATTAATTTGAGTATTGAAATTACAATAATATCATTTTTAAAGAAAAATTATATAAAAATATATAAAAATAACATGTGGTGAAAAGATAGGTTAGAAGAAAAACATGTGATAAAAAAACTTTCTTTAATATTGATTTATAAATTTATAGATTATAGATCTATTAAGTGCAACTCTGCAAGATATTCGGGCAATCAAAGCATTTTTTTAATTCAATGGGCTTGATACGACCTACTTCTTGGATATGTACAGTGTAAACTCTAGAATCCAGATGGGTCAAGTTAGTGGGCCTGATATATAATCTTATTTCCTTTAAAATAAAATGCATAAGCGGAATGTAGAAACAACTTTATGTCATGAATTTTCACCGTACCGTGAAAATCAACAATTAGAATATCTCATGTCAAACCATATCATATTATATTACACACTTACGTTTGAAAGGGGATACTCCCCCATAACATTCATATGACTGTATGAGTAAGACGAGCAAAGTTATCTGTGCGGCGCGAGACGGTACATTTAAAACCTACGCGTCATGACATTGTAGTACGATTAAAAAGCATATGAAGTTGTGGGCTAGTGATCGAGCGATTATACAAAACTAAAATGTTGGTAGAAAACACTACACCTTGTATGATACGTTATAAAAAAATTTAATGTAATTTTTGAGAAAATAAGTTTAGGCTATAAGAAAAGTCAGAAGGACCAAAAAAACGAAAAACAAAAAAAATGTTGTATGCCAAATTGCCAAGGGATAGAACTCGTGTCATTGGCCAACCTAAAACCATGCACAGACCAACGCCGCTTGACATATATATGTAATCACTAAATGAATTAGTATAGATTATTATCCACCCGACTTGTTTCTAAACAAAAGTTACATCGCAATGTAGACAAACTTGAATTTATACTGTCATCCCATAAAAACGTATCATATTTGACCCGACTTGTTTCTAAATAAAATTCACGTCAAACCGTAGAACAACTCGAAACGTACATAAAGAGTAAGCACAAAAACATGATTTATTTAAATTGACTCCAAACAAAATTTACGTGGATATATAGACCAACTTGTATTTATACCGATACATACATAAGTTGAAAAACAAGCAGGTTAAAATGACATTTTACAAAATTGTTAGAAGGCATGAAAGTAATAACTTGTTAAAAACTTAAGATGTTTGAAATAAAATTTACAAAGTTGTTAAAAAGTAAAGGGGATGAAAATAAGATGCTTGAAACTTAATGGGTTGGAAGTGGTAAATGGTAAACAACACCTACATTTGTCAATAAGATATAGCATATATAATTGTCAATGGTATAAACGTTAATTTTGAGCCTCAATGGCCTCAACACCATTTTCTATTATAATTTCCCTATATACGAGTAAAGGAATAGCATTAGCAGTTTTTTTTTTTTTTTTTTTTTTTTTTTTTTTGTTTTTTAGTGGTTTGACCGACCGTATAGGTTTAAAGAATTTTTATTTTAACCCCCTCCTCAAATGTGTTTATAGAGAACAAATTGCATTATCTTCTCTGCAACTTAGTTTGGTGGCCTCAGCGTTCCGGCTGATCTGAATGGGCGATGAGTCGTATGCCACTAGTGGTTCCGGTGGACCACCTTTGGTGGCGTCTAGCACCTGGTCATGAGGTTGCTTGTTTATCTCCCCACTCTTGCATCTGTATGTTCGTTTAAAGAGAGAGGTTCTGATTTTGAGAGAGAGTTTAGGGTTTGGTGTCGCGTATGGTTACACGGATGGAAGTCGTCGGTCGGCTTCTCCAATGCTCTCTTTGGTCGTCGTTACTGCCGACGTCATGTAATGGTGGCACGACCCCCGATCTAGGGCTATCTACGGATGGAGAGGGGGATTATGTGTTGCCCGGAGACGCCACCGACGATGTTCTCCCACAGTGATGCTAGATTTGGCGTTAACCTCTCATGTTTATGTTTTTGTTTTCGATGATGGTAAAAACACAAAGTTTATAGACACCAAGTTGGTTTCTTTGATAATTTTTGCCCTATGTTCATAACGTGTGCTGTTAAACTCCACAATTGACAAACTTATGCATTTGTTTTGATTTTTGTTCACTATTGTTCCTGTTGGGCTGATGTCTATCAAAGCTTTTAGAATTACCTCATTTTGGTTTGTTACTAATGAGCCATAGCTTCTCTGGATTGAATTTGTGCATTTCAAAATAGTGCTTGTGCTCGCTTGTTGTTAGAAAAATCATTATGATGTTAAGGTTGAAAATACCATGATGTTGATGATGAAGAGCCTTTGCTCGTCTAAGACTATGACCCTATGTTCATTTGTTATCTACTTTGTCATAAAAATTACTGAGATTGACTATATATTGTCTTGCTATTAGGAAAATTGTTATTATGTCCGTTTTGGAAATACCACTATGTCGATGATGATGAATCTTAGGTCATCTGAGACTATGAGTCTGTGCTCATTTGTGACCTTATTTGTTTACGGGGTGTGGCTTTGATGAAACGACAACTATGTTGTCGGTTGCTTTGGCGTGGTTGCTCTTATTGCTAGCAACTGTGATCGGCAGCTTGTTTTGAGCCACTCATGACTGCAATTGCGATATAAACATTTTTTAGGCACAAAAATAGGTTGTGAAAGATGATGTGTGTATGGCCAGCTGAGATGTTATTGAAGCTGTAACAATGGTGGGTTGATGTTGTCATCTTATTCTATGGTTGAATATTGTGCATGATTGTTTGTGGCAAATCGATGATGATGTGTTGTTGTTGAACTAGTATAGTCGGGTAGATGATATTGGGCGTATGACCATCTGGGACATACATGAAATGGTATGGTTTGTCATAGTTATGTTGGCTAGCTCATTATTGCATACCACTGTTCCTTTCATTCAAGTGTTAATATATTGCATAATCTTGTTGTGTTGATTTATATTACACCAATGCTATGATGATAGAAAAGAAGGCATCTGTTGCTTGTCGTGGCACCATTTCTAGGTTGCAGCCACTACAGGATGTCTATTCTAAGCCTAATACAAGTTAATATACAATTTTCACTGTTAAAAAAAACAACATTCACGAGTCTCGCAACGCGTGACGTGGGTATACCTAGTTAAGTTTAAAAACTACACCCATCCATCTTTAAACTACCACAAGATAATGTGGTCATTATATATGTTTTAAAACTCTATTATTTATCATGTTAAATGATTTTCTACTTATAATAGAAGTGATATAGATATATTTAATACACTACTTTTTAAACAATATCAGTTTTAACCAACATCATTAAACATACAATTCTAGAGGACAGACTTGTTGTATGCAAAGATGCATAAAGTTGATTTCAAGTCATAACTGATGTAAGTCCAAATTTGGTTTTGGTTAAGGCCGAAGATGACCATATAAGTATTTTGTTCAACCCGGTTTGCGTGAAAACCGCTTTTTTAGTGATTGTTCTTATGTAAATCAACATTCAAATGGTGATCACTTAATTCCCCTATAGAAAAAAAGTTATAAGTTTAAATCCCACTCCCATTAATTTTATATCATAAAAAGTCACATGTCTCATGCTATAAACCTATGATTTACCCTTTTTGTTTTGTTTTTCTATTGAAATTTAAAACTTTGTCAATACCCGAGTAAATCTTTATGAAACAGATGCCAATCATTTTTCTTTTTTTTTTTTTCTTTTGCTTTTAACGTTTTAAGTCTAACTCATACAAAACATCATTAAAAAAACTCATCATTATAAAAAGACCTTCTTAAATCAGATTTAAACCTATAACTTTAAAAAAAATCACAAACTCAAACCATCATCCCGTTGTCATCCCGTTGTCTCCAGAACATAACCCCAACTTTTCTTTTTTTTTTTGAACGGCCATTTATTGATAAAAAAGGTTCAACTGCATTTTGATTCACCATATCACTTTATCATTACTATCGCATCAACGGTATTGTGAATTTACCATCAACGGTCTGAACTTCCATAATTGTCCACTGTCCTACTGCCATGTGTCTCAGTGTATTGAGCTAGTCAGGGACCCCACCACCCCCACCCCTACCCCCCACCCCCAACCCCACATACGAAATTACAATACAGCCCTCCATGATTGCATCACTTATCCATTTGAAATCCACATTCAACCGTTAAACACACTCTCCATTTGCCGCGTGTATACATCCCCAACACCACATATCATCATATTCATATTCATATCATCCCTGTAATCTCACCTTTATCCCCTCTCTGCAACTCCAAAGCTCACACTCACACCTCCAATGGCGTCCCTTCACAAACTCATCTACATCTTCATCCCTCTGTTCTTCACTCTCATCTCTTCCTCCAACGCTAACACTTTCAACGTCGGAGGTAAAGATGGATGGACTCTACACCCTTCAGAAAGCTACAACCAATGGTCCAGCAGATTGAGATTCATCGTCAACGACTCTCTGCGTATGAAATCTATATCTCAACCTTTTTGAAATGTTTTTTGTGTTTTTTGATGTGGGTTTTCGGTTTTTTGATGTGGGTTTTCGGTTTTGTGATGTGGGTTGGTGGAAAAATTGGATCTTGAATTCTTGATTTTGCAGATTTCAAGTATGACGGTGCGTCGGACTCTGTAATGGAGGTTAGTAAAGGGGATTATGATATCTGCAACGTGAATAACCCCATCGCCACCCTCACTGGTGGCGATTCGGTGGTGAGTTTGAATCGTCCGGGGCCTTTTTACTTCATCAGTGGGAATAAATCGAACTGTGATCAGGGTCAGAAGCTTACTGTGGTGGTTATTTCGCCGAAGAAGAAGAAAACGCCGGCCGCCGGAGCTCCATCTCCGGCGAGTTTGTCTCCGATTCCGGCACCCTCTGTATCGTCACCGCCGGAACCGTCTTCTCCGTCCGGTGGTCCGGCGGCTTCTCCGGTGGTGGGATGTCGTCGTCTCCGACCGGTGGTCCGGCGGCTTCGCCGGGAGGAGGGATGTCGTCGTCTCCTACCGTGGTCCGGCGGCGTCGCCGGGGGGAGGGGTGGCGTCTTCTCCGGCGGGTGGTCCGGCGGCGGGAGGAGGGGTGGCGGCTTCTCCCGGCGGTGGTGCGGCGGACGTGAATGGGCCGGCGCCGGGAGGGTCGCCGGCGTCGGAAGGAAGAGCGGAGGTTTCTGCAACCTTGAGTGTGCCACTTGGCATGATAGTATTGGGGTTAGGGTGGGTTTATTAATTTGTTTAGTGATTATGTGTTAGAGTTGATAATGAGTGACGTGTTACGGTTTGTGGTGTATTTTAGTGGTTGTTTGTGTTAATAAACCATTGGGCTTGTTCGTGGGTATGAGTGGGGGAGGTATGAGTTTTGGAACTTTGGTGAGTCATAGTTTGTGTAACACAGGATAAACTTTTACAATAATAAGTGGATTGATTGTTATAACATTATTATCTAATTATAATCAATTTTAGATTCTTTGATGAAGCATAGTAACTGATCAGGCGTATTTAAGGGTTGTTTGTTTTCGATTGACCGGTGACTCGGTCAGCTGGTCAGGTCATTTGATTACCGCTTCGTTTCAAGTTGACCGGGTCCAATTAGTTGAGATAAACCGAAAAACAAAATAAGATGATTCCTTAGCTCTCTCGCGACCAGCCGAGGCCCTCCCCCTTGCGACTTGGCCACTCGCCGGTGGTGGAGGAATTGGAGGCGAATAAGCGGCGGAGGGTGGTTGTGGTGGTGGTGGTGTGGTGGTTTCGATTGTGGTGAACGGTGGCGAAGGGTGTGGTGTGTGTGGGAAGTGGCGAAGGGTGTGGTGTGGTGGTTCCGACTTTGGCGGACGACGATGGTAGTGGTGGTTCGGCGGACGACGGTGGCGAAGGGCGGTGGATTGTGATGGTGGTGTGGTGGTTCCGACCGGTGGTGTTACTCCAGTGGGTTTTGTTACTTAAATACTTTGGTTCTAGTCACATACTAAATCAAACAATCAAGTTTCAGTCAGATGCATACACAGTTAAAATTTATATTTGGGTCAGTTTCTGACTCAATCAGATTTTATAGGCTCAAGATTGCATAAAGCATGTTTTATAGGCTCTAGATTGACTCGTTTGTGTAAGGCTTCTCAGCAAACAAAAGTTTAGTTTGAACTTACAAACAATCTAGACACGTACGCTTACCAAATTGCTAAGGTTGTCTTTTGTGAGTACCCAAACTAGGCTCGTCAATTTTATCCGTACCCAATTAACCCGTCCGATCCGATCCCACCCGTGCCCGAAGAAACCCGACCCAAACAACCCTTTACTCGAACAACCCGAAACTCGATTAAACCGATTCTTATTCGGGTTGGGTTTCAGATAAACTTACAAACCTCAAAAACCCGAATAACCCGAACCAATTAACACGAAATCAGAATAACCCGATCAACCCATATTATAATTAAGTAAATTATATGTATACACTTGTTTAGATTGTCCAAATTAATCAAATTATTTGTATATAAATATATATTAAAGCGCGTTTTATAAATTATAGAAGTAAACTAATTTAAGTCCATTATTATTATAAGATTTCAAATGAAACTCACCAAAATCAACTAAACTGAGTCTATTGTTTAATACCCGATACCCGATCCGAACAACCCGAAACCGATTAAACCGATTGTTATTCGGGTCGGGTTTCGGGTAGACTTTCAACATTGAAAAATCTGAATAACCCGAACCGATTAACCTGAAACCCAATTAAATTACCCGCTTCAAACATTTTATGCTCACATTCTCCCACCACCATAACTTTGCATGTCCTTATTCATTTGGCTTGCAATGCATCAGAGTTCCCCGTAAATACTAGCTTTACTTTGGATTCTTGGTAAACAGATGCGCATAATTGTTGATTATTGTGTGCAATGACCTTTTCACCTTGGATTTTCCATCTCGATCATCCGCCTTGGAAGCTCTATTAACCTTTCTAATATTCACATTAGTTCCATACCATAATTTACTAGTATTTTCCTATTATGGCTCAGAGAAGCATCACACTTGTGACCTTGATGCCCCCCAAGTACATGACTTGTTATTCTACTGATCGTGTTTCAGATATGCAGCTCCGATGACCCTCTTGTGTAAAGCCCAACTTCAACGTGCCACAAAATGTTCCGAAGATGATCAATTGGTCTTCAACTTATGATTCATGAAAGTAGGATCAGCGAAGCAATAGATTTCTTTACGGCTTCATGTCTTTGTGACAACTTCAGAAAAATATAACGTACAACCATAGCATAGATAAAACATCAAACTACAACAAAACAATGAATTTAGACACACCACAAAATGTTCAAATGAGAGATCACGAAAAAATTCTAGTTGAAACTATGAACAATGGAACATTGCATGAAAAACATAGCCATAAAATCATACACACAATTTAGGAAATCCTAACCAAGAAATCAAAAGGGAAACTAAACCATCAATACAAAGAGGAAACAATAGTCCATTATTGTGAACGATTACGCAAGTTGAGAACAGTATGGGGACGAAGAAGAGCAAGGTGTTAGACTAGAAGCATAAAGCACCAATCAAGGATAAGGAATCAATCGCATTCTAACCCTTTCTTAGATTTTAGAATGTTTAGCTCTATCAATAATGACCTCGTTACTTATGAACCATATGTCTATAATAACTCAAAAGGTTTTTATAAACACACATAACGACTAAAGATTAAGTGTTTAGGTTAGTTTTATCACACACACACATGTGTTCTTTATGCGAATGCATACAAGATTCACCTATGTGACCTTTCTTTTTTTGATGTCGCATGTTACCTAATCACGTGTGCAAGAACAATGATAATTTTGTTTGTGAAATGAGAGCTTTCAAAATCATATATTGCCCTAAACAGCTAAAAGAACATTTTTTTTCTAACATACACAATCACATTCAAAGTGAATGACCTTGTAAAAGCACCGGTATTTGTTGGCCGGCATAATCCTTTCGACCCAACCATCTTCTTCCCTGCAATCTCATATCAACTGGATAAATATTACAAAATTTTCATTTCTTTAAACTAGTTTTTGTTACTCTAGGTTTTATGAATAGAACAATAACACGTGAATGATTTTTTAACAACAATTTGTTACACGTATAGAATTTTGTCTTTATATCAAAATTACATAATTACCTATTTTAATGATAAATGATATAACATTCAAAATTAACAAAGTTAGCGTCTTCAGATTAAAATATTCTTTTCAAAACATTGAGAAGCGAGATGGAAAAAAATTTCTTATAAAAATAACAAATATAGCGAAAAAGAAAACTACAATTTAAATAATGTTAATTACTAACTTTGTTATGCGTATTAAGTTGTAAGTTGTGCATAATTTGGTTGTACTCATCTGTTTTGGTAGTTTTTTAAGCGGTTTTTGTATTAGGTATTTTTATTTAGCGTTTTTGGTATTTTTTTTGGGCAGGTTTGGTAATTTTTGTGTGTTTTTTTGGTTTTAGAGGGTGATTTTGTATTTTTGATGTGGTTTAACGTTACTAAGACAATTTAAAAATTTTGATATTCGATTGTAATGTTTTTAACAAGTCATAATGATGATGAACACACTAACATAACATAGTACGAGGAAAAACGACAAAATTTTCACTGCGTATCGCAGGGGGAAAACTAGACTTTTCGTTTTGGTTTTATTTTTTCTGCTTTTTACTTTTTCTAATACGAGTTCTTTTGACGTTGGTAAACATTATCGGTAGTGTGTTATTAATATTATTTCATGAAGTTTTACGCAGCTTAACACTAGCTCACTCTCGATAAAAAAAATCACCATGCTTCAACTCAAAACGGCCTACTTTGAACCTCAACCGTGCCTAAAACTCACGCAGCCTCCGTCACCAGCACCACCAGCACCACCAGCACCACCATCTCCAACGAGAGCTCACGATGGCAACAAACGGCATGAATACGACAGTAACATCTGAAGCATACATAGAGGGATCACACGTCAAACAAACCAAATCACTCATCACCGAGTTATGCCGTCTCTTCTACACCCTAGGTTGGGTCTCCGGCACCGGCGGAAGCATCACCGCCAAGGTCCACGACGACTCCGTCCCCAAATCCGACCAACTAATCATCATGTCCCCCTCCGGTATCACTTATGCTTCTTTCGTTTAAATTTGTTTGAAAAGTTTGGTGATTTGTGTTTAGAAATTAGGGATTTATCGGGTATTTGAAGTTTGTTGGTGTTGACTACTTGAAGGGAGGTGAAATTTGGGGGTTTTGTGATAGGTGTGCAGAAGGAGAGAATGGTGGAAGATGATATGTATGTGTTGTCGTCAGATGGGAGTGTTTTGTATTCTCCGGTGCCTAAGGGTTACCCTCATAAGCCTCCGAAGTGTTCTGATTGTGCTCCTCTGTTTATGAAGGTGCTTGCTGATTTGATTGTTTGATTTGTTGATGATCGTTTCGGATTTGATTTGATTTAGATTTTGGTGTTTGCTTCTGTTTGGGGAAGATAACGGGTGTTTTTGTGTGTTGCAGGCTTATAATATGCGTAATGCTGGTGCGGTGATTCATAGTCATGGAATGGAATCTTGTATTGTGACAATGCTTGATCCTTTGGCAAAAGAGTTTAGGGTAATTTGTAAAGCATTTGGGTTTTTTGGTTTTAGAAAGCGTGAATGATGCGTGAGGGGCACGAGGCGGAAAACGCCTTAGGCCTTGAGGCGGCGCTTCATGTACACTTGGGTCGAAAATTGTTAAAATTTGGATCTTTAGAAGATTGAAATGTAAAACAATTGAAGGATGAAGATATCATGAATGGTTTACTCAATAAAAAGACTAATCGTAGGTTAACACTTTGCATAATTGATGTGCGTGCCTCACACCTTGGATCTTAGGATGAAAAGGTGTCGGAGGGCCTCACGCCTTTTAAAACCAAAATTTGGTTATTATATGTTCAGTCTGGTTACCATTTTTCTTCATATGTTGCCCTATATAATGATAATAATGGTGATTATGAATCCATTTTGTTGTCTCTAATGTTCTTAGATCACTCATATGGAGATGATTAAAGGAATTCAAGGGCATGGTTATTATGATGAGCTTGTGGTTCCAATTATAGAAAACACTGCTCATGAAAGAGAGTTGACTGAAGCTCTTGCTGCAGCTGTATGTTCTTTCTGATTTTGCCTCACCAATCTGCAAAACTAAATGTCATTTTGGAAAAATTTGAAGACAATTAATCTTTCTTTCAGACTTAAAGATTAATGGAACGTTTTCTTAATTATCAACAGATTGAAGCATACCCAAAAACAACAGCAGTACTGGTGCGAAACCATGGTATTTATGTATGGGGTGATTCCTGGATCAGTGCCAAAACACAGGCTGAATGCTATCATTATCTCTTTGAAGCTGCTATCAAACTTCATCAATTAGGCCTTGACTGGTCAACCCCAAGTCATGGTCCAATTCAAAGGTCCAAGCCACTTTTAGGTGGTCAGACTACACACGCATCTCAAAAGGCAGGGGATTTTACATTACCTTAATAGACTGAATTTAACTTAATCTGTTTAAATGATTTTGATTTTCTTATTATTTATCAAATTTTGCTCCAGCGTTGTATTGTTCTTGACATTGAAGGGACAACTACACCAATATCATTTGTGACGGATGTTCTTTTCCCATATGCCCGGAAAAATGTTCAAAGACATTTGGAAGAAACATATGATACTGATTTCACTCAAGATGATATTAAATTATTGCGATCTCAAGTAGGTTTCTTCTATTATTGTTATCACCATCATGTTTCTAGTTTGTTGTATGTATATACATTCAGTTGTAATTATATTTAATTTATTTGCAGGTAGAAGATGATTTACAACATGGGGTTGTGGATGCAGTTCCAGTTCCGTCTGATGAGGCGGGAAAACAGGCTGTGATAGCTGCTTTGGTTGCTAATGTTGAAGGAATGATAAAATCTGACAGGAAAATTACTTCATTAAAACAGTTACAAGTAAGTAAATTTAACACGCGAAGCATGCTTTGAACTTCTTTATAAGATTTTATGCTAAGTTTCTGAATATTCATTATTCAGGGTCACATATGGCGCACTGGATTTGAGAAAAATGAACTTAAAGGTGCTGTGTTTGATGATGTACCTGGCTCTCTTGAAAAATGGCATGCTTCCGGGATAAAGGTTAGTTCCTATATTTGTTCATAGTCGTTAAAGTAGAACAAGGCACACACCTAGGCACAGCAAAAGCGCCTTGCGTCCATCAAGGCTCAGAGGCACACGTTCTGGGCAAATTCTGGCCTAAACTGGTCGGAAATATCTAAAAATGGTTCAAAACATCTAAAAATTGCCTGAAACATGTCTAAACTAGCCTAAACCAGCCTAAGACATATGTAAAACCCCTAAAAGTGGCATGTTTATACTGTGTGTCTTTTTAAAAAGCTCTCGCTTTTTAAGCGTCTTGAGCCTCGGCTCAAGGTCACCCTTTGCGTCTTGAGTGCGCCATGAGCCTTTGACAACTACGTATATAATATTGACTATTGGAAAACGTTTTCGGCCTTCTTTTTAAAATTTTTGTAATTTATCTAATAGCCTCTTAATGACCAGAGGCTACCTCTTAATGGTTAAGAGGTAACTTTAAGTCTGAATGGTTAAGAGGTAACATCTTAATATTATCTTTTAATCATTCAAACTTAAGGTTACCTCTTAACAATTAAGAGTCTATAAACCATTAATAGATAGCGTCTTAATGACCATTAAGAGCTTACCAAACAGTCCCTTAATGATGAAAACGATTGTGTACATGAATTAGGTGTACATTTATTCAAGTGGTAGCAGATTGGCACAGAGGCTGTTATTTGGATACACAGATTATGGGGACTTAAGGAATTACTTGTGTGGATTTTTTGACACCACAGTGGGGTAATTGAAATTATTTTTCCTGATCGTTGATTTGTGTGTTCATGAACAAATCATAATGTTATAATACTTAATACCAGGAACAAAAAAGAAACAAAAAGTTATGTTGAAATATCAGAATCACTTGGAGTTCATAAGCCATCAGAAATCTTGTTTGTGACTGATGTCTTTCAAGAAGCTGTTGCTGCAAAGGCAGCTGGTAAGGAACACACCCACATGCTTGATTTGAAATTTTGTTCCTATTGCATTGTTGGGTTGCACCTTCTTCTTTGTTATGTACAACCCATCAATGCATTGTATGGGTTAATGATTGGGGCTGGGTTGGGGCTGGGATGGCCCCTCTTAACATATGATCAACAGCATTCTCATCATAATATTAATTCAAGAATCTAACATCATAAATCATCAAACAGTTTTTGTTTTGCTATACACTTTAACAGATGATTTGATATGACCCATTTCATCCTGGCCCGTTTCTTCCCCATAATCCGTCGCTAGTGATTGAATTCAACTTCTTTTGTGTCAGGTTTGGAGGTTATGATATCGGTTCGGCCTGGAAATGGACCCCTTCCGGAGAATCATGGGTTCAAGACAATCAAGTCTTTTTCGGAGATTTGAGGTTGATTTACATAAACTTATTTTGTTCTTAAATGAAACGTGTGAAATTTGTATTTGTAACTAGTTTTATATTTTGTTTAAAATAAGTTAGAAGTATCTTTAAATAAAAAAAACAGTTGGTATGTGGTAAAGCATTTACTTTTCACATAGGCTTTGTAACGTGAATCCGATGCAACTCTCCACTCTGTTTTCTTTTTTAGCTTTTGAAATCTTTTTGCCTAATTTCTTTTATTAATCTCCTGATTAAGAATATTAATCATATAAGTATGCTCCCCAAATAAACTATTGATATTCTCGCCTCGTTCTAACTGGTTTGAACTTGTAATTCCAATTTGAACTGATCAAACCCAAACTGGTTTACCCAAAACCGGTTTTGAATTTTGTTGATTCTGCCTGAACAGGTTTGGGCCTTAAACCTTATTTGTACAACTCATACATCCAATACAGAGAAGCATATGAAATAACAAAAGAATCGGTCACGATCCAAAGGTGGACGATTAATGATCCAAAAATCGGGTTTAGTTGACATTGTTTGAGGATTCTATGTTGGTTTACACAAACTATGATTACTGATTTATGACTTATTCAACTATATATTGGCTCCTTGTAAGTTTGAAAAGGTAGAATGCAACGCAAGAGTCATAAACATATGTTTGTTTTGTTTTATAGTTTTTTTAAACGATAATTTTTCGATTTTCAAAAATAAATTCACCACAGTTTATACGGCGTAAGATTTAAACTCATAACATTTATTATAAAGTATACCATATATCATCATGATGTGACTTGAATTTGTTTTAAATTTAATTAACATGATGGAGTAGAACATCCCTTTTTTAGAATTTTAACATAATTTGTAGTCTCTTAGAATTTGAACGCAATTGTTAAAGTCTCTTAGAATTTGAACGCAATTGTTAAAGTCAACCTAAGGTGGTTAGATATTAAGGTGGTTAGATGTATGTGGACAGACAAAAACATCTTTGGTTGTAAGAAACTAGATGGATGGAGATTAATATATTGGTTTTAGATAACAACCATTCTTATAATTTTTTTGTTTGTTAATAAAATATTAGCTCTAGAACTTATGGTTTGATAAAAATAGGTAAAATAAATAAATAAAAGAGAGGTATCAATCCATAAATATATGCATATATAATACACTTTATGTTCACTTCTTAACACTTTAATCAAGAGTATTCTTCATCTTTTATTTAGATTAGTAGATATCACTATTAACAATAGTTGTCCCTCATAGAGATCATAATATATTTTTCTCTAATGAATGTAATATCATATGTACAATTTGCTCTATAATCTTCATCATGCTTCTTTTGTATAGCATTTTTGAGTGTCATTTATTGTCAACAAGAAATTTTGTATTATGGTCTTAGACTTCACTTGTCTATATACAGCAGAGTCAATCTACGATCTAGTCGTCCATTGATAAATCTTCTTTGTAGTTTTTGTTTTTCTTTAACCAGATATTTATGTACATTAGACCCGCAATCCATAATAGTTGGACCATGTGTCAACCATTTTTTTAGACATTTATAATTAAAATTTCCAATGTAGTTTTATCATTTAAAATACTTGGTTGTATTTTATATAACATATGACCATTAATACACAAACAATTAGGTATTGTAACCGTTTGTACATTAAAGAGTGATTACAGTTAGGTGAAGCATAGACATCAATGTAAGCTAGTTTTATAGTTGGAACTTCCTTTTTCAACAGATATATTACCCAACTTTTTTATTACAACAAAACAAATTTATTACAATTCCTTGTAATTAATCCGCTTAATCACTTCACCCTAGGTTTTCAAATTACAACCTTATTATTATTCCATTAACATCATTTTTAAACAAATCCAAAATTACCAAAATAACTAAAACGTGTATTAAAAATTTAAAAGCAAAGGTATCACAAAAGTCACCAATTAGGTTCAATCCCAATTCTTTTAAAACAACTCTTTTCTTTAACACGGCTAATTCTATAGCATAACTAATTCACAATAAGTTTAGGTATAACTTTAAACAAATATATTCAATGGTGAGCCAGAGGGTATTTGTGTTTTATTCTGAGGGGTTTGAGGTGCGGTCTGAATTAGAAAACAAATATACAAATCCAAATAGCATAACATTTATCATTCAAATTAAGATAATATATTTACCGTTTTAAAGAAAGAAAAAACACTAATTCACGTTCTTTCATTAAAGAGTAAAGACAATGCTCGAACCTTTAACAATTAACCTCTCCAACCGCTAGTTAATAAACCAACAATCACAAAAATTTTATTTTTATTTTATTTGAGGAATATAGAGACCCAAATTATACAATTCAACAAAAAAAAAGATCTCTAACCTTAAAAAGTAAAAACCACAACGTTCGATCACCTAAATAGACGACTCCGACACCCGCGGCGACGTCACCGGAAACAGCGGCAACAACCGTGGCTCCGCCGCCGCACGCGGCGTCGCCGCCCTAGGCGACGGATGTAAGTAAAACCCTTTTTCCTTAATCACCCTCTCCTCCTCCGATGAAGACGACGACGACTTGTTAAACGGATCCTCCGTCAACGGCGTCACCGGACTCAACACCAACGCCGGAAAATCAAGAACACTCGGTGAGAGCAATTCGGGTACTCTCGCCGGCGACCCGAATCTGGAACCCGATGGGTTGATCATGAGCCCGTTTTTGAGGTGTTGCGGCGTTCGTAGAGCTTGAATTTCTTCTGTTGACCGGTTTTGACCGGGGGGATGGATCCCTTGGCCGGAGTCGGATCTGGGTGGTGGGTCGGTTTGGATGATCCGGTGAGCATCTGGACTACTTGTTGAAGGAGGTGGTGTCGGCTTGAACGAAGGTTGTTGGGTATGGGTTTGGGTTTGGATCGGGTCGTGAAACGGGTCGTGGAGTTAGTGGTGGCGTTTGGGTGGTGGTGGTGGTGGTGGTGGAGGTCGCCGGAGATGGGTGGTCGCCGTCGTGGTGTGGTGGTGGTGGTGTGATGATATCCATTGGTGAGAAAAAAGATGAAATATGATCGGAACAAGTGACAAATTGGAGAATTTGAAGGGGTTTGAGGTTTTTGCTGCGTTGTATGTTCACTTGAGAATCTTACGTTGTGTGTGTCAACTTAGGGTTAAATTTGCACTTGACACACATTGGATTTAGTGTGTTGTGCACTTTAGGTCCTTCGTCTTTTGGGTTTTTTTCTCTCTTCATTTTCTAATATTTGGTGATTTGATTTTGGTTTTGCTAATTACTAGGTTAAAGGTAAATGGTAATCAAGCTTTTTAAATAAGGGTTGGGATATTTAAACATCTCAAAATTTTAAATTAACAACCTAAATTTTTATACGTGTCGTATATGTGGGTCGTATAACTCTATATGTGATGTCTAACCCTCTAACACCCTTCTGAAGTTTCCTCGTGTTTATTGTTTAAATATGCTATACATGTCGTATAACCTTATATGTATCGTATGTTTATTATCTTTGACACTGTTAAGCTTCAAGTCTAATACAAGAATCTTTGTAGAAACAAGATAGGATTAAACGATAGATTATATTTTTATTGAATGACGATGAACATTCAAGATATTTACACAAAGAAGGCTTAAACCCGAGTATCATAAAAGATTTTTCAAATGTCTTACCCGGGACAATCTTATGATGCTTAATTAGATTAATTTGAACAAATGACCAATTATTTCATCTTGCACTTCTTGTTTTTTTATTAATCATTTAAATCGTTGTTCTTGGTTGTTTTTTCTTACTTTAATCAACAATTGATGGTGATTTCTCTCTAAATTTTAATAAACGTTTCCGGTATTATTCCAACAAACCAAATGTAATTTTCTAAGAATTGGCAAAAGTGACGTGGCAACGTACCAAAGATGACGGATGTGAAGCACAAGTGACCTTTTGGTGGTATTGTTTTGTGGGGCTAACAAGAGAAATAAAGAGCAATTATAGGGGACAAGGAGATAAAAGTATTTGACTTCAACTATTTTTCTGACTTTTATAAGAATTGTTGGAATCAAGTTTTGAATTATATGTTTCAAAGAAAAGTAAGGTTAATTGCATAAAATAGTATTGTAACTTTATACTTTTAATTTTTAGTTTTCCTAAATTATTGAAAAAACACCCACACACATATCCTTTAGAAAAGTAAAATGACACATATATTAAAAAGAAAATGTCACAGAATGGTAACCAAATTTTAAAAGTGTTTTAATTTAGTCACTTATGCATATTTTTTTCAAATTAGACCTTCAAACGATCAAATCGAGTCATTATCAAATTTTATTACGACAAGAAAGTAATGATGGAAAAGACATTGGAGTTAGAATTTTTAATATATAAAATATATTAAAAAAATAAAAAAACACATGTTAATTATGAAAAAAATAAAAAAAATTGCCTAAAATTTACGTCAACGTTCTATATCAACATCAAAAGATAGAAAAAAATATTTTCTAACTGAATCCAAAAGTATAACATGCTAAAAAATATGTTATGACTTTTAATTTGTATAAAATATAAAAATAAGTATCTAATTAGAATACTTTTAAAACTTGAGTTATTTAATTGGAATATTTTTTGAAAGTTGGTTATTGTTTTACAAAGTTACCCCTGTATCAAATATCTAAATATAATACATTTCCAACTTCTAAATTTTATCCATATTTTAAACCAGTATTCATAGTCAGTCCACATACGAATGATTTCTCCTCAATTCCGTGTCAAACTTCATAACATAAATAATAAACTATGCACGTAAAGACATTATCAACTTTAAGTAAATCAAATACGATAAATAGATTATGAACTAATAGGTATTCGATGTTTTGAAACTTGTTGTAAAAACCAATTAACGTTCTAGAAATCTGAAAATTGTAAGAAAAATATATACTAATCTAATACAAGATATTGAACTACTTTATTTTTTTATGTTAAAAAATGAAACAAATAAAAGATTTAGCCAAAAATAGAAATGAATCAACGAATGATATTATGAAAAAAAAATGTATAATTAATAAAAGATTTAAAATTCAGTCCAACTTTCATTTTGGTTTGCTGGTTCAACCACTCTCACCACCACTGGACCATCGATTACGTTCTCATCCGGTTTTGAATTAGTAAGAATAAATGTTTATTTAACCGTCTTATGTATCATAGTTAGAATTATAATAATAATTTTATGTTATTTTTTTTTGCGTAAACACATATATTATAATCTCAAGAAGGGGTGAAAAGTGTTTGGAAACTAATACGTATACCAAAGGGTATTCGGATATAAGACCGGTTATAAGATTGGTTATAAAAATTTTCATCGTTTTCGCGTGATTGATACATGTAACTACTAACGATATAACTTATATACAAGTTAGGTTAATATAACGTGTCAATCTTAAAAGGATTTATTCATCGGGTGATAACCAAAACTCTTAAAGTCGTTCATGTACAAAAGCAAAAGGGTAAAATGTTTGGACTTAAACTCTTAAAGTTGTCCAATTTTATATAGCACAAAGTTAAATGCCAACATTGACCTCACACACACAAGTTAAATAATACTAATTACCAACTTTGTTATGCATGTTGGGTTGTATATTATGCATAATTTGGTTGTACTCTTGTTGGGTTGTTTTTTTGTATTTTTTTGATCGGTTTTGTATTTTTTAGTCCGGTTGGTTGTTTTTGGTATTTTTGGGCAGTTTAGCTATTCTTTGTGCGGTTTTTAGGTTACAGAGAGTAGATTTTGTATTTTTTGTGTGGTTTAACGTTAAACGACAAAATTCGACAGTGTGGGGAAGAAAGTAGACATTTTCATTTTGATTTAATTTTCTTAGTTTTTTATTTTTAAATGACCTTTTTTAATTTTGGTAAACACCATCGTTGGTGTGCCATTTGTGCTAATTCGAACAATATTTTATATATAACTAGCAAAAAGTTAGGAGAAAATAATGAGGAGTTTACATAAAAAAAGAACTTACTCCTAGAATAGAATTTTAAAATATTTAAGTGTTATTCTTACATTTGTTTGATTAATACAAAAAAAGATAATAGAAAATCTTAATTTGACGTACTTTTAGTCTTTTACCATTAATTTTATCAACTAGCTGAACTAAAGTTTACATTTGATGTGGACGATTAATGATTGTGATTTTTTTTCTGTTTTATATCAAACTAAATAGACAGCGTAAGTATTAATAGTCTTTTATTCAATCCCTAATGTTCGTTGATGGTACGTTTGATAATTTAACCTGCTTATTTTGTGTATAACTAGTATTTCACGAGCCGCGCGTATCGGCGGTGGCGTACGCAATACTACGTGATAAAGTATAATAGATTATAATTGACCCGACTTGTTTATGAACTAAATTTACATTAAAACATAACGTTAATTTAAAATTATAGTGTCAAATGAGAACGTGTTATACATGACACATGGACCAAAAAATATTGATCCCATAAGACACATGGACCAAAAAATATTGGAAATACGATGACCACATGAATGATTCATACCACCAAACCAAAAAGATTCATACACGTGACCTTTTATTCATGGGTTTACCCGGGTGAGAACTTATAGTATTTGTTGTCGGTTGGGAAAAATAGGGGTGTGCAAGAAACCAAAATAACCGAACTGCAACCATAATAACCGACACAATCGAACCGAAAAAAACAAAACCAATAAAAAGCCAACGGTTTGGTTTTATGATTTTTTAAAAACCGGTTTTTTCGGTTCGGTTTTGGTTTTGCGTGTAATAGAAACCGAAAAAACCGAACCGCAACCATAAAACCGAATTCATAAATTTAGAAGTATGTTCATACACTTATAAACATGACTAGCCCATAAATTACTTATTTAACTAATGCTATCTAAAATAGATAGCATGTTTAGGTTTCGAGCAGAATTTTTAAATTTTTTGTTTTGGTAGATTAAATTATTTTTATTGAACTTTTTGTTATTGCATTTTATTGATTGTAATTAATTTTAATGTTAAGTAATTATAAGAATCTATAGATTATGTTTAAAGATCAACAAAATAATGTAAATTCAAAGGTTTTAACTTAAATTTATTATTTTGAACCAATTTAACTAAAAAAACAAAAAAAATACTTGAAGCCCAAAAATAAAACCGAAAAAACCAAAACCGAAATGAAAACCGAAAACCAAAAACCAAAAAAACCAAAACCGAAATATCGGTTTTTGGTTTCGGTTTTAGCTTAAAACCGAACCAAACCGACCATGCTCACCCCTGGGGAAAAATACAATTCACTAACAGAAATGTAAATTTAAACCTACTACGATACAGTATGGGTGCAATTCGAAAAACCAAACACTTATGTGGCTAAAATAAGAAAACATAAAACTATATTATATTGTTGATGTTAACTTCAAATTGTTATATAGATAATAGTCTTTATTCTATTATATTTTTAATATTAATGAGTCAAAGTGAAGGATGTGAGGAAAAGAAGAGGAAGAAGCTTGCTGTTTGGCTTTTTGTGTACCCATACATCCTTAGATTTGATATATTCAAAATATAATAATAATAATAATTATGATAATAAGAATAACTACTATTCTTAGTATAATATTATTGGTTAGTTGTATTTATAAAAAAAAACAAACACATCTCTATCTACTCTTACTCTTAAATCTATAACATTATCTTTCGTGAGATTCAAACTCTTAATCTCGTTGATATGAGTAGGTGAGAAGAAAAAGGATTTGTTGGACCAACCTCGGGTTGTAGATCCGACTGTCAACTTTCACGTATAAACATTTGGTACATGTATCAGTCCGTAAAAAAGTATAAAGGTGTTCGCCAATAGGTTTATTATTAGGTAGCTAATCTTGACTTTTAGACATCCCTTGGGAAATCTATAGAGACAATGGGATCAACTCTTTAACACCACATCCAGGTTTCATGGCTTTACTAGTGTTAAGATTTTGAATTTAATTTTTCGAGAAATATGCCACCTTAAATTAAGGAAAAAAACAACATTATGATGGTTCTTAACATATAGATTAAACAAGTCCAAGTTGATCCATCAAGACCTAATACAATGTATGTTAAAGTCAATTTTACCAGCAATTTCTAACTTTACAATGCGTAATAAATGAGTAGTAGATAACCACAACCCGCACCATGCAGGAATTGAACTCTCGACTTTTTTTATTATAAGACGCATCACTAACCACCAGAATGTCTCTTTAAGACTACAATGTATGTATATTTTCTTCGGGTTTTTAAGGCATGATTTGGACACATGAATCATAGTCAGACGGAGAAGATAACTTTATAAATCAATAAGTGCAAATTTTGCTACTAATTGTAAGAAAGCGTGACTTGAACACAAAAATGTTGGAAGACAATGTGCTTACTTATAGATGTTTACCAAATGGTTAACAGTTACAAGATATACAGAAATGACCACCAGATTTACCTATATCTACTAAAATAGTAAAATTTATCTACAATACATGCCATATCAAAACTTCTGTCTCTATACACCTTCCTATGTTTAGGAAGTAAAGCATGAAACCGCGATGCAAAACAAGAGATTTTTGTTCGGAAATACCTAAACCATTTCCAAAAGCTTGATATTCCCCATTGAATTTGCAGCAACCAAAGTCGATGACTGAACACGCCAACACACGGATGAGACAAACTGATCTGTGTCGCCCACATCGTCTCCTGATACTGGATCCGTGGTGTTGAATTTATATGATAATGCAGGCATAGGGAGAGCTTTGTGATACATGACCACCTGATCCATGTTCATGAAGATTTTATAAAAAATGATCTTTTAAATAATTTTGTAATCACATCAAAAGAACAATGTACCTCATTTGTTTCTGAACCAGTAGCAATGTAACCATCACATACAGATAAACCAACAAAATTCTGAAGGAATGCAAAAATCAAAGTTAAAAGATGTAAGGAAAATAATTTACATGACCTCATAAATAAACATGGTAATCATATCATGATCCATTAATCAAGAAATAAGTTGATTTGGGTCATTATTTGTTTACTTATGGCCTCTTTTGGGTCTATCGAATTATAGAATGGGTCAAAACGGTTCACTCTTACAAGGTTCAAATGGGCCAATTTTGATACTAGCTAATAATCCATTTTGATACTAGCTAATAATCCATTTTGATACTTGTATTTTTCTAAAACAACCCATTTCAAGCCAAGCCCATTTTGGTGAGAACCTGTTTTCACCTGAACTCCTTTCGACCCATTTGCTAGACTTAGTCGTAAAGTAAAGAAGCATACCTTTACATTCATATGCCCCGTGAACGTCTGAATTGGACAGTCAATAACTTGTGATGTTGACTCTGACAAATCCCACAACTTCAAAGTGTTATCAGTGGAAGATGATAAAAGAGTTGACGAATCAACAAATTTAACATAACTAACGGTTTTATTGTGTCCAATTAATGTAGAAAATGGCACACTCGGGTTACGAAGATCATAATAATAAATTCTATGATCAGCTGACCCGAATGCTAAAGTATATCTAGAATCAGATGGGAACTGAACACAACAGACATTTGCTTTTGTTTTAATTGTACCAACACTCTTTCCCTGCAGTAGCAACAATTGTAAGAAAAACAACTTATTATACATCAATATATTTTATTATAATTTCTTTTAGTTATATAACTGCAGTACATTTAGTTAAATAACTGCAGTACGTTTAATTTTCAAAGCTGATTGCCTGATTGATATTCCAAAGCTTAACAGAACAGTCATCACTCCCACTTGCCACCAATGTCGGGTTTGACCAGGAAAATCAACCGACCAGACACGCCTTTCGTGCTCTTTCAGCTCCTTGTACACTTGATTCCGTGTCACATCCCATATCTGAAAATTTCAAATTAAAATTAACTAACTTTTGTTCATTATTTCAAAAAGTTTGGAAATCTTGGATTTAAGATATATAATTACATACCTGTACTACACCTTCAAAATTGCTTGAAGCAATCTGGCCTTTAATGTAATTATTCCAACATATACTGCTTAATTTAGATCCACCCGACATCTCAACAACAGGATAATGTATGTCACGATTATCTTTTAAAATTGAATCGTATTCAAAAACTTTAATCTTTTTGTTCACACCAGCAGTGGCAAAGAATTCTCCATCTTTATCAAATCCCAGAGAACATACAAGATTTGAAGAATTCAGGAGATCACCTTGTTTTAAACTTGCTTTGACTTCTAAATTCTTAAAAGACAGGTATTTGGATAAACCATCTAAGAACGAGTTAATCCATCCACTTTGTTTACCTTCAGCAAGCCGATTAAATTGTGGGAAATTATTACCAGAGCTTTTTTCTGTAAGAACAATAGATCCTTTACCATCACTACTCATCACTGCATTCTTAGTCAACGGTTTCACCATCGGTTTGACTGATGCCTTAAAAGCCCGGCGCCTGGTTAAAAAGTAGGCTGCTTCTAGTTTCTTGAAGTTTTTCATCAACCGGGAGCTTTTAAAGATGGTGTTTTCTTGACAATCTGTTTCAACACCATTGGATATTTCTGTGTTTCTAATTCGTTTTCTTGATCCTGAACTTGCAGAATCATCAACATTTGAATTCACACCTTGTTTCCCACGAATAGATGTCTGCAACTTTGTAACCTCCTGTATATCAGAAGATATGAATGAAACTGTCCTGCGCAAAACATCTGCAGATTCCTGCTTTCGTTGTTGGAGCATTAAAAGAAATTCAAGCAATAACTCTTGCTCATTGATCTTTTCTTTAAGCTCTATTACTGTTTCGCGTTCAATTAAGTCATCTCTAGGTTCACTAAGTAATTCACTTTGCAGCACTTCACTATTACCAAATAAGATAAAACTATCATAAGAGCATGTAATCATTCAACTAGTATAAGAACAATGAACTTGATTCTTTAAAACAGTAATTCAAATGAAACTCACTGAATTTTCGGTCTACTTGCAGGCTCAGGATGCAATAAGCACAAGCAAAATACAGCTTCTTTAGGCCATTTCAATAAGAACTGAGGAGGAAACACGCGGTGTCTCAGGCTAGACATGGTTGCATTCTTTTCTTCTACTGAACTACTTGTGCAGTATAACTTGAAAGTTAAATTACACCGTTAGATGGTTCTGTTACATATAATTAACAACAAAGTACCTTAAATTAAACAAAAAACATACCTCAAAAAGAAGAACACCTAATCGAAAAACATCACAAGCACGAGAACTTGCAGCACCAGTAGCTTCCTCTGGGCTAGTGTACCAATTGGATTCCATTTGCAGTACTTGTTTCATTGGGAATGGATTGGTTTCTGATGATTTCCTCAGACTTCGACGCGATGACCATAACAATCCTGTGAATTCAGCTGTCATGTTATTCGATTCATCATTGCAAGAATCCGAGCCTGAACCTGAACCTGACTCTGAACAAGATACCGATTCTATAAACGACACACGATTTAATGATGACAACACAAAACATGAAGGTCGCACGTTTTGCACAACAAATCCTTGAGAGTGAGCTACATTCACAATTTCAACTATTTGCATAAATATACGCAAGCAATCATGTGCATTAACAACTCGGTTGGTGTTATCTAACCACTGTCTCAAGCTAACATCTTTGGATCCCACTG
The DNA here is from genome assembly GCA_025506515.1 of Flaveria trinervia. NCBI lineage: Eukaryota > Viridiplantae > Streptophyta > Magnoliopsida > Asterales > Asteraceae > Flaveria > Flaveria trinervia. The sequence goes on along the minus strand of CM046444.1, from coordinate 119,770,797 downwards.
ACCGAATAACTGCACCCTCATCTTCCTTAAAGTAACCAAATTGAGTTCCAACTTGATTCACATGACCCAAAACATGTTTCTCTGTTCTTCCAGCTATGATCCCAGAATCTTGATCTGTATCACCAGAGAACCTGACGTTACTTGCAGGAATTCTTGTGGGATATCTGCTTGAAACTGCTGAAGAATTCAACCCTCTAGAGCTACCAGACCTCTGCCAATCAGATTCAGATGAATTCTCCATGTTTATCCGCCTATACCTTCATAAACATGAAACACCACACCAAATGCATAAAGCTCCACACAATCCTCTCACTGTAACATCTTCCATCTCAAATCAGATAAACATCATACAATCTTGCAGACACCATGACCAACATAAATTTAACATCAACCCCTCAATCAAAACAACAATCTTGAATGCTCACACAATATCAAAATTCACTTCTAACAACAGATCTTCTTCACAGATGGTATACAACTATCTACACAAAGATCATAACAAAAGAAAGTAGTTACAGACTAATAAATACAGTTATACAAGCATGAGAACCTCAAAAATCAGATCTTTTAATGAAGAACAGTGACCTTTTGTCCACAGCCACATGAAAAAGAACAACGTGTTCCTGACATCAGTGAGTATAGAACTAAAATGAATAAAAAATGAATTGTTTATTTGTTTACTTCTTTGGGAATGAACAAAAACCAGAAGTGATAATATTATACAATTTCCTATTTGAAACCCTAGTGTGGCCCATCATCTGTAATCCACTCGTTTGTGGTTGTTTTCTACATGACGTACGTGGCCCATTCATGTCCTCTAAATCTTCAATCTTGAAGAATTGTAATATTAATAAGACTGAATACATGCGATTAACAGGATCCTTGATTATGGTAGGGACAAGGCCACGTGAATCGGTAGGTTATTGGATGATTAGTCAAGTCAACTAATATGAAAGTGATTATCATAATCATATAATTAAGTAATCGGATGACGTGAGAATTAGATTAGGGTTTCAATTAAGATAATGAAACTTATAATCACTACAGGATGAAATAAGGAATCACAAACCTCATGAACGTCTTCATCTACATCCATAATCTGAATGAAAGCATCAAAATGACGAACGAATTTAGAGATCAAAGTATCATCGGAAACGATTGTTGAACGCGAATTTAAACATAGCATTTTCACCGGAAGCGATCATATGTTTCTTGTGATACTCGTATTGAGTCAAGCGAATTCATGTTTATTCGTCTGAACAAATGTTTAATTTTTCATTGAACGTGAACCTAATCTTACATGTCACGTTGATATCCATAAAATGTAAGTTATAGAGGAACAATAGATAAACTAGTGGTCTTAAGTGATTCAATTAGTCGTTTAAAAGGTTAAAAAATCTATTCAAATTATATTAGTGGGTTTTACTCTGTCACATGTTAAAAGATGTAGATAAAATTAAGGTTGTTTAAAAAGCTCGTGGCACACTCATTAACTCGTTTAAATTAGAACCTAAATTATAATTTATATAAAATGCAACTCAAACTTACACACACATATATATATATATATATGTATATATATATATATATGTATATATATATATATATACATACATATATATATATATATGCATGTGATTTTTTTGACATTTTAGTAAGATATTAAGTATAAAAGTATAAAAAATGATTCAAATACCAATCTTATATATTTTTCTTCAACAGTTAAGACAAATAAATATAAACAAAATATTATTTTTTATTAATGTAGATAACAATATGTATAAGAATAACAAATTTGTAATTTTTAAAATAATTGTTGGTTTGCAAACAGGCTCAGCTCTTTAATAAACGAGCCGAACCCAAACTCACAATTTGGGTTCGTCAAAATAAATGAGTCCATCCAGCTTGCCTTGGTTTTTAAACGAGCCAAGCTCAAGCCCACCCAGGCTAGGCTCGGCATGACTCGTTCGGTTTACAACCCTATATAAACTTAAGCAATACGTAGGGGTTTGAAAAATATTGTAGTTTATAGTGATTATAAAAGTGATTTTACTAAAGTTCAAAGACGGTATGGTAACTTCATTAAAGTTTAGAGGTACCAAAGGAAAATAGTAGTAAGTCTCATGCAGGTTGAAGACGTCGATAAAATCAAGCAAAATGCACGGATTAGTTGCAGAAGAATAAATTATAAGAATTTGTTAAATTTTAAGAAACGAAAATCTTTGGGTTGGTGTAAAAAGAAAAAAAATAGTTGTCTTAAATGGTAACTTTGTTAAAGTTTGGGAATAGCAAAGTAATTAGATAAAAAATGAACAATTTAAATAAAGATGTACAGAAAAAACATAAAATTATAAAATATAGAGGTTATGGGAAAATTTTCCATGGCCAAATTGTAATATAAAAAAGTTTGTTGGTTAGCACGTTATTAAATAACAAAATTATGTAATAAATATCAAATATCAGTTATTATATACCAAAAATGCTCATAGTAAATGTCTTAAAATAAAATAAAATGACAATAGTATAGATAAAGGACTATACATCCACGTATCTCCTAAAATGTAATATACTTGCTCTTAATATTTCTAGTTAATATTTTAAAATCAGCTTTATTATATGTATTTTTATATTTTTTATAAACGTGTCATGTTAGCTATCACATCTATCTTATTCTTTTTAATTTTACATATCGCTTCGTATGTTGTTTCATTTTCACATTAGCTATGTTTTATTTTAGTATTTATACTTAAAACTGTTATCTAAACTTATTGTTCAAAACAATTGAAAATATTTATATTGTAAAGTAAAAATTTACATAAATTTAAAACATCAAGATGTATGAGACCCCAATATTGTTTTATAAAAGCTTTGGAAAGCCGTACAGACCCTACGATTTATCTAACTACGTTGGGCTACTTTTCAAGTATCTATTTTTTTTAAACTTTGCTTCAAAGAAGTTAAAAGAGAGAGAAAAAAAACTTTTTAACCTGATGCGGATTAGAAATCCACTGCCGATCTTTGATCAACATTTGTATTCTTCTTTTTGTTTTTAAATAAACCATGAATAAGTTCAAAATTCTCATTTCCTTTGGGCATTTTGATTTAAATTTTTGAGCCAATTCTTGATTTTCCTTAAGCTCCCGTATATGAAGAGAAATCACAACTTCATTTCTTTGAAACCAAATGTTAGGCCCACCCAATCCTTGTTCAAAAAGACGATCAAGATTATTTCTTAGAATAATATGTCTATGATCAGAAATACTAAAATACTCCACAATAGCTTATGTCATGAGTATCTTATGTTCTTTTTGTAACGAGTATTCGAAATCTATCAATCATGTGGCTAGGTTTGTATCCTTTTTTAGATCGTCTATTATATATTATTGAGACATGGATTCAAGTTAATTTTCCTACCACTTAGGACCGGCTCAATATTTTTTGAGGCCCCAATCGAACTATAAAAATGAAGCATTTTTGTATAACGTAATCTAAACAAAAGCAAACTAATCAAATTTCTTTGTACAAAAACAATAAATTAAAGAAAAGCTGTAAGTTTTTTATAGTTGATTTTTTGAGCAAAAAATATGCAAAAAAGGGCTATCCGATGTCGATCAGATTGATCAAAGAGGAAGGAACTTAGGAAGGTTCGTTTGCTTTGTGAATTTTTTGGTTGTATTTCTTCAATAAAAAATCAAATTATCAAAATTTTCATCGGGGCTCAATTATCAAGTATTATTCTCGTTTCAAAGTTACATTGATCCATAAATTAACAAAACCCGCTATAATTTCTTTTAAAAATTGGGGCCCTTATTTTTAAGGAGCGCCAAACCTGTGACGTCACAAATTGCATTATAGAGCCGACCTTGCTACCACTCGAACTCTTAAATTTTTGATGGATTGTTCATACGTCTAGTGATACTATTATGAAGAAGAGAATGTTGGGTTCTATATAATCTTCACTACTTGGTGGCTCTTTTGCAAAGAAGGAATTTCAACTAATCGATCGCCGAAGTCTACTATGCTTGAGGAAATTCAACATTTTTTTAGAGTAAATTACCATTTGTATCCTTAAACAAAATTAAATATCTTTTTTCTAAATATAATCAATAGAAACTCTTTCACACCAAGTAACCCATTACACCCCTCAGTGAGTATTAAGTGTAAGAATAAAGTTTGCCTGCATAGTGACATTTGTTGCTCACACTTGCTATACAGTTAGTTACACACGCCCTTACATGTTATCTTTAGATCTAATTTTCAAACATAAGTTCTTGTCATATGCTAACTGCTCGGGTTCATGTTTGATCTATCCATCATGAGGAACATCGTTGTCGAGGTTAAACATTGTAGTCTGAGCAACCGGAGCAAACGTCTATACTCTATAGTCACCCTATTGTGATGCCTTTGGCCCCTTTGGTTGGATCTCGAGTGGCTCACACTAGTTCTACTAGTACTTAGACGACCCAAAACACATGTTCATAGTTGAATGCTCTTTAGATACACTCACACTTTCTACGGCATTGCAATTATATTGCCATTGTACCACCTATTCTTTGTGCTCTACTGTGGTTAAATAGATTACATACAGAGTTACATGCGTTCTGATCCGTTGAAAGTGAGATTATACGTTGTCGATGGATCATTAAGCACCAGAATGCTAGCCACACTAGAAGTACTCATGGACACGCATCTAGAAATCGGTTCTGTTGGCTATTCACGGTATCATAATTCTACGAATATGTGAATCCACACCCCGGCTAGTAATTCACATAGTAAGAAACCAAAAATCAACCTTTGGAACCACAATTGCTTAATAAACAGATTACATTACATTCTTCAAACTCAGATCCGACATCACCGATCACTCACGCCATCATCTCCCAGACCCCCGGGGGGGAAAAAGTATCGACCCACAAATTTCATGATTCACCCCGACGCCACTATACAGAAGATGACAGGTAAAAAAAAGGTTTAAACATTAAGCTCATTATGCATGAATATTGCCTACAGTTTCTTCACAACCAGTGTTCCTGTTGATGGTATAAAAAGATATCCAGCTCAGCGACCCGAAAAGAATGTATTTCCCCCTTGGACTTTCCTCACCTTGGTTTTATCGCGCGCACGCCTTACAGCTTCTTGTATTTGACGGTCATGGTCTTTCAGCATCTGGTCTACTTTCCCAGATGGCGCTAGTAGTGGGCCTGAGTAATGAATCTTGCTCCCCTTCGATCCATACCCAATCTGCACAAAGGATAAATTGACAATCTGCCTTATAAATTTACAACTTTATAATAGTTCTTGAATAAAAAAACTTACGTTAACCGGATCTTTATTAACTGTTCTTGCATCATCATCAGGCGGTCCTGCCGCATGTGATGAAGCTTCTTTAAGTGAACCAGGAAACCGACTTATCACCGCGGATGTTGTTGCTGTGAAGTTCCGGTTTTTTCCCTGTCTCTTCGGTCTTCATACAGCATGCTTTTCCTAGCAGCTACTAACCCCGACATTGCTGATAAATCCGCCCCGTTCGACTCTACCTTTATCCCGACCTTTGACCAGGCGGCCCGTTGGACCAATGGCCCGGAATGTGAAGCCCGCTTATGCAGATTATTGGTTTGATCTTCTTCCATTGCTTGAGAAGGCCTCGGTGGGTCAATTGGGAACCCGGAAGCAGAATCTTCATGGTGTGGGTTGAACTTTTCACTACGCGAATATGACTGCCCTTGTCTTTTCTACATTCACATACTTACATATCAATATCAAGGGCATTTTAAGTATTTGACTAATTGTTAAAAACTCTAATCAAGATTAACCTGCAAAGATGCTGCAAGTTCAGCGTTAGCTTCAGGTGCGGGAATGGCTCGAGACTCCCTTGCGGGTCTTCTTTCGGGGTCGGGCCGGTGAGCCTTGCCTCCAGCGGCAGCTTGCCTATTAATTTACAGATATATATTTTAACTATTAGCAAAATATAAATAATCATAACCTTTATTTGGGTGATGTAAAAAAAATAAATGAATAAAAAAAGTCAGTTGTAACGCATACCTCCTAGCTTCTTCATCGCGCATTTTAGCATCGAATTCCTTACTAGGAGGATACTTTGGTAAGCTTGAAGGATCACAAGGGAATGGTTTTGTAGTAAAAACTGTAATAAGTCCAACAAGATTAAAAAAATTGTATATATTCAGATAATCAGTTTCAAAACCAAATATGTCTAAAGAAAAGCACACCTCACTCTTCAAAGCCGAAGCTGCAGACCCGCGGTCAGCAGGATCTATAGAAAGAAGAGTCTCAAGAAGAGCTAACACGGGTGCAGGAAATTCTTTAAATGTATCTGCAACGACTCGTTTATACGGTTGTTGAGGCTTAAAAATGGTAGCATGAGGCAGTTTTGACTTTCTCCAATAATCCTCAGATGGTGACCCACAAAGCTTGAAAATTTTGTGCAACTGTTCTACCTACAATCCACAAAACCTACAATTAAACAAATAAATTACATAAATGTAATATTATTCACAAAAATATTAATATAATTTACCTCTGTTCTCCCTGGCATTATCGGTTTGCCTGCGTATAATTCAGCAACTATGCAGCCGGTGCTCCATAGATCAACAGCGGTGCCATAATAAGTAGCACCGAGTAGAAGTTCTGGTGGTCTATACCATAATGTCACAACACGACTGGTCAACGGTTGACTTTGACTCGGGTCAAAGAAGCTTGCAAGACCAAAATCTGCTATCTTTAAAATGCCATTATTATCGACTAATAGGTTTGAACCTTTTATGTCACGGTGAAGAATACCATTACTGTGACAATGATCAAGCCCGTGTAATAGTTGTCGTATGTAGCATTTAACCTATGAAAATAATAAAATTTAGTAATTATTGTAACAATATACAAAAGATAAGTAGATAACGCGTTTATTGTTTATAATAATTTGTTTATTAACCTGTGATTCTGTGAACTTGAGACTAGGGTGAGAAGCAAGCCCTGCTAAATCATGTTCCATATATTCAAAGACAAGGTACAAACTGCAAGACATTCTAGAAGTTACTAGACCTTCTAGTTTTATAACATTTGGATGATTGAGCTTGCGAAGAATGTGGATCTCACGGGCCATAAATCGTACACTTTCAGGATCAAGATTGTCGAACCTTACTTTCTTTAAAGCAACAATTTTACCCTGATCTAGATCACGGGCCCGATAGACATTACTATATGTACCTTGCCCAATCTGGAAAAAGGCAGGAAAACTATCATCAGCTAATGAAAAAAAAACACATTACTACAGGTGGGGATTTTGATCCATTTACTTGTGAATGAGTCGATTTAAATGCTTAATTGCTTATTAACTCAAACTTATCATATAAAAAAAATTCAAAGAATGAGCCGAACAGTTTGAAAGTCGCCTAAAGTCTATTTTTAATTTATACAACCTCGTAAATTTTTTATTTCCAGATATGAAAGATTATTAACAGTGATATTGTTTTTGTAATCATAAACTAACACATCAACTATCTATAAACTTTGCAGGTTGACCCAACTCAAGTCTGTTTGTCTCAACACAAACTAAAAATGACCCGTTTTGACCCATTACTTTACATACCCGACCCACCCATCCGCCACCTTTACGCATTATGAAGGTAACATAATCCAATAAACACTCTTCAAGATTGATTCAGGGATATTTGGATGTGTTCAGTTTAAAGTGTCTGGAAAAACTGATTATGATTATAATATTTTGGTTATTTAGGGTCAGACAATTCATAAATGGAGAAGCATGTAAATAATTGCTAGAAGTAAATTGATTGTTAAAAATATGTAAAATTTACATATTTGTTCCTAAATTTAAGCACTTGATTATCTGATCAACTTTATCAACTTCTATATCTTCAAATCCCATTGATTGCCTCTAGGGATTATTGCACAAAGACTTGCATAAATTTGCATCATGTTCTGATGTTCATACATTTAAAACAAAAATCTACAATCAATGATCAAAAAAAGAGTAGCAAACCTTATCCAATTTCTCAAAAGAATCTGCTCTTCTAGGCACCCAACCTTTAATAGCTTCACCAGCAACCACGGCAAGCCATGGCGGCCAACCAGCAGCAACTTGTTCTCCCTCGGTTGCTCTAGGAACACTACCCATGGCAGGATGGTGTGTGGAAACAATAGCTTCTTTCTGGTCCCTTTTCCGCTCATAATTATCCCCTCGCAGTCTGACCGAGCCATTAACATGCTTATTAATCAGCATTGGTCCACCATTATTATCCAATTGTGTTTTCACCCTGTAAGCATCTTCTCTTCTTGATGATGTAACCCTAGGCACCCTCAATTCTGATGAACCTTTATCACCATATCGTCCTTTGGACTCTCTCTGCTATCTTCAATGGCAGATGGCTTGCCACAAACACAACCCATGATCCACCAACCCCAAAATCACTTCCAGAAGTCAAACTCTTTGCTCATTTTACTAATACAGACAAAGAACACAATCACTTTCATCATTAAAAAATTCATTATTTAGAGAATACTTGACATTTTGAATCAAGAAAATACAACCCCACAAAACCCACAATTAAATATGCCAAAAAACTACGTCTGTTCATTGACTACCCTCAATGAACAAGATTTAAAGCAAAATGTTCAAAAAGATCGAAACTTTATAACATAAACAAAATCATAAATTTCACAGAACCCTCTTCCCAATGTCAATTACGAACACATTCCAACATCAAGAAAGCAGCTTGGAGCAAATTCAGGCGAAATTAGCTCAAATTATTTGATAATAAGTACATACCAAACTCATTAGGTCGAAATACTTCAAATTCTACAAGTTCTTGAAATACCCAGTGATCAATAAGGTCAAAAGATGAAATGTTACCTGAAATTGAGGGTTGCATCAGTGAAAACTGATCTAGGGTTCTAAAATCCACAGATCTGGAGTTGCAGGATCTTGAAGAGACGGATAGATGGATGAATGGATGGATAAAGATGGGGTTTAATCCCTGAAAAACAGAAATGGTAAATTGAAATAAGAAGAAAAAAGAAAATTAAAGAAAAGTTGTATACATTTTCTTGTTTAGCATTTATATATTCTGACAGTTTGGGGCAGCTTTTGGAAGTCTGTTCTTATGTGTGTGTGTTTGTATGTGTGTGAGAGAGAGATGAGTCTTGTATAATGAGACATCCTTGCCACCACTCACAAGTCAAAGCTTGGATTTATTCATAATGCCAATTAATGTTAATTCTTTAATTAAGAAACTCCCTAATCAATGTCCAATAAGCTCTTGAGTTTCTCATGATACTGGATTTAAGTCGTTTTCATTACAATAATGGTTGATTGGTGTGTAACTGTTATGTATTTAATAGGTTTGACAATTATGAAAGATTGTTTTCTTTAGAGTACAAACATATTTTATAAAAAAGCCTTTTTGACATAAGTATAAGTATTAAATAGATGGAATGGAAAAGCCATGAGAAAGTTGAATATATATGATTCAAATACAACTAAAAGAAATATTGGATTATAAGAACTAAAAATACACTAATGAGTAGGAGTACATCTTGGATGTGTTTTTAATCCTCCACAATAAATTGGGCTTTTATCTCGTATGTTAGATATTACACGATTAAATGTTACAATAAGTTAGACATCTGAAACCTCTTCAGTTTATTGGCGGGTGGATGGTTTGACGTTGGCGGATATCCTGGATAGGGTGTAAAGGAACAAAGTTGAGCATGAGTTTAGCTTGTTTTGACGTAAGAGAGCTCAAGCTTGACTCAATCATAGTTTAATTATTTTATTTATATTTTAATATAATTTATATAAATTTCACAAGTTAGATAAAACGTTTAAGATCATAGAACATAAAGTACTCTCACTACCAATGAAAATTACCACACTTGCATTTTACATGATTTAAACCTACGACAATTTGATTGAGAAGTACACTTCTTTAACATTAAAATGTCCCCTGAAGACTTATATCAGTTATACTTAATTTTGTTCAAATAATTATCGATACAATATCACGCGTCTCAATTTAAGTTAGAGATTCTTAAGTAAAAAGTCGTATAAAATTCACGGATAAAGTTTTTAAAACTAAAAAATGGGTTTTATGATCGAAAATAACGTGTTATTCTATATATTCCAATATTAGCAACTAACTAATATGTTTATTGAAAATAAAAACCAACTATAAGATGTACTCATACATTAATCACCCAATGTCAAAAGCTCCTTCTCAATATTTATAACAACACTCATTCATAATTTCATGGTTGAGTCATAAGATATATTTAGGGAGAATTCATTTTCAGTTTTATTTGGGATAAATTTGGTATAAATGATACCCAATTGTGCAATTGTAAGTTTGATAACCCAATTTGACGATTTTATAATCAAAGGCCATCAACCAATTGCTACAATGAATAATAATAATAAGATTGTAAGAGTTTTGAATATAATCCATACGTGAAAAATATAAAATATTTGATATGTTTTGATCGACGATGTAAGCCTAGAAGCATTATGCTTAGCATGTACACCTTTTTTAAGTCAAACTCTTTTAGAAAGGGATAGGAGTGTATACACGACTTTTACTCCCAACTTATAAGTTACAATCATTTGTCCCAACCAAAGTTTTGACCTTTTTCTTTTCGATTCAAACACTCATAAAACTCACTTCATTAGGTGGTACATTAGATTTATGTTTTCTTTCAAAACACTCATTTGAAAGAACTTAAATATGTTATGGATTGTTCATGTATAGTGATTAATTGTTAAAAGGTCAAACCAGGCTGTGCAATTCATGGGTCGAACCGGCTAATACCTGTAAACCGACCCATGAAAAATGATACCGACCCGTGTGTGGATAAGCGGTTCTGGTCCACGCTTCGGCTTTCCTTTTGTAAATGGTTATGGGTATTGGGTCGGTTTCGATCCAAACCTGCGGGTATGAGTTCGGTTTCGGTCCGGCCCAATCACAAATAGGCAAAAAAAAAAAAAGAGTTGGGCTTTTTACATGTTAAATGAGTTGACTTCGAACACCAATTTTAAAAATGTAAAAAATATTTTACTACCATATAATAAAAGTTTTCAGATCAATAAAATTTTAATCAATTATACATGAATATTGTACCGACTTGTCTATATTACAGTAATGAGTCTAAGAAACAAATTCATTGATTGATTTTGTTTATATTTTTAAATTTATTTTTCTTACGGTAAAAAATACAAGTCTAAAAAACATTTGCGGTCCAAACCACCATATTATGTTGAACCGACCCGTTTAACTCAGTTCGGTCCGGCTTGAACCGTATGTAAATGGTCCGGTCCTCGGTTTTTTATATAGACTGCTTATCGTTTTCGGGTCACGGGCGGGTTGTCCGGTTCGGTTTGATTCCGACCCGTTGCTCACCCCTAGGTCAAACGGATTAAAATATAGAAAACTAACATCAAATATAGGGTCAAAGTTTAGTAATTATAATTGAAAGCGGTCCAATAAATGAAAATATAGTGAGAAATATTAAACGGACCAAATATAGCAATTATATTTTGACAGGTGAAAATATATTAAATAACCAAAGAAACAAAATACAAAATTTGTAATTGAAACATGTCTTAATATAGTGAATAATATCAAACGGGTCAAAATATAACAATTGTAGTTGAAACGAATCAAGATAACACAGGTTGAATTAATAAAATATTAAATATTTATTAATAAAAATTAATGAATTATAAAACAATCTTTTGCTATAAAATATAATTGATAGAATGACGATATTATTTTTTAAACTTTTGTTTAAATTTATTTTTTTCTAAAAAAGTTGATTTTTAAACAAATTGTTTCAAAACAAACCGTTTCTAAAAAATGTCATTTTTAATAATTTATTTGTTATAACTTTAAAATTTAATTATTTTTGTTCCATAGGAATTTTATTTTTCAAAAGCCACAGGTTTTAAATTATAGTGTTATTTAAAAGTTTGATTTTTTTAAAAATAAATTTTATTTTAGAAAAAAATATTTCTTTATAAATTGTATTTGTATAAAGATCTCTCTTTAAAAAAATTATATATTTGTAATATGAAATATATTAAATAATATCATTTGTATTTATTGTGATATTTATTAAAAAAGAAACGAAAAAATAAAATTTAGTAGCTCTAAAATTGTGAAAAGTAACTTATAAAAGTTTTTTTGTTAGTATTGATAGATACTAATACGTATAGCAATTGTAATCGGAACGGGTCAAAATATGAAGAATAATATCAAACGGGCCAAAATATAGCAACTGTGATTGAAGCGGATCAAGATATATTGAATACTATTTAGTGGGTCAAAAGCAATTAATTACCGAAACAGATCAAAGGGGCCAAAATATAATATCAAACATATCAAAATTTGACAATTTAAATAAAACGGATGAAATAGCTACAAATATATTTTTTAAAGGAAAACAACAACATGTACCATCAGCCAAGAAACAATTTTAATGTTCTCAAGTTACCATTCATAAGCTCGATACGATATTAAAACGGGTGAAAATGAAAGTGTTAACATAGATGAACATATGTATATAGAGAGGTAAATAGAGAAGCGTAGAAGAGGATAAGTGAACCGCAACCAGACCTACTTGTCAAACCGGTTCCAATCCTGACCTGTCTTGTAGGTTTGAGATCAGTTCTTAGTCCTATATGATAAAACTCAAACCGAACAGGTTTCAACCTGGTTATAAACCCGATTCCCCGGTCCATTCTCACAACCAAAGTGGTTTCAACCCATACCAGTTCTTAAAAAACCGGATTTGACTTTGTCGATCCAACCAAACCGGTTTCCTACCCAGTTTCAACTCGTTTTGTACACCTCGGCTGACTCGTTCGCACGTACGCACATACGCAAATACGCACAACAGCAACTGCACAAGTATCATGTTTGGGCTTTTCATAAATAATATGGGTCCACTTAAATATATTTTGGGTCCACTTAGAATAGGTTATGGGCCGGATCTGATCTATGTTGGCCATGAGCCTATTAAATATAGGACCTGTGTATTTTGATTTGGTGATATCTTCTTGTAATTTTAGCATTTTCTCTTTTGAAAATTCAAATCATGATTCTCTGTGTACACGTAGATGAATGCGAACATATATAAGGGTGTTATGAGGTTGAATAGACACGTATAAGAGATCCAATACCAATATAGAGCATCTCTGCAGGACAAAATTACAAACAACTAAATCAATCAATCGTTTTAAAACGTAAAAAATTTAAAAGCCTTCAAATTTAAAAAGAAAAAAACTATTTTTTTCTATGTCAAAGATGTTTCTACAATATAAATATACAGGTTGCTTTAGGCTTTCAAATTGCAAGGGCCCAAAGTTAACAAGAAAATGCTACTTTTATTGATATTTTAGGTTAAATAGACGTGATAATCCAATCAATATTTTTGTCTTTTGAGATACGTAAGAAGGATAATAAAATGATTGAAGGTTTATTGATATTGACTTATGAAACTTAATTCATCAAAGTCGATTTATGAATGTTCATCGATTGTTCACTGTTGATGATTATTTTATTTTTATCAATTCTAATTTTTTTACAATTAATCACCTAATCTACTAACCATTATTGTTTGATCTTGATTTAAGCTCAGTTGCTTTTAATCTACTATTGTTCTTTTGCCTATTAAATCTATTGTTGTCTATTTTGATTTAATCTACGTTTGCAATTAATTCCCCTCTTATGTTAGTTATTATTGCTTGTTTATTATTTAGTATGTTTTTTAAGTTAATTAAGTTGTTTCCTGCCTTTAGTTCTGACAAACTATAACATTTTGTTTATGTTGTTGGTGCGAGCCATTGGTCATTAAGAATTATATATAGACGAGCGCTTCAAAATTTCGTTTCACTTTAGGCCTCTAGAATTGTTGAGCCGATCCTGATCCATATTATGAACTTAAAATATATGTTATAATTCAATCAATTTTATGTTTTTAGAGATAAATAAGAAAAAGATAACAAAATGATTGAAAATTTGTCAAGGTAGACTTAAGAAAATTGGTTCATCGAGGGAAACTTTGTGCATCAAAAGTTCATAGAATTTTAATTGTTGACGGTTCCTTTTGGTTTATCAATTTTAAATTCTCTTTTGCAATTTATCAACTTACTAACTGTTATTTCATGATATTGATTTATGCTAGATTTCTTTAATTTACTATTATTCTTTTGCAAATTTATTCTATTGTTGTCCAGTATTGCTGGTGCCGGTGGTGGTGGTGGCTGGTGATGACCAATCTTGGTGGCCGGTGGTGATGATGGAATAAGGAATAAAATGAAAATAAAAGAAGAGGGGGTGGATGTAATGAATTTAGTGTGTTTAGGGGGATGAGATTATTTATGTAGAGAAATGTTACAATACAAAGTGTTTTTTTCGTGTGAAAAGTACGAAGTTATCACGCAAGAATGAATGTTAAGGGTGGAATTATAACGCAAGTGTAAGAATTAATCATGTAGAAATGCAATTATCACGCAAAGGTGGAATTATTATGCAAGAAGGTATTCTTGCGTGATAATTCCATCTTTATGTGATAATTTCACGCGAATGTAATTTGTCTTGCGTAGTTATTACTTTGTTCTTGTGTGATTATTATTATTCTTGCGTGATTATTATTGTTCTTTGGTGATTATTACTTTTCTTGTGTGATAATTTCATCCCATAATTTCGTACGCTTCACACACTTTTTTATAGTAATCCCCCCTAAAAGTTCACCCATGTAAGATTCAAGTTCTAGAAAGATCAAACAAAAGATTTCTAACCTTATGCATGTAACTACTAACTAGGGCAAATGATGAAATAAATACTTATAGAAGAAACCCTAATCAGATTCATGATGAAGAGTAAGGTATCAGAAGACAATGTGTTCTCTTCTTATGGCCAGGTCAGTTAAGAGTCTAAGAAGCTAAACCCAGAAAACTGAATGACTCGTTCTTTAATTTTAGGCATTCTGACCCATTCTTACCCGTTCTCTAATTTTAGGCACATACGCACATACGCACAACAACACAAGCATCATGTTTGGGCTTTTCATAAATAATATGGGTCCACTTAAATATATTTTGGGTCCACTTAGAATAGGTTATGGGCCGGATCTGATCTATGTTGGCCATGAGCCTACTAAATATAGGACCTGTGGATTTTGATTTGGTGATATCTTCTTGTAATTTTAGCATTTTCTCTTTTGAAAATTCAAATCATGATTCTGTGTACACGTAGATGAACACGAACATATATAAGGGTGTTATGAGGTTGAATAGACACGTATAAGAGATCCGATACAAATATAGGGGGTCTTTACGGGACAAAATTACAAACAATTAAATCAATCGTTTTAAGCGTAAAATTTTAAGAGCCTCTAAATTTAAAAAGAAAAACTACTTTTATCTATGTCAAGGGTGTTTCTAGTTTATACAATATAAACATACATGTTGCATTGGTTTAGGCTTTCAATTTGTAAGGGCCCAAAGTTAAAAAGAAAATGCTACTTTTATGATATTTTATTTTAAATATATGTGATAATCTGTAACGTCCCGAATAATGTCTAAGCGAGCCAAATAATAATAATGGGCTTAGACGAGATCGTTTAATGAAAATAAGATGGATATGGGTTATAGACCGAGTTAACTCTTCAGGATATGTGTTTAGCGAGTTTAAGGTCCCGGGAACGCCCGGTATATATAAACGGATCAGCTTGAGCTGCTCTCATTTGCAGTTCAACACTCTAGTTCTAGAGAGAAAGAGTAGAGAGAGAAAGTAGAGAGAATTGAAGATTCAAGGCTCGGTTGATCTCGGGATTGAAGATCGGTGTTCGTGGACATCCAAACAACAAGAAAACGCCAAGAATCCAGGTAAGAGACATCATTTAATCGTTGCTTTTGATGTAAACCCGGATTCTAGGGTTTGGTTTTTAAAAGCGACAAAGATTCGCCCAAAACTCACGTTTTCTAGTAAGAAAACATGTAAGAAGCTTAGATATAGCTTATTGGGTGATAAACCAAGGTTTGGATGTAAAAGATTGAAGTTTTGGGTCAAAAATGGAGTGGTTCGTAATTTTCAGCCCGTTCTGGGAAACTAGGTGTTTATCCAGCGAAATTAGGTATTCGTCCAACGAAACTGTGGATCTTCCTGGTTTTTCCAACGAAAGTTGGGCGAAACTGGCAGTGAAGATGCCAGCGAAACTGCCAGCGCAGATGCCAACGAAACTAGCAGCGAAACTAGCAACAAAACTGCTAGCGAAATTAGCAGCAAAATTAGGCAGAAATTAACTCCTTTGAGTGTTAACTTATCTGCAGGCTGTGTAGTGCAACCCTTGCTTTGTAAGCTTGATTGTGAAGCTACTCATCGAGTACAGGTGAGTTCTAGATCCCCTATTTTAAAGGTTTTGAACTAGTTTGGGGCTGGAAATGCATACTAAATATACGTTTTAGATGACCAAGATTTTAAGAGGTTTTAACGGGAAGATCGATTTTTCTATGACGAAATGTGCTATATAAAAGTGTTAAAACAATTTTTTTTTGCGTTGATCTGGCAACACGACCCCAGCCGGGGGCGTTGCTCCTTGGACCCACTAGGGGTTGCTGCCCCTAGGACCCCACTGTCTGGGGCTGCCGCCCCCGAACCCCCGCTGTCCCGCGGTGTGTCAGTTAACTTTTATGGTGATTTATGCTTGATATGCATATGTTTATGTATGTGAATGTACGATGCATGATGTTTAGGATGATGTATGATTGATGCTATGTATGATGATGCTGATGTATGTTGATTATGTATGCTATGTATGTTATGTACGATATGTTTTCTTATGATCCTTATTACGTATGATGATGTGGCTTTACGTGGTGTGATATTGATAATGAACGTAAAGTATTATTTTAACGGAGTGAAAGATTTAAGATAATGAAAGTGAAACATAATGAAGGAACGAATGAAAAGCCTTACAAGCAAATGAAAGGAGGTTCACAACTTATTGAGAGTTGTTAGCTCAACTGTGTGTGTCTATAACGTGCGATTTTGGCTAACTTATATGGGTTCATACACACAGTAAGAGTTCAGTCTTGGTGACTGCTCCAATACGTGCGATTTCCTAATTACTGTGTGTTATACAACGTGCGATCTTGGCGAACCCATAAGAGTTCACACACATAGGGGGAGTCTGTTCTAGTGACCACTCCATACGTGCGATATGGGGTCCTTGTCGCTTAACCCTAGATGAATTGATCGGTGCTCTAGGGGGGGGGGGGATTAAGTACATGATAGGACCTAGATAGAAGTGAAAGATAATAAATGTACGAAAAGTGCGATAAGTACGAAATATGCGAAATGTACGAAACGAATCATGATGAAGATAATAATGATTACCTTGATGTATGTACGATGTATAATCATATGCAATAGTAATAAAAATGTTTTAACGAATGGAAGGTAATGCAATGTTTTTATAAAACTGGAACTCACTCAGCAACGCTGACTTTTTATGCATTTTCCAGTTGGCAGGTGAGCATTGCTGAGGATGGCACGGGGCAGCTACTTAGCATTTTTGGATGGCATTCTATTGTATAACGTTTTTGCATTGTAATACGAACGAACTATATTTTGTAATGAACGATATATTATTTTGCAAAAGTGTTTATTTAAAGGAAATGAAATGTTTGTTTAAAGTGTTTCCGCTGCACGATTTTAGTAAAGTTAATATAATTATATGTTTTATGTGCGATGATTGATCAACTATGAGCGTCCCGGGAATATGGCCTTACATAATCCAATCAATATTTTTGTCTTTTGAGATACATGAAAAGAATAACAAAATCATTAAAGGTTTATTTAGTTCGATTTATAAAACTTAATTTATCAAAGTTGACTTATGAAAATTGGTTCATCGATTGTTCACTGTTATGGATCTTTTATTTCTATCAATTCTAAATTCTTTTTTCTTACAACTAATCACCTAATCACCTAATCTACTAACCATTATTGTTTGATTTTGATTTATACTCAATTGCTTTAATCTACTATTCTTCTTTGCCTATTAAATCTATTGTTGTCTATTTTGATTTAATCTGCATTTCCAATTGATTTTCCCTTTTAATTTAGTTTATTATTGCTTGTTTATCATTTAATATGTTTTTTTGTAAGTTAATTAAGTTATTACTTGCGCTTAGTTCAGGAAAACTGTAAACAAATTTATTTATGTTGTCGGTGTGAGCCCTCGGCTTTTTAAGAATAATATCTAGACTAGGGCTAAAATTTCATTTCGCTTTGGGCCTCTAGAAGTATTGAGCCGGCCTGATCTATACGATAAACTGAAAATATATGTGATAATTAAATCAATATCTATGTTTTTAGAGATAGATGAAAATAGATAACACAATGATTGAAAATTTTGTCAAGGTCGGCTTACAAAAATTGGTTCATCGAGGTCAACTTACAAAACTTTGTTCATCAAAAGTTCATCGAATGTTTACCATTGACGGTTCTTTTAGGTGCTAATATTGATTATGAAAATTGGTTTATCGAGATCAACTTACGAAAATTTGTTCATGATTGAAAATTTATCAAGGTCGACTTACGAAAATTGGTTAATTAATTCAAAATTCTCTTTTGCAATTTAGTGTCTAATGTATTAACTATTATTGTCTGATATTGATTTATGCTATATTTTTTTAATTTACTATTATTCTTTTACAAATTTAATCTATTGTTGTCCATTATCGACGATGTTGTTGGTCGTGGTTGCTGGTGGTGATTGTTAACGACCGATCTAGGTGGCCGGTGGTGATGGTGGAGGGTGCCTGCGATGGTGGCTGGTGAAAGTGGTGTTGGTTGTTGTGGTGGGTGTTTGGGTGGGTGGTGGTGATGGTGGCCGACGGTGGTTGTTGTGGTGGGTGGGTGGTGGTGACTAAGGATGGAATAAGAAATAGAATGAAGATAATAGAAGATTGGTGGATGAAATGAATTTAGTGTGTAGAGGAATAAGGGTGTTAAAAATTTTATGAATCTGACAATCCCATCCGAAAATCTGCATCTAAAATATCCGATTTTTTGGATATCCGAAAATTCGAATTCGGATAGTGATTTTCAAAAGTTTCAGATATTCAGATATCCGATTATTCAAAAACTAAAAAATATTTTTTAAAAATTTTAGACATATTTTTACTTTAAATTGAGATTTTTTTAGTGTATATTGGACTTTTATGACATGAGTTAGTTTTTTTATATTTTTTTAAATAGTATATGTCTAACTAATTATTGTAAAAAAACTAAATAAATAAAAAAGTAAAAAGTGAATTTCGGATATCTTAATCACTATCCTTATCCGTGTCCAAAATTTCGGATATCCGGAATTTCGGATACGGATAGTGATTTCTACTATCCAAAATTTTCAGATATCTGATTTTGAACACTCCTATTAAGAGGAATAAGATTTATTATGTAGAGAAATGTTACAATACAAAGTGTTTTTTCGTGCGAAGTGTGCAAAGTGTACGAAGTTATCATGCAAGAATGAAAGAATGAACATTACAGGTGGAAATATAACGCAAATGTAAGAATTAATCATGCAGAGATTCAATTATCACGCAAATGTGAAATTATTAGACAAGAAGGTGTTCTCACCAACCAAACATCTATTTTCTCATTCACTCTCAATTGTTCATTTCATTCTGTTTTTCATTCCTACAATCCTACGTACCAAACACTACTTGAATTGAAGTAGGATAGGAATATATTAGAGCTATTCCAAAAAAAACACGAGCCTTTTGTATGTGTATAGATTTTACTTGGCAATGTGATTGATTTCTAATTTCACATTGAAACAGTTGTATGAGGGGAGGTTAGGTTCTAATGATAAGAGGCGTGCCCAATAAAAAACTATGGGTTCTAGACTTGTAGCCTGCATAAATAGAGAAATTGCGTAAACATAGTAAGGTGGACAAACCAAGCAGGTCAAGTCAGGTAACGGGTCATGCTAGATTTGAGTCACACCAGTCGTTTAAAATGTACCAACTTAGTTCGGGTCAAAATGGATTTAGACAGGGTCGTTTTAGAAAGAAAAGATAATAGTTATTATAGCAGCTATATTTGATAATTATAATGTAAGAGACTTAATCAGCCAAGGGATTAGTGTAACTTCTTATACATCCTACAGACCCCACCTAAGGGATGTATAGCTCCCACCCGAGGTATGATAACAAATTTCATCTGAATAAGACATAAAAAGAGTAAACAGTAAGATTATTTCCTCCCTGTTTTACAAGAGTCCAGTCTGCAGAGACATGACAATGTTTTCAGGTGTGCGCCAATGATTAACCACAGAAGTACAAAACAATGGAAAAAAGACTGAATCAATATAAAATGGTGTGGTTTATGTTCAATGAAATCAGAGCGTAGAAAGGAAGAACTGGACCGAAGATGGCATTTAATAAAAACATAGAGCGTAGGACTGAACACAATTGGCTCCGGATATGTGAGACGTACTTAAAGTTAAACACCTACGTATTTTCTAAACAGGTCTCTAAGCATATTGGCCTGCAGATACCGAACAAACACAAGACATCTAAAATAAGATATTAAGACAATAAGACATAACTAATGATTGAGAAGTGTGCTAAGGACAAGATGCAGAAAAGTTTATTCCTGATTCATTTGAAACAGATGCTTTTTTTTCCGATATTAATCCAGTTTGCATATAAAAGAACTCTGAAAGTTCACCACATGTAAGATTCAAGTTTTAGAAACATCAAACAAAAGATTTCTAACCTTATGCATGTAACTACTAACTAGGGCAAATGATGAAAGAAATACTTATAGAAGAAACCCTAACCAGATTCATGATGAAGAGTATAGGATTAAAGGTACCAGAAGACAATGTGTTCTCTTCTTATGGCCAGGTCAGAGTTAAGAGTCTAAGAAAAAGAAACCCAGAAAACTGAATGACCCATTCTTTAATTTTCGGCATTCTGACCCATTCTTACCCATTTTCTAATTTTTGGTTCGTTCTGACCTGTTTCCTCTTGTCGTAATTTGGGTGTGGCCCTATTAGACCTGTTAAATTTCATATATAACCCAAAACAGCCCATAACTTTGTATTAAATGACCAAATAAAACCATAATTAAGTCTGTGGGTCAGTATTGCTCTCATCCTATTCAAACATAGTTCAGTAAGCTGCATAATGTTAACTAGAAACTCAGTAAAAGACCCCAAACTGCAAGCACTTAGATTTCAGTAATTCAAAGACTTAAAAAATGAACTATAGAGTTGAAACTTTTTCATGAAACTTCAAAATCGGTTCACCTCATCTGTCACATCCTTGTATTCATAATTCAAATTATTATATATAGTGACTTATTTAAAAATTTATTCCTGAAGCTTGTGTTTCTGATAAGAACAGGAAATAAAAAAGCTTTGATATATGAGGGAGCGAATGTCAGCGATTACATAGATAGCCAAATTTGAGATAGGCTTGATCTCCAATTACAAGGTAAGAACCCTGATTCTGAAAAGAAAAAAAAAAGAACTCTCAAATCTAAATCAAAACACATATGAATAATACCAAATCAGCCACTACTTCAATTTTTCCCACATGCATACTTCTAATTAATTGGGTCAACTGGGTGACTCCAAATCAGGTTATGGACTCACCCAAATCAGCCCAAAGTGATTCAGCCCATCCAAATGTAAATAAGCTGGTTCGTGTCAGTTTCCTTTTCATCAAATAAAGCATTTTTAAGAGAGGCCTAGATCTAGATTGCATGTAAACAGTAATAAACAGGTTAATTTATAAACATGAAAAATCCTTTTTCTGAACCAGAATGGCCCAAATCCTAAGCAAGCTACAAGTCACAACACCCACATCTAAGGGGAGTGAAAGAAATTGTTTATGTACCTCTAAGCAAGCAACACATCTAATTCCATTATAATCAAGGCACCTATCATGACACGTTTCACATGCAGCATCCCAACAAGAAAAAGTTGTTTAATTAATAAAATTATAACAAATCCAGTTATGTAGAAGAGGCAATCAGATGAAAGTACTTTCATTTGAATTAATGTAATAATAAGTTGTTTAGATTTAGAAAATACCTTATAATACTTATCAGATGCTTGGCCATTGACAATGTCACAGCCTCATAGGCTATATCAGGATCCCATGTATGTGTGTGCTGACTAGGATGTCATACACAATGCTCAGGAAGAACTTATATCCAACAAATTTTGCACCTTTAAAGGTAACCTAGTTTGAATTTATCATCTGCACATGCATGCTTTAGTAATATAACAGTTCTTGATATGCTCTCTTAATGTAAATGATAGATTTATTTGAATTTTGTTAGCATTCATCAATACGACACACACTTAGAAGTTTCAAACATGCATTGCAACGGTCTTCATACCTAAAAAAACATCCCTGCAAAGGGTGGGTCATAATACAAGATTCATATGTGTTTTAAAACAATATTTGACAACCATAACACAAATACATATAAGACTATGCTGACTTAAAAAGAAAAGAAAAACAACACAAACATCATGGGACAACAGGTTTCTCGTCCCAAGCCTCTCTGGTCTCTGCTAAATCCGGGCAATAACGTTTAGCCAATATGTCAACTTGTTCACCAAACAGTTTACTCCTGTAATCCCCTATGTGCTTGACCATTTGATTCCATCTTTTTAAACAAATGTCACCAGGCCTATGTTCAAGAAGATTATCCCAATCAACATCTTCAACACAAGCAGCATCAATTTCATACAGTGCACCAATCAATCGATAATCGTCAGCATCACTCCATTTCTTTTCAGCCACCAGTGATGAAGTCAGTTGATTATACCACTTCATGCAACATGATGCATCATTTCTAGTCGTTAATTTCTCACTAATTGCAGTCCATGGAATATTATCTCTCAACATCCCGTGCTTTGACCTTTTTTTCTCTTCACCACTAATTTTCATTTGTAAATCTAAATTCACAAGATCATATAAGTTTTGGTACTCTTCTTGACTCCATTTCCCAGCTTTTAAATTCTCGAGTTTAATTCTTCGCCATGTGTCTTTTACATGAAATCTGTGCTTACCGAGCTGCTTGGCTAATTTCTTCCAATTGTTACCATGTTTTTTATGATATTCCTTCAACAATTCAATCTCTTCTGGTGTCCATGCCCGGGTTTCACCCCTTTCAAACAAGATGTGGGCCCGGTAATAGATGGCTATATGAGGGCGGTACGGTAGACAAAGCCCAATTTCTTGCCAACACTTTTTCATTCCCGGGTGAGATTTACAATTTAAGACCATATTTAAACCATCATCTCCCAAACCTTTTGCTGTTATATAATCAAGAACAGCTTGTTTTACTATTTCATCTTCTTCTGGTGTAAATCTCTTACCTCGTACTAAACCGTCTCTTTTCGTGCTTTTTTTCTCTGGTTGAGTGTCTGATGTAGGGAAGACCTCTACATGACCTGAGAAGCTAACTTTCTTGGATTTGGATTTTGCTTTAGGTTTTTCTGTATTGTTTCCAACAGCCTCACTTGTCTTCTTTTTTACTCTACCACCTTTCATTTTGACATTCTGTTTCTCCATGGTTCTGTCTTCCACATCTTGTGCCTTGAGAGTAGATTCCTCTGTCACAATCCTGTTCATTTCAGCATCTAAATTTTGACTGTCTTTCTTCTTTTTCTTCTTCTTATTAATTTTTTTAAACGTATCTTCCACGCCATCCTTCAAAGATGTTCCAGCTCCTTTCACAGTATCTGTTTTCTTCTTTTCAGGTTTTGGGTCACAATCTTCGTCTGCATCAGGCCCGGCATTTTGGTCTATTTCATTTTCTTTTATTTGTACTTCCTTGGAGGAACCTTTTCTCTTTCTTTTCTTATTCTTCTTCTGTATAACATCATTTACTATATTCCCCTTATCTTGTTGATCTTCATCTCCATCTTTTGATTCTAAATTCTCAGTTTTCTTCTTATGTTTATCCCTTTTTTTCTTCTTTAAATGTTCACCATCTGTTTCTACAAGGTTGTTACCATCACCAAAAAGCAGCATATCACCGGTGTTCTTGTCTTTCTTTGATTTCTTTTTCATCTTCACAGGTCTGTCATCAGCATATTCAATTGTATTGTCCATAGTTTATGGTTCCTGTATGAGTAAAAGTTGAAACCATATATGATGATAGATAACAATCAAGCAGACCAATATATTAAAAGAGAAATTTAAGCAAAACTAGTAAAAAGAGACAAATCCGGTTGATCATATTTTTTCTCTATGTTCTTAGGAACTTCCTGATAACACGCGTGAAATGCAATTATAAAATCTCTTACTATTCTCTAACTTGATAAACTGTAATGTAACATCAAAAACTAATCCAAAACACTTGTCAAACTAAAGCAGGATAACATGTTAGCGATCTTATATCTCCTAAATTTAAGCCCTTTCAAGACAATCAAGCAGTCAACTGCTGTAGTAAACTAATAAACAGATTATAAACTGGAAGTGAGTTGGGTTAGTTAACTGATAAAAACTGGCCTCAAAAGAACTTTTTATTAATTAACATAGCTTCAAGAACTACATCGAACTCACTATTTCATCATCACAACAACAATCAACAACCTCAAAATAGGGTAAATGTACACAACCATTCAATCAAATAAAGCATGTATTTTTAGCACTCTCTATTGCTGTTTATTTGAAACCGATTAAACAAGCAAATGATACAACTTGAACAAACCGATTAACCCTCAAATCAATTTTAAATTGGTGTTTACAATAGGGTCTAAAACACCCCATTAGTTCCCATACATTGAAATCAAGAAGCAGCAGAGAATCGAAATACAATTTAGAAAACTAACGTTTTAGGATTCAATCGGTCGAATGTCGATGGTGGGGTGATGTAATTGGGGCTAGGGTTTTATTTTGTTTTATAGAACAAGGGTAATATAGTAATTTTGTTATATAAAAAGTAAATAAAAAATAACTGCAGTGAATCGAACTCATGACGTTAATCCACTACAACGCAATTTCACCAGCAGAATTTCTTAGATATATTATCAACCTAAAAGTACTAAATTTAAAAAATATGGTATTAGTTGAAGCATAAGTGTTACGTATGTAGGAGGGTGTATGGGCGGAATAAAAATTTATTATTTATGTTTTGGAAAATTTCAAATAATTTTTTATTTGGATTGTCTGTATCTCACTTGTTGCATGCTCATTTTAGGAACCGTTTGGTTCGTTATGAAGCTATCACATAACATATTTACCGACGCAAGTTAACTTTAACTTTTGAAAATAACGTTGACGTGCAATAAATTTATGTGAAAATTACCAAAAATACCAATTTTTCACAACTTTTTTAGTATTTGAGTGTTTTTGGAACACTAGACTTGTATCATGTATATCTCACGCGTCGCAAGTTTTGCAATTGTTTGATTTGTTGCGAAGATATCATGTAATACTACCAACATAAACCAACTTTAAGCTTTAAAAATGACGTATGCAATAATTTCACGTTAAAGGTACCCAAAAACCATATTTTCATATCTTTTTTAATCTAATCGTGTTATATAAAATTCCAAACGCCCGACCTTGATTGCACATATCTCACTCGTCGCAAATCTGTTATCGCCAAAGTGTGGTTCAATACAAAGATATCACGTAATACTACGGACATGAGTCAATTTTAACTTTTAAAATGAAGTTGACATGCTATGAATTTATGGCAATGTAACCCAAAAACCACATTTCACATCCGTTATATCAACCACATTTTTCGTGAGAACTTTATGAACCAATATCAACCACATATTTTTTATCACATGCAAGTCACATGTTATTTCCATCTTTTTTAAAACGTTTATAATTTTTTTTCACGACATAAAAATTTTTTTTACCATAAAATTCAGTATTTTTTATCTTTCCAACACTCACCATATTGATATACTTGTTATAAAAAAAATATCGAACTGTTATTTACACATATGTAAATCTTGTTATACACAGGTGTAAATCTGGTTTTACAAATGTGTAAAAAAAAGCGAGTTTTATATCTTGTTATACACATGTGTAAATCCGGTTTTACACTACTGGCTCAAATTGGTTTCGATAGTTCTCATAAAAAAAAGTTCTTATTTGATATATATATATATATATATATATAGAGGGTCCGGTTCATTACAGGTATCTGTTTTTAATGAGAACTGTAAAAACCTTTACTGCCCATTGATTAAATTATTGTGTGGTTGAGATTAAAGGGGGTATAAATGTAATTTGACAATTCAAAAAAATGTGTAATTATATATAAAAGGATAGTAGTGTAATTTTACACTTATTCTGGGTATGGAAATTGATTTATTTTGAGAAGGAAACTATGAAATCCTCCAATGTAATTTTACACTTATTCTGTGTATGAAAACTGATTTATTATGTGTATGCAAACATTACAAAAGCATCGCCTTTGTAAAATTGTGTTGAGAAAGTCGAACGAAAGGGAAATTCAACATCGATAGTGTATTGAGGTATGTTATTTTTACTAATAGATGTCGTTATTCGTCTGAAGGTTTGGGTATGAACTTGAAATGTGGTTTGATTGTAATGCAATACTGTCGTGGTGTTAATTTAGTGTTAATTAGTCTTAATTTCAAAGTATAATAATAGAATATGGTATAGTTGTTGTTTAATTTGGGGGTTTGTAGAGATTCAAAATGCGGATGATTAAATGTTCTTATAATTAGGTTTTGAGTGTAACAAGTGTAGGCATTTTAGGGTTTTACAATGTTTGTGTTGATATAAAATCGACTTACAAGTTTGGGGATTTAAGGCCTTAGATGTTAATTTGGTGAGTCAGAATGTTTGTTATTTAGGGCTAATTTACGTATGGGTAAACATTCGATGGGAAAAATAAATTGGTAAGGTTTATGAATAAACCATGTTTTATGTAAAAGGCGTATGTCATTAAAATTTTGTAGTATACACAGAAAGACCCCTCGGAATGTATTCGATAAATGGATTTAAGCAACATTTTAGCAAAAAAGGGGCCCTTATGTAAGAAATGATCTTATACCAAATTGAAATTGTTAATAACATTATTAACTGTAAATGAATCTATGAATGCTATTGTTAAATTGTTTTGTGTTGAATGTAAAATTTTACATATATAAAAATATTATGTAGTCAATGAAACTATCCTTTGAAATAAGGTTGAACCATTGTACAAAGTAAGTACTTGTATGTTGGTAAATATTATGTAGTCAATGAAAAATTGTACCTTGTACAATTTTACATGTAAGCAATATTTAGTGCACAACCAGCTGTTATTGTTTAAAACATTGAAAATAAAGTTAAAACCTTATTGGCCCATTATACGTAATAGTAAGTACCGTTTAATACTTGATGACTACTCATATAGGTTGATGATTGGCATTGTTGAACATGAGCGATGACATATGTGTGCTGGTGTATTGGGGTGTGTATTTAGAAAAAAAGAAAAAGAAAATAAGTTGTTGATGTGTAATTGAGGTGTTCTATGATTCATGATATTTTGTTCAGTGGAACGTGTGGCTATTAATGATGTCGTCAAGTAAGATTTTATGTTATTCTTTTAAGTAAAAACAACATAATATTTCTATAACTATTATGTATACGTTTATGTTGTTTTATGTGTGTGTAGAAATAAAAGTGAATGCATAGTACATACATCATATTTTAGCCGATTTACGAACGACGCTTCAAATCCAATTGATATCGATGATCCAGAAGAAACTATATGTCGGATGTCCTTGAAGGTTGAGAAGATGTAAAAGTCCCTAGAATAAAAAGATTCACCATATGACTTACCAGACTTGTTACAAAGAATGTACTTATGAATAACAATGCTTTGAATTTTTTCATTGTTGATAATCTTACATCAAAATCAGATCTTTCAACATATAATTGGTACATACATAACACGTCTCACCGAGTACCAAAAACGATACCACAATTAACTCCAATAAGATTTCTAGTAACATATTTACATATACGTAAAACTTACATATAACTATATTATGATAGAAATATTGCTCAAAATCTAACATTAATATAAACATAAATTAAATAAGGATTAAATTACAAATTATGAATAATTCAAATGCATAATATACAAGTAATTAATAACATGTGTAGATCTACTATTGTTTTAGACATAAAAAGACCCCTCAGAATAGATTAGAAAATTTGATTCGGTCTAGCAAAAGATGGTCCTCAATCTTCAAAATAGCGATCTATAAAACTGATATAGTTAAAAACATTCTTCTATATAATTGAAGCAGTGAATGTTGTTTTAATAATTTTGAAGCAGTGAATGTTGTTTTAATAATTTTTTATGTTGCTATTTCAGTTTTAAAAAATGATACATACAATACTTTCATAGTTATTTTATGGCTTCTTATTAAAACATTACCAGATTGATTGGAAGAATCATCAACATTCATTGACAACAAATCAAAGGTTTGGTGTTTCATATTCGGACGATCCTTAAAGAAATGGTGATGTTCAGCAACTTTTGGGAAACAAAAAACATAAGTTAAAATACTAATAACTGCATAAATTAACAAGAGAACAAATGCCATGTGATCTTCAGTAAAAATAAAAAAGTATGCAATTCTACAAAATAACAAACTTTATATTCTATTTTTACATATTCATCTAACATACCATCATAAAAAATTTATATGATATTCCAAAATTTTAGAGAACAAACATAAAAAGAAATGTGGGATTAAAAATTAATAAAGGAATTTACGGGAATGAAAACAATTATACAAAACAGTCCTAGAAGCTTTTAAACATATTTTGATTAAATACTTTTACTAATTTGTTAACAAAATATCATTACAGAGGAATGTGGGTTGAACTATGAGTAAGTAAAGTTTCATATATGTAAATCAATAATACAACAGAATCAACAATAACTAAAAAAATCAAAAATAAATATTGGTTCAGATCAAACATAACATACCATATCAAAACCTAAAAATAAAACAATTACAAACAAAAATTATGCAGGAAACACGAAATATAAAAAAAACGATTGCTTATTGAACAACTAACGTTCTTTCATAATGATCATAACATATAACTAATCTTGCTTCAAAGAACAATTCCTAGCATCATGGTAAGTGAAAGCACGGCAATAATGACAAAAACACTTCCTCCTCCGTTCGTTACGGACTCCATCGTTACCTCCTGCATCGGGGAAAATGTCGTTCACATTTTGATCAAAATGATTTTGGTTTGATTCATTGACAACATCCAGTATGGCATCCTTATGACTCGAAATCTCGTAACAATCTTGAAAAAATTAAATTCAAATTCGGAACAATGAAATGATAATAATATTTATAGCCAACCAAAATGATATGATTTTGAGTTCAACATATTCAAATGATATTTAATAACTTAAAACTAAAAAAATTATATTCAAATGATAATAACAAAATCTTATCTTAAACAATGAAGGTTGAAAAAAAAAACAAACTTGATTTTTAGGATTAATTCTTCGATCAATCATTTGAAAAATAACAATCGAAAAAAAGCGCATGATCTTTAAAATCTTCGCTTAATAAATTAGTGATACCTGCACCTCCAATTGAGATCATAAAAATACTCAATTATTATATTAATTTACGCATTCTTACATATGTGATCAAAATACAAAAAAACAATTGAACTTGAAAAGAGCAATAAGATAATAAAAAAAATTCACATGTAATCAATGTTTGAAAATTATGAGAATTGTGTAACTTGCTAAATTAAGTCATGGTGCATTTAAGAATGAAATTAAATCCAAAGACTAAATTACCCCTGTTGAATTAAATAAAAAAAATTAATTCAAAAGGTTAGGATGAGTTCTCGGAGTTCTCGCGATCTTTATAAGTTCTGTAATAATCCTGACCCTATATATATATTAGTATTAAGTAGCATTAATCTAATTTAATAATAATTATTAAAAATTGTATTTTTAAAAATGACATAGATGTGATACAACCCTGCGAGGTTGTGTAAATGATTTAATAAATACCATTTATGGAAGCATAGTCTGGTCCATCATCCACGTGAAAGCATGCACAGGTTTAAAATTGTTAACATATTTGTTGACCTTCATGAAGATCCATTACAACTTTGAAAACAACATCAATTAAAAAGACATTTATAGGAGAATATGATGGTTATATACTCGCTTCATACATATAATCGCCACCATAATACACGATGGATTAACGGCAAACAACCATTGAGGAGAGAGTTGAATCAGCAACTCCCATAATAAAACCACCCTTCCTTTTCAATTCCATGAGATAACTTAGCACTTGCTCTGTAATTACTTCCCCAGGTATAAGTAAAGGGATTCCTGGTGGGTATGGACACACCAACTCCCCACAAATATTCCCAATACTTTCTTCAAACCTCACTTTCTTTTTACTTGCAAAGAAGGCATCTCGAGGGCTCAATCTCATGCTAGTATTCATTTCAATAACATGATGAATATCATTTACTCGAATCGAGTTGTATGTTTCTCATAGATGCTTTAACCCCAACACAAGTCTCGTATATCATCTCTACTGGTTCCTAGATTTACTACAAACAAAATAGAACGTGTTCTTTTAAGTTCTGGAATCACTCCATAACGTTCTTCTAAAATATCACTAGCTTCAAAACCAGATATACCAAGCTTACACACCCCAATTGTAAGTCTCAAAGGGTCATTAGAAGAATTCAACACTGCAACCCCAGAAATCCTCTTTATGAGAGATTTCGCTTCCGTGGCTTATCTGATTTGTTAAAAATAGTTTCTTGGTATTCACTTATTTGAGCCCTTGCAGCATCTAAAGATGCTAAGAGAAGATAACTAGGACTTGTGCTTTGAAGTGTTTGAAGGCATTTTACATATTTTCTCTCTATCTACGATCTCTCCTAACAAATGCAACATTGAAGATTGCGTAAGAGATCGAGCCTAATACCTTGTGGGTCGATTGTATTGATATATCAGCCCTTTGATGAAGAGCTGAAAAAGGCAATAAGCTTTTATGAAAGCGTAAGTGAGCCCCGTGCGTTTCGTCTGTTGGAATTTTGGACACAAAATAATTATATCTATATATTTGTTATATAAATAGTTATTTATTTATTGGTTTAAGTTCTCGTGTTGTAATGAACTAACCGTGTCCAAACTAAAGTTAAGATGAATTAGATATCGATGCTCGAAGTTAAGCGGTC
Source organism: Flaveria trinervia (assembly GCA_025506515.1). Taxonomy (NCBI): domain Eukaryota; kingdom Viridiplantae; phylum Streptophyta; class Magnoliopsida; order Asterales; family Asteraceae; genus Flaveria; species Flaveria trinervia. Next base: position 119,739,494 of record CM046444.1, on the reverse strand, counting down.
GAAATGAAAAAAGTAAAACTTGGGTGATTATTGTAAGAAATTTTGTAATTTCTTGCATAATGCTAATAAAGCCATGTTTTGATTAACATGTAGGGCTGTTCAAATAGCTCGATGATCGAAACTCGCTCGAACTCGTTCGAAAAATGCTCGGAATTTTGCTCGTTTGAATTTCCGCTCGATTGTAAATGAACCGAGCGGCTCGGTTCGGTTTCAAAATGAACCGAGCATGAGCGAAGGGTCGCTCGCTCGGTTTCGCTCGAATTATTTATTAGTTTAGTTTTTATATATTATATATAATTATATATGTTACTTTATTATTATATTTAGTTATATTTAGTTACAAATATTTTAAATTTTTAGTATAAAGCTCAAAACTGTAATACACGAGTACATTTAAATCTCATTACATCAATTCTCACTCCTCACCCTCCACAGTCCACTCCTCGTCTCCTCCAGCAGTCTAGGCGCCAGCCTCCAGCGATCTGTGACCACTCTCCCCTGTCCACTCTCCACTCTTCAGCAACTTCCACCCTGCGAGCCGCGAATCTGCGAACCTGCAACCGCGTCTCCGACCCTACCGCGAGCCGCGAACCTGCGACCGCGATCCATCTCCGACCGCGACCCATTGTAACACAAAACCGAGCAAAACCGAGCGCTCGGTTTAAAACCGAACCGAGTTCGAGCATGAAGTTTGCGCTTGAATTTGTAAATCCGAACCGAACCGAGCTGCTCGGTTTAAAACCGAACCGAGTTCGAGCAGAGCTGCGTTCGGTTCGGTTCGGTTCGTGAACAACCCTATTAACATGGATGTTTTATGTTGACCAAGTTTTTTAATAAATATTATAAATGTCTATTATGGATCATATTTTTTTATTAAAATTGGTATTAAACTTCTCATAAATAAAATGAGAGTTTTAATTTGGTCTCATAAAACATGTCATAAATCAAATGGGAGTTTTGGTTGTGAATCATAAAACCTACATTAATATGAACTTATTAGCATGAGTATATAAACAAACTCATGATGATGAAAGTGAAAAGAAGAAATTTATTTTCTTGAGTGTCAACAAGTTTTATAGAAATTTAGAGAGAAGTACTCTTTAAATTGTTCTTCCTACACCATCATCTTTAATCTTGTTTCATATAACTTCATAACACATATACTTTACCTAGTGATCTCTTGGGTCGAGGAACTCTTTGGCAGTACATACTGCTCTGGCTGTTGTACCCTGGGAAACAGACGCGTTGTCTTGAGTAAAGACGCAAAATCTGTTTTAAGAGACCCGTGTCTAACACGATCCTCAACCACAACCGTCAATCTTTTGTTTGTTATTTGTTGTAGTCAAGGAGTATACTAAAGACTCGAACGTGATGAAGACTCGTGTCAAGAATACTTTATGAAGACTCGTTGGAATATATACTAAAGACGAATGTTCGAATCAAGTTTGGTACATAAATATTGCTTGTATTTAATTTTCCTAGTCGTATTTGTAAACGGTATTGTACTATAATATTTCACATGGCTAACGAGAGTATCGTTAGAATTAATATTTTTAATATAAAGTGAACCTATTTCCTACAATTTTAAAATAGATTTCGTGATTGGATTTTAAAAACCTATTATTATTTTTTTGGGTTCACGAAACGTTAAAGAAATATTAGTTGAGATTTTTGTTGAAAATCAAATAATATTTTGGGAAAATAACATAAGTACAATACCATGTTTGGATTTTATTAAAGATTGGAGTACAATCTAAAATCCAAAATAAAGAGTTACCAAACAAATACTTCAATTCTATCATATGTTAAAATATTTGTGTAAATGTTTAACAATCTAACGTGTGTTAGAGATGGTTTAATTACTAATAGCCATTTAAAAATCATGGGTTTATAGTTTCAAAACTATTTATGATTACAATGATTTAAGCAAAACCAATTTTGTTTTAGAAAGAAATTAAAACTAGTGTTTTGCAATAACAAAAGAGAAATTGTCTTTCTTATATGAGACGAGAAGCTTACAAACGATTTTGTAATCGTTTAGTTCTAACGAACGTGTTAGAAGCGGGTTTATTTTATATAAACCGATAAGCTTAAAAACAATGTTTTGTGTAGTTGTTTATTTCTAACAAGCGTGTTAGAACTGGATTATATTTTATATATAAAAAAACCGATTTATGTAATTGCTTATTTCTAACGAGTAAGTTAGAACTAGATTTATTTTATATAAATCGGAAAGTTTTTAAAACGATCTTTGTATTCGTTTATTTTTAACGTACGGGTTAGAAGTGGTTATTTCTAACCAATAAACTTAAAATAATATTTGTGATCATTTATTTTCTAACGAGCGTGTTAGAAACGGTTTATGTAATAAGAACCGTTATATTTAAAATGATTGTTGTAACCATTTGTTAAAAACGATTTATCTATATAAACCAAAATGTGTTTTAAAAACGTATTTATTATCATTTATTCTCTAATGAATGTGTTAGAAAACGGTTTCTTCTATAAATCCAAAAGTATTAATCAAAATATTAAAATATATTAATTAGTATAATAATACTATTTTTGGATTTTATGGTCATGACTTTTATGATCAAGACTATAATAAATACGATATATTTTTAAAATAGTTGCAAAGCTATGAAATGTTTTGAATGAATAAAATATGTGTTTTGCAATCTAAAACGGTTAACTACTCATGGGAGAAGTAGCACGTCTCGAACTACATAATAGTCTCGATGAGATTATTCAAGAAAAAAAAACAAATTTAGGTTGTTGTGAATAGAAATAATTATTCAAATATAACTACTTATGAATAAGATAATGTATACATAATGTTGTTTTTTTTTCAGTTTTGACTATTCAAATTAGAGTTTCAAAATAATATGAGAAACTTGATCGTATGAGTGCATGAATTATATTGTGGGAGTACCTCTAAGACATGCCATAAAATTGATATCATTACTAATGATGAAAGTGTTATAGATAATAACACTTTGAGATTTGATGTCTAGATGTAACTTTTATCAGTTTAAATTATTATTAAAAAAGTGTTTTACACTTTACGTTTCATTTTCAGTTGTATTATTATTTGTATTCAATATTTTAAAATAACACATGTAATATTTACAACGGAATAAATTAATTTCTATTATGACTTTCAAATTTATTTTGAGGAAAATAATTTAAACGAATATATATATATATATATTATATATATATATAACTTTAAACGGATAGTGCAATAAGAGATTTGCATAGAAAACAACTTGAGAGTTGTTAAATTGTTTTAAGTGTCGAATAGACATCAAATGTCATACAATATCATGAGATTGAAAATATGATAAGTGTATCATGAGATCGAAAATATGATAAGTGTATTGAGATGAAATACATAAGTATGAGATATACCAATAAACTTTATTTGAAATTTTCATAAAAATTCACAAGTGTGAATAAATATACATATGAAATTAATATATGTTATCTTTAATGAATTTTGCTAAATTCATTTTGCAAGATCTAAATGTTGATGCGTACCATCTTAATGTTGTTAAAGTTATGTGAAGGATTTTTCTTTCGTTTGGGAAAGTATCCTAGTTATACATAGCTTAAAGGGAACAACAATACATGTGTGCCAATAACTCTAGGCAAAATTTGTGAATTGCATATTATTTAGGGTCAATGTGTTTGACCCTATCTTAATGTAATATTGATTGTAGACGAGTTTCATTTATCTTGTTAATGATAAATGTGTTCACCAAAGTGAATTGAATCAAGACTTATTACTAAGTCTTTATAAGTCAAAAGGAAGATAGTGCACTTTGCACTTTGCACACTCGCACTGTTGCTTGAAAGTCAGTTGAGTAGTTTTGAAAGATGCTACTGAGAACTTGGTCTTAACTCAATGCCAACTACTGAAGTGTGTGTACACTAGATTGGTACCGAGCTTGCCTTTGAGTTGCTACCAACCTATTATGGTAATGTCGAGTTCCGGTAGTTACTACCGACTAGCTGCTGCTGAGTTGGTGCTGAGGCGACTACTGGTTCAGCATTATGACTGGTAACTTGCTTGTGAATGAGAAGTTTAAAGGAAAACGATTTATGTTCCTGAACCGAATGATGATGAATAAGTCTCATGATTTGTCTATAACAAGATATTGATATGATAAAGGGATATGCGTTATCCTTAAAGCTGTGAAGAATCAGAATGATGCATCTTCTGTTCACATGCTAAAGTACTGTAGTCTAAAGCATGCTAGCCTAGTGTAACACCCGGTTTTTTTAAAAAAAGACAAGATATGGGGAATAAAAAGAAAGAAAGACAATTAAGTCCAAGTGGAGGGACTAAAAGTATCCAAAAGGACAAAACTTTGAAAAAGTTGGTGTAAAGGTGGGCATGGCCGCCCACCTCACTTCACATCAACATTTCTTTGGTTTAAGAGAGAGAGAGCAGGGAAAAACTCTCGGCTTGTAGAAGAAGAAGAAGTGAACGAATTCAAGGTAAGAATTCGTGGTTTTTATGTGTTTATGATGGGTTTTATCCCTGTTATGTGTTTATGTGTTTGTGTATGTGCTCGGGTGTGTGTGTTTGGTGTTGTTTTTAGGTATTTGAACTCATTGCAAGCGGGTTAGAAAGGAAGAAATACCCAAGTTGCATCAGGTGAGTTCTAGACCCCGGTTTTTACTTGTTTTAAACTATCTTTGGGGCTGAAAATGTATTAAAACGATTTTCAAAGCTTATGTATGTTTACCCGTATGTAATGTGCATGATGGATGTTGATTCTTGAATGATTATAGGTTGTTCATGTTTAGAATAGTCACATTAAGCTTAGAACAGATGGGTTCGATGATTGGGTTGAAAACATACTGGAAACATGTTACACAGAAGGTCCATGCGCCTAGATAAGGCTCATGCGCCTGAATTTGCCTTGGAAAGATTTAAGTGTAATCTATGCGCCTAAACAGTAGCCCATGCGCCTAAGATTACCTTAAGAAATGTTTAACTACAGCCCATGTGCCTGAACAGTGGTCCATGTTTAACTACAGCCCATGTTATTTATTTATTGGTTTAAGTTCTCGTTTTGTAATGAACTAACCGTGTCCAAACTAAAGTTAAGATGAATTAGATATTGATGCTTGAAGTTGAGTGGTCGAAATGAAGAAAGTAAAACTTGGGTGATTATTGTAAGAAATTTTGTAATTTCTTGCATAATGATAATAAAGCCATGTTTTGATTAACATGGATGTTTTATGTTGATCAAGTCTTTTAATAAATATTATAAATGTATATTATGGATCATAATTTTTATTAAAATTGGTATTAAACTTGTCATGAATAAAATAAGAGTTTTAATTTGGTCTCATAAAACATGTCATAAATCAAATGTGATTTTTGGTTGTGAAACATAAAATCTACATTAATATGAACTTATTAGCATAAGTATATAAACAAACTCATGATGATGAAAGTGAAAAAAAGAAATTTATTTTCTTGAGTGTCAACAAGTTTTATAGAAATTTAGAGAGAAGTACTCTTTAAATTGTTCTTCCTACACCATCATCTTTAATCTTGTTTCATATAACTTCATAACACATATACTTTACCTGGTGATCTCTTGGGTCGAGGAACTCTTTGGCAGTACATACTGCTCTGGCTGTTGTACCCTGGGAAACAGACGCGTTGTCTTGAGTAAAGACGCAAAATCTGTTTTAAGAGACCGTGTCTAACACGATCCTCAATCACAACCGTCAATCTTTTGTTTGTTATTTGTTGTAGTCAAGGAGTATACTAAAGACTCGAACATGATGAAGACTCGTGTCAAGAATACTTTATGAAGACTCGTTGGAATATATACTAAAGACGAATGTTCGAATTAAGTTTGGTACATAAATATTGCTTGTATTTAATTTTTCTAGTCGTATTGTAAACGGTATTGTACTATAATATTTCACATGGCTAACGAGAGTATCGTTAGAATTAATATTTTTAATATAAAGTGAACCTATTTCCTACAATTTTAAAATAGATTTCGTGATTGGATTTTAAAAACCTATTATTATTTTTTTGGGTTCACGAAACGTTAAAGAAATATTAGTTGAGATTTTTGTTGAAAATCAAATAATATTTTGGGAAAATAACATAAGTACAATACCATGTTTGGATTTTATTAAAGATTGGAGTACAATCTAAAATCCAAAATAAAGAGTTACCAAACAAATACTTCAATTCTATCATATGTTAAAATATTTGTGTAAATGTTTAACAATCTAACGTGTGTTAGAGATGGTTTAATTACTAATAGCCATTTAAAAATCATGGGTTTATAGTTTCAAAACTATTTATGATTACAATGATTTAAGCAAAACCAAATTTTGTTTTAGAAAGAAATTAAAACTAGTGTTTTGCAATAACAAAAGAGAAATTGTCTTTCTTATATGAGACGAGAAGCTTACAAACGATTTTGTAATCGTTTAGTTCTAACGAACGTGTTAGAAGCGGGTTTATTTTATATAAACCGATAAGCTTAAAAACAATGTTTTGTGTAGTTGTTTATTTCTAACAAGCGTGTTAGAACTGGATTATATTTTATATATAAAAAAACCGATTTATGTAATTGCTTATTTCTAACGAGTAAGTTAGAACTAGATTTATTTTATATAAATCGGAAAGTTTTTAAAACGATCTTTGTATTCGTTTATTTTTAACGTACGGGTTAGAAGTGGTTATTTCTAACCAATAAACTTAAAATAATATTTGTGATCATTTATTTTCTAACGAGCGTGTTAGAAACGGTTTATGTAATAAGAACCGTTATATTTAAAATGATTGTTGTAACCATTTGTTAAAAACGATTTATCTATATAACCAAAATGTGTTTTAAAAACGTATTTATTATCATTTATTCTCTAATGAATGTGTTAGAAAACGGTTTCTTCTATAAATCCAAAAGTATTAATCAAAATATTAAAATATATTAATTAGTATAATAATACTATTTTTGGATTTTATGGTCATGACTTTTATGATCAAGACTATAATAAATACGATATATTTTTAAAATATTTGCAAAACTATGAAATGTTTTGAATGAATAAAATATGTGTTTTGCAATCTAAAACGGTTAACTACTCATGGGAGAAGTAGCACGTCTCGAACTACATAATAGTCTCGATGAGATTATTCAAGAAAAAAAAACAAATTTAGGTTGTTGTGAATAGAAATAATTATTCAAATATAACTACTTATGAATAAGATAATGTATACATAATGTTGTTTTTTTTTCAGTTTTGACTATTCAAATTAGAGTTTCAAAATAATATGAGAAACTTGATCGTATGAGTGCATGAATTATATTGTGGGAGTACCTCTAAGACATGCCATAAAATTGATATCATTACTAATGATGAAAGTGTTATAGATAATAACACTTTGAGATTTGATGTCTAGATGTAACTTTTATCAGTTTAAATTATTATTAAAAAAGTGTTTTACACTTTACGTTTCATTTTCAGTTGTATTATTATTTGTATTCAATATTTTAAAATAACACATGTAATATTTACAACGGAATAAATTAATTTCTATTATGACTTTCAAATTTATTTTGAGGAAAATAATTTAAACGAATATATATATATATATATTATATATATATATATATATATAACTTTAAACGGATAGTGCAATAAGAGATTTGCATAGAAAACAACTTGAGAGTTGTTAAATTGTTTTAAGTGTCGAATAGACATCAAATGTCATACAATATCATGAGATTGAAAATATGATAAGTGTATCATGAGATCGAAAATATGATAAGTGTATTGAGATGAAATACATAAGTATGAGATATACCAATAAACTTTATTTGAAATTTTCATAAAAATTCACAAGTGTGAATAAATATACATATGAAATTAATATATGTTATCTTTAATGAATTTTGCTAAATTCATTTTGCAAGATCTAAATGTTGATGCGTACCATCTTAATGTTGTTAAAGTTATGTGAAGGATTTTTCTTTCGTTTGGGAAAGTATCCTAGTTATACATAGCTTAAAGGGAACAACAATACATGTGTGCCAATAACTCTAGGCAAAATTTGTGAATTGCATATTATTTAGGGTCAATGTGTTTGACCCTATCTTAATGTAATATTGATTGTAGACGAGTTTCATTTATCTTGTTAATGATAAATGTGTTCACCAAAGTGAATTGAATCAAGACTTATTACTAAGTCTTTATAAGTCAAAAGGAAGATAGTGCACTTTGCACTTTGCACACTCGCACTGTTGCTTGAAAGTCAGTTGAGTAGTTTTGAAAGATGCTACTGAGAACTTGGTCTTAACTCAATGCCAACTACTGAAGTGTGTGTACACTAGATTGGTACCGAGCTTGCCTTTGAGTTGCTACCAACCTATTATGGTAATGTCGAGTTCCGGTAGTTACTACCGACTAGCTGCTGCTGAGTTGGTGCTGAGGCGACTACCTGGTTCAGCATTATGACTGGTAACTTGCTTGTGAATGAGAAGTTTAAAGGAAAACGATTTATGTTCCTGAACCGAATGATGATGAATAAGTCTCATGATTTGTCTATAACAAGATATTGATATGATAAAGGGATATGCGTTATTCCTTAAAGCTGTGAAGAATCAGAATGATGCATCTTCTGTTCACATGCTAAAGTACTGTAGTCTAAAGCATGCTAGCCTAGTGTAACACCCGGTTTTTTTAAAAAAAGACAAGATATGGGGAATAAAAAGAAAGAAAGACAATTAAGTCCAAGTGGAGGGACTAAAAGTATCCAAAAGGACAAAACTTTGAAAAAGTTGGTGTAAAGGTGGGCATGGCCGCCCACCCTCACTTCACATCAACATTTCTTTGGTTTAAGAGAGAGAGAGCAGGGAAAAACTCTCGGCTTGTAGAAGAAGAAGAAGTGAACGAATTCAAGGTAAGAATTCGTGGTTTTTATGTGTTTATGATGGGTTTTATCCCTGTTATGTGTTTATGTGTTTGTGTATGTGCTCGGGTGTGTGTGTTTGGTGTTGTTTTTAGGTATTTGAACTCATTGCAAGCGGGTTAGAAAGGAAGAAATACCCAAGTTGCATCAGGTGAGTTCTAGACCCCGGTTTTTACTTGTTTTAAACTATCTTTGGGGCTGAAAATGTATTAAAACGATTTTCAAAGCTTATGTATGTTTACCCGTATGTAATGTGCATGATTGGATGTTGATTCTTGAATGATTATAGGTTGTTCATGTTTAGAATAGTCACATTAAGCTTAGAACAGATGGGTTCGATGATTGGGTTGAAAACATACTGGAAACATGTTACACAGAAGGTCCATGCGCCTAGATAAGGCTCATGCGCCTGAATTGCCTTGGAAAGATTTAAGTGTAATCTATGCGCCTAAACAGTAGCCCATGCGCCTAAGATTACCTTAAGAAATGTTTAACTACAGCCCATGTGCCTGAACAGTGGTCCATGTTTAACTACAGCCCATGTTATTTATTTATTGGTTTAAGTTCTCGTTTTGTAATGAACTAACCGTGTCCAAACTAAAGTTAAGATGAATTAGATATTGATGCTTGAAGTTGAGTGGTCGAAATGAAGAAAGTAAAACTTGGGTGATTATTGTAAGAAATTTTGTAATTTCTTGCATAATGATAATAAAGCCATGTTTTGATTAACATGGATGTTTTATGTTGATCAAGTCTTTTAATAAATATTATAAATGTATATTATGGATCATAATTTTTATTAAAATTGGTATTAAACTTGTCATGAATAAAATAAGAGTTTTAATTTGGTCTCATAAAACATGTCATAAATCAAATGTGATTTTTGGTTGTGAAACATAAAATCTACATTAATATGAACTTATTAGCATAAGTATATAAACAAACTCATGATGATGAAAGTGAAAAAAAGAAATTTATTTTCTTGAGTGTCAACAAGTTTTATAGAAATTTAGAGAGAAGTACTCTTTAAATTGTTCTTCCTACACCATCATCTTTAATCTTGTTTCATATAACTTCATAACACATATACTTTACCTGGTGATCTCTTGGGTCGAGGAACTCTTTGGCAGTACATACTGCTCTGGCTGTTGTACCCTGGGAAACAGACGCGTTGTCTTGAGTAAAGACGCAAAATCTGTTTTAAGAGACCCGTGTCTAACACGATCCTCAATCACAACCGTCAATCTTTTGTTTGTTATTTGTTGTAGTCAAGGAGTATACTAAAGACTCGAACATGATGAAGACTCGTGTCAAGAATACTTTATGAAGACTCGTTGGAATATATACTAAAGACGAATGTTCGAATTAAGTTTGGTACATAAATATTGCTTGTATTTAATTTTTCTAGTCGTATTTGTAAACGGTATTGTACTATAATATTTCACATGGCTAACGAGAGTATCGTTAGAATTAATATTTTGAATATAAAAGTGAACCTATTTCCTACACCGTCTACAATGAGTGGAATGTTATGAGAGTGACACAAGATGGAGATATCTTTCAAATTGCTACAAATACCGTAGTAAGTAGGAGATGTGATGAAAACTGTTGATGCTTTTTGGCCTTCGGCATGTAATTCTTTAATAGCCTTGTCTACTACGTTAGTTAGTTGGTTCGTTATACAATAATAAGTATTATGGTTTTTTAATACTAATAAAATAGATATTAGTCAACAAATTTCCTTTTTTGTTTTGATTTTGACTTGCCTATGAAGGAGTGATGCCATCGGCAATTTCCCAGTCAAAGTCATATCTGGGTGGATATACTTTGGTATTGCGCCTGATAATACCATGGCAGAAAATGCTGATATATGAGAATTTCTAGGAAGAATGAGTGTATCTCCCGATGAACAAGTAGCCATAATTGAAGTTTGAATCCCACAAGTTGTACCCCCAACTAAAAACCATGTCTCTTTAGCTCCAAACAATTTGGCTGCTTGCTTTTGAGCATCCAAAATAGGACCCGTGGGTGCAAATAGGTTGTCAACCTCTGGGAATGGTGTAAAGTCATGAATGAAAGGATCTACTCCAATGATAGAAGACAATGAAGTTGGAGCTGCCCGACCATTGTTATGACCAGGAAAGTGAAAACTCGTGACGTCTTGTGCAGCTACAGCCTTCATTCTACTAACCAATGGAGTGTTTTCTGAATCTTGAGAATTCTGCATGACCTCCGCCTTCTCATATTTATTCCATCGCATGCTGTTGTTTCTTTCCTGAAATATGTTTAGGGTACAAAGACATGTTATACACTAGTTTAATATTAGGTACTCTGAGTACCTAATTTTTATCTAGTTGTTTATGCCTGTAAGCTAACCCTCTTTTGATATTCTATGTAAAATGTGTGTTAGTGTTCTTTGATATTATAACTTTACGGTAGACACGCGTACCTATAAGCGATCACCCATCTCATGAGTTCCAAGTTAGATAAACGAATCCAACGTTCGAATCAAATTTATGTGTATACCTACACCTAAAGCACCTACGCCTTAACCATTGAACCATATGCTTAGTCAGCTAGTCTCAAAGTGATAAAATTGTTAAAAACCTTAAATTTAATGTTGACGCTCAAATTGATATTTAGTTTAGGGAATCTAAATTCAATTAACATGTGTAACTATATCTTGAATTTCTCTTTTACAAAGAGGAACATTGCTGCCTGTTGTCCCCTGGAATCAATTGCCACCTCGATGTAATCTTTAATAACATTATTTACACAATCACCTTGGTAGCTTTCCTTCCATTAAAGTTCAAGATTATGTAGGAGAATAATATTTCTAGTCAATATGCAGTTTAGTTAGACTATTATTAATAACTATTACATACAAAAAAGTTAAACTAAAAAATATTACCATAATCCTTGAGACCTTGGATGCTAATGGTAATGGGTAAATCACAGTTAATCAAAAAGGAAAACCTCCCAAAGAACATTTTTGTCACAGTTAAATTCGAGAACGAAGTCTCTAAAGCCGCTATGGTCTAGGCTTTTACTCACTTCGTCCACCCCAAGGACTCCATTACGTTGCTCACCTATTAGCCGACAGAAAGCATGAGAACTCGTACATGTTAACAAAAAATACAAAATTGAACAAATGGAAATGGCATCATAAAAGTATAGGAAGAATTCTAATACATTTAAGGAGGTGCTTGACGTGTGTTTTAGATGATTAAAGCTTTAAAAATCAGATGTTCACCTTTGTGCACCTTACTAACCCATCATAACCTTTATACAAATATATGTAAAACTCAGATGTAACCCAAACACTATAAAATCCAATAAACTAACCCTTAAATATTGTATGAAAAATTGATGACCATAAAGCGATAGTTGTCCCAAAAAAGAGTAAAGCAAAGCATGACAATTAGTTGCAAACAGTGCAAAATGAGAAAGAAGCAACGATTAAGTTAGTTAATGAACGATAAAACCATCAATACAACTCTAAATGCCAATAAAACATTATGGCAGGACACTCACGATCAGTGTGAGAGGTAATCAAATGAAAAAGTATTGCAAGTTGTGACATGATAGTAATTAAACATAAAAGCTGTAATGTTTAAGTTCCATAGGTTTTCTATAGTTATTATGAATTTCTTAGTTACTTGATCAATAAACAAAAGGAATCTCCCTGTGTGAAACATTTTTTACCAAATAGATCAACCAGTGATGCTGCATTTAAGATCAAACAAATAAATGTTGTAAACCCTTTGATCCTAATGGGCTATTAATAAAATAAAATCAAAGGTTTGGTTTGAATAATCTTATTCCATATTGATCAAAACTTTATATCGAACAAATCATTGTATCCTATCACCAGCATGGTATCATGATACAAATAACTCTCAAGAACAATTAGTGTTCTCACATTAACATGTTCCAACAAAAGTCACTTGGGGGAAAAGGGATGTTGGTGTTAGGATTCAACGACTGGTGCAAAATAAAGTTTTGATGAATATAGAATGAGATTATTCAAACCCAAATGTTTATATGATGAAGATTCGCATAAACAATAACACCTCTAAAGAAAATGGGACCCTAAGAAACAATCATACATTAACATGTACCATGAAAACCGCACTGGACGCCGGTTGCAACCACAACATCTTTCTCAACGTTGTCACTAAGCAGCTCAAGAAAGACGAAAGCTCTGGTTGAGTCGTCAAGTTAGATCGGGAAAACACCACCATACGTCGACCAGACTTCTCGAGACCTAACCCACACATTGCTTTTTCACTACCACCTCCAAGCGCCACCACGGCCAACTTGCCGGTGACACCACCACCTTCTCGTTCTTCCGATCTTAATCATGATGGTGAGGGACGAAGAGGTCCTGAAATTGCTCAGTCAACTGCACAGAAGAATTGAAGGTAGGTGGTTGATAGAGTAAAGTTATAAGAAATATACACCAACAAAACACAATGTACAACTCCTTATGCTAAAAGAAGTTGGTAATTAGATATAGGGCCCTTAGATATATATAAATTTATTCTGGTGAACGATTTTAACGTTTCAAAAAAGGAGTCACAATTCTCTATAAAATTAAAACATGCCACTGAAATGATTTTCTTCTCTGAAATCACAAATGTATTTGTCATAAACTAGATCGACGGTATATATATTACATCATCTTTTTTTCTTCTAATATGCATTAGAATGCATGTGCATTTGTGAATATTATCATATGAATTTATAAATGCAAATATGTATTTGAGGCTGGCATAACAAATCAGACACGACACGATAAGACACGAACACGATAAGACACGAACATGACACGAACACGATAAGACACGAACATGACACGATAACTATTCGTGTCATTTTTTTCAGACTCGAACACTAACTTGTTTAGAAACAGGTTACACGATAAGACCTGAGACACGATAAAAATCACACATTTAGCGAAACAAAAATTTACTGAAGTCTATCAAAATTCTAAATATACCATAATCTTTAGCATGAAAATCTTGACATAATTAGAACAAAAGTCTATTTTGACAGATAATATAATTTAAAGAGGTAATATACAGAGTACGAAGAGAGCTCAAACGCAAGCTGGAGACTCGGTCGGTGGTATTGTGATAGTCGTATTCGATTGAAGCTGTTGAGCAAGGGATAATGATTTTAAATTAAACATGGAAAAATAACATATATGACATGTGTTTGATCTGTTAAGACACGATTTTTATCGTGTCTTTAACGTGTCAACCTGTTAATGACACGAAACTTGTTAAGCTCAGACACGAAACTTGTTAAGCTTAAACACGAAGCATGTTAACTTCGTATCGTGTCTTGTCGTATTAACAGGTTCGTGTCAAAAATTGTCAGCCAAATGTGCACTAAAGCGCATATTGCATTTGAGCATTCATACATATGGGTATTAATGTCTTTTGACAAACAAATTTAAAAAAAGAGTAAACGTATGATGTATGACATGAGAAAAAAACTATGCATATAAATAAATAATAAGAGAAAGGTCATAATCATAAATGTGCATTACTGTAAAAATAAATTAATGCATTTACGCATTATGGCATATGTGGATTAACTTCATGCATGTATCTTTTTAAGGCCAATTTTTATAAAAACAATATAAGAACGAATACAAGATGAGAGAGAAAAAAAATTATATACTAACGAAAACCGAAATTAATCCAGTCTTTTCACAGAATCTTTCAATTAGATATGTTTTTATACATAAGAAACCAAAATATTTAATATCTTCCAACATCTTCTTCACCTTTTGTTTGTCTTGAAAAAAACCTAGTTACTTACTTTTCAAATACACTAACAAACAATCATTATGATACCTTTAAAATGTCTTCTTTTAACCTCTTTCTTACCATATTTTGTGAACGTCTAGAAGATCTCTAGCGGAAAAAGCAAAATATGTGAAATTTTACACAACCTACTAATGTTTTGCCAAATCATAGTAGCATAACATGAGGTAAATAGATGCTCGACCGATTTCGAAACCTCTTCACATAAGAAACATAATGATAATCCATTTCTATTATTTCTTAAATGATAATCCATTTCTAATATTCTTTTAAGAAGGGCGTCATAATTGGAATGCGGTTCTTCATCCATGTATGTATTGCTGCATATATTGTGTCAATGTATATGAGAATCGATGGAAACTAGATCAAGATGTCAATGTGGTTTTAGAAATTGTTATAGGTGGTTCACGGAGGAGAATAAGATTTAGAAAACAAGAGGCTATTATTTTTAACATTTTATGAAAATACTCCTTATCATTTGCATAGAATTAAATATATGTAATTATTTTATTCGTTTTAGGACATGTGAATTGTTCTTTTAGCTCTGGTGGGTAGTGAGTTCTTTTGTTTCATGTCCAATGGTGATAGACAAGTTGGAGCAACATAGTTGAGTAAAATTTTAGTGTTGATTGTATTATTATTATTTTTATTTCTTTAAAGCTTATAGAAACAGAGTCATGACACTTATGTATTAGGTTTCTCATATGTATTTAACATTTAATTAATTTTCTTGTGTATTATTGGGTTGTTGGTTGAGTTAGATTTATAGGGCAATTTATGCGGGCATATGATATTTTTTTTAAAAAGAATGCATATCCATACAATAATGTTAAAAATAATACATATGTGCATCCACTCATTTGTTAAATATGCACAAATCTTTTTTTTACTCCTTTATCTTTAATTTAGGAGGTACCTACGAATAATGACAAAAGATCTCATTATAAACAAGTTAATGTAAAATAATCACAAACTAATAACCAAACATATCATGTAAACATGTGTAATCAACTGCTAATTTAATATAACAATGCATGCGTTGTTTATATTTGTCATGTTATAACACTGTTGCTTGCAAGATAAATAGATAATCATTAATGTTTGTTAATGTTTAAATATATTTAAAAAAATTATAAGTGAATATTTTTAAAAATATGACCTTTTAAGTAAATCGTATTAGTATAAAAGGATTTTTATTTATTTATTTATGATAGTCAAAGAAATTTAAACATAATATAATAGGAAAATAAGAAAAAAGTCTATTTAAAATGTTCAACTTATATTAATAAATAAAGAAATAGATTTTGTTTAGATAAGTGAAAAGAAAAAATAGTGAAAAGAAAATAGAAAAAAAAATCATGGACCCATAAAATCTCAAATGTAGTTTGACAATTTAAAGAGTTTTTTCAATTTTACCATTTGTTTTTGTTGGATCCCTATGAATTAAATATGGGCAAATTACCTTTTTACTCATTTATTTATGACCATTGATCTATATAATTTATGTGAAGGATGGTTCTTTTGGATCTTGATAATTTTTTGGTTTTTAATTAAATGGATCCCATATATATGTATGTATATATATATACATATAGGATTCGGTTACTATACAAAGCGTATAATTCGTGCGAAGCGTACGAAAACAATCTTGACCGTTAGCTTAAAATATCAGCACCTGACATGCAAATCGTGATAATTTCACCTCGTTTTCATTAAAAGGGGTAGTAGGGTAATTTCAGTCCATTAGCGTGATAATAACACAATTGTAAATACAATTCTGTGATTTTAAAACCCCAAATTTTAGGGCTTTTTTAATGACCCACAACTATGTGATAACGAAGAGGTTATTTAACTGCTATTGCGTGATTATTAACTATAAAATACTCCAAGTAAAATAATTACAGGCATCGAACACCCAAAAACCTAACATTTAAAAAAACCCACCATGATAATCATGAAGAAAGTTCAAAACAAAGTAAATGCTGGTATGTTCAATCTAATTAATGTATCGGTGCTCGATCATATACTTATAATCTCAGATGTTTTTTTTATTACAGTAGTTTATCATTAAAGGCGAACTAAAAATAGGAACGATTTGCAAGTTAGGGTTTAAAAAAACCCATGTATTATGCATGCCTATAATGACTGATTATTAAAACAATTTTGTACGTTGTTAACACATTATTCAAACAGATGTTCAGAAGGAAAAACGAACAAAAAACAAAAACGATACCATGGTAAAAAGAACACAAAAACGGTTAGTTTGAATATAGACATTGTGTACCTTCTTGTATGTTTTGATTGCTTGCGTAATTTATTTGTCAAACTTTTCATTTTATCTACACTTTTTTAATTGTATTTGTGTAATTTCTAAAATATGTTGTGTAATTTCTTTTTTTCTGCCTAATTTTTGTAGATGGAAAAATACAAAAAAGGATAAGATCCAGTGAATCAAAATGATGATTTTTTTAAGGCCCCGTTCCCGGAAACCTCACAGTTGATCAATCATAGCAATTAAAACATTAACCATTACAATTAAACAAGCTTAAGCAGCGAAAATAATTTATCAAAAGCCATTCATTTCATTTAAACCACTGTTGTTGAGCAATACATCATTCGTTTAACTGATTACCAAAGACTTGTTTATATGAATTACAAAGCAACAACAACACAGAGTACGAATGGATGTCAGACTTTCCCCGCCGAGTAGCTTCATCCTCGTGCCATCCTCAACAATAATTACCTGCCAACTGAAAATGTATAAAAGTCAGCGTTGCTGAGTGAGATCCAGTTTATAAGTAATAAAATACTTTCTATATGTTGTATATGAAAATACTCTTTTCTGTAAAATACAACTCTGTACTGTAAATGCGAGCACGCATCAACTATATGAACAAATATTGTTCGTTCTCTTTACTGTAGGCCTTGTCTGTTCTATAAAATTTTATCTTTATGTTTCACTTTTTGTATGGACCAGTGAGCAATACCCCAACTGTATGCGCGATGGAAAATGGGTGATGGGCATCTATATCCCTCGAAGGGGTCAACTGTATCCCTCGAAAGGGTCAACTATATCCCCCGAAAGGGTCAACTGTATCCCTCGAAAGGGTTCTGTGTACTATGTACAAGGCCAACCCAATCACCCAGGGCACGCTACAAAGATCCTGCCAATCTCAATTGATTGACCCTGTGTGCATAATAGGGTAGCTAACCCGCAACACAGTTGAGCTAACGACAACATGGTCGTGTACCTCCTGTAAGCTTGCAAGACTTGTTAACATTTTCATTAATGTTTCTCTTCTTTCTTTATTGCTCTTTCACTTTATTATTACGATATACTTTACGTTACGATAATAACATACCACGTAAAGTCACACACTATGGGTAATAATAATACTAGCAATAACAATAATAAGGAACAATCATAATCAATCATATCATGCATGAAACAACATCATTAATAATCCCCTAGTCAACCTCGGTCAAAACCCTAAGGCACAGACTCCAGAAAACTTTTGTAAAAATTTCTAAGTCTTAGGCGCATGGGAACTATTTGGGCACATGAGCCCTGTTTGGGCGTTTCCTCACTATGTAGGCGCATCAGCCAACAATCATTTTATCACTTTAGGCGCATGAACTATTCAGGCGCATGGGCACTATTGTGCGTATGAACACTTAGGCGCATGAGCCGCTTGGGCGCATGGGCACTATTGGGGCGCATGGCCCTACACTTAGTCGTCTGGCTAATATTTCCAGGCGCATGGACCACTGTTCAGGCGCATGGGCTATACTTAAACATTTCTAAGGCAATCTTAGGTGCGTGGGCTACTGTTTAGGTGCATGGATTACACTTAAATCTTTCTAAGGCAATTTCAGGCGCATGAGCCTTATCTAGGCGCATGGGCCTTCTGTTCGTCATGTTTCCAGTATGTTTTCAACCCAATCATCAAATCCATCTGTTCTAAGCTTAACGTGGCTATTCTAAACATGAATAACCTATAAGCATTCAAGAATCACATTCATTCATGCACAAAACATACGGGCATACATACTCAAACATTTGAAAACCTTTTACATACATTTTCAGCCCCAAAGATATTTGAAAACAAGTAAAAACCGGGGTCTAGAACTCACCTGGTGCAACTTGGGTGTTCTTCCTTTTAACCCGCTTGCAAAGAGTTTAAAACACCTAGAAACAACACCAAAAACACACACACCCGAGCACAAACACAACCCATAACCATACAAACACATAACCGGGATGAAACCCGTCATAAACACATAAAAACCATGAATTCTTACCTTGAATTTGTTCACTTCTTCTTCTTCTTCTTCTTCTTCTTCTACAAACCGAGAGTTCTCTTCTGCTCTCTCTCTCTAGAACCAAAGAAATGATGATGTGAAATGAGGTGGGCGGCCATGCCCACCTTTACACCAACTTTTCAAAGATTTTTGTCATTTTTACACATTTAGTCCTTCCACTTGGACTGAATTACCTTTCTTTCTTTTATTCTTTATTTTTTTGTCTTTTAAAAATATAACCGGTTGTTACAATTTTGTAGACCCACCACTGGAAAAGTCAGAAAAGATAATGATGACGACTTTGAATCCCCTGTGAATAATCAAAACAATGAAACATATTTAAAAAACAATCACATTGCAAATCGATCATTAAAGACATCCAAGATCAACGAGATATACCTAAGCTCTGGTCGATCATCTCTACAATTATAAAATATCAAAACTTGAGATCGCTATTTGAAATAATAAATTGATAGACGATATTATGTTAATAAAACATTCTCAATACAAGCAAAACCTAAAAAATATATATACAATGATTAATGTAGCGGATCAAGTCTCCATAATATTTATATCTAAAATGACGTAAGAGTGAATTTAGTTACTTGTGGTAATGGGTATAATTACAATCCTACCCTCCCGTCCAAACTTTTACCTGGCACGTAACACCCTGTAGTGGCTTCGTATACTTCACACGAAATCTTTATTATAGGAACCAATATTTTATATATATATATATAGGGGAGGGTTCAAATGAGAACCATCTTTTTTTGTGAGAACTCTAGGAACCAATCTCAGTCACTCATTTTTTTATAACATGCAAATCACATGCCATTTCCCCATTTTTTAAATGTTCGTAACTTTTTTTCACGACATTATTTTTTCAAAAAAATTTCACCATAAAATTCAGTATTTTTTATCTTTCCAACGCCTACCATATTGATATATACTTTTCTAAAAAAATCGTACATCCGTTGTTTACATATGTGTAAATCTAGTTATACATATGTGTAGTACTGGATTTACACATGTGTAAATCATGTGTAGTACTGGATTTATACATGTGTAAATCCGATATTACACATGTGTACATCGAATTTCGTTAAAAAATGAATTTTTTTATTTTTTATAATTTTTTTTATATTTTTTTATGAAAAAGAGAAAGTTGAGGAATATTTTTGTGTTTTTATTTTTTTTATTTTTATGTTATTTTCTGATTTATAAATTTTTTAAATATGTTTTTGTTAATTACAATTTTGCCGTTGAGAACTAGTGGTTTATATTGGTTCCTAGAGTTCTCACAAAAAAACTAGTTCTCATTTGATCCCTCCCCTATAACTCACAATTTTAAATATGTTTTTGTTAATTACAATTTTTATGTTATTTTTATGGTTTTGTTAATCATAATCCCTTTTTGAAAAACTTATAACTCACCATTAACACCATTTATAACCCCCTTCTAAGCTCAACTATAAAAACAAGCTTTAGGCCTTATTTTTCATTTGCTCATTCTCTAAAATTTCTCACACAAACCTTTCATCATCATTTGGTTATAATCAATTTCAAGAATTTTTTTATAAGTAGTTTCAAGAATATTTTAATATTAAGGTGATCTTATATTGCTTAATATATTATGCATTTCTATATTCTTTCAATCATCCTAACATCCAATTGTTTTCATATTCTTACTTTTATTCTATCTTCTACCAAAACTCTTTTAATTTAATCATTATCATTTGATCATTAACCTTCTAACATTTACTAACCTTATAACAATCACTAACATTCCTTTAATTTAATCATTATCATTTCAATCTACCTTTGCTTATTGGCATTTCTACATCCTAACTTCTTGTAATGAATTCCGACCTTAATTTATTGTTTTTTATCATTTGGGACATCATGTCACACCCCCGCTAAAAGCGGAAACACGGAGATGTAACGAGATAGGATCGTCATAACACATGGTAACAATAGAGATGCAATAAGTAATGATGACAAAGCGTGTCATGACGACACCCGACACAAAGGAGACTTGTGTCGTGTTTAGTCAATATTCACGACAACATAGCCATAAGCATATCATGATAAATGATTCACGTAATCAAATAAAGATAACATTGTATTGTAATTCCCACAACCCAAGAACAAGTATCAGAAGAATGATATTGTTTAATCAGACTACAACAATGTTCCAAAATGAATGTTTGTCAAATATGTTTAGCCTCATAAATGCATCCTAGGGTCTCCACTAAGGCAGCACACCTAGATCTTCAATTAGCATTATCACCTGAAAAGATATGTTCAAAATGGTCAACAAAATTGTTGGTGAGCTCACAGGTTTAAATAGTTATAAGTAATTGATGTTGTATAGTAATTGTTGTGGAATACCATGAATACAGTTATAAGTAAGCAAAATCACATGACAATGAGTTTTACAACCAAACCTAATGATGTACACACAAATCTTGTTGGAGTATATTCAGCCAAGGGCCCGTTCCTGCCACTGTTGGTACTAACTAGTATACCAACAAACAAGGGTAGGGGTGTCAACCCAGTAGTACTACCAATACCTATCCGTTGGTTCCAACACTGGAATTAAATGGTTGTAAAGAAAGTACCACACAGCGAACTCAAGCATGCATCAGATAAGTACTCACAAAAGAGTATCACGTTGATTCTGAGTATGTAAATTGTATGTAAGTTGTACAACACAAAGAAAATGGGTGAGCATACTTTTCCCCCATGTTTGTAAACGATTGAAATGTTATATAAGCGTAAAAAAGGGCCACGAAACTCACTTGTTAAGTGGTAAGTATGAATGATCAAAGTTTCCAAATGTAGTATGTAATGAATGGTCAAACACCTATTGATAGTTATTGTTAAGCATTAATGATATGTATAAAATAAATAGCAATGTTCGGTCGGTTCGGGTTGTATTGGTTCGGTCGCGTGTAACACACACAAGCAGACACACGTATTAAATCTTATGTAGATCCAAGTACTAGCAATCGTCGCCATTACCAATGATATTTATGTAAATGTTCCATTATTATTAGAGAAGTATTTGGTAAATATTAGTAGTTACGAATCAGTTATTGATAATTGTAAAATGTTAAGTTGATTTGATTTGGAATAACATTAGTAAGTTTGATAGTATTGAATTTGACATTGTCATTAGCAATGATAACCGTGTCGACGTCACCTTAACATCACACGACAAACACACACCACACACAGAAGAAACTCACACACAACAACTCCAATCGCACGACAGGACCAGACGCATGACTCAACACTCCATCCGCACAAATCAACCCTCACTTGTACGAATCAGTTTCATTCGTATGATTGAACCTTCGTTCGTGCGACTCAGTATTTAGTCGTACCACACAACACCCAATCGCACGACTCAACTTCCATACGCATGAATCAACCTTCACTCGTACGAATTAGCTTCATTCGTACGACTGAACCTCCATTCGTGCGACTCAACATTCAGTCGTGCGATACACGCACAATCGCATGCATTCATTCTCATTGACTCAATCGCATACATACACACAGTCGCAAGACTCAGTCGCACGACACACCCAGTCGCACAACTCAGTCGCTCGAGAGACACAGTCGCATGGCTCAGTCGCACGGCAGACCCAGTCGCCAAAACAGCAGGTTCGCGACTGCAGAAGTGCAGAGCAGCCTTCGGCTGCTCCGTGCATGAGATTTACACCACAAGGACTTCTAGAAACACATTTCAAACACACCGAAACAAGAAGAACACATAGGAAGACAACACACGCACCCACACGACCTCATGTGCTCGGGTTGGCCCTGAGCACCCGAAACCCTTAAAGAATAGCAGTAAAACAAGCACGAAAAAGGACGACCAAGGTCGTCTACCTGCAAGAAAGCAGTAGACTCAGTTGTAGCCGAGGTCTTGCCGGTGAAAAAGCGAAGAAAATGGGCGGTTCGGTGCAAGGAGGAGGAGAAAAAGTGGAGAAGAAGAAGATGAATGAGAAGATGTAATGGAGGCTAAGGCTGGAAATGGGGTTTATATACCCAGCCCTAGTTTGGCAAAATATCACATTTAGTCCCTGCACTTAGCCCCCAAGTTCCCAAATTTGTTTCGGTTGAAAACAACTTTAATAGACTAGCTATATTAATAATAAAAATGTAATTAATGATATTGGTAACTTGAAAATGGTTTTATTAATAACAATAATATTATATAAAAAATGGTATATTTAGTGATAACGATGATGAAAATTGTAAAAGCTTTAAGGATAGCATACGTTTACGATGAGAGCGCAAGTATAAGGACGATAAAGCAAGTATAATATCCACACGAATAGTTTATAAGATGAGGAATGAACGTTCAAGAAAAGTTAACGGAAACCGCGTTAATTGACGAACCTTGTGGTGACGGATGTCACAGTATCCCCTAATTGAGAGAATTTCGTCCCGAAATTCAGCTGGTGTTAGGTCCAAGAGTGTCATCCTCGAATAGATGTGGGTATTTAAGTTTCATCTGGTCTTCCCGTTCCCATGTAAACTCTGGCCCTTGTTTGGAGTTCCACCTTACGCGGACAATTGGTATTCTGCTGCGCTTCAATTGCTTGACTTTTTGATCCATGATCTCAATGGGTTCCTCGACAAAATGAAGCTTTTCGTCAATCTTTATTTCCGCAATTGGCACATGAAGGGATTCATCAGCCAAACACCTTTTGAGGTTCGACACATGGAACGTATCATGTACATCGCTGAGTTCTTATGGTATCCTTAATCGGTAAGCCATTGGACCATTTCTTTCTATAATCTCGAATGGTCCTACATATCTTGGAGCTAACTTCCCTTTCTTTCCAAATCGAACGATTCCCTTCCAAGAGAGACTTTGAGTAAAACTTGATCCCCAATATTAAATTCTAAAGGCTTCCGACGGTGGTCGGCATAACTCTTTTGGCGATCTCTGGCAGCTTTTAGTCTATCTTTGATTTGGAAAATCTTGTCGGTTGTTTCTTGGATAATCTCTGGGCCTGTTAACTGACTTTCACCAATCTCCGCCTAACAAATGGGATATCTGCATTTCCTACCATACAATGCTTCAAATGGAGCACATCTAATGCTCGTATGGTAGCTGTTGTTGTAAGAGAACTCAATCAGCGGCAGATGAGTGTCCTAACTACCACCAAATTCGATTACACACGCCTTCAGCATGTCTTTCAACGTTTGTACAGTTCGTTCACTTTGGTCGTCTATCTGTGGGTGATAGGTGGTACTCATATCTAATCAAGTGCCCATCGCTTTCTGTAGTGTCTACCAAAATCGTGAAGTAAATCGGCTGTCACGGTTGGATATAATCGACACCGGTACTCCGTATCTTGTCACGACCTCCTTTATGTACAATCTCATCAACTTATCCATTTTGTAGTCTTCTCGGATCAGCAAGAAATGAGCTGACTTCTTCATCCGATCCACTACGACCCATATCGAGTCATGCCCGCTGCTCGCTCTAGGTAGTTTGGTAATAAAATCCATGGCTATTTCTCCCATTTCCACTCGGGAATCTCAGGTTGTTGTAATAATCCCGATGGTTTCTGGTGTTCAACTTTAACTTTCGAGCATGTTATCTGCACCAGGATGGATAGAATATCTGCGCCAGGATAGACAGAATATCTTCATGCCTGGCCACAAGTACAGATCCTTAAGATCGTGGTACATCTTATTTGTACTAGGATGGACAGAATATCATGTCTTGTGTGCTTCATCCATGACTAAGGTGCGTACACCTCCCCATCTTGGTACCCATATACGATCCATGAAGTACTGTATACCATCATCCTTGCAACTCATTTGTTTATCCAACCCTCGAAACTCTTCTCCCGCAAAGTTTTCTTCTTTCAACGCCTCATTTTGTGCAATTTGGATCTGGGCTTTCAAATTCGTTTGAATAGTCAATCCCAACGCTCGTGCACGTAGTGGTTTCACGCGTTCTTTGCGGCTTAGAGCATCATCCACCACGTTCGCTTTCCCCGGATGATACCGGATTTCACAATCGTAGTCACTAAGTAGTTATATTTATGTATGTAAATGGACGTCCAATTCAAGGTAATTGATGATAATTATATAGATGTAGGTAGATGTAAAAGATATATGTATATGTAACAATATTACACATGTGTTAATTAAATGTTTACTTATATTTGTGTATGTTTTCTGTACGTGTAATTGGCCTAATTAAAATAAATAACTTATACCGGATACATGCATGTAACGTTAATAGTAAATAGTTACTTATAACTTTATAAGTGTAAATTTTTATCCATGTGTATTTACCTAAAAAAAGAAATATAACCTTTAATTGTAAATTTTCGTACTTTTTTATAATAACAGCTTTAAATTTCAATTTGAATATTATTTTAAAAAAATATTATAAATTTATGTTTACCTATTTGTACTATGTATCAATATGTATCTACAATTATTTGTTGAGAGTACATATGTATCTACAATTGTTTGTTGAGAGGTGAGATGAAAGAGAATATACAATTAATTATCCTAGAAATAAATCAATAGGTCCTAATATACCCTTTTGTATAGATAAAACTCATTAAATGATCAACTAATTTAAATTATCAAACTTGTTTAATCATAACCATTGATTAAAACAATCAACAACTAATATTACGTCTGTGATTTCTCATTTAAAATAAAGTTTTGTAAATAACCTAATTCTATATATATATAGCATTCACATTAGGTTTTTTATTTTTATATGAATATGTATCTTATATTTTAGGGGATGATTGTTATTGGTTGTAAATAGATTAGAGATAATATTTACAAGGGTTGTATCAAGATTTCTTATATTTTTTTAAATATGAGTAATTTTAGTACAACCTTTATAAATTTTTTAATATTTTTAGAAATGGTTGTGAGTGTAGAAAACAAAAAGCATAATAATAAATAATTAAAAGGTATTATTTAATTGAAAGATATAATAAAAATATATTATTTTTAATATAAATATGAGAATAGGGTTTGGAAAAGTAAGGTTAATGATCTTAAAAATTAGATATAACCCAACAACTCATTTGACTCGGCAAGAAGTCCCACGTCATCTTAATTTAATGAACTCAGCATGGGTATTTTCATCTTCTCTCTCTTACCCCTAATTAATGAGGGTCATTATCATGTCATAACGTGATTCTTTTGTTTTCTATTTTTGTTGTAAAAATCTTTTTTAATGTCGTATGTTCGAATCTGTTATAATAATGAGGATCATTTATTTGTTTTCCGGTCATGATCGCACCTCTAATCTAATATGGAGGAACTTATTGTTTAGAAAATCTCGTGTTTAACTTTAAGCATTTTACTTAAAACGAGATTTGAATTTTTAACCTTTTAGTATTTATATGTTATGTGTAATTCATCATAACCACTTAGACCAATGATTATTGGTTTTGTTTTTTCATATAATCGATTTTAAAGATTTTAAATCTTATTTCTTCGACCTATTTGATATATAAACTTTACTTTTCTTTTTTCTCCAAGTCTTGTAGAAAAGCTACGTTAGAACGGGTTGAGGATGGCATTAGTGGTACTTCAGAAGTTAATAACGATGCACACATCGAAGGAGAGAGCAACCAATAAATCTATAGCTGAAGATACATTTAATAATCTTATCAAAAACTCATCATTGTGTTATGTTGGTTATCATTAACGAGGTAAACTATTTTCTTTTTTCATTTTTAAGTAGTTGTTAAAAACGAATTTGATTAACAATGTTACCTCTGTTTGTATGATTATATTTTTTTATGAGAAGGTGAATATAGTAATTCTCAGTTTCTTGATGAATCATGTTAATGATGTTGTTTACATAATTTAATAATTTTTTATTATATTTTTTGTTGTAATCATTTTTGTTACGTGAACCTTTTGTTGTAATTCCTTTTTTTGTTATAAATCTTTTGCATCAATAAACTGGTCATAATATTTATCATATTTTTAAAGATTATATTAATGTTCATGTTTACATGTGGTGATGTTACACCATTTCAATCTACAAATTTATAGTTGACGGACAGAAGTGAACACCGCTACAATAATATGCCATCCAGTTTTATAATATAATAAATAGATTACAACAGTATAGTATTAACATATACTAATGTAATTGTAGCTTACTCAAGGTAAGTAACCCTTACATTATTGTTGGAAGTTCCAGTAGATTTGGTAGTTTTTTAGGAAATAACTTTATTTTTATATTAAAAATAATAATTTTAACGATACTATCGTTAACCATGAGAAATATTTTAGTATAATATACTTATAAATACGGCTAAAAAATAAATATAAATAATATTTATATACCAAACTTGATTCGAAACGTATTTAGTATATACTACAACGAGTCTTCATATAACATTCTTGACACGAGTCTTCATCACGTTTAAATCTTCAACTATACCCCTTGATTACAACAAATAACAAACAAAAGATTGACGGTTGTGGCTGAGGATCCTGTTAGACACGGGTCCCTTAAAACAGTTTCGCGTCTCTACTCAAGACAACGCGTCTGTCTCCCAGGGTACAACAAGCAAAACAGTATGTACTGCCGGAGAGATCATAGGGTAAAGTATGTGTTATGATGTTATATGAAATAAGATTAAAGATGATGGTGTATGAAACACAATTTAGAGAATGTTGATCTCTAAATTTCTATAAAACTTGTTGAATCTAAAAAGAATAAATTTATTCTTCTCTCTTATTATTTTTTTTCTCATCATGAATTTGTTTATATACTCATGCTAATAAGTTCATATTAATGTGAGTTTTATTATTCACAATCAAAACTTCCATTTGATTTATGAAATGTGTTATGAGACCAAAATAAAACTTTCATTTTATTCATGACATGTTCAATACCGATTTTAATAAAATAATGATCAATAATAGACATTTATAATATTTATTAAAAGACTTAATTAACATAAAACATCCATTTTAATCAATATATGTCTTTATTAGCATTAAAGAAATTGCAACAATTTCCTACTATAGGCACCCAAGTTTTATTTTTTTTATTCCAACCACTCAATTTTGAGCATCGATATCAATTCATCTTAGTTTCAGTTTGGACACGGTATAGTTCGTTGCAAAACGAGAACTTAAACCAATAAATAAATAACTATTTATATAACAAATATATAAATATAATTATTTTGTGTTCAAAATTCAAACAATGTTTTTATGTATATTAGATATAAACTGACTTTGTCGGTTAATACACAAGTAAACTACTACATATTTTTATGGGCAAGTGGAAGACATGAGTGTTGGTTTGGTTGCACCCCAAGAAGCTCGAAACAAGGGTTGTGGGATGAGTAAGGGGTTGTTTGATTTGTTCTAACCTGTTTAAAATGTCCGACTCACTGACCTGGTTAGACATTTTGACAGGTACAATGTGTTTGATTCTCATTCTTTCGCATCTGACACGATCCGACACCACTGACCCATACATATTTTTTCTCTTACATGATTAGTTTTGAAACAAACCTAATTACCTAGTCAATACCTTCTTACCAAGTAAAGGATTTCGAAGAACCCTAAAAAATTTAGTTATACCAGGCTAGAAGACTGTTGAAAAAAGCAAAGTTGTGCATCTATTTTGAGACTAGATTGATATGTTTTTTAATTTTACAATAAATATCTTCTGTACTGAGAAAACATGATCTAACTATGATTAAATGATATCTTAGATTTATGTAAGAGCATTCATAGTCCGTTCTCTATAAATATGTGAGTGCGTTTTCTATATTATAAAAAATGATTATTAGTGGTTGTTAGTAGATGATAGAGAACATGTACTGTTCATCTCTATATTGATAAAACACTATTCGTCTCTATAAATTTTTTAATATTTGTTGAAAGTGGTTGGGAGTAGAGGAGAGAAAAATATAGTGATAAAAGTATAAAAAATGTTTTTTATTAAAAATAAAAGAAAAAATAACGATTTTTAATGTAATTATAGAGATGGAAATTTAGAGTGGATTGTAAATGATCTAAGGAAGCATTACATTGGCGCAACACAGACTTAAAATGTTGTAAATAAGCTCTACATCAAAATAATACAATTTTACATCGATATACACAAACCTTACGTGTCGTAGCATAACCTTACCTCGCTATAAAGTTGCCTTGGTAATACTTAAGTATTACATGGACATAATAAAACCTTACATTGATGTTGGGATATATTTTAATTTCACACCAATGTTAACCAAATACTCATGTACTAACAGAGTAATTAACAGTTCTCTGATTTCCCTCGTTGGTTACAGTGGTGTTGGCGGCTCGCTCAGCCTTCTCCTTGGAGTTTAGGTAGAGTCATAAGGGTGGCGACGGTGATGGTGTGACCACCGCTGTTACCCTTTTGCTGACGAAGAACACATTTGAGGCTTGCTATTGGTTCCATGTACATCATTGCTGTTCTCGGTGATGATGAGGACCTCCTCATCTTAAACTTCCTGTTGGTTCTATACTCATAACTGTTTTCGTGGTTCTTTTTTCGGTGTCCGTTGGGTGTATTGTTTCCTTGATGCTAAGAATGTCAATGACAACGAGCTATTGCTAATCTGAGATGGACGATTATATCGATATTAGCTGCATTGTGGCCAAATGGTTCGGTTGAGTATATTATTGTTTCCCTGTTTAGATCTGCTGAAATCCGAGGACGGTGATGATAAAACCAGAGTAGTGTTGGTTGTTATGGCGTGACTACTGATTACCCGAATGTGACAATTATTGTGTTTCAAATTGTATTAATTCATCCGTGCAATGTGCGCGATCAACAAAAACTAATTACATAAATATACCGGTTTCTTTGTCCATTACTGGAAACAACATATTGCATGTGTATTACCACATTCTACCCTAGTATTAAAAGATATTAGTTTACCATGAAACTCTATCAATATAAAAAATAAGTAAACTTTCTTTCCATGAAGTACAATGGTGCCATTTTTTAAATCGAAGAAAAAGAAGAAAAGTTTTGAAATGATTTTGAAAAGCCAAAATTACGAAATTAACCATTTGACCGAACTAACTTAACAAAATAATCATTAACTTCTGGAATTACGAAATTATACATTTGACTTTGACCCTCGCTCACGGCGAGGAAAAGTCATGATCCCTCGCCCACGTGGCAAGACTTCTCTTCGCCCACGTGGCATTATCTCGCCCACATGTAAACTAAAATTTATTAACAGGAAAAAGAAAAAAAATTAAAACAAAATAAGGTTGGCGAGGGACACAAACCCCTAGGCGAGGGATGTGACAAGCACCTCGCCAAGTCAGTCAGTGAGGGGTACGTTCCCCAAGGGCGAGGAGAGAGCCTAGTCAGCGAGGGTTCCTTCTCCTAGGCGAGGGGGATGTCTTGTCAGGCAGGGGCAAGTCTTGTCAGGCGAGG